>CM070081.1:5217732-6506858 GCA_036250285.1 Pyrocoelia pectoralis
ATTATTACAAATTAGGTAATAAGATGAATTTTTGGAAAATCTCGTAATTCCCCGTGAATTAAAGGAAATATCCACATTTTTTTAGCACAAACATTAGATTCTAAAGACATTCTTCAATACTAAGAGAAAACTTAAACATTTTCTTTCTCTGCCCTAACGATTGAAAGTAATAGAGAGCATAGTGTGCTGTTACAAAAATTTCAAAATTTATATCGAAATGTACGATCGAAGGAAAGAAAAATAAACGTACCTATCTTTTTCCAAAATTTCAAAATTAGTCATCGTAAGGCTTAGTGTTAGAGATAGAGACCGATCAGAAGATTATCTAAGTGAGAAGAGAATTGATAAGGTATAACAATCCACTGGCCCACGACCTTATTAACCTTATTTAATCTTTAAAAGAATATAAAGAAGTAAAGCAGTACAGGAAGGTCTGTGAAATTAAAAAGGAAGAAAACAGAAAGAAACAGGAAGAAATGATCAAGGAATAAAAACGGAAGAGGAAGTATGGGAATATTTAAAGAAAGAGAGAAAGAGAACAGGAGGAAAAACGGGTATACAAATAGAAGAATGGGAGAGGTACTTCAAAAAACTGCTAGAAGGGGAAACGAGGCAAAACGGTGGAGAAGGGCAGAGAAAGGAAGGGGACGAAAGCGAGGGCGGAGATGAAGAAATAAAGGAGGAGGCAAATCGGAGGGGGGAAAGAGGCAAGGCGGCAGGAGAAGATGTAATACAAGGGGAGGAATGGTTATATGGAGGGGAAAAAGTGGGAAAAAGAATGACAATGGTAATTAATAAAATATGGAGAGGGGAAGGCTTCCCAGAAAGATGGAGACTAGGATTAATTTGTTCGGTTCATAAAAAATGCGACAAGAGGGAGGTAAAAAATTACAGAGTGTTACGTTCCTCGTTTATTAGCTAATTCGCAAGAATCAATCATATCAATTTCTCTATCAGGATTACAGATTGCAAAATTCCTTAATTCAATGTTTTGCTAATAGGGTTCACTTTCAATACTTGCCCGGTACTATATTTCCTCCGCATCGACGTATTCTGTGCGAAGCGTCATCTCTAACCACATCAGCTTCGTTGGTTCCATTACAGATTTCCTACTCTGCTGGATTAAAAATTATTCTATTGGCTGTCAATGTAGTCATTTAGTTTCTGATTGGCTGATCCTCGGCTAACTAAATAAAATATTTCATCTTAAAAACGGAACAAGCACTTCACTAGGGAATATCTCCGTGCTGATATAAATAGCAACTCGATTTTCAACCGCGTATCTTTTTCTATTCTACTTCCTAACAAACGTTACTAAGTGCTACGGAAATTTCACAATTTCTCTAATCGATATTAATCGTCTATAAGTGAAAGTTTTCCACAAATAGTGAATATTTAGAATCATCTGCTTATTCTAAGTACCATTAAAACGTGTTATTACGTCTTTTTGTGCATCTAGTACCGCTACGTTAAACTCTCCACGCTCTAGGATAATTCCTTGAGGTATGTAGAAAATTCTTTTGTAACAATTACCGTGTCATTCTTAAATTCCTCGACAGTAATTTATATTATTTGTCCTAGCGTTTCCTACCCCGTTTACTTTTGGGATTACTACATCTTACTTTTGGTTACCACCATTTTGTTAGAAAATTGATGTCAACTTTACTCGAAATTATTGCTGATCCGTTACTATTGAACTCCGATGGTTATTTTCCTGTGAAACTACATATTTGCTGTTCTACAAATCATCTTTAATTATCTCCGCATTCCTGTGAAGAAATTTACTGCTTTTGGAAACTATATGCTGCCATCTGGTGTCAACCTTTCAAAACAAGATTTGATAAGTTATTTAAATTACTAACCCTACATTTCTTGCTGAATTTGACCTGAATTTTGTTACTGTTTATTATAAAATTTGATTATACTAAATTACGTAATCACATTTCATATTTTTGCTTCAATTTAAAACATTTAATTTATTCATTTGTTTACTATTCAATTAATTTTGCATTAACTTTGTTCGTTACTTTAAAAGTTACTTTTATTATTTGTGTATTATCTTTTACCTTGAAGATTTAATTTGCTAAAGTTAAATTAAGAGCTAAATTGCTATTATTTTAAATATCAACTCTCGGAACGAGTACTGACCAAAGTCGGTAATTATTATTTTCAGTCGGCCTGCTGTCGCAGCCCTATTAATTTTTCTTGTTAATCAACCTTTCTGTTTAGATAACTCAGCGATATTGACGTTGCGCAACGGCGATAATCGGATGTGTTTTTGGTAAGCGTTGTTTAATGACAATTACGTACTGACTTTCGTACAGCTACCGAGACGGTTGCTGATATATTTATGTGTATTATTTTTGTGTTATTAATTGTACATTGTTGTAATATGTAAATTTCATTCCCTGCAAGGTAAAAGTTAAACCCCCTTTACTGCTTCACTCCTGTGAAGATTTGTTTTGTAAAATTTGTTCCGATTGTGTCAATGTTATTTTGCTTTGATCCATTATAACCACCACTATCATTATTTTAGTGTATTTCTCTATCGAATACCCACTTTCTCTTTCAGAAATCATATCTCTGTTATTATTATTATAAGCTGCTAAGCTCTTCGTAGTTCTGATTACCAGCTTGTCTTTACTAAAGAACTATCGTGGCGCCCTAAAAGGTATTTGACTATATTTGTTAACTATAACTTGCTATAAATTCAAATTCTATACTCATTATTCCCACGCCCATTAGATTGCCCTTATAACTGAGCTTATCGAGTCATTGCATTTTCCTGATTACGGTACCAATCATTTGTTGCCGTAACACGATTTTTGGCGCCTCAACGTGCGGGCCCCTCTCTTCCCTCTCTTTCCGTTACTCTAACACGATTTTTAGCTCTCGTTTTCTTTACTTTCACAGATTTCTTTTGGCACACAACGTGTTGTTCTCTTATTTTTGATTTTCAATTCTACTTATTTCTCTCCTATCACTTATCGTTTGTCTAGTCACCATGTTTTCATTTAAAATGGATGTCAATCGCTTAAACAAAACCGAATTAGAATATGAACTTGTCTCTCGACGTATAGAATTAGCTCCTACTGTTATTGACTTAAGAAGATCTGTTCGTAATGCTATCTTACTCGAATTGAACAAATCCTTAACTTCTGTTACTCACTCTATCTCTTTTGCTGATGATTCCACTGCAGTTACTCAGTCCATTGAAGAAATTAAATCACTAATCACTTCTGTTACAAATGACTCCAAGTCAAGAGATTTCTTACGTGTTAATACTTTGATCCCTCACTTAGAACGTCGCTGTTCTTTAATGAATGCTACTACTGATGCTGAAATAGGCCAACGAAATACTTTTCTTCTGTCCATTGCAACTCTTAAATCAAATTTAGTACTCAAACTTAAAAAACTCAACCGTGTTACTTTATCAGAATTTCAATCACCTTCCTTTAGTCCGAAACCTACTACTTCTAGTGTAACTAATATAGCTGAAGACAATGAAAGTAACTCTGATCCTTTAATTCCTCCTTTACTTTCTTCTAGTGAAGATGAACTTGAACCAAATGAACCTTTACGACAAATAGCCGCTGTTACTGAATCTCTTCCTTTCGAGAAACGTCTCGATATTTCTAAACTTGGCTTAACCTTTTCAGGCGAAGGCAAGGTATCTCTCTTAGATTTTCTTACTCGCTTAGACGAATTAGCTACTTCTCGTAGTATTTCTAAACAGATGTTATTCTCTCGTGTACCTGAATTGTTAACAGGACGTGCTTTATTACTGTACCGATCTCGTAAATTTACCTTAACTAAATGGGACGAAGTTGTAGATATGCTTAAGTCTGAATTTTTACCTATCGATTATGATGAACGTTTACTTGACGAAATTAAAAACCGAACAATGGGTCCTACCGAAAATATGAGCTCATACCTTGCTGTTATGTATAATCTTTTTCAACGTTTAACTACTCCTTTATCTGAATCTAAACAACTTTACTATATTCGTCGAAATTTAACTCCTTTCTATCAGAATGCCTTAACTCTTACTCCGATCTCTAGCATTCCTCAGCTCTCTGCTTTAGGAAAACAAATTGAACAGAACCATTACTTTGTTGAATCTTTTAAACCACCACCTTCTAGAAAAACTACACAATTGCTTGAACCAAGTCTCGCTTACTTAACTATCTCATCTTCTTCTGATACTGATTCTTCTAAACGTAACTCAAGTACACCTAAACTCTCTTCTGCTACTGTCATGTCTAATCCTAATGGAAAAGATACTTCATCTACTCCTAAACCATTAACTTCAACTAATGCTAATAATACTGCTACGGCTAAACCCAAATTTACTTCGAAACCATCAACTAAACCTGCTTCTACTTCTAATTCTTCCCCGATTACTTGTTGGAATTGTAGGAAAATAGGTCATGTTTCTCCTATATGCCCAGAACCTCAATCTCTTCATTGCTACGGTTGTGGAAAACCTAATACCATTAAACCAAAGTGTCCTAACTGTAATAATATTTCTTTAAACTAACTTCAGAGTTCTCGAACCGAGTCGAGTCCTCTTCTCCTTCACTTATCTCGGAAACTCCTTTTGGTACTTTATCTGATAATCATAAATATGTTCTTAACTTTATACTTGCTAGTGTTCGTAAAGATGAACGTCCTTATCTTAACGTTTCAATTTTTGGCTATCCCTTTAAAAGTTTGTTAGACTCTGGATCTTCTAAAACTATTCTAGGTCAACTAGGATGGAATCTTTTAAGCTCTCTAGGTTTGTGCTTACGTCCTTATAAACATTTCTCTAACTCTTCTTCTACTTGTTTACTTGCTAACGGGAAAACCTGTAACATACTTGGTACTGTTAACCTTCCTATCACTCTTCAAGACAGAACTGTAACTTTAGAAGTTCTAGTCATCCCAGAAATTAATTCACTTCTAATCTTAGGTATAGACTTTTGGAAATCCATAGATTTTGTTCCTAATTTTCAAACTGGTACTTGGTCTTTCGGTACTTCCGATGAACTTTACTCAATTTCTACTGATAACTTAACTACCAGATCTAATCTCTCTCCTGCTGAAGAACAATCACTTCAATCTTTACTTGATTCTCCTGTACTAAATTCTTCTGAACTTGGCTGTACTGCCTTAATTGAACACAATATTCGTACTACTGCTGAACCAATAAAACAACGTTACTATCCACTTTCTCCTACCCTACTCAAAATTGCTAATGCTGAATTAGATTCTATGATCTCTTTAGGTATTGTTGAACCATCTTCAAGTCCTTGGTCTAGTCCTATCGTGCTTGTTAAGAAAAAGGATAACTCATATCGCTTCTGTATTGATTATAGAAAGGTAAATGCAGTAACTGAAAAGGATGCTTATCCACTTCCTTACATAAATACTATTCTAGATCGTCTTCGTGATGCTCAATTTCTCTCTTCTTTAGATATTCGCTCCGCTTACTGGCAAATTCCTTTATCTCAAATTCTAAACCCATAACTGCTTTCACTATTCCCGGCAGAGGATTATATCAATTTACCCGTATGCCTTTTGGTCTCCATAACTCACCCGCTACTTTTCAACGTTTAATTGACCGTATTCTTGGTGCTGATCTGGAACCCTACTGTTTCGCCTATTTAGACGATATTATCATTGCTACCCCCTTCCTTTGAAAAACATTTAGAAGTTTTAACTCAAATTTGTACTAGATTGTCTAATGCTGGTCTTACTTTAAATAAGTCCAAATGTCACTTTTGTCTTTCTGAACTTAAATACCTTGGCTATGTTGTCAATAAGAATGGTCTACTTGTAGATCCTGATAAGGTCAACTCTATTATCTCTATCCCTCAACTACTTCAGTCTCTGAAATTCGTAGATTACTTGGTATGGCTAGTTGGTATCGTCGCTTCATACCGAATTTCTCAACTGCTTTAGCTCCCTTAACTAATTTAACTCGCAAAAATGTCTCTTTCTTTTGGTCTCCTGAATGTGAAGAAGCCTTTTCTTTTCTAAAAAAACAATTAATTTCTGCTCCAATACTTTCTTGCCCAGATTTCTCTTTACCCTTCACCATTCAGACAGATGCTTCTAACTATGGCTTAGGTGCTGTTTTAAGTCAGGAATCCCCTGATGGAGAAAAAGTCATCGCTTATATTAGTCGTTCCTTAACTCAACCCGAGAAACAGTATTCAACTACTGAAAAAGAATGCTTAGCTGTACTGTGGGCTGTAGAAAAATTTCGTGCGTATATTGAAGGTGCTCACTTTACTATAATTACTGATCATCATTCACTTATTTGGCTTAATAAACTTCAGAATCCTTCTGGACGATTAGCTCGCTGGTCTTTACGACTCCAACAATATAATTTCTCAATTATTCACCGCAAGGGTAAAAATCATGTCGTTCCTGATATGTTATCTAGAGCTGTTCCTGATATACCTTCTGAATCTCTTCCTGAACTTTGTGAAATAAATATTTCTAATACTACACCTTCTATTAACTTGCCTATTACAGATACTTGGTACCTTACTATGATTGGAAAAGTTACTAATAATCCTAATAAATTTCCTCTTTGGCGTATAGAAAACAATTTGCTTTATAAACATGTTAATCCCTCAGATCTCTCAGACATATCTTTAGGAAATTGGAGAATTGTTGTTCCAAAAAATCAACGAACTGAAATAATTCGTCACTATCATGATCCACCTATTTATGGACATTGTGGTGTAACTAAAACTTTGAACCGTATTAATAAATTCTTCTATTGGCCAAATTTACGCTCCGATATTGCTAGATACATTCGTAACTGCCACACTTGTGCTGCTCATAAAGTTGAACAGAAAGCACAACCAGGTTTACTTTCTCCCAGAGCCACTCCCACTCGCCCTTGGCAAGTGCTGAGTTGTGACATTGTTGGTCCCTTACCTCGTTCTTCGAAAGGTAATTCTTATGTCTTTGTCGTTGCTGACTACTTTACAAAATTTCCATGCTTCTTTCCACTACGCACTGCTACTGCTAGTAAAATCACTAAAATAATGGAAGAACAAATATTTTTGTTATTTGGAACTCCACAATACCTCATATCTGATAACGGTGTGCAATTTCGTAGTAAGGAATTCACAAAATTATGCTCTCAATATCAAACAGAAATTCTCTTCACCGCTAAATATCATCCTAGGGCTAATCCAACTGAACGAATTAATCGAGTACTTAAAACTATGATCTCATCTTATATAAAGATAACCAACGTTCTTGGGATGTTAATTTACAAAAATAGGTTGCGCTATTCGCACTTCTAAACACGAAATAACTAATTACACTCCATACTTTGCATTTTGCGGCAGAGAACACATACTATTTGGAAACACTTTTGAAACTTCCTCTGATACTGAAATTCCTTCTATCGATCCTAATCCTATTGTTACTACCCGTACTAAAGAGTTTTACGAAAACTTGCGTACAAATATTTTAACTAGAATAAAACAATCTTCTCAACGTACTCAAAATCGCTATAATCTTCGAAAACGCAATGTTACTTATAAAAAAAATGATTCTGTATGGAAACGTAACTTCATACTATCTGATGCTAGTAAATTTATTAATGCAAAACTTGCTCCTAAATTTGTTGGTCCCTATAAAATTAAAAATGTTATTTCTAATTGGACATATGAACTTGCAGATTCTTCTGGAAAATCAATAGGTACTTTTCATGTAAAAGATTTGAAACCTGCTTTTTCTGATAATGTTAATTCTTCTGTGAACTCTTCTTCTGAATCTGAAGATAATTCCACTATTGCTACAAACAATATCTCTCTAAAACGTCGCTATCTTCGGAAACGACGAAAACGTGAAGAATAATTTTTTTCTTCTCTCTCTCTCTACTCATTACTGTTATCTTTCTTTCTTTCTTTCTTTCTTTCTTTATTCCTTTTTTCTCTCTTTTGTTGACGACCATTGCTTTGTATTTTGGATTTTTCTTTCGATTATGGTTTATGGCTTTTGGTAGTAGTCTCCGTTCACTCAGTTACAGAGCCGGCTGGTGAGCGAGCGAACCCAAATGTCAATGATGCTTAGATTAGGGTTTTACCCACAAAATGTTACTTTTACTTTACAATTTCTTTTTGATTTTGACCAAACTGGTTCCCGCTAGGTTCTCCTTCAGATAGGAGTGGTCCTAAACCGCGTCGCCTCACGACCCATCTGATTGTATTGTAAGGTTTGTTTGCATCGCTACCTGATTTTGGCTCCGGTACCCCGTACTGGGAAGAATAGTTGCTCTACGGTACTTCATATTCTTCTATCTCTGGTGAAATCTAGGATACCTCTTTTACCTATTTTTCATTACCGTCCTTTCTCTTCTCCTTCCATGTAACTCTTTTTTTTTCTTCATGGTTGGTCCACTTTTGTTGTTTTGTTTTGTTTACTTATTGATATTTACTTCCTTGTGTCGTAAGTATTAACTCAGTTGGTTTCGCTTTTGGCGTTCTCTTTTGTTTCGCCTACTAGCTCAACTTTTGTTGGGGGGGTGTTACGTTCCTCGTTTATTAGCTAATTCGCAAGAATCAATCATATCAATTTCTCTATCAGGATTACAGATTGCAAAATTCCTTAATTCAATGTTTTGCTAATAGGGTTCACTTTCAATACTTGCCCGGTACTATATTTCCTCCGCATCGACGTATTCTGTGCGAAGCGTCATCTCTAACCACATCAGCTTCGTTGGTTCCATTACAGATTTCCTACTCTGCTGGATTAAAAATTATTCTATTGGCTGTCAATGTAGTCATTTAGTTTCTGATTGGCTGATCCTCGGCTAACTAAATAAAATATTTCATCTTAAAAACGGAACAAGCACTTCACTAGGGAATATCTCCGTGCTGATATAAATAGCAACTCGATTTTCAACCGCGTATCTTTTTCTATTCTACTTCCTAACAAACGTTACTAAGTGCTACGGAAATTTCACAAATTTCTCTAATCGATATTAATCGTCTATAAGTGAAAGTTTTCCACAAATAGTGAATATTTAGAATCATCTGCTTATTCTAAGTACCATTAAAACGTGTTATTACGTCTTTTGTGCATCTAGTACCGCTACGTTAAACTCTCCACGCTCTAGGATAATTCCTTGAGGTATGTAGAAAATTCTTTTGTAACAATTACCGTGTCATTCTTAAATTCCTCGACAGTAATTTATATTATTTGTCCTAGCGTTTCCTACCCCGTTTACTTTTGGGATTACTACATCTTACTTTTGGTTACCACCATTTTGTTAGAAAATTGATGTCAACTTTACTCGAAATTATTGCTGATCCGTTACTATTGAACTCCGATGGTTATTTTCCTGTGAAACTACATATTTGCTGTTCTACAAATCATCTTTAATTATCTCCGCATTCCTGTGAAGAAATTTACTGCTTTTGGAAACTATATGCTGCCATCTGGTGTCAACCTTTCAAAACAAGATTTGATAAGTTATTTAAATTACTAACCCTACATTTCTTGCTGAATTTGACCTGAATTTTGTTACTGTTTATTATAAAATTTGATTATACTAAATTACGTAATCACATTTCATATTTTTGCTTCAATTTAAAACATTTAATTTATTCATTTTGTTTACTATTCAATTAATTTTGCATTAACTTTGTTCGTTACTTTAAAAGTTACTTTTATTATTTGTGTATTATCTTTTACCTTGAAGATTTAATTTGCTAAAGTTAAATTAAGAGCTAAATTGCTATTATTTTAAATATCAACTCTCGGAACGAGTACTGACCAAAGTCGGTAATTATTATTTTCAGTCGGCCTGCTGTCGCAGCCCTATTAATTTTTCTTGTTAATCAACCTTTCTGTTTAGATAACTCAGCGATATTGACGTTGCGCAACGGCGATAATCGGATGTGTTTTTGGTAAGCGTTGTTTAATGACAATTACGTACTGACTTTCGTACAGCTACCGAGACGGTTGCTGATATATTTATGTGTATTATTTTTGTGTTATTAATTGTACATTGTTGTAATATGTAAATTTCATTCCCTGCAAGGTAAAAGTTAAACCCCCTTTACTGCTTCACTCCTGTGAAGATTTGTTTTGTAAAATTTGTTCCGATTGTGTCAATGTTATTTTGCTTTGATCCATTATAACCACCACTATCATTATTTTAGTGTATTTCTCTATCGAATACCCACTTTCTCTTTCAGAAATCATATCTCTGTTATTATTATTATAAGCTGCTAAGCTCTTCGTAGTTCTGATTACCAGCTTGTCTTTACTAAAGAACTATCGTGGCGCCCTAAAAGGTATTTGACTATATTTGTTAACTATAACTTGCTATAAATTCAAATTCTATACTCATTATTCCCACGCCCATTAGATTGCCCCTTATAACTGAGCTTATCGAGTCATTGCATTTTTCCTGATTACGGTACCAATCATTTGTTGCCGTAACACGAGGGATAACATTATTAAACACGGCATACATTTATGGAATGGCACTAGAAGGAAGACTACAGGCGGAGTTAAAAGAAAAGAATATGCTGCCCGACGGCCAAGCGGGGTTCAGAAAAGGTAGAAGAGCGATGGATAACGTATACATAATTAAACATGTGGTGAATAAGGAGATAGAAAGGAAAAGCGGGAAAATGGTAGCATTATTTGTGGACCTAAGAGCGGGATTTGATAAGGTTCATAGGGAAAAGTTATGGGAATACCTGAGAAGAAACAAAATAAACGAAAGGTTAGTAAAAAGGATGGAGGAAATATAATATGGTGAAGGTGGATGGAGGGATGAGCGAAGAATTCGTGACAAGGAAAGGGCTGAGCCCCACGTTATTTGCAACATATACAAGGTGTCCAGAAATGAAGGTGCCAAACGAAAATCCCAGTTAGTAGACATTATTTTATGTCGATTTAATCCAAATTACCTTAGTCCAAAAATGCTTCTTAAGCGAGCTGGAGCTCCTTATAGATGGTGCCATGAAGTACTTTTTTTTGTAATATGTATTGAAACAGGGGGCCGTCGTGCAGAGCACTTACTGTAAAATTTGTTGTTTTTGATATAACTTGACATAAGAGTAATTTAGTTAAATAAATTAATAAATTAGTAATTTATTTAAGTTTATTTTTCTCGAGAAAGGTGCATCCTAACGATTTGAAACAAGAGCATATTATTTTTAGAAAAGACCCTAGAGAATTCCAATTTGACACAAAAAATGTCAAAAAAATAAATGTAAAAAAGTACCATCCAAAATGTCTGCGGCCCCTTCCACATGGGACGCTAATGGCCGCAGCAAGGAAGTATTATTTACAGCGACCGATGTGCGATCAGAAGGTAAGTCATTGTGCAAAGTTTGGACATTTTCGATTGAAACGTTTTTGAGATATTACAAAAAAAAGTACTTCATGGCTCGCTTAAGAAGCATTTTTGAACTAAGGTAATTTGGGTTAAATCGACATAAAATAATGTCTACTAACTGGGATTTTCGTTTGGCGCCTTCATTTCTGGACACCCTGTATAAGGGGACCTACAAGAAGCAATGAAAGGATAGCAGGTTGGTGGAGTGATGGTCGGGAGGCTGAAGATATGATCCCTTGCGTAGGCGGACGATCTGGTATTGGTGGCCAAAGAAGAAAAAATAATGAGGGAAATGATGAATACGCTAGGAAGATACCTGAAAAGAAAAGAGCTAGATATAAACATACAAAAAACAAAGATGACGGTATTCAGGAAGGGAGGTGGGAGAAGGAAAACGTAAAAGTGGAAATTGGGGGAAGAAGAGATGGACCAGGTGAAGGAGTTCACGTACCTGGGGTACACGTTAAGGTAGGACAACAAAGAGAAGGAACATTTAAAAGAAAGAGTAAGAAAAGGGAACAAACTAATAGGACAAGTGTGGAGTGTGGAAGAAAGGTTGTTCGGAATGGTCTTAGGAAAAAGGAAGTTACTGTTCGATAAACTGATAAAGTGAGGTGCTATACGGAGCGGAAGTGCGGGGGTGGAAGGAACAAAAGGAGGTGGAGGAACTACAAGTAAAATATTGTAAATGGGTGCTGGGGTTGGACAGAGACACGCCGGGGAGGAAGTACAGGTAGCAAAAATAAGAGTAGTGGCAGGAAAGGGGGCAGTGGGGTACGAAGAAGCCATCAGTGGAAGAGACGGAAGCGAAATACTAAAAGAATGCTGGAAAGAGATAAAAGAGGGAAAAGTGAAATACGAACAAGTAAGTAGGGAGGAATATTATACAAGGAATGGGTACTCGAAGAAAGAAGTATAAAGATTAAGAGAAAGAGGGGTGTGGATAAGGGCGGACAGATAAGAAGGAACAGGGATGTCCAAAGGAGGAGGGATGGACAAAAGTAAAAGAATCCAGGTGTAACGAGAACTGCAAGAACATCAAGGGAGAAGGGATACCAGAATACCTGAAAGCATCACTTCCATTAAAACAAATACTTTTATTCATTTACGCGTTACGCCAATTAAATAAGTTTTTCTAACCAAAGAGTCGCACCGTCCAAAAAACAGATAGATAATCGTAACTCATTCATATTTTCAGAATGAGCCAACGATTTTGTGGAAAGAAATCTATGTATCTTACGACACCCCATTTCGTTCCAATTTTTTAGAGGGTGGCGCCTACTCTACTATCTGGGAGGGTGTGATGAAGTAAAATTGGATTCCCTTTTTATCAAAATTGACCTCCGAAATCTAATTTATCAAACACTATCAAAAATGTTCATAAATTATACCAGTATCTATGTCCAATAAACTATGTGGCGACGAGGTTTTAGCTTTCGGACATTTCTTGTGATTTAGTTTCATGCTTTGATGGCTGAATGGCAAGATCATTATAGTGTGAGAGCAAAGTGAGGATGACAATATTTTCAAATTTTTGAATGACAAATAGATGCGGCATTGACCAAAAGTGTCTCAGCCATCTTCTTGAATTGAGCATTTTAGTGCAGATTTCACCAGAACATTTTTGGATTTAGTTGAGTAGAAGTCCCCAAAAAATCTGAAGAAATTGCTAATTATTCCACTATTCACCTCTTGCCTTCCTTAGTGTTGGTGCTACTCAAAGAGAAAAGGTTTACGAATTAGAAAACATAATAAATGTTTTAATAGCGAAGGTTATTGAGGTACAAAAGCATTTGAGTGGTTCAATATATTTTAATTACTTCAGCTCTGTGCAAGAGAAAAACGAAAGGCTGTAGAGTGAAACTGAAAACTTGAGCCCCTGAAACCAATTTCCCGGGAAACTTACAGTAGGTACATGTAATTTTATTCCACAATACACAGTTGTTTCCCAGTTGGCAAAACCTTTACGGAGTTACCGCTTCTAACAATGTTATAAAGGCCATATACGTAGTGTTTACAAATATATGTATAGGTGAAAACGTAATGGAAGGAAAATAAATTACGGCAGAGAAATCTCCATTCATAATAAACGCTGCGAAACTGTTATTTTAGTCTTTCATTTGGCCTAATTACAAATCATGGCACTTCATAATCTCAAAGGAGAACATGTCTGCCTTAATGAACTCTCTTTATGAAATTTTAGAATTAACCTCCTTTACGTGAATACTTTACGTTAGCATTTAGAGTAATCGCATGATTTACGCTATTCTTAAGTAATAAAGCGAAGGTACTCGTAAAAATATATTAATCTGTGCGCTATTGCGGCATATAACGTCGACAAAATGGTAAGCTTCATTCCTCTATGTATAATCACACATACATATCCCTCGGGGGAATTTAATTCTGGAAATGATTGTAATGAAAACAGGGACCACATACGTCGAAATAAACTTATTCGGTTCAATTCTCTGTTTAGTACACTAAAATTAATTACTATTATAACATATTTTACATATTTGAAGGTATAATCGTAGATAATACACAGGAATAGTTTGTGCCATTTGGATTTAATATAGTCGTTTAAATTTCAAAAGGGATAAAACACAAAAGCCTATCGCAACCCAATTTATATTTCATTTTATTAATGCCTCCAAGATATATCGTTTAACTTTAATACCAAAACGGTTCACGTAGGTAGTATTATAAACTATTTCTGTGAATTTCTAAAACCCTTCTTAGCCAAACATAATTCATAATAACGTATTAAAGTTTTCGGTCAAAGTGTGGCAGTATTGTTAACCGAATATATATTTTGAACAACACTGATTCTAAGATTTATACATTTTTTCAAAAAATTACAAATTTTCAATGCGGAGGACAAAGTCTGTAATGTAACGCACCTGGCAGCTTTGAATTTAAATGTTTCCCGCTATAAATTTTGTCGAGGTTTGTAAATTGTATAGAAGCAACAGTTAGACCACTGAACTTTAAACATTAAAGTATCATGGAAAGTGCTTATGCTACAAAAAATTATAGTTGCAGAGGGAGAGGTAGTTGGTTCGCCATCTGCGTAGATAAGATATTTATTTTAGTATTTTTATTGTTAAATAGGCAGGGTAATTTTTGATATTAACATTGTGCGTGTTTCTATTTTGTAGGTACCTAGTGTTACAAAATTTGAGTTGATAGGATATAATCGTGTTGCGTAATATTAGTTTATTTAGTTTAACAAATTAATTCTCAGATTAATTATTATTTAGGGATAGCTTTCTTATTAATGTAGGTATTTTGAGCGTAGTAGACTTAGTTGTATTTAGGGTGTTCCGTAGGATTTTGCGGAGATAGTTTAGTTAGGATGGAATTTTCCAGCAAGCGTAGCATTTGCATTGATAACGTATGCATTGTATTACTTTGTATATTACATTGTTACACAGCTTGACGCGATTTGCGTCATGAGATTTTGTTTAAAAATCAAAGTCGCGCAGCTATCGGGAAAAATGGTCGAAACTTGGAACGAAGGAAACAACACTTTTGCCTTTGTTAGGCAAGAGAAATGGACACCGTTAGATATGTACTAGGATAAGGAAACAATGTGAATCAAGCGCAGAGATGATCACATTCACGAATTAACGGCTCCAAAATGATAGACAGAGAGATTAGACCACCGGCAGTAGATTGATGCAGAGCTGGGCATCTTCTTTAAGTCGAGTCACCACCACCACAAAATCCGTAAACTACAACCAGAAAAAGAGTCGTACTAGGAGAAGACCAAAAAGCTCTTCATTTCCACGAACATTAGAATTACACAAATATAAAATAATATAATAATACAAATACAATATTTAGTAAATATAAGAACAATATTTGCAATATTTAGTAAATATTGCTATTTGATGTAAATGCAAATATTGTACACACAATAATGTACCAATATTGCGTGTACAATATTACTAAATATTGAAAATCTATATTTAAGCAATATAACATACATATTTTTTGTAATATTAAGTAAATATTGACATTCAATGTAAATTCAAATATTCTACATACAATAATGTACCAATATTGTGTGTATAATATTACTAAATATTGAAAATCGATATTTAAGCAATATAGCACATGTACATATTTAAAATATTTAGTAAATATTACTATCCAATATAAAGTCAATATTTATTTATCAATAACATAACAATACCTTGTTTTCAATATTACTGGATATTTAAAATGATATATTTAAGCACCATGAAAAAAATATTCATAAATAATAATGTTATGATGCTTTCTCAAAATCCCCCGAATGTTAATTTTCGGCGACTTAGAGACATCAGAATATTATAATATGCACGGCGCACGCGCTCCTCAATATTTTATAGTGTTCAACTTTAAATTCCAAAATTGTATAAATTTCCGGGAGCACATGGAGCCCTGCAGGCGCTGCGCACTGGGAAATAGTCCCTCGGAGTAGTTAGGGCTCTGGCGTGGCCCAGGTCACCTCCTTTCCTATTCTTTTTGGGACACATTACAAAACAATAATGGGCCAATATTGTTTTTAAATATTTTCCTCAATATTGATATAATATCGTTTGGTAATATTTAGCCAATATATAAAATTGTTCACATTTCAATGTTGGGACAATATTGTACATTCATATTCTTCCAATATATTTACAATGAAATGCCAATATTATACCAATATTAAATGCTACATGGGATATTTTGAAACATTTCATTAATTAGTTTGAAGACTACAATCCTTCGGAGCCTTTTTATGAACTAAATAGAACTCAAAACGTAATAACGATGTTAAAGGAAGAAAGAGAAGTGCTGATTTGGCACCGTTTGGAAATTCAAGAGGGACTCTTTTGATACCAACACAAAGACCAGACCAAGAGTCAATAAATTCTTGTCTTAACAGTTTAAAACAAGACCAAGACTGGTCAAATCTTATCTTGAATTTGAATAGTATTCACGTCAGTTTTAATAGTACTGTTGACTGTCAGTTTATTTTGGACGAACTTTGAGCAATTACATTTGTTTCTATGAAAATCCCTGCGAAACATGAACCGCTCGGTATATTAAAAAATAATACATGAGATTTCTATGATGAATGCTTGCAAATACAACAAAGAAAGATAAGAGTGCAGTGTTTTGATTAGAGTGCTACACTACGACGCTATTAGGGCGGATTAGATTCCAGGTCACGCCAGAAAATCTTTGGTACCTTTTTCTCCTCGAGGTCGACTCAGCCTCCAAAAAAATGATTGAATGGGAATGTCTCTGAAGTCGCCTAGGATCCGGAGCCATACACTAACGCGTTTCAACTTTTCCCCTATAAGAGAGTATTACCAGACAACTGAGAACAACTATAACATAATGACCGCAAGTCGTCAAATTGTTTAAAAATTCAATAAATAAATAATAGCAATGTTTTCAAAGCAATTTTGAATTGTGTTAACTTTTATTTCTCTTTTATAGGTTATCCTCTCCCATTTGATTATTCTGAAATTTCTTGAGTTATTTACAGCGTGCCCTACAAGTTATCCGCTAGAGTATAAGGCCATTTAAATGCCACGGTTTGCTGATGTAGGTTGAGAAATCTACAATTAAGTGTTTAATAAAAAAAAATTTGATTTAAGAAAGGGTCGTTTTCCTATAAGGGACCCCTTCCCTAATAATTTTTACCCGAACTTGGGATGGCTCCGGATTCTAAACTGTTACCTTACAGTTATTTTGATACGCATCATTAAAATATCATACGAGGACAGCGTTTACTTCCTTTATGGTGTATTCGGTAAACTCGCTTTACTTTTTCCGTCTTTGTAAGATGGATTATACTTGTCACGAATTTTCATATCTCATCCAATTACACGTTTGAACACGAACCGATTTTTATTCACCACAAAGTGAAAATTTTTAAGTGCTTTATATCACGTATTAAATTATGATTTACGGTTCAGATTTTAAAATTTCTAAAAAAAAAAATCGGATATAAAATAGCAAGTTAATTAATTTAAACGCTTCGTCCTTCGCTCTGGAACAAAATCACAATTGTAGAGCAAACTCACACCCTAAATTCTCCTTTTAGTGTTAATCACTTTATTGAAGTGGAGTTCTGAAACTGTTGAAATTAGGCTGCAGTGAGAGAAAGGCATGTTTTTGACACATAAATCGATATTAACTTCTAAGAACTGGTAGCCAGTTCTGTTATGGGAGCCTGTCGGTCTAATGAACCGATTATATAACTTATCAACAAGTCAAAATGGCGTTTTCCTTATAAATGTCATAGATATATCTTTGGACAGTTTTTAAAAATAAATTTATTCCGTGATGAGTTTAGAAATTACGGTTGACTACTCAAATGTGACTGAGAGCTTGATGTTCTCACGCGTAAGTTTTGCGATTCACGGTTTGTTGGCTCATTAATTAATGTCAAGGTATATCCTCATAGGTAAACGCTTAAAGGTCTCTCAGTCAGCATTTTTGTTACACTATAAATTGATCCTAATTTAATATCTCTATTAACGTTCATTTAAGTGCCACTTATATGTCACTCACAGAATCACTTGCCATAACGTTCTTTCATAAGGTTTTCGAAATTTGATACGTTTTTGCGTAATTTGTCGTTTCAACTGATTGAATACTTATTTTGATCAGTCACATACCACAAAATCATCTCACGGTATGAAATACTTAATTTAACCACAAAAATCCTTTGTCAGTCTTATGTGTTATAAGTTCATACCCATGAACTCGGCTAATGTTTTCAACGAAAGGACCAAATGTTTCAAAAAATAAGTCTCAATTGCACTCCTGAACCAATTCCGCAACATAGTATCCAACTAAAATAATATATTACAAGGGAAGTTTCAAAATTTATGGACCAATAAATGGCGGATTTAAAATGAAACCACCCTAAACTAATTAGTGCGAAGAACGTATTCTGAAAACTTCCTATCTGATTTTTCTGATTTTTGGCAATTTTTTTGTTTTTCTTGCGACATGGTACATAATTGGACGCATTCGTCTCAGACTTGACGGATTCACTGAAGTGAAACGCACATTTGGTAGGTACCTTCTACGAATGCAACAATCACAGACCTCCGGCTTGAAAGGATACGGCATTACGGGTGAATTTTGAAATTAGGTAACAATGATGCCTGCGACGAGGCAGAGGATCGTGTTATACGAGTGAAAGCAAGTGGTACTATCAAAAGCTGTGTTGCTGCGTCGTGTTTAAATAACGGTAGAAGAATTTATAAAGAAAACAATGCAAATGGAATTTGAGCGCGAAGACAAAGGTGATGGTATTTCAAAAGAGAAGAGGGAGGAGTGTAAAGAAAAAATGGAGGGGGGAAGAGGTGATAGAAGTGTGGATGAGTGGAAATATCTAGGGTATGTTTTACGGTACGATAACAAGGATGTGGCGCACATCAGGGAATTGGCAAAGAAGGGAAATAGACTAGTGGGGAAAGTGTGGGGCGTGGGGGAAAGAGTATTTGGGAAGGATATGGAGAAGAGAAGATGGATTTTTGACAAGTTGGTAAAGAGTGTGGTGGAGTACGGAGCGGAGATATGGTGATGGAAGGAGTGGGAAAAAATGGAAAAAATAGAGATGGATGTTGGGGTTGGATAGAGAGACGCCAGGGTATATCGTGGGGGAGGAGACGAAAGCAGAAAAAATAAGGATCCAGGCAGGAAAGAGAGCAGTGAAACATGAGGAGGAGATCAAGAAAAGGGAGGAAATTATTGGGGTAAATGAGTGTATGAGAGAAATCAGAAAAGAACGGATAAGGTGGGAGCAAGAGGAGAGGAGGTCGTTTTATGAGAGAGTGGGATATGCGAGGGACGAGATAGAAATGAGAAGAGAGGAAGGAAGGGATAAAGGAGAAAAGAAAAAAGAAAGAAAAGGCAAGGTTCAGGTGCGGGAACGAGGAAAACGAAAACAAATACTGGTGGGAGGATGAGAAAAGAATGTGTAGAATGTGGGAGGGAAAATATATGACATATGATGAGGGAGTGTGAGGAACTAAAAGGAAGAGGAGAGAGAAAGAAAGGTGGTTTTGGGAGGGAAGGGGTGGAGTGGATGAAGGGGGTGCTGGAGAATAGGGAAAGGGTAGAAAGATGGGGACACGCGTTTTTTAAATGTACCTAGTTTTTTTTTTAGTAAAATAAGAACCTTTTGTTATATAATTAAGACAAATAAATACATAAGTATATCTAAATGGAGATAAATGTAAAGACTGCAAAGGAACTGGGAGAGAAAATAGTTTTGCTGGATATAGGGACAGCAATGAAGATTCAGTCAAAAGTGAAGCAGGTGAAGCAAGCAACAATATGTATTAATGATTACACGAGAAAGATAGAAAAGGATATCTAAGGAAAAATTACAAAGAAGGGAAAGGAAGGAAAGAAGATGAAGAGACACAGCACTGTAAATACCAAAAATCACAATGACAATCGATCACATTAGACGCGTTTGACAGCAACGCCATCACCATCATCTGCAGACAGAGCCAGAACTAGAATCGGATTCCAATAGTTAATAGATAGAATATTGAGAATTGGAATGGGGAGCAAAAAAGGTAAACAAAATCGAGACGAACACCAAAAACTGATGAAGGGGAACTAGAAGAAAATCGAACTCAGTAAAGGAAAAGGGCACGAAAAAATGAATGAATAAAAGATTGTATAGAAAGTCTCGAAAACTAGACAAAAACAAATGTGAATATAAAAAAGCAAAGGAAGAAAAAACGGAACAGATAAATCACCAATATGGCAACGTGGAATGTAAGAAGCATTTATGGGACAATGAAATACGAAAATAGATGCAAGAAACAAAATAAGAGGAAACATAAATTGATGATATAACATTCTTTAAAAAAAGAAGACGGAAGAATAGGGACGGGATGTATTATCCAGGGAGAACTGAAAAAAAAATCATGAAACCCGAGTGCAAATGATAAAAGAACGTGGTGTGAACTAATCAAAAATGGGGGGGGGGGGGGGGGGGGCAAATTCACAATGAATAGAGGAAGGCCCTATTTACAAAAATGAGGGCAAGGTGATGTGCTAAAATTACAAAATAATAACAAAATGTATGAAATAATTTCAGAAGATCAAGGATCAAAAGACATTTAGCTGTGAAAACCAACAAGTTTTGGTTAGAAATAAACGGGAGAAAACAAAATATGTGATAATGAGAGACACCAACTAAAGGAAAACTACTTGATGATACTTATATGCATTTGATTGAATCACAGAAGAATAATGAAAATATCCGCTACCGTCATTCTTCTTCTGTGATTCTATCAAACGCATGGAAGAAGGAAGAAATGTGAGCGAGTGATCTTGAGATCAATGTGAGGCGAAGTTATAGCGAGGAAGAACCAAAGGTTTACATAAAGGAGAAAATATAATAACGTACATCAAGGCGCCAGAGTAAAAGAGTTAACAAACAATGCGAAGTGAAAACATTCCAAAAAGTTATCACACAAAGACCCTATAGGAAAGAAAAAATGGAAAAGGCAGCGAAATGTGTGGAGTAATGGAACAGAAACCAAGAAAGATCAAATGTCACGAATCAGGTAAGAATGGAGAGAGGTGGGATATCCTTGTAGATATTGTTTTTTTTTCCTTTTACCTTTGTATATCTTTATGCCTTCAGTGCCTTCTTCAGTAATGTAAAAAAAGTCGTAGTACATGTTGCAGCCCAATCGACTCGCTGACAACGACTACACGAACTTTTTAAACATAACTCTGATGGATCTTTTAGAAGATATACCCTTACTAACTAGGTAAACGATGTGGTTTCAGCACGAAGGTGCTCCAGCGCATTCATCAAGGAAAGGGCAACTTTAAATAGAAGATTTTCCAATAAATGGATAGAACGAGGAATCGCTACTAGTTGCCCCTCGCGGTCACCGGATTTGAATTCCTCTTCTGGGAAAAAATGAAACCCTTGATGTAAGAGAGCGAAGTGGAAACGGAAGAAGATCTTGTAGCAAGAGTTAGTGACTGCTGCTGGCGAAATAAGAGATAAACCGGAAATTCTTCAACAGGTTGCTCGTGAAGAAATGTTAAAGCGATGTAGAGGATGTGTACAGATTTTAAACAATGTTTAAAGTAATCATAGGGCGGCAGCCCAGCGTCATTTTAGGTAGTGATAAAAGCGCGCCTGCAAATCATGCTACGTTGAAGATGATGTACCTAAAATATAAAATAAAATGGTCGCAAGTTCTGAACCTTGGGATAACATGTTCAAATTTGTGCATACAAAATCAGTGTTTTAAAGTGATTTTAGCGCGTCTGTAATTCAGGTTAATGATTTATGTTCATGCGTATGTCACGAAAAAAAAATTGCAGACAATTCGGATGTGGATAAGTATGTTAATTAAACAATTTAAGTACCATTTTTTTAGCAAACTATGATTTAAATTGCTATGATTTACTACCTAAAATGACGCTGGGCTGTCGCCCTATCATTAGTAAAATTAAAATACAGTACAACTAAAGTGAATATTAGTCTGGTATAAACCTACTGAGGCCGTGTCATAACCTACTTTAGTTTTAACTTGATTAAAATAAAATTTGTAGATAAGTAATTTCTTAAACAATTATTGGTGAAAGTTTTTCAAAATTTGTGAAATGACCGCCATTTTACTGTTGTAAAATTTTTGTAAAAAAGTTTTGAACAAACGTTGTAGATATTAAACTGTTGATTTTTGAAGTCCAGCAACAAACACTGAAAATATAGAGATTTGTAAAAAACAAAAAAGGTCCATAATTCGAAAACAAAAGCCAAAATGGAAAAAATTACTTTAAAGAAGGTGTTAGTTTTGATGAGTTCTATAATCTCTATTACGTTGTTCAGTTTGAGTAGAAACACCCGGTATATTGTACTAAATTTGCATTTTTTCAGAAATGTAGGCAATCTCCTTGTATAATAATGCGCGTCATACACATCCTGAACCTTTGCATAGCAATAAGGCAATTATTGAACATCAGTTATTGAAACCTCTTCCTCTAGCCTCTGGAAACAAATGTCCGGAAACAAACACCCAAAGTACTCAACACTAGTTAAGAAATAGTAAATTGAGTACTATCGACCGTGGTGTTGTGGGTCTCTGTGGTCAAAAACACAAAACTAAAGGAAACAGAGTTTTGAAAATACTGGATCGGCGAGAAAATGTCTTTTTATGGAGACCATACCATAGGAATAGGTAATTGAAACGAGGAACCGTCGCAAGATTATCTCTGATCTAGCGGCATCCCTGTGATGATCAGTCGCCAATATTAGCTTGGTTTTTGTACAATTGGAGATTTGGAATGAGAATCTCTCGAATCTGGGAAAACTCATGTTGCTGTACAGTCTTTGACAGATCTAATGTTGCTTGGATAGGCAACCAACATATCACATAGTGGATGGTAGATAATGTTTAACGTGTATTTAATAATAATTGCGAATGAATGGGTGTCCTGTCCGTCCGTAACAAATTCGCATTGAAGTAGATATACTTTAATCTTAATCTCATGCCTTAAAGTAGACATGAGATTAAAGTAGATATACATGTACTGGTAGATAATGTTTAACGTGTATTTAATAATAATTGCGAATCAATGGATGTCCTGTCCGTCCGTAACAAATTCGCATTGAAGGAGATATACTTTAATCTCATGCATTAAAGTAGAAATGAGATTAAAGTAGATATACATGTACTACATGTATATCTACTTTAATGCACGCTCTTCGAAATTGTGTACTTTTTCAAATACAATGGCAAAGACAGCTCAGTTACTACAGTAGCATATGTTTACTGATACCATTGTATTTAATATAAATACAATGCTGATACCAAGGCGCGAAACGCCGAAGATCGACGACGCACAAACGCGCGCGAAGCCTTCTGATAAAATTTATAAATAAGAAAGGGAAACGATTAGTTTTAGCATATTCACGAATTCCATTTTTTATCTATTTCTATCTATGTACATCGTCTTTCATGTACTATGTGATATGTTGGTTGCCTAAGTGACAGTATCCAAGGGATATTACATTTGTCAAACACTGTACCTTCCCGTACCTTCCGAAGTGCCGTGAACGTTTCGGTTTTCTTTTGCAAAGATAGTTTGATAACGCCCGCATATAGAGAGGCCCTTTAAAATGGGAACTACGTACATACCACAATGTCAAATTTTTCCAATTAAAACACAGTCGTGTACCTACATCATAAATCAAGAGCGCAAGTAAATACGCCTTGAAAGCTGTTAAAATGCGTGTAGGTACATTAGAAGTTAAAAAGGCAACAAACATGCATTGATTTCCCATTTCCCATTTTTGTCAGTAAGCTTTCCACACCTAACATTATAGGTATAGTATGGTCGTATTGTAAAAGGGGTCGGAAAAGTTGTGAACTGCGTGAATGATTGCCGAATTCTTAACCAACAAAATGGCATCTCCCTCTCGTATCAGAAACTTTTGTACAAATTAGAGAATGGCTTAAAAGAAGTAATAGAAAAGTTTTGAAATGTAGCACGTCGTTTCGAATTTGCAATAAACATCCATTAAATTAAAATTGGATACTGCACGAGTCTTATTATCGATTACCGGTTTTTTGAACCTTCAACGATATTAATATAAATGATCGCTCTAAAAGTCAAATTTATTGTTTCATCTGGCGCTCCTCGGTTAAATGTTTAAAATTGTATATGCAAACGGCAACGTATACCGGTTATATTAAAATGATTGATTATACTTCTAATGTCAACCGTGAGCTTAATAATTATCACTTAGTAGTTATGGATTTGAATGCTAGAAACTTCGAGATGGAATCTAGTAAAGGATAAAAGGATCTCAATTCCTTTGTGTTATATTAACAAGGGAATGGTGAAAAGTTTCCAGTTAATGCATTCAGATAAACAATGATCGATACGTTCACAGCGAGCTTTATAACAAGCGTTTGTAATTGTTAAAGTTTTTACTTTGACCGTTTTAAACGCATCCATACCGTGGAAATGTTTTGGAAAACTTTAGGCGTCAATCTGTACACATAATGCCTTCCTAACTCGACTCTCAAGAGAGAAAAATTAAATTAAATACAGTTATCGGAAAATTTTTGACGTGCTGCTCTTGACTTTTTTTTTTCATTTGTCACAATTAAAAGTGACATCCATTACTCCCAAAAAATTTGTACATGCACTTTTAATGCGCCCGCCGCGCCGTGGAGTTCGATTTTGATGGTAAAACGTCGCAAGTGGTGTATTTGATTTGTGATACCGCAACTTTTTATTACATTTCGGTTTTGCATGGCACCCTTAAATGAAGGATCGATTTCAACTCATTTATACCTATTTCGATTATTATTACGAACACTGCAAAAACAATGTGTCTATTCATACATGTAAACGTCATAAAATGTATCATGCTATAGGGGACGCCCATTTGTAGTAATGTGTTATGGAAAGAAAAGGTAATTAAATTTCGATTTCGATTTGTAACAAATATAGTTATAAAAACCATAGATCACCCGTAATAATAATAATATTTTAAATGACACCACAACTGTATATGATTACCATGAGTACTTAAGTCTAAAATTCATAAAATTATACAAGCACTCAAATTAAAAGAGATTCACCGAAGATAAATGGTAGGATAAATAAAATCTATGGACCATATTTCTTCACCGAAGAAACAGTAATTTTGATTAACTATACAAAATTATTTTTCTATCCATCAGGATTTTTCAACAGGACGAAGCACTCGCTCATTTTTGCTTAATTGCGAGAAACACCGTTTACAAAAATTTCGTGATAACTGGATTGGTCGAAATGGTCCAGAAGAATTGGTTCCTAATTCAATTCCCGATCTTTTTGCGTGGGGATACATACAATCTCTAGCTTAGAACCCTCCACCACAAAATTTGGAAGAATTGAGGATTAATTTTCCTCAGGGATTCAACCGCATTACCGAACACACGCAGCACAAGGCTTTTACAAATTCATATCTACGTTGAAATCACTGTATTTAATTGATGTTCTCTTATGTGATTTTTACTTTACATCTTTCATTTTAAAGACGAATTACCCAGTCATTTTCGAATCGATTTTGAAAAACTTTGCATCGCTGGATCGGTGGTCAGTTCTTTCAAACTACAAAAAATATACTGGGTGTTTCATTAAAAAAGTCAACAAACAAAAATTGTCAAAAATCGGCCATTTTTGTTGTGACATAATTGAAATCGATAGAAAAAATTCAATCCATTCAAACAGAACTTGTACTAAAATGAAACCTTTCAGTGAAAACCGCATATTTCTATCCTGAACCGTTTAGATGTTATAGGCAGTTGAAATAGGGTAAAATATAAGTGGACACCCTGTATTGTAAACATGCGCTAAAAGACTGAAAATTGGAAGAAGCTGCCCCCCCCTTCCGTATCCAAATAGACTACTTTCAAATTTTGGCCTCCTTTTGAAACCGTTTCAAAGATGACGTAACAATAGTAAGCCAAATACCATTAATTTGTACTTAATATACGAGGTCTGGCAATTAAGTAATGAGACTGAGTCCAGAAAATTCAACTTCTCCCCTATAACAAAATATTACTAGACAAGTAAGAAAAGCTATGACATAATGAGAGCACGTCACTAAATTGTTTAAAAATTCAATAAATAAATAAATAGCAATGAGTAGCGAAATGTCAAAACTTGGTGGATTTGTCCATAGGTGGCGCTATCATAAAAAGATCGATATTTTTGTTTTTCAACCTTGGAAAACGAAAACAGGTACCTACTACTTAGATACCCTTCAAATTGTTCAACCTTTACTCAAGTATTGAGTCAATTTTCAATTTTAATGTGGTCACCAGAATTGCAAATCGCTTCCAATATTGGAATATATGGCAATACCCAATATTGAGTCAATTTCAATGGTCACCAGAATAAGGGTGATTATACATTTTTTTAATTAATTTTGAATTATGAACTTGTGTTAACTTTTATTTGTCTTTAATAAGTATCCACCCACCCCCTTTTGATTATTTTACAATTTCTTTAGTTATCGATTATGTACAGCGTCTCTTACATATTATCCGCTAGTATATGACTATATTTTTACATTTACTTATGTAGAGCGATATTAAGCTAACGATAATATATAATTGATCTGTGTCATAGGTGGAGAAGAGAATTCCGGAAGTCGTTTTTATCTGACTCCTTTACTATTTTAAATTTAATACTGGCTGGATATGTGACTTTCAAAGCTCAAGTGCGTTTACGTACATTAGACCACCCAATGTTATTTATACGTTCTTTCAATTCCGGCGCAGACAAAATAGTAATTAATGTACAGTCCTTGACAAATGTAATGTCCCTTGGATACTGTGACTTAGGCAACCAACATGTCACATACTAGATGATAAACGATCTTTAATGAAGATTTATAAATAAAGAATGGAGTTCGTGAATATGCTAAAACTAATCGTTTCACGTTCTTATTTATAAATATTATAAATACACGTTAAACATCATCTAACATTTATAAATGTGTTATGTTGGTTGCCTAAGTCACAGTATTCAAGGGACATTACATTTGTCAAAGACTGTTTTTTTCATATGTATTTTTTAATTACAAATTTATACCTATAACGCCACCTATTGAACTGTAACTCTACCATTAAGTGCTTAACAAAAAGTCGTTTTCCGGAACAAATTTTTTTTCATTTTTGCTATAAGGATTTCTATCCAAAATTGGGATGGACTCGCATACTAAACTGTTACCAAAATAAGTATATCTAAAAATTACGATACGTTGATATAATCCCCTTTCGCACTGGTTCCATCGTTTGTTCTAGTTTTCGTCACATTTCTGGAAGGCCTCGATGGGGAACTCTAGGAGTACACTCGTCACAGAAGTTTGCATATCAGTTACGGACCCAAAATGTGTACCTTTCACTGCTTGTTTCAGTTGGGGGAATAGGACGAAATCTAAAAGTGACATATCAGGCGAATTAATAGGGGGGTTGCTGCAGTAATTGAATTTTTGTAGAGGTCAAAATTGACTTTAGGATAGCTTCTCGTAGCTTAAAACATGAAAAACTTTGGACCGCACTGCAAAACTATTGGGTGGTGCCAAATAATTGTACAACAATGTCATATGCGGAGTCAGCCACAAAGGGTCTCTCAGTGATGAAATTAAGATAGAGATAAGGATAAAACAAGGTTGTCGGCCCTTCTTTTTCACTTGGAATTGCCCTAACAAACATAAAATTAACCGCCGACACATGCTTAACCTCAAAGAGTGTCACAGACACCCAAGAAAATGATAAAAGTGTTCGTAAGTGAGTGGCAAAACCTGGATTAACAAAATGTAGAGAAAATCAAAGTAATGCGTACACGGAGAAATGGTAGTTTACTCCTGAGAGGAGGGTGTTATTCCCGAAAGCTGACTAATTCTGTAGGGTTGGGGCGATAGGGTGCTATTCTTAATGATGTCAATACGATCGGTCCAACGAGTTGCTACGATCCGTTTGACCAATATAACTAGCGGGGAAATTCTCACATGTAATTTGATAAACACCTGAGCGAGAAATAGGATCAATAAGATCTTTTAAGGCTCTCTTTTTTGGAAGAAAACGATATAGAAATCACAAATTTTTTGAGTAGGTTCTTAAAGGAGGGTTCATGTAAGGGAGAGAAGAGTTTGACCTTATTTTTTATTATTATTACTATGGGTGGTCTCATTTGGTTCCTGCCCTGCAACCTTTTGGTCTACTGTGCTCGCTGCTGTTGTCTACCCTTCCAGAATACCTGTATCTTTCACAAAGTTTAGGATTTTAGTAGGGCGGGTTTGACCTTAGTGGACCGGCAAGTGGTGGCGAATTGATGTTTCGCAATGGTTTTATAAAAATGATTTTAAATTATATGAAATGGGTAGTTCTTGGTATAAGAAATATAAAAACAGTGGTTTCTTTGATTTCGGTATGATTACCACTCTGACCAGCATCCACCTTGTCGGAAATATAACCTATCGCCCTGTTTGTTCTTCAGATTCTCAGTAATCTTCCAAAGAGAATATCAATTCCATGCTGAAGCATTGCTTACACTGCCCAGAAAATAGGCCAGTTGTTCCTCAACAATCACTTGTATTCTCCACAATATTTCCTACAAGAAAGTGAACTTGAGGCAATTCTGCCGATTAGTATACTGATCTTGATTCTGCCGTAGTTTTCCTACCTGTTTTATTTTCTGTCGCATATAGCACTGGAAGGGAGGTTTTTTGCTCGTCTCCTTGTATTGTTACAATCAGCTTCTGTACAAAAGTTAAGCTAAATGTCACGACAAGATAATATGATGTACTACTAAGCAAATGGGTTATTCTTCTTGTACACATATACATCAATTACAAAAGGACACATTGGCTAAACATGATTAGAATTAACGTCTCGCCCTCCATATAGCTGAGACTTGGTCTTAAGTGCCCTTAAAACGATTTTTGTAAGGCAGAGATTTAATAATAGTATAGGAATGACCGTCAACCTTATTTTTCAAAGGGAGTGTGGAGCTACTGAAGCGATGGGACAAAATGATGCGTTTATAACGTTAATTTATAAATTTGCAGCCTCTAGAAAAACCAAATAAGGGTGAAGTGTCCTCGTAAAATAAAGGACATGACGTAAACGTAAACTTGAACTACATTTACATGTAAATTCTTTGAAAAATTACGCACGAAATTTCTTTAATTAATTAAAAATAGTAACAAAACGATAAGAGCGCAAGTTCCGACTTAACAAACACAAACCCACTATCGGAGAAATGATAGGAAGAAGCATTCGAACTAAACAATTTCGGGTCCTTTCATCTTTGGCAATCAACCGGATCTCATTTCCGTTACACTGCAATAATGCACTCGAATCCGGAATTGTCAAGATTTGAATATCCGATTGACTTACATTGCAAATATACCCCATGACAAAACTTAACTTATTTAAAAATATCCAACTACACTTTAAAATCTTCTCTATCAATCGTGTAATAATTCATCTAATTTTTCAATTCGGATTTTAAAAACACTCATTGAGATCATTTATTCTAATGTAGTAGTTGTTGCAGTGACATAAATGTATTTGTTAATACATTCGCTTAATGAAGCGAATGTGTGTATGTTTTGTTAGGCGCGGCGCAGGGTTGAATACTGGGCTCCACTTTATTTTTGATTTTTATGAATGACCTCCAAGCATATACACCGTGTCCAAGATAAGAATGCACAGCATGGGGATCTTGAAAACGGTAGAAGATACAGGGTGGCTTAAATTAGAAAAAAGTTGCGCTATTTAGAGTATGTTCACATGCTGGCCGCAAAAGTTCATTATTGTTTATCGTTTTCAAAATTCTCAAAAAAATGTGATTTTTTGGATTTTCGTTTCTTTTCATTTTTTTATTTATTTTAACTGATATTAAAAAACTACCGGCACTTTCTCATTGCCACTTTTTAAGCTCTACAAAATGGCGTGTTCAAATTTTTAATCCGACGTTTTGTATCCGAGAAACCATCATCAACTTTATTTTTTTATATGGCCTCAAACAAAGAGACACTCTGTATTCGGTAGCATTATTCATTACAAATTCAACGATGTATCACACATTATGGTTTTGAAGCCAAAAAATGGGAAAAACGTGAGTTATAAGGTTTTTTATTTTTTAAATTAGTAGGCATTGGAATAATCGCAATATTTATGTTTTATCTGTCACATTATTGTTGAAAACGTAATTTGGTGTTGTGTAAGTTGTTTTTACGGGAATTTGAAGTGTTTTAATTTTTGTTCTTGTTAAAGTTACTTATTCGTTAATTTGTTGCTTCGTGCCTTTAATTAATTTACAAGTGTTACCATGGAAAGAGAACGTTTCACAAACGAAGAAAAATTTGATATGTTGACGTGTTACATCTTGTGCCGCAAAAATTGTGTAGCTGCTGAACATATGTACTCTGATAATTATCCTGAACGAAGACAACCTGAAAAATCCATTTTTAGACGTTTGGTATCTAATTTAAAGGAATTTGGCTCATTTAAAAAACCTGTTGTATCTCGTAAAAAACAATCCAACGAAGAAAAGGCGACTACTGTTTTACAAATGGTTGTTGAAAATCCTAAGACTAATTGAACGTCGAACTGGAGTAGCTAGATCTACAGCTCATTTCGTTTTACAAAAGAATAAATTTCATCCCTATAAATTTAGAATTTGCCAGGGTCTTAGACCTGGTGACGAGAGAAGGCGAGCAAGTTTTTGTGAATGGTATACCAGAAAATGTGAAGAAGATCAAAATTTTCCTTTTAAAGTAATTTGGTCTGATGAGAGCATGATAACCAACAATGGCATTTTCAACCGGCGTAACAAACATTATTGGGCAACAGACAATCCTCATTTAATAAAAGAAGCAAGGCATCAACATCGATTTGGATTTAATCTGTTGGTAGGCATTTTGGGTGGCAGAATAATAGGATCTTTTATTTATCACAACAATTAAATTCCGAACGATATCTCGACCTAATGCAGATTGATTTGGAGAATGCCTTGGATGAATTACCATTACTTATGGTTAACAACTGCTGGTTTCAGCAAGATGGTGCCCCAGCGCATAATTCAAGAAATATGCGAGAATATTTGTCCCAGAGGTTTCCTGGAAAATGCATTGGAACTCACAGTGAAGTAGCCTGGCCAGCCCGATCACCTGACTTAACCCCATTGGATTTTTTCCTGTGGGGTTATTTAAAAAACCAAGTGTATGACGCCATTTTTGAAAATGAAGAACAGTTATTGGCATTGGTTTTAACAGCAGTTAATACAATCACACCAGAAATGTTAGACCATGTTTTGAATTCTTCTGTAGACAGAGCATACTTGTGTCTAGAAAATAATGGCAACCTATTTGAGCAATTATTATAATTTTTTGACATTGTGTTTCTGTTATTGTACCAGCGCCTACTAATTTAAAAAATAAAAACCTTATAACTCACGTTTTTCCCATTTTTTGGCTTCAAAACCATAATGTGTGATACATCGTTGAATTTGTAATGAATAATGCTACCGAATACAGAGTGTCTCTTTGTTTGAGGCCATATAAAAAAATAAAGTTGATGATGGTTTCTCGGATACGAAACGTCGGATTAAAAATTTGAACACGCCATTTTGTAGAGCTTAAAAACTGGCAACGAGAAAGTGCCGGTAGTTTTTTAATATCAGTTAAAATAAATAAAAAAATGAAAAGAAACGAAAATCCAAAAAATCACATTTTTTTGAGAATTTTGAAAACGATAAACAATAATGAACTTTTGCGGCCAGCATGTGAACATACTCTAAATAGCGCAACTTTTTTCTAATTGAAGCCACCCAGTATCTTCTACCGTTTTCAAGATCCCCATGCTGTGCATTCTTATCTTGGACACGGTGTATATAGTGGATGTATTTAACTAACGCGTGTTGTGTTCAGTGTTGGGAATTGGAGGCACGTGAGATCAATGTAAATAACGAATTTAATTCTAAGACAATTTATATTACAAACACCTTCCTCAAAGGATCAGAAAGTAGTGGCCGAGGTAGTGCCAATGGACATTAAGAAACTGGAAAGAGAGGAGGTTTCTAGGTGGTGTCTCTGGAATACCTCTCTAGGAGCCCGAAGGTCCGAGTGAGTGTGTATTCCAGATTCAGACATAAGAATTGGCAGATTCACCTTGTCATGACGAGACGGAGCTCAGTTCAGTTTAGAAGGATGTTCATATTTAAAAACTTTAATAGGCTACTATTAACATCTAATCCTGTTTCCGTTTCCTTCACTCATTCAAACATTTTTACGAATTAGATTCTATTCTAGCATCGTGGGCGATACCTAATCATTTCTACCTAGTATTTCTATAAAAAGAATTTAAGGAATTCGGGACGTTTGATTACTGTTTTCTAGGTATAATATGAAGAGTTACTCAAGCTTTCTCGTTATACAAGGTTGCTAGAAATTATCTTCCCGACTTCGTGTCACCGTTGACAGTTTGTCTTAAAACAAAGCGTACATTGCAAATAGTTCATTTGCACTTTCGAGAAAATCAATTTCCGGGGCCGTAAAAATCGAGACTAGTCTCGTCTCGCCTTTTCTCGACAAGACGAGAACGAATCATCAAAATATGTATAAAAATAGTTTAAGAGATGTTTACAAAATTTGGGCATTAGGTGCTTTTTGATCTCAGCATCACAGGAGATAACATATTATTATCAACGTGTCAACTAATTATAAACGTGGATTCTAAGAAAGGCGTATACCTAAGTTATTTCTATGACTCAAAGCGTTGTGTTTGGTTTTATCTGTGCTAATTTGTTTATACGCAGATTCAGTGAGTACAAAAAGTACCGCCCACACAAGACGAGACGAGACGAGACCAACATAGTTCTAGACCCTTGGTCTTGTCTCGAAGGAACGGAGGCTAAATTCACCGTAAGCCGAATTTCGAGTACAAGTGCATCAAATTATGATTCTAATTCGAAATGTGATGCGCACTGACAAATGTACGCTCCTTACTTAAAGTGAACAGAAATAATACCTTAGAACGAGCGACTAAGATCCTCCCAAAATCACTGTGTCATTTGTCGAAGTGTACGAAGTTTCCCTTTTTTTATGCAAAGACAGTGGCAGGACATTACAACTTCGACATGGTAACAAAATGGTTGATATCCAGTGGCGCCGCGGGCGGGAGGCAAGTAGGCTTTTATTAACCATGCAAGTCTTCAAGCTGAAAATGTGGCAATAGGTGGGACTGAAAAACTCTTAGAAAGATTGATTGCGTCCTTTAATGAACTCAGATAACAATTGATTCGAACCATGGGAACATCTGGAGATGCTCATTCAGCTTCTGAATGTGATGCTTGGTTACATTTTATAAACAAATTGTTTACTAGGGAACGTTGTGCAAATTTAGAACCCTGAAGGGGGTCAGGAGTTATTCAAAGGAGAATTACAGGTTCATTGACCCCAAACACCTTAAAATTAAGTTGTTCATTTCATTATTTCCGACAGTAAGAAATGAATTTTCGAACTTTGTGAATGTAATTTTACCGCTTACTAATTTCTGGGTAGATAACAATTGATTCTAACCATGGCAACATCTGGTGATGCTCATTCAGTTTCTGAATGTGATGCTTGGTTACATTTTATAAACAAATTGTTTACTAGGGAACGTTGTGCAAATTTAGAACCCTGAAGGGGGTCAGGAGTTATTCAAAGGAGAATTGCAGGTTCATTGACCCCAAACACCTTAAAATTAAGTTGTTCATTTCATTATTTCCGACAGTAAGAAATGAATTTTCGAACTTTGTGAATATAATTTAACCGATTAACTAATTTCTGGGTAGATAACAATTGATTCGAACCATGGCAACATCTGGTGATGCGCATTCAGTTTCTGACTGTGATGCTTGGTTACATTTTATAAACAAATTGTTTACTAAGGAACGTTGTGCAAATTTAGAACCCTGAAGGGGGTCAGGAGTTATTCAAAGGAGAATTACACGTTCATTGACCCCAAACACCTTAAAATTAAGTTGTTCATTTCATTATTTCCGACAGTAAGAAATGAATTTTCGAACTTTGTGAATGTAATTTTACCACTTAACTAATTTCTGAGTAGATAACAATTGATTCGAACCATGGCAACATCCGGAGATGCTCATTCAGCTTCTGAATGTGACGCTTGGTTACATTTTATAAACAAATGGTTTACTAGGGAACGTTGTGCAAATTTAGAACCCTGAAAGGGGTCAGGAGTTATTCAAAGGAGAATTTCAGGTTCATTGACCCCAAACACCTTAAAATTAAGTTGTTCATTTCATTATTTCCGACAGTAAGAAATGAATTTTCGAACTTTGTGAATGTAATTTTACCGCTTAACTAATTTCTGAGTAGATAACAATTGATTCGAACCATGGCAACATCTGGAGATGCTCATTCAGCTTCTGAATGTGACGCTTGGTTACATTTTATAAACAAATTGTTTACTAGAGGACGTTGTGCAAATTTAGAACCCTGAACGTGACCAGGAGGTGTTCAAAGGAGAATTTCAGGTTCATTGACCCCAAAAACACCTTAAATTAACTTGTATTGACAGTAAGAAATGAATTTTCGAACTTTGTGCATGTAATTTAACGGATTAACTAATTTCTGGGTAGATAACAATTGATTTGAACCATGGCAACATCTGGTGATGCTCATTCAGCTTCTGAATGTGATGCTTGGTTACATTTTATAAACAAATGGTTTACTAGGGAACGTTGTGCAAATTTAGAACCCAGAAGGGAGCCAGGAGGTGTTCAAAGGAGAATTTCAGGTTCATTGACCCCAAAAACACCTTAAATTAACTTGTATTGACAGTAAGAAATGAATTTTCGAACTTTGTGCATGTAATTTAACGGATTAACTAATTTCTGGGTAGATAACAATTGATTCGAACCATGGCAACATCTGGTGATGCTCATTCAGCTTCTGAATGTGATGCTTGGTTACATTTTATAAACAAATTGTTTACTAGGGAACGTTGTGCAAATTTAGAACCCAGAAGGGAGCCAGGAGGTGTTCAAAGGAGAATTTCAGGTTCATTGACCCCAAAAACACCTTAAATTAACTTGTATTGACAGTAAGAAATGAATTTTCGAACTTTGTGCATGTAATTTAACGGATTAACTAATTTCTGGGTAGATAACAATTGATTCGAACCATGGCAACATCTGGTGATGCTCATTCAGCTTCTGAATGTGATGCTTGGTTACATTTTATAAACAAATTGTTTACTAGGGAACGTTGTGCAAATTTAGAACCCAGAAGGGAGCCAGGAGGTGTTCAAAGGAGAATTTCAGGTTCATTGACCCCAAAAACACCTTAAATTAACTTGTATTGACAGTAAGAAATGAATTTTCGAACTTTGTGCATGTAATTTAACGGATTAACTAATTTCTGGGTAGATAACAATTGATTCGAACCATGGCAACATCTGGTGATGCTCATTCAGCTTCTGAATGTGATGCTTGGTTACATTTTATAAACAAATGGTTTACTAGGGAACGTTGTGCAAATTTAGAACCCAGAAGGGAGCCAGGAGGTGTTCAAAGGAGAATTTCAGGTTCATTGACCCCAAAAACACCTTAAATTAACTTGTATTGACATCGAGAAATGAATTTTCGAACTTTGTGCATGTAATTTAACGGATTAACTAATTTCTGGGTAGATAACAATTGATTCGAACCATGGCAACATCTGGTGATGCTCATTCAGCTTCTGAATGTGATGCTTGGTTACCTTTTATAAACAAATTGTTTACTAGGGAACGTTGTGCAAATTTAGAACCCAGAAGGGAGCCAGGAGGTGTTCAAAGGAGAATTTCAGGTTCATTGACCCCAAAAACACCTTAAATTAACTTGTATTGACAGTAAGAAATGAATTTTCGAACTTTGTGCATGTAATTTAACGGATTAACTAATTTCTGGGTAGATAACAATTGATTCGAACCATGGCAACATCTGGTGATGCTCATTCAGCTTCTGAATGTGATGCTTGGTTACATTTTATAAACAAATTGTTTACTAGGGAACGTTGTGCAAATTTAGAACCCTGAAGGGAGCCAGGAGGTGTTCAAAGGAGAATTTCAGGTTCATTGACCCCAAAAACACCTTAAATTAAGTTGTATTGACAGTAAGAAATGAATTTTCGAACTTTGTGCATGTAATTATACGGATTAACTAATTTCTGGGTAGATAACAATTGATTCGAACCATGGCAACATCTGGTGATGCTCATTCAGCTTCTGAATGTGATGCTTGGTTACATTTTATAAACAAATTGTTTACTAGGGAACGTTGTGCAAATTTTGAGCCCTGAAGGGAGCCTGGAGTTGTTCAAAGGGACATTGCAGGTTCATTGACCCCAAAACACCTTAAAATTAAGTTGTTCATTTCATTATTTCCGACATCGACAGTAAGAAATGAATTTTCGAACTTTGTGAATATAATTTAAACGATTAACTAATTTCTGGGTAGATAACAAGTGATTCGAACCATCTGAACATCTGGAGATGCTCATTGAGCTTCTGAATGTGACACTTGGTTACATTTTATAAACAAATTGTTTACTGGAGAACTTTATGCAGATTTCGAACCCCCCAAGGGGGCCAGGAGGTGTTCAAAGGAAAATTGCAGGTTCATTGACCCCAAAACACCTTAAAATTAAGTTGTACATGTCGTTATTTCGACAGTAAGAAATGAATTTTTGAACTTTGTGAAGGTAATTTAACTGATTAACTAATTTGTGGATAGATGCGACGATACGAGTACCTAATAAATGATTCCAACCATGGAAGCACCTGAATGAGATACAGTTTATCAACTTGTTGATTACTAGCATAAGTTGTTCAAATACAGAGCCAAGATGGGTCAAGGAGATGTTTAAAATTTATACTTTTTTAGTTACACTTCTTTAGTTAATTCATTTTACGTCAAATAATTAACTAAATCCGTTGAAAACGAAATGCGCGCAGGCGCACATTTGATATGAGATCGTCCAAGACTAACCGAAGCTTGATTATATTTTAACTATTAAATCGCTTACCTTTAATCTAAATCACCCCAATTTCGCCTTCAGGAACCGCCAAATTCACATTTATTTAATTAAACACGGTAATTAGGAAACGACGCGTTAAATAAATCACTTAAAACACAGAGTAAATCGCGCTTCACTACCGATATCCGCGACGCGCACCCACCAACTGAAGAATATGGACTCGCCCGCAGTTCGCCACATGTGCGATTCCCGCGTATTTTTGATCGATATTATTTGATTCAATTTTATATCCAAATTAACAGCTACAATTAGCGTCAAAAATTGGGACCCACTCCCTCAATCGTTAGGACCCAACATTTTTTACTGCTTCAATCGATAGTTATGAACAGTATTTGATAATATTGTTTAAAAAAAAGATTTTAAAAAACGACCACTCTTACTTTGTTTTTACATATTAAATTTTCGCATTTTTTTATTTAATTTCACTGGTTAGGTAACCAGCGATTCTAAACATGTAAGGTCCATGGCACACTCATGCATCTCCTGAATGGAACACGTGGTTATTTTTATAAACAAATTTATTACTGGTGATCGTTATCCAAATTTAGAACCCTGAAGGGGGCCAGGGGGTGTTCAAAGGTAAATTGCAAGTTCATTGACCCCAGAACACCCTAAATTAAGTTGTACATTTTATTATTTCGTCAGTAAGAAATGAATTTTCTATTTTTGTGAATGTAATTATTTATCTTATTAACTAATTTGTTGATAGGTATATAACAAATGATTCGAATCATGGGAACAACTGGTGAGGCTCATTCGGCTTTTGAATGGGACACTATTTAGGTTACATTTTATAAACAAATTAATTACTAGGAAACGTTGTGCAAATTTAAAATGGAAAACTGCAGGTTCATTGACCTCAAAAACGACCTAAATAAGTTGCCGACTGTTTCTTGAGGCGCTTTAAGGGATCCTCCCACTCTTATGAGTCTCGCATAATGTTTTCGCTGTTTCTTCAATTATTGTAAAACGTACTTCTTCAAATCGATGTCTTTAGTTGGGATTGTGGATTACAATGGAAAGGTAGTCCACGTGCAAGATAGACCACCTATTCGGGCCCTTTGGGCTACCTCCCTGATTAGAGTCGTTCAGCGCCGCAACGTCACTCAAGCCATCCCACACGTGAGATAAACCTGAGGATGCTGAACGGGGAAGAGACTCTAATCATAGCCATCATCCTCTACAGGATGGTGATTCAACCAAGCCCATGAGGTGCATGTGCTTGTTAAGTTTACAGTGCCCGAAAGTATACCCACAGTTTTTGATAGCCCTGTGCAGAAACTTCCAGACTGCGAGATGGTCCCATGAGGCCCTCTCTCGCATGACCGCAGTCCAACATCAAGTCCCACCTAGCCTTGTGCCGGGTTTGGGTGACTTGAGTTGCTTACAGTTGATACTGTAAAGGGAAGAGCTGGCTCTGGACCATAAACGGTTGTTTTGAGGCCAGTCGAGTTAACTTATCGGTTTTTTCATTGCCTATTGTTCCAGCATGCCCTTTAACTCATACGAGCTCGAGGGTATTGCTGTTTGTCATTTGCTCTAGTACTTGGTGACACTCGGAAACCAGTCTAAAGGTGATTTTGCATTGACCAGCAGAACGGCTGTGCTGTCACTGGAAATTCTGATAATTTTTTCTGTTCTTTTTGCACTAAGCGTTATTCCTGCTAGTTCTGCCTGAAATACAGTCGATATTTTGTCTAGTCGTTGGCATTGCTTTAGATGCATCCGTAAAGATGGATATGTCTGGTTAGGAAGCCACTTCCGCATGAAAGAGGATGTGGTAGTTTCTCCCTAGTATAAATTGAGGGATGAGTGAGTCAGATCGTCCTTCTACGATAGAATAGACAGTCGCTTGATTGGCTCGTCCAGAATTCATGAGTGGCCCACCTCAATCCCTCTGCTGTTCCACAAGTTGGGATATACATCTTTAGCCTTTATGACCACTTTTCTAAATCCGCTTTTCTAAAGAATTTTTCCCCAATCCCGTTTTCCCTCTTCTATTATGACCACAATTTTCCTAATGTACATGGTCGATTGTAGATTTCGTAGAGATCTCCTGTTTTGAATTTCTCGTTTCTAATGCTTTTTTAGTTATTACACACTTTGGCAGATACGCTCTGGTTTCCTTACCCCCCTTTACTTTTCATTTTCTCTGAATTCGTCCACAATTTGTGAGATCATACGGTATGCCCAAAAATATACAGTACGCTCGTACGGAAATGGTTATATCAAGGTGGGTCGAGTTTAAAGTTAGTGGCGGAACAGTTTCGTGAACACTTTAATAAGTCGGCACCAAGCAACACAGTTATCCTGTCTATCTATTCACTTGGAAGCGCTTGGACGGTTTGGTCAATAAACAACTAGCTTTCTTGGTTTCGAGAGGCCTGCGTGTGACGATTTGGTGTGCAGTGTCAGGAGACGGTGTACTTATTAGGTACGTATTCGTTGAGGATGATGATGGTATACCTCTTAGTGTTACCCATGAACGTTATAGGAACATTGTGGTCAGGCCATTTATTCAGATTTAATTGAATAGACAGTTGTTCCAACAAGACGGAGCGACCCGCCACACCGCCCGACAGTCTGTGGCTGTGCTGCAAGATACGTTTCCAGGACTGTGAGTGTCTAGGACTCTGATTGATTTTTGATAAGTGTTTTTTTTTGTTTTTGTTGGCATAAAATAACATGACGTTCTTAAACGAATGTGTTTCGTTTTACGTTCCTAGTTAGAGTAAATTCTAACTTTATTGCACCGGGAAATCCGTCAACAAACAGACAGGCAGAACGTTTTGTGCAAACCCTGAAACATAAACTAAGGGCTATGAAAGCAACATCGCAAAATTTGCATATTCAGCTGCGCATTTTTTTGGTGCTTTTTTTGGATTTATTTGTTGTAAGATTGTGTCCTTGAACTCCGAAATGCTGACGTTCTTTATTGGAGGATCCATTTGATATGGAGCTGTGAGTATTTTCGTGACTTTTTCCTTGTGTTCTTGAGTAGGTATGTCGTGCGGTTCAAACACTTTTGCTTTTGCTGCTGCCTTCTCTTTATCGCTTTTAGCCCATTAATCATTTAGATCCTCGATTGGTGAGATACAAAAAGTACTGTTCAGCTGCTTTTCTGAATATTAGCCAGGCCTTTGATAAGGTCTGGTATGATGGTTTGATATGTAAGCTCAACGAAAGTCTACCATGCAACTTTATCATCTTACTTAAGTCCTACCTCTTGGGCAGGCACTTCTTTATTAAACATCGGGAAGATTATTCAGAACTACTACCGATTCATTCCGGAGTGTCTCAAGGAAGCATACTTGGACCGATCCTCTATACATTATACACTTCTCTTTATTGTTTTTAGCCCATTTATCATTTAGATCCTTGATTGGTGGGATACAAAAAGTACTGTTCAGCTGCTTTTCTGGATATTAGCCAGGCCTTTGATAAGGTCTGGCATGATGGTTTAATATGTAAGCTCAAACAAAATCTACCATGAAACCTCTTGGACAGACACTTCTTTGTTAAAGATCAAGAAGATTATTCAGGACTACTACCGATTCATTCCGGAGTGTCTCAAGGAAGCATACTTGGACCGATCCTCTATACTTTATACACTTCTCTTTATTGTTTTTAGCCCGTTTATCATTTAGATCCTTGATTGGTGGGATACAAAAGTACTGTTCAGCTGCTTTTCTGGATATTAGCCAGGTCTTTGATAAAGTCTGGCATGATGGTTTAATATGTAAGCTCAAACAAAATCTACCATGCAACCTCTTGGACAGACACTTCTTCGTTAAAGATCAGAAAGATTATTCAGAACTACTACCGATTCATTCCGGAGTGTCTCAAGGAAGCATACTTGGACCGATCCTCTATACATTATACACTTCTCTTTATTGTTTTTAGCCCATTTATCATTTAGATCCTCGATTGGTGGGATACAAAAAGTACTGTTCAGCTGCTTTTCTGGACATTAGCTAGGCCTTTGATAAGGTCTGGTATGATGGTTTAATATGTAAGCTCAAAAAAAGTGTACCATGCAACTTTGTCATCTTACTTAAGTCCTACCTCTTGGGCAGACACTTCTTTGTCGAACATCGGGAAGATTATTCAGAACTACTACCGATTCATTACGGAGTGTCTCAAGGAAGCATACTTGGACCGATCCTCTATACATTATACACTTCTCTTTATTGTTTTTAGCCCATTTATCATTTGGATCCTCGATTGGTGGGATACAAAAAGTACTGTTCAGCTGCTTTTCTGGATATTAGCCAGGCCTTTGATAAGGGCTGGCATGATGGTTTAATATGTAAGCTCAAACAAAATCTACCATGCAACCTCTTGGACAGACACTTCTTTGTTAAAGATCAGGAAGATTATTCAGAACTACTACCGATTCATTCCGGAGTGTCTCAAGGAAGCATACTTGGACCGATCCTCTATACATTATACACTTCTCTTTATTGTTTTTAGCCCATTTATCATTTAGATCCTTGATTGGTGGGATACAAAAAGTACGGTTCAGCTGCTTTTCTGGATATTAGCTAGGCCTTTGATAAAGTCTGGCATGATGGTTTAATATGTAAGCTCAAACAAAATCTACCATGCAACCTCTTGGACAGACACTTCTTTGTTAAAGATCAGGAAGATTATTCAGAACTACTACCGATTCATTCCGGAGTGTCTCAAGGAAGCATACTTGGACCGATCCTCTATACATTATACACTTCTCTTTATTGTTTTTAGCCCATTTATCATTTAGATCCTTGATTGGTGGGATACAAAAAGTACGGTTCAGCTGCTTTTCTGGATATTAGCTAGGCCTTTGATAAAGTCTGGCATGATGGTTTAATATGTAAGCTCAAACAAAATCTACCATGCAACCTCTTGGACAGACACTTCTTCGTTAAAGATCAGGAAGATTATTCAGAACTACTACCGATTCATTCCGGAGTGTCTCAAGGAAGCATACTTGGACCGATCCTCTATACATTATACACTTCTCTTTATTGTTTTTAGCCCATTTATCATTTGGATCCTCGATTGGTGGGATACAAAAAGTACTGTTCAGCTGCTTTTCTGGATATTAGCCAGGCCTTTGATAAGGGCTGGCATGATGGTTTAATATGTAAGCTCAAACAAAATCTACCATGCAACCTCTTGGACAGACACTTCTTTGTTAAAGATCAGGAAGATTATTCAGAACTACTACCGATTCATTCCGGAGTGTCTCAAGGAAGCATACTTGGACCGATCCTCTATACATTATACACTTCTCTTTATTGTTTTTAGCCCATTTATCATTTAGATCCTTGATTGGTGGGATACAAAAAGTACGGTTCAGCTGCTTTTCTGGATATTAGCTAGGCCTTTGATAAAGTCTGGCATGATGGTTTAATATGTAAGCTCAAACAAAATCTACCATGCAACCTCTTGGACAGACACTTCTTTGTTAAAGATCAGGAAGATTATTCAGAACTACTACCGATTCATTCCGGAGTGTCTCAAGGAAGCATACTTGGACCGATCCTCTATACATTATACACTTCTCTTTATTGTTTTTAGCCCATTTATCATTTAGATCCTTGATTGGTGGGATACAAAAAGTACGGTTCAGCTGCTTTTCTGGATATTAGCTAGGCCTTTGATAAAGTCTGGCATGATGGTTTAATATGTAAGCTCAAACAAAATCTACCATGCAACCTCTTGGACAGACACTTCTTTGTTAAAGATCAGGAAGATTATTCAGAACTACTACCGATTCATTCCGGAGTGTCTCAAGGAAGCATACTTGGACCGATCCTCTATACATTATACACTTCTCTTTATTGTTTTTAGCCCATTTATCATTTGGATCCTCGATTGGTGGGATACAAAAAGTACTGTTCAGCTGCTTTTCTGGATATTAGCCAGGCCTTTGATAAGGTCTGGCATGATGGTTTAATATGTAAGCTCAAACAAAATCTACCATGCAACCTCTTGGACAGACACTTCTTCGTTAAAGATCAGGAAGATTATTCAGAACTACTACCGATTCATTCCGGAGTGTCTCAAGGAAGCATACTTGGACCGATCCTCTATACATTATACACTTCTCTTTATTGTTTTTAGCCCATTTATCATTTGGATCCTCGATTGGTGGGATACAAAAAGTACTGTTCAGCTGCTTTTCTGGATATTAGCTAGGCCTTTGATAAAGTCTGGCATGATGGTTTAATACGTAAGCTCAAACAAAATCTACCATGCAACCTCTTGGACAGACACTTCTTCGTTAAAGATCAGGAAGATTATTCAGAACTACTACCGATTCATTCCGGAGTGTCTCAAGGAAGCATACTTGGACCGATCCTCTATACATTATACACTTCTCTTTATTGTTTTTAGCCCATTTATCATTTGGATCCTCGATTGGTGGGATACAAAAAGTACTGTTCAGCTGCTTTTCTGGATATTAGCCAGGCCTTTGATAAGGTCTGGCATGATGGTTTAATATGTAAGCTCAAACAAAATCTACCATGCAACCTCTTGGACAGACACTTCTTCGTTAAAGATCAGGAAGATTATTCAGAACTACTACCGATTCATTCCGGAGTGTCTCAAGGAAGCATACTTGGACCGATCCTCTATACATTATACACTTCTCTTTATTGTTTTTAGCCCATTTATCATTTGGATCCTCGATTGGTGGGATACAAAAAGTACTGTTCAGCTGCTTTTCTGGATATTAGCCAGGCCTTTGATAAGGTCTGGCATGATGGTTTAATATGTAAGCTCAAACAAAATCTACCATGCAACCTCTTGGACAGACACTTCTTCGTTAAAGATCAGGAAGATTATTCAGAACTACTACCGATTCATTCCGGAGTGTCTCAAGGAAGCATACTTGGACCGATCCTCTATACATTATACACTTCTCTTTATTGTTTTTAGCCCATTTATCATTTGGATCCTCGATTGGTGGGATACAAAAAGTACTGTTCAGCTGCTTTTCTGGATATTAGCCAGGCCTTTGATAAGGTCTGGCATGATGGGTTAATATGTAAGCTCAAACAAAATCTACCATGCAACCTCTTGGACAGACACTTCTTCGTTAAAGATCAGGAAGATTATTCAGAACTACTACCGATTCATTCCGGAGTGTCTCAAGGAAGCATACTTGGACCGATCCTCTATACATTATACACTTCTCTTTATTGTTTTTAGCCCATTTATCATTTGGATCCTCGATTGGTGGGATACAAAAAGTACTGTTCAGCTGCTTTTCTGGATATTAGCTAGGCCTTTGATAAAGTCTGGCATGATGGTTTAATATGTAAGCTCAAACAAAATCTACCATGCAACCTCTTGGACAGACACTTCTTCGTTAAAGATCAGGAAGATTATTCAGAACTACTACCGATTCATTCCGGAGTGTCTCAAGGAAGCATACTTGGACCGATCCTCTATACATTATACACTTCTCTTTATTGTTTTTAGCCCATTTATCATTTGGATCCTCGATTGGTGGGATACAAAAAGTACTGTTCAGCTGCTTTTCTGGATATTAGCCAGGCCTTTGATAAGGTCTGGCATGATGGTTTAATATGTAAGCTCAAACAAAATCTACCATGCAACCTCTTGGACAGACACTTCTTCGTTAAAGATCAGGAAGATTATTCAGAACTACTACCGATTCATTCCGGAGTGTCTCAAGGAAGCATACTTGGACCGATCCTCTATACATTATACACTTCTCTTTATTGTTTTTAGCCCATTTATCATTTGGATCCTCGATTGGTGGGATACAAAAAGTACTGTTCAGCTGCTTTTCTGGATATTAGCCAGGCCTTTGATAAGGTCTGGCATGATGGTTTAATATGTAAGCTCAAACAAAATCTACCATGCAACCTCTTGGACAGACACTTCTTCGTTAAAGATCAGGAAGATTATTCAGAACTACTACCGATTCATTCCGGAGTGTCTCAAGGAAGCATACTTGGACCGATCCTCTATACATTATACACTTCTCTTTATTGTTTTTAGCCCATTTATCATTTGGATCCTCGATTGGTGGGATACAAAAAGTACTGTTCAGCTGCTTTTCTGGATATTAGCCAGGCCTTTGATAAGGTCTGGCATGATGGTTTAATATGTAAGCTCAAACAAAATCTACCATGCAACCTCTTGGACAGACACTTCTTTGTTAAAGATCAGGAAGATTATTCAGAACTACTACCGATTCATTCCGGAGTGTCTCAAGGAAGCATACTTGGACCGATCCTCTATACATTATACACTTCTCTTTATTGTTTTTAGCCCATTTATCATTTGGATCCTCGATTGGTGGGATACAAAAAGTACTGTTCAGCTGCTTTTCTGGATATTAGCCAGGCCTTTGATAAGGTCTGGCATGATGGTTTAATATGTAAGCTCAAACAAAATCTACCATGCAACCTCTTGGACAGACACTTCTTTGTTAAAGATCAGGAAGATTATTCAGAACTACTACCGATTCATTCCGGAGTGTCTCAAGGAAGCATACTTGGACCGATCCTCTATACATTATACACTTCTCTTTATTGTTTTTAGCCCATTTATCATTTAGATCCTTGATTGGTGGGATACAAAAAGTACTGTTCAGCTGCTTTTCTGGATATTAACCAGGTCTTTGATAAGATCTCTATACATTATACACAGCGGGCATGCCTACCTCCCAGAGAACTATTGCTGCTACTTATGCAGATGACGGAGCGATACTTGCTACACATACAGAACCAGAAATAGCCTCACAATACCTGCAGGAAAATCTAAATGTGTTGGAACTCAAAACTCTACCACGATTGAAGGGTTTCAAGCCAAAATCCCTAACAGATAGATTCGTTTAGAACTAATTTTGTGAGGTTTGCTACACTGGAAGTTTACTCACAAGCCGTTCACCGTCTATTTGTGTTATTTAATGTTACATAACAATTAATTATTGTTCAATAGGAACAGATTGTAAGGAAAGAGGGGTTAATAATAAAAAAAAACTTTCCTTTTGTGATACAACTTCATTAGTCTTCATGCTGATACTATCCAATGATTTGACACAAACTAAGAAAGACACGTAGCCATGTTTAAAATAATGTTCGTACTGCCTTGATTCATTGCACAAGAAAATTTGCCATTTTTTTCTTGTTCAATTGCCTAATTACCTCTCCGAAATCAGAACCACAAAAACTCAACACCTTTGTATAATTATTTAAGTCACGCCGTTCCTCATCTGGGCAATTTAAGGCCTACACAACAAAAGATATCGAAACTCATAATATATTTGATAAGTTTCGGTAATTTGTTAGTGGAATAAAGAGAATAAATTTGCTCGGAATATAAAAATGACACACAGTAGCTCATTCAGTAAAGTTTGTTTGGACTTTTATTAACCTTTTAACCGAACTTAGAAAGGTCAAAAAGTTGAACTCTGAACATCAATCGATCTTATCCCCGATATTAAAAATGTTCATAGAAAAAAAAATAGAATGGACTGAGAAGACTCTTTTAGTGTATAAATAGAGATGTGGACACAACATTATAGCTTTTGGAAAATATCTTTGCCAAGTAAAATAGATTGAATTAAAAAAAAGTGTACGCGAATCTCTGTTGCCAAGATTTCCTACATACATTCATAGAAAACAATGTGCAATTTTAATTTCATCACAGAAATGAAAATTGTTTGGTTCAGTCGCCGGTTCAGTCGATTGTGTTTAAATTAATCGGGCACGTAGGCTTTGAACATTTTAAATTAATAACGTAAGATTGTGAAAAAGTTGTTAATAAATTAAATCTGAACAGAAAAAAAATATAAATCTCGTGTTTCATTTGCGTAAAAGACGGTATTTGTATAATGAAGGGAGATTCCATTTTTGTCATTGTCTTAATGACCTTAGGTACATGTAAACAACAACAATAGAGATGAATATTCCATTAGGAGCTTTTCATATTTACTTTGTTCCGTTCTTTTGCAGTGAATAAATAAAAATTATCACTCAGGCAAATGAAACATGAGCGAACAAACTGAAATCTACCGTTGTCAATGGTACCTATATCTATTATGCAATTTATACTCAGTAGAAATAAGGTGATTCGAAAGGGTTAATAATGGAATAAGGGAGGGGGGGGAATATGAACAAGCACTTTCCGCGAGAATCTTCGGTCAATACTCTGTTATACGTAATTTACGAGACCATACGTTCTTCGCCAACTAATGGATTCTTCAGGATCAATGCTGTTGTCAGGATCATTCTCCATTTTGGAGAGATTAGTGAGAAAGTCTACTGAAACTGAGTCGTTTTCTCTGAAACAACTCGACTCGTCGAAACGTTTTCTTTTCGAATTTCGTTTTACCGAACGTGAGACCGGTATCAACACATTTTTCTCAAGGCATAGCCTTCTCCCGTCGAATACGTCTCTGTAGCTTGGTGCCTGTGCCTAATCAGAAAAATGCCCTCGGCGTAATTCCCACTACACTCCAGTCCACGGCTATCGTGTTCTGTTGGATAAAATCAAATTTTAGAATATATATGATGAAAGCATTAGAGAAATGAGAAGAAATGAAAGCGAGACCGAAACTGAGTCGAGAAGAAATAGAAGCAGGACAAAAACTAGTTAAGGGAGAAATGAAAGTAACACAAGGAAAATTTGAAACTGGCCAGGAAAAATTTAAAAAAATCTAAAACGAAGTCAAAATGAAGCAACGAAATGTAACGAAGAAATGAGAAAACATAAAGATCAATCAATCAATCAACCATTCTTTAATGTATTTTTTTTTTAATATACAATCTCTCTCCAACCTCCCTTCTACTCCCTTAGCTCTACACATTCCTCCACCATGTGCTCGATATGTTCCCTTCCCTCTCCCATTCTTTTTCCCCCAACCACGTCTTCACCAGGCCCACCAAATCAAAACTTTCCAAGTAGGTCGAAAGTCCCCACTCTTATTTTTAATTTCGGCCACATTCCAAAATAAAACCCTTAACTTTTCACGTTTCCCCACTTCCCTTTACTAGCCCCACCCCCTTCTCCCTTCACCCATTTAGCCTTCCACTTTCCTCATCCCAGTCGTACCTGTTTTATTTTACCCATATCGTTCTGTATCCCACCCTCACTCTGCTCCCTCTCGCCCTTTCCTCCTTTGCAATCTTTCCTAATTGTTAATGTATACATTTGAGTTTCTCAACTTTCCCTTTTTCTTCATTACCTCACGCTTATCATCCCAACTCCTTTTCTGTCCCCTTATTCGCCATCCATACTTCTTTAACGCTTACCCTCACTCCCACTTTGTCCCGTATAAACCCTTTTTTGGGTTCCGTCATTTTACTTCCTCTCACAATTATATTATTTTTTCTTCTGATTATTTCATTTTTTTCCAACTCCCACTTTATTTGTACTATCTCCCCCTTTATCTCTAGCCGCTCCTTACTCCATTCTTTCTCTTTCTTCCCGTACTCTTCCTTTATTTGTTTTACTTCCTCTCTCAGTCTTTTACTTTCATCGTTGTTTTCCTTGATTTCTTTTCTCATCTCCATCAACTCCGTCTTTATCTCGTTCTTCATGCTCTCAGTACACTTAGTACTTTACCTATCTCCTCCTCTCCTATCTCAATTTCCCCTCTACTTCCACCTCCCCTTTGTGGAGATCTCCTTGTCACCTTACTTCTCCTGAACAATTCCTCATTTTCCTCCTCTGTCTTTTTACCTTTCCTTTTCCTCTTCAATAACTTCTTTCACTTATTCGGCCCCTTTACTTTTTTTGCACACTTTTTACGTACAAAATTATGGTCCCTAATTGGCCCGTACTAAATTTAGCTGCAGCCGGAAAATTTAATAGGCCATTATAAACCGCTTCTTCACTTCTTCACTTTCAGAAAACACAAAGAAAATGCTAAGTAACAAATTCACGTAGGTACAAGATATCCACATAAAGCAAAATGAAGAAAAAAATTAATTTTTTAACGTCAGATGGGACAAGTAAAGCACAAAACAAGATAACCACACCTACCAACCAAGTGTAACGGAAGGCCAAACGGTTGACACATTAATTGGTCATTTTCCTAGAGAAGCCCACCTTATACCATACGCTGCCCAACCCAAAACGATAAAAGGTCTGGCGGAAATATTAGATAGATTCCGGTGAATATCAAAGGCGAAACGAATATAATGCAAATAACCACACAAGATGAAGGGAAAACAACAAGGGACACGAGAATCGACAACCAACGAATCGTCAATACGGTCTGATACAGAAGAGCAAGAGGGGGATATGGACCACCTCGAAGATAAAATGGATGGAGGTGCGAGGCCCTCAAGATGGCGATGACTATAAACGCTGAGAGGGGTTGCGTTCACCATCCCCTCCTAGCCGGGAGAACTAAGAAGACACCCACTTGCCTCGGGAAGACAACGTTGTTTTTCTCTCAATTCTGTTGTTTTAAAAACAAGAACAACTTAGAAAATATAAATAATATTTATTCGTTCCCAAAATATAACAGAATGGTTCGCCGGTTTCATGAAACGCCATCCTGAAGTCAGTTTGAGAACTCCAGAATCGACCTCTGTTGCTAGAGCTATCTGGTTTCAATCGGGTGGTTGATTACAAGTTTTTCGATACTTTAGGAAAAACTTGTTGCAACAGGATAACGGGCGCCAGAATTTTCAACATGAACGAAACGTCACACATTGTTGTTCAGCATCCTGAGAAAATAGTGGTGCAAAGAGGCAAACACCAGGTTGGGGCCATCACAAGCTACCAACGAGGTCAGAACGTGACAGGTATCTATGCGTTTAATCCAGTAGGGGTTTATGTCCCACCAGGAAACGCATGAAGGACAGCCTTCCGTTTGAACCACCTGCTGGCACTATTTTTGTTGTCAGAGAAAGGGGTGGATGAATGCAGACTTGGTCTGCGAATGGATGCGCTACTTCATCTCAGCTGTGAAACCATCGCTTGAGGAGAAAGTGTTTCTGGGCACAGCAGTCACACCCAAAGTCCGAATGCGATAGAACTATCTAGGAAACATGGTGTCATTATGTTGTCGGCGATTGCAGGAAGACGGCGAGAGAAGTCAGGGCAGAGTTTGCCGACGGAGCACATTGCGTCATTCGTCGATGTGGCAATTCCACGCTCTGCAACGATGTTCAATGCCATAAATGCATTTAGGCTGAAGCTTCTCAGACAGAGAAGAAACGTGCCACAGATCTATCAGAAGGTTCGTGTAGAGGAAGATCCCACATCCAACGAAAGTCCAAATGCACATGAACAAAAACCGTTGCCAAAAAATTCAATCCCGTTCACCAGATTAGTCCTCATCTGTCAACGTCGGGAGAGAGCTCTAATAGGAGGAAAACTAAAACAGCTTCGTCTTCGTGTGTAGTTCTTACAGGAACGCCTCATAAGGAAACTCTCCTGAAATCATCAAACAACACTGAGTCAAAAGTAAAAAAAACTTTTTCGGAACGCAAGAAACAGCAAGTCGTCGTACCAGGATAAACGACGAAGAAGCTTCTTATATCATTTGTGGAGGTTCGCATCAGTGCAACCAATGCAAAGGATGGGCTCATGGGGACTGTGCCGAAATCACGGAGTTGGTGTATTATTATTGCAATAAGTGTGTTTCGCATAGAGGTGTATGGAATTGGCAGTGTATCCTTTGCAAGTGCTAATCATCCCTTATGAGTATGAAAAGTTACATATTTAGTTCTAAATTAAATGGGAACCGGTGGGTTTCGTGTGTGAAATGAAAAATTGCTAAAACTGAATGAGAGATTTCCAAACAAACCGAGCAGATTACGACCTTTGTAAGTAAAAGCAAGAGGAATAATCATTTTAATACTAAATTCGAATCGAGCAGATGAGGATAAAATACCGAAAACGCTTCTAGATCATTAAATCGGCAATAATAATCAGTTTAGGAACCCTCATCCTATATGTAATACATTAACTTTCTTTACGAATAAGCGTAACTTGTTTATTAAAGAGTTGAATTTGATATACATAAAGATAAACCCTTTCAAAGCAGTAACATTAAGGGGGAAACTGTCGTAATATGTGCGTGCATTAATGTCATCACTGTTTAGGGGTAATTTACATAAAATTTGAATATGTTGGTAATGTTAGTGATATGACTAATTGGTAGAAAGTGAGGTTAGTGTCGAGATTTTAACTTTGATTAGAATTAATGACGACAATGTTATAATTTTTACCCAATTGTTCTAATTAAAAAATGATACGTGTACGCCTTTTGTTTTTATTTATCATAAAATCTCCTAAAATGTAAATATGTTATGAAAAGGGTTAGCGTTGAATTTCTAAAAGCTACTGAAAATACGCGCATACGTTATCTTTTAATGAGAAATTAATTTGGCTACGTTTTATTTAATTTTTCACTTTTAACAAGCTCACTTTTTTCATTTGAATAGCTGTTTTCCTTCTAAAAGAGGTTCAAAAGTTGAATTGAAACCAGAAATCTGTTATACCAAAAATCTTTAACTTTCTGATAAAGGAATATAGGAAGAACAGTATCGATTTGTACTGGGATACTTTGGGCCCTGGTGCGAATCATGATCGTTCTTTGTGGAAGGCAACAGCGACCATCAGGAACGGACAGGGACAATGACTCATATAAAATGAGGAAAAGGCGGAAGTATCAGGGAAACTTTCAGCATCATAACATGGATGTAACATCAACTTATACACTGTACTGTACTGTACTCCAACGAGGGCACCATTTACAGACATCCTTAAAAAACCACCACGAAAGGCAATTATGTTAACCTACTGCTCGTTCCCAAGTAAATTACGTGGAAAAGTGTGTTAAGACAGCAAAAACAGCCTCCAAATTGTTTGAAAAGCTTATACGGCCAAAATTGAACAAATTTACCAGGAAACTTTTGCAAAATGCAAACTATTGGAATCACACCTCTCTAATGGAAAATTGAAAGTGTCATGTGACACAAGCAGGGGTAATACGATCCTGGACCACTCCTCTACCTCCTCCAATGTAGCAAATATTCGATCTACTGAAGAAACTTTCATAGGGACATCCGCTGATAATGCTGTGAGCATCGCTAGGAAAATAACGCTCAATAAACAAAATTAATCCATGCCACGTTTACGCAAAAGGGATGGCAAAAAATACAAATTCCTTGGGGTCTCCACTTGGATAGCTGATGAAATTAGAAGTAGCATGCAAGACAAAAAGGCCCAGGTAAGGTACAAAAGAAGAGAAATGTCCTGCGCATCACTCTAAACTAGACCTAGGTTCCAAGCCACCAGACAATTGTTAAACCAAGATGTGTGTACCAAATACAACTATAGGACTGTGAAAAATCTCGAAATTATCCAACGGACCCAGAACAAGGTTTCATGCAGGTTGATGAAAAGTGGAAAGACACACGGAGTCGTATTAAGAAAATATAGGGAACCTAACGAAGCAAGCGCATCTTATTGATTGAATACATCTCCGTTGTAGGGATCCCCAAAAGGGGTTAAAATTGCAGGGAGGGCAAAGGAGTAGGTTTAGAGCCCATTATTACCTATCATCGTCCCCTCGTACGAATGTTATGTTTGGTCATAATCAAATGTGCAGAATGGGCTGCACTGACGACCGTTTATGTGGGGCAACGTCACGCAGAACTTCTTGGTAATACTTCTTAGTGACGGGTGTGCGGAGTAGAACATGACTTTGACGGTGAAAGTAGATTCTACTATTACGGCTGTCTGGATCGCACCCATAAAACCAGAATACATCGCTAGTGATTATTATGTTGGGATCACCAATCACCATTAACAATGTTTGGCATGCTCTCTGTGATATACAAACAAGGTTGCTTCTACTCAATAGTCAGCAGCTCCGGCACGAATTCCTCAGTTGTAATGGAATGAATTGATCCCATGCTGCTTCGTGTCGCGATAATAATGCATCAACAGGGCTCCCACTTACTTCTTCAAGTTTTTCTGAGAACGTAAACCATCGCTGTTAAATGACACTTCTTCACTTATCGGGAGGTATGCCTCGTCATTGGTTTTATTTTCACTAGCGTTTATCCCCGTAAAGGAGAATTAGTTCCATCTCTCCCCATAACAAAAGGTATGTACTACCCTATTATAGTATTCAATAGGTATAGTCCCTTCCATCTCTTGCAATACATTGTATTAAACGTGGTACAGCATTGTTGATTTCTGTGGCAGTGGCTGTGTGGGCATTATTATTATTATTATTAATATTATTTATGATGTATTTACAAGCAAGCATTTGCCACTGTTCTTCATCCCTTCATTTATCCCCTAGTTATGCTTTTATCTTCACGCAGTGGTGAGTACCTCCACTACCTATTCACTGCTCCTCGCGCACCTGTTGCATGATTCGGGTTTTGTCTGAAGCTTTGCATACTCTGCTTAAGAAGCAGTATGGGCCAGAACCGGTTGTCTCCCTTAAAGCAACGTTGACTAAGATATCACACTTATGCACATCCTTTTTTTTTTCTGTTAACTCCACCCCTGTTCTCGTGGGCAAAGATCCAGCGCAGAGTACCAGTTATCTCCTGCGTCGCCCTAAACGAAGGAGTTGTAATTTTGTCAGAGGGGAGGCTTCCATCGCCAAAGTCAGTAAGATAAAGACGACTTCCAGGATAGGACCGGGTCAATCTTGAAAAAGTCAACGTTTCGTCCATTTTCGTAAGGAGCGTCATCAGAACAAGAACAAAACCTCTCTCCTCTCAGTGTTCCAGTGTGTGTTGTACCCGTTTTGATATTTTATTTTTATTATTGTTGTTTTATTTATTTGTGTTTTGTTCTTGTCCTTACGAAAATGGGTGAAACGTCGACTTTTTCAACATTGACACGGTCCTACCCCGGAAGTCGTCTTTATCTTACAATTGTAATTTTATTTGACACTTTTCCACTTTTTGTGAGGTTTCAACATGTGAATTAACACCGAAATATCGCATAAAGTTTGCAAAAGTCAAAAAAATATTTCGACAAGAATCGCTCAAATTCTCAGCAGTGAAGAACAATTTAAATTAGGTGTAATAAGCACGAAAATCGTTCCCAAGTTGGAGCGCTCTTCTCACACCAAAAGTGGCTTTCAAATCAGTGACAGATGGCGCTACCTTATATAGGCCTGAAATGGCTTTCCAACGAGTAACCTTTGAGAAGATAATAATAATAATAAACTCTTCCACAAGGTGCCACCTGACCCTCCATGCCTCCGACGTAAACCCCCCGAGACATTTCCAGTCCTTACCATTAAGCCAAAGCTTTATCTGCCCTACAGAGAGGACATCGCCCCCCACCCGGACGGGACAGACACCCACAAAATGATGCACATCTTCGACCTGTCTGAGGGTGCAGAGAGAGCACATCAACACGCGTCCTTCAACCCACGGCTTGCTGTTCAAATCCACAGCCTCTCCACGCAGTTTGATGGCCCACCTCTGATCCCTCAGACTGACATCGTCCCTCAGGTAACTATCCCGCCCCAGGTCGAGGTTCAGTTGTTTATACAAGAAGTGATATCTGGCTGACGATGCCGCCCTCCTCCATCCCTCCACCTCCCTACCAATAACTGTATCTTTCAATTCTTTTATCTTATCTCTCCAAAATATTGAACCAAGACCAGTTTCAAGCCCAATTACATAGTTCGGAGTATTGTACGGGAGCCTAAAACCATTTTTAATAAAAGTACGCAAAAGTTACCCCCGACTTTCTCATAATAACCCCCAACCCCATATTCAGACGCTGCTGCCCTATCTTTGAAGTGCTTCGCATAGGGTAGATTGGAGGAAGATAGAAGTAGAAGAGTTGATTAAGGTGACAGCGCCAAAATGTATCGGGAGTTGGCACATTGCATGTAGACTAAAATGGCGATAATCAATCTGTGTAGGCAGTTAAAAACATACGATACCCCCAATCTACGCGAACAGAGTAAATACGAAAAACAATCCCAACCAGAACAAAATGTTATTAAAACCAAGAGCTGTGGTGTCTGTAGAAAGGAAGGTTCAAAGAGGTAAATATGAGTTGCAACCATCTACTGTAAGTTTCAAATAGTCCAAACTATATAGCTGCTGTTGGGCCCAGCCCATACATAATAAAAGTGGCAAGTGGCGATGAAGAAGGTATAGATTCGGCTGGAAGACCACATTCATCAGTCTCAACCATAGCTCAATAAGTATTTTATGGGCGTCGTTTAGGTTTCTGTAACCCAGACGCTTTGCCACTGGTAGGTATAAAAGCTTTACCATCATAGTCGATACCAGAGAATGGTACCAAACAACATGACACTAATGCAACCTGAACAATATTGGATTTTGCAGAACCCCAAAATACACAGACTTCAAGGGTCTCGGTAAACGTGATTCTTGACAAAATGAGGAACATCTTTTGATGACCATTTATTTAGCCTACTGAACGGATTATACCAAATATGCACTGGTATAACCCGCTATGACCTCAATGGTCACTTGTATTAATTAGAAAATACGTACAACTGGAAGAGTTGTTAGGTACACCCGGCATGCCCAGATACGTGAAGGGAAAAACACCGCCAAATCAAAATACAAACTGACTTATAGTCGAAACTGGGTTTTTCAGATAAATCTTTATTATTTTTTCAACTCATGAGAAAATGAAAGTCGAATAGTCGCAATGAAAGGAGCGAGTATTATGGGTGATATGGTACCCGGTTCGTATCCCGGTATGGTTATGACTATTTGTAATAATTTTGTGCGTCGAATAACATGGAAATGGATTAACTCATTTTTACAAGCGAACTGTCAGATTTAATTTTTCACTTAAATCACTCAAATCTATGAACACGTGACTTAAGGGAATCCAACATTTTTGTCCAGATACGGTAACTACTATACCTACACGCTATTAAATTTAACATTCATAAAGTTAACAAAACTTATTTCATTTCACTTTGCTAATTAGATGCGAAATAAAGTTTTCAACGTTGTTAAATAATCATGCTAAAACGATTTAATTACCTAATTAACCCAAACGAAATTACAGTTATAGAATGTATTAATAGTACGTGAAATGAGTCCTATTAAAAATTATCTTAATTACATATCAAAAATGGGGGGAAAATGTACAAAATTAGCGCTACACGGAAAGTAATAAAGATGTGTGAAGACCTGATGTAGGTGGTTTAGGAGGAGGTCCCGACCTGTGCCAAAAAGTTATTTTTTACTTATATATATAACAGACGCCTGTAGGAAATTACATAAATTGAATCTTTGCCAACAAACGACGACTTGTTCCAGATTTTTGATTATCTTTACACACCGACGATATCTGTCAATGTCTTTTCAACTTTATTTCCCCTCTTAATTCCCTCAATTATTTATTTCGTTGTTTCAACAAAAATAATATTACTCAAGTAAATTCGGCCCTTTTCTATTTCCACTGCGAGTTTCGTAAATTTAAGAAGTAGGTAAAGGAAATTAATTAAATAAAGAGGATATAGGAGACTCTTAGTGTGGAACACAAACAAAACCGCTGCCAAAATGGTAGAAGAGTGGGAAAAATAACTTAAAGGAGATAGAGATTTGATCAGCAGTTCCAAAAGTCTTTTTCCATCAATATTTAAGGCTACCAATAGTTTTCTCATCAGCAGGGCGTACCTAATCTGTATAAGTTGATGAAACTCTACCTCATAACTCATGTTGATGGAAGAAGCATAATATGAACAGATTAGAAACATTAGCTTTATGACACGCCATCTGTTTAACGCGTTTTACAGTAGGAAAAATCCGTCAGTGGAATAGGTTCCCTATGGAAGAGCCTCACGCAACCAAGCGCAATGTGACCTGGAATCATCTCACTGGAAAATGATGTTTCCTCGTTTCAGCAATGAAGGTGACCCACTCTCAGGTGATTCAACTCATTTCATTTTAACATTAGATGTGTTGCTATCAGCCCTTACCAAAAGTTATTCTTTCAGTAGAACATTACATATTTATGGTTATTCTAATTACCTACTGTTCATCAATCACAGCAAAGGGGCGAAAAGTCGAGAAAATGGACAAGTAAGGCTAAGCGAATAAATATGGGGTATCTAAAGCATTTAGGAGGGTGAAGGAAATACAAGCAAATTTTCAATGGTCAAAAATCGTAAACTGGAAGAAGAATTTAGAGTAAAATAAACGTATTTATCGATCGATCCAGTAACATAGTGGGATGTAATAATATATGGTGGTTATACCATTATATCACCAGATCTACTATCAACCAATAAGGAAACAGCGTAAATTCACAATAAGATAATGTACTCCCGTCATTGTTTCCGAAAAAGGTAACATTAAAAAGACAAAGATATCAATTGGTAATTTGAAGATGCAATTTGATACCTAGGCAAATGTCAAGGAATGCCTGTTGCATCATAACGGACATATGCCGAAGCAGCAACCCATTTACGAGCAGAGGTATGTCAACCATAATGGGAAAGCAACATAGGCAAAGGAATAACCCAATGTGACAATACCAGGATACAAAGAAATCCTTTAAACATAAGAAGAAATGCACTGTCAAGGAACCAATTGAAGTGGTACTCCGTTTAAGAAGAATGCTCAGTAGTCAAAGAAAACTGAAAGAGGCAAAACAATTCTCCATTGCTCTCGTATACGAGAAACAAGGGGGGTTCTTAAGCCTAACACAAAAACTGTTCCTGATCCATCAGAGTAATGGTAAGTGTAGATCCTCCAAGGATACTATGAGATTCCTAGAGCCAATCACTAAGATAACCGTTCCTTACTGATAAGCTTACGGAAGATTATTTTAGAATACGTTAAAAATTGTCGGAAGTGCCTCAGTAAAAGGGACCCAGTTCGTTAGTAGCGTTTTACAATAAATAGACTAGATGTCGGAAAACACTAATGCCCATAAATAATACACTAATCCGTTGGAAGGAAAAGCAGAAAATGATCAAAAACTCGCTTCGTCATTACTTCTGCCAAGAGTCAGTCCAATGGATTCAGCCGGATAGATTCGTGTAACAAAAGAGAGAAGAGAGGCATGTGTATGTGGTCTCTCAGGGTTGGAGGACGATTTCCCGTCAAAGACATAACCGCAGCATCTGTTTCACCTGCAACTAATGTCCACAAAAGAGTTATTCATACAAGGAAACTCAAACCACATTTAAATCACAATCAGTCTTATCATAATCATATACCTATGTATAATAGCTACTTAAGGGATTAATTTATGGTATCCTCTACAGATGCCACTCGAAAACTATTAAGAAATTCAACAGTGTAGTGTTAATGTTAGGTATTCCAAAAAGTTGTAGAAGCAACACAAAGAAGTTTTTTTTCCGAAACTCCATCTTTTTCCTACCGAAACTGCACAATAGATAGGAAAACCAAGGATCTTGGAGTAAATATGGGACTCGGTTCAAAGGAATTACCCATACGAAGAAGTAGAAGTGAAGCAAACAAGACAGTTAAGGCAACCAAAAGCTCATTTCTAAACAAAAACAACGTAATAGATCAAACCCAAGAAGAGCACATAAATACAAATCAAACCGAAAGTAAAAATAACATAACACCAGCAGAGGTTTCAGAAGGAACCAACAGAATAAAAAGGAAAACGGCTGATGACCACGGTCCATGACAAAATAACCCTGGAAATGATAAAGAACTTAGGAACCCAAGCCACAGGTGTGTTAACGAAGATCATCAATTTGGAATCAAGACCGCCATACTATAGTCTTGGTAAAACAATCCTTGGCAGAAGAGAAATAACCAGAAGACCCAAGATGACAATCTAAAAGACAATATACAGTAGTGAGAGTTGGACGTCATGAAATTTAAAGAAAATCAAAATCCGGACAATTGACACCAAAGGTCTCAAAAGGTAAAAGGGGCAGGATACGCCCATATCTCCCCCTCCTTCAGATCTTGACCTTAAAACGGCAAACCTTCATCGATTTGCCTGACGATGAGGAATAAATTAATCAAACACAACAAGGAAATGAATTAAAAACTAAAGGTGCAAACTGTTTCCTGCTCTGAATAGTTTTTCTAAATCAAAATCTTCGGATGTGGTTCCCAACTTAAGACAACTACTTCAAATCTATTTGTGTAGAGTTATGTAGATAAAAATTTCAAATCTTGTGCTTAGGCCGACAAGTGGTTATCAAAATTCATAATCGGGACATGGTAATAACGATTGAAATTGATAAAATGGACACCTGAAACGAACCAATGTGCAGGATTGTCACTATTGAACTGGAAATAAAATAATTTGATGGCAAGATTGGTGCCGCGCAAAAATGTGTACGAATACTATTTGGAGTCATGTCAATAAAGAAATAGAAGGACCAAAATGTCAAGGAAAGCACTGGATAGAATTTGTCCGTGTCCAGATAGCTGATAAGCTAAAGACGTCAGTTTTCTGAGACGTAATCGTTTAACAGCTTTCCAAAGGATAAAACAACAAACGGAGAATACAGTGCGCGTCATTTGGGTAAATTGAACAAAAAGGAAAAATCTTCCTTTACCATACTGATACTATAGCCTCGTGGCCACAGTCAAATCAAATCAATCAAATCAAAAGGTAAAAATGTTCAAAAACCGTCATGCTGACCGGGAAGGTTTGCACAATTATCAAAATTGGGGGTCTGAATATCCAAGCGTCATACAGAAAGATATCGAAATTATTCAAAGACCTACATTTGGCATCTCCTGGTATATACTTTCTGGATCTTTTACCTGTGCAGAAATCAATATCGCAGATTTGGTTGTGGAACAGAATTTTGTATTCCTTTAAGAATCTACAATAACATGTATTAACGGCGGAGATCAAAGAAAGAGAACGAATTAATCTAACACACAACTTTCATTTCTGCCCTATAAGAAACAGAAAAGAAAGAAAAAGTATAATAACAAATAAAAAAAAAGAAAGGAACAACAGCAAATGCTAATTAGTAACTATGTGCGAATCTCTAAAGGAATGCAAGAAGGAAACGGCAAAAAAGGGAATGATAAAGATAATATATAGAGTGCCAACGAATAATTATTGCAAAATTGCGAATTAATAAAAAAAATAATAAACACAAACATACTAACTGATAACAGCGAGACTGAGAAAAATAAAGAAGACCTTTATGCAAAAATACACGAACAGATACGAAAGAAAGTAAAAAAGAATCTTCGAAGATTTTAATGCCAAAATCAGAAATACAATAGTCTTACCAGGAGTAAAGCAAGAGTTCAACGAAAGTGTAAAGGTATACGAAAGGAGACATGACGGTAGACGATCAATGAACTGAGAAGTGACATCATATTTTTCGATCACAAGCCACAACATAAACATAAGCCAATAATACATTATAAATTTTATGGACAAATCAAAAGGAGTCACTTATATTCAACCTAATTATGAACGAAATCATAAAAAAGGTTAAAACATGATGATTTCGAAAAAAAAAACTAAGACAATTGTAATATCAGAAGAACCCATAGATTATTGAAAATGGTCAAATAATTCAACAAGTTATAGAGGTTGAGTATAGAAGAAGAAGAATAAATAATTTAATATGGAGGAATACACACCTGTAGAGAGTGGACGCAAAGGCTACCATGCATAAGATCACAGTTAGGTCAAGAGTAACGTAGATACACCGTAGAAACAAGACCAAACACCTAGAAGAGAACCAATAATGTAATCGTAATAACAGAGACTAGAGTATTACGTACAATAAAAAACAAAGCACAGGAAATAAGGCAAGAAAAATAAAGAAATAGAACATTACGTAAAGTAGAAGAAATGATCCATTTGACAAGAAATGAGAAAAATGGAATGGAATACAAAGAGTGAAGAACGTGGTAAAAATAGTAAGGAACAAATCGCCGAATGGAAGAACAGTGGGACGGTTAACTTTCCAACGTGAGACAACCTACCTATATCAAAAGAAAGCAGAGGAACTGAATTGTCGATTTCCATATCTTGCAATACATATACAACCGGGCAGTTCGCAGAGTTTTCGAGTATCTCGGACTGTGCTTATGATAAGCTATCCTCCGTCAGCATTACGTCGAAAAAGGTAAAACTCTGCTTGATCTATTCAACAAATACTCGCGTCTTAAATGGAATCCGCCCAAAAAGTCACTAGAGATCATCTTCAACTGTGCAGTGCTTCTGACACTAACCTATGGTCTTCACATTTGGTACGACCGACTCAGACATTCACATGTGGTCAGGCCACGCTTCAGTCCTTATTCCTCAAGGCCTACCTAGGGACATACAGAACGATACCCGTAGATAGTCTGTACGCAATTGCCAAACATCCTCCGCTTCACCTTATTCTGCAGGAAATGTACTGCGTACGACTCCTTCGCAGGACCGGCACCTGCAACCTACTAGATAGCCGTATTTCAACCGAAGACTTTTCTTCCTTTTCGGCCGCTCGCCATCACGTCAAGGCTTTGGTCTTGCGTGAGTGGCAGCGGTTGTGGGATGCATCTGAGAAAAGGCGCAAGCACATACTCCTTAATCGCGAACATTCTCCAGAATCACGTACCAGGACGTACGGCAGTTCGTACCCTTACGTCGCGTCGCACGGGGGATTTGGATGTCATCTGAAGCGCATTGCCTACTAAGTAAAGTCTCTAACCTTATCCTGCCTTCTTGAACCTTTATAGCTGGGACGCTAAGGTTGATTTTAGTTACAAGTTGGAAGAAATCGTGAAACTTCCCATATAGTCACATTAGGCCCCACTTATTAATATTAGAAGCGGCCCCATGAAGAAAAACTTGGATCATGGCTAATAAACGAGGTCAAAGGTCATATTTGCAATAAAGCGTGATTTCTCCTATAAATCAAATATAAATCATTTTTATTCGTACGTTTATTGATAGATATTGACAATTATGGATGTATCTATGGATTGTCCTCGGTTATGTTACTGTTCACATCGGTTTTAGTATTGCAGATATCGGTACAGGCACAGAGATGTGTGCATGGGAGCTTAGCTCGATAACATTTACATCTGTTATTGGAACACCCTTGTTTTTTACGTTTAGAATTCGAAGGACACTTGAGCACTTCAATTTTGTCTGACTGACCTATAATGCAAAGATCCCAGTTTAGATTTTCAGTTAAACTATTGATTTACGCTTTCGTTTCTTCTTTCTTCTTGCCTCATTCATAGCCCAGTAAAATAAGACGAAATTTAACGATTTGGATGAAATAATGGTTACAGCTTTGAAAATTTGGGAACAGGCTTGTTTTGTACTCCCTTTGAAGTGTTCAAAAGTCCCCACCCCTACCCCTCCTCCGAGAGAAATGGGGGGCGAAAGTGTCAAAAAAACAGGTTTTCGTAAGTAACTGAAAAGTATCAATTTTATCAAAAACAAAAACGTTAAGAAAATTGTAGCTGACAAAATTCCGCACATTTTCATGTTTTATTTTTGTCTCTACGACCAATAGGAGCCGAGATAGATTTTTTTTAAATGTAGACTGTTTTGCGGCGAAACGATAACACGTGCGCGCATCGCGCGTATTTCGCTTATATCTCGAGAATAGCCATTCGTATCGCAAAATGCTTCAAATAAAAGTTGTAGAGAATTTAATTACGAATACTTTTCTTTTTTAAACATTTCCATACGATTAATATTGACAGAGATATAATCATTTAAACCTTTTTCTAAGACTCAATCGCTGCTTGTTTTGCATAATAAAATCAATAATAAGTCGAAAACTATTGATTCTACGTACTTAGTGCATATAATGAAAGTTGTAGAGAATTAAATTTTGAATCTATGTGTATACACGAAATATCATTTTGTTAATCTTTATAAGGCGAATTTTATTATGCAATTATGCAAAACGAGCAGCGATTGTGTCTTAGAAAAAGGTTTAAATGATTATATATCTGTCAATATTAATCCTATGGAAATGTTTAAAAAGCAAAAGTATTCGTAATTAAATTCTCTACAACTGGCGAGTGTACTCCGATACTATGAATTACCAAATAGGTTCACCAGCTCTGCTGGTAGCCTTCTAGCGGAGTCGCTGGGTAGTGAAGTTTTAGCAATACAAAAACGATTGTACTTCTATGGGCCGACGTTTCGATTAGATCCTAGATAAAGATTAGCCAGGATCTAATCGAAACGTCGGCCCATAGAAGTACAATCGTTTTTGTATTGCTAAAACTTCACTACCCAGCGACTCCGGTAGAAGGCTACCAGCAGAGCTGGTGAACCTATTTGGTAATTCTCTACAACTTTTATTTGAAGCATTTTGCGATACGAATGGCCATTCTCGAGATATAAGCGAAATACGCGCGATGCGCGCACGTGTTACCGTTTTGCCGCAAAACAGTCGACATTTTAAAAAAATCTATCTCGGCTCCTATTGGTCGTAGAGACAAAAATAAAACATGAAAATGTGCGGAATTTTGTCAGCTACAATTTTCTTAACGTTTTTGTTTTTGATTAAATTGATACTTTTCAGTTATTTACGAAAACCTGTTTTTTGACACTTTTTCTCCCCCCCCCCATTATTTCTCTCGGAGGGGGGGGGGGTAGGAGTGAGGACTTTTGAACACTTCAAAGGGAGCACAAAACAAGCCTGTTCCAAAATTTTCAAAGCTGTAACCATTATTTCATCCAAATTTTCTCATTTTACTGGGCTATCTTATTCAAAGCCACATTACTTACTGGCAGGGGCGGCATTTAGGGAGGGCTGAGGGGGGCGGCCGACCCCCCCCCAAGAATGTGGGCTGGACTGTGAGGGATTAAACCTCAATAAAATAAAATTGAACTGTCTGTTTAAACACAAAAGAAAAAAAATTAAACTAAACTTTCCATTATAAAATAATATATAGATACTTATTAATACTTATAGGTAGGTACCAATTTTATTGAAATAAAAAAAATAGAGAAAAAACTATTCGTTGCCCCCTCCAACAAACCATTGAAATGCCGCCACTGCTTACTGGCGAGGATGGATCATCGATGTTTATTTCAACTGTGTTCATATTCGCCATAATTCTTGCCACTTAAATTGAAATCGATGACAAATGATACGATGCGATTGTTTATGTTAAGCGAAGTGAAGAGTCCGCGTTCGTTTCAAACTTTTTAACTCGCGCTGTAACAAGTGTAAAATAAGGCGATTGCCCCATTTATTAGATTGTATAGGTAAAAAGTGACGAGTGTAGAAATAACAAAGACATTGTTGTTAACTAAATAACATGCCTGTCAGTAATATGATACTATTTTTAAGATATTATTTTCTTACACAAGTTAGATACCCCTTGTGGAGTGAAAAAAATACTTCACTTTAAACTATAATTACTGGCTAATTAATGTTGCATTTTTGTGGGGCCACTTTAATAACTGGCCAGAATGTCCTAGAGAATGATTTTGCCAAGTTTCAACTTTTCTTCCCTTCTGTAACTATCAGGGTTATTTTACAAACCTAGCGTCTCAGCTATTAGGCTTGCTTATGGGGATAAACTCTTAACCGAGAGTAAACTGTACTCAACCTACTATCGCTCGGAGTGCATCGAGTATCCATCTAAAACGAACCAACTTCCTAGTTTAACCTATCTGTAAACGTGGACGGCTTGACCAGGCCACTTCCCCCTCCTCCTCCTCCTTCTCCTCCTCGTCGATGAATAGGCTGTCCGAAGTCATAATGTTATCCCATTAGACTTCCTACCCCGAGGTTATATTAAGGGTGGTTTACAGTGTAGAAATTGAAAATCTTAATGATCTGGCGAAAATTTACAGACGTTTTTGCTGGAATATGAGCAAAAAAAACCTTTCAATACCATTAGGCACAATTCATAATTCATAATAATCCCCATTAAACGCCAACTCATTTAATTTTCGTAATTTACCACCAAAATCAACATATTTACATTTAAACCCCGCATTTCGCCTAATAAATATTTAAACCAAATACATTTTAATGTCCTGTTTGAAATGCGTACACACTTAGTGGTGCATGAGAGAAAACAGAAAATCTAAACAGCCAAGAGTTGAAAATCAAACGATTCGGTGTAATTAAATGTGTATTTAAGAGAAGCTTGAAATGGGAAATTGTATATGTGTCTCATTCATTGCCAAACAAACTGTGCTCGAATTCACAATCGAGAGGAAAAATTCATCTCAAACCTCAAAGTTTCATTGCTATAAGTAAATATATATAGACGATAATTGAATGTTTAAAAATCAATCATTGTTTGTGTACTTTCACGTCAACCTAAGGACGTTAGTTAATCGATGCTCGGTATGCAAGCAACGGAAACCCAGTGGAATAGGAAGGTAGGTGGGTCAAATCCCACTGAGGACGATTTACAGGTGCCGACATTAAAGAAAGGACAAACGCTTAAGAGATTAAACATCCAAACAAATGAAAGCTCTAGCGAATTCGTTTAATTACCTTCCAGTGCACACATCCCATGATTTTGTCTTACAAACATAGAGTTCATTCGCCTCAACGTGAAGAGTGCATTAATTTCTTTACACATCAAAATTATGGTCAACTTACTTTTGAAACTTACACTAATGGGTCAGTTTGATGATCGCTTACCTGGAACAAAAGAAATGGAGTTAATTATTACTTACACTGCGTTTCACACTCAGTTCGTAGTACAGCTGAACCAAGTAAAAAAGCTGTGAGAAGGCGTGGTTACATATTTACGAAGTACATTCCAATTCAAATAACTTTGTAGTATAAATAAACTTTCAAAAAATTCTAGACCTAGACACGCATTTCAAGACATTTTATTGGCCAGTTTGAATTATTTGAAATGTAGTTCACATATTTTCCGGGGTTTTTGTTTACTTTGTTGCACATAGAACATTCCTAAAGTATGTCATCGTTTACCCTACTAACATATTCTGTGGCACAAGATACATTTAATATCTTATCCAACATAATGTTTGTCAAAATTAAATAAATTATGCAATAATAGAAAAAATAGTCATAACAGTCAAAATTTCGTTTATGTTCATTTTGTTATTAAAAAACAAACTAATAGCGATTTTATCTATGTTACGATTTTGCATTGGCGCGTCTTCTTTAAACACCTGTAGTTTGTAAAGCAATCGTCAAAAAACAACGAAGCTTAACTGTCATCATAAGAAAAGCGGGTTCTTCAAATACAATAACTGTTCAGCTTGGGCACTGGTAATCAGTGTTGTGCACAGATAACTGTTTTTTTATCTAGATAAGATAACAGATAATAATGAAAAATGTTATCTAGATACAGATAAAAGATGATCTTGCAAATAATAATCTAGATAAAGATAATAGATTACCTATAAATTATCTAGATAATTCAACAGATAATTTAAGAAAAATTTATGCCAGGTTCAATGTGGTTCAGGTGGTAAGTACGGGATTCTTGCCATCAACAATGCTTCCATGTGCCTCATGATGGGAGGGTGTTTTTAAAATTTTTGGATCCGGCGGCTCGTTATTATTGTCCACAAAGTCGACCACGTCCACATTGACACGTTTTCTCGACTTCGACGGAGGTCCGACTAGGAATTTCTCCATATTTAAACCAAAAAATCTGAAATCCCGAATTTAAGAAGTGTGGTTATGTTAACCACTGCCACTACTGAACAAACACGCGGACCGTCATGGCAATCACAACAGTGCCACACCGTTGCCGTGCCGACCTAAATAAAACAAAGTTCCTGAAAGTAAGGTATCTCGTGTGCTTTAACTACCGACACGAAATATTATCTGTTATCTAATACCTATAGATAACCTGTTTTTTCATCTAAGATAAGATGATAGATAATTGATTACAGTGTCATCTTAGATAAGATGATAGATAACAAAATTTTATCTAGATGTTTATCTAGATAATGCACAACACTGCTGGTAATAGAGCCTCGCGTGCGGTCACATCATTCAATTCAATTCGACTATTATTTATTGTATTTATTACATATACAATGTATTCTTATTCAACTTCTAATCTGCTAATGATAATAATAATATCCCATTAAAAATAAATACTTCTACTCTAAAAAACTTTCTTCATTCCTGCCCCCTTCGCTTCACCTTCTCCCCTCCTAACACCTCCTTCATCCACCCCGCTACTACCCTCTTCCCATAGCTCCTCACATTCCCTCATCATATGCCACATACTTTCCCTCCCTTCCCTACACATTCTACAAACCATTTTCTCGTCCTCCCACCAATATCAATTTTCGTTCTCCTCATTTAAATCTCGCCACTATTCGATTTTCCTTCCATCCCATATCCCCCCAACTGGTATTCGGCCTTTCCTTCTACCACTCTCTCCCGATATCCCTCATAATTATACCTCCCCTCAGCTATCCTCGCTCTCATTTCCTGACCTTGCGCATCCTTATCTTTTCTTACCAACTCTTCCACCATATCCCTTCCTTCCTCCCTTCTTCTTTCTATCTCCTCCCTCGCATAACCCACTCTCTCATAAACCATTCTCCTCTCCTCCTGTCCATACCTCATCCGTTTTTTTTCCTCATCACCTTCATACACTCATTCACCAATACAATTTCATTCCTCTCCCTGAGCTCTTCCTTATATTTCACCTGTGTGAACTCTTATTTTCTCAGTTTTTATCTCTTCCTCCACTATATACCCTGGCGTCTCTCTGTCCAACCCCTACGTCCATCTCCAGTACTTTCCCTCAACTCTCTCCAAATTTTTCCCAATCCTTCCATCGCCAATCTCTACTCCGTACTCCATCATACTCCTTACTAGCTTGTCAAAAATCCACCTTATCTTTTCCACGTCCTTTTCAAAAACCCTTTCCCATGGTCACATCATTCTCATACAGTATTTTCTTTTTTTTTTTTAATAGTGTGATTTATATTTGTTTACCAAGTCCAAGTAACCATCTTCGACATAAATGTCCTTTGAGAATTATTTGGGATTTTTTCCATGACTACAACACTTCCCTCAGGAAAAATTTGGGAGATTTTCCAAATAGGGGTTGATTCATTTCATCATGACAATCGACCGTAGCATCCATGTGATCCAAGGAATTGAGACCGTAGGAGAGACCGTGGTAGAGAAGTAAATCCAAGGTTAACATGATACTTTTCTTCGGAACAGATCTTAATGGGAAGAACTAATATCGTTGCGTACAAAATTAACGCAGGAGACGTCCAGCCCATTAAGCTGATTCCGAGAAGGGTTCCGTGGATCAAGAGAGATGAAACTGAGAAGATAATCGAAGGGCTCATTGAACCTTCCAATAACCCATGGCCTTCGCCAATCGTACCAATGAAGTAGAAGAAACACGGAGAGAGAGAGACTGAGACTGAGAGACTTCTGAATCGATTTCGATAAGAAGGGGAGGGTTTTTTGAGGCGTATCGTCACATGTGATGAATGAGATGTGAATCCATCATTACACTCCGGAATCGAAAATGGCCAGCAAGGAGTTGCGATAGAAGAATGAAGGCTGCCCGGTAAAGGCCAAAACTCGTCTCTCAGCCGGAAAAGTCCTCGCAACGATTTATTGGGATTCAAAGGGAGTTTTACTTGGGAAACCCTCGAGCACCCCCCTTATAGCCCAGATTTGTCTCCTTGTGATTATTTTTTGTTCGCGCCCCTGAAAAAATCACTTGGAGGAAAACGATTTGAAAGCAATGATGAAGTCGAGGATCACGTGCGCAATTGGTTGACAACTCCCCCTCAAACTTTTTATGAACAAGGAATATTCAAGCTTCAAAATCGGTGGCAGAAGTGTGTAGATAACGCAGGAGACTGCATTGAAAAATGTTAAGGTTATTATTATTAGTTTGTGCATAACTTTATTCAATAAATATATTTTAAAAATTACCGTTTATATTTGATTCATCCTCGTAAATTTTGATTTATTGATTCATTTATGCTTATTGTTTGGGTCTAACTCTCTGTATAACTACGTTACCGTTGGTAAAGACTATCGAATTCTAAGAGTACGCTAACACGAGAAAATGCGGATGCCTCGGGGAAAGGCAAAAGGCGTAACCAAATTATACGAAGAAAAGATTTTTTTATTTTATAATAGTACATATAGAAAAAATTAGGTTGCGACAGGGATTCGAACGCAGGGCTTTACCTTACTAGGGTGCTGGTGTAACCAAATGAGCTACCACACAAGTGAGGTAAAGGACTGGGTTCGAATCCTTGTCACAAGCTACATTTTTATAAACTATTATAATTGAAATACAAATTTTGGTCGCGTGTATGATTCAAATTTGCGAAATTTTTTTGGTACACTTTGTATATTGTGTAAAAAGTAGTTCAAATACTACCAAATTAAAATGTAATTTGCATAAAATGGCGCTAGCTATATTGTACTTTTTACATAGCCATTAGGTATATTATAGTTTATCTCTAAACCAAGATAAAATTAGGCACGAAAATAACTGATAATAAATGGAATATTTGGGTAGGTAATTAATCATGATCAATAAATGTCAATGTTGTCTCATCCTAAAGAAATATGGTTAAAGTACCTAAAATATATTTAAATTTATGCTCGCCTACGCGGTCCTCGCAAAATCCTAATGGATCCTTTTTGTTTTCCTTCGGTATTTCAAGAGATCATTGATAAACATCACACGAATTACGAAACGCGCTTTAAATGTCTAAAGGATTAGGTATGCGAAAACAAGGCACACTTAAAAGTTAACTTTAGAAAATATTTAACATTCGTTACTCAAAGTTTGTTCAGTATTTTAAATAAATGTGTGTGTGTATCTTTGTTAACTGTATATTTTAAATACTTCATTAAAAATAATGAGACATCGCCCTGTTAGAGAGTACTTAGTTGTAGATGTAACTTATGCAGTACACATTTTAAGTTGAGACAGTCTTAACGAGAAGACGCATAATAATTTTCAGTCGGCTGGATGTTCCTCCATTACTAGTTAGTTAACTATAACTTCAACAACCGAAGCGATTTATTTGTTGGAAAACGTATTTCTACCTAGAAAACTCTGTGTATTCAAATTTAGAGTGCAAAAACAATATTATGCACCCTCCGGCTTCGCTTTCATGAGTTTAAATCTTTACCAAAAAGATCTAGCGCATCTGTATATAATAATTGCGAATGAACGGGTGTCATTTCCGTCCGTAACAAATTCGCATTAAAGTAGATATACTTTAATCTCATGCATTAAAGTAGACATGAGATTAAAGTAGATATACATGTACCACATGTACTTTAATGCATGCGGTTCCAAATTGATTAAAGTAGATATACATGTACTACATGTATATCTACTTTAATGCATATACTATACATATATTATATTTTAACAATGACGCGAAACGCAGAAGAACTCGTGTGAAGCCTACTGGTAACTAAATAACAGTGATACGAATTTTCCCGAATATTTTTGTAGCACTCACTTAAAATGTGCGGAAAGTGTTATAGCTCTGCTAACGTATGTAGAACAGAGCAGAGGTTGGTATAGTTTCGCCCCCGCCGTTTTGCCCCCAAACCGTTTCGCCCCCGAAGTTTTTCCGTTAGCTTTAGCCAGCTTCAGCTGTTTGCAGTTGCAACACGATTTCTGCAACCGTCTTTTTTTAATTTTTTTTGTGTTTGGTGTTTGTGGTTTAATTTTGGAGTTTTTTAGTAGATACATAATATAAAGAAAAAGAAATCTTTTAACATCTATATTCTGACGTGCAACCGGAATAAATTTAAAATTGAAAGTTGTACGCAATCCAAGAAATAAAAAGTATGTCGCAATATCAGCTTGTGTGAAAAGAATCGTTGAAGATTTTGAAAATCGTCAAGTTATTGATTATTTGCGTGGGATTTCATACAACTTTGAATTTTGAATTTATTCCGGTTGCACGTCAGAAATTTTTTATATGTATCTACCAAAAATTTCTAAAATTAACACAATCACCAAAAACAAAAAAATAAAAAAACCGTTGCAGAAATCCTACTAGGGCCAAAACAGGGGGGGGGGGGCGCAAAACGGTCGGAGCCGAAACGGCGGAGGCGAAACGTTCGTAAACCGTTGGGGTTCTTTAACGAATTCTACTTATGGTCGACTCATTTGAACCGATTTGCAGATTTCAGTAAGAGAAGCATGCTGAGGATGCTCAAAGATAATTTACGATTGTTGAAAGTTCCCCGTCTTGGGGCCGAATCGTCAAATATGTAACCCGCCACCTTTGGTTGCTCTTAAGTTCTAGAGCACGAAAAAGTTGACATTCTCGTCACCGGTGCGACTGGAATCGCCTGGGGCTCAGAAAAGATAGGTCCCTCTAACGACTTTGGCGTCTTTTCGAAGGCCTCTATCATCAAGATAGTCTCCTTCAAGAGTGATCCATTTATTACAACGCTTCTCTAATATTTCGATGCCTTTTTTGTAGAACGATTCGGCCTCAAAATACCCTTTAGTTTCGGCAATCATTTCTTCATTGGAGGCAAATCTTTTTCCCTGGAGCATTCTTTTTAGGTCTGTAAACAGGTAGTAGTCGCTGGGAGCCAGATTTCACGAATACGGTGGATGGGGAAGCAACTCAAAGTGCAATTCGTGCAATGTTGCCACTGTTGCGATCAACTTGTGACACGGTGCATTTTCTTGGTGAAAGAGCACTTTTTTCCTCTTCATTTGGGGTCGTTTTTTCGCAATTTCTTCCTTCAAACGCACCAATAACGCCATATAATATTCGCTATTGATGGTTCTTCCTTTCTCAAGGTAATCGATGAATAAAATACCGTTCGCATCCCAAAATACGGAGGCCAAAACCTTATCAGCTGACATTTGCGTTTTTGGTCGCTTTGGACGGTCTTCATCCTTTTCTGTCCACTCAGCTGGCCGCGATTTTGGCTCTGGAGTATCCATGTTTCATCCATTAGTCATATACCGCATGAAAAAATTCTTTTGATTGCGCTGAAACAGTTCCAAACAGCGCTCTGAATCGTCGACGCGTTGTTGTTTTTGATCAACTGTGAGCAAACGCGGTACCCATTTCGAACAGAACTTTCTCATGCTCAAATGTTCATGCAAAATGGTGAATACAATAAAAGTTCTTTGGAATCAACAGTTTAATATCTACAACGTTTGTTCAAAACTTTTTTACAAGAAATTTACAACATCAAAATGGCGGTCATATTAAAGTGAATAGCGCAAAACCTACTATACTACTATAATTTAAAATGACCACCACATTGCTGTTCTAAATTTTGTGTAAAAAAGTTTTGAACAAACGTAGATATTAAACTATTGATTCCAAAAAACTTTGATTTTTTGAAATCCGACTACAAATCATGGAGTTATTCAATTACGTTATCCAATTTGAGTAGAAACACCCTGTATATATACACGTGTGTATATGCACGGGAAAGTAAAAAATTAAATTATGTATTATGTATTCCTTTTATTTTGCATAAATTCTTATTCATACCCTAAATGCCCCATACCCCTCATCCCTTGCTCCCACTCTCTTCCCTTCCCATTCCTTCTTTCTTCTACCTTTTCCATCTTCTTCCTTCAGCTCCTCACATTCCCCTAGCATGTCCATTAAGTTCTCTCATCACATTCCACATCTTCTCGCCAATACTTATTCTCCCTCTACTCGTTCCCGCACCTATACCTTGCCACCATCCTTTTCCTCTTCCTACTCAATCCCCCCCTTAGGCACTGCGGTATTCCCTCCGTCATGATTTCCCCTTTATCCGTTTCTAAAATCTGTTCTCTTGTAATCGTCTCCCTTCTCCTCTGCACCTCCTCCCCTTTCATAATACCTCCTGTCCGTATTATTCTCCTTCGTTTCACCCCCCTCCAACAGCGGTTCAGTACACTCCCTTCCTCGTACCTCATCGCTAATTTCCCAGTGCGTTCCCGCACTTAACCTCCTCTTGCACTATACGTACTGTAATAATAATGTTCATTGTACACTTTTTTGGCTGTCCGGGAGAGTGTTACAATGCTAAATTCAAAAAGTTGTCTTACCTTAATGCAATCGCCCAGTACGTATATTACGTATGTTTGCAGAACAGAAGTGCTTATGGACAATGGTTCCTGCACTGCAGAAAACTCCTTAAAGCCTCCGCCAGTTGCTAAATATTGCAAAAAGTAATGATTCTTCCTTCTGAGATGCTTATTTCATTCAGTAGCATAACATGTGAACACTTTTCTCGTTTTTTGAGCTATTGTTTCATCCACGATTAAAAATTTGTGCCTGGTTATTAACGAAATACTGCCGCTAGGACTGATTGACAGTTCTATACTTGCTCTTCGTTCTTCGATAGTACCCTTAATATTAATTTTGGGACAAAAGGTCAAGAGACATTTCTTATTCAGGTGTTCCTTGTTTACAACCCAAAAATATTTTGAAGTCTGCACTGCTCTCGGTTTCGTCTGTACAGGATCGTACTTGATTATTTTAAATGAGACACCCTATAGATTTTTATATTTTTGAAATCCATATTCGATTCTAGACCAAGTTGGTTTGGCCTTTCTCCTACGTAAGTCAACTCATTTAGGAGAAAATAAATGTTTTTAAACATTGTCGCCGAAATCAACAATCTGTAAAAAAATTATAACTATTCAATCATTGGCAACAGAGCAACAAAAATGGAGATTATCATAAACAAAAGAGCGTTTTATTTCTGGATATGCTGATTTTGAACGAAATTTGTTACAAATGGGCCGTACTGAACTTTGTGTAACGACCACAGAAGAAATGCCAAAAGTCGACTATTTTAATTGGAACACCCTGTATATTTTTTCATAAATGAACTGCTTTTTAAGTTAGCTTTGATTTTTGTTAAATACGTCCTATATCTAAAGGTAATAGTTTCCGAGATAGTAACCTTAGTTTGAATTACTTTGTTTTTTCGCCCAATTCTGAAAATAAAATTAAAGGAAGCAACAAACAATAACACTATTTGTATCAGATATTTACTTATTATTATTTGCTGATGTATAACATTAATTAGTAAATAAACTTAGATAAAATCGAAAGGTACAAAACACAAAACATTACCTAAACATTAATTTTCAAAAAACCCATCAATATTATGTAAACACTGCCTTACACGATTTTAAAAATTTTTGTTAACATCTTCCAGGATATCAGGCATGATTCGCATGATTAATCTGAAAGCTTCACGTATCCTGTAAACATTCGCCGAGAATAAAAACCATTTCAACCAGTTCAACACAATTTAGGTAATAATAAGTAAATAGCTGATACAAATATTGTTATTGTTTGTTGGTTTCTTCAATCTTATTTTCAGAATTGGACGAAAAAACAAAATACATAATTCAAACTAAGGTTATTATATCGGAAACTATGACCTTTAGATATAGGACATATTTAACAAAAATCAAAGCTAACTTAAAAAGCAGTTCAGTTTAAGTCATGAAATAATATACAGGGTGTTCCATTTAAAATAGTCGACTTTTGGCATTTCTTCTGTGGTCGTTCAAAATCAGCATATCGAGAAATAAAACGCTCTTTTGTTTATGATAATCTCCAATTTTGTTGCTCTGTTGCCAATGATTGATTTTTTTACTGATTGTTGATTTCGGCGACAATTTTAAAAAAACATTTATTTTCTCCTAAATGAGTTGACTTAAGTAGGTGAAAGGCCAAACAAACTTGATCTAGAATCGAATATGGATTTCAAAATATAAAAATCTATAGGGTGTTCCATTTAAAATAATCGAGTACCATCCTGTACAGACGAAACGGAGAGCAGTGTGGGCCTCAAAATTTTTAGGTTGTAAACAAGGAACATTTGAATAAAAAATGTCTCTTGGCCTTTTGTCCTAAAATTAATTTTAAAGGCACTATCGAAGAACGGAAGGCGGGTGGGCAACCCTGTATTCAACGTGCAAGGTCCGCTGGCCCTACAATTAACAACAATTTTCGTTTTGGGCATGTCGAGACATTTAGTCATCCTTTTGAATACTGATATTGTAATTTCGTTCCCGAACATTAATATAGTAAATTCGTACACTCAACAAAAGGACAGTATAATAAAAAATCCAAACAAAATTCCAGAGATAACTTCAATGAGACGCTAAAGGCGGTAGCGTTTTAACATGGCATAAATAAGTAAAAAACTTCGTCATGTAAAGGAAATAAGATTATAGGTTTCCACGACTTGAAAAGAAAAAAAAGAAGGTAGGTATCGTAAAACAAAAACGTTGAAAGTATGCAAAACTTTTAAGGTCATAAATTTAATATTATACTTTTTGATCAAAATGCATATTCGCCTTCAAAAACTAAAACTACAATGAAGTAAATAGAGTGGCTATCCGGAAGTTAACTCGACATGTTTAGGTATACATATATTATACGAGTACATGCAGAATCTCCTTTATTGCATCCACAACAAAACAAAATTCAATAAAATCTTTTCAGGAGATGAAATGAATAAAATACGAAGTGGAAGTTTGTTTTCGAAGCAGTTCCTTCAACATTTCATCCTTCGTTTATAACAGTTTCCCAAACACCTTAATAAAATTCAAAATAAACGCATATTTACACAAGATATGAGAAGTTTTCCTTCTGATCTTTGATACGGGACCGTGTTGACTTAAATTTCATTTTGGACAGTTATTCGAATAAGGAATAGCGGAAACATTTTCGTTTGGAAGTAATCGACTTATTAACACAACTTGTATTAGGTCAAGATGTATGTCAAACATTCACACAAAAATATAGATATAAATTCCAGCTAGTATAACATTCGTCTATTTCTGGAATACGATTAAATTTAGATTATTCCCGGTTGCGGTGAACATTAACAATGTCTGAATCATAAATATAGTCGAAACATTTCCGATTTATTCCAACATTTTAACTTCACGTTCCTGCTTTTTGCTTAAAAGTTTTTTTGCAAAAAGCACTTGCCGAGAAAACAAAATATTGAAACGGAAAGGGGTGGGGGGAGCTTCTTGTCGTACCTATATGGTTTTTACGAAGTAGGCAATAAGATAAAACGATTTTTTTACTGCTCGATAGGGAACGGATAAAATCGTTTTATAACTACCTATAAAATATAATAAAAAATGATAACGGTAACATATTAAAGTTTTTCAAGTAAAATTATTAATAAATTATTTCGTCTCATGCAAACGGAAAAGGACGATTAGTGTCAATCGAAAATGTAACCAATCATTCGTGGTTGAAGGTAAAACTACCCTGTATTACTTATTAATGTCTCTCGGTTAACCCTTACTTTACAGGGTGCCTACTACCATATGTAGGAGGGTCATTCAAATTTAACCTGCATTTTATTTGTTCTAAAGGTACTTGATGAGCTGATTTTACGAAGTCTGATGAAAACAATTCCAGGACTTATACCTCAATGTAAGTTAGAACGCACCGCAATTAGCACGAATCTTCTCGGAAACGTAAAATTCCCATCTTTTTAGATGTTTCAGCGATTTTATGAAGAATCAAAAGAAGGGAGGCGTTTGTGCTAAACTGAGGGAAACATTCACAGAACCTTTTGACTTTCTGTGAAGAAAGAAAGTTTAAGGAACCTCAACCGTTGACACTCATGTGGCGGAATGTGCAAGTGCATACCTTGTAAAATTATCGTTTAACCAATTGTGTCGTGGTACCAAATTTCATTTGGTCCATGACAAGAAATTATCACTAAAAATCTGCCTATGGGAGGTGTTGATACGAAGGTTTTGGTACCAGAATCTTGACTGACTAGGTTACCACGAATCTCTGAGAAAATTGCGCGACGCCCCCGCGCCGTGGGGAGAAAAGGGCCTGAACTGTAGCAAACTAGCTATAATTTTGGTTAATTACGGCTTATTTTATGTTATTTTACAGCTGAACATTCGATTCCTTTCCGGGATTTACAAATCCATTTGACGGGGTAGATTAATCCCCACATAATACATTTCACATGTCACTGATTCATTCTTCTTACACAATCAATCTTTAGAAATATACAAGTATTTATTTAAATATATTTATTTCTAGAAACCTGAACAACAAACCTAAAACCAAAACCTTATTCAACATTATTCTACCCCCGCCAGATCAACTGAACATCTAACCTCTAGCAAACCCCATTACCAAAGTTTACCCTTCTCAGTTACACAGTTCCTGCCTATTCCACTTCTCCTCCCCAATAGTCTACCACCCTTTCCTTTTCCTACTTTCCATTAGTTCTTCCATCCACCCTATTCCTTCTCCGCCTTCATTTAACACTCCCCTCCATCCTTTCTCCTGTTCCATCAGCTCACCACCTTCCTCCACCATATGCCCTATCGTCTCCCTTCCCTCCCCACACAGCCTGAACTCCCTCATTTCCTCCTCCCACCAATACTTACACCAATATATAGCTTCTCAAGTTCCCCCTTCCTCCCACCGTCCCATCCTGTCCTCGAAGTTCGTCGCTCTCTTCGCCGCCACAGTTCTATTTTTTTCCTCCTCCACTACATACCCCGGAGCCTGTCGAAGAGCCACTTCCTTTTCCGCACATCTCCTCCCATCCACCTTTTCCCCAATCCCCATACCTGCCCCACAATTCCAGTTACCTTCTTTACCAGCTCCCTTATCTGTACATTATCTTTGTTATTATAACTTATTCTGCATCCCAAGTACGTGACCTCATCTACACTTTCTATATCCTCCTCCCCTAACTTTCATCCCGCCCTCTTTCCTCTCCCTCTCTTCTTCTGGAATTGCACCATTTTTGAGTTTTTTTGTGTTTACTTCCAACCCGATTTTCTCCGTATATCCTTTCACCACCCGCATCATGCTTCTCATTTCTTCTTCCTCCCTCGCCACCAGCACCACATCATCGGCGTTCTTCTTACTCATTTCTCCTCTTCTGTCTTATCCTGTTTTCCCATCACCCTGTGTCTCGCCGCCTTTCTCACAATCTTCTTCCAATCTTGTCTGTCGTGAACTTTGAATCTCCAATCACTAGCTCCCAGCCTTTCCAGATCCTCAGTAACCTGTTCCCACCACCTGATCCTTCGGCGCTCTGTAGCTCTGTCACTCGTTGGTCTCCACGGTGTTATCCTCATCACCATATCTTCTCCGCCTCGCATGACATGACCCAACCACCTTATTCGCTGTGAATTCACAAATTTCACCACATCTCCTCCTCTACACATTCGCTATATTTCGTGATTCTGATTCGTTCTTGTTCTTGTTTCTCCGTTTTCAGACCTTGCGCCAAAAATGGTTCGCAATACTTTTCTCTCAAAACCTCTCATTTTGTCGGCCTCACACTGTCATAAGCACAGTGTCTCCGCATCGTAAGACAAAGCAGGCCTTATCAAGGTCCTGTATATCTTTAACTTTGTTTGTCTTATCCCTTAACATAGCTTTGTTTGCGTAATATGCCTTGTTGCCTCTCTGTACTCTTCTTTTTATTTCTTCTCTTTTGATACCGTTTTTGTCTAGCTGTACGCCTACGTAAACAAAGCTGTCCACCTCTTCGAAAGTTTTACCTTCAATGATCAGGATTTGTCTCATACACGATTTGTTTCTGTTACTTCTCATATATTTTGTCTTCTTTTCATTTACCCAAAGCCCCTTTCCTTTAGCTGTTTGTTCTAATTCTTTAACCATTTCAATCATTTTCTCCTACAAGTCTACACGAAGTGAATTGGGTCCTTGGGGAGGAGCCACCGGAGCACATGGAGCTGGAAGCGCTGCGCACTGGGAAAGAGTCTCTCGGAGCAGTTAGGGCTCTGGGAGTTGCCCAGGTTACACCCTTTCATACTATTTTGGGGCACATTACAAAACAATAATGGGCCAATATTGTATAAATATTTTCCCCAATATTGAAATAATATCGGTTAGTAATATTTTGCGATTATGTAAAATTATTCACATTTCAATGTTGGGACAATATTGTACATTTATATTCTATCAATATATTGACAATGAAATCCCAATATTGAACCAATATTAAATACTACATGGGGTAGTCTTGTAGCAGAGGAAAGCTGAATCAATGACGAACGCTACATGTACATGTGGTTGACAACTGGGAAACAGACAAGTATAAAGATACGTTTCAGTTTTACATGAAGGGGGCCGGTGTTCAGAAAGAAATAAGACACATTTGCGACACTCTAGTGAACCTTTTGAAGGAAGTGTGAAGAATGATGATTAAAATCCGGAAGATAGAGAAGATCATAGCTCAGAATTTCTAAGAGAGACAATGAACCTACCGTGAGGATTCAACGAGAACAGCACCAAAGGTCTCCACTAATCAGAATTTTGGGAATAAATGTTTCAAGTCCACATATAATCTACAAGTTCAGTACTTCGTTTCCTCAGGGATTCCTTATACCATTGTTTTTCAAACAAGTGATCACACAAGCATCCAGCATTCCAGTGTCAGCGGTTTCATTCTTTCCTTAGCTTCCTTCATAGTTTCATCTAATACCATTGAATAAAAAACACATCCCTAATTCAAATTCTTTAGACTCCTCTTAAGGTACTCTTATTTCTTGTCTTACCTCATTCTTGTTTTTTCATTCCTTTTTCCCTCAAATATTTTTTATTTTTTCAGGTACCACCAGATGCGTCTCCTTCTCCCCGTTTGTTTCACTCATTTTCCCTATGTTTTCCCCATCGGTCACTTCCCGAAGATGTCGTAATTTATCCATTATTCAATCCACCTTAGTCCTTATCTATTTTGGGATACGTATCGTAGAATAATTTTTGGTTCTCTCTTGTTCTTTTGTTACCAAATTTTATCCATGATTCTTGTTTTGCTTTCTTTATTTCCCTCTTTACTCCTCCGCGTTTTTCTTTGTGTTCATCATATTCTTCAGGTTTTTGTAGTTGTTCATTCAATCTATTCTTTTTGTACTTTTGTATTTCCACGACTCACCACTGCCGTATCTAACAGCATTTTTTTTATATTTGTACCACGTCCCTTTATCCCATGACCCTTCTGATTCTGGCATTTTACAGTTTATTTGCAGCCTTCTTTTGCCTTCCCCTTCCACTTCATCACATCCATGTTTACTAAATAATGATATCTTCCTATTCCCGCTTCTTTTGCGATCTTTTCATTTCAATCAGAATCAGAAAATTATAGACCCTACATAATATGTCTCTGATGCTCCACTCTCATAAATTGATGATGCCAAATGAAATGAATATTTTTTTAATTTTTAACTAAACAATTAATTAATATAATTACAGTTGATTCATGGTAATGAATGGAATAGAGTGATAGACAGACGTGCTGGAATCTTGGATTAGAAGAGAGCTCCGATCATGTTTCGTCGCGGTCTCTTCTCTTCTGCACGATAGTGTTCATCCACACACCGATCAACTAACAAATGCTACACTGGAAGAACAGGGTAGTATCTCGTTGGGCTCCTGAAAATGCTTTTGGGCAAAAGACTTTTAAGGAAATGTGAATATCGAATTTTAACACAAGTGACCGACTATAGTACTGGAAGTTTGGTGTCAAGGTGAGCAGAAATTTACTAAGGAATTCATCTGTCCCTTCGTCCCAATGTAACATCTTAAGTTGGAGGTACGCTGTGTTAATTGACTGACGACCTTCCTCGACAAGTACAACTTACAACCAGAAAGAGTATTGCAAAAAATTCATCTCAAAATAAGGGTGTATGTTATCCAAAAATATTTTCTTAATCACGAAATTAAGCTCCTTCCAAAGGTAAGAACTAGTAATGACAACCGAGGAAGAAGCCCGGATGTCAATTAAGTTCCGTTTTCCTCCTTATGACTTTTCAATGTTTGAAACTCAAGTTAAAGGAGATGGCGCAAGATTGGAGAGATCCAAACAAAATCCACAATGCAACCAAGCAACATTTCAGGCGTTTACTCGATGCTCCTAGTGATGGAAACAGCGGAAACAGCTTTGAAGGGGAACAATGTTGAATAAGTTGAGTTAAGATGTTTCAACAATTTTATAAACAAATTCGTCCTGAAAGTTTCAGTCACTTTGATTGATGATGGCGCCCAACAATATTTTAACTTATATACACAGCAATGGTGTCACAGATACGACGGAGATTGGCCGCAGACTTTCAAGGCAGTTTGAAGAACTTATCATCTCAGAACAAGTTGACGAACTTTTCTATGAGATGAGTTCCAAGTCAACTTTCCATGTAGCAACAGTCGAAGTCTGCAAGAAACTTAGGCTGCCCTTTCTGTGCTTTCCAATAAAATACCAGGAGGTTTTGGCATTATAAATAAATCGTGCCGGGGTGCAATGGGTTTTCTATACCATGGCCATCTTCGATTCGGGAGATAGTGGATTCGATTCCCAAATGGCAAACCGTTCTATATAAAGTTTTGTCGAAGGTATCAGTTGTGATGCAGGGAGCTTTAAATCTAGTGGAAGCATGGTGCGGAGAAGAGGGTCTGTCGGTTAATCCAACAAAAACGAACCTCATTCTCTTCTCACGAAGAAAAGGGCCGACAAAGCTAAAAGACATAGCAATGTATGGCGCCAAGGTGAAGGTTGTGGGAGAAGGTAAATACTTGGGAATAACGCTAGATCAAGGGCTAACCTTCAAACGGCACCTAGAGAAGACAGCGAACAAAGCCACAAAGTCCTTGTGGGCTTGCAGGCGAGCGTTCGGAAGCAAGTGGGGCTTATCTCCAATGATGACCCACTGGATATACACCAGAATGATCAGACCGATCATTACGTATGGCTCACTGGTGTGGTGGCATAAAACCTCCACCCAGACGAACATACAGAAACTTAGCAAGGTGCAGCGTAGGGCTTGCCTTGGCATCACGGGGGCAATGATAACCACCCCTACGGCAGCTATGGAGACCCTCCTGAACTTACCGCCACTAAACCTAGCAATTAGGGCAGAGGCGCTCAGAGGGGCACACCGGCTGAGAGTTAACGGCGAGGAGGGATCGTCAAGGGCGGGGCACTCGCTCATCTTTGACGAAATCTCCAAAGACAAAACCCCTAGTATGAACACTGAGAGGATACCCAAAACAGTTTGTCCTATCAAACTGTTTAAGACAACAATCCCCACTCGGCAAGACTGGGAGAGCAATTCCAGTAAAGCGAAGCTGAATGGAATCGTGTATTACACAGACGGCTCGAAAACCGCAAAGGGCACCGGCTCTGGAGTATACGGGAGCAATGGACAGGGCTGCAGAATTTCTGTAAGCCTAGGACAACAAGCGACCGTATTCCAAGCCGAGGTATATGCAATCCTGACGGCGGCTGCTCAACTATTAAAAGAGAACCTCATCAAAAGGAAAATCTTTATAGTGACAGACAGCAAAGCAGCGATTGCAGCAATAGACTCATATGTGGTAAATTCAGGGCTAGTCCTTGAATGCACACAAATGCTAAACGCACTAGGTAAGTGCAACTCAGTCACACTAGTGTGGGCACCTGGGCATGTGGGAATCGCAGGTAACCAGGTTGCTGACGAGCTTGCGAGAATGCCAAGCGCAAAACCATTCATAGGACCCGAACCGGCTTGTGGGATTACTTATAACACAGTCAAAAAGGAGATTCAAGCAATACTCACGAAAGAGCATTGCAGACATTGGTCGAAAATCCCAGGACAGAGTCATTCCAAGATCTTCCTGGAAACCCCAAACGGGGACCTAGCTACGTCCATCTTAAAGTTAAACAGGACGAAGATAAAACTTGCGACAGAAATGGTCACGGCCCACTGAACACAGTACATCCATGAAACGTTTCTAAATGTTGCATAAGGGTTACAAATGAAACATTCCTAAGAAACATCTAAGACACATTACTGGTACATTCCTGTCGAAAGCGAATAAATGGTAATGTCTAATAAACGTTTCAATTGATATGTTACATAAAATACAAAACATACACATTACAACACGAACGTTTTAGATATGTATCCAAAGATACATCTTTGTGATGTATTTTTTGGAATGTGATAACGTATAACATTTTAGAAACGTTACAAATGTGATGTTTCGTTTGAAACAAAATAGTCATATCTCAAAGTTAACGTTACGGAGTTGTGTTTAGTAGTGTTGTACCAGAAACCTTATCAGTTGAAACATATCGTAAGAAATACATCATACACGTTTCGGTGTGAACGTTTTAGATATGTATCCAAAAATATATCTCTGTGATATATTTTTTGGAATGTGATAACTAAAGCTAGGATGCCTTTTTTTATAAATGGACAAACATAAGGCAGACCCTATTTAAAATCCGTTTTAGATGCAAACTTTATTCTGCCTTTTTTTGGTTTCTGTTAGTTTTATTGCGTTTTTTACCTTTTTTTTTGATATTTTCGCGCAAGTATTTAGTACCTTTTCTGTAATTTTTTTTAAGTTTTTTGAAATGTAAGTATTTTTTAATTTTTAGATTTTATATAGGTATATTTTTCTGGGTAATTTCTAAGAAAGCAAATTGTTTGAAAGGGAAAGGAATTTGGTATACAAACTGAATACAAACTTTGTCTATATAATATTTAAGCCTCTTACAATAATAACTCGGATGAGTCATTTTCCTTACTTTGAAATATTTCCCATTGTATTATTTCTACCTGCAAGCTGCACCTATATACCGCACTGTGAGTGCCAAACTATCGCAACTCAAATTTTTGCTTATTATAACAAATTGCACATTGTAATACCAAAATACGTCTTCTTTGTTATGCTAGACCATCTCAACTCAAAATATTATAGTAACTAATTTTATAAGCACATACGATAGTCTGGTCTTTAGTGAAACAACAATTTATATAGGGGCAAGACTATCGTATTTCAAGTTACGTGACTCTGAAATGAGAGGACGTCCATAGTTTACAATTCCATACTATCGTATCTTGAGTTAACGCGCGTTTTGTTGTGGCACGAAGCCGTTACTTGCTGTTTTGTAAACCACAGACAAAGGCACAAAAATATGGATATTGCTAGTATTACTTTAACTAAAGCCTACAGTTCCCACTTGGGCGCCAGCAAAAAAAAGTATGATGGTTTGATAGAGCTCTGCAGAAAACAGACAATAAAAGAACCGTACTACAAGTTTTATAAAAGCCTGCCCTTAACAACTACTAATTCTAATTCGGAGACATGATGGAGGTTCGCAACTCGCAAAGGGGGTGAATGGTAATAATAATAAAACACTCTCAACCTTCCCCTTAAAAACCGATGAAATTTAATGAAAATGGAGTTATTTTTTATAAGATATTGAAACTATTCCCAATGCAAAAGGAACAGGACGTTAAATTTTGACCATTTTTTATTCAAAGGGATGTCACTAAATCGTCGATACAATGTGGACAGCTACCTTTGATTCATTAAATCGTAGATAATTATAATGAAAAATTTTTTAAAAAATTGAAGTATGTTGTGTCACCTTGCTTCAATTTTTTAAAAATTTTTTCATTGTAATTATCTACGATTTAATGAATCAAAGGTAGCTGTCCACATTGTATCGACGATTTAGTGACATCCCTTTGAATAAAAAATGGTCAAAATTTAACGTCCTGTTCCTTTTGCATTGGGAATAGTTTCAATATCTTATAAAAAATAACTCCATTTTCATTAAATTTCATTGGTTTTTAAGGGGAAGGTTGAGAGTGTTTTATTATTATCTAATTTGGAAGTGGATTCAGATTAATCAAAATGTTATTTTATTAAATCGTTTATTCCTAGACATTATTATTTTAGTTTTAAAGAATATTATTTTATTTGCTGTTATTTTTGTATTCTCCTTGTATGGTCAATAAATAAGAATAATAGACAATAATATTTATTTAATTAAAGAACATAATTTTATTATTCTATTTTTAATTTTTATCATAAAAATAGATATAAACTGAAAAAATGTTTTAATTAACTTCACGTAATTCCAAAAAAATCAATTTTATTACTAATTCAAGACTATCGCAAATGGCAATTTTTTGTTTAATTTTTATACTAACGCTATTAAAGTTTTGCTATGGAAAACACCACCAAATTTAAGCCCCATAACCTTTACAATATCAATTTATTCCATACGGTTATTTAATAGCACTACTTCGTAATTATGCGGAAACCTTCAATTGCATTTTACTCGAACTAATGGTTTTTTGAGTTGCGAGAGTGTGGCACTCATAGTGCGATACAGTCTTTGTGGAAATTGCATCATTTAGTCATTATGCCGAGTTAAGCGTATTTTAATTAGCCCGAAAACTTTATTGAAAAAGAATACCAGCAGATAGCATTTATCAACTGTAATTACTTTTTCAAATAAATATTTGTTTGTCTATACTTAAATTGAATATGTATGTGTTGATTTTATCTCGACAGTTTTCGCTTTTTCGTGCCATTTTTCTCCTTTTTTGTCTTTTTAGATGCTTTTTTTAAATTATTTTTTATGCCTTTTTCCTGCCTTTTTGAAACTTTCGTTTTGTCCATTGAACTATACGCTAAGCGTACAGTTCAATGGTTTTGTCTAACTATCCCAACTTTACTGATAACGTATAACATTTTAGAAACTTCATTAAAAATGTGATGTTTCGTTTGAAGTCATTTTTCAAAGTTAATGTTAGGTACTTGTATTTAGTAGCGTTGTACTAGAAACCTAATCACTTGAAACATATCATAAGAAACTAAAAATACACGTTTCAATGTGAGTGTTTTACATATTATCCAAAATTACAATTCAAATTACAATAGATTTATTCATCATAAGTAGATGGGTAATATTGCACATCTAAATGGCTTATTTGCCAGCGAGTCTGTAGCTCAGGTAGTTTGCGGAGCTGTTTTCTGAATTCCTAAACAAGCGACCGATGTTCGAATCCCACTTGAAGCAAAACGATTTTTCAGCATCACCGATCTCCTTCGAGTCTACACTAAGAGAATTTTGGGGGCCCTGGAGAACAAGCCACCGGAGTACATTGAGCCCTGCAGGGCGTGCGCACTGGGAAAAGAGCCCCTCAGAGTAGTTGGGGCTCTCGGTACCATAGTTTCTACCACATCTCAATTTTTTTATACTCAGGTATGTTTCAAATGAAACATATATGAGACATTTCAAATATTCACGTATGAAACATTTATAAGGACACATTTCTCCTACATTTCAATAAATTACTCTTCGATATGTTTCTTGAAACATATATAAAATGTTTCGATGTAACGTTTCTGTGTTGTTTCAAATCTAGGTTTCTGAAGGCGGACATTAAACATCTATGTTATGTGTATGATACGTTTCTGTCGCTGTTTCGGAGATGTTTCATGTTTCAGAGATACGTTTCTAAAACATTTCAGAAACGTTTTTTTGCACTGTGGGGGGCCACTGTCGCATGAACAAACACCTGCACAACATGGGACTGACTGAAAGCCCGACATGCAGGGGTTGTGGTGAGGCAGATGAAACGCCCTATCACGTCATTTGCCAATGTGAGGCATTCATAAAGGCAAGGGAACTCCTACTTGGAAATGAAAAAATTACACAAGAGGAAGTAACGAAAATTCGCCCTACTAAAATCCTGGACTTTGTGAAAGATACAGGCATTCTTGAAGGGTAGACAACACCGGGGAGCACAATAGACCAAAAGGTCGCAGTGCGGGAACCTATTGGGACCACCCCCAGAACAAATAATAATAATAATAATAATTTGTCGAAGGTGTCGGTACATAATGCTGATGTCTGCAGTGCGAATGCTGGAACAGTACGTTGCTCCTCCGTGAACCCATCCACGATTATCCATCCTTCTGTTTCCGTTCTCTGGCTGAAAAGACTGTGGAATGTTTGGGCAACAATCCTCCGTCACCTCCATAATCAAAGATGGCGGAGCAATGAAATACGATACCGTTTCCCTATACGAATCATTCTGTGGCTAAACAATGGAAGCGTTACTAAATCCCAATGTGGACATGTTTGACATATTTTTTTGATTGTTGACTGTTCCTTGTTTTCTTCGTCCGGGTAGTCTGTTGTTTCTATATCATAAACCATGTAAAAAAAGGTTAAAATTGAGCATGTCATAGGATTACATAAATCGCAAGTCCAAACGAAGAGTATGTAACCCTCAAACCCACTTCCTTCCATACAGTTTACTTACGCAAACCCATAAATTGTATGATCTGCATTTCGAAAAAGATTTTTTTGTAAATGGTTTTGAATAGATTTTTAAGAAATTTAAAAACGGCGTTCTATATTGAGAAATTCTATTTAAAGTGAAGCAAGAGATTTTCGAAAAAATACATCTCGTCTTTTATCATTTTTATCTGCAATACTATTATGGGTTTATGGTAGGGTTAAATAAATTTATCAATGTCCCCTCATACGTCACAGTGACATAGGGAATACGTTAAATTATTCGATATTTAGAATGACAATAAATAAACATGGTCCGAAAAATCTGTCCTTTTTCCCCTACATATTGTGATCGACAGCCATCGCAGTGATTTATTACTGCAAACATCTTCAGAAAATTTACTATGTTTGTACAGGCAATAATAAATTTTGGCATATCAATATTTTTGTATAATGTGAAGCTTTTGAATGTATGAGTATCGGAAAAATTTCGTGCACACGATTTTCGAGTAAAGGACGACGCCGCGCCGTCGTCCTTCTTACAGTTTATTGTAGGTTAATAATTGATGTTAATATTTATTGTATTTGGCAGTACGAGCCAATTTACTAACGATAAACGTACATTATTAAAGGTGAATGAATGGAAGATCGATTTACAATGTGATTACCTTTCCAATTCTCTAACCATTGCTGGAATTATTTATTTTGTAGCTTGTTGCAGCGCAATGCCAGTAGTAATCAGATTAATATAAATTCGCGATGTGATTTAAAGTTTAAAGCGCACGATGTTTTTGGTTTTTTATTTTTATTATTATAGGGGACCTGTATAAAAATAGAACGACAACCTTATCTTTCATCTAAAATGTACATATAATATATTGTACGAAATAAAAATCATAAGTTTCTCGTGCGAGGAAATTCGTTTCCATACAAAGAATTCAAAGCTCAGACAATTTTGTAACAGGTATAAGTTTTTGTAAGTGTGACAAAAGGTGTTTTATCCGTGAAGGGTTCAAAGAGAAATTGAATTTCTTGCGCTACTTTGACCTGTCCTTTCATCAGATCTAGATGTGGCACAGAAAGTAGAAACATTTATTCACAATATCATTTTCTTTTTTGAGAAATGTAAATTTGCTTTGCAAGATGGTTGGGAAAATATCGCATGTGTCTGTGAAGATGATGATGGCGTTTTTTAGTAACTTACACTAAAGATGTTTTCCGCACCAAAAAAAATGTAAGTACTAAAGTTTGGTACAATTTAATAAAGAGTAGTGAAAACATAAACTTTCCAACGCTTGAACAATTTTTTTTTCGAGAAATCGATATTTTTATTAACGAACGTCATTTTACAGAGTATAGTGCCCGTCACGGTACTTCGAGCTGGGGATTTTATTATCTATTAGCGCAAATTCTTTATTTTGGAAACAAATCCGACAGGCAGCGCGACGTACCCTGGTGCGTCGAAATTCCAGGGTTGTCATTAAAATTCTTAGGTCCAAACACTTGGCTCAGTATTATTTTTTATAGCAATTGCTTTCATTATTAATTTCCTGAATTTCATCCATTGATAAGTTCGATGACGCTGTCGCCTTGTATTGGGTAACATTCTTTCTTCGTAAGTTTCCCTTTAACTGGCTCCAAACCAGTCCAATGGGGTTGAACCACGAACCTCAAAAATAAAAATGGACTGCTGATAGCATATGCCTATTTCATCGCTTTTGACCTCACCAAGGATCCGCCATGATGAGCGCAAATATTAGTAACTTTCTGGTAACATTTGGATATTTGTGTTGGAGATCGGTTATTGTTGGTACCTCTGCTAGCAGCTGATTGGATTGCTACTTTCTTGTGTCAAGCCACAGATTACACAGCTATATATAATCTGTGGTCAATTGTGATATATAACCCTTTCGATTTTAACAGTTAAGAAGACAATAAAGTTGTTTATAATAATAGCTATATTCGTTTTATCAAATTCAAGTGAGAATCTCAGCTATGAACTGAGAAAAGTTATTTTTTTACGTGATCCGAATTACATTTCAAATTTTCGCGGTTGAATTTGCGCTCATCATGGCGGACACTGTAAGGTGTCATGTCGAATACATGTGATTATTAGTCCATTTTTATTTATGAAGTTCGTGGATTGAACACACAGTAATAAGATGGTAAGTAGTCGTAATACTTGGTATCCACAGGTTTTTGCCACACTGCCACACACTGTTTGAGGGAGAGCAGTGGAAACGGGAAAATCTCGGAAGACGCTGGACAAGCTACAAATAGTGACCTCATTCAGAATTACATCGGCATATTGTGCTATCAGTAGTAAGGACTTATGAGTGGTGGCAAGTGTCGTACCGCTTAGACTCCTGGTCAGGGAAAGGCGGGAGAGATCTACAAGGGAGATCACAATGTGGAACTGGCAGGAAGAGTGAGACTCTAGGAAGTCCTGGACGAAGACCCTGATATCCGACCTCCCCCCCCTCTGAAGTAATGTCGCCGAGACGGTCCCGGGAGTGAGCGCTGAGCATTAGAAGGGGGAAAGGTTTTAGTGGGTAGAAGCCCCACACTACCTAGGCATTAGAACCAAGTCAAGGTATGCGCACGCATTTCCTAAATCCCTTGAGAAATAAAAAAAAAGGTTTTTGCCACAGTGCCTATCACACAACTTTTTGTAAACCTTTGGGATTTCACCACTTTTAATAATTGCTTTACTTTACTTGACAAGAGAGAATGGTGGCTCACGTTATCCATAACGTTTACGGAGTTTTGTGGAAAATGTGACATAAGCATATGTTGAAACCGCACTCATCAAACAAGCTGGAGTTTCTAATTTTTTTATTCCGGAGAGTAAACATTCATTCAACATGAACAATAACAATTCTTTTTCCATGGGAAGAATTTTGACCAGTTTGTTTTGCAAAATGTCTGCTTGGATAGCTGACCGCTTACCCGGACGATTCTTGGTGTCAATAATTACTACCCTAAGTTGCCTTTCGGCTGCGGTTACTTCTTCTTGCTCTCATCCGCCCGCTTGTTGCCTCTAGGAGCCTGCTTCGGGATTGAGGTTGAGCCACCAGGGGTAGCTGAACTAGAGAATAAAGTACGGCGCTTACCTCTTTTGTGTTGTTGAGGCACGGCAACCTGCGACTTAGATTGAAGGGTATCCTGGGATGCTCCCTCTGAATTAGTGGTTACGGTTATCCATGTCGGATGTATAACATTTCGCCTGTCTAGCTCCCCACCTACCACGGAGCCCAACAAGGACACATCTATCCAGGCGCCAAGACTACTAGAAAGATATAGCTTCCAAGAGTAGCAGAAAACAGGTCACCATACGCAGGGTCGAGATTGTCGGAACACGCCCCCTTGATTACTTAACCACACACACCCCACAACCATGTCAAGCTAACAACACTTATGGGGTATAGAACAACGTGTAGGTTCATTTTCTCAACAGGGAGGGCACAAAGTCCCATCACTCCACTTAAATTAACGATATAAGATGCAATTTGTCTTTTTTTTTAATTTCAGATAAAAATCATGGCTGATACAAATGACTATATTATTGAAGAACGCATTGCCACAAGCACTTGAGAGGCCAAGAACAGGAAAATCGTTGGTACAGGTGCGTACGGACTTCCAGTCAAGATTTTTGGACGAGAACTCCCTCCAAAGAGAACACATTTGCGTTGGAAACTGAAACTGTTTGCTACTGGCAGTGTTAAGGATAAATCACGAAGTGGTAGACGATAAACGAGATGGGAACAATGCAGAGAAGTTGCAGCGTCATGAAAAATCGCCAATGAAGTCAATAGTTATGAAACACATGAAAAATGACTTAAAGTTACGCCAATATCGACCGAAATGTGTTCAAGAATTATCTGACAACGATTTAAATCGAAGGAAGGAGGCATATAACGCGCTTCTTCAAGTGTTTGACACTATCCCGAAACGTTACAAAGTGATTTTCAGTGATGAATGTGCTACCGATCCAGAAATGTTGTCTTCTGGTCAAGGACAACCCTTATTATTATGAAGAGGTTGAGAACAACCCTCCCCATGTCATGATATGGGCTGGCATTGACAGTAGACACCTTTACGGTCCATATTTTTTTAACCAACGTGAGTGTCTTGATATACGACGACAATGGTTCATACCTCTTTTGGAAACCCAAGGGGTCAAGGACACATGCTGGTTTCAGCAAGATGGAGCACCTCCTCATTTTGCCATTTCGGTTCGAGAATATCTCAATGAGATGTTAGCAGAACGATGGATTGGCCAAGGATCACCCGCATTGCCAACTCCACTTCAGTGGCCACCTCGAAGCCCTTATTTAACGACATGTGACAATTCGGTTTTGGTATTCATCAAGAATATTGTTGCAGAACAACGTCATGGTACTGAATTGAAGACAGCTATGGGGCTTGCTTTCAGAACCTGGCGACGGATTATTTTGTGTTCTGAGAATGATGGACACTATAGCAACCATGGCCATAAAATTCAATTTTTTGTTGTTATAATTTGTTTGCGTAGTTTACATATCGGTATGTACTACTTGAGGGGGGGGGGGGGGGGGGGGTGACTTTATGCCCTCACTGTATGTGGATGGATTCTTTATGCCACAACAACGGTACTCTTGTTGGTGTGATGGTCGTACGGTTGGGTATTTGGAAATGTCATGGATAGTGGCTGTTGGCTGCCTTTATTCGTGTCTCTATCACCTTCTGAAAATGGTTTGTGCGTAGTAGATGGAAGAAGTGCTGCGACACACTAAGCTTTTATTTAAATGTCTCCACCTTGAGGTTCATGATCAGATAAATGTTCTACAATGGTTCAGTTCCCTTTAGGTTGACAAAATACAGCGTAATTCTATGCAATTCTGACGTACAACATCCAAATTCTTTTATCTTTTCGACGATTTTTCACGCCTCTTCCAACAGCCGGGGTATTTAGTAGTTTGCTTATTTCTTTCATGTTTTGAGCCTGACTCGACGCATTTTCATTGCTCCGTAATAAACATGTGTCTATACAAACACGTGAAAATGGCCCCTAAGGTCACGACTGTGTCAGGAGGTCGCCTTTGTTTTTTCGTCTTTGATCTAGATATGGTTATTCCAGTTCAGTTCGTTGTCAGGTACTGACTCTCGAAACTGGAAGTACTTTTAGAAGAGCAGAGAAACTCTTAGGTTTTACCGGATTAATTGGGAGGAGACGCAGATGCCAAAATGGTTTTGGGCATCTATAAATCCATTAAAATTACACTTTCTCATCGCCACAATGTGGTTATTTTCCCACAAAAATTGATATACCTACAGGGTGTCTCAAAATTGACGCCCGTGCTTTTAGGATTTTATTCAGGGAACTAAAAGAAAATTGAGAGTAAAAAAATGAAGATGGAAATACTCTTACAAAAGAAACCTTTCAAAACCAGTTGGGGGGGGGGGGAGTGTAAATAAATGGGGTGTTGAAAGAAGTGTTCATAGCTGTTTAGATAGACATGCCATTACTCCTGAAATACATTTGAACTGAAGTGTGTAAAATCGACACCGAAACGAGAATGTTTAGTACCATTGTATTGTAACATTATACTTCTGTGGAAAAGGTTAATTACTTGAGTAACTTATGCTTTCAGTTGACGTTGTAAGCTCTCTATATCTATAACACGCGATGCGATACATCACTAATTTTCATCGATCGAAGGAACATGTAACAGGTTTCTGTATTCAAGACTGACCTTCTTGTAGTAAAGGCGTATTATAGGAAGTAGATGAGCTATGTCGGTTCTAACTTATCATGATCACACATCGTTTGTTTACGAAGTATTGCTCGTTCATTTTCTAAAGAACAGCGAGATGCGCGCGGGATAAATGTTCAAAGGACCTAAACACAACATTTTAAGGTAACCGAGAGTCGATGCTTAAAACAACTACACATGCTGAAGGGTTTACTGTACGTTTTTCTAGTTGCTTTAACTGTCTATTAACATATAATTGTGTTGAGGCACTTTAAAAATTTATCCCGCGCGCATCTCGCTGTTCTTTAGAAAATGAACGAACTCTACCTATCAATACTTTAAACACTACATAAAACCATAGAAATTGAAATGGTGTTTATATACACAGTAATTACAATTTCAATTAGTCAGTCAAGTGAAAAAGCAAGACGAAGCTTGAATAAGTAGAGATATTTATTTGAACACTACCAACAACCGTAAGAACCTAAACTATAAATGAAATCAATATTATTTTTGGTAACAAAGCTTTTGCTAAACGAAATTGCCTAATAAATTACTCGTTCACACAGAATAGTAAAATCAATTGTTAGAAAATAAATTATTCGAGCGAGCCTTTATTCAAAAGATAAAATAGATTTTCAATCAATCTTGTCATTACATAAATTACGTCCTATAACTTAGCGGAACAAAATGGGCGGAATGTATTCTAACTAATATTTTTATTTATTGCTCATTTATTGCTAAAAAGTTGCCAAAGAAAAAAATTTTTTGCTCTGCGGGTTTTTTTTATTTCTTAGGTTACGCTAAAAGAAGATTAAGTTAGCGGAACAATATATATAACGAAACAAATCAAATATAACAATAACAGGATAATTTTTTGCTAATTATTTGCTCACTTAATATGGTAGTCCCGTATTTTTTGCTCGCAGAATAAGGTTACATAATGGCGAAAAACTCGTCAGCGTGCAGACGCCACAAGAGTAAAGTGCCTGAAAAACATGTTTTGCTTGCTTGAATTTGATTCTAGTGAATGGTCTGAATTTTTTGCTCAACAAATATCGAAGTTTTGAATTTTTTGCTCGCAGAATAAGGTTAATTAATAACAAAAAACTTGTCAGCGTGCAAACGCTACAAGAGTAAAGTGCCAGAAAAACATGTTTTGCTTGCTTGAATTTCATATTAGTGAATGGTATAAATTTGTTGCTCAACAAATATCGAAGTTTTGAATTTTTTACTCCCAGAATAAGGTTAATTAATAACGGAAAACCTGTCAGCGTGCAAACGCTACAAGAGTAAAGTGCCCGAAAAACATGTTTTGCTTGCTTGAATTTCATATTAGTGAATGGTCTAAATTTGTTGCTCTACAAATATCAAAGTTTTCAATTTTTTGCTCCCAGAGTAAGGTTACATAATAGCGAAAAACGGGTCAGCGTGCAGACGCTACAAGAGTAAAGTGCCCGAAAAACATGTTGCGCTTGCTTGAATTTAATATTACTGAATTGTCTAAATTTGTTGCTCTACAAATATCAAAGTTTTCAATTTTTTGCTCCCAGAGTAAGGTTACATAATAGCGAAAAACGGGTCAGCGTGCAGACGCTACAAGAGTAAAGTGCCCGAAAAACATGTTGCGCTTGCTTGAATTTAATATTAGTGAATGGTCTAAATTTGTTGCTCTACAAATATCAAAGTTTTCAATTTTTTGCTCCCAGAGTAAGGTTACATAATAGCGGAAAACGGGTCAGCGTGCAGACGCTACAAGAGTAAAGTGCCCGAAAAACATGTTGCGCTTGCTTGAATTTAATATTACTGAATTGTCTAAATTTGTTGCTCTACAAATATCAAAGTTTTGAATTTTTTGCTCCCAGAGTAAGGTTAATTAATAACGGAAAACCTGTCAGCGTGCAAACGCTACAAGAGTAAAGTGCCCGAAAAACATGTTTTGCTTGCTTGAATTTCATATTAGTGAATGGTCTAAATTTGTTGCTCTACAAATATCAAAGTTTTCAATTTTTTGCTCCCAGAGTAAGGTTACATAATAGCGAAAAGCGGGTCAGCGTGCAGACGTTACAAGAGTAAAGTGCCCGAAAAAACATGTTTTGCTTGCTTGAATTTCATATTAGTGAATGGTCTAAATTTGTTGCTCTACAAATATCAAAGTTTTCAATTTTTTGCTCCCAGAGTAAGGTTACATAATAGCGAAAAACGGGTCAGCGTGCAGACGCTACAAGAGTAAAGTGCCCGAAAAACATGTTGCGCTTGCTTGAATTTAATATTACTGAATTGTCTAAATTTGTTGCTCTACAAATATCAAAGTTTTGAATTTTTTGCTCCCAGAGTAAGGTTAATTAATAACGGAAAACCTGTCAGCGTGCAAACGCTACAAGAGTAAAGTGCCCGAAAAACATGTTTTGCTTGCTTGAATTTCATATTAGTGAATGGTCTAAATTTGTTGCTCTACAAATATCAAAGTTTTCAATTTTTTGCTCCCAGAGTAAGGTTACATAATAGCGAAAAGCGGGTCAGCGTGCAGACGTTACAAGAGTAAAGTGCCCGAAAAACATGTTTTGCTTGCTTGAATTTCATATTAGTGAATGGTCTAAATTTGTTGCTCTACAAATATCAAAGTTTTCAATTTTTTGCTCCCAGAGTAAGGTTACATAATAGCGAAAAACGGGTCAGCGTGCAGACGCTACAAGAGTAAAGTGCCCGAAAAACATGTTGCGCTTGCTTGAATTTAATATTACTGAATTGTCTAAATTTGTTGCTCTACAAATATCAAAGTTTTCAATTTTTTGCTCCCAGAGTAAGGTTACATAATAGCGAAAAACGGGTCAGCGTGCAGACGCTACAAGAGTAAAGTGCCCGAAAAACATGTTGCGCTTGCTTGAATTTAATATTAGTGAATGGTCTAAATTTGTTGCTCTACAAATATCAAAGTTTTCAATTTTTTGCTCCCAGAGTAAGGTTACATAATAGCGAAAAGCGGGTCAGCGTGCAGACGTTACAAGAGTAAAGTGCCCGAAAAACATGTTTTGCTTGCTTGAATTTAATATTAGTGAATGGTCTAAATTTGTTGCTCTACAAATATCAAAGTTTTGAATTTTTTGCTCCCAGAGTAAGGTTACATAATAGCGGAAAACTCGTCAGCGTGCAGACGTTACAAGAGTAAAGTGCCCGAAAAACATGTTTTGCTTGCTTGAATTTAATATTAGTCAATGGTCTAAATTTGTTGCTCTACAAATATCAAAGTTTTCAATTTTTTGCTCCCAGAGTAAGGTTACATAATAGCGAAAAACGGGTCAGCGTGCATACGCTGCAAGAGTAAACTGCCCGAAAAACATGTTTTGCTTGCTTGAATTTCATATTAGTGAATGGTCTAAATTTGTTGCTCTACAAATATGAAAGTTTTGAATTTTTTGCTCCCAGAGTAAGGTTACATAATAGCGGAAAACTCGTCAGCGTGCAGACGTTACAAGAGTAAAGTGCCCGAAAAACATGTTTTGCTTGCTTGAATTTAATATTAGTCAATGGTCTAAATTTGTTGCTCTACAAATATCAAAGTTTTCAATTTTTTGCTCCCAGAGTAAGGTTACATAATAGCGAAAAACGGGTCAGCGTGCATACGCTGCAAGAGTAAACTGCCCGAAAAACATGTTTTGCTTGCTTGAATTTCATATTAGTGAATGGTCTAAATTTGTTGCTCTACAAATATCAAAGTTTTCAATTTTTTGCTCCCAGAGTAAGGTTACATAATAGCGAAAAACGGGTCAGCGTGCAGACGCTACAAGAGTAAAGTGCCCGAAAAACATGTTGCGCTTGCTTGAATTTAATATTACTGAATTGTCTAAATTTGTTGCTCTACAAATATCAAAGTTTTCAATTTTTTGCTCCCAGAGTAAGGTTACATAATAGCGAAAAACGGGTCAGCGTGCAGACGCTACAAGAGTAAAGTGCCCGAAAAACATGTTGCGCTTGCTTGAATTTAATATTAGTGAATGGTCTAAATTTGTTGCTCTACAAATATCAAAGTTTTCAATTTTTTGCTCCCAGAGTAAGGTTACATAATAGCGGAAAACGGGTCAGCGTGCAGACGCTACAAGAGTAAAGTGCCCGAAAAACATGTTGCGCTTGCTTGATTTAATATTACTGAATTGTCTAAATTTGTTGCTCTACAAATATCAAAGTTTTGAATTTTTTGCTCCCAGAGTAAGGTTAATCAATAACGGAAAACCTGTCAGCGTGCAAACGCTACAAGAGTAAAGTGCCCGAAAAACATGTTTTGCTTGCTTGAATTTCATATTAGTGAATGGTCTAAATTTGTTGCTCTACAAATATCAAAGTTTTCAATTTTTTGCTCCCAGAGTAAGGTTACATAATAGCGAAAAGCGGGTCAGCGTGCAGACGTTACAAGAGTAAAGTGCCCGAAAAACATGTTTTGCTTGCTTGAATTTAATATTAGTGAATGGTCTAAATTTGTTGCTCTACAAATATCAAAGTTTTGAATTTTTTGCTCCCAGAGTAAGGTTACATAATAGCGGAAAACTCGTCAGCGTGCAGACGTTACAAGAGTAAAGTGCCCGAAAAACATGTTTTGCTTGCTTGAATTTAATATTAGTCAATGGTCTAAATTTGTTGCTCTACAAATATCAAAGTTTTCAATTTTTTGCTCCCAGAGTAAGGTTACATAATAGCGAAAAACGGGTCAGCGTGCATACGCTGCAAGAGTAAACTGCCCGAAAAACATGTTTTGCTTGCTTGAATTTCATATTAGTGAATGGTCTAAATTTGTTGCTCTACAAATATGAAAGTTTTGAATTTTTTGCTCCCAGAGTAAGGTTACATAATAGCGGAAAACTCGTCAGCGTGCAGACGTTACAAGAGTAAAGTGCCCGAAAAACATGTTTTGCTTGCTTGAATTTAATATTAGTCAATGGTCTAAATTTGTTGCTCTACAAATATCAAAGTTTTCAATTTTTTGCTCCCAGAGTAAGGTTACATAATAGCGAAAAACGGGTCAGCGTGCATACGCTACAAGAGTAAACTGCCCGAAAAACATGTTTTGCTTGCTTGAATTTCATATTAGTGAATGGTCTAAATTTGTTGCTCTACAAATATCGAAGTTTTGAATTTTTTGCTCCCAGAGTAAGGTTACATAATAGCGAAAAACGGGTCAGCGTGCAGACGCTACAAGAGTAAAGTGCCCGAAAAACATGTTGCGCTTGCTTGAATTTAATATTACTGAATTGTCTAAATTTGTTGCTCTACAAATATCAAAGTTTTGAATTTTTTGCTCCCAGAGTAAGGTTACATAATAGCGAAAAACGGGTCAGCGTGCATACGCTACAAGAGTAAACTGCCTGAAAAACATGTTTTGCTTGCTTGAATTTCATATTAGTGAATGGTCTAAATTTGTTGCTCTACAAATATCAAAGTTTTCAATTTTTTGCTCCCAGAGTAAGGTTACATAATAGCGAAAAACGGGTCAGCGTGCAGACGCTACAAGAGTAAAGTGCCCGAAAAACATGTTGCGCTTGCTTGAATTTAATATTACTGAATTGTCTAAATTTGTTGCTCTACAAATATCAAAGTTTTCAATTTTTTGCTCCCAGAGTAAGGTTACATAATAGCGAAAAACGGGTCAGCGTGCAGACGCTACAAGAGTAAAGTGCCCGAAAAACATGTTGCGCTTGCTTGAATTTAATATTAGTGAATGGTCTAAATTTGTTGCTCTACAAATATCAAAGTTTTCAATTTTTTGCTCCCAGAGTAAGGTTACATAATAGCGGAAAACTCGTCAGCGTGCAGACGTTACAAGAGTAAAGTGCCCGAAAAACATGTTTTGCTTGCTTGAATTTAATATTAGTCAATGGTCTAAATTTGTTGCTCTACAAATATCAAAGTTTTCAATTTTTTGCTCCCAGAGTAAGGTTACATAATAGCGAAAAACGGGTCAGCGTGCATACGCTGCAAGAGTAAACTGCCCGAAAAACATGTTTTGCTTGCTTGAATTTCATATTAGTGAATGGTCTAAATTTGTTGCTCTACAAATATCAAAGTTTTCAATTTTTTGCTCCCAGAGTAAGGTTACATAATAGCGAAAAACGGGTCAGCGTGCAGACGCTACAAGAGTAAAGTGCCCGAAAAACATGTTTTGCTTGCTTGAATTTCATATTAGTGAATGGTCTAAATTTGTTGCTCTACAAATATCAAAGTTTTCAATTTTTTGCTCCCAGAGTAAGGTTACATAATAGCGAAAAGCGGGTCAGCGTGCAGACGTTACAAGAGTAAAGTGCCCGAAAAACATGTTTTGCTTGCTTGAATTTAATATTAGTGAATGGTCTAAATTTGTTGCTCTACAAATATCAAAGTTTTGAATTTTTTGCTCCCAGAGTAAGGTTACATAATAGCGGAAAACTCGTCAGCGTGCAGACGTTACAAGAGTAAAGTGCCCGAAAAACATGTTTTGCTTGCTTGAATTTAATATTAGTCAATGGTCTAAATTTGTTGCTCTACAAATATCAAAGTTTTCAATTTTTTGCTCCCAGAGTAAGGTTACATAATAGCGAAAAACGGGTCAGCGTGCATACGCTGCAAGAGTAAACTGCCCGAAAAACATGTTTTGCTTGCTTGAATTTCATATTAGTGAATGGTCTAAATTTGTTGCTCTACAAATATGAAAGTTTTGAATTTTTTGCTCCCAGAGTAAGGTTACATAATAGCGGAAAACTCGTCAGCGTGCAGACGTTACAAGAGTAAAGTGCCCGAAAAACATGTTTTGCTTGCTTGAATTTAATATTAGTCAATGGTCTAAATTTGTTGCTCTACAAATATCAAAGTTTTCAATTTTTTGCTCCCAGAGTAAGGTTACATAATAGCGAAAAACGGGTCAGCGTGCATACGCTACAAGAGTAAACTGCCCGAAAAACATGTTTTGCTTGCTTGAATTTCATATTAGTGAATGGTCTAAATTTGTTGCTCTACAAATATCGAAGTTTTGAATTTTTTGCTCCCAGAGTAAGGTTACATAATAGCGAAAAACGGGTCAGCGTGCAGACGCTACATGAGTAAAGTGCCCGAAAAACATGTTGCGCTTGCTTGAATTTAATATTACTGAATTGTCTAAATTTGTTGCTCTACAAATATCAAAGTTTTGAATTTTTTGCTCCCAGAGTAAGGTTACATAATAGCGAAAAACGGGTCAGCGTGCATACGCTACAAGAGTAAACTGCCTGAAAAACATGTTTTGCTTGCTTGAATTTCATATTAGTGAATGGTATAAATTTGTTGCTCAACAAATATCGAAGTTTTGAATTTTTTACTCCCAGAATAAGGTTAATTAATAACGGAAAACCTGTCAGCGTGCAAACGCTACAAGAGTAAAGTGCCCGAAAAACATGTTTTGCTTGCTTGAATTTCATATTAGTGAATGGTCTAAATTTGTTGCTCTACAAATATCAAAGTTTTCAATTTTTTGCTCCCAGAGTAAGGTTACATAATAGCGAAAAACGGGTCAGCGTGCAGACGCTACAAGAGTAAAGTGCCCGAAAAACATGTTGCGCTTGCTTGAATTTAATATTACTGAATTGTCTAAATTTGTTGCTCTACAAATATCAAAGTTTTCAATTTTTTGCTCCCAGAGTAAGGTTACATAATAGCGAAAAACGGGTCAGCGTGCAGACGCTACAAGAGTAAAGTGCCCGAAAAACATGTTGCGCTTGCTTGAATTTAATATTAGTGAATGGTCTAAATTTGTTGCTCTACAAATATCAAAGTTTTCAATTTTTTGCTCCCAGAGTAAGGTTACATAATAGCGGAAAACGGGTCAGCGTGCAGACGCTACAAGAGTAAAGTGCCCGAAAAACATGTTGCGCTTGCTTGAATTTAATATTACTGAATTGTCTAAATTTGTTGCTCTACAAATATCAAAGTTTTGAATTTTTTGCTCCCAGAGTAAGGTTAATTAATAACGGAAAACCTGTCAGCGTGCAAACGCTACAAGAGTAAAGTGCCCGAAAAACATGTTTTGCTTGCTTGAATTTCATATTAGTGAATGGTCTAAATTTGTTGCTCTACAAATATCAAAGTTTTCAATTTTTTGCTCCCAGAGTAAGGTTACATAATAGCGAAAAGCGGGTCAGCGTGCAGACGTTACAAGAGTAAAGTGCCCGAAAAACATGTTTTGCTTGCTTGAATTTCATATTAGTGAATGGTCTAAATTTGTTGCTCTACAAATATCAAAGTTTTCAATTTTTTGCTCCCAGAGTAAGGTTACATAATAGCGGAAAACGGGTCAGCGTGCAGACGCTACAAGAGTAAAGTGCCCGAAAAACATGTTGCGCTTGCTTGAATTTAATATTACTGAATTGTCTAAATTTGTTGCTCTACAAATATCAAAGTTTTGAATTTTTTGCTCCCAGAGTAAGGTTAATTAATAACGGAAAACCTGTCAGCGTGCAAACGCTACAAGAGTAAAGTGCCCGAAAAACATGTTTTGCTTGCTTGAATTTCATATTAGTGAATGGTCTAAATTTGTTGCTCTACAAATATCAAAGTTTTCAATTTTTTGCTCCCAGAGTAAGGTTACATAATAGCGAAAAGCGGGTCAGCGTGCAGACGTTACAAGAGTAAAGTGCCCGAAAAACATGTTTTGCTTGCTTGAATTTCATATTAGTGAATGGTCTAAATTTGTTGCTCTACAAATATCAAAGTTTTCAATTTTTTGCTCCCAGAGTAAGGTTACATAATAGCGAAAAACGGGTCAGCGTGCAGACGCTACAAGAGTAAAGTGCCCGAAAAACATGTTGCGCTTGCTTGAATTTAATATTACTGAATTGTCTAAATTTGTTGCTCTACAAATATCAAAGTTTTCAATTTTTTGCTCCCAGAGTAAGGTTACATAATAGCGAAAAACGGGTCAGCGTGCAGACGCTACAAGAGTAAAGTGCCCGAAAAACATGTTGCGCTTGCTTGAATTTAATATTAGTGAATGGTCTAAATTTGTTGCTCTACAAATATCAAAGTTTTCAATTTTTTGCTCCCAGAGTAAGGTTACATAATAGCGAAAAGCGGGTCAGCGTGCAGACGTTACAAGAGTAAAGTGCCCGAAAAACATGTTTTGCTTGCTTGAATTTAATATTAGTGAATGGTCTAAATTTGTTGCTCTACAAATATCAAAGTTTTGAATTTTTTGCTCCCAGAGTAAGGTTACATAATAGCGGAAAACTCGTCAGCGTGCAGACGTTACAAGAGTAAAGTGCCCGAAAAACATGTTTTGCTTGCTTGAATTTAATATTAGTCAATGGTCTAAATTTGTTGCTCTACAAATATCAAAGTTTTCAATTTTTTGCTCCCAGAGTAAGGTTACATAATAGCGAAAAACGGGTCAGCGTGCATACGCTGCAAGAGTAAACTGCCCGAAAAACATGTTTTGCTTGCTTGAATTTCATATTAGTGAATGGTCTAAATTTGTTGCTCTACAAATATGAAAGTTTTGAATTTTTTGCTCCCAGAGTAAGGTTACATAATAGCGGAAAACTCGTCAGCGTGCAGACGTTACAAGAGTAAAGTGCCCGAAAAACATGTTTTGCTTGCTTGAATTTAATATTAGTCAATGGTCTAAATTTGTTGCTCTACAAATATCAAAGTTTTCAATTTTTTGCTCCCAGAGTAAGGTTACATAATAGCGAAAAACGGGTCAGCGTGCATACGCTGCAAGAGTAAACTGCCCGAAAAACATGTTTTGCTTGCTTGAATTTCATATTAGTGAATGGTCTAAATTTGTTGCTCTACAAATATCAAAGTTTTCAATTTTTTGCTCCCAGAGTAAGGTTACATAATAGCGAAAAACGGGTCAGCGTGCAGACGCTACAAGAGTAAAGTGCCCGAAAAACATGTTGCGCTTGCTTGAATTTAATATTACTGAATTGTCTAAATTTGTTGCTCTACAAATATCAAAGTTTTCAATTTTTTGCTCCCAGAGTAAGGTTACATAATAGCGAAAAACGGGTCAGCGTGCAGACGCTACAAGAGTAAAGTGCCCGAAAAACATGTTGCGCTTGCTTGAATTTAATATTAGTGAATGGTCTAAATTTGTTGCTCTACAAATATCAAAGTTTTCAATTTTTTGCTCCCAGAGTAAGGTTACATAATAGCGGAAAACGGGTCAGCGTGCAGACGCTACAAGAGTAAAGTGCCCGAAAAACATGTTGCGCTTGCTTGATTTAATATTACTGAATTGTCTAAATTTGTTGCTCTACAAATATCAAAGTTTTGAATTTTTTGCTCCCAGAGTAAGGTTAATCAATAACGGAAAACCTGTCAGCGTGCAAACGCTACAAGAGTAAAGTGCCCGAAAAACATGTTTTGCTTGCTTGAATTTCATATTAGTGAATGGTCTAAATTTGTTGCTCTACAAATATCAAAGTTTTCAATTTTTTGCTCCCAGAGTAAGGTTACATAATAGCGAAAAGCGGGTCAGCGTGCAGACGTTACAAGAGTAAAGTGCCCGAAAAACATGTTTTGCTTGCTTGAATTTAATATTAGTGAATGGTCTAAATTTGTTGCTCTACAAATATCAAAGTTTTGAATTTTTTGCTCCCAGAGTAAGGTTACATAATAGCGGAAAACTCGTCAGCGTGCAGACGTTACAAGAGTAAAGTGCCCGAAAAACATGTTTTGCTTGCTTGAATTTAATATTAGTCAATGGTCTAAATTTGTTGCTCTACAAATATCAAAGTTTTCAATTTTTTGCTCCCAGAGTAAGGTTACATAATAGCGAAAAACGGGTCAGCGTGCATACGCTGCAAGAGTAAACTGCCCGAAAAACATGTTTTGCTTGCTTGAATTTCATATTAGTGAATGGTCTAAATTTGTTGCTCTACAAATATGAAAGTTTTGAATTTTTTGCTCCCAGAGTAAGGTTACATAATAGCGGAAAACTCGTCAGCGTGCAGACGTTACAAGAGTAAAGTGCCCGAAAAACATGTTTTGCTTGCTTGAATTTAATATTAGTCAATGGTCTAAATTTGTTGCTCTACAAATATCAAAGTTTTCAATTTTTTGCTCCCAGAGTAAGGTTACATAATAGCGAAAAACGGGTCAGCGTGCATACGCTGCAAGAGTAAACTGCCCGAAAAACATGTTTTGCTTGCTTGAATTTCATATTAGTGAATGGTCTAAATTTGTTGCTCTACAAATATGAAAGTTTTGAATTTTTTGCTCCCAGAGTAAGGTTACATAATAGCGGAAAACTCGTCAGCGTGCAGACGTTACAAGAGTAAAGTGCCCGAAAAACATGTTTTGCTTGCTTGAATTTAATATTAGTCAATGGTCTAAATTTGTTGCTCTACAAATATCAAAGTTTTCAATTTTTTGCTCCCAGAGTAAGGTTACATAATAGCGAAAAACGGGTCAGCGTGCATACGCTGCAAGAGTAAACTGCCCGAAAAACATGTTTTGCTTGCTTGAATTTCATATTAGTGAATGGTCTAAATTTGTTGCTCTACAAATATCAAAGTTTTGAATTTTTTGCTCCCAGAGTAAGGTTACATAATAGCGGAAAACTCGTCAGCGTGCAGACGTTACAAGAGTAAAGTGCCCGAAAAACATGTTTTGCTTGCTTGAATTTAATATTAGTCAATGGTCTAAATTTGTTGCTCTACAAATATCAAAGTTTTCAATTTTTTGCTCCCAGAGTAAGGTTACATAATAGCGGAAAACTCGTCAGCGTGCAGACGTTACAAGAGTAAAGTGCCCGAAAAACATGTTTTGCTTGCTTGAATTTAATATTAGTCAATGGTCTAAATTTGTTGCTCTACAAATATCAAAGTTTTCAATTTTTTGCTCCCAGAGTAAGGTTACATAATAGCGAAAAACGGGTCAGCGTGCATACGCTACAAGAGTAAACTGCCCGAAAAACATGTTTTGCTTGCTTGAATTTCATATTAGTGAATGGTCTAAATTTGTTGCTCTACAAATATCAAAGTTTTGAATTTTTTGCTCCCAGAGTAAGGTTACATAATAGCGGAAAACTCGTCAGCGTGCAGACGTTACAAGAGTAAAGTGCCCGAAAAACATGTTTTGCTTGCTTGAATTTAATATTAGTCAATGGTCTAAATTTGTTGCTCTACAAATATCAAAGTTTTCAATTTTTTGCTCCCAGAGTAAGGTTACATAATAGCGGAAAACTCGTCAGCGTGCAGACGTTACAAGAGTAAAGTGCCCGAAAAACATGTTTTGCTTGCTTGAATTTAATATTAGTCAATGGTCTAAATTTGTTGCTCTACAAATATCAAAGTTTTCAATTTTTTGCTCCCAGAGTAAGGTTACATAATAGCGAAAACGGGTCAGCGTGCATACGCTACAAGAGTAAACTGCCCGAAAAACATGTTTTGCTTGCTTGAATTTCATATTAGTGAATGGTCTAAATTTGTTGCTCTACAAATATGAAAGTTTTGAATTTTTTGCTCCCAGAGTAAGGTTACATAATAGCGGAAAACTCGTCAGCGTGCAGACGTTACAAGAGTAAAGTGCCCGAAAAACATGTTTTGCTTGCTTGAATTTAATATTAGTCAATGGTCTAAATTTGTTGCTCTACAAATATCAAAGTTTTCAATTTTTTGCTCCCAGAGTAAGGTTACATAATAGCGAAAAACGGGTCAGCGTGCATACGCTGCAAGAGTAAACTGCCCGAAAAACATGTTTTGCTTGCTTGAATTTCATATTAGTGAATGGTCTAAATTTGTTGCTCTACAAATATGAAAGTTTTGAATTTTTTGCTCCCAGAGTAAGGTTACATAATAGCGGAAAACTCGTCAGCGTGCAGACGTTACAAGAGTAAAGTGCCCGAAAAACATGTTTTGCTTGCTTGAATTTAATATTAGTCAATGGTCTAAATTTGTTGCTCTACAAATATCAAAGTTTTCAATTTTTTGCTCCCAGAGTAAGGTTACATAATAGCGAAAAACGGGTCAGCGTGCATACGCTGCAAGAGTAAACTGCCCGAAAAACATGTTTTGCTTGCTTGAATTTCATATTAGTGAATGGTCTAAATTTGTTGCTCTACAAATATGAAAGTTTTGAATTTTTTGCTCCCAGAGTAAGGTTACATAATAGCGGAAAACTCGTCAGCGTGCAGACGTTACAAGAGTAAAGTGCCCGAAAAACATGTTTTGCTTGCTTGAATTTAATATTAGTCAATGGTCTAAATTTGTTGCTCTACAAATATCAAAGTTTTCAATTTTTTGCTCCCAGAGTAAGGTTACATAATAGCGGAAAACTCGTCAGCGTGCAGACGTTACAAGAGTAAAGTGCCCGAAAAACATGTTTTGCTTGCTTGAATTTAATATTAGTCAATGGTCTAAATTTGTTGCTCTACAAATATCAAAGTTTTCAATTTTTTGCTCCCAGAGTAAGGTTACATAATAGCGAAAAACGGGTCAGCGTGCATACGCTACAAGAGTAAACTGCCCGAAAAACATGTTTTGCTTGCTTGAATTTCATATTAGTGAATGGTCTAAATTTGTTGCTCTACAAATATCAAAGTTTTGAATTTTTTGCTCCCAGAGTAAGGTTACATAATAGCGAAAAACGCGTCAGCGTGCAGACGCTACAAGAGTAAAGTGCCCGAAAAACAAGTTGCGCTTGCTTAAATTTAATGTTAGTGAATGGTCTAAATTTGTTGCTCTACAAATATCAAAGTTTTCAATTTTTTGCTCCCAGAGTAAGGTTACATAATAGCGAAAAACGGGTCAGCGTGCAGACGCTACAAGAGTAAAGTGCCCGAAAAACCTGATTTAGTTATAAAAATTTTTATCCCATTAAATTGAGACCTTTGGTTTTGAAGATATTGCCGGTGGCCATCCATAATGAAACGGCCTGTATAATGGAACGTGTTCCTGTTTTAATAATTGCTTATAAATTTGAATCTGATGAGACGTGAAGTAAATAACATAAAATGGATATAGTCCTATGTTGTGTATAGTATTTTTTCCAAATGCTGTGGTTTTCAAAATTTCGAGAGCTTTGATGGGATTTGGATCGAGATACTCGGAAGCAATTTTTTCATGCTTTGCTTTATGCAAAATATTAGCTTTGTAAAGAAGAGGAGCTTCAGGCCCTCCTGGAGACTGCAACCGCCTTGCTTCTTCAGCTCTATAAAGTTCCACACTTTTTTGACATAAGATTTCTCCAACTTTCTTTCGATTAGCACCTCTCAAATTCCGTTTTCCACATTGTCCAGTTCCAGGTGTTAATGTACATTCTATTTTTACGCAATTATCAAGATTTTGTAAAACACCACGGAAAACTGAGCCACAGTGACATTTTCCTAAAAAAAGACATTTTCCTAAATAAAAACCTTCAAAAATGCGTTATTTTATATTTCAAACTATTACACGTCTAACGAAAGTAACGAAAGGTTAATATTTCAAAATTTCCCTTGGTTTGCAATGTAAAGGAATTTTCGTTGTAACGAATTATATGCACACGAGGTAAGTATACAATTACACTTACCACCAATATGACCGTACTCAGCATCGTTTGTTAAATAATGACTTTTGAAATTGATTCCACACTGATTTCGCGTTTCATTCCAAATTTTTTGTGCTATCACATCTTCCCATTCTCCGCTCTTCAATCGTACACAAACTCTGTTTTTATATAGTTTCGTAGTCAATAATGATTGATATTCTTTTTGCGTCAAAATATTGTAAAGACTTGCTGCTTAATTATATTAACAGAATCGTTTAATGAAATATCACTGAGCTGAAGCCGATTTATCACTGCTCTCTTATTTTTTTTCTTATCGTATAAATCTAGTGTAGGCTTGATGCCTAATAAATGTCGTAAATTATTTGTGTTACACGTGACGAACGAATATATATGATGTGTTGCTTTAATTTGCCATGTTCTGACAATTCCTCAGACACTGTTTGCCAAATTGAAGCGTTTTTCGAAAGTATTTCCCCATTTATCAATATGTCGTGTTTATATTTTAAAATTGTATTTATAATAATGTCACTAGGAAGGAACACATGGTTTTCTTCCTCTGGGCATCTTCGCTATAATTTTTATTACTTCACATATATCGTTACGTCATAAATACGATAGTAGCTACTTGTGAAACTGAGCAATCAACATCAACCGTCAAAAAGCAGAAAAACTCCTGAATTAAAATTCCTCTTCGAAGTTGACTCGCCAAAAACACGAGTACGACTACTTTATCTGTGGAACTCACCCCAACGTTGCCAGTTCTGGTGATTTATCACCAATTTAGTACTTATAGCGTAGCGTACCAAGAAATTGTAATAGTACCTTTACATGTAAAACTTATTCGGTATGCTGCACAACCCCTTGTGTCGGCATAATTAAGTAAAAAGGTTATTTGCCTAGAAAGGGACCAGCAAACCTTAAATCTGCAATAAACTCTTAAATTATATGAGTAGTAATAACTTTTAATCTTTTGCACAAATTTCTTAAACGTAATGAAGCCTAAAGGTTGTTTGTTATAATACATATAAGCTACACAATTCTTTTAAACCCATTTAAGCATTTCTTAAAAATCATATAATTCCCGTTGGATCGGCATTCGGGTGCAAATACTATGTACTTAGAAAGGGACCCGTAAATGCTTAATCTTTTCAATAAGCTCCTTAAATTATATGACCAGTAATAAATTTTAATCTTTTGCGCGTTAAATCAAAAAAAAACTCAAAGGGTGTTTGTGTTTCTTAGGTAGGTATCTATAGTTTTGTGATTGGTTAACATTAGTATCTTACAGTATAACAGTATTTATTCTGAAGTCGTTAGTGAAATACCTATACTTTAATAGATATTAATTGTACCTTTTTATTTATTGAGAATAAAATGGCGATTTCTGGTTACTTTTTGAGTTAAAATTGGCTATGAGCAATTTATAAAACCTGGCAACGCTGCTCACGGTACGGCGTGTCGGAGCGCTGGGCAGTACGATTGATCTTTCAGGAAGCAAACGTCCGGCGCAATCCAGGACATTTTAAAATCAAATCCGATGCGAAAAATACCCCTTTTAAAAAATGGTAGTTGCCTCTCATTGCAAACTATGAAAGTTGGGAGGCAAGTCAATAGTTGTAACAAATACGTGTGCATTCGATAGTTAATGCCAAAGTTTATTATGTAATTGTGTTGTTGTAGCCATAAATAAACAACCCCCTGGACGTCATACTTATGTTCAATAGTTGTACGATTGGGGTATTAACATCTTGGCTTGAGTGACAGTCGAAGTTGGTCACAAAAACATAACGGCAATCAATTTTAACTGTAAATATTAACAATTTTAAATATAAATATTATTCTAGGCATTTGTATAACAATAACGGTATGTATAATTTAGAAGTAACTTACCGGTGCGGCGCCCAATTGGTTAAGTCAAAAAGGACAAATCAATACAAACCCACTAGAAGGTGTCTTGCGGAGGAACCCTTAGAAATTAATTTCAGTTCGAATCATAAGGTAAAACATTTCTGATGCTAACATTTGGGTTAGGCATCAAACTATGTATTTTAACAATATAAGTGTTCATCCAAAAACAGTTTTTTTTATTGGTTCACGTGCGTTGATGTTTTACCGTATTCAATCAATCATGCAACATAATACACTCCACAAAAAAATTATAACAATCAAACTATAGTACAGGGTGACCCAGGGCTGTGTGATTGGTCCATAACTTTTTTGCTATTCAAGATATCGACATGCGGTTTTCACACTTATACTGCACATTATAAAAATATTTTGATTATATACAGAATGTTCCTATACAGGGTGGTAAACCAAAGTTATGTTGTTTTAAATGGGACACCCTGTATATTTCTACATTATTAGTTTTTACATGAAAAAATAATGGGACTTTGTATAGGTCACTGTGGGTCTAGCTCTCTCAGTTTCGGCGTTATTTAACGTTTTGTTCGAAAAAAGGTTCATATTTGATGGATCACTGCTCAGTAGGCCATGGATGTTTTTCGACAAACTTGTCACAGAAAATTTTAGAATAACTTTAGAATAAATAGTCGACTTTTGGTCCATGCATGCACACACTATACAGGGTGTGCTGAAACGCAAAAGGTCGAATAACTAAATGGAACACCCTGTATTTCTGTTCACGAGTCAATTCAGTTTTTAATAAGCTTTCCAATGATATGTAATTTGTGTGGTCAATTCTGAATAGTTACTGAGATTTTCCGGAAAAACTATTGTAATTATGAAAAAGTTGTTGAATTTTGCAAGTAGGCTACTGTCAACGAATATCGCAAGTGATATGAGCAGTGATCCATCAAATATGAGCCTTTTTTCGAACAAAACGTTAAACGCCGAAACTGAGGGAGCTAGACCCATAGTGACCTATACAAAGTCCCGTTATTTTTTCATGTAAAAACTAATAATGTAGAAATATACAGGGTGTCCCATTTAAAAAAACATAACTTTGGTTTACCACCCTGTATAGGAACATATAGGAACTTTATATAGTCAAAATATTTTTATAGTGCGCAGTATAAGTGTGTTTACTTGCCAGTGAAAACCGCATGTCGATATCTTGAATAGCAAGAAAGTTATGGCCCAATCACACAGCCCTGGGTCACCCGTATACCCAACAAATTGCATGCTATATTCCAAACAGTCAAGCATTTATTCAACAAAAGAAAGCATCATCCAATTCATTATTTAATATGCACTTTACTCTTGTAGCGTCTGCACGCTGACGAGTTTTCCGCTATTATGTAACCTTACTCTGGGAGCAAAAAATTCAAAACTTTCATATTTGTAGAGCAACAAATTTAGACCACTCACTAATATTAAATTCAAGCAAGCGCAACATGTTTTTCGGGCACTTTACTCTTGTAGTGTCTGCACGCTGACGAGTTTTTCGCTATTATGTAACCTTACTCTGGGAGCAAAAAATTCAAAATTTTAATATTTGTAGAGCAACAAATTTAGACAATTCAGTAATATTAAATTCAAGCAAGCGCAACATGTTTTTCGGGCACTTTACTCTTGTAGCGTCTGCACGCTGACGCGTTTTTCGCTATTATGTAACCTTACTCTGGGAGCAAAAAATTCAAAACTTTGATATTTGTAGAGCAACAAATTTAGACCATTCACTAATATTAAATTCAAGCAAGCAAAACATGTTTTTCGGGCACTTAACTCTTGTAACGTCTGCACGCTGACGAGTTTTCCGCTATTATGTAACCTTACTCTGGGAGCAAAAAATTCAAAACTTTCACATTTGTAGAGCAACAAATTTAGAGCATTCACTAATATTAAATTCAAGCAAGCGCAACATGTTTTTCGGGCACTTTACTCTTGTAGTGTCTGCACGCTGACGAGTTTTCCGCTATTATGTAACCTTACTCTGAGAGCAAAAAATTCAAAACTTTCATATTTGTAGAGCAACAAATTTAGACCATTCACTAATATTAAATTCAAGCAAGCGCAACATGTTTTTCGGGCACTTTACTCTTGAAGCGTCTGCACGCTGATGCGTTTTTCGCTATTATGTAACCTTACTCTGGGAGCAAAAAATTCAAAACTTTCATATTTGTAGAGCAACAAATTTAGACCATTCACTAATATTAAATTCAAGCAAGCGCAACATGTTTTTCGGGCACTTTACTCTTGTAGTGTCTGCACGCTGACGAGTTTTTCGCTATTATGTAACCTTACTCTGGGAGCAAAAAATTCAAAATTTTGATATTTGTAGAGCAACAAATTTAGACAATTCAGTAATATTAAATTCAAGCAAGCGCAACATGTTTTTCGGGCACTTTACTCTTGAAGCGTCTGCACGCTGATGCGTTTTTCGCTATTATGTAACCTTACTCTGGGAGCAAAAAATTCAAAATTTTGATATTTGTAGAGCAACAAATTTAGACAATTCAGTAATATTAAATTCAAGCAAGCGCAACATGTTTTTCGGGCACTTTACTCTTGTAGCGTCTGCACGCTGACGCGTTTTTCGCTATTATGTAACCTTACTCTGGGAGCAAAAAATTCAAAACTTTGATATTTGTAGAGCAACAAATTTAGACCATTCACTAATATTAAATTCAAGCAAGCAAAACATGTTTTTCGGGCACTTTACTCTTGTAGCGTCTGCACGCTGACGAGTTTTCCGCTATTATGTAACCTTACTCTGAGAGCAAAAAATTCAAAACTTTGATATTTGTAGAGCAACAAATTTAGACCATTCACTAATATTAAATTCAAGCAAGCGCAACATGTTTTTCGGGCACTTTACTCTTGTAGTGTCTGCACGCTGACGAGTTTTCCGCTATTATGTAACCTTAGTCTGAGAGCAAAAAATTCAAAACTTTGATATTTGTAGAGCAACAAATTTAGACCATTCACTAATATTAAATTCAAGCAAGCGCAACATGTTTTTCGGGCACTTTACTCTTGTAGTGTCTGCACGCTGACGAGTTTTCCGCTATTATGTAACCTTACTCTGGGAGCAAAAAATTCAAAACTTTCATATTTGTAGAGCAACAAATTTAGACCATTCACTAATATGAAATTCAAGCAAGCAAAACATGTTTTCGGGTACTTTACTCTTGTAGCGTTTGCACGCTGACAGGTTTTCCGTTATTAATTAACCTTACTCTGGGAGCAAAAAATTCAAAACTTTGATATTTGTAGAGCAACAAATTTAGACAATTCAGTAATATTAAATTCAAGCAAGCGCAACATGTTTTTCGGGCACTTTACTCTTGTAGCGTCTGCACGCTGACCCGTTTTTCGCTATTATGTAACCTTACTCTGGGAGCAAAAAATTGAAAACTTTGATATTTGTAGAGCAACAAATTTAGACCATTGACTAATATTAAATTCAAGCAAGCAAAACATGTTTTTCGGGCACTTTACTCTTGTAACGTCTGCACGCTGACGAGTTTTCCGCTATTATGTAACCTTACTCTGGGAGCAAAAAATTCAAAACTTTCATATTTGTAGAGCAACAAATTTAGACCACTCACTAATATTAAATTCAACCAAGCGCAACATGTTTTTCGGGCACTTTACTCTTGTAGCGTCTGCACGCTGACGCGTTTTTCGCTATTATGTAACCTTACTCTGGGAGCAAAAAATTCAAAACTTTCATATTTGTAGAGCAACAAATTTAGACCACTCACTAATATTAAATTCAAGCAAGCGCAACATGTTTTTCGGGCACTTTACTCTTGTAGCGTCTGCACGCTGACGAGTTTTCCGCTATTATGTAACCTTACTCTGGGAGCAAAAAATTCAAAACTTTGATATTTGTAGAGCAACAAATTTAGACCATTCACTAATATTAAATTCAAGCAAGCGCAACATGTTTTTCGGGCACTTTACTCTTGTAGCATCTGCACGCTGACGAGTTTTCCGCTATTATGTAACCTTACTCTGGGAGCAAAAAATTCAAAACTTTCATATTTGTAGAGCAACAAATTTAGACCACTCACTAATATTAAATTCAAGCAAGCGCAACATGTTTTTCGGGCACTTTACTCTTGTGGCGTATGCACGCTGACGAGTTTTCCGCTATTATGTAACCTTACTCTGGGAGCAAAAAATTCAAAACTTTGATATTTGTAGAGCAACAAATTTAGACAATTCAGTAATATTAAATTCAAGCAAGCGCAACATGTTTTTCGGGCACTTTACTCTTGTAGCGTCTGCACGCTGACGCGTTTTTCGCTATTATGTAACCTTACTCTGGGAGCAAAAAATTCAAAACTTTCATATTTGTAGAGCAACAAATTTAGACCATTCACTAATATTAAATTCAAGCAAGCGCAACATGTTTTTCGGGCACTTTACTCTTGTAGCGTCTGCACGCTGACGAGTTTTCCGCTATTATGTAACCTTACTCTGGGAGCAAAAAATTCAAAACTTTCATATTTGTAGAGCAACAAATTTAGACCACTCACTAATATTAAATTCAACCAAGCGCAACATGTTTTTCGGGCACTTTACTCTTGTAGCGTCTGCACGCTGATGCGTTTTTCGCTATTATGTAACCTTACTCTGGGAGCAAAAAATTCAAAACTTTCATATTTGTAGAGCAACAAATTTAGACCACTCACTAATATTAAATTCAAGCAAGCGCAACATGTTTTTCGGGCACTTTACTCTTGTAGCGTCTGCACGCTGACGAGTTTTCCGCTATTATGTAACCTTACTCTGGGAGCAAAAAATTCAAAACTTTGATATTTGTAGAGCAACAAATTTAGACCAGTCACTAATATTAAATTCAAGCAAGCGCAACATGTTTTTCGGGCACTTTACTCTTGTAGCGTCTGCACGCTGACGAGTTTTCCGCTATTATGTAACCTTACTCTGGGAGCAAAAAATTCAAAACTTTCATATTTGTAGAGCAACAAATTTAGACCATTCACTAATATTAAATTCAAGCAAGCGCAACATGTTTTTCGGGCACTTTACTCTTGTAGCGTCTGCACGCTGACGAGTTTTCCGCTATTATGTAACCTTACTCTGGGAGCAAAAAATTCAAAACTTTCATATTTGTAGAGCAACAAATTTAGACCACTCACTAATATTAAATTCAAGCAAGCGCAACATGTTTTTCGGGCACTTTACTCTTGTGGCGTATGCACGCTGACGAGTTTTCCGCTATTATGTAACCTTACTCTGGGAGCAAAAAATTCAAAACTTTGATATTTGTAGAGCAACAAATTTAGACAATTCAGTAATATTAAATTCAAGCAAGCGCAACATGTTTTTCGGGCACTTTACTCTTGTAGCGTCTGCACGCTGACGAGTTTTCCGCTATTATGTAACCTTACTCTGGGAGCAAAAAATTCAAAACTTTCATATTTGTAGAGCAACAAATTTAGACCACTCACTAATATTAAATTCAACCAAGCGCAACATGTTTTTCGGGCACTTTACTCTTGTAGCGTCTGCACGCTGATGCGTTTTTCGCTATTATGTAACCTTACTCTGGGAGCAAAAAATTCAAAACTTTCATATTTGTAGAGCAACAAATTTAGACCACTCACTAATATTAAATTCAAGCAAGCGCAACATGTTTTTCGGGCACTTTACTCTTGTAGCGTCTGCACGCTGACGAGTTTTCCGCTATTATGTAACCTTACTCTGGGAGCAAAAAATTCAAAACTTTGATATTTGTAGAGCAACAAATTTAGACCAGTCACTAATATTAAATTCAAGCAAGCGCAACATGTTTTTCGGGCACTTTACTCTTGTAGCGTCTGCACGCTGACGAGTTTTCCGCTATTATGTAACCTTACTCTGGGAGCAAAAAATTCAAAACTTTCATATTTGTAGAGCAACAAATTTAGACCACTCACTAATAAGAAATTCAAGCAAGCAAAACATGTTTTTCGGGCACTTTACTCTTGTAGCGTCTGCACGCTGACGCGTTTTTCGCTATTATGTAACCTTACACTGGGAGCAAAAAATTGAAAACTTTGATATTTGTTGAGCAACAAATTTAGACCATTCACTAATAAGAAATTCAAGCAAGCAAAACATGTTTTTCGGGCACTTTACTCTTGTAGCGTTTGCACGCTGACAAGTTTTTTGTTATTAATTAACCTTATTCTGCGAGCAAAAAATTCAAAGCTTCGATATTTGTTGAGCAAAAAATTCAGACCATTCACTAGAATCAAATTCAAGCAAGCAAAACATGTTTTTCGGGCACTTTACTCTTGTAGCGTCTGCACGCTGACCCGTTTTTCGCTATTATGTAACCTTACTCTGGGAGCAAAAAATTCAAAACTTTGATATTTGTAGAGCAACAAATTTATACCATTCACTAATATGAAATTCAAGCAAGCAAAACATGTTTTTCTGGCACTTTACTCTAGTAGCGTTTGCACGCTGACAAGTTTTTTGTTATTAATTAACCTTATTCTGCGAGCAAAAAATTCAAAACTTCGATATTTGTTGAGCAAAAAATTCAGACCATTCACTAGAATCAAATTCAAACATGCAAAACATGTTTTTCGGGCACTTTACTCTTGTAGCGTCTGCACGCTGACGCGTTTTTCGCTATTATGTAACCTTACTCTGGGAGCAAAAAATTGAAAACTTTGATATTTGTAGAGCAACAAATTTAGACCATTCACTAATAAGAAATTCAAGCAAGCAAAACATGTTTTTCGGGCACTTTACTCTTGTAGCGTTTGCACGCTGACAGGTTTTCCGTTATTAATTAACCTTATTCTGGGAGCAAAAAATTCAAAACTTCGATATTTGTTGAGCAACAAATTTATACCATTCACTAATATGAAATTCAAGCAAGCAAAACATGTTTTTCTGGCACTTTACTCTAGTAGCGTTTGCACGCTGACAAGTTTTTTGTTATTAATTAACCTTATTCTGCGAGCAAAAAATTCAAAACTTCGATATTTGTTGAGCAAAAAATTCAGACCATTCACTAGAATCAAATTCAAACAAGCAAAACATGTTTTTCGGGCACTTTACTCTTGTAGCGTCTGCACGCTGACCCGTTTTTCGCTATTATGTAACCTTATTCTGGGAGCAAAAAATTCAAAACTTCGATATTTGTTGAGCAACAAATTTAGACCATTCACTAATAAGAAATTCAAGCAAGCAAAACATGTTTTTCGGGCACTTTACTCTTGTAGCGTTTGCACGCTGACAGGTTTTCCGTTATTAATTAACCTTATTCTGGGAGCAAAAAATTCAAAGCTTCGATATTTGTTGAGCAACAAATTTATACCATTCACTAATATGAAAATCAAGCAAGCAAAACATGTGTTTCTGGCACTTTACTCTTGTAGCGTTTGCACGCTGACAAGTTTTTTGTTATTAATTAACCTTATTCTGCGAGCAAAAAATTCAAAGCTTCGATATTTGTTGAGCAAAAAATTCAGACCATTCACTAGAATCAAATTCAAACAAGCAAAACATGTTTTTCGGGCACTTTACTCTTGTAGCGTCTGCACGCTGACCCGTTTTTCGCTATTAATTAACCTTATTCTGGGAGCAAAAAATTGAAAACTTTGATATTTGTAGAGCAACAAATTTAGACCATTCACTAATATGAAATTCAAGCAAGCAAAACATGTTTTTCTGGCACTTTACTCTTGTGGCGTCTGCACGCTGACGAGTTTTTCGCTATTATGTAACCTTATTCTGCGAGCAAAAAATACGGGACTACCATATTAAGTGAGCAAATAATTAGCAAAAAATTATCCTGTTATTGTTATATTTGATTTGTTTCGTTATATATATTGTTCCGCTAACTTAATCTTCTTTTAGCGTAACCTAAGAAATAAAAAAAACCCGCAGAGCAAAAAATTTTTTTCTTTGGCAACTTTTTAGCAATAAATGAGCAATAAATAAAAATATTAGTTAGAATACATTCCGCCCATTTTGTTCCGCTAAGTTATAGGACGTACATAAATTACTACTATTATAGGGGTAATAAAACTTTACTTATATTCGAGCATAATAAGATTCTAACTTTTCATTAAAACTAAAATAATGCGAAACTTCGCCTTCTTCGTTGAAAATAATTAGTTTTATCAAGTGGTATCTAAAGGTAATTTATTTTTCAAAATCAATAGTTTTCTATTAGGTATAACCGTATCATGCTTATTTGTTCTATTTGTTTAATTTGTAATCATTACCTCAATTCCATATTTCTTCAGCATTTTTATCTCTTTCTCGCCCCCATGTATTGATATTAGTTTATTTCACGCGCGTCGGTAATTTATGTTTACAATATTCTGTTTACAAACCTGTTTTTCTTCTAAAACCTTCAGCATATTAATAATCAATAAATGGAATAAGAAGCACATATGTGAACTAGAGTTTCTGTCGCCTTTGAAAACACTGAAAACGCCAAAAACCACAATAATTCGCTGATGATGACAGCGAACGCTGTCGAAACACGATTGATCTGATTTTGGTGCTTTTAGAGTTGTGTACTAGAGTTTCCAACTAGTCTCCCTTGAACAATGGTGTTTCCAGCCAACTAGTTTAGGGGGGGGGGGGGGTCAATTAAAAAAAATTATCTGGTATCGGTCCCTTCCACGACTCCTCAGCAGTTTTGGAAAAATTCACAGTCATAGATCGCCGACTACATTTACCATACCTTAACTTGTTTGTTTGAAATGTTGGTACTTTTGTTAAGAATTAAAATAAATAAACGAAGAAAAAATTCTTAGGGGGAAGGGCAGTCACCCAATTACCCTTTATCTTGAACGTTGATTTTCACTATCACTACTTGTGATAACCAACGTTCAACATGTTATTCCTACTATGTTTCATCGATAGTAGCTTAAATATCTTCAACAACATAACTGTTCATCATCATCATCCATTAAAGATTGGCTAAGGGAAGGTTGCGCGTTATTTCTATTACTTATTATTATTATAGATGATCAGTGAGAATTTACTGAAATTGTTGATAATTTTTTGATGATTTTATGTGCGCATAGTCGGGGGGGGGGGGGGGGGGGGGAGTCTTCAGTAGAAATGGGAGGCAGGCGCCAAAGACCTGCTAACAATGAAAAGCCTGCTTATTGAGATCACAAGCCTCTTTGGGATGGAATAGCCTGAATGTCATACGTCTGATCCTGGCTAAAAATTTGAATGTAATGGAAAGGATTTCTCTGACAGGTTCAATTTTGAAACATTTGATTCAATTTAAAACTACAGTTATTTTGTGGGAATGCGTGGTACATCGGGTGCATTCGTATGTCACTAATCTGTGTTTGGAGTACGATTTTTTGAAATTTTGATTTTTTTTAGTTTTTCCACTGTTAGTGTTCGAAATTCTGAAGTTTTCGTGTATATCGCTAAACTACATGAGTTATCTTTGGATTTGACCCTGACCTCAAACACAGGGTGTTTCAGGTTTCTGGCGAAATACTTTGCAAAAATGGGCCTATTTCGCCACTTTGACCTGAGCCTACTACTGCAATATTACGAATTTCGAAGTAATCCTTTCATCTCTTAGCAATATTACTCTCTTTACCTTTTATATTTTTCACATTGTATTCTTTCTTTCGTCTTAGTTGTTTGAGTGTGCCAGTTTTCTCTAAAGTTGTCGTTTATACTTTTCTTCTTCATAGGTCTCGTTTTCACTTCTTCTTTTTCTCCTTGTAATTCTCGCAATTTACGTATGACTTTTCGTCTTATTCTTTTTTTCTAATCTCATGTTGCAATTTCCCACTAGGCCAATCAGATCGTTGAGCACAATATTGCATACCCCTTCGATTTGATGTCCTTTCCCCCATTTTAACTTTAACTGAAGGTCTGGTAGGCCAGTAACTGTGTCCACAAATGAAAATCATGGACGTGTCCTCAATCAGGTGCTGTAGTCATCAAACCAAAGTCTTCGACGAAAATCCCTGAAATTAAACATCAACAATCGACGATTGACTGAGTTTCCGTACCGAACATACGTACAACGATCTCAACATTGAATATTGTGCACGATTTTTGGCATTTTTGGAGAATCCAGATTTCTTACTCAACGTGTGGTTCTCAAACGAAAATCACATTCACTTGGACGCGTTTTATCAATCGCCAAACAATTCGTTTCCTTGGTTTCGAGAGGGCAGCCGTTATCGTCCAGAAACCGCTACATAGTGTGTTCGCGTGACGATTTTGGGTGCAGTGTCATGCAGTGTGCTAGGTCCCTAATTCAATGAGAATGATGATGGTATACCTCTTACTGTTACCCAGAAACGTTATAGGATCATGGTGGTCAGGCCATTTATTCAGAATATGTTTCAAAATCTGCGTGAGAGTACGTGGAACTGAAGGGGAGATACCGCAGGACTCCGTCTTGGGTCCCACTTTATGCAATGTGCTCTACGACGCAGTTCTAGAGCTGAAGCTACCAGAGGGCGCCTCAACGGTTGGGTATGCAGACGACTTCCAGAAGCGGCTAGAGCTAGCTCTTGAGAAAACGGCAGTATTGCTGATGAAAGGCCCTAGATCCCTGGCCAGAAGGGACAACATCGTGTTCAAACTGCGTGGATTTAACATAGTACCGATCTGGAGTCATCTTAGACGACACTGGATACTTTGGCTCACACGTGAGAGCGGTGGTGGAAAATGCGGAAAGGAGAGGGTCGTTGGTCGCCAGACTAATACCGAATTTTGGCGACCCCCGCAGCGTCAAGAGTGTTACTCTGGCGGGGGTAGCATGTTCCATTCTCTAAGTGGCGCCGATATAGCATGATGCATACGCAAAGCTAGATACCTCGACATCATGCTGCAGGCGCAACGAACTGAGGGTCGCTTCGGGTTATAGGAGAGTATCCTTGGCCGCGGTACAGGTAATTACTGCTGCGATCCCGACCGACCTTGAAGCGAGGGAAAGAAAGGATATCTTTGACGGGAAGATCAAGGACCAGGTGAGAGCGGACTCCTTAGATTCGTGGCAGGCTAGGTGGGAAGACCTGGCTTATTGGACAACCCAGGTACTCACTGGCCATGGAAGCTTTGAATACTACAAAAAGGTGACAAATGACGGATGCGTATACTGCGGGGTAACTGACACAGCAGAACACACACTCTTCGATTGCGACAGGTGGGAGAGGGAAAGACAAGAAGCGTGGGTGGAAGTTGGCACGATTTTAGATCCTGATAACTTTCTGTAGACCGCGGTGAAAACCAAGGAGTCGTGGGCAACAGTGAGACGTCTGTGTAAAATGCTTATGGCCAAAAAGGAAGCCGAAGAAAAGGCGTCGGAAGGCCCATACGAAAGGAGTTATTCGAAGCCCGTGCGAGTAATGCTGATATCAGCGATACCACGGCTCGGGAGAAGATAGAAGAGGGATTTGGTGGGTATACCACCCCCAGAAGGAGGGTGGAGAGCCCCACACACCCTCTGTCAGGAAACAGGCAGGGACTCTGCGTAATGCAATCCCCTCCCAGCAAAAAAAGTACTGTATATTTCATCGCATACTGGTCTTGTTTGAACACAGGGTGAAATCTGAAATTTGCCATTCATATACAAGTTCAGGTTCCGATCCTCATTTGGCTCGCTGTCGTACAAAAGGAAATGTTCTGATTCGCCTTGTCTGTTTTCATATCTCCTGTACTCTTCTGCAATTTCCAAATTTTGCAAGGTTTAAAGGGATAGAGGCAGTAGCGTCCCTTTTTCTTCTTATGACTTTTCGCAAAGCAGATGTAGTTGGTAGTGTTCCTTGGCAAGCTTTGCTGGTGTTTCGGATTCAGTTATTTATCCATTGTTTCTTCGGTTCTTCGCTTCATAGCGAAATTTCGCTCCACGGCTTCAATTTTTTGCTGGATTAGCTCCATGGGAATGAATGTTTATGACGTTGCCATTCTTAACGTGAACTCTGGGCTCGCGGCGAAACGGGTTCGCGAGGAAAGGTCCTACTGTACCCTCAATTTGGTGCCTTGAAATTTCTGGTTTACACATCGATGAAATACTGAGTAAGTAAGCAAAATAAGTTTAATTCGACAACATTTTGAAGCTTTAAATTTCCATGAACAAATACCATTCAAATTCATTTTTTTTATTGGTGCCCCAGCGTGTTTACATCGCACTTTCAAAAACGCGCGTGTTTTAAAGTTGCCATGCCAACATCACCAATTTGAAAACGTGAATTCTATTGGTTATTGATCTGACGGGAGTACTTTGTTACGTCAAATTAAATGACAGATTGTAAATTAATTTCCGTTTTTCTCATTTACATGACAATGAAAGGTATACTGATTTCATATTACGAATTCAACAATTTCATATTATTAGTTCTTATTTCCATTTTAATACCAGATTTCAAAGTGAACCAATAAAAAAAATAGCGTAAAGTATAAGTGGATAAACAGGTCTTTAAAACACTTGCTCTATTTCAAGCACTCCGGCTACGCCGTCGTGCTTGAAAACTCGCGCGTGTTTTAAAGACCTGTTTATCCACTTATACTTTAATATACTATTTAAGTGTACTTTGGTATGAGTAACAGTACAAATCAGTAAATTCAAGTAATTTAATGTACTAAATACCAATTTGACATATCGACTATGTCATTGAAATTAAATCAGTGCGGGCAATACACGCAGTTTAAGTCTTAATTGAATCTGCATCTAAATGTACATTATTGAATCCCCTTTAGATGTTTGCTAAAATTAATTTTCACTTTGATCCAAGCTGGTCAGCAGAATTAATTAAATGAAACTTAATTGTAAAAGGAATTTTACATTGTTAACTTAGTAAAACGGAGGCAATTTCGTTAAAAATATTTTTTTTGTGTGTAGAATATAAGAAAAGAGGACTAAAATATTGATGACGAGGACTTTAATTATCAATTCGAGAAATATCTGCAAAGTCGACAAAATTTTCCTAAATAATGTTTTTCTTGCAAATATAATTTCAACTTCGAGTAGAAATATGCAAATCACTCAAATCGGACCCGTGTTTAAAATGGCTGCAAGAAATTGAATTTATATAATTTCACTGAAGACTAATGTAACGGAACTGATTTAAAAGCGAAATTTATTTTGACGTATTATCCTTTTGGCAAAAAAAAAACTTTACTAAATCTGTAGGTAATGATTTGGAAAAATAAATTTTAACAATTATATAATTTCCATATTTTCGCCATCACAAAATGCGATTTACTCAACCCTAAAATAGGAAAATTGATTGAAAGCCGATACGTATAGGTAGTAAAATTCGAATGGTGTAAACACTACACATTTGCCCCTTTTTTCTCTCATTTTTGTTTACTTTTAATCCCGGTTGTTATACGTGGAAAAAAATTTGTTAAGTAGATATGCATTAAATCTGCCCTAAAGCTCATTTTCCAAAAGCTGCTTTGACAATTTACAATATTTAACAGAATTAGATTACTCAAAAGTGCTTACGTTCCTAATAGAATATTGTAGCAATTTATTTAAAAGCTTCACGCATCTTCCCTCTTACTTTAGCTGTATCAAAGGGCGCTAAGTTTGACGAAGACATTAATAATTTCTATAATCAAGTTAAGAATTAAGCCATCCTATAATACGCAATGCATAGTTAATGTCCGTAAAATGTTTTACTTGTAATTTTGTTAGTAGGTGGGATAAAATGGTTGGATCCATATTTTAAAATGGGACTTTATAATTAAGATTTTAGCACAATTTTAACCCACTATAATAAAATTTGCATAAATATGTTGGGGGGAGGGAAAAATGTGATTACTAAGAAAGTGTCAAAGAAGATATTACAAATAACCTCTACCATTGCATAATTATTATAAAAGATAATTATTTCACGCTTGCCTTATCTTTCTGCCGCCAAATTTTTATTACCTACCTCTAAATGTAATTCATAAAAATAATTTTCAGCGCGAGTTTCATATTTCATACCGTTAACATTATATAAATTTACTCACTTTTAGTAAGCAAAATTTAAATCATACGTAAGAATGGATGTATGTGTATTAGTTCTTAAAATTACGGATAGAGGGTGCTGCTTTAACAGTATTTACTGAGTATTTAATAATAGAGGATTTAATTGAACGTATGGCACGACGTAGCAATTTAATTGATCTGAGAACTAATCCATCACAAAATTGTAAATAGAGAGCAAGGAAATAAATTATGCAATATTCTTTGGAGAATATTCCAAAGTAAGCTAACCTTATCTTCATTCCAAAGAGGTAGTAGGAAGAGCACCTCGTAAACACTGAAAATCGTCAAGTGATAGTAGCGCCAGTGTTATTATTATTATTTGTTGTAGGGGTGGTCTCAATTTGTTCTCGCAAGACACGACCACCCCTGGAATTCATCCTGTAAAATTAGAATGTTGTTAGTTATTATTATTATTTATACTAGAACCACCCCTAGTATAAATTGGTTCCTGCACCGCGACCTTTTGGTCTATTGCGCTCCCCGCTATTGTCTACCCTTCCAGTCCAAGGTTTCGGTAGAACGAATCTTCGTTACTTCCCCTTGTGTAATCTTTTCATTTCCAAGTAGGTGTTCCCTTGCCTTTGTGTATGCCTCACATTGGCAAATGACATGGTATGGCGTTTCTTGAGTCTTCAGTCAGTCCCATGTTATGGAGGTGTTTGTTCAGGCGACAGTGGCCAATTTTTTGAATGATTCTGTCCTAGAGACCAGTGTCTACGGTTCTCTTTCGTGGATATTGCCTGAATTTCCTTTTTGGCTGTGTTATACTGGGTGAGCATAAAGTCTCTATACATTTCTGTGCAAACGAAAATTTATTAAACATTTACTATAGTCCCGAAATACAAGGCAGGGGAAAGAAATGATGTGAAAAACTATATAGGACTTAGTATTGCTAATGCGGGATACAAGGTGTATGCTAAGGTGTTCAGAGGGAAGCTAATGGTTAAAGAAGGAAATAGAAGAAAGGGGTTTAGTGAAGGACTTGCAGGCTAGGTTCAAGGAGGGAAGGAGGGCGGTGGATAACATTTATGTGTTGAAACAAGTGATGGAAAGGAAAGGGGGGAAGTGTATGGGTTGTTCTTGGACATAAAGGCAGCCTTCGATAATGTTAATAGGAAGAAAATGTGAGAGATAATGAGGAAATGTGGGGTAGGAGAAGATTTGGTAAGAGCGGTAGAAGAAGTGTACGAGAGGACAAGATGCGTGACGTGACGAGAGTGCGGGAGGAAAAAGGAGAAAGGTTTTGGTTGGAGAAAGGATTGAGGGCCGTTGAGCCCGAGTTGGTAAAGAGTGTAATGGGGTACGGAGCGGAGATATGGGAATCGAAGGAGCGGCGGAAAATGGGAAAAATACAGGAAAAGTACTGGAGATGGACGTTGGGGTTGGATAAAGAGACTCCAGGGTATATCGTAGGGGAGGAGACGAAAGCGGAAAAAATAAGAATCCAGGCAGGAAAGAGAACAGTGAAATATGAGAAGGAGATCAAGAAAAGGGAGGAAATTATTGGGGAAAATGGAGGATAAGAAAAGGACGTGTAGAATTTGTGGGGAAGGGAGGGAAAATATATGGCATATGTTGAGGGAATGTGAGGAGCTAAGGGAAGAAGAGAGAGAGAAAGAAAGGTGATTTTAGGGAGGAAGAGGTGGAGTGGATGACGGGGGTGCTGAAGAGAAGAGAAAGGATAGAGATAGAGTAAATGTACCTAGTTAATTAGTTACTTTTCTAGTTTTTTAAAGAATCTTTTGTCAAAATTGTAATTAACACAAATAAATAATACATAAATAAATAAATTAAACATCTACCATATAACGGGTGGCCGATTTATCTGAAGACATTGAACTATCTCGAAAACTACGGATCGGATCAAAAAGGTTCTGAATAAAATTTGTTCGCTTGGAAGGGGGTCATCCAATGATACCAAGGTAGACCACCATCCCCATTGATCCAGTACACTACAGAACCGATGTCCTTAGTGGTTTTCGAGTCATCTGTGTAATACACGATTCCATTCAGCTACTTATACCTTTCTGAAGTTATCCTATTAGTCGTGCCGAGTGGGGATGTGTCACTCAATGGAGTTTCTCGCGGCGACATACGATTACTGGGTGGATTTGCCATCTCTTATGGAATTTTTTGCTTTTTTTAAAAAGTTTAATTAAAAGCATGTAAGCTTTGTTTCCTTCCGCGTTCTTTATCCCAGCAAACACATTTATATATAAAATACATATAAATTATATAAGAGCCTTTTAGATTTATATAAAACTGGAAGAAAAGTAAGAGATATTTAATGTCAGGATGTCAGCAATTTCCAAAATAATATATATGTCTATTAGATGTAAATTCTTTATATTTGTAGTACATGAACTTATATACGTTTTATGTATATTTTATGTAATATTCACATAAAAAATATTAGTTGTAAAAGCGTTGCGATGACCAAATGGCAGCTACTCGAGCATAATGTAATTATTACCAATGTAAAAAATTATTTAAGCAGGTTCATACAAAAAAAAATGGAAAAACTACATTTTTACGTGCAACTGTACTTTTAATTAACTTAATTCTTGCACGAACCAGTTTTTACCTGAACTGAAAGCCGACAGTTTATTATGACATACTTGCTTGAAAAGGTTCCCTTAACCATATTCGAACCGTTGCGAGTGGGCGTGCCAAATTCCGAAATCCGATATGTATTTTCTTTGTACGACATTGTACCACTGCGCTAATCTGAAACATTCCTTTTTTTATTTCGTTTTTCCTAACTTTGCGCTGTTTCGCGAGTTTAAATTATGTTTGATTATATCGTTGAGTCAAGTCTTATTCAATGATTATACCTACCTTTATGTTAAAAATGACCACGATTTAATTTATTTTATATTATTTATTTTCTATATAAATTAGACGCATTTTAGTCGATACAGATCTAATATTAAAGGTAGGTATGTAAACTACAATTTTTGGCGTCATAGAAAACCCGCGCGTGCGATTAATTATGCGGCGCAAATAGAAACGGACTTTTATTTTCGACAATATAATATAATATGTAATGATAATTTATAATTATATTTACAGAAGCCATACATAAAAAATATGTAATACTTCTTACATATAAGATTTTACATATAACGTACATAAATCTAATCATATAAATATGACAACACATAAATTTCATGGGTAATATGTAATTATCTATATGTATATATTATATGAATTTCTGTATACAGAATATCCGTAAGTGTATATATTATTATGTAAAATATACATAATCTGTTACATACGGTTTATATAACTTTATTAAAGAACACTTACATACTTGATATATAAAAAAGCATATGTAGGGGTATTTACTTCAATTATATATATATGTTGTATGTATATTTTATATGTTATTGCTTAATTGTGTTCAACCAAAGAGTATCCTCTTTGGTTCAACTTAGTCTGAAGATGATAATGTTAGTTGTCGAAACATGTATCATTATTAATTTTTAACGCTGATTTGATTATAATCGAAGAATATAATATATCATTATCTATGGACAAGGTTTTGGGATACAACTTCTTTATCTATTAACTATTTGCCCTATTTCGAGAAAAATTCATAACGAGGATCTTATTAATGTAAAATTTTAGTGTAATTAGGATTTTCAACAAACACTTGAAATAACCAAGGATTAATTTCCAAATAATTTTTTTAAAATTGTTGTAAGTCTTAGAATGAATTTCCAAAACAATTGTAGGTATATTAGTGTAATTACATATATATTCATTATTGTTACAATTACTTATTGAGCTCCACAAGGTAATTGGAGAAATCTATTGTTACATAAATAAGCATGATTGTGTTACCTCCTGTAAATAAATATTGATTCGCTTCGTGTATTATTTTCGGTTTTAAAACATCGAATTAATATTTTTGAACTGCTCAAATTTTTATAAAATGAGCTAACGTTGCGTAATAACGAATTACATAAACACTCGAGGGTAAAATAAACATAAGTTTTTACCAAATCACGTGAAAAATTGACTACACACATACCTACTCGTAATTAGATAATTTTGGAAAAATCACTTTGTGTAAAACTACACGTGGCTGCTTAAAATATTCCTTTTTTCCTGCAGACGTTCTAAATGTAAATGAAATTATTGCAAAAATTGCATACTTCATTTGAGTCTATCTAAAGGTCGCCTCAAGCAAAATTGTTTTATAATTTTTTAGATCAAACGGCCACTTTATAATTGAAAAAGGATACATTCTGCAAACGTATTGTACTGTTTTTGTTACTTTTTATTAAATATAACAAGTTCCACTTACACCGTATTCGCTCATGTATCATAAATTTAAATTATTAATGCGGTGTATTTTACAATAATATGAAAGTAAGGTTTACATTGTATGAAAAACAAACATTATTTTGATGCCCTAAAGACATTCAATTCTATTTTGAAGGGAAATAAATTCTCAACAAATTGTTTTAATTACTCGTACATTTGTTATTTGTAAACAATTGCCATATTATTATTTAATTTTGTTACTGACATGTATGTATACCTCATTGTATTTGCAATAATGTAAATTAACTTGATCTTGTAGATCAGATCGCTTACACTACCTCATTAATTAAAGAGGGGGGGGGGGGGGGGGTCAAAATTAGGCACAGAACCTAAACACTCCATAAAAAATTACATAACATGATCATTCATTTCTACATAAAAAGCTTCATTCAAATTCGGTGGCCCTAATTGTTCATAAGAGCTTTAAGATTGCTTTTTAGTTCACTTGTGCATTTAAAAATTTTGCCCGTAACTAAGCGCATTTAATTTAAAAAAATACTAAAGTTGACGTTGAAATAGAAAGCTTAATTGCCGTAGAAAAATTCGAGAAAAGTTCGTCAAAAAGCCACAGAAATAATTAACAAACGGAAGTCAATCACAAAAAAATGTTTTTTTGAAACTTGAACTTGAACCCTATTAGAAAATGTTTGATAACTCCATTACGATTTGAGCACAAAATTTGTATTATACGGCACAAATTAGCACAAAATGAGCACAAAATTATGGCATTACAGCATTTTGATTTTGGTGGTGGTGTACATTCAGTGCGAAGTTGGAAGTACAGATATAAAATGTTGAATAACTCCGTTACGGCTTGAGCACAAAATTTGTATTATACGTCACAAATTAGCACAAAATGAGCACAAAATTATGGCATTACTGCATTTTGATTGTGGTGATGGTGTACCTCCAACTTCACGGACCTTATTAGAAGACCAAACGAAGTCATAACAATGCATTGAGCCGTTTTCCCATTGAAATTGCTCTATAAATTAAAATTTTTAACATCCCTGAAGGACAATCCGTCACTATTGTAGTGGAATCTAAAAAGGTGCCCATCGAAGCAATACGTTCGCGACTTTTTCCAAAAAAACAGACCTATAAATACAAGTTTCCAATATGACAGACAAAGCCGCAAAAAACCAAAGTATGATACAGATTTACTGGGAATAACCAAAGACAAACATGTAAGGGGTGATTTTTTAAGCGTTTTGTTTTTGAGAATTGAAAAAACTCAGAAAAATTGTAAAAGTGATGGAAATATTTATTTGGATCGATAATAGTAGATATATTATACACCAAGGTGGTGAAGACTGTTATTATTGACCGAGCACCGAGATTATTTCGCGAGGGGCTTTGCCCCGAGCGGAATAAGGTGCGAGGTCTATAAATGGCTTCACCACCGTGGTGTATATACAATTTTTTCCACTACTAGTCAAATTTAAGACACAAATTAAAAATAAAAAAATGTCTTGCAAAAATCAAGTAGGTAGCACAGGAATGCAAACTTCCATTATTAACCTAGGTGAATAATATAATAGATTATGACCACTAGGGAGAGAAATTAAACTTCTCAGTTGTCTAGGATACGCAATAATTGTCAACTTCACAGCTAGTAGTGGAAAAAATAAATTATTTTATGCAAATGTTGCCCACGGCTACGCATCAGTGGATCCATTCTGAAAGTCCAATTTTGGCATACTTTTTCCAACATTTCGGTCTCACATCCGAACAATGTTGTATTCCAAGGCAGCAGTCGTGGTTCGCTATGGACGAGAAATTCCACGTACCCCCACAAAAAATAGTCTAGTGGGGTCAAATCGCACGAATGAGGTGGCCAATGACAACGTGAGCTTAATTGCTCACCAAACTTGCCTCTTGATTCGTTCATGGTATCGCGTGTAGTGTGGGATGTGCCAACGTCCTGTTGAAACCACAAGTCTACCATGTCCAATTCTTCCATTTTGAGCAAAAAAAAGTCTGAGATACCTTTCTCCATTGACCGTTACGTTGCGGCTATCATAGCCTTTGAAGAAGTACCGTCGAATGATGCCGCAGTGCTCTTGAACAGAATCTGGCTGCCCTTCGGACCAAATTCGACAATTATGCTTGCTCACGTACCCATTTAGCCTAAAATGAGCCTCGCCGCTGAAGACAATTTTTCGATAAAAAAGGTGATTTCCATGCCTGCACCAGCTTATTTTGTATGGCTTTAAACCGAGGTCCTTACGTAAAATCTTCCAGGTGGTCGAATAACACAAACCCAATTGGGATGGACATTTCGCGATCTTCATTAACACCTGTGCAACATTCTCCTCGGTACGCACTATACGGATACGGGTTGGAGGATTCATGTTCAATAGAGTGAAACTGGTGCTCGGTGTGTCCGAAAAACTTTATTTCTACTACTCCTTCTTTCTTTATTCCCCTCCCCCCATAAATATAAACTTTCTACTCTTTCCCTTCTCTTCAGCACCCCCTTCATCCACTCCACCTCTTCCCTCCCAAAATTACATTTCTTTCTCTCTTCTCTTCCCTTTAGCTCCTCACATTCCCTCATCATATGCCGTACATTTTCCCTCCCTTCCCTACTCATCCTCCCACCAGTATCTGTTTTCGTTTTCCTCGTTCCCGCACCTGAACCTTGTCACCATTCTTTTCTCCTTTAACCCCATGTCACTCAATAAATAATCGGCCTTGCCTTCCACCACTATCTCCATATATCCCTCATTATGCCTTCCCTCTCTTATCCTCGTTCTACTTTCCTGGCGTTGGACATCATTATTTCTTGTTACTAATTCCCTTCCTTCCTCTCTTCTCCTTTCTATCTCTTCCCTCACATATCCCACTCTCTCATAAAACAACCTCCTCTCCTCTTGCCCATACCTTATCCGTTCTTTTTTCATCTCTCTCATACACTATTTACCCCAATAATTTCCTCCCTTTTCTTGATCTCGTCCTCATATTTCACTGTTCTCTTTCCTGTCTGGATCCTTATTTTTTCCGCTTTCGTCTCCTCCTCCACGATATACTCTGGCGTGTCTCTATCCAACCCCAACAGTCTATCCCCAGTACTTTTCCTTTTCTCCATTTGGAAATGGAAATGGAAATTATCGCACATTACGTCACAAATTCGAGTATTATGATATGACACTTGGTATGAAGACTGATGCATATACAAATAGCTCTCTTGAAGTTAGTCGCCATTTGCTTATTATCTTCTTTTTTCAACATTGTACATTGGCTTCTATTCCTCGAGTCCAGAGTCCTCATGCCATATTCATTTCTTATTTCCTTTATTTCTTGTGTTGTCATTAGTGTTATTTCTTTTTTTTTCATACATTTCATCTCATCCTGGTGCCTTTTGCTATTGCAGTTATTTTTTCTATTCTAATTCGTCTTATTGTGTTGTTTCTATGTTCGGGATACAATGCGTCATCCTCCTCTTCCATTTTCCCATCGGTCAATTCCTAAATGTTCGTCGCCATTTCTCCATTATTCTATCTTCCTCGATGATTTACGTTTTTGTCCTTTTCTGTGTTAATCATATTACCTATACTTTTTCTTTTGTGTTTATGTCTCTCTTAAAGCTATTTTTCTTCTCTTTAACTATTTGCACTACTTCTGTTCTTTTTATACTTTCATTTGTTAGTTTTTGTGTTTACCACCATAATTTACCGTGTTATGTACTATTTTTACATTTTTCTTCCATAGAATCCTTGACTAAACAGATCTTCTTCGTACATATAGTTATGGCATAAACAGTAATCTGGCGTATAATAACCTTAAATGGAGGCGAAAACGTATGTGAGTTGATTGGGTCCATAATCTAGTTGTTTCCTCGAAATGGGGTAAATATAATTAATGATGCGAAGAATCACTTCATTTACCTCCATCACATCACACCGTTAATTAATTCAACTTTTTATAGTAAGTTTAATTAGATTCTTAGTTTTAAGTGCTAACCCTTAGTTTTTAGCCTGAGGATGACAACAATGTATGTCGAAACATGTAATTTTTAATTTTATAATTCAAGATAGTTCATTGCAAAATTGATGACTATTAAATGTTATTAGTAGGGAAGGTTCGCATCAGTAAGTATGTCACACCATAATTATTGTTAATATTATATGAGGGTTATAAGGGTTACGCCATTATTATAAGAAAATAAAACTTTGACGACACTATCTTTTGAAAATTAATAAAATGTTGTAGAGATACATTTTTTTTCCAACAAGAGTTACAAATGGGCTGTATTTTTAAATTTTCATAAAAAGGCAAAGAAAATATTTCGTAGTAATCTTATACTGAGGAATAAAAAATATCTACCGCACAAAGGCTATATAGAAAATTGCGTAATAAAAGTGTCAATCCCTACATAGACACTTTTATTCGTAGCGCTCGTAAGAACAAACATTTGAAAAGCAAATTCGCACCCCCTTCGCTGGTCATAAAGAATGCACAACTGTTATTAAACCTTGGAAATGGCGTGTAAATATTTGAATTTCCCTAATTTAATATAAATTAAACATTATTCTTATGGTTTGGTTACTTAAGAAGTTGAATGTTATTGACATATCGAAGGAAGTTTCCCTTCCATGAATAATAGTTGAGCTTAGAAGCGCATAAAGTTGAAAGATATATACACCTTGTGACCTATAACATTATTTTAACGGATACATTCGAGACCTTTTTTTTCTACTCCTATCCTGTATCGTACACCTACATTACTGTTTGTTCTTTTGTTTTAAGTTCCTTGGGGCAGGTTTCACCTGTTGTTTCCTTTGTTTAACGTGATTTGATTTTTAGTACTTTCGACTTCCAAGTATCGAGGAATCTAGGTTAAGATTTCAGATTTCCTATACATATATGACCTTCCGATCTTGGTGGCCTATCTGAAGGCACGAAAGAAACTCAAGTAGTGTGTAAAAATAAAGGTAATATATACGAACAGTAACAATGGCTTATGCTGTAAATAAGGATACAAGAAAAGAGAACAAACACTAATCAATGATGACGGAGATGCAAATATGATAACAATGTGAGACCTAATCGGAAGAATAGAAAATCAAGATTTGAAAATACACAGGAAGGGAGGGAGATGAAGCAAAGAACAGTACAGAACTATTACACAACGTTTAAAGTACGCAAGTTTATAAGAATAGAGGTAAAAGTAAAGTAGAAGTGTAAATAGGAAGTAGAGAAAAAAAAGAGGCTGAAATTAAAAAAACATAAACTAATGCAAACAAAGTATCAGGAGAAATACCTACTAAAAGATAACAAAATAAAAAATTTGTGGAATCAGGACATGGAATAGAAGGGATGCGGGAGAAATTGTAGAAGTGCATGTTCTATGCAGCAATCGAGGTCTGAGGAAACACAAAAAGTAGCAAAGGAAAGTGAAAAAAGAACAGAAATAAGAAATAAAGTTAAGGAGAATGAAGAAAGATGAAAGAGATATACAGATATATGTACAAAGTTCCAAAATTTGTGATGAATACACAGAAAAACCAGGAAAAGGAGATATAAAGAAAGTAAAGAAAGAATCATGGTGAGAAGATCACGAGAAACCATACATTTTTCTATGGTATCCTAAAACAGCTAAGAGTGTAGCATAAGTAACATAAAAGACAAGGGCGAACACATAATGACTGAGGACAGATGGCTAGAACATTTTCAGAAATTGGTCGATGGAGTAAGTGGGAAAAAAATGTAAGGAGAAAGAGATGTAGAACCAACAACAAAATGAATTAATGGAGGCAATAGGAAAAATAAGATTGGAAAGGCGCCAGGAAGAGATAACAATAATGTTATCTCTTCCTGCCGCCAGGTATTCACCTGAAATGATAAAGTATATGGGAGAAAAACTAATGAAAGGATGAAATTAGGGAAAAATATTCACGATATGTAAAAAAGGAGGTAAGAGGCAAACAATAGGTAATATTTGCGATAAGATAGCCATGATTGTGTATAATTATTATTATTATTGTCGCTGGGGGTGGTCCCAATAGGTTCCTGCACCGCGACCTTTTGGTCTATTGCGCTCTCCGCTATTGTCTACCCTTCTAGAATATCTGTCTCTTTAACAAAGTCCAGGATTTTAGTAGGGCAAATCTTCGTTACATCCTCTTGTGTAATCTTTTCATCGTGTAAGAAGAAAATACAATTCGAAAACTTTAGAAAAAGTAGAATAATGAACAATATATGAATAATAAGAACCAAATTTGGAACAAGGATGGGTATTAAGACAACTATTATACTCAATAGAAGTTGAAGCTATCAAAGTTCAAAGGAAATATGGACTAAGAAATGTATCCCTCTGTATAAGGCATGGGCACTATGATAGGAATAAACCGGATTAATGGAGGATGAGTACCTGTAGGATCCAAACCCATCTATTGGATTCTTCAAACAGCTGATTCGAATCTGGGCAAAAGCAGATTGGAAATGTCTCGGGATTTCGGAAGTCCTTTTGGATCAAATAACGCAGTCTCTCTTCCATGACATATAGAGCGGCAATTGTGTCTCAGGTAACACCACAAGAAGATTTGGAAAGGAGAAGATCTACCAACTGTTTATGATCTAGAAGCGGAGGAATCTACTGTAAAGGAGTAGATCGGTACAGATTACTAAAATTGGAATTGGAAGGTCCTCATACTTTTTGCAGATTTGGATGGATACGCTGCAGATCTTAAGTGGTTGCAGTACTTCAAACCTTGACCACACCCGAAGAAAAAGAAACAACCCTGTCTTTTGACCCAAAACATCACCACTCGCGAAAGACTACGACTACGTAATGCCTTCCCATTACACCATTAAGTATTTCGCGAGTGGTGATGTTTTGGGTCAAAAGACCGAGTTTTTTTTCTTCGGCTGTGATTAGGGCTTGAAGTAATGCAAGATCTACTGCACATCCATAAACGGTTCACTGTGCAGGCCTTTATGAAGTGCAACATCCCGCTTCCATTTCAAATTTTAGTAACCTCTATCGATCTAGTCCTTTACAGTAGATTCCTCTGCTTCTAGACAGTGTTGGTAGATCTTTTCCTTTCCAAATCATCTTGTGGTGTTACCTGAGACACAAATGGCCGGTGCATACAGTCATAAAAGAGATACTGCCTTAATTTATGCTAAAGAACTTCCAAAATCCCAAGACTATCCTCTTCTTCCTTTGCCCAGCTTGAACAATCCAATAGATGGGTTTTGGTTCTTCAGGTACTCACATCTTCCATTATACCGGTTTCTTCTTATCATAGTGCCCATAGAGGGATACATTTCTCATTTCATACCCTCTTTGAACTTTACCTCTTTGATAGCTTCGACTAATACTATATTGAGTATAATAGTTGGCTTAATACCTATCCTTGTACCAATTCTTTTACCATTTTCGCTGTTGGTTCTGGTGAGTACCTACTTACGTAAGTATAGCCATTATCTATTTATTCACTTGCCATTTGTTCGCGAAGTTATAAACGGTACCTATAACTGTCAAGGAAGAGTACATACAATTGCAAATGAAGTTGTGAAGAATTCGGACCACGTTCATGTTGCCGATGCTGTAATACTTCAAGCAAAAGAAGCCTAAACTCAAATAAAGGAAATAGCTGAATCTGAGGATACAACACAAGTTATTTTAGCAAATACTTCACGAACTATTTCCTGTGCTGCATCGGGACAACTGTCATCGCTTTCTTGTCTTAAACGAACCATTCAACGTGTACGGCAAAAAAAAATGAAGTTGCTCCTCCTAAACCTAGATGTTTAAGGGAACTTGTCATTCCTGATGAATATAATGTATGAGTAGATATATAATTATTTTCGTATGCGATCTTTTGTCGTATGCGATCATTTGTCGCATGCAATCATTTGTCGCATGCAATCATTTGTCGCATGCAATCATTTGTCGCATGCGATCATTTTTGACCGCGATCTTTCATCGCGTGACCTTTTCGCTGCGATCTTTTGTCGTATATTCATTTTTAACCACTGTATACTCTTACGAAAAACCCTGAGGTGGGTATCTTGGGTCAAAGGCTGACTCCCCAAGCCCAAATACAATAATATAAACACAGGTATCATGTCAAAAACATGCTTCTCTAAAGCAGGTAAAGATCGACGTTTTCGCCCGTAATTTTTCCAAGTTAAAATACTACAAGAAATAGATTAAAGTAATAAATTCGTCACATTCGTGCCAAATAGCACTTTAAGGACTCAATGAAGTTTCTGCAACCGAAGGAGCGTCGCGATAACTTAATTTATTTAGCAAAAAATAACGGAAACAGTAATTAATAGGTAATTTGAGGTGAACGAAATTGTGGTCGTTTGTACAATTACCTACCGATATAAATTACATTCGCGGTTTTGGCACAAGTTTTCCCAATTGTTTTAAATTATTACCATAAATTATTTAGTCCTTCAACAGGAGGTAACTAAAAAGTAATTATGTACCTACTAAAAGTTAAGTCAATTACAATAAAGGAACTCAACTTTTAACACCTAATTACTTACAATGTGAAACTTCTAATCAATAACAAAAGTTTTGACGCTAACTTCGTGCTTTGCAGAATTCATAAAAAATGTTTCAACAAGATTGTCGGTGTATTTGGCAGAATGGAAAGATTTATACAGAGTTCATCCAACACAACATTTCTAAATCGAAACCTTTTTGTTCGATATTAAAAGCGGCATTAGGCAATGTTTACAACGAGACAATCTTCATACAGCCCCAATTATTTTCAGTAACATAGCGAGATGCTCTGATAGTCATTAGTTGTAAGGAATCGAATTTCGTACATCTTTCCTGGTCAACCTACACTTATTGACGTAACGAAGGATTTGGTACCATCAACAATTTCCATTACGATGATGAGGTAGATCTAACCACCGCCCACCATTTAGAAATTGATTAAGATCCAAAATAAACACGTGATCGCAGGACTCTGGCTTTGGGAAATGAAATTTTTATTAGTGCCAAAAATTTGTTCAAAACATTGGATCACCACCAGAGGATCAAGATAGTTTCAGATGAAACGTCGAAGAGTCAAGTGCTTAGTTTGACAACATCACTTATATTGGAATTAGTCAGGTTAGTCATTTTGAGTTATTCTTTCGCCTCCTTAACTGTCAGACTGACTACCCCACCCCAGCCGCCGCATACATCACTTATATTCGCCGTCTGGAACCGTTGTTCGCAACATTACCTCCTCCTCTAAATCCATTTCGTCCCGAAATTCACTGGTCGTTGCTGGCAAACCATTTCCAAATCCGAAGAATGTTCTTCGCTGACAATCCATCGTTCCTGGAGTCGGAGTGCTCTTCGGGTTAAAACTGCAAACCAAGATCTGCACACCGGTTCCTTGGAATATCACTTCCAGCATATACCGTACTTTCCTCCACTCCACAACCAATTCTGGGCATTGCTATCTTCCTTATGCCACTCCATAACACCCTTCTTTTCAGATCAAGCAGCGAATTCCATATTCCTCGATAATCAGGTTTTCCAGACGATAGCTTCTTTGTCACCAAGTAGTAAATCAATCGTTCTCGATCCCTTAACCATAGCACTCTTCCGACACGTGGACCAAACTCTCGCAGCTTCTCTACTTCACCAAACTTTGCTTTGAAGACGTAATACAACGGGACATGCGGAGGTCGGCCGGTACGCAATGAGCAAGTGAATACTCCGACGAGAGTGAAGAGGTCTTGTTGTTTCTCAATGGTTACGCTAAATGACGCCACTCCATTGTCTCCATACATCCTCTAGAACTCTTCGTATGAGACTTAATTCTTCTGTACCGTTACTCTGAGTACACCAAACCAGGTCTTCTTCTCGGTGACCCCCTTCTTGGGCTCGAACGCCATAATTTTTTTATCCCATCGCTTGCAGTTTGAAGATTTGATTGCACTAGGGTACGAATGCTATCCATTTTCCTTTTTAAACCGCTCACGTAGTCTTCGCCAACCAAATCTTCACCAGGTTTACCGTCAAAACTCAAATCACACGACAAGCGGAGTTCTCGGACAAAAATGACGGTTGCAGGTGTTTGCTTAGTTGATACGTCAAAAGGAAGAGTGCAAATGTTGGTCCCAATCTCGTTGATTGTTATACATATACAACTTGTTAACTGTCCTGTTCATTCTTTCGACCATTCCATCGAACTGTGGGTGTAAAGCTGTTGTTCTTCTGGTCTTCTTGATGTCCACGACCTTGCAAATTTCTTGGAAAACGGCAGACTCAAAATTTCTTCCTTGGTCAGAATGTAGTTCTAGTGGCACTCCAAAACGACAAATCCATTCATTAACCAGTACTTCAGCTACAGGGACGATTACTTGGTTAGGCAAAGCGTAAGCTTCAACCCATTTGCTGAATTAGTCCATCGCGAGCAGAATTTATTTGTTGCCGCGTTCACTTTCAGGGAATGGACCAGATATGTCAATGGCAATTCGTTCAAATGGATTCTCTACATTATACTGCTTCGTTGGAGCTGTTGGCCGTCGATGGGATCCTTTGCTGGCGGGGCAAACGGTGTACTTCTTGCATCACTCATCTACATCGTTCTTGCAACCCACCTAATAAAACCTTTGGCGCAACTTTTCCAACGTCTTCTTCGTTCCAAGTGACCTCCACCAACTTCCTCGTGAAGTTGCGTCAATACTTCCGAGACCCTACTTCTCGGAACCAGCAATTGATTTTTTGCTCTTGCCCATCGTCACTCTCCAGGACACGTTTAAGGAGACCATCTTCCATCACCAAAGAATCCCATTGCGCCTAATACGCCTTAACATTGGATGAATATCGCACCACCTCTTCCCAATTTGATCTACCTTCATTCTTCTTCCATTCCACAATCGGTTGTAAGACATGATCCGCCTCCTACTCCTGAGCAACGACAGCAGGTTGCCAACAGTCATCCACCAAAGTAGTAGCACATATTGACGCCATCTTTTCTTCTTATCGATTACAATCATTGTAATCTAACCCGCAAGGTCTTCATCTGCATTTCGATGACTTGTTCCTAAGCGGTTCCTGCAGTCTCTCAATCCATCTTGCGATTTGACTCTCTGGACTCTTAAAGTTCAGTAACCATTTCAAAGCAGCGTGGTCTGTTCTTAATAGGAATTGTCTCCCATACAAATATTTGTAGAAGTGCTCGATGGATTTCGCAACCGTCAGAAATTCTCTTCTCGTCACACAATAATTCCGCTCTGAGATTTTGACAGAACCTTGCTGAAGTACCCAATCACCTTTTTCTGCCCATCTTCTTTCTGCAAAAACACACCTCCAATCGCAACATTGCTGGCGTCCGTCTCCAATACAAATTCACCCTCACCTTCACAAAATCAAGGCACTCGCCAGTCGCAACGTCAGCTCTTGAAAAGCCGCTTCACATTCTTTGGTCCACATAAACGTTCTGCCATCTTCGGTGAGACGAGTTAGCGGTTTAGCGATGGTAGCAAATCCAGACACATAACGACGATAGTAGGTGCAAAGTCCAAGGAAGCTTCTGATTTGATTGTTTATCTTTTGGAACACCTTGGTCGGAAACGATATGGCCCAAATACTGGACAGCTTTTTCAAAAAGGTGACACTTCTTCGGGGAAAGCGTTAGATTGGCCGAGCGAAGCCTTTGGAATACCTCCTCGAGATTCTTCATGTGGTCTTCCCTACCACAATTATGTCATCTAGGTATACCAGGTATACGAATTCCATACCCTCAACTTTTTAAAAATTAGTGTTTCCCCTATAATAATTGAGGCTCTGCTACGAAATAAAATTTGCATTATGCTGACGACTAGAGATTACTACATAAGCACTTTGTGACCCTTTACGTCGTCATTAATAATTCAAGGCCGATCCTAATCCGCTTTAAAGTCACGGTGGTGACTTTGGAAAGTTATAGACCTCAATCAGTCCATTGACCAGATTCGAGTAGTATGTTTATGGTCCAAAACTACAGTTTTCTACAAAAAGCACTAAGTTTATTACTCGTATCAAAAATATGTGTGTTTGTTTCTTGGAGTTGAAGAATCATAATGGCTCGAATATGTCGACCAAGTAGCTCAATCTTGTCGCGCATATAAATTGTCTCGAAACTTTTCGGCTTCAGTTTTCCATTTCTTGAAAAATGTTGATTTTGTCTCATAATTCATAAACATGTTGCAAAAATTTCCCACATGATAATTTAAATAAAATAATGAATATTCTGATGAGAATTATGATTAAAAATTAGAAACAACACATATACTGATTTATTTTATTTATTTAATCACTTCTTTATTCAATGGTATGTTTATGTGTCGACTGCTTACTGCGCTGATATAGGTATGTATATATTATGTTGTTATTAATTTGTAAGCAACCAAATTCTATTGTAAACCAATAAATCGGAGCACGTAGAAGAATTGGTTTTATTATTATTTTTTTATCTTATTGGCCTATACTTTCCATTCCTGATCTAGGAAATCGTTCAAATGGAAATATAACGACGAGTGACAATGTTTAAGCCTTTTAAGTTCACCCAAAATGTAGGACCATCGTTAGGGATGATTGAATACGCATTAAACAATTATTGGAAGTTTGTAAATATTAAGGAACATTGCAATGTGTTAGAGGTGGGATGCGGTCCAGGTAATACCACACACGATTATTTACTGGAACTGTTCCCTAAAACCCTTCAAACTTATATCGGCATTGATAAATCAAGACCAATGGTAGAGTACGCCCAGAAACATTACCAAAACGACCCAAGACTAAAATTTGAATTAATGGATATTACAACAGACAACTTACCGAATAATTTTCTGGAAGCTTTCGATCACGTATTATCATTTCAATGTCTTCATTTTGTCTCGGACCATCGGTAGGTGTATTTATTTTGATGCCCTACTTTATACTGTTCGACTTTTAGGAAATCACTAACTAACATCTACCGCATGACTAAACCTGGAGGGAATACTTTTTTTACCTTAGCGGCATGGTGTAGCGTTTTCGATATGTACGAAGAACTTGCGCAAAGCGATATATGGAAGCCATACTTGAAAGATTATCGAAAGTGTTTAACTCCCACACAGTTCTGTCTAGAGCCACAGCCACAGCTTCATTTCGAAACCATATTAAAGGAAGTGGGATTCTCTCCCGTTGTATGTGTTTTGCTTGACAACACTTTTGTCCTTCCCAAAAAGTCGTTTTTGGGTATTTTTGCAACTTGTTTAAGGTTTTTGTATTAATAATATTTTGTAGCATTCGTGGATTCCATTTGTATGTATCCGATACCAAAAGATTTGATGGACAATTTTGTGGAGGAAATATTTGAAGGAATGAAAAGGAGAAAGTGTGTGAATGGTAAGAATAAAGATGAGCAGTGCGTTACTACTCCGTGTAATTTATTAATCGCATGCGCTATTAAACCACACTTAAATTCCGTAGGAACGAATTCTTTGTAAGGAATAATTAAAACAACGTGTTGTGTGAGAATAATTTGGTAACGGGTCCCATGACGTTACAAATCTATGTTTATAAAAATATTGTGGTTATACGAGTTCAAATAAATAATCTAAAAACTGTTTTACAGGGTCAAATTATAAAAAAAAAGCACTTGGAACAAAATTTGCTCATAATCACCCAATTAATACATAAAAAAAACCTTTTTCAAAATCCATATAGTCATCCTTGCAGTTATTTCCAAAAACCCATCGTTACATGTCCAAATTCCCTGGACCTAATAGAAACTGGAAAGATTTTGAGAAACATCGAAATCCAAGATTCACATGTGGCAACCAATTAACGAGTGGTAGATAAGAAGGAGGACGCCAAGACACAAATATTCATTGTCCGTGAACCAAACTAGATTCCGTCATCGTCCTTTCGTCAACTTCACTAGGGCAAAGTTCAAGCTCTTCTCCAAGATGAAGGTGGGGGAGAAGTCGTGACGAAAGGGAGTGTGAATAGGCAACTGCAGCTCCCAGACAAATCACAGCTTGGTGCGCTCACCACTACAATCCAGTAGGTATGTACAGTTTCTAATGGAGAATCTACATCACAGTAGGATGTGATCTGCCACCCTTAGTGCATAATGATATAGTCCTGGTATAACAATGTTGGACCTTACAAAGGGCAAATATAAGCGCTGGGAATAAAAAGAGCACAAATCAGTGCTGAGCCAGGTATACCATTGCCAAAAATAGAGTTAAGTAACCACTACTCTAGGAATTCTGTTGGTCGCAGTGATACTGACAGTACTCTCTCTTCCTATACATATTATTAATATCAGGTAACCAAATAAGTTCGTGCGGTTTTTTTATGGTAAAATAAAAATATTTATTAACAAAGAATATATTATCACTCATCTAAGTGGCCATACCATCACAATTATTAATGACAACGCAACACTAATCTTTGTATGCCGCTCTTGTAAAATTCTTTAGATTTTGATTCAAAAAATTGACGGGCGGCATTTATTACATCAAGTCTTGTTTTGAACCGTCTATGCAGTTCTCAAGAGACAATGAAAGATGGCAAAAGTAAGAGCTTTGTATAAATCGGGATCCAAAAGGGAGACCCAAAATTACAGACCAATATCAATTTTAAATTCGATTGCCAAAATATTTGAGTCAGTGTTAAAAAATAGATTGGTCGGGTTTTTTGAAAGTCATAACTTGTTTAATAGCTCACAACATGGATATAGATCAAACAAGTCAACAAGCACAGCTCTGCAAAGCATGACGAACTATATACTTGACGCTCATAACAAAGGAAAAGTTGTGGCATCGATAAACCGTGACCTATCTAAAGCTTTTGACTTAGTGGACAACGATCTGTTGATCTCTAAATTAGATATGTATGGAATAAGGGGCGTACCGCTAAATCTTTTGAAATCCTATATTAGAGTGAGCGTCATCAATATATAGCAACAGATAAAATCCTCAGCTCGGGCCAGATTGTAGAAACGACATCTGATTTAAAGCAGATTAGCTATGGTGTACCCCAGGGATCAATTCTGGGACCAATATGGTTTATCATTTTCATGAATGACTTGGCCAATCATTTTTCGCCAGATTATGCAATTACTACATACGCAGATGACACGAGCGTAAGCATCGCCACTAACAATGTCGATCTGGAACGGGATCTTAACATTGCCTTATCAACACTTGTCAATTGGTTTAGGGCCATCAAACTTTTAATGAATGTAGAAAAAACTAGAATACTAATATATAGTAAAAATACAATTTCAGAGATAAAGGAAGTAAAATTTGAAGATATGTCAGTTGAAACATGCAGTTCCGGCAAGTTTCTAGGGGTTTTTCTGGCAGGAACATATCGAAAACCTTAAACCAAAACTACACTCATCTGTATTCGCGCTGTGGAGTTGTAAGAATTTTTGGAATCAAAAAACATTGCTTCAAATTTACTTCTCTCTATTTGAGTCAAAGATCAGATACGGCATATTTTTATGGGGAAACACAAATCACAAGTTAATAGACGATATCTTTAAAATACAAAAAAAAGCCATTCGTGTAATGTTTTCCTTACGGAGAAGAGACTCGTGCAAGCCCTACTTCGAGACTCATGGAATAAAAACTATATACGCGTTATACATTTCGGAATGTTTAAATTACGTCTTTAAAAATAAACGGACTTTAACACTAAATTCAGACCACCACAACTATAATACAAGAACAAAAAACCATTTCTCCATCATAACATCAAAAAGCAAAGTCCACAACACTTCATATAATTATACAGATGGGCTTAAGATTCTACAATGCCCTTCCCGAAAAAATAAAATGTGTGGCAACGTTTAATCGTTTCAAAGACGCAGTGAACCAAGTTTTGAGGAAAATGGTGTTATACACTGTGTCCAAGATAAGGAGGGCCACTATGGGGATTTCGGAAACGGTAAGAGATAGAGATTCGGTTAAATAGGAGAAAAGTTGAGCAATTTTGAGTTTAGTAAAATGAAATTTTTAACCTGACGATATTCCGAACCGTTCCAAAGTTACGCGACAAAAAGCGAATTTTCAGGATTTCGTTTTTGACAAATTGTTACTTTGTCATTGATGTTAACTAAAAAGTAAAAGAACCTTCTACAGGTACTTTTTAACGTTCTTTAACATGGCCTACAGCAAATTGGAATCCGACGTTTCGTTTTCGAGCAACCATCATCAACTTTGTTTTTTTAAATACGGTCCTGATTTTTTTATGCATAATATTAGAAGAGCTTTTTATTCTGAATTCAAGCATGTATCACACTTTATGGTTTAATTGCGATTTTATACTTATTTTACTATTGTACTTAAATTTACTAGATTCTACTTTGGAAGATGCTCTTGATATTTTACCCTAAGCCGTAGTACGCAATTGTTGGTTTCAGCAGGATGGTGCACTTGCGCACAATTTACGGGTGGTTAAGGATTACCTTTGAAATAGGTTTGCCGAAAGAGTTTTAAGCACCAATTCTGAAACACCCTGGCCAGCTCGTTCTTCCGAAATAACCCCGCTGGATTTTTTTCTTTGGGGGTACCTAAGAAATTATGTTTACTAAGATACCTTTGGAATGGAAGAAGAACTCCGAAAGTGTGTACTTAACCCATTCCAAACTGTAACATCTGCAATGTTAAAGAATGCTTTGGATTCTACAGTTAGAAGACGCTATTTACGATTGGAGAACGAAGGAAGGCTTTTCGAGAATTTATTTTTTTTTATAAAAATTATAATTTTTTTTAATTATTGGTATGTGTCATGTTTAAATTTTCGTTTCATTAAATGTTTTCTGTTCATTTATGACGTGTTGTTGATTGTTTGTAATTATGTACTTGGTTATAAAATTTGTGTTCAAAATTGAAAATTCTGTGTCATTTCATTAATTTGATGAGGAAAGCACAGTTAGCAAAAGTCCATTTATAAATAAAATTCAGTTTGAATGTTATTGAGGGGGGATACAGGTTCGTACTTAGGATTTTTTCCGCTAATCGTAAAGTAAGTATAAAATCGCAATTAAACATAAAGTGTGATACATGCTTGAATGCAGAATCAAAAGCTCTTCTAATATTATGCATCAAAAATTCAGGACCGTATTTAAAAAAATAAAGTTGATGATGGTTACTCGAAAACAAAACGTCGGATTCCAATTTGCTGTATGCAGTGTTAAAGAACGTTAAAAAGTACCTGTAGAAGCTTCTTTTACTTTTTAGTTAACATCAACGATAAAGTAAGAATTTGTCAAAAACGAAATCCTGAAAATTCGCTTTTTGTCGCGTAACTTCGGAACGGTTCGGAATTTCATCAGTTTAAAAATTTAATTTTACTAAACTCAAAATTGCCCAACTTTTCTCCCATTTAACCGAAACTCTATCTCTGACCGTTTTCGAAATCCCCATAGTGGCGCTCCTTATCTTGGACACAGTGTATACTATAGATGATTTTTTCTCGAATGCATCTGCTGTTTAATCTTTAATTTTCATTACTTCATATTTAATTTTATTACACTGTTTTAATAATTAATGTTATTAATCTATAACCAGAGTTTGTTATTATAAATGTATCTGTATTTTTGGACTATGTGTGTAATACGTCAATATGGTAAAAGTAAACACTCTCTGTCTCTCAGATGGTAATCACTTGGTGAAATGTCAGCAGAGAATGTCAGCAACCTTCCCAGCCAAGTTCAGAAATTTTTTCCCGTGTGAAGCTTGCGGTACACGGTCTGGCCGACTAAAGAAGGCTGTTTTTGGATGAGTGCCGCTTGTACTCGCTGTTCACAAGTTCACAGTGATGGTTTGGCCCTTTTCCCAACATTAGCAATGAACTGTTCCACAATAAAATCTTGGTGGGGTGCAAGGAAACTTGTTTGCCGAGCATTTGTCATCGTTTGATAAATTCATGTGGGACCCACTTGCTTAACTTCCACATCTTTCCTTGCTGAAGAAAGTGCAAACGCATGGTTTCATCACTCACATTGCACGTTTCTGCAAGCTCCTAGGTATGTTACACTAGAATTTTTCTTCACAACCTGTTGAAGATCTTCGGTCTCACCCAGAGCGTGCGGCAACAGAGGAAGAGTTACCTTTGGACAGTTGTGTTGTTTTCAGATGATTGCTGCCCCCCTTATTCAGCGACTAGCAACTACTCCAGTGGTGTTCAAGTTTTCAAATTGAAGATCCTTTGAAAGTTTTACATTGCACGACCAGAGGTAGCGCAAAGGCAAAAGTTTCCAACTTCTTCTTTAGTTGTATGGCTTCCTTGTTTTCTTTACTCTTACTGCTTTTAATGACATCTTGGAAGATAAGTCCCACTCATTTCGGCTTCACGCACTTACTTCCTTCTTGTCTTCTTGGGCACCACTAAGATAACTAGGTTTTCGAAGTTTTCTTTGCAGTATGTGGTTGCAATTTTCTGAATATGCGCAAAACTTTTAATAACTGTAGGTACAGGACTTGGACTCACGCAAATGGAAAATCCGTCGAAAATTGACTCTCTCAACTCTTTGTGTCGTTCTCCGAACCACCGACAGTTGTTATTGTCTACCTTTTCCAATTCAATAATTTGCAGTATTTCTACGGTTTTTATCCTGTCGCGTAGTTGTCGCGGATCTATCAACGAAATTTTCCAAAATGATTAAAATTTTCTTACGATTAAAATAAAGCGGCAATAAACCTTGGAACGGAATTCATCGCTGACAATAAATTCCAGCCTCTACACTTGTATTATCATTATTTAGAACGCTTAATGAAATTTTACTCTGTAGGAAATGCATAATGTATTTCCACCCTAATTGTATAAATTCTCAGTTGAAGCCTACAAGAGCCTTGTATCATAAATTTTACAACCATCTTACGTGGGTGACGGTGTAAAGGAGTTCAAGCTCTAAGATGCATGATAATGCGATAGGTCCATGTTGACACTGTAGATACGCGTAAAGTGGAAATATTTTTATTACCTTACGAAATTTTGAGGTAAATCGAAAATGTATCGTACACGTGTTGTATATTTCCCCGCTTAAAAAAGGTCCCGTACATATTTCATGTAAAAATCGTCCTGCGTAAAATCGATTTTAGACCCTCGTCCAAAAAGAAAAAGTAATCTTATTGTCATTCTTCTAATGTAAAACGTATGTTGGTAAACATAATAAAATTGACCCTAAATCTCGCTTTAACAACGTTGGAATGAAACTTTGGAGAAGTAAAATCCTAGTTCAATAATTACGTCCCTAAAATTAAACGAATTGTGCCTTACACACACGCACACGCAAGCACACTTTGTATGAGATTTTGTAGGTAATTTAGCTTTTGATTTCAATTTATTTCCTAGTGTCTTGTCACGGAATTGATAAAATTTCAATTTGTAGCGCTTTATCGCATTTCGATGTTTTATTGGAAAAAAGGGTGAACTGTAATTTAGATCTAAAAAACCGTCACTTCATTCAACACTTACCTATATAAGTAGCATTTTCAGCACCGTCAGTGGATTGTTGAAAGATACTTAATTTATTATAACATTAATGCACAAAAAATCATTTCCGTAACCAACCAAATTTCACTTTCATTGTTTCCAGGTAAATCAAAGAAAAAGGATTAGATACTAGGATTATTAATCCTTTTTGCTTTGTATGGCGGTGGAAGTAAGCCAAATGATAGTAATCAGGAATGGCCAATAAGATCAAAGCATTTGGCTGCACAACTTCCAATTTGCAGCAATTTTTCTACCGCATGAAGTGTATTTTCCAACGTTTTTCGGTATATCTACTAGTGCCAAAAATGTATTATTGATAGAAACTGTACGAAATTTTGTATACTAATGTATCTAAACATGAGGAATGAAAATCTGCAACTACATCCGAAATATCTGTACAATTGCCGATTTGCAGCAACTTTCTCTACCGCATGAAGTGTATTTTCCAACGTTTTTCGGTATATCTACTAGTGGCAAAAATGTATTATTGATAGAAACTGTACGAATTTTTGCATACTAAATACTAATGTATCTAAACATGAGGAATGAAAATCTGCAACTACATCCGAAATATCTCTACAATTTCCAATTTGCAGCAACTTTATCTACCGCATGATGTGTGCTTTCCAACGTTTTTGGGTACATCTACTAGTGCCAAAAATGTATTATTGATAGAAACTGTACGAATTTTTGCATACTAAATACTAATGTATCTAAACATGAGGAATGAAAATCTGCAACTACATCCGAAATATCTGTACAATTGCCGATTTGCAGCAACTTTCTCTACCGCATGAAGTGTATTTTCCAACGTTTTTCGGTATATCTACTAGTGGCAAAAATGTATTATTGATAGAAACTGTACGAATTTTTGCATACTAAATACTAATGTATCTAAACATGAGGAATGAAAATCTGCAACTACATCCGAAATATCTCTACAATTTCCAATTTGCAGCAACTTTATCTACCGCATGAAGTGTGCTTTCCAACGTTTTTGGGTACATCTACTAGTGCCGAAAATGTATTATTGATAGAAACTGTGCGAAATTTTGTATACTAATGTATCTAAACATGAGGAATGAAAATCTGCAACTACATCCGAAATATCTGTACAATTGCCGATTTGCAGCAACTTTCTCTACCGCATGAAGTGTATTTTCCAACGTTTTTCGGTATATCTACTAGTGGCAAAAATGTATTATTGATAGAAACTGTACGAATTTTTGCATACTAAATACTAATGTATCTAAACATGAGGAATGAAAATCTGCAACTACATCCGAAATATCTCTACAATTTCCAATTTGCAGCAACTTTATCTACCGCATGAAGTGTGCTTTCCAACGTTTTTGGGTACATCTACTAGTGCCGAAAATGTATTATTGATAGAAACTGTGCGAAATTTTGTATACTAATGTATCTAAACATGAGGAATGAAAATCTGCAACTACATCCGAAATATCTGTACAATTGCCGATTTGCAGCAACTTTCTCTACCGCATGAAGTGTATTTTCCAACGTTTTTCGGTATATCTACTAGTGGCAAAAATGTATTATTGATAGAAACTGTACGAATTTTTGCATACTAAATACTAATGTATCTAAACATGAGGAATGAAAATCTGCAACTACATCCGAAATATCTCTACAATTTCCAATTTGCAGCAACTTTATCTACCGCATGAAGTGTGCTTTCCAACGTTTTTGGGTACATCTACTAGTGCCGAAAATGTATTATTGATAGAAACTGTGCGAAATTTTGTATACTAATGTATCTAAACATGAGGAATGAAAATCTGCAACTACATCCGAAATATCTCTACAATTTCCAATTTGCAGCAACTTTATCTACCGCATGAAGTGTGCTTTCCAACGTTTTTGGGTACATCTACTAGTGCCGAAAATGTATTATTGATAGAAACTGTGCGAAATTTTGTATACTAATGTATCTAAACATGAGGAATGAAAATCTGCAACTACATCCGAAATATCTCTACAATTTCCAATTTGCAGCAACTTTATCTACCGCATGATGTGTGCTTTCCAACGTTTTTGGGTACATCTACTAGTGCCAAAAATGTATTATTGATAGAAACTGTACGAATTTTTGCATACTAATGTATCTAAACATGAGGAATGAAAATCTGCAGCTACATCTCAAATATCTGCACAATTGCCGATTTGCAGCAACTTTCTCTACCGCATGAAGAGTATTTTCCAACGTTTTTCGGTATATCTACTAGTGGCAAAAATGTATTATTGATAGAAACTGTACGAATTTTTGCATACTAATGTATCTAAACATGAGGAATGAAAATCTGCAACTACATCCGAAATATCTCTACAATTTCCAATTTGCAGTAACTTTATCTACCGCATGAAGTGTGCTTTCCAACGTTTTTGGGTACATCTACTAGTGCCGAAAATGTATTATTGATAGAAACTGTGCGAAATTTTGTATACTAATGTATCTAAACATGAGGAATGAAAATCTGCAACTACATCCGAAATATCTCTACAATTTCCAATTTGCAGCAACTTTATCTACCGCATGAAGTGTGCTTTCCAACGTTTTTGGGTACATCTACTAGTGCCGAAAATGTATTATTGATAGAAACTGTGCGAAATTTTGTATACTAATGTATCTAAACATGAGGAATGAAAATCTGCAACTACATCCGAAATATCTCTACAATTTCCAATTTGCAGCAACTTTATCTACCGCATGATGTGTGCTTTCCAACGTTTTTGGGTACATCTACTAGTGCCAAAAATGTATTATTGATAGAAACTGTACGAATTTTGCATACTAATGTATCTAAACATGAGGAATGAAAATCTGCAGCTACATCCGAAATATCTGTACAATTGCCGATTTGCAGCAACTTTCTCTACCGCATGATATGTGCTTTCCAACGTTTTTGGGTACATCTACTAGTGCCAAAAATGTATTTTTGATAGACACTGTACGAAATTTTGTATACTAATGTATCTAAACATGAGGAATGAAAATCTGCAACTGCATCCGAAATATCTTTACAATTGCCGATTTGCAGCAACTTTCTCTACCGCATGAAGTGTATTTTCCAACGTTTTTGGGTATATCTACTAGTGCCAAAAATGTATTATTGATAGAAACTGTACGAATTTTTGCATACTAATGTATCTAAACATGAGGAATGAAAATCTGCAACTACATCCGAAATATCTCTACAATTTCCAATTTGCAGTAACTTTATCTACCGCATGAAGTGTGCTTTCCAACGTTTTTGGGTACATCTACTAGTGCCGAAAATGTATTATTGATAGAAACTGTGCGAAATTTTGTATACTAATGTATCTAAACATGAGGAATGAAAATCTGCAACTACATCCGAAATATCTCTACAATTTCCAATTTGCAGCAACTTTATCTACCGCATGAAGTGTGCTTTCCAACGTTTTTGGGTACATCTACTAGTGCCGAAAATGTATTATTGATAGAAACTGTGCGAAATTTTGTATACTAATGTATCTAAACATGAGGAATGAAAATCTGCAACTACATCCGAAATATCTGTACAATTGCCGATTTGCAGCAACTTTCTCTACCGCATGAAGTGTATTTTCCAACGTTTTTCGGTATATCTACTAGTGGCAAAAATGTATTATTGATAGAAACTGTACGAATTTTTGCATACTAAATACTAATGTATCTAAACATGAGGAATGAAAATCTGCAACTACATCCGAAATATCTCTACAATTTCCAATTTGCAGTAACTTTATCTACCGCATGAAGTGTGCTTTCCAACGTTTTTGGGTACATCTACTAGTGCCGAAAATGTATTATTGATAGAAACTGTGCGAAATTTTGTATACTAATGTATCTAAACATGAGGAATGAAAATCTGCAACTACATCCGAAATATCTCTACAATTTCCAATTTGCAGCAACTTTATCTACCGCATGAAGTGTGCTTTCCAACGTTTTTGGGTACATCTACTAGTGCCGAAAATGTATTATTGATAGAAACTGTGCGAAATTTTGTATACTAATGTATCTAAACATGAGGAATGAAAATCTGCAACTACATCCGAAATATCTCTACAATTTTCAATTTGCAGCAACTTTATCTACCGCATGAAGTGTGCTTTCCAACGTTTTTGGGAACATCTACTAGTGCCAAAAATGTATTTTTGATAGACACTGTACGAAATTTTGTATACTAATCTATCTAAACATGAGGAATGAAAATCTGCAACTACATCCGAAATATCTGTACAATTGCCGATTTGCAGCAACTTTCTCTACCGCATGATATGTGCTTTCCAACGTTTTTGGGTACATCTACTAGTGCCAAAAATGTATTTTTGATAGACACTGTACGAAATTTTGTATACTAATGTATCTAAACATGAGGAATGAAAATCTGCAACTGCATCCGAAATATCTTTACAATTGCCGATTTGCAGCAACTTTCTCTACCGCATGAAGTGTATTTTCCAACGTTTTTGGGTATATCTACTAGTGCCAAAAATGTATTATTGATAGAAACTGTACGAATTTTTGCATACTAATGTATCTAAACATGAGGAATGAAAATCTGCAACTACATCCGAAATATCTGTACAATTGCCGATTTGCAGCAACTTTCTCTACCGCATGAAGTGTATTTTCCAACGTTTTTCGGTATATCTACTAGTGCCAAAAATGTATTTTTGATAGAAACTGTACGAAATTTTGTATACTAATGTATCTAAACATGAAGAATGAAAATCTGCAACTACATCCGAAATATCTCTACAATTTCCAATTTGCAGCAACTTTATCTACCGCATGATGTGTGCTTTCCAACGTTTTTGGGTACATCTACTAGTGCCAAAAATGTATTTTTGATAGACACTGTACGAAATTTTGTATACTAATGTATCTAAACATGAGAAATGAAAATCTGCAACTACATCCGAAATATCTCTACAATTGCCGATTTGCAGCAACTTTCTCTACCCCATGATGTGTATTTTCCAACGTTTTTCGGTATATCTACTAGTGGCAAAAATGTATTATTGATAGAAACTGTACGAATTTTTGCATACTAATGTATCTAAACATGAGGAATGAAAATCTGCAACTACATCCGAAATATCTTTACAATTGCCGATTTGCAGCAACTTTCTCTACCGCATGAAGTGTGCTTTCCAACGTTTTTGGGTACATCTACTAGTGCCAAAAATGTATTTTTGATAGACACTGTACGAAATTTTGTATACTAATGTATCTAAACATGAGGAATGAAAATCTGCAACTACATCCGAAATATCTCTACAATTTCCAATTTGCAGCAACTTTATCTACCGCATGAAGTGTGCTTTCCAACGTTTTTGGGTACATCTACTAGTGCCGAAAATGTATTATTGATAGAAACTGTGCGAAATTTTGTATACTAATGTATCTAAACATGAGGAATGAAAATCTGCAACTACATCCGAAATATCTCTACAATTTCCAATTTGCAGCAACTTTATCTACCGCATGATGTGTGCTTTCCAACGTTTTTGGGTACATCTACTAGTGCCAAAAATGTATTATTGATAGAAACTGTACGAATTTTTGCATACTAATGTATCTAAACATGAGGAATGAAAATCTGCAGCTACATCTCAAATATCTGCACAATTGCCGATTTGCAGCAACTTTCTCTACCGCATGAAGAGTATTTTCCAACGTTTTTCGGTATATCTACTAGTGGCAAAAATGTATTATTGATAGAAACTGTACGAATTTTTGCATACTAATGTATCTAAACATGAGGAATGAAAATCTGCAACTACATCCGAAATATCTCTACAATTTCCAATTTGCAGTAACTTTATCTACCGCATGAAGTGTGCTTTCCAACGTTTTTGGGTACATCTACTAGTGCCGAAAATGTATTATTGATAGAAACTGTGCGAAATTTTGTATACTAATGTATCTAAACATGAGGAATGAAAATCTGCAACTACATCCGAAATATCTCTACAATTTCCAATTTGCAGCAACTTTATCTACCGCATGAAGTGTGCTTTCCAACGTTTTTGGGTACATCTACTAGTGCCGAAAATGTATTATTGATAGAAACTGTGCGAAATTTTGTATACTAATGTATCTAAACATGAGGAATGAAAATCTGCAACTACATCCGAAATATCTCTACAATTTCCAATTTGCAGCAACTTTATCTACCGCATGATGTGTGCTTTCCAACGTTTTTGGGTACATCTACTAGTGCCAAAAATGTATTATTGATAGAAACTGTACGAATTTTTGCATACTAATGTATCTAAACATGAGGAATGAAAATCTGCAGCTACATCCGAAATATCTGTACAATTGCCGATTTGCAGCAACTTTCTCTACCGCATGATATGTGCTTTCCAACGTTTTTGGGTACATCTACTAGTGCCAAAAATGTATTTTTGATAGACACTGTACGAAATTTTGTATACTAATGTATCTAAACATGAGGAATGAAAATCTGCAACTGCATCCGAAATATCTTTACAATTGCCGATTTGCAGCAACTTTCTCTACCGCATGAAGTGTATTTTCCAACGTTTTTGGGTATATCTACTAGTGCCAAAAATGTATTATTGATAGAAACTGTACGAATTTTTGCATACTAATGTATCTAAACATGAGGAATGAAAATCTGCAACTACATCCGAAATATCTCTACAATTTCCAATTTGCAGTAACTTTATCTACCGCATGAAGTGTGCTTTCCAACGTTTTTGGGTACATCTACTAGTGCCGAAAATGTATTATTGATAGAAACTGTGCGAAATTTTGTATACTAATGTATCTAAACATGAGGAATGAAAATCTGCAACTACATCCGAAATATCTCTACAATTTCCAATTTGCAGCAACTTTATCTACCGCATGAAGTGTGCTTTCCAACGTTTTTGGGTACATCTACTAGTGCCGAAAATGTATTATTGATAGAAACTGTGCGAAATTTTGTATACTAATGTATCTAAACATGAGGAATGAAAATCTGCAACTACATCCGAAATATCTGTACAATTGCCGATTTGCAGCAACTTTCTCTACCGCATGAAGTGTATTTTCCAACGTTTTTCGGTATATCTACTAGTGGCAAAAATGTATTATTGATAGAAACTGTACGAATTTTTGCATACTAAATACTAATGTATCTAAACATGAGGAATGAAAATCTGCAACTACATCCGAAATATCTCTACAATTTCCAATTTGCAGTAACTTTATCTACCGCATGAAGTGTGCTTTCCAACGTTTTTGGGTACATCTACTAGTGCCGAAAATGTATTATTGATAGAAACTGTGCGAAATTTTGTATACTAATGTATCTAAACATGAGGAATGAAAATCTGCAACTACATCCGAAATATCTGTACAATTGCCGATTTGCAGCAACTTTCTCTACCGCATGATATGTGCTTTCCAACGTTTTTGGGTACATCTACTAGTGCCAAAAATGTATTTTTGATAGACACTGTACGAAATTTTGTATACTAATGTATCTAAACATGAGGAATGAAAATCTGCAACTACATCCGAAATATCTGTACAATTGCCGATTTGCAGCAACTTTCTCTACCGCATGATATGTGCTTTCCAACGTTTTTGGGTACATCTACTAGTGCCAAAATGTATTTTTGATAGACACTGTACGAAATTTTGTATACTAATGTATCTAAACATGAGGAATGAAAATCTGCAACTGCATCCGAAATATCTTTACAATTGCCGATTTGCAGCAACTTTCTCTACCGCATGAAGTGTATTTTCCAACGTTTTTGGGTATATCTACTAGTGCCAAAAATGTATTATTGATAGAAACTGTACGAATTTTTGCATACTAATGTATCTAAACATGAGGAATGAAAATCTGCAACTACATCCGAAATATCTGTACAATTGCCGATTTGCAGCAACTTTCTCTACCGCATGAAGTGTATTTTCCAACGTTTTTCGGTATATCTACTAGTGCCAAAAATGTATTTTTGATAGAAACTGTACGAAATTTTGTATACTAATGTATCTAAACATGAAGAATGAAAATCTGCAACTACATCCGAAATATCTCTACAATTTCCAATTTGCAGCAACTTTATCTACCGCATGATGTGTGCTTTCCAACGTTTTTGGGTACATCTACTAGTGCCAAAAATGTATTTTTGATAGACACTGTACGAAATTTTGTATACTAATGTATCTAAACATGAGAAATGAAAATCTGCAACTACATCCGAAATATCTCTACAATTGCCGATTTGCAGCAACTTTCTCTACCCCATGATGTGTATTTTCCAACGTTTTTCGGTATATCTACTAGTGGCAAAAATGTATTATTGATAGAAACTGTACGAATTTTTGCATACTAATGTATCTAAACATGAGGAATGAAAATCTGCAACTACATCCGAAATATCTTTACAATTGCCGATTTGCAGCAACTTTCTCTACCGCATGAAGTGTGCTTTCCAACGTTTTTGGGTACATCTACTAGTGCCAAAAATGTATTTTTGATAGACACTGTACGAAATTTTGTATACTAATGTATCTAAACATGAGGAATGAAAATCTGCAACTACATCCGAAATATCTCTACAATTTCCAATTTGCAGTAACTTTATCTACCGCATGAAGTGTGCTTTCCAACGTTTTTGGGTACATCTACTAGTGCCAAAAATGTATTTTTGATAGACACTGTACGAAATTTTGTATACTAATGTATCTAAACATGAGAAATGAAAATCTGCAACTACATCCGAAATATCTCTACAATTGCCGATTTGCAGCAACTTTCTCTACCGCATGAAGTGAATTTTCCAACGTTTTTGGGTATATCTACTAATATACTCGCGCGTGTTTTAAAGACCTGTTTATCCACTTATACTTTAATATACTATTGCTATTTCCACAGCTAGGTATGCATTTATTTCACAAACTGTTTCATTTTTTTAGAAAAAAATTATTCTTCAGCATCATCATCGGAAGAAAATCTGCTACCATCTGCGCGCTTTATACATCCGAAAATTCTCATACAGCAACAATGTTTTTTTAATTCAACGGATCCCATCAGGTCGAAGCAATGAATTAATTAGCATAGCTGATCTGTTAGCTGTTTATCCTTTGATAAAATATTTTCTATTTATAACATTAAACCGTAATATTTTCTTTATTACATATCACCTGATTCAAAATTGTTTAATTTTACGTGAATCAGGTCCGACGTTCTTGTTAAAATGTGAAAGTAACAAGTTTTTATAAATAAATTTCAATAAACGTCGTTCTGTAACTTTTCGAAAATGTTACCGATCAGTATATTGGCGACTTTTGTGGCGATCGGAAGCGTAGTTAAATTAATTTCGAAATCGCTCTGCGCTGTCGCGTTCGTATTTTCGGTATTAAAAATTTGTGTCTGTGTAATAACTAATTAAATCGTAATCGTTGTTTAATTGAAGTGTTGGACTAGGAAAACAGATCATAGCTTGAGTTAGTACTACAAAAATTGTTCAAAATTCGCTCATTTTTATCGTTTTCCAATGCAGACGAAACAATGGTGCAAGGTAAGTCAATTTGATGTTATTCCCTCTACTATTTATTTAATTGCTTATTATTTTGGGTTCATGACAATGAATCGAACGATTATGGTTATATTGAAAGGACTACAGTGTGTCCCGTTTACGTTTATGTCTGTCGATCTTACATTTTTGAAAATCTACTCCAAAATGTGAGAATTGTAAAATTTATATTGGCGTTTGGGGTGGTAGAAAATTACACAGCTCTACACAGATATAAGGGATAACGTCCAATTTAAACAAATACTATATACAAAAAATCACCTCTCTTTCATACTTTAAATAATTGAAATTCTAACTTCAAAATATAAAATAAAGGTAAATTTAAAACTCTTTTGGCAGTACTTAAATTTCAAATTCTTACAAATAAATGACCAGTTCACTGGCTCAAAACTTTCCCGTCTTTAGTACAATGACGTATTAAATAAATAGCTTTCTTGCGTAATAACTCAAAATAAAATAGTTTTTTTGTAATAACTCAAAAAAATAAAAAATAAACATATAGTGTATGGTATGGTTGTAATCAGAAAACGATTTCTGACTTCTCTTGAAATACTATACAGGGTACGTCATAAATATTTTGTTCGTTTCCGGATAGACCGGAAGTAAATTGGTATACTTATTATACTCGATTCAAAGAGTCGTATGTCCTCTACTTCACTGCAGAATTTTACTTCTTCATCTTTGTTAGTAAAAAAGTAATGAATTTTCAAAAATTCGTCCCCCCCCCCCGGTGCTTGGAGAAGATTTTGAGAAAATCGATTTTGAACTTTTGACCAATTTTGGGCACCAATAAATCGGCCACGTTACATTTTCGTTCTTTAGAAATACATAAGTAAAAATTTTGGCCATCCTTTGGCAACATTTTTCAATTTTCAAATTTTAATTAAGTTAAACAGTTCTTGAGCTAGACTCTAAAGAGACAAGGGCACCCACTATCGATAACGCTCTTCAATATAGTCTTGGAAGCCGTAATTGGAGACAGTGATCTTAAAACTTCAGGAGGATTACCATAATTGCCATTGCTTATACGGACGATGTGGCGTTAATCAGTAGATCACCAGAGGAGCTTAAAACGGTATTTAAAAAGCTAGAAAGAACGACAAAGGAATATGGGATACAGGTGAATACGAACAAAAGGAAAAATATAGAAAAGTGAGGTGGCCAGGAAGTAGGAAAGGGGAAACACGAGTCATCACGGAAGAAGGGAAAGTGTATCTTTTTGAGGAAGTTAGCTAATTCGAATATCTTGGGGGGGGGGGGTACTATAACTAACAAAAGTGAAGAAAAGGAGAAGAAATAGAGAGGAGAACAGGAAAAGGAACCTGAGGAACCCGTTGGAATCTAAACACGTCTCCTTGGCAGCCAAGATACGGCTGTATAGAACAGTCGTTCAGTTCTGTATGGTTCGGAGCACTGGATAATGAAAGCAAGAATTTAAGAAAGTGGACGCCTGGGAGAGGAAGATGTTAAGAAGCATTTTTGGAGGAATTCACGATAAGGAAGAGAACTGGAAACTGCGAACAAACAAGGAAATTATTGGAAAACCCACAATAGTACAAAGAATTAGCGCCCAAAGCGTCAGGTGGTTGGGCCACATAGAGAGAATGAAACCAAATAGAATTCCAAAAGGAGTAGGTACTAAAAACGAAAGGGGAGAAGAGAAAGAGAGGAAAACCCGGAAAGGAAGTGGTAGAAGACGATTTGACAGGGGTAGGAGTGGAGAGTTGGACACAAAAAGCCCAGAACAAGGAAGTGTCGACCACCCCTTAGAGCAAGGAAGCCTAGGGCCTAGAAGTCCTGGAGCGCTGAAATATTATTATTAAAATGTTATTTTTAAATACAACCCAACACGTTTCGTCACTGTGTGCCATTATGAAAGGTAACAGATTGTGACCGATAGAAATTAAACAAGGAGTTGCCAAGATCAAAAATTACAGCATCTAATTGACCATCTTTCCACGAAAGTAAAACATGAAAATGATGTGCGGTGGGGGAACCTAGGCATACCACACCAAAAAATCCTAGAAGTTATAAATTTTGTTGTGATCAAAGATGTGAAATAATGGCGAATCAATAATGCCAATTTGCTCAAGGTACTCCATACACATCGCTATATTTATGCATTTCAAAGCCTTCCAAAAATCAAATTTGGATTTTATACAGGGTGGCGCATTAAAAAGGTAACACGCCTGTTTTGGGACACTTAGACAAGCTTCTTAAAAAAACGCTCGGATACGTCGATTTTTTATTTTTGGGTAACAAATTTTGATATCAAATTTGACTTTGTCAGGTCAAACCCCTAGCCCCAGCAACCCCTAACTCAAGAATTTAAATAGGGAAAAGGAGTCGAGAGACGCCTCTTTTGAAACGTCTTTTAATTCTCTATTCGACAGTATGAATGAAAATTAGTTTTATTCAATTTTTTTTTCACTCCCATGAAAAGCACCCTCCAGATTAACTAAGGTGGGGTGTTGTTTAAGAAAAATCCTGAAACACGCCACCTTTGACTTTTGAACGGCACATTTTGATGTCAAATTTGACTTTGTCAGGTCAACCCCCTAGCCTCAGCAACCCCTAACTTAAGAATTTAAATAGGGAAAGGGTGTCGAGCGACCCTTAATTTGAAGCGTCTTTTAATTCTCTATTTGACAGTATGACCGAGATTAGTTTTGTTCAATTTTTTTTTCGTCCCCATGAAAGCACCCCTTAGATCAGTAGTTCCCAACCAGGGGGGCGCGCCTCCCAAGGAGGGCATAGAGAGATGTCAAGGGGGGCGGAAAGCGTTTGCATTTTAGAAAAAAACAAAAAAACAAACAAACAACATTAACAAATAACATTACAATGTAATGTTTAATTTACACGCATAAAATTAATTAAATTAAATATCATATTCACTTATTCTGTCAACCACTGTTTCAAAACCCGACGTCGTCAATCGCAGTTCATAAAAGTTTCGACAAGTGAAAAAGTAAAGGGGGGCATGAAAATATAATTTATAGTCCGGGGAGCCTCAACAAAAAAAAGGTTGAGAAACACTGCCTTAGATTAACTAAGGTGGGGGTGTTGTTTAGGAAAAATCCTGAAACACGCCACTTTTGACCTTTTGAACGGCACATTTCAGGATTTTTCCAAAACAACACCCTCACCTTAGTTAATCTAGAGGGTGATATTCATGGGGGTGGAAAAAAATTGAATAAAACTAATTTTCATTCATACTGTCGAATAGAGAATTAAAAGACGTTTCAAATGAGGGGTCGCTCGACTCCTTTTCCCTATTTAAATTCTTGAGTTAGGGGTTGCTGGGGCTAGGGGTTTGACCTGACAAAGTCAAATTTGACATCAAAAGTTGTCCCCCAAAAATAAAAAAATTTTAAGAAACTTGTCTAAGTGTCCCAAAACAGGCGTGTTACCTTTTCAATGGGCCACCCTGTATTTCAAAAATTTCAAATTCTATTTTATTATGTTAAGTCATGAGTATCTTTGTGATCAAACGTATTGGTTTGTATTTAAAATAAAACATTTAAGTGCAACTAATTATTATAATTACTTGTGTACGTAAATTTTAGAGAAAATTAATTCCACAATTTCCCTTAAATTTCAAAATTTTCTTTTTCAAACGCCGACATCCCCAAACTTATAAAGAGCAAGTTTAAATGCAAAGAATTTTAATTTCGGTTGTTTTTTAAAGAGTAAATTGGTTAAAATCACACTTTTTTCCATTCTAAATTCCAATGCACACAGAAATAAGAAAACGATTCGTGCGCTTAACGCCTTAAAAGGGGTTTAATAAAGTGAACTGTCTTTTCTAAAGATTCTTTTTTTTTTTTCTTTTTATTTAATTAACGTGCCAATGAATACAATCGATATCGAGTTGCACCGAATCTTAAATTTGTACTCTTTTTTAACTTTACCGCCGCCGCCTTTTCCTTTTCCCTTACTTTTGAAAATCAAAACTTTTCGCGTGTTATTCGCGCAATTTAACTAAACGTAGGTAATTGTGCGCATACATATTGACTTCTCGCACATATTAGTTTAATGGCGTTCATTTATGATAATCTCTGTTATTATAAGACAGATATTGAACTTAACATGATAAAGGGTGGTCCGTTTCGAATCAAAATTAATCACGTAGAGTGCATAATCCAGCGACCTTTGAGAAAATTGTAATATTGTCAATCAAGCTTGAGCAGTTATTATAAAAGGGTTTATATAATAATAAAGAAGGGTCAACATTACAGTAGGAAAGCAAAATTATGGCCACAAAAATAAAGTTACTGAGGGAAAACAGTCGTATAATCTTTATATGTTCCAATTAGACAAGTATGACACTCGTAAAAACTTTGATGACGTTGATATTCTTATATTAAGCTGCGGGAATAGATGGATATAAGACAAAGTAGTTTTTTTTCTCAGTGGACTTTATAGATTTTTTACGCTTCTTTTTTTTTTCTTAAAATATACACTTCATACAAATCACCCTTTTAACCCTAACTTAGTCCTTTTCCCGTGCGCTCCCGTAATTAAATACAGCTTACACGCATACTTTACCATTCCCAAAGGTGGTCCATTCTAATTTTGCGGGATGAATTAATATTCTGCGTAATTTTTGCTTAAGAAGCACATTAACATTTTTTCAATACACGAAATTTGCCTCTCGTCGATGTTATTTGGCACGATTCAAGTTCACAAGCAAAAGTTGAGCTTAGAAACATTCTAATTTTAGAGATTGAATAAAATTTAATATTCCAGACATTTTCATTTACTTAATTCAAGTTAATTGCCCGAAATTTGGCATTAAAGATGACACTCGCCGATTTAATTTAATATATAATTTAAACATCAATTTTGATTCGCGAAAGTGAAATTACAATTTCTACCGGATTCTTTGCTATTTTAAAGGCCTTCCCACAATTAGTATTAACTAACAACATTCTAATTTTACAGGATAAATTAATTAATATTCGGGGAAAGTTCCAAAAAACTCAAAATCTTCCCCATGCGTTTGTTTATTGATGGATTAATTAAAATATCCATGATGAAGGTCCGATGCTGACAAAAGGGTTAAATGCCGAATAAATAAAACAACTCGTAACCTCCCTTTAGATAAATACAATGAAGTCGAAAATTAATGATTATCAAAATTATGACATGATCATAGCGACATGTTTCGATATTATGAATAATATCATCTTCAGGCGTAACGACAAATACCATAGCTAATAGTTACTTACTTATAACATGGTAATAACAATTAATACAAAATTAACGTAGAGTTGGCTATGCCGATGACATAGCGATTGTGGTACGTGGCAGATTTGAAGAGACCGTATCAGTTGTGATGCAGGGAGCTTTAAATCTAGTGGAAGCATGGTGCGGAGAAGAGGGTCTGTCGGTTAATCCAACAAAAACGAACCTCATTCTCTTCTCACGAAGAAAAGGGCCGACAAAGCTAAAAGACATAGCAATGTATGGCACCAAGGTGAAGGTTGTGGGAGAAGGCAAATACTTGGGAATAACGCTTGACCAAGGGCTAACCTTCAAACCGCACCTAGAGAAGACAGCGAACAAAGCCACAAAGTCCTTGTGGGCTTGCAGGCGAGCGTTCGGAAGCAAGTGGGGCTTATCTCCAATGATGACCCACTGGATATACACCAGAATGATCAGACCGATCATTACGTGTGGTGTGGTGGCATAAAACCTCCACCCAGACGAACATACAGAAACTCAGCAAGGTGCAGCGTAGGGCTTGCCTTGGCATCACGGGGGCAATGATAACCACCCCTACGGCAGCTATGGAGACCCTCTTGAACTTACCGCCGCTAAACCTAGCAATTAGGGCAGAGGCGCTCAGAGGGGCATACCGGCTGAGAGTTAACGGCGAGGAGGGATCGTCAAGGGCGGGGCACTCGCTCATCTTTGACGAAATCTCCAAAGACAAAACCCTTAGTATGAACACTGAGAGGATACCCAAAACAGTTTGTCCTATCAAACTGTTTAAGACAACAATCCCCACTCGGCAAGAATGGGAGAGCAATTCCAGTAAAGCGAAGCTGAATGGAATCGTGTATTACACAGACGGCTCGAAAACCACAAAGGGCACCGGCTCTGGAGTATACGGGAGCAATGGACGGGGCTGCAGAATTTCTGTAAGCCTAGGACAACAAGCGACCGTATTCCAAGCCGAGGTATATGCAATCCTGGCGGCGGCTGCTCAACTATTAAAAGAGAACCTTATCAAAAGGAAAATCTTTATAGTGACAGACAGCAAAGCAGCGATAGCAGCAATAGACTCATATGTGGTAAATTCAGGGCTAGTCCTTGAATGCACACAAATGCTAAACGCACTAGGTAAGTGCAACTCAGTCACACTAGTGTGGGCACCTGGGCATGCGGGAATCGCAGGTAACCAGGTTGCTGACGAGCTTGCGAGAATGGCAAGCGCAAAACCATTCATAGGACCCGAACCGGCTTGTGGGATTACTTATAACACAGTCAAAAAGGAGATTCAAGCAATACTCACGAAAGAGCATTGCAGACATTGGTCGAAAATCCCAGGACAGAGTCATTCCAAGATCTTCCTGGAAACCCCAAACGGGGACCTAGCTACGTCCATCTTAAAGTTAAGCAGGACGAAGATAAAACTTGCGACAGAAATGGTCACGGGCCACTGTCGCATGAACAAACACCTGCACAACATGGGACTGACTGAAAGCCCGACATGCAGGGGTTGTGGTGAGGCAGATGAAACGCCCTATCACGTCATTTGCCAATGTGAGGCATTCATAAAGGCAAGGGAACTCCTACTTGGAAATGAAAAAATTACACAAGAGGAAGTAACGAAGATTCACCCTACTAAAATCCTGGACTTTGTAAAAGATACAGGTATTCTTGAAGGGTAGACAACACCGGGGAGCACAATAGACCAAAAGGTCGCAGTGCGGGAACCTATTGGGACCACCCCCAGAATAATAATAATAATAATAATAATAACGTAGAGATGAAAGATGGGTAAATGGGTAGAGACGTCTCAGCGATACAAGGGTAAACGTGAATGAACAAGAGAATTAATCGTTACCTCTTTCTAATATGGACCAAACCTATTTAATATTCAGGGGTCTTCGCGTACGTAAAATGAGGAGCAATATTTGACACCAAAGGTGCAGCACTTCAATTTGATAATAAACCCTTCATAATAAGGAAATCCAGAAAGCTCTAAGGGGATCGGATCAATTGGTAAAAATACACCGAACCTTCCCCTTCAACGATAGTTTAATTAAATGAAGTAATGTCGTTGATTAATTAAAGACTAGAACGACATGCTTCGGGATAATCCAATCCCATTTTCAAGCCAAAAGTACCAAAATTATCTTAGATAATTACAATTGAAGAAAAGGGGGAAACCATTCCTATAAAAATTACATCAATTTTTGTCAACACTCTACACAACATTTTTGTAAAAATCGCCAGTTAAATTAAAAAAGTTGAAAGGGTTCTCTAAATGAGAAACCCAGGTTGCGCTTAAAGAGCCATTTAACTTTTACTACATTTTATTCCCTTTCATTCCGCTATTTTTATACTTTTGGCTTGAAAATGGGATTGGATTATCCCGAAACATGTCACTTTCGTCTTTAATTAATCAACTACATTACTTCATTTAATTAAACTATCGTTGAAGGAGAAGGTTGGGTATATCTCTCTCTAACTCAATTTATTTATTTTTAATTATTTATTTATTATTTTTTTAATTACTTCTTACCTTGAGGTAAACTGAATTAACCGCCTTGGTAGTGATGTAGGTTCTGGACCAAAAAGTCACTAGATTTTTTTAGGTTGATAGTACTGGTCACTAGAAAAGTCGGTAGATTTTCAAGGCCACACCCCTCGTTTGAGGTATTGAACAGGTAAAAACAGATAAAAATAGGTATTGAACAGGTAAAAAACAGGGGCGTGGCCTTGAAAAGCTAGTGACTTTTCTTGCAACCAATACTACGAACCTAAGAAAAGTTACTAAATCTAGTGACTTTTTGGTCCAGAATCCTCCTACATCCACTACTCGCCTTCTTTTATTCTTGTCTATCCTGTGACAGGTCTCGGCTTTCCCTTCCTATTGCTCTGGTTTCGAATCTTCGCCTGGTAAGCCTTATGGCATTTTCAGTACGTGTTCCACCTCCTCCAGCTACCTTTCTCCAAATTTCGTCGAATTCACTACCTTTTTAACCACTTCCGTTTTCACTTCTTTTCTTACTTCCCATTTTTCAAACAATGTTGTGTTTAGCCCGTAGTGGTTTATGAAATTGAGACAAAGCAAACGTTTGGTCAGTTATATGACTTTAGCGGTATGATCGGGAAGATGGCGAGTTTTTGGGTCAAACTATCACAGGGGAATACGATACACCAGCATCAAAACAGCGACCCATCACCGGCGAAAATCAAGTTCAAGCTAATTTTTTTCTTCAGGGTGGCCGAATCAATTCTGCAATTTATTGTAAGACCTTAAAAAATGGCGTCGTACAATCAAAGAAAAAGACGTGGCTTGTTAAGTAAAAGCCCGTCTTCACACAATCAATCGAACTCAAGAACTGATCGAATCATTTGGATGGGAACAATTTCGTCGCCCTTCGTACAGCCCCGATCTAGCGCCCTGTGACTACCACTTATTCCTGTATTTGAAGAAGCATCTGGGTGGTCAGCGGCACCAAGGCCGTAGCCGGGGGGGATCAAGGGGGTCAGAACCCCCCCGAAACTCAGTGGAAAATAACAATTTCTTAAACGAAATGTAAATTACATTACGTACTTTGTAGTTACATCGGGTGGCGTGTAATTGTTAAAATTTGGTCCCCCCCCCCGAATATTTTTTCTGTCTACGGCCTTGAGCGGCACGATGACGATGAAGATGTCAAAACGACCATGTTACAGTGAACTCTTTAGAATCAACTTTTCTAACGTTTCTTTAGATATTATCATCGGCTCTGGATATAACCCTTGCAAAATGCTTTTTACTCGTTTAATGAAAGAGATGCATTTTTCCCTATTATTAAGTGATCCACTGTTCTTTTATCCAGGGACTTCAATCTCATCGGAATACTTCTTAATCACTATATTTATTTCCATTATTATTTTTTATCCCATGCTTATCCCTACCGTGCTTTCATTTACATCCTCTTTCCCATTCGTAGCGTTACAATTCTTGGAAGTCGCCCTGTCTCCTCCTCTTCATTTAATAAACTTTTCAAGAATTTCCAACAAAATTCGTTTTTTTTATGTACTCTCGGTAATTATTTAGTATCCGGGATTATGCACCACGCCGTTTCAACTTTTTCCCTATAAGAGAGTATTACCAGATAACTCAGAAAAGCTGTAACAAATTGAACGCAAGTCACTAAATTGTTTAAAAATGCGGCTTACGCGGCCTCTTCAACCGATCAATTTCAAGTTAATACTGGCACACATTAGATACGTGTCTTTATGTTTTAATTAGTACTTTATACAGGATCGTCCCATGATCGCCACGGCGCCATAGTCAGTAAGATAAAAACAACTTCCGGGTTTGTACAGTGACAAAATTTCAAAAGTCAACGCTGTAACTTTGTCACTGTCACTTTTGTCTATTATTTCATTATCTTCATCGTTCTCAATTATTCTGACACCTTTTCTCATTTTTCATCAAACCACTCCTTCTAATTATCATTTTGGTTTTCATCAATACTCCATTTATTGCTGTTCTCATCTCTATTCTGTTTTACTTTCTTTTTTCCTCTTTCCTAATCTTCTACTATTTCTTTCTGATATTTCCGAAACTTATTAATCTTTGCCCACTGTCGTTTGTTTGGGCATGTTCACTGTGTTTTTCCGCTATTACTTCGTCTTCTTTTGTCACTACCACTATCTTCGCTTCTTACTTGGATAACATTATTTCTCTTCCAGAAGTTCATAGAATGCATCTTTATCTTCTTTTTTTCAAGACATTTCCCATTAGTTTACTCTGGATAATATATCCCTTGCCTAATTTCCTCTCCTCCCTCCTACGTTTAAAGCATTCCATGTCATTTATTTCTATTTCTCTTTATTTAGTTTCCTACAATGTCTTAGTTTCTATTCCATATCTTTTTATTTCCCTGTCATTGCTGCCTCTTATATTGCATGGTCCCATATTCGTCGTTATGTATCTACGGTATGCGCCAAAATATACAGTACTGGCTTTCGCGTAGCCCGCATGCGCATGCCTGTTCGTCTGCGTGTTGTTGCATCACCATTATGCATTGCTAGTTGTACAACGAACGTTGTACTCTGTCGTGTCAGAAGTGGTAATGGGTCTCGCGACGGAGGACAAGGTATTCATAGTGGAATATTGGATCTCAGGATTGAATATTGTGCACGACTTTTGGCCATAGTGTACGAGAATCCAGATTTCTTACTCAACGTGTGGTTCTCTGATTTGGAAGGTTTTATCAATTTTCAGCTGTCCAGATCCGGCCAAAACTGTTCCTGCGTCACGTCAGAAGATCATCTCGTTTTTCAGGACTCCAGTGTATGTTTCAAAATCTGCGTGATCGTTATGAACACGGCGCAATGGAGCACATTTACAGTATCATTCCGATAACTAAATAATAACAATAACAGCAACATAGTTTTCTAGTACCTACTGTATATTTTGGCGCATACTGTATTTTCGTTTTTCTCTCTTCGTTTTTTTTGCTGTCACATTTGTTTTTGCGTGATTTTCGAGCTTTGCTATACGATTTTTTTTTTCGTTTCATATCCTTTTCCTTGTCCGGGTTTTCTCTTCCAGTTTCCTTCTTTTAATTGTGCAGTTTTTGTCTTTTCTGCTTTTTCGAGTTTTTACTACTTTGCATCCCATTTGCATTCTTCTTCTTCTTCCACGGTTGGCTTTTGCAATCTTATTTTAGTTTTCCAGTCTCTTTCCTTCCTCTTTTGGACCTTTTCTTTTTCATTTTGGGCTATATCTCACAGATCTCATCATTAATATTCTTTATTCCTTTATCTGCATCAATTTCCCTTTGTTGATCTCTTGCATTTTCAAATTCCGTCTTTTCAACCCTTAGATTGACCCCCCACTAACATTGTTTCCTTTATAAATTCTTCAGCTGATTTTGATTTTGGATACTACATTCGAATTTTTCGGGTAGGTAATGTTTGCTTATTAAATTCGAATGAAGTAAAATTTTACCAATTTTTTTATTGAACGAAATGTAGCGCCAGCGCGTCGATGTAATTTGACACGATTCAAACTTTGACTCATGGAAGTCAAATTACAATTCCTAATCCAACTATAAGTTAGATCTTCAATGCGTTCATAATACGAATCTCTTTTTGACAATGAAAATGCTTTCGAGATGTCAAGTTACACGAGACAAGCTCTAATATTATGAAGTTTCAGTTATTTGAAAATTGTTTAGGACACCTATTTCTTTTGCTCACCTTTGAGTTTGTGACACTTTCTACAGTTCGAGACACAATAATTTAATTTTCAAGAAAGTACACGATGCCTTTAAATTCATGCTTTCACGAAATTTGTTGATCTTTAATTAATACTCCATCGCTTTTGTCACTATTTATTTAATTTTAACCTAGAAATAACATTTTCATTAAATCTATTTATAATAAACATTCTCCAACATGTCTACGTTCTAATTTTAGTTAAAATTCCAAACAATATGCGCAACATACTTTATGCTAACTTTATTAAAAATATTTTTAACAGGCGTGAAATATGTAAAGGGAAGGTGTGTAAAAGGAACGATCTCAAAAGGTAAAAGTCAGAACGCTAATCAACCTAATTGCATATCTACCAAAAAAAAAAGGTTAAATGCAATCTGCAGCTTAAAATTAGGTTAATTTCGACACTCGACATCAGTTGAAATTTCTTTTAGTCAGATTTGTGCGTTTTTCCGGATTACGAAAACGCAACGAAGCGCGCTTTGAAATTTAAAGGATTTAATTAATTTATAGAAACAAGCCCTAGTGTACGTATACACGGATATAATTCGTTGAAAAGTAAGAGAGTGAAGTATCATTGTTCAAGGGAATAATATTCCCTTTAAAGTAAAGTACCTTATGAGATATTTGTAAGAGGATTTGATAAAAAGCATATTATGCGTTTCTTTGTGCAGTTTACTTCCAATTCGATTGAAGGAGCTTTATTGTTTTCCATCTTCGCTTAATACAGACGATGCTTCATAAAATATGAAAAATCTATATCGAAAAATAGGCCACAATATGCTATGAACCAAACTATTTTAAAAGAATGATAGATATCAAGCTTTTAACAAGGCTTAGAAGATGTTTTGGTGCATTTCGCCATTTTCTACTCAGCTTGAGTTTGTGGTAACGACGAATACTAAGCTATAAGGAGAATGTAATCTCAATAATTTTGTTTCTTTCCAATTTCTAAATTACACACTTAACGAGCAATGAATAATGTAAGATTAACTGAACAGTGCTTTAAATTCCAAATACTCTACGTATCAAGGGAAATTAGGGCTACATAGAAAAATGTTCATTAAGTAGATTCATAGGGTCCATCGCTAAAAAAATGAAGGCTCTAAATGAGGTTTGGATGAATATCTTTTAATTGTAAGTAATTAATAACTCATAACCTTCCCCCATGATGACTAATTATTTTTAATAATTTTAATATGAGAGTGAAAATATTATTAGCGACATGTTTCGATATACAGGGTGGGCCATGGAAAAGGTAACACGCCTGTTTTGGGACACTTAGACAAGTTTCTTATAAAAACGCTCGGACACGTCGATTTTTTAAAATTGGGGGACAACTTTTGATGTCAAATTTGACTTTGTCAGGTCAACCCCCAAACCCCAGCAACCCCTAACTCAAGAATTTAAATAGGAAAAAGGAGTCGAGCGACCCCTCATTTGAAACGTCTTTTACTTCTCTATTCGACAGTATGAATTAAAATTAGTTTTATTCAACTTTTTTCACCCCCATGAAAAGCATCCTCTAGATTAACTAAGGTGGGGGTGTTGTTTAGGAAAAATCCTGAAACACGCCACCTTTGACTTTTTGAACGGCACATTTTGATGTCAAATTTGACTTTGTCAGATCAACCCCCTACCTCCAGCAACCCCTAACTCAAAAATTTAAATAGGGAAAGGGAGTCGAGCGGCCCCTCATTTGAAGCGTCTTTTAATTTAAGTGTCCCAAAACAGGCGTGTTACCTTTTCAATGGCCCACCCTGTATTTAAGCAGTCTTACTTGAGTTTTCAGTGGCCTAGCCTTCACGTCTATTTAATTACATTCACCATCACCCAATAATTTTTTTATATTTATTGTAAGTATTCAATTTCTATTGATTAAACTTATACTAACATTTTAGCTTAAGATAGCCTGATGATGATATTGCTTAAGTATATCGAAACATGTCGCTAATAATATTTTCACTGTCATATTAAAATTATTAAAAATAATTAATCGTCATGGGGAGGGTTATGAGTTATTAATTACGTAGAATTAGAAGATATTGATGAAGTAGCATTTGAAGCCCAGTCTTAGGTATACGATACTGAAACTGACGAGTCTTGTAAAACAGGTATTAAGCAAACTTTTCTTCTACCGAGGACGACACAGGGTCTTGTTTGAATGAAACTTAAAAGTCTTACGTTCCATTGTATCAAGCCCAAATAGTGTGTATCCTTTACGACCTGGTTCCTGGTCTGTTAGTGATACTGCAGTTTTTAGCCAAATTCTGTTCGCTAAGAATTCTTCAGTTCATCTTCAATTACAAATCGTCGTGCATACTATTTTACGGTACAGGGGCCCATTTGATGTAAAATCGCCTATCAAATCTCTTCAGAAACTTCCCACGGTGGTTTCCCCCACTCCACCCCCCATCTATTTGGTACACTACCGTCGATTTCCTCGCTGTGGGCCTCACTAAAACCACTCACAATGAACCGTTTTTTGCATCACATCTGGTTGACGGCGCCTTAATTTTGACTTCTATTCCAAAATGTGCTTGACAGTTACGTGTCCAGAATTTTGGCAAGGCTCCCTTTCTGTCGATTTCTTGGGTGTGAGATATGTTCCCTGTTTTCTCATGGGTTTCAGTAGATTTCGAGCCAATTCCGCTCCAAAGTCTTCGATTTTAGCGTCGCTTATGGGGATAAATCGAAAGGTAGGCATTCTATACACTATGCATCAAGAGCCATCTGTACTCCACCATCCGTCCAAAATCGAACCAACCTCCTAGTTTGATCCATCCTTAAATGTGAACGGCTTGATCAAGTGGGTCACTTTCCTCCTCCTCTTCCTCGATCCAACACCGCAAAACAGATGGGAAAAAACTCAAATTCTTGGAAATTCCTGGAACTTAATTATATAATATTTTTAAGTTTTCGATTCTTTTCTGCAACTATTGTTTTCTTTGTGGCAAATTCTTTTTCAAAACTTGTATGACTTGGTTAACTTTTAAGGGGAAATTTACGATTAACCCATGGAGGTGCAAGGTAAACCCATCAAAGAATCGACGTTTTTTACCATGGAATGTTTCACACACGGAGGGTAAATAAGAACTGAGTTGAACCTATATGGGCGACCCGCAGCAGTAAGGTATTCGCTAAAAGTATTGGGATCAAACTTTTTCAGGAGAGTGTACTGTAGAAGTTGAGCTAATTATCACTTACGGACAGAGAGTTTATTTACTATGGGATTCCTTAGGAGGTATGTGGAAAACGCTCTCCATAACGTGCAGTGAACGGGTCTAGGACGTTTGAACGCGACCGTTTGAACGCGACCGTTTGAACGCGGCCGTTTGAACGCAACGACGGTTGAACCCAGGGACGTTTTAACGCAGGGACTTTTGAACGCAGAGACGTTTGGACGCAGGCCATTTGAACGCAGGGATGTTTGAACGCAGGGACGTTTGAACACAGAGACCTTCGAACACAAAATTTAAATTATTTTTTAAATTATTACCGTTTAAGTTTAGTTTAGAACACATTAGCCAAAACTGAGCACCTGTAAATATGTAGTCTAAAATGATTGTTTTTGTTAAAGACTTACAGTTAGATCGTCGAACTTTCGCGATAAAGACAAAATTCTATTTAGGAAGTGCTATCTTACTATTTTAGATTGTGTGACGTTTCGTCCATTCCATTTCGTCCACTGGCCGCTACGTCCACGAATTCTTTCGTCCAACGCCTTCCAAATCCATTAATTCTTTTGTCCACTGGCCGCTACGTCCACTAGTTCTTTAGTCCACCGCCCTCAAAATCCATTAATTCTTTTGTCCACTGGCCGCTACGTCCACTAGTTCTTTAGTCCACCGCCCTCAAAATCCATTAATTCTTTTGTCCACCTCCCTTATTAATTGATTATTAATTATTATTAGGTCAAAAAAAGACCTACGTCTTAATATTAAAAGTATTTTTAGGTGGCAGGTTCGCGTAGTGATCCTGTTTTAAAAAAAAAACTGAAGAGGTCCTAACAACGATTCAATATGCTTCGCCCCCATGTACACAGAGGTCCGCCCTCACACGAATGTGTTCTAAACTAAACTTAAACGGTAATAGTTTAAAAAAATTTTAAATTTTGTGTTCGAAGGTCTCTGCGTTCAATAGTCCCTGCGTTAAAACGTCTCTGCGTTCAAACGTCCCTGCGTTCAAACGGTCGCGTCCAAATGGGCCATTCCCGCAGGGAACACCCCTCAAACTTCATTTGAAGGAAATGGTACCGAAGTAGAGAAGGGGTTGGGCGTGAACGTTCAATCCAAGAGAACACTTTTGCAATCACTACTGTCAGTAACATATTAACCAAACGAACACAAGAGAAATGTAAATGTGGGCCATAAGCAACAATTCCTAGGTGCCTAATACACGTTTAATTTTATTAATGTGTATCATGGGACTAGGACAATTGCTTTTTGGCATTTAAATCGAGGAGAAGTAAAAAGAGAGCTTTGTGCTCAATATGTAATTTGCAGGAAAACACTCAATCACTTATAACAATTTGTCTTCCTCTGTTACAGGCGAATTTTAGTAGAAGTAAACCTCGTTTAAAGCTTGTCCTATATCACATCATCATTATGTCCTTAAAAGTGGACGTCTGCCATAAATTGGTGTATACGCTACTTTTTAGCGCATTTTTATAAAAAATAAAGAAAAATTAGTTATTATGTTTGCGCCTTGTTCACTTAGATCTACTTTTCTTGGTTTGGCTGATTTGGTTTGCGCTTTTTCCAGGACACTGACAACAATAACTACGTTTTGGAACTTCATTCCCTATTGGAAATAATAATAATTCATACAGATACTGATCTGTGGATGAAATATAAATAAATGAGTATTATCTCATCATCAAAGGCATCTTATATGAAATCGACAAGAACTTTGATCTGCATGTTAATAGCTTCTCTCAGGGTACACTGAAGTAATCCCAGAACTGACTTTTGGTAGTGCAATGGATTTTCCAATCATATTCTTGATAGTCTATTGGTTTGTTCATTGACTTCCACTTCCGGCATCCACATGAAACTCACTCCTTCTTGGTCAGCTGGGAAGCATAGGGTATTCAGGACTTTAGCGCCGCTCGACTATCAGACAGAAAACGTATTTTATTGTTGGCATCCTTCTCTTTTCAGGATTTCTACGCTCTTTAAACTGTGCCATATTTAACTAGAGAGAACCATGGGTTCTACCCTTGGTTTTACAGCACAAACGCATGCCCTGGTGCTGTGAACCAGCCAGCAGACATGTTGAGGGAGTTTTGTCCCACACCTTCCTACCAATGATTACCGGAAAGTGTTTATCGAGGTGAACAGATGAAATAGTGTAACCGTGCCCTGCTTCAAGATCGCTGACCCCTATCCGCTTGCACTTCTGTACTGTAACTCTTGTCGATTTATGACTCGTAACATTTTTTGAATGTTACCCAGTTTCGCTTTGGTATTAAGTATTTTGGAGCACCATACCAAGACTTCATACAATAGTGTTGGCCTACCTGCTGTACAGGTTAGGTTAAAGTTTATGATTCTTGTAAGGATATTCAGCCTAACTCCCTTCATATGCCTTCTTTCCTAACAGTGGTTTTTAATTTTCCATGTGCTCTGATGATGATACCATAGTCAGTAGAAAATCCTACCATGGAGCTTCTTCACAACAAGGATACATAAATAAAACTTGCTCAATCAACAACAAGTCTCTATCAGTCAAGAAGAAAACAACCTGTGACCGAACAATGTCCCCAGGCTCAACCTTGTTCCCTCAGAGTATCTCTGACTGGTTTTACACTTTGTCAAACACGAAAAAAGTAAACTCTGCATCATCTTCCTTCGAGTGGAATAAGTCTAAAACGTTTCTTGAGATGACCTTGATGATGAAGTGCCTTCCACTTTACGACCAACTGCGACATTCATATCATACAGTCTGGAAATTCAGTTCCATTTTCTACAAACATAGCTTGGTACATACAGAGTGGTTGAGTTCAGTAATTTCCAAAAAAAGGAACAACCTGTTAGTAATTTAACTAGTATTGGCTTCATGCCAAAACATATAATTCTATTTAAGGAATTAGAAAAAATTCACGTATCGATGGGGAAATTTAAGATCCGAATGAGAAAGGAATTTCAACGTCACGTCGTTCCTCGAAAACTTTTCTGTCTAACCCAATCGTGTTATTTGTCTTTTCTAAAGACCTATTTAAAAAAATATTTTTAGAATTCAATCTAACGTCATCACTAAATACGTTAGAGGAAATCCTGCGTGTATATTTTTATATGTATAGCCGGCTTTTCTTTTTCAATTTATATATAAATACAAATTTAATTACCTACTGTTCCTCTCAAAATGTATCCATGCCCTTCCTCCATATGATAGAATTATATACCTACAACAAACTTTGTAATTCTAAAATAATAACGGTCAGCTAATGTAATTTAAATAACTTAATTAAAATTACCTATAGATAGTGTAACCCTCCGGCCTTACTCTGTGCAACCTCAATTTACTGTTACCAATAATATTTATACAGAAAGTTTATTTACGTTGTTGAAGTGAAGGACTACGACAACGGTGCGGTGGTGGTCTAAATTTACATTTAACGCGGGAAGGAATCTCAGGTACATTTTCCCTATAATAATATTTGAGTTAATACGATACGGATCTCTTGGTGAAAAATCTATGAATGGTTAACCTGACTCATCCGCCTACTATTCTGCACATTCACAATTTGTTTGTACAGTGAGTCAGAATTTTATTATAGAGATCCACCAGATATAACGATTTGCTAATTTCATCGGCGAGTTACTTTTTTTATAGGTCATGATCATTCATTTGGTTTGGTGCAAGGAGAACACTCTGTATATCCATATTATAATAATAATTTTTACTGCAGCAGTTTATTGGTTGAGGACTCTAAATACATATGTCGAAGAAAACGCGGTTTCAATACAGGATGATTCAGAAAAAGTGGGCTGACTGGACAGAGGATAATGATGGTACATACGTCTAAATGTAACCAGTTTGTGTGACATTCTTTTTACTCCAATTTTACTGTGATCAAAGTAGGTGTGGCAAAATAAAAAAAAATGAATCTTAATTGCATGCTCAAAGTGTCCTTTGCATGTGGTTGGGAGAAAATCTGTACACAGAGACCTCATCACGCGCACGTCCAAGGGGATAGTGTGAGGTTGGCCGCCCCACTATTCCATTATTTGTGCACCGCGTGAGCATAACTTCAGGCTTAATTCTAACTTCAAGTCTCTCCAACGAAAGACAAAATTCCTACCAAAATCAAAAATACCAAATATAGAATGGGTCTCTTTGTGTTCCTCATCTTCACTTACCTCCGTTTCACATATGCGCCCATTCTTGTTCTTCTCAAGAGCTTCTTCCTGAGCTTGCAAGCAGCGTTTCCTTTAGGTCGCCATCCCGGACGTCCACTTTCGCCGTTCGATGCCCCTCATTCGCATTGTGAGGCCGCACAAGGTAGCAGAGATTCAGAGAACGATCAGTTGATTTTATTGACGTTCACTCTAGACTATGGTCTTGATACCTGGTGTCCCTGGTGACACTCCCTACCATCCCCAACTTAGCCATTGTAAACTTCACTGCTTCATTCACTGCCCTGGTGATTCCTATCACTTTCATCTTCGTCCCTTCTATACTGATGTCCTTTTGTATTCTCTTCATAATATCTCTGTTGTGCTCCTCTTCCACCTCGATCTTGGTCCTAATGGCTACTACTTTATATATTTAACAATTTGCCTACGAGCACCTCTCTGACTCTCTTATCATCTGGCGCTCTAATACCTCCACGTGGCGCGTCAAGGCTTCAAAAAGGTAGAAGAAGAAGAAACACCTGTCAACAAAACTACTACGTGAGATGTGAAAACGAAGTGTGCTAAGTAAATGACCTGTTATACATTAACCATCACCATTCACTACTTCACATGTTACCAAGGAGCCGAAAGAGTATTGCGCTACCACACCAGATCATCATTCATGAGAAACAAACGATTCCACACTGATTTCTTCACCATGGACACCTTCAAGACCTTCGGTAAACAGCTCACACCATCTTGTTTATAAGATCCGACCTATACACCTGCCCAGGGTAGTTATGAATTCCTATTGGTACTTTGTTCAAACCACTTTCAGCCACTAAAAGTTTGCAACTCACAGCACAAAAATCGCTTCAATTTGCGCACAGCAAACTTTGTCTGCACCAGTGCTTCAAACATAATGAAAGACATTATCGGTTGTGGGTATTTTTATTGGTAACCATTGGTAAATATCAAATTGTGGATTTTTGGATTTAGTGGCACCAGGACTATGTTATAACATATTCGTCCTACATTATTTACGTACAAGCAGCACAAGTGTCAAAAAGGTCAAAATCGGGGGGGGGGGGGGGGGGGGGTGTCAAAAGAACATTTTTTAAACATTAGGTAATTTTCTAAATTACAATTTACATTACTTTTTACTTTAGTTCGAATGATATACCGGGTGGTTACAATTTCTTCATCAATAATGTTCAGTAAAACTATCAGCTAGAATTCATCCTCTGAGATTGTTTAATTTTAGCAATTAGAAGAGTGACAATTGCTTTGGTAAGTAGAAATGGCACGTGACACATCACAGCTTCAAAGAATATCATATAATAAATTTAACGTTACTCATTGAATTTCACAGAGTGTGTACTTTTTACTATTGTACTTTTCACACCGATAATTCAGTATGGCTAGCATAGGCAATGCATTTTAAATGGGAGAAACCCGGGCGGCGTTGCCGTCACTGGTATATTAGTGACCGGGTCGATTCGCTCGAAAAAGCACACGGATACCCCACAGATGTCATTTATAATTATTGTAACTATGTACCTACAAGGTACACAACAACAAACGCAGTTTAGTTGAGGCCACACCTGATTCCTGACCGGCCCAGCCATGCTACATAAGGCAACGGCGCGCTCGGTAAGACTCGATACTGAATTCTAGGTGTGAAAAGTACAATAGAACTGTTTGGGTACTCGGCATAAAATTTCGAACAGACGTTAATAAAAGGACCGAAATCAAACAAAATAATTTGCAATGAAACATAATATTATTATATTTGTTACGATAACTCTGTTTATAACTGATAAAGTTTAAATAATTGTATGAATGTCGTGGGCGATGTAAACATTGATGCGTTTTTCGGCAATTACACAAAAGAGCAGCCACGCGTAATCATAATCGTGTCGGCATTATAAAAGCCACGCAAGTGATAGAAATTATCGTTACTTCCAGGAAGATCGAGTGAGAACGTCCTCAACGGAAGCTCTTCCGGATTGTGAACCTGAAATATTTCTTTCGCTAATAATAATTGACCCAGATATTTTGAGACTGACAAAATGCTCAGCTTACTGCTTAATTTTGTAACTAAGTAATCGAGCTGGGGACTAGTGGTATAATAATTAACTGGGCCACTGTGTTACTATTAAGTTCACGTTATCAAATTTAAAAGGTACACCTTTCGCCTACATTGAAGACTCGTTTTCGAAAAATCTTTTTACTACAAAGCCTATCCATTTTTTTACGAGTATGCAATATAATTACGAGAAGATACAATGACTTTTTTAATGGGTGAAAGCCAAAACGTGCCCAATGTTCGCTAATCCTCTAATATGTCATATATGTATACTTGCCAATTGGGGGCAAATGGCTAAAAAATTTTACGACCATAGAAAGTCGTATCAGAAGTTATTAAAGATCCTCAGACCCTTTATAATTTGGTACATCCGTCTGTCCGTCCGCCAGTATGCGCCATAACTATTTATAAAGGCGTTTCGAAATTTGGTATACTTTTGACTCTCAGGTGCCTCGATCAACAGGGACAAAAGTTATAGGGGTTCCTGTGGATCGGGAACGGTAGAAATAGACTGGACAACATTTTAGAATTTGATATAACTCAAGATCACTCATCAACAGCCTTTTCTAATTTGTACTTATGATCCTTAGATGTGCAACTAACTATTCAATATAATTCTCATTCGTGGCCTATCTCAAAAGTGACAGAGAAAAATTTACCCAAAATCGTTATTTATTCACCAATTTCTTGGGAAAAACGTCCAAACTCATTGCAAAAAGCGAATTTGATGCATTTTTGGGCTATCTACCATATGTTTTTTGATTAAGACATGTCAAAATTGTTCTTTGTGGACTAATTTTGTTAGTCAGAGCAATACGCGAATTTCATTCATTTTCGGCTACTCGGCTACCACATGGTTTGTGACCAAGGCATGTGAAAATTGTTATTTGTGAGCCAAGTATGTTATTAAAAACATTACATCTGTGCCCGATAAGTGCATTGTATTCGTTTTGAGGGGATTTTGATAAAGCTTGTCAAAAATCATTATTTACCACCAATTTCGTGGGGAAAACGCCCAACTCATTGCAAAAAGCGAATTTTATGCATTTTTGGGCTATCTACCATGTTTTTTGATTAAGACATGTCAAAATTGTTCTTTGTGGACTAATTTTGTTAGTCAGCCCAATAAGCGAATTTCATTCATTTTCGGCTACTCGACTACCACATGGTTTGTGACCAAGGCATGTGAAAATTGTTATTTGTGAGCCAAGTATGTTATTAAAAACATTACATCTGTGCCCGATAAGTGCATTGTATTCGTTTTGAGGGGATTTTGATAAAGCTTGTCAAAAATCATTATTTATCACCAATTTTGTGGGAAAAACTCATTGAAATAAGCGAAATTGTGGCGTTTTTGGGCTACCATATGTTTTTTGACCAAGACATATCAAAATTATTCTCTGTGGACTAATTTTGTTAGTAAGCCCAATACGCGAATTTCATGCATTTTCGGCTACTCGGCTACCACATAGTTTGTGACCAAGGCATGTGAAAATTATTATTTTTCAACCAAGTACGTTATTAGAAACATTACATTTGTGCCCAATAAGTGAGTTTTATTCGTTTTGAGGGGATTTTGATAAAGCTTGTCAAAAATCATTATTTATTACCAATTTTGTGGGAAAAACTCGTTAAAATAAGCGCATTTGTGGCATTTTTGGGTTACCATATGTTTTTTGACCAAGACATATCAAAATTATTATCTGTGGACTAATTTTGTTAGTAAGCCCAATAAGCGAATTTCATGCATTTTCGGCTACTCGGCTACTACATAGTTTGTGACCAAGGCATGTGAAAATTGTTATTTTTGAACCAAGTACGTTATTAGAAACATTACATCTGTGCCCCATAAGTGGATTCTGGATCTGGATTCTGGATTACGATGGGAGGGTGGTCAAAAGTCCACTCGCACGTAGGCCACCTATTCGGGCCCTCTGTGCTGCCTCCCTGATTAGAGTCGTTCGGCCCCGCATCATCACTCAAGCCATCCCACACGTGAGATAAACCTGAGGATGCTGGACGGGGAAGCGGCTCTAATCTTAGCCATGTCCGGCCAGGAGTCCGCCAACATGGATCGTCTTAATTCGACAAGTACGGGACACTCACAAAGTATGTATTGCGCCGTCTCATCTTCTGTGTAGCATCCTCTACAGGATGGTGATTCAACCAAGCCCATGCGGTGCATGTGCTTGTTAAGTTTACAGTGCCCAGAAATTATGCCCACAAGTAGCCGCAGGTTCTTTCTAGATAGCCCTGTGCAAAAGCGCGCCAGACTACGAGATGGTCCTCTAAAGGCCTCTCTCGCGTGACGGCATTCTGACATCAAGTTCCACCTAACCTTATGCTGGGCTTGGGTGTCTTGAGTTATTAAGTTATTTACAGTTGATACTGTAAGTGGGAGAGCCGGCTCTGGACCATAAAACTGTTGTTTTGAGGCCAGTCGGGCTAACTTATCGGCTTTTTCATTGCCTATTGTTCCAGCATGCCCTTTAACCCATACAAGCTCGAGGGTATTGCTGTTTGCCACTTGCTCTAGTATTTGGTGACACTCGGAAACCAGCCTAGAGGTAATTTTGTGTTGACCTAGTGACTGCAGAGCGGCTCTGCTGTCACTGGAGATCCTGATACTTTTATTCTTTATGCTGTGCATAAGAATTATACTTGCACTAAGCGTTATTCCTGCTAATTCTGCCTGAAAGACAGTGGAAATTTTGCCTAGTGGTTGGCTGATGTGGAGGCTCAGTTCTTTGGAATAAATTCCTGTGCCTGTTCCTTCCATTGTTTTAGATCAGTCTGTAAAGATGGATATGTCTGGTTGGGATGCCACTTCCGCATCAAAGAAGATGCGGTAGTTTTTCCCTAGTATAAATCGAGGGATGAGTGAGTCAGACCGTCCTTCTAGTATAGGCAGTCGTTTGAATGCCTCGCCCAGAATTCGGGAGTGGCCCACATCAATACCTCTGCTGTTCAACAACCCCTTATTTTTCAGACGCAAGGCTGCCACCGTGGCCTGCTTCCTCACGTGGAGATCCAGTGGAGGCAGACCCAGGAGGGCTTCCATGACGGCTGTGGGGGTCGTTCGCATTGCGCCCGTGCACGAGAGGCACGCTAGTCTTTGCACATGGTTAAGAAGTGCTATGGTTGTGGAGAGTCTGGTTCTAGGCCACCAGACAATTGCTCCGTAACAAAACATAGGTCTGATCACAGCGGTGTACAGCCACAGGACAGCCTTTGGGGACGGGCCCCAAAGTCTTCCCATTGCGCGGCGACATTGCCAGAAGGCCCTATTTGTTTTCTCCGCTTTAAGCTGGATGTGTTTGCTCCAGTTCAGTTTGTTGTCAAGTGTAATACCTAGATACTTCACTGACTCTGAAAACTGGAGGTGTTTTTGGAAGAGTAGAGGAGCCCGAAGGCCCTGAATCTTCCTTTTCCTTGTGAATAGAACTACCTCCGTTTTTGTCGGGTTTATGGACAGGGAGTGTTCTTTACACCATTCTTCGGTTACTCTGAGGGCTGCTTGCATAAGACTGCACAGAGTAGCCTCAAACTTGCCGGTTATTAGGATAGATATATCATCCGCATAGCCCAGCGTATAGTAGCCGCTGTCGTTGAGACGACAGAGCAGGCTGTTTACAGGTAGGTTCCACAGAAGTGGTGACAGCACCCCACCTTGGGGGCATCCTCTCACTACTGTGCACCTCACCGTTATGTCGCCTACGCTGATGTGCACTGCCCTGAATTTCAGTAGCTGTACAATCCAGCTTCGTACGACCTCAGTTACGCCATGGTGGCGTAGTGCAGCTTCAATTGTTTCGAAGGTTGTTTTGTCAAACGCCCCTTCTATGTCTATGAATGCTCCCAGGGTGGACTGTTTATAGTCCAGCGATCTCTCAATCCTCCCCACAACAGAATGTAGGGCTGATTCTGTGGATCTTCCTGGAGAGTATGCATGTTGATTAGGGTGCAGCGGGAGTCGTACAAGCGCTGTATCCCTTATATGTCTGTCGCACAATCTTTCAAGTGTCTTAAGGAGAAAAGACGTTAGACTGATTGGGCGATATGATTTAGGTGTGGAGTAATCACCTTTGCCAGGTTTGGGGATAAAAGCAATTTTTATCTCCCTCCATTGTTTTGGTATGTATCTAAAGGCGATACAGCCCGTATAAATTCTCACCAGGTGGACAACAATAATTTCCAGTCCCCACTGTAGTAGAGCCGGTATTATGCCGTCCAATCCCGGTGATTTGTATGCCGAGAACGTCTTCACCGCCCAGGTGACCCTTGCCACATCCACCATCTGATCAGCTGTCGCCCAATCATCCCTCGTGGTGGTGAGGGGGACCGCCTCTGGCCAGATAGGGTCTGGCGCGATGGTGGCTCCAGGAAAGTGAACGTCTCTTAGCACTTTAGCTGTCTCGGAGAGGTTGTCCGTATAGGAACCGTCCTCTCTTCTGAGGCTAGCTGGGTTGTAATATGGATCTTTTGTTAGGATTTTGTTTAGGCGCGATGCGGAGGAGGTGGATTCTATGGAGCCGCAAAAACTCCTCCATGCCTCTCGCTGACGCCTCCTAATATCCTTCTTGTATAGCCTTAGGTTTGCCTTGTAGGCCTCCCAGTCGGCTGTGGCTTTGGTCTTCCTTGCCTTATTGAACAGTTTGCCTAACCGAGTTTTCTGCCTTTCGAGCGCCCTGCACCACCAGGGGCCCCATAAGTGAATTTTATTCGTTTTGAGGGGATTTTGATAAGTCTTGTCCAAAATCATTATTTATCACCATTTTTGTGGGAAAAACTCGTTGCAAAAAGCGAATTTGATGCATTTTTGGACTACCATATGTTTTTTTATCAAGACATGTCAAAATTGTTCTTTGCGGACTAATTTTGTTAGTCAGCCCAATATGCGAATTTCATACATTTTCGGCTACTCATGGTTTGTGACCAAGGCATGTGAAAATTGTTATTTGTGGACCAAGTACGTTATTAGAAATATTACATCTGTGCCCAATAAGTGAATTTTATTCGTTTTGAGGGGATTTTGATATAGCTTGTCAAAAATAATTATCACCAATTTTGTGGGAAAAACTCATTGAAATGAGCGAATTTGTGGCATTTTTGGGCTACCGTATGTTTTTTGACCAAGACATATCAAAATTATTTTCTGTGGACTAATTTTGTTAGTAAGCCTAATAAACGAATTTCATGCATTCGGCTACTTGGCTACCACATAGTTTGTGGCCAAGGCATGTGAAAATTGTTATTGGTGGACCAGGTACGTCATTAAAAACATTATATCTGCGCCCAATAAGTGCATTTTATTTGAGAAAATTTGTCAAAAATGGTTATTTATCACCAATTTCGTGAGGAAAATGGTCAATCGCTGCCCAATATGTGAATTTCATGGTTTTCCACCACGACATGTCAATATTCATCAAAATGGGTAACGATAACACTTGAGGATTCTTCGATATTCCATTGTACGTACGTTTGCTAGTATTTACATGTCACTTTTCTGAGGTTCTCGATCAAAGAAGCGATTATAGTGCTTAACAAATGCATAACAAATGTGGTAATTGTAGTTGAGTATGAATTTTAAGGAAGGAAGGGTGGAAAAATTCAATTTTGTAAATCTCTCTATAGCGTGACGTAAAACCGCGTTTGATTGACTTTTAATCGCCGCTTTAAATTTATACAGGGTGGTCAGAAATTCACTCATCGACGGGTAAGGGTAGTATTGGGGACGTTGCTCTAACGAAATAAATGCAAAAAAAATCTAGTAAAAGTCGTACCGTTTCTGAGTTATCCGCAGATGAAGTTAGCCAATAAGAGCGCTGCGCGGGCGAATTCAAACAGCCATCCACAGGCGGTGTTGCCGTGCGTAGTCGAGGCATGGATCCGCCAAAGAAGTCGAAAAGAAAAACTCTGTTCGGAAGCGGGGATCTAACCCGCAACCTTCTGATTGAGAGTTTCGCGTCTTACCGTGTACGCTGCCGAAGCACTACAATTCATAAACAAAATATTAAGTTGTTTGTGCTACAATTCCTTTGATTTTAGAAGCCACTAGGGCGGACTGTTTGTTAGTAATCATAATTAATCGGTAATTCACGACATTTTTCGAGAAGTCGGTGATGGGACCAATGGAATTTTTTATGGCGATTGGTTTTGAATTAGTTGATAATGCTTGCTAGATAAATCTTTAATTTTTGTACAAAAATCGTTTAGTTACTGGTACAAAAAAAAACACCACCGACTTCTCGAAAAATGTTGCCTAGAAACGTTTAGGAATGAGCCAATGACTATTTTCATTTCCGTTTTGGCTCCACGAATTTCTGAAGCAAACCGATCATCCTTCTTAAGAACTCGGCCAACATAAAAACGTCTACTCGAGGAAGGGTATTCGACTTAGCTTTTAAATAAGTTCCATTTACCATCGTAAAAATCACTTTCGCAACGGTATATTAAATCAAGCTAGCCGACTGACAGCAAACGATACCAGCATGTGACGTCACTATCTGTTTCAAACTGATTTAGCGCAAACGCTCATATTTGAACACTTTAATTCTTTTTTTCTCGAAAATGGTTCCGGTTATTTAACTTTTTTGAACTACTACAGTTTACACACACGAGTTTTTCTTTTCACTTTCTTTGGCGGATGCATGCCTCGAGTACGCTTGGCAACACCGCCTGTGGATGGCTGTTTGAATTCGCCCGCGCAGCGCTCTTATTGGCTAACTTCATCTGCGGATAACTCAGAAACGGAACGACTTTTACTAGATTTTTTTTGCATTTATTTCGTTAGAGCAACGTCCCCAATACTACCCTTACCCGTCGATGAGTGAATTCCTGACCACCCTGTATTTAAGCAATAGCTGCCAACATCGTCATCGTTTAAAAAAACAAGTCGTTCAGTTTATGAATCTAAGTGAAAAAGTAAATTCTACAATAACGCATTAGAAACCGAAGAAAAAAATTAAAACTATAAAGTTGGTAAACGCCACGAGAATGAGCCTCTACCAAATCAAATGGGCACATAATTCATAGAAAATTGGTTATATTTGAAATCGATACGAAATTGGCCGTTATCCCTTTTGCTTTAATGCACCGTGTCATAAAAATGAGCTTTAAGAGTTAGGAAATGGACTGATATAACGAAAAAGTTATTTACACAAACAGATTTTCTCATATTGCTTTAATAAAAACGTGTACAACCGATACAGATTCGTTTTTTAAACAAAAATGAATTCGAATTCAACCCCCCTTCCCTACAATTTTGGCTGCACGCGAGAAAGTTCATATTTGAAAACAGGATTTTTATGGAAAAGATTTATTAAAAAAGTTTATGCTAATTCTGCCTATTTCTCCCTTTTTCTGACACTGCATCCTTTCGGTAACTGTTCACTGTTATAAAAGGTTCTACTTTGCATTTTCAATAGATAATATCCCATCCCCCGATTTGCTTTAATCACCCCAACTAGTTTTTACATTAAGAAAATTAAAAGATCAAAGCTATAGCGTTAGAAACGAAATCTGACAAAGCAATAAAACAGAAAACTCCGAAAGACAAATAAAAGTGCTACAAATTTAATTTGGGTCACTCTTAGCAAATAAACACAGTCGATTTCATCCTTCATTTTAGATTTGCAAAAAAAAAAAAGGACGAACGCAATTCAATTGGTAATTAATAGTAAATTAGCAAAGTGAATAATGCGAAACGACAAAGTAGATCGATAAATTGTTTCAAGATTACCCGATATGCCCTGAACCGAAACATCCTAGAAATCTTTTTCCTTAATACCACCTTGTCCTTTCAAATTTACGACTAATTAAGTTTTTGCCATAATCGTTTTCAATTTTAGCAATTTCAACGGGATTAATTTCAAATTATATGTTTTGAAGTACCCAGTTAAGTATAGACAGTAAAAAAAAAGGCACTATCTTATTTTATGGCATTTTGTCTTCGTGTGTTTGTATATAAATATATCTATATAAAATGGAGTCGTTAGATGTTTTGTTCATCAGCAAAAATTTATGAAATGAAAGCCGCTCTCGTAATGAAATCGAACAAGACATAGAAACATATCCAGTTTAAGAGCACGAAATGTAGGGAATAAATTTTCGTTTCTTTCTAATACCACTTTGAAATGCAAAAATAAGAAGAATTTGAATAAATGGATAAAAACAGAAATCAAAGATAACTTATACAAATCCTATATGAATATATGGCTATATGTGCCAGATATAAAAAGAATTGCCCATTATCTATACGCCATTTTAAACATTAGAATACATCGAATAGCTTTTATCACTTTTTCATTGTAATACCTTTTTCTCTTATTATTTTGTGGAGATAACGACCCCTACTTTCGTATAGGTAGGTACGCCTTCTTTAATCCAACAATACAATAATTACAATATGATCGCGTCGTTTGTATTTAGCGGTTGACATTTTCAATGAACAATTTTTAAGACAAAATCTTGTTGCTTTTCTTTCTAATGGGACTTCAGTTATGTTGGCCAAAAGAAATGGTGTTGCAGCTGAATTACTCCAGAAACCTAATTGTCTCATCGAGTCTCAATACTATGAAATCCGTATGGGGCAGCTATGGTGCACTAGCAACACATTTCAGTATTGCCAAAGATGACATGGCAAGAGATTCAAAATAAAGAGAAAAATACTAGGATCTACCATGAAATGAAATTGTCACTAATTTGGGAATGATGGTTGAAGTACTGACTGAATTGAGTGATTTATCACTGCAATTGCAAAACTGACACTACCTGACGCTGACAGTGCAATCAAGAGAACGGTCAGAGTCTTGAACTCCATGTGCAATGAACCAGGAAAATTCCTCGAAGAAGCTATTCAGGCTTCGAAAACTAAGAAATTTCAAAAATATCTGTCTGCAGTCTAATTCTAAAGTTGTGACACTAAACAACAGCGGCCAGATATTCAGGAACCTGGCAGATAATCTGAGGAACGGACTTGTAGGTCATTAGTCCAGTCAAATAAAGTCAATATTTTCTCTAAGAAAGGAAATAATTCCAGATACGCTGTCCGTTGGTGGAGGGGTGTATTTTTGGGTTATAATGAAGGTACAAAAAGCGTGTTCGCTACGAAAATGACAGTGCCAAAAAGTGGTTGTCCTTCAATAACTCAAAAAATTGCACTTTTAGGGGAAAAAGTCAAGACGGGAAAGTTGTAGAGAATGTAATTTTACGCAAAACAGGTTCTTACAAACATTTTGTACGACTCGAGCTAGATTTTTCTTAAGCAAGGGCCATTTTTTGAGCAATAAGAAAGTCTCGAGCATGTCGTGCATTTTCTGTCGATAACTCAAAAACGGCGCTTATAATCGGAAAATGATTTAAATGAAAGTTGTAGACAATTTAATTACGAACAATTTGCTTTTTTATTTTTTTTGTACGATCAATATTAACAGAGATAGTTATGAATTTTTTAAACATTTATTACGTTGTGGGAAATGTAAGTGGGAAGTGGTATCGCTATAAATAGAGTTAAATTAAGTAATAATTGAGTAATTATTAATAATAATTGAATTATGAGTAAAATGTACATAATATACAGGGTGGCCCAAAGAAAGGTAATAGACGGGTTTCTGACTAGGACAAATTTTTTGTTGAGAAATGCAAAAACACGTCAATTTTATATCAAACTTTTGAAGCTGAAATGATTTCATCCCTCAGCGCTGTGGGAACAACTCCTAAAATTTAAATAGGAATGATGGAGCAAGTGATACGTCATTTGAAAGGTCTTTCTTTTGTGAATTCAGTGCACTAATTTTTTTATTTTTAACAAAAAAATAAGTTGCAAAAATGGATAATGAGGGAAGAGTTTGAGGCATTTAAAAACTAAAAAAAGCGCGTACAGGTCAATTTTTTTTAGAGAAGCTAGTACTTTTACTGCCATTTGACAACATTGTTTTACCCCTTAGGTACAAAAGTTGTCCCCTTTGAAATAAAAATTGACGTGTTTTTGCATTTCTCAAAAAAACAATTCTAGTCAGAAACCTACCTGTTACCTTTTCGTTGGGCCACCCTGTATATGATTACTTAGTTGAATATAATTTTTTGTAATTAACGCTTTGCGCCATAACATTTGTCTGCATCTTTAGGTGTCACTTTTAAATTTTTCATATGTGTGTCAGGGCGTCTGCAACTCACCATGCTACCCGATGGCGGGACCTTTCTTGTGTACTATTAGTCCTAAAAATATGGTCCCGTACATAAAGATACCTAAATGTATGCAGAATCACTGGAAATAATTGAAAAAATTCTCATCAATTGTTAAGTACATTATTTTTAACATTGAAAAAGACTCAAAATTTTATGTTGCAGAAAATTGAAAATAGCAAGCATTTTCAATAATTTATAGCACACTATTTATTCAAAATCGAATTTGAATTTAATATTTTTGTAACAAATTTTATTACGTTTAATTTTGACCTTTTTTGCGTAAAATTACATTCTCTACAACTTTCCCGTCTTCACTTTCTCCCCTAAAAGTGATATTTTTTGAGTTATTGAAAGAAAACCTATTTTTGGCACCTTTTTGGCACTGTAATTTTCGTAGCCAACGCGATAGGGGGGTGGGCTTTTTGTACCTTCATTATAACCCAAAAATACACACCTCCACCAACGGATAGCCTATCTGGAATTACAAATTTCCTTTGGCAACCAAAACTGTGAAAGAGCGTTTAGTGTAATGAACCATATGATGACTGACACAGGATATGCATTGCGTGTGGAACGAGTCAGTGGATTTCCCAGCGTTGGACCTCCAATTAAGGAATTCAATCAAGTTCCTTATGTGAAATCCTGGTTGAGGGGAGGTAGGAGATCAGCAAACGAGACAGCATGCCGCAAGCCAAAATCGAATGAAGGAAATATGCAGTATCAACCCATATGGATGCTGTTGAAATGAACGTGAGCCCCCCGCCCCAGATATTTGACAATATATGTATGTTACACAAATGTGGTTTCCTAAGCTCACAATTTGCTGACTTTACACCTTTCGGCGTCCTTAAGGAGGGGTTCAATTGTCCTAAGTAATAAAAATTTCATAATCGCACTCCCATATAAAAGTCATGTTAAAATTGGACTTTGGCATGAATTTCTGGACAACTCGCTCTGATCACAGTTTTGCTCCGATCATGGAGTTTTATGTCTCAAAATCAGTGCCGGTTTATACATTACGCACACAACGCACGTGCGTAGGGCCCGGACGTGCGTAGGGCCCGGATAAATCTAAAGTTTTAAGTTTATTAAATTATAATGGGTTGGGTTATGGGTATCAATCAATGCATTTAATATTAAGGAATTAAGGTGTATTTATTTCACTCACGACTTCCCTTCAGAATAAATACTGTAAGATACAACAATCTTAAATAACAGGAAAGTTAAAATCTCAAAAGAAGATATAATAATAAGAAGACACCCTTTAACACGTTTGAGTCTAAAATTTATTGCTCATATATTTTAAAAGAGTTTATTGCAGATTGAACATTTCCTCGTCCCTTTCTAAGTAAATAACCTTTGTACTTAATTATGCCGATACAAGAGGGGTTTGTGAATCAGGGGCGTAACTATCATGGTAACTATCACCCCCGCGGAACCCGGGCCTGTGATCTATGGGACCCGGATGTTACCGCACTAATATTTGTATTTTCGTAAACATTCCTCTTAAATTGCTGAAAACGTATTTTTAAAAAAATTGCAAAATGTAAATTTTATTTTCCGCGCAAGTTAACAATAATGTGATCCATTCCAATTATGGACCAAAATTTTTATTGCCATAAGTTCCGGCCTACACTTCGTTTACGTGCGGTGTTGTTTCTATTCGTACCAACCATAAATAAAGACAGATGCGCCGTATTTATTGTATTGTAAGCTTCTTAAGAATTCAGGCTTGCCGTTTCTCATCTTATGAAGCTATTTAAAATATATTAGTCTGAATGGTTTTCATTTTTATCGTCTCAAAAGCAATGGAGGTAGAGAAAAAAACAGATTGGTTTGTACCAAATTTGAAGTTTTGCTATGTATGCAAATTGTTGTGAGGGTGGGTGGTGATGGTGGGGGGGCCAATGTTACTTAGTGCGTACTACTAAATGACATGTAAAACCGGCACTGCTCAAAATGACCCTAAGAACATGACACGGCTCATATGCCTAGTTTTAGCAAAAAGTATAATGTTTCAAGCTGTCTAGGATGTGTCAAAGTGAGACAGATACTGTTTTCTTGCGATATTTTGCGATTCTTCCAAAATTACAATAGAAATAGCATACCCCAATGCAATATCGATAGGCATAACTGCCGTGAGGGTTCATTGGGGTCATTTTCAGATATAAAAGTCAACAATCCGACCAATACAGTGGTCACAGCGAGTTTTCCAAAAAATGAAGTCCGAGTATTTTCCAATGGCGAGTGAACTTTTGGCGTACTAGCAGGAAAAATTGTCTTTACCTTAGGCTAAATTTCCTCGTAAATTGATCTCATTATTCGAAAATTTCGGAATTCATCAAACAAATTCGTAGAGATTTCTTCAGTGGAATGGGCCAACGTAAAACAAGATCGGTGCGTGCAGGTGAAAGAAAGGTGGCTAAGAAGAACACCAAACTGGGCAGGCGTAAGAGAGCTTTGGAGGCCTTCAACGCGATAGAAATCAGGGTCAATATTGGATCGAAAAAAGTTCTTGAACCCCCCCTTAACAAGTTTACTTTTAAATTCAACCGAAACTAGTTCCTTTACGGTCCAGTGTTTTCACACTAACATCGCCCAATTAGTCTGGTTTTTCATTAAACCGAAAAAACTTACTCGTTGACTTCCAGCGTTTTCTCACTAGCATCCTTAGTAAGTTTACATTAAAGTTAAATCGACACAAACTAGTTCCTTTACGGTCCAGTGTTTTCACACTAGCCCATGTAGCATCGTTTATTGATGTTAGCTTGGTACAGTGTTGACCCAATACAGAGATATTGGAGCAATATTGTCGAACTGCAACCAATATTGGGTGAATATATTTTTTGTAATATTATACAAATATTGGAAATACAATACTTGGTAAATACAAGAACAATATTTGCAATATTTAGTAAATATTGCTATTTAATGTAAATTCAACTATAGTAGGTACACACAATAATGTACCAATATTGCGTGTACAATATTGCTAAATATTGAAAATCCAATAATGGTCCAATATTGTATAAATATTTTCCCAAATATTGAAATAATATCGGTTAGTAATATTTAGCCAATATGTAAAATTGTTCCCATTACAATTTTGGGACAATATTTGTTTGTACATTCATATTCTACCAATATATTTACAATGAAATACCAATATTAAACCAATATTAAATGCTACATGGGAACATCGCCCCAACTAACTGCTTGACTAACTCTAGGTAAATGTGATGCAAGCCGTGAAGGCAATTGCAGTTTGATGGGTAATCTTGTTGAGAGCAAACTTTTTCAATACTCAGTTGACTCCCAAGTTGACGTTTTCAAAATGAGAAATGTGTGAGAATCTACGAAGAGAAATTGACAAACATTTCCTGCATGACAATGACTGTGGACGGTATTTGTAGAGAAAAATTTTTCCCACTGAAAGGTACGCTGATAAACTATGGACCCTAAAAAAGACCGTCTAAAAGTTCAATAGAGCAAGCAGGGATGTGAAAATCCAAACCGACAATTTGAAATCGGAGGACTGTATAACATATCTCTCTCTCTTTCTCTCTTAAAACTATAGATATGTTCTGCCAATTCGAAGATTAACCCCCTCTGCCTTTAATATCGTTTCGAAGGACCATACGCTCAGAAAGGGAAAATTTCCTATAGAGAAGGTCGTCACTTCCCTTACTAAGAAAACAGATCCCCGATCAGGGATAAGCTTTGAGCATATTAAAGAGGTCACTAAAAGAGATGAAAACAGTTTTACCTTACCGCTAACATCTAGAGGGGCAAAGACAACAGGAAGTTTCGAATGTTTATACAACTGTCAAAATAAATCGATTTCTGATTTCATACCCTTAAAAATGATGCCCCATATGGGATATGAAGCTTCCTTGCCGTTTATGGTAACTCGGTTCCATTTTATTCCATTTTCAACTGAAGATCACCAAATGAGTCATCTTATCTACTCCCGAATAGCAGACTTATGACGCTCGCAAAGCTCCTTAGAGCTTTCACGGTGGCCCTAGTTTCCCTTTTACTGCTGAACGAATTTGTTGCCTCAAAATCGAAATCTCAAGGGTTCAATTTCACTAAAATTCAAAAAAACTGGGAATTCATTTTAAGGATACTTACGTCAATAATTGATTTAGAGATGGCAGATCTAGAAAGGATCTAAGGCGGCCAGGGTTAAGTACACAGTTTCACTTCCTGATTTTTTTCGTTGTCCATGCAGCTTCAACAACTTCTGGAGAGGAACAGTTAGTGCCCCGAAATATAAGGGTTGCTTAATTTTGAACACAATCTTTACCAAAAGCGTGGAAAATGAAATTAAATTTTTCTCCAGAGTGGTCCAAAATCAAAGTTGAAATTAACATCCCAGTAAGCTCAGTATCCACCCGTTAAGATGCGCCTGTAAAAAAAAGCATAACCAATCCATATACATTAACGAAAACTTTTTAGCCCTTCCGACCGAAACGGAATAATTTCCTAGATGTTTTATCTTTTGAAATAAATTTTGCTGTAAAACGAACGGTTGATTTTATACCGAAAAAGTTTTTTTTTTCTTATGGTTAACCTTCAATTTTATTGAACAACTTTAACTTAAAATTGCTTTACATATTTCCAGCTCTTTTTTTTCGTCATAGATTTGCGATTTTTCGACGCTCTACCGAAATTTACATTTATAGCTTCTTGTAAAACATTTTAAAAAGGGATTTTTAAAGCGTTTGTGGTTTTGTGTAATTTAGTTTGAAAAGTAGAAATTTTTGCTTTGTGTGTGTATTTTCTGCAATAAAGTCTTTATGTACAGTGTGTACATTTTATTTTTATTTGATTTCGTACTCAAATTAATTTGTTTCAAATGGACAAGTCTTTTATTTGAAATTTTACAATATATAACAATAAGCTTTCTCTGTAAAAAGCCAATAATGGCGATAATATTGAATGTTTTTACATACCCAACATGGGATTTTTTTCACATAAATTAAAGTTTCTCTATTATTACGAAATACTGGTGCTTTATTACAAATGTAACATTGACTGAAAGTCGCAGCATCAAAACAACCCCCTCGTGAGGTGAACGAAAGGTCGTAGGGGTATGGGTGGGTGAGTGTGTTTTGTAATATAGTCTGCTGATGGAATTGCGTCTTTATACAGAAAATGTTGCTAGGTATGTAACAAAAACTAGCAAATAATATGTAAATGGAACGAAATATTACATACTTACTGTGTAAACAATTTGAGAAGATAGACCGTGTCTACCAATGTAATTTGATTGGATCGCTGTAAGTAAACACTTTTTTGTAATGCCATATTATAGTACAGATTCATTCAAAGGTTATAGGTAATTGGCAAGACGTATTACAGCCGTTGGCGTTTTACGCACAAAGGCTCATTTACGAGGGTTAGACATTTCTAAGAGCAGTAAAGCGCCTACACTCTCAGTGACTCTAGATCAAGTTGCACTGCTCTGATTGCTAATGATGGACGTGACTGTCACTTACATTTTAACCACATGAGGCAAGCACATAGTAGCACCCTTTAATTACCATATATAGAAAGATGGTAGCGATGTCGTTCGCCAATTAGTTCAGAGCCAATGAGTTTACCTGTGAGTCTAAATACCTCGCATTAAAGCTATATTTCATATACCATTGTAACCGTATGACTAACAGTAAAAGCACCTGAAACTATAACCTTCTTCTCTGTTGTAGATTGCGCCCATTGGTACCATCATCATCTATAGTAATGTAGTGGAATAAGTGAAGGGGGAGAGTCCAAACTGGCCTAAACAGACCCCTGCAGCTACTTTCCTGCTTAAATATAAAGGGCACAGTGTCCACTTTACTAACTGCTATGCATAGAAGTCCTCCTTGACCTGCTCTTTTCTAAATTAAATTTGTCTCTTGATCAAACGAGGAACGCTTGACCCACCTTAAATCAATCGTTGACCTACAAATTCTTGACAGAGATCTCAAGCGAGTTAAGCATGTAAATAATAAGGATGAATAGTGATGATGTTTTCCTTTACTGTAATAGCCTATTATAATTAACAAACATTTTGAATCATAGGATAGAACTGATTTTTCCCATAATAATTCACTTAAACATACAAACTATTACCCTGAAGAAAGTGAGTAGTGGGAACAAGCAAAAAAAAAAAAGAAATTGCTAACTCTTATGAAAATGTTAGACGAAATACCAAATGGGGATGAAGAACAGCAACAGCATGCACAGATAAAATGGAAGCGATGTATAAAAAAAGAAAAAGCTTTCGATTAAAGTTCCATATGGGAAAATCAAGTGCATCTTTCACTTCAAAGTGTGTAAAACTGAAGCAGGCGATAGAAAATGTATTTTTCCAACTTTTAGAAATTATCTGACAATGGTCTTCAAGAACCGTTTATGAGGGTGCACACGATATCGTAGAAATGAAATGAGCGCCTTGTCCGCAGCTACAATCTACAGCAACACTGTCAGCGGAAGGGATGGCAAGTCCTTCTCGGATGTGATCCCAATGCTCACCACACGCACAGCAACAGAAGAAGTAAATCTCTCCTAGAATTTAGAATTTAGAATTTATTATTGACCTTTTGCGCCATTCCCTCGAATGGATAAGGTAAGTCATATAATATATAACACATTATACATAGTTACATTTACATTACATATAACACTCGGTACATACATGCAACACAACACGTTAAAACCTAATGTTCTAAATATTCCTTTACAGAATAATAGCAACCTGCTATTAAAAAATATTTAAGGTGTTTCTTAAATTCATTGAGGTTGGGGATGTTTCTTATATTTTCCGGCAGTGCGTTGTACAAAGCCGCGCCTGCGTATGTTGGTGACCTTTTATATTTTGTGTGCGCACATTTGTCTAGTCTTATGTGGTTACTATGCCGCGTTGGGTACCCGTGGTTGTCGGAATGTGTTCTGAAATCACTTTTATGTTTGTGTATGTATGATAGAGAGATATGTATTAATAATAGTCTAAAGATAACTAATATAGGCAATGGGATAACCTTCATCAATATAATCGACGATGGGAGGTAATTGACATAACAGTATACAAATACCATGTGTCGGAAGAGCCATAGTTATAGTCGTATACAGAAATCTTAGGGAAACTAACTTGGGCCTCTATTGGTAGAAGTGCCCCGCCGGGGTCAATAACTCTGCGGAACTGGAAGTCATGGAAGCAAAACTTCGTATGGTCATCAAAAGTGCCTAATAAGGCGAAAGAGAAGAGACTCTCTCTATTGCGGACACAGGAAAAAACACGAGTGTATGGGGTTCGTACCGAGTACAATAAGGTCATAAGAAAGGCAAAACCTGATTCGTGGAGGAGGTACTGCTAGGCAATTGAACAAATTCCAGAAGGTGCCACACTCCAAAGAGCTTTACAAGGAAGAACAGAAGTTAGAATCGGTTCCGTGAAGAAAATTGAAAAAGGTTGGTTATGAAGAGACCACGAATCACACTTTCCGGGATGAAAGACCCTCACTAAAACTCTGAAACCCTTTTTAAGGTGAAACGGAGGAATTTGGGTTTTAGTCCGTCAAATAGTCAACCTAACCAAAATTAGGTTGTGTCCATCCCCACACTATGTATGTTAAAAAGGGCAAGTATTGTCCTAGGATAAATATCCTTAAGGCCTGGAGGAACGTAAAAGTCGTATTCATACCGAAACCTGGGCGAGACTCATACGCCCAAGTCAAGCTTATACCCATCAGTCTAATGTAGTTTCTCCTAAAACTATTGAAGAAATTCATTGAGCGACACATTAAGGACGAAGTGCTAGGGCTTGAGCCCATCAGACGTATCAACCAGAAAGATCCTATGAACTTGCCATCAACTGGGTAGTGGATGTAGCTGAAAGGGGGACCAAGGACTGACCTTCAAATCACATCTACAGAACATATCAAACAAAACCACAAAGTCGTTGGGGGTGTAGGCGAGCATTCGGGAGGCAACTGGATGTACACTAGAATGATTAAACTCTTCATCACAAATGCGTCACTAGTGTGGTGCTATACTGATACTTAGCAAGCAGGGCTTGTCTTGATTACAGGGGCAACGATAACAACCCCTACTGCAGCTCTGGTGATTCCTTTGAATTAATAATTTTTAGTGGCGCTCAGAGGGACATATCGGCTAAGAGTTAACGGCGAGGAGGAATCGTCAAGGATGGAGAATTCGCTCATCTTCGTCGAAATCTCCAGCGATAAAAACCTTAGCATGATAACTGAGGTAACAGCTAGTGGGAGAAAGGCAAATACTTGAGTATAACGCTTGACCAAGGGCTGACCTTCAAACTGCACCTAGAGAAGACAGCGAACAAAGCCACAAAGTCCTTGTAGGCCTGTAGGCGAGAGTTCGGAGGCAAGTGGGGCTGTTGACCCACTGGATATGTACCAAAATGATCAGACCGATTATTACGTATGGCTCACTGGTGTGGTGGCATAAAACCTTCACTAAGATGAACATACAGAAACTTACCAAGGTGCGGCGTAGGGCTTGCCTTGGAATCTCAGGGGCAATGATAACGATCCCTACTGCAGCTATGCAGGTCCTCTTGAACCTACCGCCACCAAACCTAGCAATTAGAGCATAGGCGCTCAGAGGGGCATACCGACTGAGAGTGAACGGCGAGGAGGGATCGTCAAGGGGGAGGCACTCGCTCATTTTTGACGAAATCTCCAACCATAAAACCCTTAGTATGAACACTGAGAGGATACCCAAAACAGTTTGTCCCACCTAACTATTTAAGACAACAATCCCCACTCAGCACGACTGGGAGAATAATTCCAGTAAAGCGAAGCTGAATGGAATCGTTATTACACAGACGGCTCGAAAGCCACTAAGGGTACTGGCTCTGGAGTGTACGGGAGCAATGTACATGGCTGCAGAGTCTATCAAAAAGCTGTGCAAACGATGATATTGTGCAATATGGCCAAGACTAATGAGGCTGAGTCGGAGGACAACTTGAATGAATGTTTTGGTTTTGGGGACTCGTTATACTTAAATGATGCATAATCTTTCAAGATTTTCAAAACTGATTTAGAAAAATGACACTAATAAAATACTGAGATGATCATTAAATGGGAGGACTCTAATTAATTAATAAGAGAAATTTAAATTTTATTACAGACAAATTAAAATTAGTCTCCCATGACTTGAATGCACCTTTCCATTCTTTCTTGCCGCTTTGTAAATACTTGTAACCACTCATTTGGGAAATGCTTGAAAAAAATTCATTCACTGCAGTATCCACTTCTTCTGTACTTGAACATCTTTTTCCTCGTAGAAATTTCTTCCAATTTCTAAACAGCCAAAAATCACAGTAAGCCAGGTCAGGAGAATACGCCGGGTGAATCATCGAAGCTTTCTTCCAGAAATTTTGATGTTGCTGATGCTGTGTGGGGCCTCGGATTATCTTAATGAAACATAATGGTATAGATTTGGCGTCTTTCTTGGACAGCCTGGAAGACTTGCGGTAGGTAAACAGTGGTGTACTAATTAGCGTTGATCTTTTGGCCCTTTTCTAATTTGACAACTTTGGCTAAACCGGTTGACCGAAAAAATACCGTGTACATTATCTTCCGTACATGGCTTGGATAAATTTGGCGGTCTTCAAACTACCATTCCTTGGAAGTTCAATTATTTTATAAAAGTAAACCCAAGCCTCGTCACCTGTCAGGAATCGGCTAATACCATTTGGTCCCAATTTTCGAAACATTTTCAGGTTTTCTTGGTACTCGAGCTTCCATTTGGATTTCATTGAGGAGATGAGCTACGCACTTGACACAAACGTGTCTCATCTTTAGATCATTTCTTACAATGTTATGGGCTGACCCGTAAGAAATCCTCAATTCTTCGGCTACTTGTCCCACTGTAGATCTAGGATTTTCACTTATGATTTCCCGTACTTTTTCAACAATTGCTCCAGTGACAACTTCAGTTGGACGGCCCGCACTTTCTTCCTGGTCCAGTGATGGTCCAGTAATTGGAATATTTTTATGAAAATGTAAACTGAAGGCAGAAAAATAATATTCTTTTAGGTAAAATAAACTAAATTATGGTAGATGGGTGGGCTGTCTCAAGTCACCCCATTTAATGAACATCCTACTAGTAAAGAAAAGTTCTCCTTGAATTCTGAATGGAAACCTCTCCAGGTTCAGTTCCAACCGATGACATAAATGCAACCGCATAATAAAGACATTTGAAAAAATAATACCTTAACTAAGAGTGAAAAAAAATGTCTGAAACAAGGGATTAGATATGGGAACTTGTCATCAGAATTCGAGGCAGAATCAGAAGATGAAAATATTTCTCTTAGCAATGCAGAGTATTTTTCCAATTATAGTCTTAAACGAAGAACAAAATTTCGGTAAGTCACATAAACATTTTGAATGAATATTATTACCACAGAAATATGTGTTATTTTTTTTTGTATACCAAAGGCAGAATCCACGTGGAATAAATTAAAAGAGATCAAAAATTTTTGGAATTTTTGAGAGAATATAGTTTTCGCACTTTATCTAAGCGAAAAATTGGCACTTTTTATCATTTTTCTACTGGTTCATTTTTGAATTTTTTTATATCAATTGACTAGTAATCCGGGTCAAAAGTTTACCATTTTTGCTAATAATTTGTCTGTTGTGTGTTGCCTACCCTTATATTACATCAACCAATTCTCCCAATTCGAAACAATTGTTTCACAATACTGAATACACGTAACTGCTATAATGGGGATTACGGGCAGTAAATATCGTTTAATCCTCATAAATATGAAGAAAAAACTATGTCTTCATCCCTTATTTCTGGTCAGTATAAATATTCTCCCACTTATGGCAGTATCGAATTAGCTGTACAATATTAGGCATAAAATTACTCACTCAAGCACGAATTATTTACTCTTTCCTTAAAAATCTGGACACGAAAATTAGTAATTTACCTCAAAAAACACTGAAATTGATGTAGCAGCTCGTAAGATGAATAATATCCTGTTTATTATCCAAAGTGACAACGGTATCAACATATTTTTCAGCCGCAAACAATAACACATTATGATGAAATACAATAAGGAAGTTTTCGGTAATGACACCTCAACTAATAAAATTAAGAAGCTTAATTGTAGATAGAGCCCTTAATTACGTGTCATTTGAAGGGCTAACAAGTAACAACAATAAATAGCGACCCCTACTTGTAAGTAACAAACTTTCGAATGCAAATTACCTCGTAATTATCCTCCTACCGCGGGAACGTGCAAGAATAACAATAAAAAACTGTGAGGACCGCACTTTTTTTTTCATAATTCCGCTGATACGCGAGAAAACTAACATCCTCCCCAAAGTGAAAAACATTTCGACCCTCGTCCGTACAAAAATAATTTACAGCGCGCCCCTCTTCAAAACAATTTGAATTTAATACGAATTTACATATTGAACTATTTAACAATAATATTGCACTGTAAAAATTCCATTCATGCGAAAACGTAAGGGTGAATTTTTACTCTGATTTTAGTAGTTTGTTTGCTCAACCCCCCCTCTCCTAATTTAGGCATCTACGAGTCTTATAAACAAATTAAGATACTTAATTCAATTCCGCTTTAGGAGTTGATTAATTAATGGTCAGAAGGGATTTTCGATGGAGGAGGGAGAGAATTTCGCTAATGATACCGGCCAAACAAGAGAAGGAAAAAAAAAAGTTTCTAATTATCATACCCGGAAAATTTATACTTTGGACAATTTCCAAGATCTTTCTCCGGCGCCGAGGCCTACTAAAGTAAGATTTAAGAAAAATGTGCCCCCGTTTTATGGATTGAACTGGCTGGGGTTTATATACCAAATACACACGTGCAAAAAATTGGAAAGTTTGACTCACCAGTATTTTGACAGCAGATTGCCAATAAAAGGAAGCAAACGGCAGCAAAAAACCTTTGTATAACAACGAAAGGGCAGTTTTTTCTCCACATTTTTGCACAATATTAAAGAAGTCCGATTATTGTATTTTTTTTTTCGTTCTTGTTTAAAAGCACCCTCACCACGTGAATTAGTTAACAACTATCACATACTTTTAAGTCTTAAGTCTTTAGTTTGAAAAGTTTCGCAAGTCTCGATTCTATTTTAAAGTTTTAGTTAAAGTTTAGTTAAAAATAGCGACATTTGCAAGGATCTATATAAACCACGGTGATCTAAGATTTTAAGTTTAGAAGCGGCCGAAATGGCAAACAATTTCTTTTAAAATCGTACTCGTATTTCGATTCGTTTTTACGTCAGGTAAAAAAGTCGGATCACGACGAAAGACGCTGACGACGGCGACGACGATGACACCAGGAAGCACTCGTAGCGGACTACCACCAGCAACTGCTATCGATAGCGGTGGCGTTATCGTCATAGAAGCGCCGCCGTTTCACCTGCCAACTCGCGCCTGTTCAAAATGGTGCATGCGCCCAAAAAACTGAAGTATAACAGGTGCCCGGCAAAATTTTCGGCATAGCTAAATAAACACGATCTGGAACTTCCCTAAATTTTTTTTTAATACGGCACGAAATTTAACTAACTATAAAAGACGCTGAGCCTTTGGAATATTATGTAAAATTTACAAAACATAAATTTTGTAGGTTCCAACATTTTCAACGTGCTATAAATCTCATCTCAGATAATGAAACAGAGAATAAATTGCTGTCTGTTTTATAACCGTGAAAATAGGATTCGATTTTTAAATTTAAAATAATGTTATAGATAATTATAATTTAGATAGTAAATTCTATTATTTAGCAAAGGTACATACATTGTTTCATTACAATTCAATTACAATTATCTACGATATGGATTCAAGCATTTTTGGAATATTTTTCAAGAAAAACAGACAAATTTGTACGTGTGATTATCGTTGCAGCAAAGAACGTATATATTGCGTTGTTTGGTTTCAGTTTCACAGATTTAAATTCATGTCTATTGAAAAGTATCTGAAGCCTTCAAGATTTGAAATTGAAGGCTACGCCACGACGGCTACGAAACAATAATTATAGGACCTTACGAACGAGGATAATTTTATTTGAAAACTTCTCGTAATGAAAATGAAAAAACATAATTTTTTTTATTGGTGTCCTATTTTAGCCTTTTAAACCACGCCCCAGCGTGTTTAAATCGCACTTTTTAAAACGCGCGTGTTTTAAAGTTGCCATGGCAACATCAACAAATTTGAAAAACGGGAATTCTATTGGTTATTGATCTGACAGGAGTAATTTGTTACGTCAAATAAAATGACGGATTGCAAATTAATTTCCATTTTTCTCATTTCCATGACAACGAAAGGTATACTGATTTCACATACGAATTCAACCATTTCACATTATTAGTTCTTATTTCCATTTTAATACCAGATTTCAAAGTGAACCAATAAAAAAAAATAGCGTAAAGTATTCGTGGATAAATGGTCTTTAAAACACTTTCTCTATTTCAAGCACTCGGCTGCGCCGTCGTGCTTGAAAACTCGCGCGTGTTTTAAAGACTTGTTTATCCACTTATACTTTAATATACTAATTTATAATCGTAAAAATCATGTTAATAGACATAAATTTATCCCTTTCTTACTAAAAATGAACCTTTGGGAGCTTCTCAAAATAGTTGTCCTCCTCGTTTCTCTTGAAGTAGGTAATTTTCAACCACAAATTTTTCTTCTTCTAACTGTGTTTTAAAGTCTCTCCATTTTCCATAGAATCTGTCACGTGATCTCCTCCCTATTGGCAATTTATCTCTTACAACCCTCAGAATCTTACCAAGCCTCGGAATCAATCAAAACTTTATTTGTTTAAATATACATTATTACCTATATTATACAAATGAATCTTATTCATCCCTTCCCAATAAAAAAAAATATATGTATGAAATTAACATTCTACCCCTAAAATTATCTACTCTCCCTTTCACCCCTCCTCCACCGATCCTACTTCTTCTTACTTCGACTTCCTCCATCCACCCTAATCCCCCACCCCCTAGAACCACCTCAATTCCTCACACTCCTCCAACATAATATGCCCTATATTGTCCCAACCTACTCCACACAGTCTACACTGTCTCTTTTCATCCTCCAACCAGTATTTATTGTCCCTCTCCCGCTTGCTACATCTATATCTCCCTATCAATCTCTTTTTTTGATTCTCACCGGAGTAAGTAAGTAAGTACCTCCCTTCCTTAACTTACTCTCTTCTTTCCTGTGTCTGCGAATCCCTGTCTCTTCCCATTACACCCTGTCTCTCCCCATCCTCTCTTCCTTCTCCCTCAACACTAGCATATCCTCCCCATTTCGTAATACCTCCTGTCCATATTTTATTTTCTTCACCCGTCATCTCCCTCCAACAGCTTTGAAGAATACACCATTCTTCCTCTTTCCATTCCTTTCTCGTACCTCATCGCCAATCTTCTCACCTTTTCCCATTTCATCTCCTCTTGCACTATGTAACCTGCAGTCTCCCTCTACAAGCTTAATATTATATTTTATTTATATCTCAATATCTTGTCTGAACCTTTTCCATCTCCTCCCGTTCGGTCTATCACCATATTTATGCACCATAACACTTAGTTTTTCGAACAGCCGCTCCCCTTCTTCCCACCTCTCCACCAAAAGATCTATCCCCCCAGCCCCCATACCCACCCTCAAATTTTGTTCCCCCTTCTCTCTAGCTCCTTCACACTTTATTGTCATGTCTCAACTGATACCCCAAATCTATCTTCTAATTTCCGTCTTCTTCCTACTACCTCTCCACCCTTTTTGAAATATTCCGGAACTCTTTCACTGCCTCCTAACCATTTCCCTCATTTCATCCCCGTTCTTGTTAACACTGCCAAATCGTCTGCATAAACCAGTGCCCACACCTTGCATCCCCCAGTCACCACTCCACCACTCACTCCTCTGCTTCTCTCTTAATGTTTCCACAAACCCTCGTATGTAAATTGAAAATAGGCTTGGACTAAATGTCTAACTGCACTTCTCACCAACCTTCGCCTTATACCTTGCCACTCTCTATCCTTTCTACTAAATCTTCCCTTATTCCTTTCCTCGTCATCATCTCCCACACTTTCCCCCTATTCACGTTGTGAAGTGGGGCCTTTATGTCCAGAAGCAGGGCGTGCACCCTTCACCCTTCTTCTCCAGCTCTTTGTTCACGATCTGCTTCACCATGTATCCACCACTCTCCTTCCCTTTTGAATCTCACCTGCCAATCCCCAATAAATTCCTTCACCTATCTCCCTTTCCACGCGCTCCTGCATAATCGTGGCGTATACCTTATAGCCCTTATTTGTCACACTAACTCGACGGTAATTCCTTACCTCCTTCATCACACCCCCCTTCCCATATACCATAACTACACCCCAACCCTTCGGTAACCCCCGTCCATCTCTGGTTTAAAATCCTTCTACAGTTCCTTCCCGCTCTAGTCCTCATATACCTCAAGTGCTCCCCAGTTGCTTCATCCCGTCTCTTACACCTTATCGTCTATACTCAAGCATTTCTGTATGACGTTTCAGGTCCCTCAGCACAACTCCAACGTGCCGGGGTTTTTAGTTAAGGTTTTTCTGAGCGCCTTGCGCCTCCCCTCCTAATTACTAGGTACGTAGGTTCAAGAGAATCAACAGAGCGCAACAGTTAAGTATGTCAAAAAAAATTGGGGGATAGAGTGGAGCAAAGCAAGCATTTCTTCCAAACAAACCGAGGGTCGTTTCGTTTTGAAGCTAAAATTTGGGTTACTTTTTTAATTTTTTCCTCGACAACCCGGGACAACACGGTACGTTTTTGGATAGGTATAGTATTTTGCAAAGAGGGGTGCAAAAAAATTCTTGATCTCGCCCTGTCACAGAATAAAGCACATGTGCTTTATTCTGTGGCCCTGTGTTGTATTTTGCTAAGTAATTATATGCTCCTTTAGAATTTAGATGAAGGTAGTTAGGTAATTTAATCATCATCATGTCATCATGCATCACTCAACACTCGTTCACGAGGCCATAGAGGCTGTATAGCTTGGTTCGTTACCTTCTCCATTATGTACTTTGAAGATCGGTCCTTGATAATGCTCAAGTAGTTTACTTCTCCCTCTACCTCCAGTTTGGCGCCATACACGCTGCACCTTTAGCCATGTGAACCCTTTTCTTCGCGAGAAAAAAGTGGGGCTTGCTTTTGTCGGATTAAACGAAAAACCCTCCTCTTCGCGCTAAGTTTCCATTTGATTCAAGGCTTGCTCTCTTCAAATCTCCTCAACAGTGCATCCGCAACCAAACGCCACAGTATCGGTGAGAGAACTCCTCTCTGCTGACAAAGTGGAATCTAATACCTTCTTTAATTTGGTTAATTTTCTCACAGTACCTCCTTCAAGAATGTTGTTTTACCTTCCTAATGGGCTTGTTGCATTCGGTTAGTGTGGTTCAGTATGCACCCGTAGTCGGGGGAATCCCTCATGTTACCATGGCACTGTTCCCCTCTATTTCGTGCCGCAATGGCACTGTTCTGGTGGTTTGAAGGTTTAGTTCGACGACCACCGCTTTTGTTCTAAGCAATTTTGTCCCAGGAAGTTTTTCCCACGATCACAATTAATACTTGTCTCTTTCAGTCCTTCGGCCTATTTCACACTCACCAGGGCTGGTGATCACACCACAATTTTGGAATTCGTTTCATCGTAAGATGTTTTTCCTCTGAATGCAGATACATGCTCTAAATGCGCGTTAATAATGAAGATGAAGCCAAATCGACACCTCGGATGCCTTTGCTTTTAAGCGTCAGTTAAGTTAAGTTTACAGTGACTTTATTACAAACAGTGGCGACAATGTATCGATTTTTATTGGCCGTGGTATATTTTGCCTCATAATGGCGGCCTGACAGTGTTTACTTTTGATCAGCGTGTAATTTTTATTTGAATTTGGCACGTTGCTAGTATACCACCGTTGAGTTCATAGAAACCCGCCCAAAATTTTGCCTCCTAATGGCGGATGGGTGGAGCTAAGTGCTGCTTGTCGTCACTGTTTGTAATAGAGTCACTGTAGTTAAGTTAAGTTTCGGAAGCTATCTGGAGGCTTCATATAGATCTTTAACTTGGTTTTCAGAAAAGCCCATCTCACATCAAGTTGTTGACACTGCAACCTTTGCCTGCGTCTGATATAGTAAATTATTGTTGCGGTTTTTGATGTTCGCAATACAATGTACAGTCTTTCACAAATGTAATGTCCCTTGGATACTGTGACTTAGGCAACCACCATATCACATAGTACATGGTAGACAATGTTTAACGTGTATTTATAATATTTATAAATAAGAAAGCCAAACGGTTAGTTTTAGCATATTCACGAACTCCATTCTTTATCTATAAATCTTCATTATACCTCATATACTACTATGTGATATGTTGGTTGCCTAAGTCACAGAATCGTCAAAGACTGTAAAATGGTCACAAGGGTATTGCGTCAAACCTTTTTTTGGCCAATTTGAGGAATTTTGTCACTTTTACCCAGTGCACATCTCCGTAACCGTTCATTTTAGCACAGTCATGTGTATAAGATCATTTTTTATTAGGATGTTCGTGTAAAGTGACGTTCTTCGTTTCGAGATATTTACGAAGAACTGCCATTTCACTCGCTCTCACCTGCCTTTGCGTCGCTCACCGTAGCGACATTTTAATTCAGAGAAGCATACCTACAAATTCGTTAAATTAGCATTGACATTTGAGATAATGTAGGTAAGTTAAAACTGAACCGTATTGTTTATTCTGCAAACTTTTATTTAATGAGGGTAACTGATTATGAACATAATCCCCTTGAACTTTTTTTACCAATGAAGTGTAATCAAGTTTGGTAACAAATTCAGTTATTTTAACGGGGTACATATAAGTTTTGAAGATTTCTCATCATCTGTCTGTCGTCATACAGCGTTAGTGAAAGTTGGTCGTACTTAAAAACCACAAGTATACGCACTTTTGCCTGCTTATCTGCGACTTTCACAATCTGCGAAATATGAATTATTAAATAATCATGAAACTTTTAACGAAAACTTCTTGATTTTAGTCACTGAGCTAGTGACCATTCGGTTTTTGGTAGATACTTTGTGTTATCTGTGAATTTAATTAAGTTTTCTTTTCTTGTTTCTGCATTCACAAGAGGACAAGGGCGGTAATTGAGTAATAGACGTTTTTACTCCAATATTTTCTTAATTGTGTAAACACAATTCTGCCAACTGAAATAGTCGGTACATTTCGATTGTTGTGTATTGCACCATCTTTTACACGTGTTCTTATGCATATAAAACGATTTTGTTATTCTTTGTCAATTGCAATTTTACATGTGAAAAAACAAACATAAAAAATCACGACGTCTAAAACGAATTGAGAATATATACCTTTACTTGACGGTTTTTGAATTGTGATTTACATAAACGTTTCTTTAAAAACGAGATTTTGTTGAAGTTTCGTATTGGTTGATAGAAATATGTATCGAAATGTAAATTCCGTGGATCTTATTCACTGACGAAATATGATTGAGAAAACACGTCGATATCGTAACGTAACTATAAAAGCGATTATTACTCTTACCTACATTTAAATTTATGAGCTTTAGGACGTCAGTTAAGTGTCGTTTAATTTAATTTAGTGTCAATTTACCTTTAACAAGTTTGTTTAATATTGAAGCGTTTCAGTATCTAATAATATTTCAATAAGTACATTGTTGTAACGTTGAATGGATTCCTGAACAAAGCTTTATGACAACATTAATCATTTCAAGTAATTTATTACTTGGATACTTCTCCATATTGTGCTCCTTATTTCCGAAAACAATTTATTGAAGTTATACGGAGAGCTACTCGATGAATGTCTTATATTAAAATGTAAAAAAAAAAATACGGTAGCGTCTTATTGCCATGAACATAAATCACATTTGTTCGTCAACATTTTCAAGCAAGAGGTTTTTCTTATGATTTAATGTTTCTGATAAGTAAAGACGAGCGCATTGTTATCCACAAAGGATGCCTTTTTGGAATGTGGGGATCCCGCCTTAAATTAAAACACGTGTACGCGTGCACGATTACGTTGTTATAAATCAATCACCCTGTATAGCGGGATTGAAACAGTCACCTTCCTGCAGAGGTTGGTAACACTAAAAATTAAAGATTTTCTTTAAATTTCTGTCAAATTCTTTAAAATCTCAAAAGTTTCCAATTAAGTAATAATAATGCTAATTTACCATAAAAGTTTTATTACTTGTACTTAAATCACTATTTACTATCTTCAGTACTTTAATATTAAGTAAAATTTACATTTTAAGGTTATGCGGTCACACTACACTTCTTTGAAGCCATAAGATGGGTATTTTCTCGACGTTAGGGTCTTTCTTAAACCGTCATCGCAACAAATTCTTTGTGGGAGGTGTCGTCGTCTCCGGATCGATATTATTAACGCGTTACGCACAGCAAAAGTTGAAAGATTGGCAGCAAAATGAGGCGAAGGAGTTCTTCGAACGAACACGTAAACAACAACATTACGAGAGTACCGAACATACGTGCAATCAAACTATTTTAAGTCTCGTTAATCCGCTTAACGAGTCGTTAATGAAGGCAACTACAGGTATAGACGAAATTTTGGCCGAATTACGTGATAATCCCGTTAATAAACTCGATCTATGGGAGAAGTTGAAGGTAAAATTCGATTAGTGTAATCGATTATTATTAATGTTGTGATCTGTAGGTGTTGGTGTTTACGAAAGTAACCTGTTTAATTTACGTCTGCGCCCTTCTGACCGTAATGCTAAGGGTACAGATGAACGTGATTGGCGGTTATTTATTCAAAGATCCCTCTTCCATCTCCTCGGAACTGCAAGAAAAATACCTATCGATTTGTAAGGAGCTACTTAATTCAGGAATGGATAAGTTAAACGCCTGCTTACGGGAAAAAGTAAGTAATCTCTCAGATTGTGACTGGCTTAATTGCAAAAAAGTTTCTTTTAAACGTTCTAAGAAATATTGAATAATTCGTGAAAGATTGTCATTTGTTTTTGTTGTTATATTTGGAGATGTAAAGAGAATGAGCACCCATGCACAAGAGGGAGGGGCAGTTGCCCCCTCTGGACTGAATACAGATGCTGTTTTTCTTCTTCCTTAGTGTCCTTTTGAGAATATTGTCTTCTTGTCCTCAGTTATATTAACATTTGGGGTGGAGTAGTGTAGGAAAGATGGGGAGGGGAAGTACAATGGGAAATATCAAGAGATAATGTGGGAAGGAGTGTCGGGATATTTAAAGGGGGGGGCTAAGTAGGAGAACGAAAAGAACAAGTGTGTAAATGACGAAGATCTAAATAAATATTGATGGAATGATGGAAAAAGAAGGTGCAGTGGAGGCTTTGTGGGTAGGGATGGGATAGTGTGGAGCATAAACTAGAAGAGTGTGTGGAGTTGAGAGTAGAGAAAAGAGGCTGGAGGGAAATTTTGGGGTCAGAAGAGGAAGTGGGGAAAGAAGAAGGATAATGGAAAGGAGAAAGAAGGGGCGGGAGGGTAAATTGTAAATAGGAAGGGGGTGGGAGTCGTTTTCTTTTTCAATCATTGTTTATGTTGCCATCCCACCTAGTTCATGAGAAAAGAAAAAACAGAAGACACTGTTCCGAAGAAAATGTAATTCACCAACTAACATTTTTTATATACAGGGTGTTTCTACTCAAAGTGAATTTTTAAGTAATTTTTTTCATTTTGGCTTTTGTTTACAAATTGTGGACCTTTTTTGTTTTTTTACACATCTCCATTATTGGTAGTCAGATTTCAAAAAATCAAAGTTTTTGGAATCAAGAGTTTAATATCGAGTATATCGACGTTTGTTCAAAACTTTTTTACAAAAAATTAATAACGGCAAAATGGTGGTCATTTTAAATTATAGTAGTAGAGTAGATTTTGTGCTATTCAATTTCCAAAATTTACAATGACCGCCATTTTGCTATTGTACATTTTTTGTAAAAAAGTTTTGAACAAACGTTATAGATATTAAACTGTTGAGTCTGATTTTTTGAAATACAACTACAAATAATGGAGATATACCTTGAGATGTGTAAAGAAACAAAAAAAGATTCATAATTCGAAAACAAAAGCCGAAATGAAAAAAATTATTTTAAAAAACGTGTTAGTTTTGACGAGTTCTATAACCTCTATTACGTTGTCCACTTTGAGTAGAAACGCCCTGTATATATCTTTTTCAAAGGCGCCCAAAAAGAATTAGGAGATATTTTAAGTATTTCCGACAGCAGCTCAATTTAAATATTCAGATGTTGACTTTTATCACATATCTGTCTGCTTGTTTTGGAAGAACTTTACCTCCAACATCACGTGTTTGGTCCCATTAATAGCTAGGTTCTGAGCTCCTTGGTTATGTACCGAGTAGTCCAAATTGAACACTTTATTTTAAAAGATAGAGAAAAATGGATCTAGGTATCTGGAGTTCAATATTGTAATGAGAAAATCGCTGGTACAAACAGAATTCAAGTATCTCTAATCGTTTGGTCGCTAGGGGGCGTTTCTCAAATTTGGTGGATTTCTTTAATGCCCCCGTAACTTTATTATTATTAAAGATAATTGATTTTGGTAAAATCTTTCCTAGAGCACTTTTTTACGTTGAATCCATTACAATAGACAATTTTTATACAGGGTGTTTGGTTTGTTGTGTACCACTCTAAACAACATTTTTTCAGACGGACCACCCTGTATTTTTTGCGTAAAATATCCTAAATTAAGGCACCTTTCCATAAGGAAATGTCCACCCGCTATATGCAATACTGTAGCTGCTTTACAATGCCGAGACGCTTTGCTAAGACTTTTCAGTCACGATGCCTCTTAAACCACCAACGCTGAATACTGTATATTCACTTTCAGTTGTTGGGCGTTCTTTGCTCATGAAAAAATTGCAATTGGCACATTTATTGAAAAAAAAGTGTAACGCTCTTAAACCTACAGGGTGGCATGTGGCAGATGAATGGATTTGAAAATTTAACAAAACGCATATCGTTACCCAAATGGCGCCTCCAACACTCCAAACACTGAGTAAACCTTTTTCTGTAGTTTTCGCGTACTCTTTCAAACGTTTGCCACGGGAATGCCGTCGATTTGTGCTCTAATGTTGTTTTTGAGGGCTTCCAGGATCCTGGGACGATTGTTGTACACCAGGGATTTTAGGTATCGCCTAAAGAAGAAGAAGAAATAATCGCAAAGGGCGAAATCAGGAGATCGTGCCGGCCAATTCAAATCGCCTCTTAGGGAGATTAGGTGTCCGGGCAAAATCTCACAAAAGTCCATGCAAACTCTTGCTATGTGGCCTCTGGCCCCGTCCTGCTGAATCCAGACTTCTTCCAGTTCCGTCCCTTCCAATTGAGGCAAGAAAAAATTCTGGATAGTAGTCGGGTAACGTGCAGAATTGACTGTAGCCGCTCGATTATTTTGGTTGATCCTGCTTGATCGTGGCCCACGGCAGTTTCTCATTATCCCTTGGAGCACCTTTGCCGTTCTCGTCGCTTTCCCTATTACCTTCTCCGCGTGCTTAATAAATTTTAGTTCCGTGTCAATCCTTACCCTCAGTATATCTATCGTCTTCTCAAGTGGGACGGGGTTCAACCCACCTCCATATTCGTAGGAGGAAATTTCCTCCTTCTTGCGATTAGGGCCGCTTTCGTCTTGGGCCCCACTAGTTCCAGGCTTCACTAGCGAGTTGTCTGACTTCAAGATCACTTGGCTTTACTTCTTGGATGACAACCATCTTATAGGGGTGCATATGAAGGTTGAATGGAACGCGCCGAAATGCCAAGGACACCTGCGTGTTTCCGAATTGAACGCCTGGGACCCTCTCGATGTTTTCTGGGGTAGTGACTGTATTCGAAGACCCCCGTGGACACATTTCAGGTACCTATCCTGAAATGCATTCACCCACGTAAGAATTCTATTTCGCGGGGAGCGATATTGAACCTTACACGGAAGGCACGATCAAGCGACCGTTCGACAAATAGGGCTGCACACAAAAAACACAACTGAAACCGCGTGAAACAATTTTCCCATCCCCCTCTTTGGAATTGCTCCATTCTCAACATTCTAGGATCGTTAGGAGGATAGGCACGACCTTGCATGATCTTTTAACCCTACAAAATTCCAGCCGACAAGATCGAAAATACATAAGAAGAATGGTTAAACAAAAAGGCGCACTTCCAAATCTTGTTTGCACTTCATGGGCAAAACTGACCTACACTTAATATTTTTATACAAATTCAAGGGCATTGTTCATTCAAGGGGATTGTTCATAATCAGATACCCTCATTAACTAAACGTTCGCAGGATAAACGATACGGTTCAATTACAGGGTGTTTTTTTGGGAGCTTTAGTTAGACATTTCTAGGGAAGTTCAATAGATAGATTTTTGAAAATTTGAGCTTAGGGCTTACTCTGAAAACCGTTCTTTTTTTTAAATGATTGAAAGTAACTTAAAAACCGTAACTTGTAGATATTGACATGTGGGTATTAAAAGAACTGAAATTTCACGTAGAATCCAAAAATACAATAAAACGTAGTTCTTTGTTACTTCCGGCATTTCCGGAAGCGCTCCCATTTTGAAAATATTTTCGATTTGGGTTTCGGAGTAACCCCTAAGTACACATTTTCAGAAACCTACCTACCTACCTATAAAACTTTCCCGAAAACGTCTAACTAAAGCTCCAAAAAAACACCCTGTATACTACTAAACTGGTTTCATACACCAAAAGGTCTATTGTTATTATTATTATTTTCACTGAAAAATTGATTGTTTATATATTAATGCGACAATATCAACAATTCTATTTAATTCAAACATGTATTAACAGACCGAGAACGTCTTGGAAATCATACCGTTAAAACGCCAATTGAAGATTGACGAACTTGAAAAGATTTTTTGGACAATTCAAGCATCCGTCAAGGAATCTGTGGACGATCCCATAAATCAGTTAAGACGGTACGTGTTTACAAAAACCGACGAAGACGATTCCCTATACAAGTGCATAGTAAGTGAGTGTCTTAACGTTGAAAACGTACCAATGCATTACTTTCAGTTTCAAGATACGCTGGATTTATTAGAAAGCGAAGATGCCAAGATCTTAATGGCATCGTGCATCAATCGAAGTTTCGTTACGGTATGCGACCAAGTCGCCGAATTTTATAGGCCAAGTTCGACTACAAAGAACGAATTTGTTCATACTTCCGATATTAAAATTGCTATGGCTAAATTAATACCAATTATTAACGGATTATTTACAAAAAATTCCTTAACAAGCATCTTAATTCAACAACTTATTGAGAACGACAAATTGAAAGTGTTCGGTGCGAATGTGTATGAAGCGTTTAGTTTTAGTAACAATAATTTATAATTATTTATTGGTAACAAATGAACTATTATTATATATTAGTCGAAAAATTTTGGAATTTTTATACCTTCTGTAGATATATGTCTGGTATACGTATATTTATTTTGTTATACCTTCTAATAGTTTGGGTGGAATTTCGTCTAAGTCTATTTATATTTATAGGTATCGTTTTAGGTATAAATAAATTAACAATAAACCAATAGAATTAATTATATATTATTGATACTCTAAACAACTAAAAAACATATCATTTCATCTACCTTCTACTTCACTTTTCCTCCCTTCCCGTTGTCTGCTCTCTTTTCTTCCATCAATCCTTCTCCATTTTCTGCTAATACTGCCCTTCTCCCTCAGTTCTTCGGACTCTTTTAGCATATGTTCTCCTTGCACAGCTTGCATTTTCTATCCTCGTCCTCCCTCCAATATCTGTTCCCTCTCTCCTCATTACCACCATCTGAATTGCGCTATCAGTATCTTCTTCACTTTACTTTTTCTGTCTTTCAAGTATTCCGGTAACAGATCTACTATTATCTTTCTATTATATTTAGACTCTCTTATCTTCGCACTTCTTTGCTGTTTATCTATATCCCTATCTCTGTCACTTTGTCTCTGATATTTCTCCCCCTTATCCGTCTCCGTTTCTTCCGTAATATTCTTCTCTTTCCTTCTGTCTGTATGTCTTTCTCCACTCTTACTTCCCTCCAGCACTCTGTCAATATAATCCAACCCACCCCTCATGCTCTGTTTTCTTTAAAACTTTCTGATAAAACATATAAGTGTATGTTCATGGTTTTTCCCATACATACCTAGGTATTTTTTGCATAATGCTTTACTATAGTACGTATTTGTTCTTTAGTGATCCTAACATATTAAACATTCTTTCAAACTTCTGGGCTATAGTAAGTAAGTGAACATTTATTGGTTTCAGAATTCGATTCTACATATACAGGGTGACCCAGGGCTGTGTGCTTGGGCCATAACTTTCTTGCTATTAAAGATATCGACATGCGGTTTTCACTGGCAAGTAAAGACACTTACACTGCACATTTTAAGAATATTTTGATTATATGAAGGATGTTCCTATACAGGGTGGTAAACCAAAGTTATGTTTTTTTAAATGGGACACCCTGTATATTTCTACATTATTAGTTTTTACATGAAAAAATAATGGGACTTTGAATAAGTCACTATGGGTCTAGCTTTCGCAGTTTCGGCGTTATTCAACGTTTTGTTCGAAAAAACGCTCATATTTGATGGATCACTGCTCAGTAGGCCATGGATGTTTTTCAACAAACTTGCCACAGAAAATTTTAGAATGACTTGGAATTTTAATAAATAGTCGACTTTTGGTCCATGTATGCACATACTATACAGGGTGCGCTGAAACGCAAAAGGTCGAATAACTCTTTTTTTATAAATGGAACACCCTGTATTTCTGTTCACGAGTCGATTCAGTTTTGAATAAGCTTTCCAATGATATGCAGTTTGTATGGTCAATTCTGAATAGGACAGCTTTCAACCCAAAAGTCACTAGATCTGGTGACTTTTCTAGTGACTTTTTGGGTTGAAAGCTATCCTATATTTTATCGAGAGAAAATGAAGGCCAATCTAGTGACTTTGTGATGAACGGCTTAATTTCAAACAGTTTTTTTAGAAACGGGTATAGCGGTGAACGGCTTAATACTGTAACAGGTAATAGCTATACCCGTTTGTATACAAGCTGTTTGAAATTAAGCCGTTCATCAAAAAGTCACTAGATTGGCCTTCATTTTCTCTCGATAAAATATAGGACAGCTTTCAACCCAAAAAGTCACTAGAAAAGTCACCAGATCTAGTGACTTTTGGGTTGAAAGCTGTCCTACTGTACTACTATTCAGAATTGACCATACAAACTGCATATCATTGGAAAGCTTATTCAAAACTGAATCGACTCGTGAACAGAAATACAGGGTGTTCCATTTATAAAAAAAGAGTTATTCGACCTTTTGCGTTTCAGCACACCCTGTATAGTATGTGCATACATGGACCAAAAGTCGACTATTTATTAAAATTCCAAGTTATTCTAAAATTTCCTGTGGCAAGTTTGTTGAAAAACATCCATGGCCTACTGAGCAGTGATCCATCAAATATGAGCCTTTTTTCGAACAAAACGTTGAATAACGCCGAAACAGCCAGAGCTAGACCCATAGTGACTTATACAAAGTGCCATTATTTTTTCATGTAAAAACTAATAATGTAGAAATATACAGGGTGTTCCATTTAAAAAAACATAACTTTGGTTTACCACCCTGTATAGGAACATCCTTTATATAATCAAAATATTTTTAAAATGTGCAGTATAAGTGTCTTTACTTGCCAGTGAAAACCGCATGTCGATATCTTGAATAGCAAGAAAGTTATGGCCCAAGCACACAGCCCTGGGTCACCCTGTACATATTTGCTAACTTCTTCCTTCTCTCCAACGCTTCCTTCATCCACTCCTCCATCGCCCAATATCTCCATCCTTCCTCCTCTCTCAACTCCCCACATTCCCTCATCATATGTTCCTGGCTCTCCCACCTTTCACCACACAGTCTACACATTCTATTTTCATCCTCACTCCAATACCTATAATTTACTCTCTCTAGAATGTCTACCTTTATTTGTTCCAAAATAATAACCCTCTCCCTTTTCCACGTACCCGCCCATTTCCCTTCCTCTGTCCCTCCACCCCTTTTTCTAGTTTTTTGCCATCCCCTCCATCAACCTTTCTTCTTTGTATTTCTTCTCTTCACCTTCTCCACTTGGCCTTTCTCTTCCTCTCTTTTTCTCTTCAGAAACTCTTCTATATTATCAGCTCTTCCACGTACCGCCTTCTTTCCACTCGTTGATCTCTCCCCTTAAAAATCAATGGCTTTATATACTATGTAGCAAAAACCACACACTACATACATTGTTGCATGTTTACTGCTTCATGTCACACCGTTATTTTATTCAAATGGGAGTTCGTAACAGGTTGAACGTTGTCTTCTTTACAATATTGTTTTGAAAGCCACATTCCTCACTGGTTTCTGGTAAACCACTCTGACTTTATTCCCTTTATTCTTTTCTTCTGCTGCTATTTCCTTTATTCCTTTACCGTTAAGTCAGATTTCAATTATTTGAGCCCTTTAGTTCATTTTTTTTTCAGTGGGTAATTCTCCTGCCAGGAAATTAGTTTGTTGTTTATCTTGTTCCTCGAATCCCTCTTTCAATCTGAGTATTTTTTCTTCTATACCCTTCTCTTCTTGCGTTTTTTCCATTCTTCCATTACTTTTCTTCGTTTCTTCTTGGCTCTTGTGGAATTCATTCTTTAATTCTTCCATTCCATTGTTTTATTCTCTTCGATGATTTCTTTCTTCATTTTGTCTTCTTTTATACCCTCCATTTCTTGTTTGGTCCTCTTTGACTTTTCCTGATTTTGTTTACTGGCGTTTTCTTCTGATTTCTTTATTCCTCACGGGAACCCGCCCAAAATTTTGCCTCTTAATGGCGAATGGGTGGAGCTAATCGCTGCTAGACTGTATGTAGTTGCCATTACAGTGACTTTACTACAAACAGTGGCGACAAGCGATGTTTCGATTTTTACTGGCCTGACTAGTCACGTGTGATATATGTTGCCTCTTAATGGCGGCCTACCTAGTCACGTGGTATTAAGTCAAGAGGCAAATTTACTGTTTTGACCGTTAAATTCATTTATTTAGAGTGTTTTACAACGGAAAAGATTTTCACGAATAATACAAAGCCGGCCAAAATTTTGCCTCTTAATGGCATATGGGTACAGCTAATCGCTGCTTGTCGTCACTGTTTGTAGTATAATCACTGTAGCAATTTGCAATTAACGCCATGTATCGGGAAAACGCCACCAACTGTTTTCAAGACCAGTTATTAAATTAACAGCAAAGGAGGATATTTTAGAACAAATAACATGGATACTCTAGTTTACTGAAACTATTTATTTTCACCCTTATTACATAAAATGTAAGAAACATTAAATTCGTTTGTAAAATTAAAATCTTTAGGAATGTAACGATTCATATCGCATAAATGTTCACTTAATTTAGTTAACATCGGTTTCGATACATCGCACAGTGTAACATTAACATCGGACAACCATTCCAATGCTACATTCGACGATTCTTTTTCGGTTCGATACAGCACCTTTGTTACCGTAGATTTAATACCGTCAAAGTAAACACGTAAATTCCTCTCTAGAACCCAAAGCAAAATGACATCAACCGTGCCTTTGGTATCTACACACTTTAGCACCATTCGTACTGGGCTGAAAGGCGAATTATGTAACAGCTTGGCCATGTTAACGAAATCGTTCAAAGCGCATGATGAATAATGTTCGTTTTCGTTAACGAAACTCACTGTGTTAAACCACACTTTGTAGGAACCTTTCGCTCTCGTCCCGATCCACGAACCACAGTGAGGACAGTACAAAGTTGAAGTGTCATCGAGAAGATCGAGCAAGGAGGGATTGAGGTACACGAAACAATCGCTAAACAGTACTTGCGTAGGTTTCGGTGAAACGTCTTCTAAGGCAGTGTGCGAATGACAGAACCAATCGGACGTGTCACCGTTTTCCGGTAACGGTAGCACCTTGTCAAAACGGATGGAGTTGGAGAGATCTCGACGACATACCCCACAAATAATGTTGTAACGATTGTCCTCCTTTAGAAACGATTTTTGTTGTGCCGGATCATCCGTAACGGCGCATTTTAAGAACTCGCACTCCGGTCGTCCCAAACGATCCTCCAAGTTTTCGGTTCCGAATCGAAATGTGAGTTGACCATCACCTTTGTTGACGACACAGTTTAAGCTACCGGGTACGATGCGAAACTCGGTACAGACGACTTTGTAAATCGATGATGGGGCTCTCATTTCGAAATTATCAACGTTTAAATGTAGGGTAACGTGATCAGGCTTGAAAAGGGTAACGTAAACATTTACCGATTGTAATCTGGGTCGTACCTCCATCACTAAAGATTTAAATTGCGAGGAACTCATGACGACGAAACTTTCGTTAGCGCCCCCTTTTTTTCCAGTTTCGTAAACAGAGTCTCTTCCTCGCGTACAATAAACGGTAAGGTTACCTTTCGATAATAATCGGGCATAAGTTCGATATTACTTATAACATTCGCCAACAAGTGCGCCTTTTCCGTTTTGATTCCGGGCGCGTCGTGGCTTAAGTTTGTGAAATGAACGTGAAGGTGATAAAACGACGGTTGGTAATGTAGATAAATACGTAGTTGGGCAGCAACTACACCATACTTCTCGTAAATCGCTTTCTACAAACAGGGCATTGCGTTAATTGTAAACCTAACCTCAAAGAACTAATCTTACCGTTCCCTTTTCCTTTAAATTCCTTAATAACGGGAGATGAGCGGCGGTGAGATCGCGTAAAGATTTTATTCCGTGCACACGAACGAGCCCCAACAAGTACAAACTTTCCAACTTGCCGTCCCACTTTAAATCGGGTATTAAAACGAAACCGTCAGTTTCGTCGGGATCTTCGTAAACGATACGATCCGCTTCGCTTTTGTGTTCTAAAATGTTGTAAACCCACTGCACGAAAATAATGTTTTAGGGGTGAAAAATTAAATTTTACCTAACGTAATACCTGTAAATCGAATTGCTCTTCGGTAATGTGGGGTAGCGTAACTTCCTCGTAAAGAGTGGGCGTCTCGTCGACTAGATAAACGGTTTGAATGGAGTATTTCTTAACGTGCTTGTCTGTAGCGGGATGTATTATCGTCGCACTAATTGCTGAAAAACGTTACTAATTAGGGAGCAAAACGGTTTCGAGAGTACGTACAGTTTAATTCGAGTTTCGGTAGAAACTCGTAGTTCCCGTAAATGTCGTTGCGAAATACTTGTTTTAGTGACGATTTTTCACTAAAAAACTCACTGTCTTCGTTAAAATTGGTCTCTGTAAAACCAGTTTTTTCCAATAAAACCAGAGCGGTGTCCTTTGAATGGTTAAAAACACCTTGTAAACAAATCGATTTTCGAATCGTGTTATTATGTAGAATTTTTTCTAGTTTGAAATCGCTTAAATTATTTAGCGATTCGTGAACGCTAATTTTCGTATCGTCGTCCAATTTTGGCCTTTTAATTACAGGAGAATCACTATTATTTACGTGGTTCGATTCGGTAGCGTCCATTTTGTTTTGCTTTTTAAAATCGCGCGAATATACTGCACAGCGTTGCCACATTTATTCTGCCGAATCTACTATAATATTTTTGCTGAATCTACTAAAATAATTTAAAAAAAAATACCAGAAATCTACTTTATATCTCAGAATATAATTTTTACAAGGTGGCCGGATTCAAAAATGTTTCAAATAAAAGTTGTAGGATAGCAACCATTGCATTATTATAAACATACAGGATGCTTCGAATAATCGTGGCTCCGTGTTGACCTAATGGAACACCCTATATTTGATGTCATATTCCGATTGCTTTTTTAAAATGCTCTATGTCCATATATTTTTGTTTTAAATGCAGAGTTCCCAAGTTATGAATATTTTTTATGAAAAAACATGGTCTGTTTAAAAAATGCTTTAAAATTTTGAGTCAATTTTTGTTGGTCGTTCCTAAAAGTGAATATACAAATATTTATCGATTTAATTATACAGGATGTTTATACGCCAATATTCGCCAATTATTTACGTGATTTTTTTCATTTGCCTGGGTTAAAGTGTATTTTTATTTTGATTTGATGTGCACAATATTTTACTCTGTGTAAAGAATTGAGATCAGAAAAAAATATTATTTAAGACCATGGTTAAAGTCAAACCATGGCTAAGCCATATGGTTAAAATTAAACGCTTCCACTTTAATCAATGAACTGAATGAACCAACAATAATTTAGGTCTGAAAGAAAATAAATAAATAAATATTTTAGGCACGTATATCTGTACAGGGTGGTTCAAATTGGACACTTTCTTATGGCAACACCCTTTATTTTAAGAGATAGAAAAAAATGGACCAAGGTGTCTGGAGCTCAATTTGAATGAGAAAATCACTGGCGCAAACCGTTGATTGAAAAATCCGCAAACAGAATTCAACTATCTTTAATCTTTGGACGCTAGGGGGCGTTTCTCGAATTTGGTCGATTTCTTTAATGCTCCATCACTTTCTTATTTTTAAAGATAGGTGATTTTGGAAAAATCTGTCTTAGAGCACTTCTTGCGTAAAATCCATCGCGATAAACAGTTTTTATACAGGGTGTTTGGTTTTTTGTGTGCAACCCTAAACCACATTTTTCCATACGGACCACTCTATATATTTTTGGAAAGAAAGTGAAATTTCCTAAATTTTGATGTAAATTATTGCTCTGATATGTATGTAGGTATTACCTAAAAAAACACTTGCATCGGCCGGGAATCGAACCCGGGCCGCCCGCGTGGCAGGCGAGCATTCTACCACTGAACCACCGATGCTTGATGAGTACGCTTCTTATTAATCTCTGGGAAGATAATAGGTGTTTTCTTTTTGCATTTTGTGGCACATTTAAGGCACCTCTGTCAATACACACCATTCGTTTTATAAAAATAATTTGACTCAGTTCTCAATAACCCTATTCGTTTTAAAGCTTTATTTAAGTTTTATATTAACCTGAGGCAGAAATGTCTACATGACGCAAGGTACTTCAATCACGTGATAATTGTGCATTTGCGTAACCCTGTGGCACAACTGTGGTGATGCAAAAAGAAAACACCCCTATTGTGATGGCCTTTTGTGGTGCAAATATAAATAAGAAACCATCACTGAACTCTAAATAATTAGACCAATGTATTTAAATATCATATCACAAAATAGGGATGGTTGGCCGGATAATCGGATAAGGATTATCGAGAAATCTTTATTGGAGCATTCTGGGATTCGGGAATTGGGGGTTGGTGGTTTCTAGGAAGGTAGTGGAATTTTTATTCAGCTTAATGTTGGGGTTGGGGGTGAGGTTCCAGAAGAGTTGTAGAAAGATGTTAAGTGGGTGGAGTTCTTATGGTATCACGAAACGACGGTCCATGCTGAGGTAACAAATGCAACGGAAATAGTCCGGGACAATGGAGGAAAGTAGGTATACCTACAGATGGGGCTGAGGGATGAGTGATTTACGGGGCGAGTAACCCACAATGGAAAGTAGCGTATCCACTTCTCTATTGTACTTTTCACACCGAGAATTCAGTATGGCTGGCATAGGCAATAGTATACATAAGGTGGCCTTGATACATACCTATCTATATCATATATAGGTACCTATCATATGTGATTCAGAAAAATTGAAACTTATATATTTTAGAAGTAATTAAATGTTTATTTATACCGTAATCTAGTAAAATCAGCTGCTATCACTAATGATTAGTGATTACACTATAGAGCCCCATCTTCATATAATTCCTCTTCTTTCTATCTATGCGCCACGCTTTTTGTTTGGGCGATGACTTCCGTCGTTTGGACTATTCTAATCCGCGTTGAACTACCTACTACACTACAAACTGGATTATGGAATATATACGAATTACTTAAATTATACCATGTTAAAAATTGTTTGGTAACACAAATACGAATGACTCATTGCCGTTTAGTGCTTTAAGAGTATGAAGCAAGTTTATTTGTAAGTCACCAATGGATTGAACATCTCCCAGAACCAAAGTTCAAATTTGCAGCTCAATTGGGCGATATGGTATCAAATTTTGGGCACAAAGAGGGTGATATAACGCGACCAAAAGATTGGAAAATCGCCTAATCTACCAACTTATTACCAATATGGATGGCATAAATGTCTATGCACATCAGCTTCATAAACGACAATCTTAAAACCCGATTAAATCTTCCAGTTTCATCTTCCAAGCTGAATATTTGCAAGTTGAATGAATGCAGAAGGTAAAATTCTCTTTGTTTGGTCTGGGAAATGAATGCAATATGGATGTTACCATACTTAATCTAGTTTGACCACAGTACTATGTCATCCAGAGTTTCTTCCAATTATCCACGTCATGTAAGCTTAAATAATGTTATAGTAATCAGTTGCCATAAAATTACGCTTCTTCAACTGCTGTTCTTTTCAAGTGATTTTCCAAAAACCATTCACGATTATCTTCTAATTTATTCTTCAGCGTAGCTGAAATGGTAAGGGTAATTTTTTGGTGGTAGGTGAAGAAAATGCAATATGGATTACCTTCGTTAACTGATTCGGAGTCGCCACCATATTCTCTAGGAAAATATTGCTTCGGAATAATTGAGTAAATTTCGTTATAATTCGTCCCATATACATTAGTCTAAAATATACGTCGTTTAAACGTTATTCTCTCAAAAAGGGGCAAACATACTATAGAGTTAAGATGGTCACTCATAAACAATTTTGAAAACTTATACACCTTTTCGAGAAACTTCGAGGTATTAATAAAATACATCCCTTTTATTTTGCATGGATATCCGTGCAAGAAATGGTAGTAGAAGTTCTTCAAAAGCCTTGGCGTTACTTGTTTCACAAAGCCAAACGAAAATCCATCGAGATCAACTATTACATATTGTCCTACCACCATACAAGCCTCGCTTTCTTTTAAATAACAATCCTGCAGCATTGAACCTATTTTTATCACATCGGAAATCTTCACTTTTTCGGGTTCTAGAACGCCCCACCTCATTATCACGCAATCTTTATCGGGCGTACCAAACGAAATAATTGGGCTGAAATTATACAATAACTGCATTATTACCTTGCGAAAGTGACAATTTACTTCTTCTTCAGTATTTCCTGGATTTGTGGTGACAACGGATCTCGGTTTGCGAACATTTCCGGCACGGTCACTTTGAGATTCAAGTAAGTCTCCAGTTTTTTCTTGACGATGTGTGGGTTAAATTTACCAAAGCGCATAAAATTCAGCAACCAAAGATCATCTAACAAAAACCTGGAAAATTTTTTTTTTTCAAAAATTGGAAATTTTCTTACCTTTCCGAAATTTTAATTGATATTTTTCTGATGCCCATCTTATGATTTCTTCGAAACACTCTGCTTTTCTTTCAGGTTCCTCGTTTAACTCAACTCTAGCTTTTTCTTCAAGTTCCTTTGTTAAGTGACGCACGAACATCTTTTCAACGTCTGCTCTTAGTCTAATTCACAATAATTATGTAATAAATAATTTTAGTTTTATACGCAATACGATCTCGGCCGATAAGACTTGACACTAAGACACTGCTTATAAAAATATGTCACTAATATTCACTAATCGATGTAGTTAATGTTATTATCAATACGTCATTATCTTATAACTGTTTTTTAAAAATAATGAACGATGGTGAACTGATTAGCAATAATTTGGTTATGGAACAACTCTCACAAAGAGTTAAAAAGTTTAAAAATGTTACATGGGGAACTACTTTTGGGAAAAACATTTAATCTGACATTTCGAGAAGATAAGACTGAAATAGAAACATTAATAGGAATATAAACAACTTACGACATTATAGGGACATGATAACCAGCTTCAAATCTTTGACATGGACCTTTTGGAGTTCCGAAATTGTCTTTGTAATGATAACAGGCCCGGCGTATTTGGGGGTTATCTTGCTGGAAATGCCTTTTCCTTTCTCGGCCAGGATATGCTCTTTATAATAGACATTTTCCCCCACTCTCGGTCGGTACGGTCTTCGGCGAAGGTTGTAATATCTCTTTTGGACTTGGAAGGCTTTCATCATGAATTCTCTGAGAAGCTGGCGTAGATCTTCTAGCCTTTAAACGCACCTGCCATATTCTCCTGGTGTCAGGGGCTCTCCCTTCTGGTGTTGGTTGGGCCTCTCTAATTAATGTTCCCGTGGGCAAAAGCTCTCCGTCGAAATTAAGGAATGCGTGGACCGGTATTTCACTGTGTTAATAGCAAATGCTATTTCGGCCAATCGGGTGTCCCACTCCTTGGCAGTCTCCTCCGAAGTGGCAGATAATCGTTTCTTGGAGGTGGTGGATTAACACGTTGCTGGTGGCCCTGCGGATGGCCTTGATCTACTCCCATTTGGTGAACACTAGATTGTGAAAGTTACCCTTCCCCGATCTAGGGAAAGCCACCAATAAGTCGATACTGACGACTTCCCAGGGCTGGTTGGTTATCTGGAGAAATGCATCTCCCTCTTAGGAGCCTGCGTGCTGGATTTGTACCGATGGCACGTATGACACCTGTGAATATACTTATCGAATTACATCCGAGACGTGGTTTTCGCAACACCCAAGTGTCCGGCAGTGGCGTCATCGTGACATTCCTTAAGCCACCCTCTGTCGTTGCGGGCCTGTTACGCATAATTTCCAACAAGTGGTGAAGCCCTCGGCCGTTTCTGGGGAAGTAACAGGACATTCCCGGTAAAGCTCTCCCTGGTGAAGTCGGTATTCGGGTCGTCCTTCGGGTGAGTAGTGACCCTTTCCTTCAGACTGTCGTATCATTTACACCGTCCCATTTTAGGAGTATCAGGTACCTGTAGAGCAGCTACCTGGACGTTTTCAGGGTGATCCTCGTATGCGCGATACAACGCATCAGACACTTTATTCTATTATTCCATTCGGTAGAGCACTTCGAAATCGTAGGGCTGGAATAGTAGTATCCACCGGGCTTCTCCATACTTTGTAGCCACTTAAGACTTCGGTGGTCCGTGATCAGCTGGAAATGGTACCCTTCAAGAAACCCTTTTAGCTGCTGCACGGCCCATTCTACCGCCAGACACTCTTGTTCAATGGTAGAGTAGTTACGTTCGGCGGGGGTCCAGGCTCGGCTTAGGTAGGAGATTACCTTTCTCTCCCCCCGTCTTGCTCTTGGGATAACACCGCTCCCAGGCCGGTACTGCTGGCATCTGTCTGACGAACAAAAATCTTTCCAAAATCGAAGCGCGGAAGTCAGGACCTGTTTGAGCTCGGTGAAGGCAGCTTCCTCTTCCTCTTGCCATTTAAACTTCAATAGTTCAATCCCTATTTCAGGAGCTGCGTTAGAGGTAGCGCTATCTGGGCGAAACGGGCGATGAACCGACGGTACCAGGATGCCATCCCCAGGAACCCCCGGACGGCTCTTACATTGCCTGGCGACTCCGTCCTCTCTATAGCTTCGATTTTCTCGGAATCTGGGCGGATGTCCCAAGTATTTCAATTCAATGCGGCAGAATAGGCACTTTTCAAGATTTAATTTCAGGGCGTTGGCCCTCAATCTTCTTAACACCTCCTGTAAGTTCTTTAGGTGTTGCTCGAACGACTTACCAATGATAATAATGTCGTGTAGGTACGCAAAACCGTTTTCGTCCATTGCGGGCCCCAGAATACGGTCGAGCAATCTCTGGAATGTACCGGAGTACAGTGCAGGCCGAATGGTAACACCCGGAACTGGAACAATCCCCATCCAGGTACGACAAAAGCTGTAATGGGGCGACTCCCTGGGCTCACCGGAATCTGCTAATATCCCACCTTTAAATCAAGGGTGCTGATGTAGCGGGCCTCCCTCAATCTGTCTAATATATTCTGGATCAAGGGTAACGGATAGGAGTCCTTGACTGTACGGTAGTCCACACAGAACCGATACTTCTCCGAAGATTTCCTTAGCAGGACAACAGGTGAGCTCCACGGACTCGTGGATGGTTCGATACCGATCGTCCGATTTCGACGCGGTTTTCACCAAAAATTCTGTTTTTTGAGCGCACTTCCAACGACATTCTTCACAGAATTTTAGCGTCACATCGTCCCGTTTCGCTTGCTTTAAGGCCGGAGAGCACTTAGAACACTCTCGTCGCGACTGCATGTGCGACTACCTGTATTGGCATTATTACACTTGTTAGGGTTCTCTTGCGGTTTATCAACAAAAACAGTTCTTTTCCTTGAGATCCCACAATCCAGGTCACTTGACGAACTTACCTTATAGCGAGGAGTGTGTGTGAGGTAACAGTACCCCCTTGTGGTTTTGCAGGTTCATTTGTATAAAATGTACTCTCATACTATAATTTATTGTAAACCCTCATGCTTAAAAAAGAAAATCTATAGGTACGCCTTCCTTCCCTGGAGTTTATGCTAGTTTGGACGTCTTCCCCAATTCTGAAAACTTTCAGCCTCCCTTCAGGTTTCTTCCTCAGTACCTTCAAACGTTTCTTCAAGTTCCCCGAAATCTAAATGGTAGCCTATCGAAGCTTTGGCTTCTGCATCATAACGGTCATCATAACTGGTCAAAAACTTTGGGCAGGTGATTTTGCAACCTTTCGCCAGCTTCTTCGTAGTTGCGGTTGCAGGGTGGTACAGTTTTGTTGCGTTGGTGTCGTCACTTTGGAATCGTGTCGTAAGGGTGGTGTAGCCCATTTGATCACCATAGCTTTGGAGGCTGGTGTGCGTGGTCTTTCTTTTTCGATTAAATCGATAAAACAAGATGGTTATATACATTTATTTACATTAACATTATGTACAATGTGTGCTAATAATTATTCTAATTCCGGCGGAGACTGGTACGAATTATGTAGCGTCGTGGGTCGTTCAGGGTAACGTCGGCGACGTTAACATTTTGTAATATTTTTAAACTTTTTAACTCTTTGCGAAGGTTGTTCCATAAGCTAATTATTGCTAATCTCCATCGTTGTCTGTCAACACATTGAACTTTCAAGAAATTATTTTCAAAAAACAATTATAAGATAATGTATTGATAATAAAATTAACTACATTATTTTTTAATAATTACTGCATTTAACATCGATTAGATGAACTTTAGTGACGTATATTTTTATACGCAGTGTGTTACTCATTTCAATATTATCTAGTCTTATCGGCCGAGATCGTTTTGCGTATTACCGAAAATTATTATTAAATTATTTATTAAATATAATTATTGTTACTTAGACTAAGAGCAGACATTGAAAAGATGTTCGTGCGTCACTTAACAAAGGAACTTGAGGAAAAAGCTAGAGATGAGTTAAACGAGGAACCTGAAAGAAAAGCAGAATGTTTTGAAGAAATCATAAGATGGGCATCAGCAAAATATCAATTAAAATTTCGGAAAGGTAAGAAAATTTCCAATTTTTGAAAAAAAAATTTTCCACGTTTTTGTTAGATGATCTTTGGTTGCTGAATTTTATGCGCTTTGGTAAATTTAACCCCCACATCATCAAGAAAAAACTGGAGACTTACTTGAATCTCAAAGTGACCGTGCCCGAAATGTTCGCAAACCGAGATCCGTTGTCACCACAAATCCAGGAAATACTGAAGAAGAGGTAAATTGTCACTTTCGCAAGGTAATTAATATGCGGTTATTCGGGTTATTGTATAATTTCAGCCCATTTATTTCGTTTGTTACGCCCGATAAAGATTGCGTGATAATGAGGTGGGGCGTTCTAGAACCCGAAAAAGTGAAGATTTCCGATGTGATAAAAATAGGTTCAATGATGCTAGATTCTTATTTAAAAGAAAGTGAGGCTTGTATGGTAGTGGGACAATATGTAATAGTTGATCTCGATGGATTTTCGTTTGGATTCGTGAAGCAAGTAACTCCAAGGCTTTTGAAGAACATCTACTACCATTTCTTGCACGGATATCCATGCAAAATAAAAGGGATGTATGTTATTAACACCCCGAAATTTCTCGAAAAGGTGTTTAAGTTTTCAACATTTTTTATGAGTGACCATCTTAACTCCATGGTATGTTTCCCCCTTTTTAAGAGAATAACGTTTAAACCACGTTGGTATATTTTAGACTAATGTATATGGGACGAATTATAGCGAAATTTACTCAATTATTCCGAAGCAATATTTTCCAAGAGAATATGGTGGCGACTCCGAATCTGTTAACGAAGGTAATCCATATTGCATTTTCTTCATCTACCACCAAAAAATTACCTTTACCATTTCAGCTACGCTGAAGAATAAATTAGAAGATAATCGTGAATGGTTTTTGGAAAATCACTTGAAAAGAACAGCAGTTGAAGAAGCGTAATTTTATGGCAACTGATTACTATAACATTAGTTAAGCTTACCTACATGACGTGAATAATTGGAAGAAACTCTGGATGACATAGTACTGTCGTCCAACTAGATTAAGTATAGTAACATCCACATTACATTCATTTCCCAGACCAAACAAAGAGAATTCTACCTTCTTCATTCATTCAACTTGCAAATATTCAGCTTGGAAGATGATGGTAGAAAACTGGAAGATTCAATCAGGTTTTAAGATTGTCGTTTATGAAGCTGTTGTGCATAGACATTTACGCCATCTATATTGGTCATAAGTTGGTAGATGAGCCGATTTTCCAATCTTTTGGTCGCGTTATATCACCCTCTTTATGCCCAATATATCACATTTGATACCATATCGCCCAATTGAGCTGCAAAGCAAATTTGAATTTTGGTTCCGGGAGATGTTCAACCCATTGGTAACTTACAACAAGCTTGCTTCATCCTCTTTAAGCACTAAGCGGCAATGAGTCTTTGGTATTTGTGTTACCAAATAATTTTTAACATGGTATAATTTAAGTAATTCGTAAATATTCCATAATCCAGTTTGTAGTGTACATATTATACAGTAGTTCAACGCGGATTAGAATAGTCCAAACGACGAAGCCATCGCCTAATAGCCCAGTCAATGAAGGTTTTTTGTCGCAACAAATTAGGGGAAAGCTGAATTTTTTATATGTGATACACCGTTATGAGACATGTATTTTCTCAAAAGTCCCCGCCTCTCCCCCTTGTGCTTCTCCCCCCATCACCCCTAACAGCTTACAAATGCATAGTTTCACTAGATTGCTTACAAGTTCTTTAATATTCATCGTAGAGAATTAATTTTTTTTTTATTTTATTCCTTAATACCCATAAAAAGTATCTTATTCTTATAAACTCTTCGTTAAAGTTGATATTAAGGGACCTATAAAACAACAAACACCAAAAAGACGGTTTCTCGAAGCACGTGAATTTACTTTATTACCTATATTTTTGTTGTTAATTAAAATACACAAAAATGGTTCAAATAAAACTTTTAGTATGTATCTTTAGCTTCAAGTTGATGTGGTTCATTGCTTGTTTAAGTTTATCGCTTGCACTTGGGACGTCGTCAGAGATAGCGCTTGCACTCCGCTTCAGTGGTCCGACGTATACGCTTAGCCCAGTAAAATGGGAAAATTTGGATGAAATTAATGGTTACAGCTTTGAAAATTTGGGAACAGGCTTGTTTTGTGATCCCTTTGAAGTATTCAAAAGTCCCCATCCGTACCCCTCCTCCGAGAGAAATGGGGGGCGAAAAAGTGTCAAAAAAACAGATTATCGTAAATAACTGAAAAAGTATCAATTTTATCAAAAACAAAAACGTTAAGAAAGTTGTAGCTGACAAAATTCCGCACATTTTCCATGTTTTATTTTTGTCTCTACGACCAATAGGAGCCGAGATAGATTTTTTTTAAATGTCGACTGTTTTGCGGCGAAACGTTAACACGTGCCCGCATCGCGCGTATTTCGCTTATACCTCGAGAATGGCCATGCTTATCGCAAAAATCTTCAAATAAAAGTTGTAGAGAATTTAATTACGAATAATTTTATTTTTTAAACATTTCCGTAGGATTAATATTGACAGAGATATAATCATTTAAACCTTTTTCTAAGACACAATCGCTGCTCGTTTTGCATAATAAAATCAATAATAAGTCGAAAACTATTGATTCTACGTACTTAGTGCATATAATGAAAGTTGTAGAGAATTAAATGTTGAATCTATATGTATACACGAAACGCTTGAAAATGAGAATTTTTCATTATTTCTTCCTCCATCGCCTTATAAAGATTAGCAAAATGATATTTCGTGTATACATAAGATTCAACATTTAATTCTCTACAACTTTCATTATATGCACTAAGTACGTAGAATCAATAGTTTTCGACTTATTATTGATTTTATTATGCAAAACGAGCAGCGATTGTGTCTTAGAAAAAGGTTTAAATGATTATATCTCTGTCAATATTAATCGTACAGAAATGTTTAAAAAAGAAAATTATTCGTAATTAAATTCTCCACAACTTTTATTTGAAGATTTTTGCGATAAGCATGGCCATTCTCGAGATATAAGCGAAATACGCGCGATGCGGGCACGTGTTAACGTTTCGCCGCGAAACAGTCGACATTTAAAAAAAATCTATCTCGGTTCCTATTGGTCGTAGAGACAAAATAAAACATGGAAAATGTGCGGAATTTTGTCAGCTACAACTTTCTTAACGTTTTTGTTTTTGATAAAATTGATACTTTTTCAGTTATTTACGATAATCTGTTTTTTTGACACTTTTTCGCCCCCCATTTCTCTCGGAGGGGGGGTACGGATGGGGACTTCTGAATACTTCAAAGGGATGACAAAACAAGCCTGTTCCCAAATTTTCAAAGCTGTAACCATTAATTTCATCCAAATTTTCCCATTTTACTGGGCTAAGCGTATACGTCGGACCACTGAAGCGGAGTGCAAGCGCTATCTCTGACGACGTCCCAAGCGCAAGCGATAAACTTAAACAAGCAATGAACCACATCAACTTGAAGCTAAAGATACATACTAAAAGTTTTATTTGAACCATTTTTGTGTATTTTAATTAACAACAAAAATATAGGTAATAAAGTAAATTCACGTGCTTCGAGAAACCGTCTTTTTGGTGTTTGTTGTTTTATAGGTCCCTTAATATCAACTTTAACGAAGAGTTTATAAGAATAAGATACTTTTTATGGGTATTAAGGAATAAAATAAAAAAAAAATTAATTCTCTACGATGAATATTAAAGAACTTGTAAGCAATCTAGTGAAACTATGCATTTGTAAGCTGTTAGGGGTGATGGGGGGAGAAGCACAAGGGGGAGAGGCGGGGACTTTTGAAAAAATACATGTCTCATAACGGTGTATCACATATAAAAAATTCAGCTTTCCCCTAATTTGTTGCGACAAATGACACTTTTCGGCCTTTATTGACTGGGCTATAAACAAAAAGCGCGGCGCATAGATAGAAAGAACTAAAGAAGAAGAATTATATGAAGATGGGGCTCTAGTGTAATCACTAATCATTAGTGATAGCAGTTAATTTTACTAGATTGTGGTATAAATAAACAATTAATTACTTCTAAAATATACAGGGTGTTTCAAAATTGCACGGCACTATTTCAGGGATGTGTTCCTTAAACATCTACCAAACATCTGTCATCTGTAAATTTGTACCATTTTCGGTTTTACTATTTAGTTTATGCTCGTTTTGGTGTAATTCTTTGAAGACTGTTTAAGTTGTTATTGCCATGGGAGACATTACAAATTTGTTCTCGTTTGCTGAACAAACAGACATACTGTAGTTAATTTATGGCGTGGGACGAGGTACATAAAAACGCCACGGCTGCTGTGCGAAGATACCATGAAGCATTTACAGATGACAGATGTTTGGCAGATGTTTAATAATTAAATTAAACGCCAACTTAAATATTTCTTTTTGACTTTCAATATCTCGTCAATAAATTAATTTAAGACATATGTTTATATGAACTTTTCTGTTTATTTTGTGCTGGAGAACACATCCATGAAATAGCGCCGTGCAATTTTGAAACACCCTGTATAAGAGTTACAATTTTTCTGAATCACTTATGATAGGTATTTGATACTATGGATACCGGATACTCAAGATTGCCTACCATATTTTTTCTCATCTCTATTCACTTTTTTATTCTTTATTTACACGTTATTTATGAATAATAATCTTGTTATCAAACAATGCCCTTTATTTTTATTAAGTACAACTTATACAAAAATCGAAAGTATTTTTTAATCTTTATATTATATGCCAGTGACGGCAACGCTGCTCGGGTTTCTCCCATTTGAAATGCATTGCGTTATTGTCTATGCTACGCAATACTGAATTCTCGGTGTGAAAAGTACAATAGAAAAGTGGATACGCTACTCTCCCTTGTCGAGGGAGGTGGCGAGGTTTAGATGTGGAAATGAAGAGAACGGGAATAGATACTGGTGGGAGGACGAGAGAAGGGTGTGTAGAATGTGCGGTAGGGGACGAGAGAGTGTGTGAGCTGAGAGAAGAGGGGAGAGGAATAAAGGTGATCTTAGGTGGGAACGGGTTGGGAGTGGGGTGGATGAAGGGGGTGATGGAGCGAAGGGATAAGCTGAGGCCAAAGAGCCAGGAATAGATTTAGGGTCAGTTGAGGAGAAAGTTGTTTTTTTTTTTTTAATTGAAATTACGTTGTTTACTAAGAATATGCTTTTGTTTCGATTTTGATTATAACAAAATAAAGGGCTATCTATCTATCTATCTACTTTCCCTTGTCCCTTGTGGGTGAATCCTCGCTCCGTCAATCACTCATCCCTCAACCCCATCTGTACCTACTGTCCTCCATTGTTGCGGACTATCTCCGTTACATTTTTGTTACCTCAACACGGACTGTCGTTTCGTGATACCATAAGAACTCTACCCACTTAACATGATTCGCCAACTCTTCTGGAACCTCACCCCCAACCCCAACATTATTAAGCTGAATAAAATTTCCACTACCTTCCTAGAAACCACCAACCCCCAATTCCCGAATTCCCGAATGTTTAAATGCAGCCAACTCTCTGTGCGCGAATGGCATTTTGTTTATGTTGATGGTTGGAATGTACGCAGGCATTTATAAATATAAAATAAAAAATATTTAATGGTAATTTTTCTTTGTAAATTAGGTAGTATATGTTTTGTCTCATTGGTGGGGAACCTTCGGCCTCCATAAGTTTCTTGTGGCCTTTAAAAAAGTATGTTGTATTTTTATAGAGGTTGTATTTATAGGTATATCAATTTAATCCTTATGCAACTTCCTTTACTACTGCCTAATTTAAATATTGCATCCAATGGTAAAAAAGTTCCCTATCTATAGTTTGTCTCAGATGCAATTATTTATTTATGTTTATTAATTTATAAAAAACGCCATTTGATTGACTTAGAAAGGGCGGCAAATTGGAGACCACCCTGGGCGGCAAAAATTCTAGGTACGCCACTGGTTCAGTGATGGTCTCTTATTTATATTTTCACCACAGATCATTCTGTGTTTTCACGACAAAAGGCCATCATAATAGTCTTCCCAGAGGTTAATAAGATTTGTACTCATCAAGCATCGGTGGTTCAGTGGTAGAATGCTCGCCTGCCACGCGGGCGGCCCGGGTTCGATTCGCGGCCGATGCAATAATTTTTTATAGTACCTACATACATATTAGGTGTTTTCTTTTGGCATGTTGTGGTAGACTTAAGGCAGCTCTGTCAATAACACATCATTCCTTTTATAAAAATAATTTCACTCAGTTCTCAATAACCCTATTCGTTTTAAAAGCTTTATTTAAGTTTTATATTAACCTGAGGCAGAAATGTCTACATGACGCAAGGTACTTCAATCACGTGATGATTGTGACTTTACCAAACCCTGTGGCGATGCAAAAAGAAAACACCTAATACATATCAATGTAATTGAGGACTTTACATTGATTTGCCAAGATTGGAAGAGAAAACGCTGGTTACTTTTTTATTTTTTGTCACACTAAATCATACCGTCCTATCAGTCGCTTCCTTTAGCATATTTAAAACCATAGAGAGCATTATGGTCCACCATGTCAAGTTCCTGATGAACGTTGTTGAATCTCTATAGTCATCGGAACATGCCTATGAGAACAGAGAAAGCCATTCCCAGGCAGTTTCTCAAAAAGAAGTGCCCTAGCTGGTCTGTTTTGTCTAATGCTTCACGTCAGAACTTCTAGAATGTTACAAATCCGTCCAATCCCTAGTATTGTGCAAGAGAAGTCAAGTCGATACAAACAAAAGAACGTAATGAAAGCATATTTAAACCGCGAAATTAAAATAGATCACGTGGGGGTCAGACATTGATGAAAACACTGTACTTAAGGACGATTATGGGCGTTACAAATGACAATATTTTGTTTTGCAACCGTTGTACGCGCTCTTTTTTGCAGTGGAAATCACGATGTAAGTATTTACATACAGGTTGCGCGCGATAAGGAAAACGAACCGTCGCATCCCGAAGTCAAATCCGGTTACTATCGAACAAATGCGCCAATGGGTGGTACTCAAAACACGTATATTCAATTTACGCATCCAAGTCTAATCCCGATTCGGCTTCGGCATGCGACGGTTCATTTTCCTTATCGCGTGCGACCTGTACATCATGGTCGAAATAGAGTCATATAGGGACTCTAGGTCGAAATCAGACGAAGCGTCATCTAGTAACTAGAGGGTCAATTAAAATTTATGCGTGCCGTTTGTCATCATTTAACTTCTAGGTGGGGATGTTTTGTGGAATTATCACGGATTATAAACGAATCATACCATTATAATTCGAAAGAATGGGATTGGCACATTAAAAATACATTTGGATTGCTCAATTTTAGACATTAGGTGTTTTCTTTTTGCACCGCCACAGGGTTATGTCGTAATAAACTTATACTTATACTTATACTAGGTAAAGTTACAATCATCACGTGATTAAAGTGCCTTGTGTCATGTAGACATTTCTGCCTCAGGTTAATATATAACTTAAATAAAGCTTTTAAAACGAATAGGGTTATTAAGAACTGAGTCAAATTATTTTTATAAAACGAATGGTGTGTATTGACAGAGGTGATTTAAGTGTACCACAAAATGCAAAAAGAAAACACCTATTCTGTGACATTAGTAATAAATACACGCTGTTGCCATATAAAAATTATTACAGTCTCTTGTTTCGTATTAGATCGTTAACACACGCATCATCGAATTTCGAATTCGATATCGAATTTTTCGTCGAATCCATGGCCGACTTTTAACTTTTAAGTTTGTTTATAACATTTTCTAATTATTAATCGAATATTAATGAATGAACTTACTAAATTGTTGTTCTCGAATGCATAAAAGTTCTACAATTGTTGTTTTTAATACACAAAATCGCTTTCGTTCCCTAACTCTCTTTCTTTTTAGTTATTCGGGGGAAAACAGGGTTATAAACAATTGTTTTTTATTACATATTTCTTAGTTTATATAAAAAAATGGCCGATTGCGATGATGATCAGGACATGAAAGATGAACAAGAAGAAGCAGATAGTGTTAATCTTACCGGATTTTTATTCGGAAACATTGACGAAACAGGACAACTCGAAAGTGATGTTTTCGATTCCGTGGAACAAAAGCAGTTGGCTTCGTTGGGAAGGTACCGTATCACTTTGTGTATTGTCGGCGAATGCTTTAATTCAACAACCTATTCAGGCTCGGTTTAGGTAATCTTTTAAAAGAGATGATAAACGAAAACGATATTACCGAAGAGCAGGACGATAATCGTACATTCGAAAACGGAATTGCAGTCGCGCAATTACAAGATAAACAAAGTATGTGTTAATTGTTTTTTTTTTTGTTTATTCTCACGATTTCCGTAGTTGTGGAAAAATCGCCTTTGGCTGTCGATTTCTTTGACATAAACGAATTGGCGGACGAAGAGGTTCCTGTAGTTTCTGTTTTGAACGTTTTCTTTAAGTGTTTTTTTTTTTAGAAATCTGAAATCGATCAGGATTACGATACCGTCGTAATTACCGATTCAAAATTGATGCCTCCACCTCCTCCACAATCGATCATTGAAGCGTACGTTCAAAACGGTATCGAAGAACCAAAACGTAAGCTTGATACGCCACTAGCCGCAATGTTACCTTCTAAATATCAAAATATAGACGTTACCGAATTATTTCCCGATTTTCGTCACGGCAAAGTATAAAAAGTGTCGTTATTGCCTCACGGCGCGTAAAGTATGCCTTTTTTAGGTTTTAAGATTTTCTCGATTGTTCGGTCCAGGTAAACCTTCCAGTTTGCCGCAGATTTGGCGTAACGTCAAACGGAGACGTAAAAAACATAAACATAGGGAGCACGGTGCGTTGGGAAATCAGCAAGATTCCGATTCGCAATCCGACGAAGAAAAACCCAAGTTTACGGGATGGCATTTTAATTATGCCGATGTACCGCCTGCCGATCAATGGCAGAGTGATGATGAGGTATTTTTGTTCGGTCGTTGTACTAAAAAAAATTTTAGAACGAATTTTAGGAAAAATTTTTGAAACCTTTAGAAGCAAATTCAAAAGATTCAAAAAAGGAAATGGCCGCCAAAGATGATACGGGACCAAAAGTTGCGGACTGGCGTTTTGGTCCCGCACAGGTTTGGTATGATATGCTTGATGTTCCCGAAACAGGCGATAATTTTGATTACGGATTTAAAATTAAGGAGGAGGTAGGGTAGGATACTTTTTTCGAATAGGGTTCCGTATTCAGGAACCTGATAATTAAGACAATTTGTGACATGGAACCCTGGGGGTCGAAAGTTTAACATGGGAGTCTATGGGAAATACATTTAAGTGTATACTATCCTCCCTAAGAAGGATTTTAATACTTTTTGGTGTCACATTGTTGAAAATGATGTACTGAAACTAAATAAATGGTTTCAGACACTAAAATAAAGTTTGGAAGTAAAAAAATTCTAAACTTAAACGTATATTGCCTTAAAGCGCCTAGGTTTTTGGCAGCTTTATTATATTTTTTTTCAATTGATACAAAAACAGTGACATGACACCAAAGAACGTTTGAATGTAGAAAAATAATGCTAAATTTAAACGTAGATTTGCACTAAAGGGCCTAGGTTATTTGCAGCTTTAAAATATATTTTTTCAATTGATACAAAACAGTGACATGACACCAAAGAACGTATGGATGTAAAAAAATAATGGTAAACTTAAACGTAGATTGGCACTAAAGCGCCTAGGTTATTTGCAGTTGTAGTATATATTTTTTTATTGATACAAAAACGGGAAAATGACACTAAACAAAGTTTGGAAGTAAAAAAAATGCTAAACTTAAACGCAGATTGCCAGTAAAGCACCTTAGTTTTTGGCAGCTTTAGTATATTTGTTTTCAATTGATAGAAAAGCAGTGATATGACACCAAAGAACGTTTGGATGTAAAAAAATGCTAAACTTAAACGTAGATTGTCACTAAAGCGCCTAGGTTTTTGGCAGCTTTAGTATATATTTTTTTTCAATTGATTGAAAAGCAGTGACATGACATCAAAGAACGTTTGTATGTAAAAAAATAATGCTAAACTTAAACGTAGATTGTCACTAAAGCGCCTAGGTTATTTGCAGTTGTAGTATATATTTTTTTAATTGATACAAAAACGGGAACATGACACTAAACAAAGTTTGGAAGTAATACCCCCCTAAATTTTGACGACCATGTCGTGTACATGTGTGGCCACGTTCTGAAACTACTTTAGTTAGACTCAGGACATTGTCACCGACAATTTGGCAAACAAAAAATATTGAAATCCTGACTAGAAAGAATAGTGTATTTTCTTCCCATTTAAGTCTATGGGAAACACATTAAGATCCATGACGGCCATTGTTATTTATACATTCTTCCCATAGACCATAATGCGTTTATCATAGATTTAAATGTATTTCCTTTAGTTTCCCATGTTAAATTTTGGACTGCCATAACTTTTGAGTCCTAGTGTTCCGCCCCATATGAACTTGTCTTAGTCTACTATACAGAGTAGACCATTTTAATCAATACTCGTGAATCTCTCGAAAAGGACAATTTTTCCAAAAAAATTTTCAGATAAAAGTTGTAGGTCTTCGAGGGGAAAGATCATGACATTATCAATTTAATTGTAGATGGCGCCACTTTAGATATTTCATCATGGCTGCAATTTTTTTAAATGGGAGTGGATTTTTTCCCAAATGAAAGTTTTTTAATCGAATCATATTTCACTGAGTTACGGCGTTCCAAAGTTTATAAATTAAGTAATTGTTTCCACCCCAACTTTGGTCTGAAACATTTTTTGAAAAATATTGTTCTTTTCGATATATTCGCGTGTATTGATTAAAATGGTCTACTTACCCTGTAGAGTCTTATATCGGGATTAGTCTAATTATCGTATTCCTGAGTACAGAACTCGCACCTATTTTTCTATTCAAATCCCGTACAAAAATGTTTCATGTAATGAATGATATACAGGGTGTATTGTTGTATCAACGGTGTATGACAGCTTTATTACTATAGGTAATAATATAAATAAAACTATACTGAAATAAATAATATAAAATTCAGTCAGGCTAAGCTATTTTTAAATATAACACCCTGTATGTTAGTACATTTTCAGAATTTACTGATCCTAGTCAATTGTTTTAATATAATACGCTATATAGCTTATATACTGAGTCATTTACAAGTTATAGCCTCTTATCATAAATTTTTAACACTGTATCTAAGTTATAAGCACAATACTATTATAATTGATATTCACCTTCTCCAATTTACAGAAATCCCATTTGGTATCTAGGGTTTTTCCATTTTTTTCTGTCTCTTGCCGTTCTTTTAATTTCCCCCCATGTCTGCCTGGTTTCCTTTTCCCACTTCCACTGTAGTCAAGGTTGTCTTGATATACTGTTTTTTGGTTTCCGAAGTGTGTGTCCGATCAATTTCCACTTGCACCTTTTTATAGTTTTATCTATTTGTTCTTCTCCTGTCTTCCTCCACAGTTCTTCGTTGGTGATTCTGTCTGGCCAAAATATGTTCAATATTATTCTTAGGCGTTTTTCACATTTTGATGGCCATATTTTGTTCAAGGTATTGAATATTTCTTGTGCTAAGGTAATTCTTCTAGCCTTGAGAGCTGATGATGCTACCAAGATAGCAGAACTGTTCTCCTTCTTAAATACCCTTTTTTCCTGTATGAGTACATTGATATCATTGTTGTTGTTTGGGTTCTTTATCAGTAGTTTTGTTTTATTTATGTTTATGTGCAGTCCTACGGGTTTTGCTGTCCAGTTTCCTTTTGGATTAACAGGGCAGTATTTCGCACATTACAAATTTCTCTATTTCTTAATAATAATAATAATAATAATAATAATAATAATAATAATAATGTTATATCATTCGACCATGCAGTATGGTATTTTCAAGTTTTCCTTTGATTTCTTTTTTGTTTTTAGAAAGATGAGCCAGATGAACCATTGGAAGGTGAACCATTTCCCGATGATGCATTTTTAATGGTATCACAATTACATTGGGAAGATGATGTAGTATGGGATGGAAATGATATAAAACATAAGGTTTGTGGGAAATTAATTGTGTGTTCGCAGAAAGTTGCTTTTGTTGTTAATAGCTTCCTAGGTTAATTGTAGTAATGACCCGTAGGTATTACAGAAATTAAATTCTAAAACAAATGCAGCAGGCTGGGTACCTAGTAGCGGTAATCGAACTGCACAGGCATTTAGTCAACCCGGTAAAGGTGGAACAATGCACGGAAGCAACATTAGATTACCAATTCCGGCACCTCCACTTCCTGGAACCAAAAATGCAAAGGGTCAACTGTAAGTACCACCCCTAACCTCTTAATTCGTCCTTCCACTACGACTGTTTTTACAGTATGTTACCCAGTCAAAAACAAAGGGAGCAAGAAAACGACGATACTTGGTATTCCATTTTTCCAGTTGAGAATGAAGATTTGGTTTATGCAAAATGGGAAGATGACGTTATTTGGGATGCCGAAAGTATGACTCACATCCCTAAGCCGTCCATTCTAACATTAGATCCTAATGATGAAAATATCATATTGGGCATACCCGACGATATCGATCCATCTAAACAAATTGCCGGTCAAGCGACACCCGTCAAAGTGAAAATACCGCATCCGCACGTTAAAAAATCGAAAATTTTGCTAGGCAAAGCGGGTGTAATAAACGTACTGCAAGAAGACACTCCGCCACCCCCACCAAAGTCTCCCGATAGGGATCCGTTCAATATATCAAACGATATGTAAGTTAAATCCGCCGTCGACATTTTGTCATTAACGTTTTTCTAGCTATTACATGCCTCGTTCCTCGGAAACGTATCTGAGATTAAAAGTTGGCGGTGGTAATCTAATTCAGCATTCGACTCCTGTGGTAGAGTTACGTACACCGTTCGTACAAACGCATATGGGTCCAATGCGTTTACGGAACTTTCATCGTCCTCCATTGAAAAGATTTTCTCATGGTGCACTATCTAATTCGGGTCCACATCCCGTTTTACCTTTAATTAGAAATATTAAGAAAAAAGCGCGGGTAAATGATCACATTTTTTTGATTTACAAATACTTGAAATAATCAAGTATTAAGTTCCAAAATTATTTATTTATTTTTTTTGGTAACAGTTTATTATCCGGGTCCATCCCAATTTCGACTAAAAATGTTAGGAATGATAGGGAAGGGGTTCCTTATAGGAAAAATGAAAAAAAATTTTTCCAGGAAAACGACTTTTTGTTAAGCACTTAATTGTAGAGTTTCAGTCTACTGTTCAATAGGTGGCGTTATAGGTATAAGAGTAGCGAACGGCTTTGATTTGCAAATGCCGCCTTGGCGGCCATGTTTACTCCATGTGCATAGGGTAGAAGAATTTTCAAACAATTTAATGACTTGCAGTCATTATGTTACAGTTTTCTTACTCGTCTAGTAATACTCTCTTATAGGGGAAAAGTTAAAACGGCTTGGTGCTGTAACTGTGTCAATTGTGGACTTAATACTTGGTTATTTCAAGTGTTTGTTGAAAATCTTGTAATGAATTTCCAACAATTAAGGACCAAAACAATTTTTATTATTATTTAGCAAAGGGAGGCAGAGAGAATGGCATCGGGAGGAGGCGATGTATTCTTTATGCGTACTCATCTCGATTTAACAGGGAAGGACGGCGATCTTGTACTCATCGAGTTTTGTGAGGAACATCCGCCACTGATGAATCAGGTTTGTTCATTTTTATATTAAGAAAACATGTAACTTACCCTCACGAGTATCGACAGGTGGGAATGTGTTCTAAACTGAAGAATTATTACAAACGAAAAGCGGGCAAGGATCAAGGCCCCCCCACTTACAGATATGGCGAGGTTGCGTACGCGCACACGTCGCCCTTTTTAGGTATATTACACCCCGGTCAGTCGATACAAGCCGTCGAGAACAACATGTATCGTGCACCCATTTATGAGCATAAAATTTTACCGACCGATTTCGTAATCATTCGTACGAGACAGCAATATTATATTAGGGAAATTGACGCTTTGTTTGTTGCCGGACAGCAGTGTCCTCTTTACGAAGTTCCCGGTCCCAATTCGAAAAGGGCGAACAACTTTGTTAGGGATTTTTTACAGGTACGTCGTACAACTATCGAACATTTTGTTGCTCTAATTCTAATGTAGGTTTTTATATATCGATTGTTCTGGAAAAGTCGTGACAATCCTCGACGTATAAAAATGGATGACATCAAAAAAGCGTTTCCTTCGCATTCCGAAAGTAGCATAAGAAAACGGTTGAAACTGTGTGCGGACTTTAAACGTACGGGAATGGATTCTAATTGGTGGGTGATTAAGCCGGAATTTCGATTACCCACCGAAGAGGAGATTAGGGCAATGGTGTCTCCGGAACAGTGTTGTGCGTATTTCAGTATGGTGGCGGCAGAGCAAAGGCTTAAGGTTCGATTCTAATCCGACGATTTGTACGGTGCTTGATTTCGAAAAATCTTTTCAGGACGCCGGTTATGGCGAGAAGTTCTTATTCACTCCTCAAGAGGACGACGATGAAGAAATGCAGTTGAAAATGGACGATGAAGTGAAGGTGGCACCATGGAACACTACTCGCGCTTACATACAGGCAATGAAAGGCAAATGCTTGTTACAATTAACTGGTCCGGCTGATCCTACCGGATGTGGAGAAGGTTTCAGTTATGTGCGAGTCCCTAATAAGCCAACAGTAAGTATTCTCCTTCAGTGATTTTTTTTTTGCACCCGCTTGTACTAAAATCGAAATTCTCACTATCTCGATGGATGGTACAACAATAAAGAAGGTATTGGGAGAAGATGAGAATAAATATTTTTCTATTTTGTGACGATTTTAGCTTTATACTCATACTGAAAACGATACGGAAAGAAGCTCTGTTTCCGTACTGTTACAGGGATCAATTAATTATTTATCTTTTTGTGTAATTTATTCCCTATACCTAAAGTTGATTGTTTCGAAAATATTTTGAATAAGCGACATTTTCAACCAGTTTCGAGCTATAATTTAACCTGCTGGGGTTCGCAACTACAGATGGCGCCACAAGTTATTATTTTCACTGTCTACAGTTGGCCAATCGCCACAATTAACTGGGCCACAATAGATTAACAAAGTAGGGAAATCCCTTGTAGATGGCACTGACTGTTGGCAAGGATCAGAGTCAGTAGATTAATAGAGTACCGCAACCTCCGCCATTTTTAGTCCTTTCCGCGCTTCACTCACTACACGCTTAGTAAAGTAGATGATGTTTTGACTAAATTTTTCGGAATATAATAAAAAAAATACACTTAACGGCACAACAACACGGCATTTTATTAAAAATTACGCACTTCGTAAGTATATTTTATGTATATGGACTAAAAATGGCCGCCAGGGCGGCATTTGTCGCGTCAAAGGTTTGCGGTACTCTATTAATCTACTGACTCTGGCAAGGATCCATACTAAGAAAAAACCTACTTACGCAGTAGCGTTCTCACTCAGTCACTCTACCAGGACGTAGCGCGTCGATTGTTACAACATTGTGATCGACGGTGGCGCCATACATACTAACCAAAACAATGAATACATTGGTGAGACGTTTATGTATTTATTCGCCTATGCTATAACTAATTTTTTTTATTATTTTATTTTTTTCCCCCTTTTTTTAAATTGTTTTCTTATTGTATTTATTTTTTTGTACATATTGTTCCTATCATTGTAATTGTATATTTACTTACATGTTACCTTGCTCTTACACTGCCGATACAATTTTCATAGTTAATGACAATAAACGATATTATTATTAAAAGTCTGGAGGAGTCCACCCGTTTGGAAGTGTTTTTACAGGATTATGTATGTGAGGGAGTGCATTAAAAGAAAAGTGAAGGGGAATGAGATTAAAAAGAACAGGAGAGGAAGTAGGAAGGGAAATGGGAATTTGGGAAGACCACAAGAGAGGATATAATGAGAGGTGTAGATATGCAGAATCAGAAAAGAAGGGGCGCGGTAAGGGAGGGAAAGTATAATGGAAAATATGAGCAAATAATGTCAGAAGTGTCGGGATCTTTAAAGGGAGGACTTAGTAGGAGGAGAAAGAGAATAAAATATAAATAAATATTGGTGGAACAATGAAGGAAGAAAATGCTGGTTATGTGGAGAGAATGGGAGAGTGTGACATATGCTGGTAGAGTGTGTGGAGTTGAGAGAAGAGGGTGGGAGATTTTAGGGGCAGGGGGGAATAGACTGGATGGAGGAGGTAGGGGAGGAAGAAGAAGGTGAATTGTAAGTAGAAAATGGGGGGAATGTTATAGTTAAGTTAGTAATGTCTCTTTGTAAAAATTATTTATAAATGACAAAGAATACATACATACATAATTTTAATTGTCGTACAAATAAGTGCAAAACATTGGTATGATTGTAGCAAAGTAAAGAAGAACAAGAATCTCAGCCCAAACGAACGGTCACAGGAACAGATGCAGATCTTCGTAGGTTGTCTCTAAACAATGCCAAAGCGCTATTGAGAAAATTCGGTGTTCCCGAAGAGGAGGTTAAATTGTGTTATTTTTTACAGTTATAATTAAAAATTGAGTTGTAGATTAAAAAATTATCCCGTTGGGAAGTTATAGATGTCGTGCGAACACTTTCAACGGAGAAGGCGAAAGCCGGCGAGGAGGGAATGGATAAATTTTCTCGAGGAAATAGATTTTCGATTGCGGAGCATCAAGAGCGTTACAAAGAGGAGTGTCAGAGAATTTTCGATTTACAAAACCGCGTTCTGGCCAGCGCCGAGGTGTTAAGTACGGACGAGGGCGAAAGTTCCGACGAGGATAGCGATGAGGATATTGAAGAAATGGGTAAAAATATTGAAAACATGTTGGCGAATAAAAAAACCAGCACGCAACTGTCACTCGAGCGTGAAGAACAGGAAAGGCAGGAATTGAGAAAAATGATAATGGAAGGTGGGGATGGCGAGAAGAAAATGAAACCGAAGAAAGGAAAGGAGGAGGAGGAAAATCAAGATCAGTACGGATATGCGCAACAGGGTCGAGTCTTGAAAATTGTCCGCGCGTATAGAAATCCCGATGGTAAAGAATATACGCGTGTGGAAATTGTTCGTAAGCCTCAAGTGATCGACGCATATGTTAAAATACGAACCACGAAGGATGAACAGTTTATAAGACATTTTGCAACTCTGGATGAAGCACAAAAGGAGGAGATGAAACGGGAGAAGAGACGTATACAGGAGCAACTGCGTAGAATTAAACGTAACCAAGAACGTGAGCGTCTTGCGGTTCTTTCAAGTGGAGGTGGTAATTCAAACTCTACACTTGGAAGCAGTATTAATTCGGATATCGTTAAAACCACCACGTTGGAAGGTAGGCAACATAACGATGTAAATACATAAAGTCCCCTCCATAAAACGCCAAAACATACACCCTTTCCCTTCTCTCTAACACCTTCATCCACCCCACTCCTACCCCCTTCTCTCTCTCCCTTCTTCTCTTAGTTCACATTTCTTCATCATATGCCACATACTTTCCCTCCCTTCCCTGCACATTCTACAAACCCTTTTCTCGTCCTCCCACCAATATCTATTTTCATTCTCCTCATTTCCGCACCTAAATCTCGTCATTATTCTTTTTTCCTTCAATCCCATGTCCCAGATATTTCCATTCATCTACACTCCCCATTTCCTCCTCCCCCCGCCAACACTTTTCCTTTACCTTCCTCTCTCTTCTCTTTTGAAACACCATCACTTTAGTTTTTCCCACATTTGCACTTAAGTCCTTTCTCCCTAAATATCCCCCTCACCACGCAATTTTTTGTTTAAGAATGCAATTATTTATTTAAATATTGAATTGAACAATATTGCAGGTCCATCAACAACGCCATCTGTCTCCACTCCAGTAACAAAACCGTCACCAACCACACCAAAATCCAGACGAAAAACAAAGCTAAAGCCAGATCTTAAATTGAAGTGTGGCGCTTGTGGAAATGTTGGTCATATGAGGTAATGTTAAAGGCACAGGAACGATATTATTGTTGATGATTATTGACAGGACCAATAAGGCTTGTCCGTTATATCAAAATTCCGGATCTGCACCGCCCGTTAACGTTGCAATGACCGAAGAACAAGAGGAGGAGATCGAAAGGCAACTGAACACGGATGACGAAGATTTGGTAAACGTCGACGGTACGAAAATGAAGTTATCCGGAAAGTTATTAAAGGTGTTTTTACCTTGGAAAAGGTTACACAGGATTGATCGCTTTGTTATTGTTTTTTCAGCACGCCGAAGAGATTAAACGGAAGAGTTTACTACTCAAGGTACCGCGTGACGCGATGAATGCTCGAAAACGAAGGCGCGCCAATTCTGATTTACACTGCGATTATCTGAAACGACAAAATCGTCCCGCGAATAGGAGACGAACCGACCCCGTCGTTGTTTTATCCACCATTTTGGAATCGATTTTAAATGAACTTCGAGATATGCCAGACGTACAACCGTTTTTATTCCCCGTTAATTCGAAGGTATGTACTTTACATATTACACCATATGATTGTATGTGATGACGTAGCTGTAAACACTCCTGGCGAGGACAGTATCTAACCTTCCCTACACCTGACTTCCCCTCCCCCATTCACCCTTCCTACTACCTCCTCTTCCTTTTTGAAACATCACTTGGTCTTCTTAAGGTTACCTCCAGCTCCCCTTTTTTTATAAACTCCCTCACTGTGGAAATCATATCCCTCATTTCCCTCTCTTTTCAGGCAAACACCGCCACATCATCGGCGTAGGCGAGTGTCCACACCTTACTCGTCCCTATCACAATCCCTCCACTCTGCTTTGTCTTCAATTTTTCAACAAGCCCCTCTATATAAATAGAGAACAAGCCAGGACTGCACAAATGCCTCCCCAATCTTGTTCCCAACCCTCACCCTATACCTCATCATTTTATACAGTTTCACCACACTCTCCTTCCTTATACCTTCCCTTCTCATCATATCCCACAGCATTCCCCTGTTTACATTATCGAAAGCGGCTTTAATGTCCATAAACAGGGCCAACACCTTCCCTCCCTTCCTTTCCAGCTCACTGTTCACTAGCTGCCTCACTATGTAAATGTTATCCAATGCCCTCCTGCCCTCTATTTCACTCTCCAAATGTTCCTGGATGATCGAGGCATAAAGTCTATATCCTAAGTTCGTCACGCTAATCGTCTTATAATTCTTTACCTCACTTCTGTCACCCGGTCTATACACAGGATACACCACCACTCCCCCCACTTCTCAGGGAACCTTCTCTCCATATACCTCCAGTTTTCCCTAGTAGTTTTTATTTGGATTTAGCAAGTTGCTAGGATACCACCGTTGAATTCATTTGTTTAAGGCGCTTTACGGGGGAAAAGATTTTCGGGAATAATACAACCCCGCTCAAAATTTAGCCTCTTAATGGTGGATGGGCGGAGCTAATCGCTGCTTGTCGTTACTGTTTGTAGTAGAGTCACTGTAGTTTGATGTATAGTGACTTTATACTGACAGTGTGGCCATGAGCGCCATGTTTCTTCCAGATTTGAATGTATGAATGTAGCAGCACTCGTGTTTTGTTTCGCCTTTGCAACTTGAATACTTTTTATACATAACTAACAACAACTTGCTAATGACCACCCTATGGCCACACTGTCAGTATAAAGTCACTATAGCATACAGCTCTGCGATCTAGTGTAGAATAACTAAATTCAATGTTCCCGATACTGGGCGCTGTCTTGTGCTGGACCAATCTCCCCTATGATATATCGATATTATTGATATACTGATAACTATCGCCCATCCCTACTATTGAGTGTTATAAATTTCTAAACTGAACAAACATTTTTTACAGTTAGTGATAGATTATTATAACATAATAGAGCGTCCAATGGATCTACAGACAATAAGAGAAAACCTTCGTCAGAAGAAGTATCAAAGTCGAGAAGAATTTCTTGCAGACGTCGATCAAATCGTAAAAAATTCGTCACGTTATAACGGCGAAAAAAGTAGTTTAACGATTGCGGCGCAAAGAATGCTCAATAAATGTATCGAAAGATTGGAGGAAAAGGAGGATCGTTTAATGAGATTAGAAAAGGCCATAAATCCCCTTCTGGATAACGATCAAGTTGCGCTTACATTTATTTTAGATAACGTTATTAATACTAAACTTAAAACAATGGCGGAATCGTGGCCTTTCCTAAAACCGGTTAATAAAAAAATGGTTAAAGATTATTATAACATCGTTAAAAGACCTATGGATTTAGAGACGATCGCTAAGAAAGTATCGCTTCATAAATATCATAGTCGGCACGAGTTTTTGGTGGACGTGCAACAGATTTTGGAGAATTGCATTTTGTACAACGGAAAAGAATCGGCATTCACTCAAAAGGCGGAGGCAATTGTACAGGTTTGCCGTATGACATTAGATGAGGTTAGTATTATAGTAAGTTATCGACCGAGATCAACGTTAACGTTTTAGTACGATGAACACTTGACACAGTTAGAAAATAAAATTGCAACAGCGCACGAGAGAGCTATGCAAGAGGATGATAGCGCGTGGTTAGGTGTGGATGAGGAAAATTATACAATTGCGGAGCCGGATCACATGGTATGTACCTCCCTAAAGTACGAATCATTGTATAATTTGACATATTGTAGAGTTTTGCCGGTTCTCCCGATAATATTTACTTCAAAGGTAATGTCGAAGATTACGATTACGTCGACGTGGAAGGTGGTGGACTTGGTTTCGGTGATATTTTAAGTCCTCCACCTAAGATGAGAAGAGGTCGTGGTCGTCCACGGAAGAAGGCTGCAGCAACGCTAGAGGAAGATTTGCAATTTTCTAGCGAGGAGGAATTAGACGAAGTTCCTTTAAATGAATGCGAGGATAGTAAGGGAGGCATACTGATTTCTGCCGAAATTCCCCTACCGGGTGCGGACGATGACAGTCAGCAAGCCGCCGAAGCTATGGTACAGCTTGGCACGATGGGCTTTTATCACCAACAGGATGGGGAAAATAATGAAGCCGTTATGTTTAAAGGTAAGTCTGAAAAACTTATATAGGTATGGTAACGTCCTGTACTTTATAGAAGAAAGTTTTGATGTGGATCCCAATTATGATCCGTCAGATTTTTTAATGTCCGAGTTACCTAGACATAAAGTAGAAGATGAACTTACAATTGAAGAGTCCGGTGTTAAAGAAATGAAAATTCATGATGATTTAGCCGTTAGTGAAAGTGACGATGAAAGCGGAAACGTCCAAACAAGCTCCTTACCTACACAACAATTGGCTGATGATGATGACGTTGGCGATGGTGATTTGTGGTTTTAATAAGTTCAATTTCTGTTATTTATTATTATTATTCTTTGTATAAGATTATAACTATATTTCAAAGGATGTTTTGACACTAATTCGCTTTAGATCATAAATCTGTCGATATGTCTATGATCCTTCTTCCAACACCCCTCCCCAAGCTCCCAACTCTCCACATTCCTCCACCATATGCCCAATATTTTCCCTTCCCTCTCCACACGGTCTACACAACCTCTCTTCCTCCACCCACCAATAGTCAATACTTATTATCATTTTCCTCATTACCAACCCTATAACGTGTCACTGTTCCTTTTCTCTTCCCAGTTAGCAACTATCAAGTAGCTTGTGAGTCATTGAAATGCATCAGTGGGTTATTCCTCATGTTTCAATCTGAGTACCTAAAGTCTAAGATACTTAAGTAATTAAAGTAAAATAGGTTGTTTGTGATTTCAACACAGTCGCTTTTGTTTTCCTCCTGTTGCCTTATCTGCTTTTCTGTTGTGATTGTGATTTGTACACGGCGACACCCTTGTCTTGTCTATTCAAGTTTTGTTTATTTTTTTTACGGTATTGTATTTAATGCACCTTGCACGTGTTTTTGGACTTCCAAATATCAAATATGTACTGACTTCTTGAATGTACTAACAGAGGAGGTAGCTGCGTCAAAAATAATCCCATCAGATTCCTGCCTTGAAACTATAGACCTGATCTCCGCACTGGAGAATAAGATGTTGTTAATTAACAATTCTTCCGTTTTGTATGTTTTATGCTGTGTAAGCGAAGGGTAATTGTGAAAACCATGAGCCGTCATGATAGGATTACTTTTAGCGTCAGTTTTATTTGTTGTATTCTTTCACTCAGAGACTGTAACGTTCCTATGTTTTAACATGGTGTGTATCGATCTATACACTGTAGTATGTACGAGTGGGTACCCAAAAACATAATAAGTGTGTCATCGGCGAAGGTGGCAGACGTGGTAACATTTGTTGTTGGCAGATCAGCTGTATATATAATAAGATACAGCAGTGGACCCAAAATAGTCGTAGCGGTACATCGAGAAAATCGTAAATGTCTGTCAAATTGTGCGGGAAGTGTGAAATTAGGTACACTTATTAATTAGATCAAAATAAACGATTTGACCCGCAGCACCCCTATTTTCAACCCTTAGTTTTCAAAAGTGCCCCGTATTTAGTTTTTTCCATCCCCTAACGATAACTCCTTTGTTTACAACGTTTCGAAAAAAATATATTAATAAAAGTTTTAGGAATTCTTATAAGGAACATTTTATATAAGGATAAAATTTTCACAAATATCAACCCTTATCGAGATATGTGGAAAAAACTGATTTTTGCAGTTTCATTACAAAATCGGTCATAGTTTTCTTGTTTATCGTTTCTCAGAAAAATTATTCAAATAAAAGATGTAGATATTAATATGATCAATATTTTAGGTATATATAATATTTTCACAGAAAGCAACCCTTAACAAGTTATTTCGATATTTCTGAAAGTAAGCAACCCTTAAGTATGAAATCGCTCGTATCTTTTTTATTTGTAACTTATGAGGAAAAACATTTGAATAAATATTATAGAAAATTATCTTTTGGGCATTTTATGTAGGTATGAAAATTTCTCAAAAGTCAACCCTTAACGAGATATATCGAAAAAACCAGAAACTGTCAATTTTCACATAAAATCGAGCATAACTTTTCTATATTTCACTACAGTGACATTATTGTTATATAATTCGGTAGATATATGGATGTAGAAAATATAAGTAAGGGGTAATTTTTTTACAAAAACTCACCCTTAGCGAGATATTTTGACAAAAACAAACTTTCGGCACTTTTTAGAAAAGCTTTCGTAACTTTTTCAATTACGATGGTTAATATTATTTCTTCGCGGTTAATAATAGCCAATTACAGTGCGTTTCATGAAATCATAGTGATTTTGCACCATATCACACTGGTGCGGGAATTTTCAACGTACAAAGTGTAGGGTTTATTCCCGGTAATATAATTAAAAAGAAACAATCTAATTGTACCCAAAATGCAAACATAGGTCGATTTTTATATCACGGAAGACATATTTTGATGTTATTTTCTTGGGGGTGGTTCTCACCTCCAGCGCTTCACAGGGGGTGACATTGAAATTTCGTCGCGGCGTATGGTTTCGCTCGGGTGTCGCATCTCCTCTTTAGTCTTCTATTTGGTTGTTCTCACTAAAATACGAGTCGGTGAGATAATACTAACTTGCTGTTGAAGTGCTTACCTTTTATTTTCGCATGTAAAATGTCTAAAGGAGATGCGACACCCGAGCGAAACCATACGCCGCGACGCCCGCTACGTAACGAGCTCGCGCACCTAAGCCAAATGTGTTTAAATAAATATTTCAGTATTTTACTTAGCTACTGATAGATATAAAGTGAAAAAAATGCAAAAATGAAAAGGCCAAGGAATTAGCTTTCCAATGATGTATCACATGACCCGCCTTCCGATTTGAAATTTCAATATCACCCCCTGTGAAGCGCTGGAGGTGAGAACCACCCCCAAGAAAATAACATCAAAATATGTCTTCCTTGATATAAAAATCGACCTATGTTTGCATTTTGGGTACAATTAGATTGTTTCTTTTTAATTATATTACCGGGAATAAACCCTACACTTTGTACGTTGAAAATTCCCGCACCAGTGTGATATGGTGCAAAATCACTATGATTTCATGAAACGCACTGTAATTGGCTATTATTAACCGCGAAGAAATAATATTAACCATCGTAATTGAAAAAGTTACGAAAGCTTTTCTAAAAAGTGCCGAAAGTTTGTTTTTGTCAAAATATCTCGCTAAGGGTGAGTTTTTGTAAAAAAATTACCCCTTACTTATATTTTCTACATCCATATACCTACCGAATTATATAACAATAATGTCGCTGTAGTGAAATATAGAAAAGTTATGCTCGATTTTATGTGAAAATTGACAGTTTCTGGTTTTTTCGATATATCTCGTTAGGGGTTGACTTTTGAGAAATTTTCATACCTACATAAAATGCCCAAAAGATAATTTTCTATAATATTTATTCACATGTTTTTCCTCATAAGTTACAAATAAAAAAGATACGAGCGATTTCATACTTAAGGGTTGCTTACTTTCAGAAATATCGAAATAACTTGTTAAGGGTTGCTTTCTGTGAAAATATTATATATACCTAAAATATTGATCATATTAATATCTACATCTTTTATTTGAATAATTTTTCTGAGAAACGATAAACAAGAAAACTATGACCGATTTTGTAATGAAACTGCAAAAATCAGTTTTTTCCACATATCTCGATAAGGGTTGATATTTGTGAAAATTTTATCCTTATATAAAATGTTCCTTATAAGAATTCCTAAAACTTTTATTAATATATTTTCTTCGAAAAGTTGTAAACAAAGGAGTTATCGTTAGGGGATGGAAAAAACTAAATACGGGGCACTTTTGAAAACTAAGGGTTGAAAATAGGGGTGCTGCGGGTCAAATCGTTTATTTTGATCTAATTAATAAGTGTACCTAATTTCACACTTCCCGCACAATTTGACAGACATTTAGATGTACCGCTACGACTAAAATGCTAACTTGAGATACACAAGATGTCATAGGGCAAATATTTCTCTCTGAAAGGTAGGATTTTAGGCAATTTTTGCTTGATTTTTATTAATAGGCCATCATGCTAAACCTTGTTAAATGCTTCGGAAAGCGGCAGTACAGTAGGTACTTTTTTTCTTCGAGGTTCTTGCTGCTGATTACATGTACCACATGACGCACTTGCTTTATGGTAGAATGACTCTTCCGAACCGAACTGCTGTTCTAGCAGTTTTTCGTTAGATTCTCTGAAGCATATGTCTCCCAAGAACTTTTGACACCACGGGTGGAGGAGACTAAGAGGTTGGTTCTTGAGGAGGTTTTCCGGGTTTAGGTATCAATATTATTTCTGCAACCTTCCGTTGCATCGGGAAACTATTCAAACGAAGGACTGAGTGATGTATCTTATTCCCTTTTCAGGCAACTTTTTTATTATTCACCCAATGATGAGATCGAAACTTGGCGCCTTCTTGGGGTTCAATTTTGTTTTAATAATCTTTTCCTACTTCATTTATTTTGAATGGTTGTTTGTTGGTTGTTTATAATAAGGATTGTTTTTACTTGGTCCAATACTTGGGTTTCTGCCGGAAATGATTTAAAAACCTCCCCAGCAGGTGTTCTGCGAAAACATTCTCCTTCTCTTGATCGCTTTTTGTTCAGTTTCCGTCTACTCTTTTGATTGTAAAAGGTGTTGGGTTTTGGAAGTTCCTCATAGCTTTCCATGGAAATAATCGCTTGCTTCTAGCAGGTAATTTTGGATTGCTTTGTTTTTCAATTCTCTTAGATTTTTTAGTTCTTACGTTGATCGATTTAGATTTATCTTATCTCTTGGATGGGCAGTGTTTTGCCAAGTTTGCGTTTTTTGGCAATAACTTCTTTCACGCTGGTGGCAAGAGCTTTTTTTGTGTAGTTCTGCGCAGGAATAGATGCCCACGCGCCCTTCTGGATAGAGGATGTCAAATGTTCCACCGCCAGGGTAAGGTCCTGTTCTGACTTAAGAGGTAGGTATAGCTTTTGTGGTGCAACAGTGTTCAACGGTTGATTGAATAAATTTACTGTTCAACTAAGTAGCATGTAAATTTTAATTTTAACTGTCACTCCTGTCCGCATCACAGCATCACAAGCATTTTATATTTAAAAGTGGAATTTTTACAGGTTATCTGGGGGTACTCTAGCATTTCTATCCTAAGTTTTCGACCTCGAGGACCCTGTGCTAAGTTTGGGGTAGGGCAAAAACCTCAAAATTACAATTCACACGACTTGCCAAAAAAAATACAACAACGAGAAATTAATTGTGGCCTCTTTTGGATCGTGAGACTCCTCCATACTTCCCACCAAGACGGAGCCGCCCAACATTATCATTTCAATTTAACAAGTGCTTCTTTTGTGAAGAGTCAGTTACTGAAGAGTACAGTAAAAGGCAGAACAAATTACCAGTCAAATGGTGTAATGCTACTTGCGGTAGCAAGTGGAGGAAAAAAATCGGAGATCGTATTGGCATTTTGGAGGGTGATTCCCCAGTCCTCGTATATAAAAACAATGAAGAAGCGTTTGGAGGAGAAGTATAGTAGATGACATGATCATTTCTCAGTCAGACAACAGAGGAAGTGTTGTTGTTTCAAGAGTATATCGGCCACAAAATATTGTACAACTGGTACTCTAATGAGAACATGTCGTACCCGCAAGAATTGTGGAAACTGCTGAGAAAAATGATTTTAGAAGATATCCGCTCAAAACCCTTCGATTGATAATAATTGTGTCATGCTGCTGTCCATCATATCGTCGTTCCAGAGACGCCGCTTCTCCTGTTGCACACGATCATTTTGACGAACAAACAGGGTTCATTGGAGCCATGGAGCACATGCCATATGGTACCTGTTCAACTAAAATCATTCTTGTCATCCATTATAATTGGGGTTGCAAACAGTTTGGATCCAAGTTTTATTCTGCTACCTTGAGATTTTCAGCCAGCTATGACGAAACTTCTAGGCTTGAAGCTGTATACCTGTTGTCTCAGTCAATCCATATTCGGCCTATTCATATTTGACAATGCGAAATTCAACGTAAATACACTGGATGGGCGTGCGTACGTTCCATGCACTGCTGGGAGGAATAATGACTGTCACTCCAGGAAATGCTGTGACCAGTGAGCAAGATGTTCTTCGCATCATCATCCCGTGCAATTTGCAATACTAACGCCATTGAAGGTAAAGAATTTCACCATTCACCAAATGCCGCCCTGAAGACTGTCAAAATGATTGACATACAGCCCTCAAGATGACATCTGATATCGCCTATCACTCACTGGTTGTGCCACTGCAGGCTGCAGCTGTAAAAAGGCTGGTCTGTTGGTTGTGCTCCGCAGTATGCAAGCACTGCATGCGACAACTCCCCTCAACCTGACACTGACTGACTGACAATGGTGCATGAGTAAGACAACTATGACGACGGCGGCAGCCCCCAAGCGCTCTAAGGTTGACTACGTCAGATCCACTTTGTTAATTGCAAATGCTTTTTGTAAATAAAGTTCAAGATTATGGGTTAACAGGAATCCACCGTATAGGGTGATGGCCAGACACGAAAATATGGAAACAACTGCAAATCACGTTTGGGGAAGGGGGCCATAGGTCAGAGGTGAGAATCGAGAGTGATACCTAGAATTTTTGTAGATGAAGAGCATGTGGTAAACCCAAAATTGATGGTATATTATTAGTAAGTATAACAATACAAACATAATATTTTCAACATGACACACTTAAATAATTAGTCTCGAATCTCGATATGTTAATTATGTCGTATACATAATCATTTGTTATACAATGTAGTGGCCAGAATCCAGAAACGTTTATTTAACATAATTTAGTATGGTTTACAGTATGTACTATAAATTATAGTACATACACTTCCTGCCAAATATGATAGCAATACGTCAAATAAGTACTGGGCAAAAATATTTTTCAATTTAATTAAAACACCCTGTAACTCAGCAAGAAGCCACATTTTATCTCATTTGAACCCAGGATATCCAGTTTAAATATTTCCCATTATTAATGATACACCCTGTATACACTAGATATTTGAAAACGGACAAATGCGCATCTGACCTACTAATTTTAGTTCGTAGTTCGCACAGTGTTCTGTGGTAGTTCGTACTAATAAAGTACATATTTGGCAACGTCGCTTTCTAACCTTAAAAAAGTTTAAATTCAATTCTAATATTTTCGCAAAATTATAAGTAAATTATTTAAAACTATGTCCATTAAAAGATCTCGGTCAATTTCAGACAATCTAAATGCTTCAAAAAAACGCAAACCTACTAATTACTGGGCTCTCGGTTTACTCGATACGATGAAAGATCCCGAAAGTATTGTAATGGAAGACAATTTAGTGGTAATAATCAAGGATAAATATCCCAAAGCCGAATATCATTATTTAATTTTACCCAAAGAAGATATAAGTAATTTAAAGCAAGTCGATAAAGAGCACGTATCGTTATTGGAACATATGCACCAAGTTGCTCTCGATTTATCGAAAGACGACTCCCATAAACATAAAAACTTTAAAATCGGTTATCACGCCGAACCCAGTATGGTTCGTTTACATTTACATCTTATTAGTGACGATATGATTTCAAGTTGTCTAAAAACGAAGAAACATTGGAACAGTTATAATTCAAGTTTCTTCATCGACTCTACAGGTAAATTGTCTTCGTTTTAGTGATTGTCTGTAATGGTCGGTTGTAGATATCTGTAAGGAGTTAGCTATCGAAGGCGTAATCAAGCTGCCAACATCGGAAGTTTGTAAACAATTATTAAATACCGCCTTAAAGTGTCACAAGTGCGATTTCGTACCGAAACACATGCCCAACTTAAAAGATCACCTTTCGTCTCATAAATAATTTTATTAAAATATATATACATAAAGCTACTGATTTTTTGTATACCATACGCCGCACGTACTTGCGTGCGTCGTTCTGTGTTTAATTAAATTTCCAATACACGAGAATCTTGATCCGCAAGCCCGACATAAATGCGGTTTTATACCCGTATGTAGACTGGTGTGCGTAATTAAACTTTCACGATAACCGAAAGCCTTCGGACAGTATAAGCACTTGAAAGGTTTTTCGCCGGTATGGCTACGTTCGTGCACCTTCAACTGACCCTTCCAACGAAAATTCTTTCCGCAAAATTTACACAGGAACTTCTTTTTGGGATCGTGTATTCGTAAATGCGATTTACGCGTATGAACGCTATGAAAACTCTTGCCGCAAATTTCGCACTCGTACATTGGACCTCTTTCGCAATTGTTCTTTTCGTGCTGATGTAATAGGATTTTTTGGCGGAATTGAACGCCGCACTTATCGCACACGTATACGTACACCTTTTTCGGAACGCCCTTATGAAAAATACGAATGTGCGAACGTAACGAGTCCACGTTTGAAAAGATCTTGTCACAATCTTGGCAACCTGAAAAATTTAATAATAAATCATAAATTCTTACAAATTTAACGAGCCGACATTGGGCCAATATAAGAAAGAAAAAAAAGATGTGATACCGACTAAATTCCAAGAAAAAACCAATGTCAATACGCCATTATTTATGTTTTATTATTTAACTCGTAATTTAATTATAAATAAATTCTTGGGAATTGACAATGATTTTTTTGTAATTCCCCAATATAAGATAAAAAAGGTATGATAATGACTAAATTCCAAAAAAATCCAGTATCAATACGCCACAATTTATCATCTATTATTTAACTCATAATTTAATAATTTTATTGCGGATTGACACTGGTTTTTTTGTAATTTAACAAGTCCGCAAGGACCAATATTAGAAAAAAATAAGATATGATATTGACCAAATTTCAAAAAAAACCAGTGTCAATACACCACAATTTATGATCAATTATTTAACTCAGTGGTTTTGAACCTTTTTGAATCCACGGCTCCCTTGACAAATTACAAAGTTATCGCGGCGCCCCTGTTAATTTTTAAGCAAGAAATCGAATCTTAAAAATGCTTAAAAAAATTATGAGACATTCATTCATTGTAAATTGCAAAAAAAAAGAAAAGAAAAACGATTTTAAATAATAAAGAATAATATTTAAAAAAAGTATATCACAAAAAAATATAAGCAAAGTGCTCCTTGAGACATCAGATTTGTCTTTATTTATTTATTTCTTATATTCTTATAATCTTATGAACAAAAAAAAATAAATCACGCTCACTCGCGGCGCTCCGAACCATCGTCCGCGGCGCACTAGTTGAAAACCACTGATTTAACTCATAATTAAAGAATAAATAATAAATTCTTGGGGATTGACACTGGTTTTTTTTGTAATTTAACAAGTCCAGATGGCCCAATATACGAAAATAAAGATATGGTGCTGACTAAATTCCAAAAAAGGCAATGTCAATACGCCACAATTTATCATCTATTATTTAACTCATAATTTAGTAATTTTATTGCGCATTGACACTGGTTTTCTTGTAATTTAACAAGTCCACAAGAACCGATATAAGAAAAAAAAAGATATGATACTGACCAAATTCCAAAAAAAATCCAGTGTCAATACACCACAATTTATGATCAATTATTTAACTCAATTTAAGAATAAATAATACATTTTTGGGGATTGACACTGGTTTTTTTATAATTAACAAGTCCAGAATGGGTCAATATACAAAAATAAAGATATGGTATTGACTAAATTCCAAAAGTCAATACGCCACAATTTATCATCTATTATTTAACTCATAATTTAAGAATTTTATTGCGAATTGACACTGGTTTTTTTGTCATTTTACAAGTCCGCAAAGACCAATATAAGAAAAAAAAGATACGATACTGACCAAATTGCAAAAAACAACAGTGTCAATAGAGACCACAATTTATGATTACATAATTATTTAACTCATAATTTAAGAATAAATAATACATTTTTAGGGATTGACACTGGTTTTTTTGTAATTTAAGAAGTCCAGAATGGTCTAATATACGACAATAAAGATATAGTACTGACTAAATTGTAAAAAATGCCAATGTCAATATGGCACAATTTATGATTTATTATTTATACTCCATGAGTAAACGTTGCCCTGTAAAAGGTGCGGCCGTTTTGATTTTTGGATATGTTTTAGAGTTCACGGTAATTATTAAATTTGCAAATTTGCGACCTCCCGCGCGAGCCGCCATCTTGGAAAATAGCGTCGGAAATTGTTTATTATTGCATTATTTCCTCACTAGTATGTCCTAGCAAAAAATACCTATTACCAATCTTATAGAGGACTAAATTACTAGTTTTATGGCAAACATTTTTCTGTACGACTTATTTTGAGGTAGCTGTAACGCTTTGAAACAAGAGGTCAATCAGGAGAAGAATAATTATTGTATTTGGCACAATCGTTTAACTATCCCGAAGTGACAGAAAACATTTTATTTCTGCATGCGATGAGTGATTGTGATACAAGTGTCCTCTTCAATAAGGGTAAAGCTTAATTCTGCACTATCTTTGAGAAGCACCCGCAACTAAAGGATCTTCTGAGAAGCTGTTCAAAAATGGAGACACAGGACCTGAGAGTGTAGCTGATGCTGGTGAACGTTTTCTTTGAAATATGGTGGCGACTTCGAAAATCAAACAATCAATGATTCACGAGGTGTATAACAAAAAGCAAGTTCAATCTTGCCTCTTTGCCTCTGACAAGAGACTTTCAGAACCCAGTTCAAGCATGGTATGGAAATGAAAAAAAACCCAGAGAACCGGGGTTGGGAGCATAAAAAGAAAGAGTTGATGCCAATTAAGGCCAAGAAGGATCCAGCCCCTCAAGCTGATCTCAATTTCATATCTTTGTAAATGTAAAAAGGGATGCTGAGCTGCTTGTAGTTGCAGGAAAGCTGGCCTCAAATGCTCTGTCACACCTGAGGTCTGTCGGTTTGACAATGAAGAAGAAAACAGTCTCGCAATTATCGCGCAGATCCAAGAACTCATAACTGCGCGTTTTCGTATTAGCAAATTGCACCACTTCGAAGCGTTACAGTTTCCTTACTATGAGTCGTACAGAAAAATGTTACAGGTGGGTGAAATTTGTAGGGAATTTAGTCTTCTATAAGATTGATAATAGGTATTTTTGTGCTAGGACCCACCAGTGAGGAGATAATGCAAAAATAAACAATTTTCGTCGCCATTTTCCAAGATGGCGGCCGCCAAGATCGCAAATTTGGGGTTTCTATAAGAACCCCGAAACAAATTATTTAATTTGATTGCGCATTGACACTAACATACAATAGTGACATTTGTAAGTACATCTTTGTATTACATATACCTAAAATATCTGCGTGGACATTTTGTTGGTGCTGTCGACAAGCCTCACGAGTTTCAAATGTACCCTTACAACAACTGCATTTGTAACTGCTAATTTGTGCCAATTTTTCGTGACCCTTTTCATGTCGAAACAACAGTCTTACGTTGGTGTATCGCTTATTACAATATTGGCAAACATATTCGCTTGTTGTTCCGTTACCTGCGCATAAACACAATAAGATTACGGTTAATACGCTACACATACAAACCTTTCGCCTTCACAAACTCTTCAAGTTCCACTTTAATCTTTCTCTTCCTCCTTCTTGGTTGTGGTTTTTCTGTTAACGGTTTCGTTAATGGTACCTCTTCACGTTCAGGTTCTTGCTTAGTAGCATCATCTGTATGGTTGTTGCACTCGCTTCCTTCTGAAGTAGGTTCATCTGCTTGTGGCGAAACCTCATCCGTCGCCTTGTTTTCAACGGGATCCGGCTTTTTTCTCAGTTTGTTCTTGTAAACCGTTAATTTTTCAAGTATTTCCTTCTCTTTTTTAATCAATTTTATTTTTGACGTAATAGGCGTATTAATTTTTACCTTCAGCTTAGTGGATGGGTTGTTTACTCGATGATTCGTTAGAGGTATACTACCGCAGGTATCGGCATGAGTCTGTCTATGCTTAATTAGGTTCCCTACGCAACTAAACGAACCGCCGCAGTTCTCACATTGATAAGGTTTTACACCGGTGTGCAGGCTGCTGTGCGTTATCAAACTTTGACGATGACAGAAACCTTTACCGCAAACCTTTGAGATAATAATTATAATTAGTCGTAGAGCATACTGAATTTTTTTATTTTATATAACTTGTCACAAGTCAAAGAATGCTAACCATGACCTGTCAGATTTTCGGGTTTTTAACAAAATTTCCGGGCTCCGGTATTTCATTAAAATTCTCCGGGCTTGTAAAATTTCAATTTTATGAAAATGTTGCTTGTTTTATTTTTGTTTTATACTAGTATATTGTATTAAAAAAACTCGTTTTTATAGTTTAAAAATGGTATTTTGTTATATTTTATAAATAGTTTATATTTATACAGGATACTATAGTAAATGTTATGGCATTTTTTTTTTCTCCGGGTTTGTTTTATTTTTGTAAGTATTTTCTCCGGTTCAACCATGTTGGTAACCCTATGGAATAGTCAAAATCGTACTAAAATTTTCAACTTACAGTGACAAGGATATTTTCAAAAAATTCTATGGGCTCAATTAGATACAGGAACTGAGGCCTGCCAGATCATGGTTTCCAGTACTTTTTTGACTCATCATTTCTAACCTTACAGAAAGATCATTATAGAAAAGGTTTGGATTACAAAAAATTTAATAAAAAAGAAAGATGTAACTTACATTGCAAACAAATGCCTTCTCTTGTGTATGTGTACGTTCGTGCACACGTAATTGACCAATTGTTAAAAACATTTTGCCACAATATCCGCACATATTGGAGCACTTTACTGTGTGTCTTAGCATGTGATTATATAAAGAACCTGCTGTCATTAATTTTTGGCCACATACCTGTAATATTTATTTATTTTATGTATTATATTTCGTCGACTTAAGATGCAAATAGCCTAACTTCACTTTTTTTTAACTTACCATCATCTTTTTTTATATTTTTAATCAAGGAATGAAAATTTTAAATGATCGGATCATATGACTCAAATTGAAAAATTTGAAAAAAACGTGTTGTGCTTGCATTTGTATTGTTTCTAATTTAAAAATTATGTGTATTTTTGCATTACCTACTGCTCTATTTTTAATTACTTTGAAACTAAAATACATGTTGAAACAGTCCACACACAAGCCATTTTCAGACTACTTACAAAAGTGTGTCATGCACAAGCCTTTCAAAAAATTGTGCATGAAATGATCGACATAGCACAATTAAAATTGTTGTATTACCTACATAATGAATATTATTTTATCATTTGCAAGCGACTTTGAATTTTTTCCAATATGGATTTGCATAAAAAAAACATGGTTGGTGTGTCTAGTTTAAATACTGTGGAAGGAATAAGAAAAAAAAATATGAATTAGAACATATAATACAGGGGCTTGGTTGGTTCAAATAATATACAAATGTTTGATACTTCTAGATGAAATTCCTAAACAAAGAGGGGAAGGGAAGAAGGGGAAGAACATGCGAGATAGATATAGGAAGATGGGAAGAGCACTGTATGGAAGCTTTAGGGGGCAGAAGGGTGCGGGATGGGATTCAGAGCGGGAAGATGGTAGAGAAGAAGGTGAAGGGGTATGAGGTCACGGAGGAGGAGTTGGAAAATGTGTTGAGTAGACTAAAGAACGGGAAATCTGGAGGGACGGACGGTACAACTGGGGAAAACTGGAAATACATGGGGAGTAAAGCGAAGAGATTTTGTAGGAGGCTAATAAACCAAGTGTGGGAAGGAGGGGGAATACCGGAGCGGTGGGGAGAAGTGGTTGTCTGCCCGATCTATAAAGGGGGAGATAAAAAGGAGGCCAAGAACTACAGGGGTATAAGTATTACTAATACGGGTTACAAAATATACGCGATGATCCTGCAGGGACAACTGGAGAAGCAAATGGAGGAAAAAAACATAATTGGTGATTGGCAAGCAGGCTTTAGAAGGGGAAGGAGGGCGATCGAAAATGTATATATCATCAGACAAACAGTGAATAAAGAATTAGAGAGGAAGAGGGGAAAGGTATATGCGCTCTTTCTGGATATCAAAAAGGCCTTTGATAGGGTGTGCAGGAAAAAGCTGTGGGGGATAATGAGGGAAGGGGGGATAAGTGAGGGGATAGTGGAAAGAACGGAAGAACTGTACAAAGAGACGAAGTATAAAGGAGCGGTGGGGGAAAGTGCGGGGACAGTTTTGTGACGGAAAAAGGACTAAGACAAGGGTGCCCCCTCAGCCCGGGCTCTTTTCGATTTATGTATATGGAAGGTTTGGAGGAAAAATTGAAAAAGGCGCAATACGGGGGAGTGGTGATAGGGAGAGCAAAGATGTGGGCCCTGGCATATGCCGACGATATTGTTGTGATAGCGAAGACAGAGAGGGAGATGAAAGGGATGATGAGGGTGGTGAAGGATTTCTTGGAAGGAAGACTGAAGAGAGTTAGAGATCAGTGTTGAGAAAACAAAGATGTTGGTGTTCCAGAAAGGTAGGGGAAGAAGAAAGAGAGAAGGGTGGAGATGGGGGGAAGAAGTAATAGAGGAAGTGGGGGAGGTAAAGTACTTGGGCTACCATCTAAGGTACGACAACAAAGAAGCGGAGCACGTAAAAGAGCTAGCAAAGAAGGGGAGTAAAGTGCTAGGACAGATATGGGGAATAGGGGAGAGATTTTTTGGAAACGATATCGAAAGGAGGAGGTGGCTCTTCGACAAGCTGGGGAAGAGCGTAATGATGTACGGGGCCGAAGTATGGGGGTGGAGCGAATGGGAAGTGTTGGAGAGGGTGCAGGCGAGATATTGGAGATGGACATTAGGTCTAGAGAGAGAGACGCCGGGATACATGGTGATGGAAGAGATAAATGGGGAAAAGCTGAGGATACAGACGGGAAAAATGGCGATTAGGTACGAGGAAGGTCTGGAGAGAGGAAGGGGAGGAGAGTTGATGCAGCAATGTTGGAGAGAACTTAAGAAAGGAAGAATAAAGCACGCACAGGCGAGCAGAAGGAAATATTATGAAAGAGGAGGATATGCGATGGCTGAGGTGACGAGGAGCAGGGAAAGTGGGTGGGGAGACAACATAAGAGAAGATATAATAAGAAGGGATGGGGAAGTACAGATGCAGGAAAGAAGAGAAAAGATCAGAGAAGGAAGATATAACGAGAGATACAAAGAAATTGTGGGGGAGGGTATGCCGAGGTACTTGAAGGGTGGGCTAAGTACAAAAAAGAAAAGACTGATAGCAAGGTTTAGGTGTGGAAATGAGGAGAGAGACAATAGATATTGGGAGGAGGATGATAGTAGAAGATGTAGACTGTATAGTGTGGGGCGGGAAAATTTGGATCATATGTTAGGGGAGTGTGATGAGCTGAGAGCGGAGACTAGGAGCTGGAAGAGGGTATTAGGAGAGGGTGGAGAAGGGTTAGGCTGGATGGAAGAGGTCATAGAAAGAAGAAGATTTATAAGGGAGTGTTATGGAAGGGATGCAGGTTAATGGGATGTCTTAGGTTTAGGAAGGTTCTGTTTATTTTAAGTAGAATGTTTATTTCGTTTATTGGTTGATTAGTTAAATGAGGTAGATTTCAATTTTTTGTAAAATTATATAATTTAGACAATAAAAAGCATGATACTTCTAGATGATCGATAATTAAATAAATAAAACAAATTATGGACTTCCACAAAGTAAGTTTGGAGAAAAGTATGTCTAATTAATTAATAATAAATTAAGTTAAATGACAGTAATGAATATGAAGATGCAACATAATAACAAGAAAAAAATGAAGAAAAGTAGACGAAATTGTATTAGAAAAATGTAAATTTAAGAAAAGGGGGAATCTGGGTCAAGAGGATGATGGTGACACAGAAAATTTTAAAGGAAAAAAGCGAAGAGGGAGGGGGATATGAGAGAGTGCAAAATGACGAATTGGAAAACAAAAGCAAAGGACAGAATGGAGTGGAAGCAACTGGTCTGCTAGGCGTGCATGTATGTTTATATGTACCGGGTGGTTCAAATTGGACACCTTCTCATGGAAACACCCTTTATTTTAAGAGGTAAAGTTAAATAACCCGTAAATTGGCACAAAACTTTCCCATGTTGACTACAATTACATATTAAATAAAATAGTTTTTTGCAAAATAACTCAAAATAAAATAGTTTTTGCGTAATAACCCAAAAAAATAAAAAAAACAAATATATAGTGTGTAGTATAGTTGTAATCAGAAAACCATTTCTGATTTTCTCCTGAAATAAGATATGTCATAAATATTTTTAATATTTTGTTAAATTTCGGGCTAGGCCGGAAGTAAATTGGTATACTTATTATACTGAATTAAAAGAGTCGTATGTCTTCTACTTCACTTCACTGTACAATTTTACTTCTTCATCTTTGTTAGCAAGAGTTATGAATTTTTAAAATTTTCAATCCAATCAATCCAATTGGATCATCTACTCAATAAATTGTGTGCATGGGGAAGCTTTTGTGACTACTCTTCCATTTGATTTATAATTTATCCCAATTTTGAGAAACCTAAACTACAACAAACATGGATTTCAATTTACATAATTCTAGTAGTTTAGGCTCCACAGCCGTCACATATGCACCCATGCACCCACAGATAAACATTTTCCAAAGATGATGGTTTTGGGCTCAGGGGGGCTCAAAACATTGAGAGCCAACAAAATCTCAAATTCGATTACATTACTTTCCCTATGTGGTTGGAGCTCAATTTTAATGAGAAAATCACTGGCGCAAACAGAATTCAGCTATCTCTAATCGTTTGGCCGCTAGGGGGCGTTTCTAGAATTTGGTCGATTTCTTTAACTTTCTTATTATTAAGGATAATTGATTTTGGCAAAATCTTTCTTAGAGCACGTACAATCCATCGCGATAGACAGTTTTTATACAGGGGGTTTGGATGTTTGTATATGACCCTAAACTACATTTTTTGATACAGACCACCCAGTATATTTTGAGGTTTTTTAAAAGAGCGTAAAATTTCCTAAATGTTGATGTATCACTTGAACAATATTTATGTTAAATATTATTTGCAATATTGTATTTTATACATTGCAATATTTTGCTTGCAGACATCTAGATATCCATGACTAACAAAAGACGGCCAGCATGATTCAAAACAACAATTTTTATTAGCTGCAAACATTTTTAATTCAAAATAACAATAATATAATAATTGATACATAAAAATTAAGGAATTTTTACGCTTTCAAAAATCCCAAAATATACAGGGTGGTGCGTATGAAAAACAGGAAAAAATGCTCTAAGCAAGATTTCGCCAATATCAATTATCTTAAATAATAAGGAAGTTATGGGGCCTTAAATTGATTAACCTAAGTTTGAATTTGCATAATGAAAAAATTAAACCTTGTTTTTCTTTAAAAATTTAAGGGTTGTTTACCCTGTAAAGTACCTATCTATTTCCTATTTTTGCAACTTCAATTTTTTTGTTAAAAATAAAAAAATTAGTGTACTGAATTCAGAAAAAAGACCTTTTTCAAATGACATATTGCTTGCCCCATCATCCCTATTTAAATTTTAGGGGTTGTTCTCACAGCACTAAGAGATGAAATCATTTCAGGTTGAAAATCATGACAAAAGTGTTTTTGCATTTCTCAAAAAAAAATTGTTTCTAGCCTGAATCCTGTCTGTTGTGACCCACCCTGTATAATAATAGTTATTTGTACAACTAGAGAAGAAAGTTATGCTTTTCCAACTCGAGCTCAAAGTGAAAGTGAGAGTTGAAAAAACATTTTCTTCTCGTGTTTTACACAACATTTTTCATAAATTTCTCGATAAACGTTGACAGTTTACTGAATTCATTTGTTTTCTCGCCATAGATCGATGGTGTTGGCAATACTGTTTACTTTCATCTCTAGAGAGGAAAATGTAACTTTCTTCGCCACTTCACAGACAATAATATTTTTTATCCCAATAAAAATTTATATAGCTTTTATTAATAAAAACGACTTTTACAACATTCCCCCCGTAAAATTTATATGTGGTCATGAGTTAGGCCATTTACATTTTAAGCCGGCCGTCGATTTGCATCATCGTACCTTGCATATATACAGCTTAATAGTACCGCATCGAGATTTATTATGATTATTTAATTCGCCCTTCGTCTTAAATTGCTTCCCGCAATCGCAGCACATATGGTAATCGCCGCATTTACCTTTATGCTCTTCATTAATATGTACAAAATACTCTTCTTTCGTCTCAAAAACGGAATCTGGGCACATTTTACATTTCCGTTTTCTGGCCTGAAGCATTAATAAGAATGATACAATAATGTTTACAGACGATAGAATAAATTGCGAAAAACCTACTTTATCTGAATGTTCGCTTGTCCGATGCAAATTCAATTCGTGTCTCGTTGCGAAATGTAACTGGCAATATTTGCACGAAAAATTATGTTGGAGCGTATGCATCAGTTCGTGTCTTTCCAGCTTCTTTGCGTACTTGAAAATTTGTCCGCACGTCTTGCACGCTTTCTCGCTTTCGCATTTCTTTTCCTAAAATTTTAGCACCACAACTTTATTCTCTTTGGCACCGGTCGCCTTACCTGTAATGTTTGTGCGCAAGATTTTTCGTGTGTCTGTAATCTCGTAAGTAATTTATACTTCTTCGAACAATATTTACAGTTGTAAAGTATTTTGTTAGTGTTTTCATCCCCTGTAATTTTTGTATTTTTTTCATTTTCGCTGAAATTATTCATTATCGTTCCGTTTGTGATTTTTGTATTTAAATTTTTGGATTTCGCGTATAAACAATTTAAAAACCACGTGGGAAGTACACTTTTAAATAAAAATCGTGAAATTGTTTATAAATCTACACTGGTAAATTGTTCCGCCATATTCTAATCTCAAAGCAACGATGCCAAATTGCAGTAGAAGTAGAAGCTTTGGGGAAATCCTAGTACATGGGGATCTTGATCCTGCATAATCCGCCCACATATAGGCCCTTTGCGCTACCATCCGCCTGGTCATCTATACGTAGTATCCTCTACAAAATGGTGGTTTGACCAAGCCCATATCCCCTCACCATCGACTTATGCTATGCTTACGGTGCTCAAAAGCTTTTCCTGCCTCTTGGCGATAACAATCTAACATGAAATTCCACCTATAGCCTTACGTTAGTGTTATGGGCAATTTGGTCCCCACAATCCCTTCATGCTCCTCACGATCGACTTATGCCCCCAATTTTGACTGCGTTTATAGTCCAAAAGTGCTCTACACAACAGAAAGCATACGGTGCTCTGCTGATTCTGTATATTTCCTGGCGAGCACGCATGTTGATGAGGGTGTAGAAAGATTTCCCCGCCCAGGTGACCCTCGCCATGTCCAGTGTTATATCCACACACTGACCTGTATAGGTCAGTGTATCCACATGAAGGTGACAAGCATACGAAGTATAATGGCACCTCCACAAAAAAGGCAGCTTCTCTTACTACCTTAATAGCTATTTCCGTTTGGTCGTCAATATAGCCCTTCTGAGACTGGATTATACAGGGTGTATCAATCTCACGACAACGTTCGGTATATGGTAAACAGAATCTCTGATTACGTAGCTTTAATTTTTGTGAAACATTCCCTATACCCAAAGTTTATAAAAACAGATTTATTTTGTAGTATTGGGTATAGGCCGTATAGGGAATGCTTAATCAAAGACTCTATTCGTGCCATTAAATACAGGGTGTTCCATTTAAAAGAAGACATAAATAAAAGGTCTGAGTTTCGATCCACCCTGTACACAAAAAAGAAAATAATCGAAATTTAATCGAATGGGGGGGGGATATTACATCATATTACTAAACTCGATTAGGCAAAAAATTGTTTTTTTTTCTGTAACGTACAGTAAGCTAGAGGGCAGGGCTTTGATTTGGCTACGATTTTAACATACCTAAACGTGTCCATAACTTTTAAAGGACTCTGTATAACGTAGCAAACCCTAATATCAAAAGATTCGAAAAAATGTGGACAATCCGAACTTGGTATAAAATATGCAAGGGCTCTCATTTCAAAAATCATATGTTTGGTTTGTAACGGAGTTATGTAACACCCTATATAGTTCAAGATAATTTCGAAATATGGCCCTTATAGACATCTATTTATTTTTCTTAACAACATTTTTTGATATCTCTTGAAATAAGCCATATACGGAACTTTGTCGTAAGATTGGTACGTACACCCTGTATATAGTGTGGGTCTTTGGCTTGGATTTTGTTTACACGGGGTGCTGAAAAGGAGAATGATTCTATAGATCCATATATAGAAGCTCTTCCTGGAGAGTGCTGGAGAGGATGCTACACAGACGACGAGACAGCACAACACATACTTTGCGAATGTCCCGTACTCCCGGTACTCGTCGAACTATAATAAGACGATCCATGTTGGGGGAATCATACCCGGACATATGGTTAAGATTAGAGCCGCTTCCCCGTCCAGCATCCTCAGGTTTATCTCACGTGTGGGATGGCTTGAGTGACGTTGCGGAGTCGAACGACTCTAATCAGGGAGGTAGCACAAAGGGCCCGAGTAGGTGGCCTATGTGCGCGAGGACTTCTCACCACCCTCCCATCGTAATCCAGAATCTCTTGTCCACATCTTATCCTCTTTTTCTTCAATAACTCATTCCAGCAACTTTTCAAAATTTCACCCTCCTCCTTTCTTTTTAACTTTTCTTGAAATGCCGCCATCGCCCTCTCCGTTCTGCCACAATTCCAATCTTATTCTCCGATTTTATCTCCTCCTTCATAACGTATTCCGAGGCTTCCCTTTCAAACCCTAGAACCCTGCACTTCCAGTACTTTAATTGTATCCTTTCCAATTGCTCCATTTCAAACACTCCCATAGTTCCGCCCCATAGGTATATAACACACTTTTTACCAACTCGTTGAAAAGCCCCCCCGCCATTCCCCTAAGCTCCTGCACTACTAACGCATTTCCCTTCTCTGCGCCTTCTCCTTCATCATACTTCATATCCTGTGTCCAAACTACGTGATCTCGTCTACGCTTCTATGCCCACTTCTCCACACTTCCATTCCACCCTCTTCCTTCTCCCTGTTTTCTTTTGGAATTCCACTAATTTTGTCTTTTTCGAGTATACTCCCAACTCTATTTTCCCCACCCTTCCCCCCTTTTCTCAACCTCCTTATTCACCGTCTTAAAATATAAATATTATCCAACGTGCCCCTCCCCTTTTCTAAAACGCTTGCCGCCAGTCCGGTATATCAGCTTCCTCCTCCATTTTTTTGCACTACCATGGCAAACACCTTAATTATCGTCCTGTAATTTCTTATGTCCTTTTTTTCTCCCCCCTTGCATGCACTGGGACATAGGTAACATTGCCTCTCTCTCCCCTGCCCATATTTTATTGAAGACTTTCCTTCCCGTCCCGTATACTTCCATTGCTCTCCTTGAGTTCCATCTGACCTCCTCCCGCCTAATCTCTCTTTATTTTTCTCAACGTTTCCTGTAATTTTTCCATCCTTATACCCTCCTGCCTTCTTTTCTTCCTTTACTCTCTTTTGTCTGCCTTTCCATTACTCCGCTCCCTTATTCCTCCTCATCCTCTTTCAATTCTATACAGCGAGCTCTCCATTTCCCCATTTGCACCATCACCCATCCAAATTCTTCTCTATTTCTTTCCGTATTTAGAAATTTCCATATATCTTCTCCTCGATTTGTTCCTTATTCTGCTTCTTTTCGTTTCTACATATCTCCTTTAGCCCCTTGTAATCCTTCCATTCCATAACAACTTTGTCTCACCTTTTCGCCCTTATACACGCCCCATTCCTTCTTCCGCATTTTCCCACTACATACCTTTTCTTCTTCTTATCCATTTTCCCTACCAACTCCCTTAAACCCTCTTCAATGCGCTTCCTCTATCCTACTTTTTTACTTTCTTTGGTGGTTCAATTGGATCACCAGCTATTTGGTGCTGGTGGTCGTGCCAAATAAACAATAAAGTTTATACACTTTCCTCTGTTATATCCGAGCTGTAGTTCAGGCGCTAGGGTAGACTACGTTCTCCACACAGGCCTCCAAGTGTCAGAGCAGTACAATAGTGAGGTAACAAATTGTAATACCCTTGACCATGTGAAAATAAAAAGCAATGAGGGCACCAATGCGTTAACCCAATTGGCATCTAAGCGACTGGTTTTGTGGTCCAGAATCAGCTTTTGCACTTAACAGTACCTACTATTTGTAAATGATCTAACAACTAAAGACACCCGAGCTGAGTTTGATGTTACATTATCATCATGCAATAGAGGCCTTTAAGATCTCACAATTGGCGCGTTTGTACAAAGATAACCACATACACCATATGGGCTTACTCGAATTGCCATATTTTGTAGAGGATGATATAATAGAGAGAATTATAGAACTGGGACTACATTCTTTGCGAATGCCCTCACGATTTCTGTATCATCCCCAGGTGTAGCTCAAGAATGGGGTGTCTTAAATGAAAGACCTACGTGCACATGGACTTTAGCTACACAGTAACTAATTAGAATAATTATGGAATATTATAAGTAAAAATGAAACAAATTCTCTCAATTACTTATACCTATGCTTTAATCAACTTTTGTTTTGTAATAACATATTCTTACAATTTTAAGAGATATTCTAATTAGTAAAATAGAAATAAAAATGAAAACTAAAATTACTGCAAAAAAGAATCCTATAATATCTAACATTAGGTACTGATACAGCGGTAAGTCAATGGCGGGACTTCTTAAATTTTGCGCACCCTTATGCCTTAAAACGTACTCCGTCCACCACACGGCACGTTGTAATCCAGTCATCGGTTGATCTAAAGCGACCTTTGCCAGCTCGATAACTCTGTTACGATATCTACAAATTGTTGTTGTACATAACTACTTCCACCTCCGTGATTGTCTACCACTCACCTAGGGTTCGAAATAACTTCTAAAATTGTCTTTTTAAACTCGTCCTTTCTTAAATTTTGGTTGCTTAGCGATAAGCCGAAACCTTTGGCCACCATTAAATCAACGTTACTATATTGATCTCCATAAAACGGTATACCTAACAACGGAATGTAGTTGTAAATAGCTTCCTCCATCGATTGTAGACCTCCTTGTGTAATAAAAAGTTTAATATTTGGATGGCCTGTAATATTATTATTATTATTACTTTTATTTAAATTTACGTTTGTGGAACTAGATCGATATAATAGTAAAATAATAACACATAATTCCACTCAAATTTTTATTTTAGATACAACCTTGCATCAGCTTAACAAAACATTTCTACCGAGGAAGGAAATTAGTGCAAAAACAAAAATAATAGAAGAAAAACAACTACAATGGTTCGGGCACGATGCAGAAGAACACACTCACCAGGAAAGTAGCAGAATCTAAAAGACAGGGGAAAGGGTGAGAAGACCAAGCAAAAACATGGTCGATATACTACACCAAGCTACGTGGTGCCTGCAATGTACCTCAGAACTCTCTTCAACCTCCCTATGTCCTCGAGACTAGAAGTCTTGAGTTCTGTCGGTAAGGAAAATCTGTTCTTTCACCACTCTTCCTGATTTGTTTACTGGTTCCTTTAGTAGAGAGGAAGAGGGATGCGAGATAGCAGAGTAAATAATGAGGAGAGATGAGGATGTGCCAGTACAGGAGGGAAGGATAAGGGTTAGGGAGGGACGGTACAATGGAAAATACAGGGAATTAATGACGGTTGGGATTCCGAAGTACTTCAGGGGAGGGGGAGGTATAGGGAGGGCGAGGACAGTGACACGTTTTAGGGTTGGTAATTAGGAGATTGGAGATTAATAAGAAATATTGGTGGTAAGAGGAAGAGAGGATGTGTCGACTGTGTGGAGGGAGGGGAAATATTGGGCATATGGTGGAGAGTTAAGACAGCAGGAAGGAGGTTGCAGAGGGATGTTGGGGGAAAGCAGCGAGGGGATACAATTGTTGAAAGAAGTGTTGGAGAGTAGGAGAAAAGGAGGGGTAGGTTTAGTATGGTAGTTTTGTTTTAATTTGTTATTTGTTATAAGTTCAGCCGCATTTATGGTGGAAAGCAGCGGAATAGACCAAAAGGTCGAACCAATAATAATAACAATAATATGGTCGGTGTTTAGTTTATGGTTAAGGAACTGGTATAAGAATCCTTTGTAAATTTTGATGAATACAATAAATAAATTCAATTCTTATAATTTATAGGGTTCTTTGCCTATGATTTTTGTTGTGTTTTACTAATTTACTAATTATACCATGTGCAATACCGTTCACTGCATTGTACTGATACATGGACAATTTATTCTTATTCATCTTGCTAGAGGAACTGAAACTCTAGCATGTGGCCGATCAACTACACAACACTGAAAACACCAAAAAATCCCAATACAGGATGAGGACAGCGCGCTTTAGGGTTGGTAATGAGGAGAATGATAATAAATACTGGTAGCAGGAAGAAGAATGTGGAGAGTTAATAAGAGAGCAGGGGGGAGGAAAGGAGCTAGGGGTAGACTTAATATGGTAGTTGTTTTTATTTGTTATTTGGTGGTTGATTTAATAAATTTGAATTGTGGTTTTTGGTGTGTTAATCTTGCTAGTTGAAGTTTATTTTGCATTTTTGATGAAAATTGTACTGTGGCAAGCCTTGTTTAACTCCACTACCCTTGATAATGACATAATTATACTAATTACATAGTATCTCGCAACAATAAAAATGTTGAGTGGCATTACTTATTATTATATGTATAATTATTGTAATAAACTGAGGGGTAGTTCAGTGTTGCAATCAAGTGTACATCTTTGTGCAACCCTTGCAATATGCAATCTGGTGTGCTTTTCAAACTGAATTACCCCTCGTAATAAACTTGTTCAAACCCTCTCAATTAACTTACGAAAAACGTCCTGTTGTGAGAACCACTTTGAGATGTAAACATTGGACGGTTTACCGGGGAGGTCGTCACTCTCAAATTTCCACAACACCTTGTACGGCAGTTCAGAAAATGTCGCGAGAATAGTGTCACGTAACTGACGATCCATGTCGACACTTTTCACATTCGAACCCAAGCTGAAATATATAAAACCTTCGGTTGCGTTGTTCAGGTAGTTCTGCAAATCCTAAAAGTTCGGATGACGGATTATTATTGTAGGAAGGAAAAAACGTTTCTTACACGAGGCAGAGGTTTGGGTGTCTTCAAATGGGTTCCGCCTCCTATCTGTATTACAGCCGGTACGACGGGGCGAATATTATGAAATATGGGATTGACGTTAACAAATAGCATACTAACTTTATTGGCGATATCTGTCAACGGTAAGTACCCATTACCGAAGTGTTTTCTCACCTGTAAATCTAGTTTCGGGTACGAATACACGTGTTTATAAAATCTCGTGTACGTTTGGAAAAGAAAACTTAAAATTCGTTGTTTAAAAGTTAAGGAACCGCCGAACGGTAAACTGAAATCCGGATTAAGTACGGGATGGGAGGGGTTACCTACAGAATCGTAGACGCTCGAATGAGCTTCCAAAGAGGTCATACCAATAAAGGGGCACTTGAATCGTTCCGAGAATACCGTTAGACTCGGAAATGAGTATTCTAACATAAGAAGATCGAAATGTTCCGATTTGTTTTGGATGAGAGTTTTTACTTCGGGATGAGCAAGTTGATTGTCAACAATATCGTCCACCATTTCGACGTATCGATCGATAAACTTTAAAAGGCTATCCGGTGCGGTTCTGATCATGTGTGTGAAATTGTGTTTAACGTTCCAAAAATCGTAAGCAAAGCCTAAATCGATTTCTTTCAAGTTTGTCAAGGACGAATTGTTTATCGGGTCGGTTGTTAATACTGTCAGCTGGTGTCCTCGTAAGGCGAGTTCGATCCAAATAGGTTGAAATACGACTTGGTGGCTATAAGACGGTGTAGGAACAATTCCTAAAATACGTGCCCCGTTCTGTTCTTTGGGACGGACACAGAGAAACAATACAAAACACAATAATCTCATTACGAAAATTACTTTTTTAAAAAACTTAACTGGTGGTATTTATGTTAATGTTAGTCAATTTCTAATTAAAAGTAATAAGTAACAGATTAAAACACAGTGATAAAACATACAATTTGAAAACTCAGCTATAAATTAAAAGGATTTTGAATGAAAAAAGTTAAGGTTAGTTTTTTATAATAATAATAACCTCAAAATGTTTCCATTACTACGAAATTAGGCACGAAAAATATATATACAGTGTGTTTTACAAATATATAAACAAACTTTTAAGGGTGGTAGGGAAATAGAATAGCCTTTTCTTGCTTTGTAAAACACACGTGAAGAAACGGTACGTTTTCGTGTGACGAATTGTGTAAAAAAATTGTTTTTTTAATATTTAAAAAAAAATTCCGATTTTAAAGAAATTTTCAAAGGTTGATCGTAACTTGTGGAATTATGGTGAACGCCAAACAAAATCCGTTGCACGTCATATATTGTGAGTGACGTAGATTGGGGGCAATGTTGCCAGATTGTAATTGAAAGAAGGTAACGCAAATAAAACTTCTGAGTTTACTCGTAACTTTAGTTATAATAAATAAAAAATAAAATCAAAACTTCAAAATTGTGACAGTCAAAACATAACCACAACAAAACATTACAAAATCGACACCTTATGGAATTGGCATTGGCAACGTTGCTGAAAACAATCCATTGTTACCAACGCGGCGATCATAAAATTCTGATGAAATTAATTGTTAACAGGTCGAATTTTCACGATTTTTATGCCGTTACATTTACGGCAGGGACGTCAATTATCAGCTGATTGCTGACGTGCAACGGATTTTGTTTGGCGTTTACTGTATGTACTATACCCTGTTCAAGTCACTAGCCGTTGCACGTCATAGCTTAAAACTTACTAAATCAATGAGGTGTAATCAGCGTTGTCAAATGTACGTGTTGTCAGACTGACGTTTTTAGGTTAGGAACAAACAGATACTGTATACCTATGTAATAATAAAATACAACAACTAATGTAGACATAAACAATACACGAGTACTGTTTTTAGTAAGGCAATTTAAAAAAAAATAGCTTAAGTGCGTACCGGTGAATTTAACAAAGTAAACAAAACTTGACGTGACAACATCGAGATATTTTATGAGTTTATATTAGCACTACGTTTTAAGTTGTAAGTACGAACTGCAAAGTGTGCGACAAGGATAAAATATGGTCACTAACACTACACGATTAATGACTTTTAATACCAACTGTACTTACGATGACATTTTGGCTTTAATGCAAATTTTATTAAAGTTGCTTAGTAAATTATAATTATAGCATTGGTACACGAATAATGACGTGCAACGGCTGGTCACTTGAACAGGGTATACATTCGCTATACGCAACTGGAAAGGAAACGCGCATAAGTAACATTCACATAACAATTGTTATGTGCTAACACCACTGAACCACTGACCTGTATCAGGTCAGTGCACTGAACTCTAAATACTGGAACGCGCACTCCGTTCACCACCCCGAAGCGAGAGAGAGGGCCCGCAAAGGTTACAGTGACTGTATTACAAACAGTGACCACAAGCGTGGTATCGATTTTGATTGGCCGTGGTATATTTTGCATCTTAATGGCGGCCTGACTGTGTTTACCTTTGATCAGCGTGTGATTTTTATTTCGATTTAGGACGTTGCTAGGATACCACCGTTGAGTTCATATAAACCCGCCCACAATTTTGCCTCTTAATGGCGGATAATCGCCGCTTGTCGTCACTGTTTGTAATAAAGTCACTGTAGCAAAGGTCTTCCCTGTCCTTCTCTCGAGAGTACATTTTGGTTAGTGTGTTTTTATTTTAACGCTGTCTGCTCTCTCACTCACGCTGCATGTATAAAGCGTTACGAAAAGGACAGAAATGACCCTTGCGCGATATCTCTCTCGTCTCGCGACGTTTATTCTATGGCAGAGACCGCGACTACGCGTTCCAGTATAAGTAGAGTTCAGTGGGTAACACTGAAGCCGCAGTCACTAGGTGTTTTCTTTTTGCATTTTGTGGTAGCTTTAAGTCAGCTCTTTCAATACACACCATTCGTTTTATAAAAATAATTTGACTCAGTTCTCAATAACCCTATTCGTTTTAAACAGCTTTATTTTAAGTTTTATATTAACCTGAGGCAGAAATGTCTTATGACGCAAGGCACTTTAATCACGTGATAATTGTGCATGTGCTCATCAACCCTGTGGCGATGCAAAAAGAAAACACCTAATGAGGCAAGTTAGGAAACCATTAACGAATGGATAGCTTTATCTCTTTTTTTATCTCACTCGTCGCTCTCACTGAACTCTATACATACCTGGAACACTTACTGCGTCCGCCGGCTCGATCCGAGAGAGAGGGCCCAAAAGGGACATCCCTGTCCTTCTCTCGAGTACATTTTGGTTAGTGTGTGTTAGTTTAACGCTGTCTGCTCTTTTCATGTGTAAAGCGTTACGAAAAGGACAGGAATGTCCTTTGCAGTGAACTCTATATATAACTGGAAGGATAACGGTTACTGCAAATGCTTTCGTAACTTGTCCCCGACTGTTAGACAAGCACCGCTGCTGCGTAGTGGACACCTATTTCTTTCTAACGTATTTATATAAACGTGCGAACTGCGAAGGCGTGGTTCTGGTTAATACTTAATAATGGGAAATAAACACAAAATATTAAAATTTTCACTCTTGTATATATAGTTATCGTACACACTTATGTTATAATTATACATTTAAAAATTAACCATGAAATAAGTGTCTTAACCAAACATTAATTTTAATATCCATAAGAGACATGTAGTAAGATAAGGATATCAATCCCCCTACTAACGTCCATCTTGCTCTAACAGAACGGGTCAATTTTTATATTCGACGTTATCCTTCTATAAAGAGTTCACCGGTCCCTTGCGCGATATCTCTCTCGGCTCGCGACGCGACGTTTCTATGGCAGAAACCGCCCAGTGAGCGTTCCAGTATAATTAGAGTTCAGTGGTCGCTCTACTACCGCAATAAACTAGAAGGCGGCAGAAGTACCAACACTACATCTGTTTTTGTCAGCTCAACGCCTAAAATACATTAGGTGTTTTCTTTTTGCATTGTCACAGGATTAGGTAAAGTTACAATGATGACGTGATTAAAGTGCCTTGCGTCATGTAGACATTTGTGCCTTAGGTTAATATAAAACATAAATAAAGCTTTTAAAACGAATAGGGTTATTGAGAACTGAGACTGAATCAAATTATTTTATAAAACGAATGGGGTGTTGTTGACAGGGCTGACTTAAGTCAACCACAACGTGTAAAAACAAAACACCTAGTAGCTCTCAATTATTATCAAAGCGAAAATAATTGAAAACAATAGGTGTTTTCTTTTTGCATCGCCACAGGGTTGGGCACATGCACAATTATTACGTGGTTAAAGTGCCTTGCGTCATAAGACATTTCTGCCTCAGGTTAATACAAAACTTAAAATACAGCTTTTAAAACGAATAGGGTTATTGAGAACTGAGTCAAATTATTTTTATAAAACGAATGGTGTGTATTGACAGAGCTGACTTAAAGCTACCACAAAATGCAAAAAGAAAACACCTAACGAGTAACGGCAGTCTAATGACGATGCAATTTTTCATGCAATAACTGTGATTACGCTGTGCAATTAATTGGCCTAGTGTTCGTGTTGCCAATATTGACATAAAATTGTTTATGTTGGCAACAATCCTAAAGTATCTAACTTCAAGACAGTTTAGTCATTAACCCACAAACCACTAACAAGATTTGTGCATTAACCTAATTTCAATTTGTTTTGCAAGGAAATAGCGTTAGATTATTTATTATTATTAATTATAATATTGTCTCTGTTATAATCAAGTAAATAACTGTCTTGTGTTCACGCCAACGTTTTTATTGCGAAATGTGAATTAAAGAGGTAGTTCGTAATTTAATTAACGAATATGAGAAATATATCGGTGCTTGTATTTAGTAATTTGGTAATTTAGTATTTAGTAGATTACAAAAACAAAATTAAAAAATACGAAACAATTTAATGCATCATTGAAAGTTTAAAGGAAAGCGAGGGGGTTACTGCAACCATAGACGGATGTGTAAAAGAAAATAAATGGGCTTAAAACTTAATACTTGGGTGAAATGAAGAAAACTAAAGCATCCAAGTTGAGTGTGGCTGGCCAATCATTTCTGCTGTGATTTACTCGGTTTTTTAAACGACACTTCGTTTGGGAACAACATTTATACGATACAGGTATGTAAAATGCAAAGTGTGTAAGATAATACTAATTCTCCCTTTAAGGAATGAACTCGTGGACGAAACCCTTATATTTGAAGGAACACTGCAAGAATATCACAAAATATTGTTCCTTCTCCAGCCACATCAGTGGGAAATGTACGAACTGAACGAGCAGCACATAAAAGTAACGGGAAACGCTCTACTGGTAATAAGGGCGACGATGAATTGGGAGGACTCATTGCAGACGCTTCTAAAATTCTAGCATCTCTTGCTAATAAAAATAACGGAGACAATTGGGAAGTACTTCATGCTTTTTATTTGTAAGTTTCATGCTTGACATTTTAAAATAACTTATTTAGTTCATATTACAGGTCTGTAGCTGAAGAGTTACGAGTAATAAAAAATGACCGTATTTCATAATGAACCTCGTTAATTGTCTTTACATTCGGTGCTTAAAAAATTGTGAAATGTACAGCATGCAAGAACAATTTCTTGAACTTTATTAATGTCTAAATTAATCGTTGTGAGAATAATTGCTACAATGCCAAATTCATTTTCAACAACTCATCATGCTCTGCTGAACCTGTAATTAAAAATTTTTCTGATAAGATTCCTAAATGTTTTCTTGTTTATAGAAGCTTCTACACATCCTTCCGCAGCCCTAGATGACTTCCAACCTCCATGACGTGTAATTGTAACATCGCCACCACTATTCGCTAGTTGATTTTACATTATTTTCTGTAGTGCAATTCAAGAATCTTGACGTTTTCATATTGGTGTATCTTACAAATAAGAAATTGCAATAAACATTAAATTAAGTTTTATTCAAATTTGATATTTTGTTGAATTGTACTACCAACTTTTCCCCTGTTATAAACTTACTATCCCAAAATTCCCTATATATTAATTTTAACCTTATAAGTTTTTTACGTTTTAATAATTTCATAAGATAACAAATCATTTGTCAATAGAAAAAATAGTTAAGAAACACGTTTAATAAGACGCCCTATCACACACATTCAAAAGAAAAGTCGCCCTTACGAAATAATATTCTGTGGTATTTCATATTCTTTGTTTTGAAAATAATTGATATTGTACTGACATCTAGCAATTGAAGAATCAACTACTTTAAATTTTAGTTACATTTTCTACAGGAGATAGCGCTACGATCTACAACTCAAATCAACTCAACAACATCTCTCCTGATACTTTTGGCTTCTCTTCCAATTCATGTGATCCTAATGATCAAACCTCACTACCGATTTGGATTGAAATTGTCGACAGAAATTTTGCACTTTGACTAAAACAAGACGAATCAAAATGAAAAAAAATCCCGTTATAACTAAATGAGAATTTTAATTAATTTTAATTAAAGAATTTTAAATCCTATCGGTCAGGCATAATTGAAACATTTAATTAATACCACAAATTTTTGTAAATGACAAAAATGTAATATTTTTGTGAGGGATCAAAATCCGCGTTTCTTTCTGCGACTGTTTCCATTAAATTAACTAATAGAAGAATCACTTTGAAATTTTCAAAATTTGTAGCCACTATAACGGATCTTGTCACAGATTAATTATTTTTGAAATGTAATAAATATCTTGCGTGTAAATAATTCATATAAGTAATTGACAATCGGCAAATCACGTTTCTACCTATTGATAACTTCCACATGAAAGCAACTACCGAAGGTGATCAAAATATCTCGAAATATTGGAATAAAATCGAGAGATCCGGATTCTGGATTCTGTATTTCGATGGAAGGGTGGGAAAAGCCCACGCTCACCTAGGCCATCTATTCGGGCCCTTTGTGCTACCTCCCTGATAAGGGTCGTTCGACCCCGCAACGTTACTCAAGCCATCCCACACGTGTGATAAACCTGAGGATGCTGGATGGGGAAGCGGCTCTAATCTTAGCCATGTCTGGCCAGGATTCTCCCAACCCAACATCGATCGTCTTAATTCGACAAGTACGGGACACTAACACAGTACGTGTTGCCCCGTCTCGTCGTCTGTGTAGCATCCCCTACAGGATGGTGAGTCTACCAGGCCCATGCGGTGCATGTGCTTGTTAAGTTTACAGTGTCCAGAAAGTATACTTACCTACAAGAAGCTACAGGTTTCATCTGGATAACCCTGTACAAAATGCGCGCCAGGCTACAAGATGGTCCTTTGAAGGCCTCTCTCGCGTGGCGGCAGTCTAACATCAAGTTCCACCTAGCCCTGTATTGGGCTTGGGTGTCTTGGGTTATTAGAGGTTGTTTACAGTTGATACTGTAGGTGGAAGAGCCGGCTCTGGACCATAAAACGGTTGTTTTGAGGCCAGTCGGGCTAACTTATCGGCTTTTTCATTGCCCCTATTATTCAAGCATGCTCTTTAACCCATACAAACTCAAGGGTATTGCTGTTAGTTACTTGCTCTAGTACCTGGTGACACTCGGAAACTAGCCTAGAGGTGAATTTGTAATGATCTAGTCCCTGCAGAGCGATTGTGCTGTCACTGGAGATTCTGATGATTTTATTCTTTATGCTGTGCATAAGAATGTTTTTGCACTTAGCGTTATACCTGCTAGTTCTGTCTGAAAGACAGTCGAGATTTTGCCTAGTGGTTGGCTGATATGGAAGTTCAGTTCTTGTGAGTAAACACCTGTACCTGTTCCTTCCATTGTTTTAGATCCGTATCCGTGAAGATGGATATGTCTGGTTGGGGTGCCACTTCCACGTCAAAGAAGATGTGGTAGTTTTTCCCTAGTATAAATCGAAGTATGAGTGAGTCAGATCGTCCTTCTAGTATAGATAGTCGCTTGACTGCCTCGCCCAGAATTCGAGAGTGACCCACCTCAGTGCCTTTTCTGTTCAACAACCCCTTATTTCTCAGACGCAAGACTGCCAGAGTGGCCTGCTCTCTCACGTGGAGATCCAGTGGAGGCAGACCCATGATGGATTCCATGACGGCTGTAGGGGTTGTTCTTATTGCGCCCGTGCACGCAAGGCACACTAGTCTTTGCACATGGTTGAACAGTGCTTTGGTTGTGGATAGTCTGGTTCTAGGCCATCAGAAAATTGCTCCATAACAGAACATCGGTCTTATCACGGCGGCGTACAACCACAGGATAACCTTTGGGCATGGGCTCCAAAGTCTTCTGATAGCGCGGGGACATTGCCAGAAAGCCCTGTTAGCTTTCTCCGCTTTAAGCTGGATGTGCTCGCTCCAGTTCAGTTTATTGTCAAGTGTGATGCCTAGATACTTCACTGACCCTGAAAACTGAAGGTGTTTTCGGAAGAGTAGAGGATCTCGAAGGCCCTCTATCTTCCTTTTCCTAGTGAAGAGAACTACCTCCGTTTTTGTCGGGTTTATTGACTGGGAGTGTTCCTTGCACCATTCTTCGGTTACTCTGAGAGCTGATTGCATCAGACTGGACAGAGTACACATAAAATCGAGAGAATTAGATGCAAAAGTTTTTACCAAAAAAAATAAGATCTTAATTGTTTATTGTTGTCCTTCTTGTGCTACCTTTTAGTTTTATACACTGATACGGTTAGTCAAATCATATTTTATTGCACTGTAACCTTAACAATACCCCACACAGTGTTGCTACCTTGACGTGGTTGTGGGGCTTGAGTGGTTCAGTGATCGGTGGGGCGTGTAACGGCAGGCTTGTCCTGGCGTACGGCGGCCCTAAGTGAGAATCCAGACTAAAGACAACACCCTCGTGTTTGTGCCGTGCGAGGCGACCCGTAATAGTGGATGAACGGGTCCTGGTAGTTGAGTCAACCTTGGGGCGGTTTGAGATCTCCAAGGGCGACAACACACTACTTTGGCCGGAATTTCACTTAAGACGGGAGGTCGTGACTAACCCATCTCGATCAAGCGGCTGTGTCGTCGGGTCAGACCGCCGACTGGGTGAGCTTTTGTAGGGTAGTGGCAGCAGACTGACTAGCGAAAGCGAAACCAGGCCTGTTTTCTGCTACCCTGGGAAGCTATATCTCTCTAGTAGCCCTGGCGTCTGAATAGACGCCCCCTTGTTGGGCTCCGTGGTGGGTGGGGAGCTAGGGAGATGAAACTAAAAGATCCAACATGGACAACTTAACCACAACCCCAATTCCAAAGGGAGCGTCCCAGGACACCCCTCAAACTCAGCTGCAGGTTACCAAGCCTCAGCTAAACAAAACCAAAAAAAGTAAGCGCATATCCGGCGCCGAGCAAAAGAGGAGGAAGAAAGCCAGGCTGGCCCAAATGGGCCACACTGGCCCAACACCGTCCTCCAAACCGACCACCTCCCGTGGCACAGCTCCAACTCGGAGGCAGGCTCCTAGAGCCAACTCCGATCAGGCAGGCCAACGGGTAGGCGAGGGAAAAAAGAGGCAGAGGTCGGACGATTCAACTCCGACCCAACCGCCGACAAAGAAGGGCCCAACACAACCCGAACCAAAGGCGGGGAGCAGCAAGGCTGAACCACCCCGCAATCTTAGCTACAAGCAAGCTGTCGAAAGGCAACTCAGAGTAGCAATAATTGACTCTAACAACCCACTGGGTAAGCTAACAGCTAACCAGGCGGGTATGGTACCAGAGCCACCTGGCCAAGGTTCTTGACCAGCATTTATTCGCCTTAACAGGCGCTACCCTAGCACCCACTTTTAGGGGATGGAGGTACTCGGGCGAGATTCTGAGAATCTCGTGTGACAACAACCATTCCCTTGAGTGGTTAAAGAAGGCGGTTGGCAACCTCCCACCACTGTGGGAGGCTGCACACCTAAAGGTAGTACAGGAAGACTGCCTTCCTAGGCTTTGCAGGGCTGCCATTTGGGTCCCGGGGGAACCTGAGGACTTGGTGGTAGTCAGGCAGCGCCTGGAGACGCAGAATTCCTGGGCAAGAGTGGGCAGCTGGTGTGTCTTCCACACAGCCGTGAAGGACCAGCCTCAAGGGAGGCTGGTAGTTTTCGGCATTGAGGAGATGGACCAGACCAACCTAATCGCCAGGGGAGGAAGGCTCGGCTACGGGTTTTCCACTCTAAAGGTGAAGGTTAGTAACCCCACGAAGCCCGAGGTGGCGAGTACGTCAGTACAGCCACCACAACCACAGCACCCGCAGCTGCCACAGGAGCAACCGCCGGAAGCTACAGTAGCATCACCACCCAGGCTGCGAAGGCAACCTGTGGCTAGTGCTTGCTCGAGTGTTAGCAACTCACCCGGTCCGTTTTCGAACTGGGAGGAGTTCGCAAACATCGAGGCGTTGTTGGAGACTGATTCCAACGACGCCGTCAAATAAATAAAAGACAATTATGTCTACATACATGAGTATGAAAGAATATTTTGTACAAACAAACCTGCAACACTGTCGGGCGGCTGCTGCCACTTTAAGCAGGCACCTGGCGGTAAAGCAGGACATTGCCCTCATTCAAGAGCCTTGGATTGTTAAATCAAGGGTTTCCGGTCTAGGGGGCACAAAAGGAACCGTTTATGTTGATAAACGGCAAGAAAAACCTAGGACATGCATATATGTTCCTAGCCACATCAAGGCTCTCCTACTGCCACACCTGTGTGGTCGTGATATCACGGCTATACAGGTAAGTTGTGACATACAGGGTAGGGCTGAACTAGTTATTGCTTCTATATATCTCCCAGGAGATTCTGTCGATCCACCTCCCAGTAATGAGATGGTGGAGCTGATAGAACACTGCGAGAAAAACAACAAACATCTCATTATAGGGTGTGACTCAAATGCTCACCATACTACTTGGGGGAGCACTGACGTCAACTCTAGGGGTAAAACGTTACTTGAATATCTCACAAGTACTAACCTAGAGCTACTCAATCGGGGCAGTGAACCCACGTTCGTAACTACCCGAAGCCAGACTGTGATTGACATAAGTCTGGCCTCAGTGAGCATCTCTGACCACATTACGAACTGGCAAGTCACTTCTGAAGCGACTATGTCGGACCACAGAATGATTTCTTTTGAAATCAACTGCAAGAGGGCCGTCCAAAAGGGTTATCGCAACCCTAGGGTAACGGATATTCCCCTCTATAAACATCTCCTTGGAGAAAAACTTAGAGAGCACCCTTCTGGGGGACGTCTCTCGAGTCCTGTCGACATACAGGACGAAGTGGATCTTCTTTCCGATTCTATTGTAGAGTCATTTGAACAGGCATGTCCTCTGAGAACTGCTAAGACACCCTACAACCATCCCTGGTGGTGCAGGGTGCTCGAAAGGCAGAAAACTCGGTTGGGAAAACTGTTCAATAAGGCAAGGAAGACCAAAGCCACAGCCGACTGGGAGGCCTACAAGGCAAACCTAAGGCTATACAAGAAGGATATTAGGAGGCGTCAGAGAGAGGCATGGAGGAGTTTTTGCGGCTCCATAGAATCCACCTCCTCTGCATCGCGCCTAAACAAAATCCTAACAAAAGATCCATATTACAACCCAGCTAGCCTCAGAAGAGAGGATGGTTCCTATACGGACAACCTCTCCGAGACAGCTAAGGTGCTAAGAGACGTTCACTTTCCTGGAGCTGCCATCATGCCACACCCTATCTGGCCAGAGGCGGTCCCCCTCACCCCCACGAGGGATGATTGGGCGACTGCTGATCAGATAGTGGATGTGGCAAGGGTCACCTGGGCGGTAAAGACGTTCTCAGCACACAAATCACCAGGATTGGACGGCATAGTACCGGCTCTCCTACAGTGGGGACTGGATGTTATTGTTGTCCACCTGGTGAGAATTTATACGGGCTGTATCGCCTTTAGATACATACCAAAACAATGGAGGGAGATAAAAATTGTTTTTATCCCCAAACCTGGAAAAGGTGATTACTCCACACCTAAATCATATCGTCCAATCAGTCTAATGTCTTTTCTCCTTAAGACACTTGAAAGATTGTGCGACAGACATATAAGGGATACAGCGCTGGCACGAGTCCCGCTTCACCCTAATCAACATGCATACTCTCCAGGAAGATCCACAGAATCAGCCCTACATTCCGTCGTGGGGAGGATCGAGAGATCGCTGGACTATAAAGAGTCCACCCTGGGAGCATTCATAGACATAGAAGGGGCGTTTGACAAAACAACCTTCGAAACAATTGAAGCTGCACTACGCCACCATGGCGTAACTGAGGTCGTACGAAGCTGGATTGTGCAGCTACTGAAATTCAGAGCAGTGCACATCAGCGTAGGCGACATAACGGTGAGGTGCACAGTAGTGAGAGGATGCCCCCAAGGTGGGGTGCTGTCACCACTTCTGTGGAACTTAACTGTAAACAGCCTGCTCTGTCGTCTCAACGACAGCGGCTACTATACGCTGGGCTATGCGGATGATCTATCTATCCTAATAACCGGCAAGTTTGAGGCTACTCTGTGCAGTCTTATGCAAGCAGCCCTCAGAGTAACCGAAGAATGGTGTAAGGAACACTCCCTGTCCATAAACCCGACAAAAACGGAGCTAGTTCTATTCACAAGGAAAAGGAAGACTCAGGGCCTTCGAGCTCCTCTACTCTTCCAAAAACACCTCCAGTTTTCAGAGTCAGTGAAGTATCTAGGTATTACACTTGACAAAAAACTGAACTGGAGCAAACACATCCAGCTTAAAGCGGAGAAAACAAATAGGGCCTTCTGGCAATGTCGCCGCGCAATGGGAAGACTTTGGGGTCCATCCCCAAAGGCTGTCCTGTGGCTGTACACCGCTGTGATTAGACCTATGTTTTGTTACGGAGCAATTGTCTGGTGGCCTAGAACCAGACTCTCCACAACCATAGCACTTCTTAACCATGTGCAAAGACTAGCGTGCCTTTCGTGCACGGGCGCAATGCGAACGACCCCCACAGCCGTCATGGAAGCCCTCCTGGGTCTGCCTCCACTGGATCTCCACGTGAGAGAGCAGGCCACGGTGGCAGCCTTGCGTCTGAAAAATAAAGGGTTGTTGAACAGCAGAGGTACTGAGGTGGGACACTCTCGAATTCTGGGTGAGGCAGTCAAGCGACTGCCTATACTAGAAGGACGATCTGACTCACTCATCCCTCGATTTATACTAGGGAAAAACTACCGCATCTTTTTTGATGCGGAAGTGGCATCCCAACCAGACATATCCATCTTCACGGACGGATCTAAAACAATGGAAGGAACAGGCACCGGAATTTATTCCAAAGAACTGAACCTCCATATCAGCCAACCACTAGGCAAAATTTCGACTGTCTTTCAGGCAGAACTAGCAGGAATAACGCTTAGTGCAAGAATAATTCTTATGCACAGCATAAAGAATAAAAGCATTAGAATTTCCAGTGACAGCAGAGCCGCTCTGCAGGCACTAGGTCAACACAAAATTACCTCCAGGCTGGTTTCCGAGTGTCACCAAATACTGGAGCAACTGACAAACAGCAATACCCTTGAACTGGTATGGGTTAAAGGGCATGCTGGAACAACAGGCAATGAAAAAGCCGATAAGTTAGCCCGACTGGCCTCAAAACAACTGTTTTATGGTCCAGAGCCGGCTCTTCCACTTACAGTATCAACTGTAAACAACTTAATAACCCAAGACACCCAAGCCCAGCATAGGGTTAGGTGGAACTTGATGTCAGAATGCCGTCACGCGAGAGAGGCCTTCAGAGGACCATCTCGTAGCCTGGCGCGTTTTTGCACAGGGCTATCCAGAAAGAACCTGCGGCTACTTGTGGGCATACTTTCTGGGCACTGTAAACTTAACAAGCACATGCACCGCATGGGCTTGGTTGAATCACCATCCTGCAGAGGATGCTACACAGAAGATGAGACGGCGCAACACATACTTTGTGAGTGTCCCGTACTTGTCGAATTAAGACGATCCATGTTGGGGGACTCCTGGCCGGACATGGCTAAGATTAGAGCCGCTTCCCCGTCCAGCATCCTCAGGTTTATCTCACGTGTGGGATGGCTTGAGTGATGCTGCGGGGTCGAACGACTCTAATCAGGGAGGCAGCACAAAGGGCCCGAATAGGTGGCCTAAGTGCGCGTGGACTTTTGACCACCCTCCCATCGTAATCCAGAATCCAGAATCCAGAACCTTAACAATATAATTATAAAGAGCACAATCTCATTTATTTATTATAAAAAGTGAACAACAAAAGGATTTCAGTTCACACAGACATTTATGATATACTTCGATCCGTAGCTTCTTTGTCTACGAGTGGTTTTGCTTGTGTGGGTTACACTTCTGCCGTAGCTTCTACTACAGTGCAGTGCTTTGTTCCTGATTTAATTCTATAAACAAATAGCGTTATGACAAAAACTATCTGTCCTTGTCGTCACTTACCTTCCACTTCAGAGTTTATTGATTCTGCAACAGTTTCTTGAGTTTCGTCTAAAATTACAAATTCCAATTACGACTCTCATTTTATTAATATATATATTATGTAAGGCCGTTCACAATAAGCAGGTCTACATGTAAATGGACAGTTGACAGACGCAATGCCTTCTTGCTCAGATCTGTACGGGCAGTAATAAAGGGGATGTTTTGTGGTACTTAATAAAATAGATACCTCCAAACATAATTCCACTGCATTGTTCATTGTGTCATGTGGACATACCATATTATCAACAATCCATATATTTCTAACCCCGACATACACACACACAACTGCTACATGTTCGTTGCAGATAGTTCCCCGATTTGTGTTAACCTAAAATAAGTGAATAAATTCAACTTCGGTATATTATGATTCAGACAAACTCTGTTTTATAAACTAACGGCACAAATCTGATACATGAACACCAGCAATTATCCTCACTCATTTTTATCAATAAAATGAAACTGTAAATATACACGTAACCTCACTAATATTCCCAAATTCTACATTGGGGAAAAATAAAATTAGCGCTCCCATAGTTGCTCGCCCTAAAAACGCTTGCTGTTCCCCTTTGTATAATAAATAACTAAATATATATAACAGTATTATTTAACATTTTTATTATTCACTGTATATAATAATATTCTGTGGTATTATATATTCTTTGTTTTGAAAATATTTGATATTGTACTGACATCTAGCAATTGAATAATCAACTGCTTTCAATTTTAGTTACATTTTCTATAGCAGATAGCGCTACTATCTACAACTCACCAACATCTCCCCTGATATTTTTATTATTTTTGTCGAATCTTCCAATTCATGTGATCCTAATAATCAAACCTCACTACCGATTTTGTATTAAAATTGTCGACAGAAATTTTTCACTTTACTTACAAGAGGGATTAAAATGAGAAAAAAATCCCGTTATAACTAAATGAGATGCACAACGTCTTTTAGAGAATTTTAAGGCCTATCGGTAACGCATAATCTAAATTTTCATTAATAAAAAGAATTTTATGTAAATGAGAAAAATGTAATATTTTTGTAACGGATCAAAATCCGCGTTTTTTTAGCCATGACTCTCTCCATCAAATTATGTATAACTAATAGAGGAAATCACTATGAAATTTTTTTTAAATTTGCAGCCGCTATAACGGCGCCTTTCGCAGTTTAAATATTTTTCAAATGCAATAATTAGTTTGTGTAAGTAATCTATTTAAGCTGCTATCGGCAAATCGTGTATAAAAAACTTCAACATGACGACGGCATTTACTCGAAGTTACAAAAATATTTCGTCATATTGGATTTTGGATTGAAATAATGAAAATACATTGGAAAAGTTTTTAGAAAAAGAAATAGGTTCACGGTCGTTTATGGTTCACGAACGAATTACTACAGTGGTAATTATTTGGACATCTTTGGCTTTACCCATGAGTCTCTCTATGACACTGGAACCTGAAACAGGTGAACGTTGAACGTAGTAGCATTGTATTTCATATAAATACAATGGTAGTAGGTACTCGTATTACACATGGATGGTTCCAATTGAAGAAAATCGGTCCACTGTAAAGCGAGCGTGTCGTGCATCGTTTGAAGATGGCCAGGAAGGGTAACAGCCTGGTTTGGATTCAATTCTTTTGGAATCCAACAAATACTAACTTTCTGGTGTCCCAGCTTGTGAACAAAGTGCAAATGAGGTACATCGAACAAGATTGTGTTTTTGAAAGATCCTAGATGTCAGAAAAGAAAAGGGGATGATTAGAAACACTTGCCAATTGACAAATTAAGTATGTAGGTACTTAGAATCCAAAATACAAGCAGACGTTTATGTAAGTAATCGAAGGTTTATAATTATGATAATTTAATTTATAATTCACTGCAGGATACAATTTCCAGAAGATTGTGGAAGAATGGTTGCTTCTAAAACTTTATCGAGGAAGATCCACTCGATTGGTGGTTCACCATCTCTTAAGAAAGTGATTCTACATGCATTTGGCTAATTTAATATATTATAATTATTATTGTAATAATTGAATTACCTTATATATATTATTGTTACGCTTTGTAATTTTGCAAGGATTAAATAAAGTTGAAATTTCAACGTGTTGCTCAGTTACCACCGTAAGTGTCTTATTTGTACGATAATGGAGGAAAGGGCTCTGCGAAGGGACCCTCTATTTGGATCTTTAAAGTGCGATATCTCCCAAACGGTTCGACTTAGAATGGAACGGATTGGAATTATTTAATTGGCGTCTAATGATCTAAAAGAAACGATCTTTACTTGGTCGAATTTCGAGAGTTCGTTTTTTAGCCCGAAAAAACTCAAAGGGGTTAACCTTGCGTTTTTGGCCAAAATTTGAAGAAATTTTTTATTGGAAAAAAGTGCAGAATATGTTAGTTTACTTCACAAAAGATAGTTTAAAGTAGAAAAAGTGTACCAAGTTCACCTATAAGTGTCTCATTTCTAAGTCGAACCGTTTGGGAGATATCGCTCTTTAAAGATCCAAATAGAGGGTCCCTTCGCAGAGCCCTTTCCTCCATTATCGTACAAATAAGACACTTACGGTGGTAACTGAGCAACACGTTGAAATTTCAACTTTATTTAATCCTTGCAAAATTACAAAGCGTAACAATAATATATATAAGGTAATTCAATTATTACAATAATAATTATAATATATTAAATTAGCCAAATGCATGTAGAATCACTTTCTTAAGAGATGGTGAACCACCAATCGAGTGGATCTTCCTCGATAAAGTTTTAGAAGCAACCATTCTTCCACAATCTTCTGGAAATTGTATCCTGCAGTGAATTATAAATTAAATTATCATAATTATAAACCTTCGATTACTTACATAAACGTCTGCTTGTATTTTGGATTCTAAGTACATACTTAATTTGTCAATTGGCAAGTGTTTCTAATCATCCCCTTTTCTTTTCTGACATCTAGGATCTTTCAAAAACACAATCTTGTTCGATGTACCTCATTTGCACTTTGTTCACAAGCTGGGACACCAGAAAGTTAGTATTTGTTGGATTCCAAAAGAATTGAATCCAAACCAGGCTGTTATCCTTCCTGGCCATCTTCAAACGATGCACGACACGCTCGCTTTACAGTGGACCGATTTTCTTCAATTGGAACCATCCATGTGTAATACGAGTACCTACTACCATTGTATTTATATGAAATACAATGCTACTACGTTCAACGTTCACCTGTTTCAGGTTCCAGTGTCATAGAGAGACTCATGGGTAAAGCCAAAGATGTCCAAATAATTACCACTGTAGTAATTCGTTCGTGAACCATAAACGACCGTGAACCTATTTCTTTTTCTAAAAACTTTTCCAATGTATTTTCATTATTTCAATCCAAAATCCAATATAACGAAATATTTTTGTAACTTCGAGTAAATGCCGTCGTCATGTTGAAGTTTTTTATACACGATTTGCCGATAGCAGCTTAAATAGATTACTTACACAAACTAATTATTGCATTTGAAAAATATTTAAACTGCGAAAGGCGCCGTTATAGCGGCTGCAAATTAAAAAAAAAATTTCATAGTGATTCCCTCTATTAGTTATACATAATTTGATGGAGAGAGTCATTGCTAAAAAAACGCGGATTTTGATCCGTTACAAAAATATTACATTTTTCTCATTTACATAAAATTCTTTTTATTAATGAAAATTTAGATTATGCGTTACCGATAGGCCTTAAAATTCTCTAAAAGACGTTGTGCATCTCATTTAGTTATAACGAGATTTTTTTCTCATTTTAATCCCTCTTGTAAGTAAAGTGAAAAATTTCTGTCGACAATTTTAATACAAAATCGGTAGTGAGGTTTGATTATTAGGATCACATGAATTGGAAGATTCGACAAAAATAATAAAAATATCAGGGGAGATGTTGGTGAGTTGTAGATAGTAGCGCTATCTGCTATAGAAAATGTAACTAAAATTGAAAGCAGTTGATTATTCAATTGCTAGATGTCAGTACAATATCAAATATTTTCAAAACAAAGAATATATAATACCACAGAATATTATTATATACAGTGAATAATAAAAATGTTAAATAATACTGTTATATATATTTAGTTATTTATTATACAAAGGGGAACAGCAAGCGTTTTTAGGGCGAGCAACTATGGGAGCGCTAATTTTATTTTTCCCCAATGTAGAATTTGGGAATATTAGTGAGGTTACGTTACGTGTATATTTACAGTTTCATTTTATTGATAAAAATGAGTGAGGATAATTGCTGGTGTTCATGTATCAGATTTGTGCCGTTAGTTTATAAAACAGAGATTGTCTGAATCATAATATACTGAAGTTGAATTTATTCACTTATTTTAGGTTAACACAAATCGGGGAACTATCTGCAACGAACATGTAGCAGTTGTGTGTGTGTATGTCGGGGTTAGAAATAAATATATGGATTGTTGATAATATGGTATGTCCACATGATTCAATGGACAATCCAGATGACCAAGAAGAAAGGAGTGGAATTATGTTTGCAGGTATCTATTTTATTACCACAAAACATCCCCTTTATTACTGCCCGTACAGATCTGAGCATGAAGGCATTGCGTTTGTCAACTGTGCATTTAGATGTAGACCTGCTTATTGTGAACGGCCTTACATAATATATATTAAGAAAATGAGATTCGTATTTGGAATTTGTAATATTTTAGATGAAAGTCAAGAAACTGTTGCAGAATCAATAACTCTGATGAAGTAGAAGGTAAGTGACGACAGGGGCAGATAGTTTTTGTCATAATGCTATTTGTTTATAGAATTAAATCAGGAACAATGCACTGCACTGTAGTAGAAGCTACGGCAGAAGTGTAACCCACACAAGCAAAACCACTCATAGACAAAGAAGCTACGGATCGAAGTATATCATAAATGTCTGCGTGAACTGAAATCCTTTTGTTGTTCACTTTTTATAATAAATAAATGAGATTGTGCTCTTTATAATTATATTGTTAAGGTTACAGTGCAATAAAATATGATTTGACTAACCGTATCAGTGTATAAAACTAAAAGGTAGCACAAGAAGGACAACAATAAACAATTCAGATCTTATTTTTTTTGTAAAAACTTTTGCATCTAATTCTCTCGATTTTATGTGTACTCTGTCCAGTCTGATGCAATCAGGTCTCAGAGTAACCGAAGAATGGTGCAAGGAACACTCCCTGTCAATAAACCAGACAAAAACGGAGGTAGTTCTCTTCACAAGGAAAAGGAAGATAGAGGGCCTTCGAGATCCTCTACTCTTCCGAAAACACCTTCAGTTTTCAGGGTCAGTGAAGTATCTAGGCATCACACTTGACAATAAACTGAACTGGAGCGAGCACATCCAGCTTAAAGCGGAGAAAGCTAACAGGGCTTTCTGGCAATGTCCCCGCGCTATCAGAAGACTGGAGCCCATGCCCAAAGGTTATCCTGTGGTTGTACGCCGCCGTGATAAGACCGATGTTCTGTTATGGAGCAATTTTCTGATGGCCTAGAACCATACTATCCACAACCAAAGCACTGTTCAACCATGTGCAAAGACTAGTGTGCCTTGCGTGCACGGGCGCAATACGAACAACCCCTACAGCCGTCATGGAATCCATCATGGGTCTGCCTCCACTGGATCTCCACGTGAGAGAGCAGGCCACTCTGGCAGTCTTGCGTCTGAGAAATAAGGGGTTGTTGAACAGAAAAGGCACTGAGGTGGGTCACTCTCGAATTCTGGGCGAGGCAGTTAAGCGACTACCTATACTAGAAGGACGATCTGACTCAATCATACCTCGATTTATACTATGGAAAAACTACATCTTCTTTGACGTGGAAGTGGGAGTGGATCCCAACCTCATATATTCACCTTCACGGATGGAGGGAATAGGCATCGGTATCTACTTCCAGTGATGGAAAGGAATTACGATGTTTCCGGGTTTTTACATAACGGAAAGTTCCCATGAAATTACCCTAACAGTTTTTCCTATCGGGCGCGTCCCGGGATGGAGGATAGGGACACGATCTCAGTTCGTAACAGTATTTCGCAATAACCAAAGGCGGCATTACGACTGTGTATACCAGGCACGACTGAAGGAACTTCATTAATTTCATCAATCAAATGGCAAAAAACCCTTCATTCATTTCATCGATGAAGAGTTGTTAAAACAATTTTTTTTATTGGTGTCCTATTTTAGCCTTTTAAACCACGCCCCAGCGTGTTTAAATCGCGCTTTCAAAAACGCGCGTGTTTTAAAGTTGCCATGCTAACATCACCAATTTGAAAAACGTGAATTCTATTGGTTATTGATCTGACAGGAGTACTTTGTTACGTCAAATAAAATGACAGATTGCAAATTAATTTCCGTTTTTCTCATTTCCATGACAACGAAAGGTATACTGATTTCACATTAGGAATCAGAATTCAACCATTTCACATTATTAGTTCTTATTTCCATTTTAAGGGGGGGTTCAGGAACTTTTTGCGATTCAATATTGACCCTGATTTCTATCGCGTTGAAGGCCTCCAAAGCTCTCTTACGTCTGCCCAGTTTGGTGTTCTTCTTAGGCACCTTTCTTTCACCTGCACGCACCGATCCTGGTTTACGTTGGCCCATTCCACTGAAGAAATCTCTACGAATTTGTTTGATGAATTCCGAAATTTTCGAATAATGAGAACAATTTACGAGGAAACTTAGCCTGAAGTAGTTGTGATGGAACGACAATTTTTCCTGCTAGTACGCCAAAAGTTCACTCGCCATTGGAAAAGACTCGGACTTCATTTTTTGGACAACTCGCTGTGACCACTGTATTGGTCGGATTTTTGACTTTTATATCTGAAAATGACTCCAATGAACCCTCACGGCAGTTATGCCTATCGATATCGCATTGGGGTATGCTATATTTCTATTGTAATTTTGAAGAATCGCAAAATATGGCAAGAAAACAGTATCTACCACTTTGACACATCCTAGACAGCTTGAAACTTTAGGTGTTTTCTTTTTGCACCGCCACAGGGTTAGGTAAAGTTACAATCATCACGTGATTAAAGTGCCTTGTGTCATGTAGACATTTCTGCCTCAGGTTAATATATAACTTAAATAAAGCTTTTAAAACGAATAGGGTTATTAAGAACTGAGTCAAATTATTTTTATAAAACAAATGGTGTGTATTGACAGAGGTGATTTAAGTGTACCACAAAATGCAAAAAGAAAACACCTATTATACTTTTTGCTAAAACTAGGCATATGAGCCGTAGCATGTTCTTAGGGTCATTTTCCCAGCAAACAGAGTCACGTTATTTTGACGTCCTTTACGGGTCTTATTGGTCGTTAACGTCACTCGACCTATTACTGACGATATAATGACGTCTTAAAGATCACCATTTTGTCACGTCACTTATGAGACGTCATTATGACGTCTGATATTAGTGAGTAATAGATTTTATTGATACTGATTATTTTCTTTCTCACCAAGTTGGCAATTGACTCAATGAACTCTACTGGAGTTCACTGAGTTCACTTCACAGTTATTGTCATTTCTTAAATTTCGGTTTTTCCCACAGCTTTTTGCGTAAAAACTATCGGTTACGGAATTTGTTCTAAAAGTGACTCCATTTGCTGTGTATCGGTTATTGTATTTAATAAAAGTATGTATAACTGTATACTACTTAGATATTATATGTATATTTTAGTCGTACCTAATTATTCAATAGTAGATGTACTCTCTTATAGAATTTATAGATGATGATGGCTTATCATTTATGAATTCCCGGTGATTAAAATTTCTTTTATGTATTTTTTTCAAACAATTTAAATCTAATATAACGCGAAACAGCGCTACGTTATGAAGAACGAAATGAGAAGTACTATGTGTCACATCAGCGCAGCGGTAGAGTGTCGGCCTTCGGAAGCGGAACCCATCCGATAAAGGTTCGAATCCGGTTAAGGGATACTTTCAAGCAAGTAATACATACCCTACTAAAATCGTCAACTTTCAGTTCAGGTAAAAACGGGTTGGTTCAAAATTACAGTTCTACGTAAAAATGTAGTTTTTCCCTTTTTTTGTACGGAAGTGCTTAAATAATTGTTTGCATTGATAATTACATTATACATATACTTGGGTGACGACCTATAACGGTCGTAACTAACGTTCTAAAGGTCTTAAAGTGACGTAAAAATGACGTCATGTGTATGACGTCTATATCATGTGACATAATGCCCACAAAATGACGACATATCTGACGTCCTACGGGTCATTTTAGTCACGTGAAATTGACGTCAAAATAACGTGACTCTGTTTGCTGGGTTGAGACATAAAACTCCATGATCGGAGCAAAACTATGGTCAGAGCGAGTTGTCCAGAAATGCATGCCAAAGTCCAATTTTAACATGGCGTTTATATGGGAGTGTGATTATGAAATTTTGGTTACTTAGGACAATTGAACCCCTCCTTAATACTACAGTGACTGTATTACAAACAGTGACGACAAGCGTGGTATCGATTTTAATTGGTCGTGGTATATTTTGCATCTTAATGGCGGCCTGACTGTGTTTACCTTTGATCAGCGTGTGATTTTTATTTTGACTTAGCAAGTTGCTAGGATACCACCGTTGAGTTCATATAAACCCGCCCACAATTTTGCCTCTTAATGGCGGATAATCGCCGCTTGTCGTCACTGTTTGTAATAAAGTCACTGTACTTAATACCAGATTTCAAAGTGAACCAATATAAAAAATAGCGTAAAGTATAAGTGGATAAACAGGTCTTTAAAACACTTGCTCTATTTCAAGCACTCCGGCTACGCCGTCGTGCTTGAAAACTCGCGCGTGTTTTAAAGACCTGTTTATCCACTTATACTTTTAATAATATACTATTTTTACGTCAAACTTTAATTAAACTCAAATTACATAATATAATAACAGTTATAACAGAATTTACAAGTCAGTTTTTGGACGTTCCTCGATCCATTTATTAATCGAGGTAAGATTAACCACATTATTTTCCACTTCCTTCAGATTAGGATAATCTTCAAGCATACTTTTATTAAGCATAAAATCGAGATAGTCCAGAAGGCCGGTAAAATAAAAATCTACCCACGTGAGCTGAAAACTTAAATTTTTACAACCAATAATTAGTAATATACGTTACTTTTCCAAGGGCAAGGTGTCCGCCGTTTTTCTTTGCAATTTCTTCAAAACGATCCAAGTAGAATGGAAGCGTTTCCGCATACAACGTTGTCTTCCGATTCTCCTTCACCTCGGAATTGGTTTCGTAGTGATACTGAGCAATTTCTGTTAAAGAACATTATGTTTTTAGAACAATCGACAACACTGTTTTCCAAACTTACTGCCCCGAAAATCGTTGATGGTATCGGCCATAGCGTCAATTTCTAAATCTTCAACGTCACTGGAACCGGTTAGTTTAGCACGTTTACCTAAATAGCGACATATGGCCAAACTTTGATTAATCTGTTGACCATTTATCTCCAGTACGGGAACTTGGCCAAATGGTGTACCTGAAAACGTCATTGTACATAGGATTATCATACGCGAGATGAGTTTACAATTACTTTGCTTGTGCTGGTCCCATTCGTCCTTTGGGATGCGAACATCATCAAACTCAATTTCGCAATAATGGAGAAGAAAACGGATCGGTTCTGCTAATGCCTTAAAGGGAAAATAAATTAATTTGCACTTGTGTTGGGAATCGCCAAGTTCCTCTACAAATTGAAATGTTTAGAAAATGTTTGACTGATTTAATATATTTGTTAACCTGAATTAGCGAGTATGTTAATACATTTGTGACTTCTCTTCAAGTCACACGCTTCACAACTTCCACAATTATCGCACATTTTTTTGAACACAATTGTATGACAAATTATTGTTTAATAAACTTTTGTTTTTCAAAGATACAGAGATTGTAATTCGTGGATGCGATGTGTTAGTTTATGTTTTTCTCGCGGTAGATACGATTATCAATCACAGAAACGTTTTTTTGGACTCATGATCTACCAAGGGGAGGGGTTCCCATCGAGTGCATCCCCGTAGTCGAGGATAGGTTAATGCTAGGGTTGAGGATGTTCGTGGCAGTGTTTCGTAGTAACCAAAGGTAACTGTAATTCTTCTTCCCTCAGTTCTTCACACTCACGTTAAACTATTGCGTCCCATTCCACACAACCTACATCCCACCAATACTTATTTTCCCTTTCCTCGTTCCCGCATCTATATCTTGCTACCATCCTCTTCCTCTTCCTACTCAATCCCCTTAGGTACTCCGACACTCCTTCTGTAATGATCTTTCCATACCTCTGATTTTACCTCCCTTCCCGAATCCTACTCCTTTCTTGCCTTTGTAATTCCTTATCCGTTTCTACAATGTCCTCTCTTGTGCTCACCCCCCATCCTCCTTCTCTTCTCTCTGCACATCCTCCCCGTATTCTATTCTTCCTGTACTCACATCCCTCCAGCAGCCTTCCAGTATACACCCCCCACTCCATCGCTTTCTTATCCTTGCCTGTATCCTTGTTTCTCCCATTTAACTTTCTCTTGTACGATGTACTCCGGCATCTCCCTTTCCAACCCCCATACATCATTACACTCTACACCAGTTTTTCAAAAAACCACCCCTTCGTATCACCTCATTCTCGAACACTCTCTCCCCCAAACCCCATGTTTTGAATTATCGCTTGTATTCATTCAATTCATTTTTAGTATACACATCATTGGTTGAAGAACCAGAACCCAGCAAACGGGTCACATTACGACTAGTCATCCATGCATATCTGTCGTCTCGCGGTCAAGGGCTTGGACGGCGTTCAATCAACCATGTCGATAAACCATACACGAACCTAAATTAATCGAATTGTAAAAACGACACCGATCTAAGAACACTACCCTTAAGAAGTTTAAAGCTGGGACCGAAAAGGACATTAGAAACTTCTGTAAGGTCGGAAGAGGTTTCACAATACTTCGCCGAATTGATTGTTCTCATTTACTAAGTTTCCTGGAGCAAGATCCACCATCGTCCTTCTAATATGAAAATGTGAGAGAGACGGTGGCGAAAATTGGATGTAAAGAGCCAACCGCAACTGTCAAAGAAACCACAGTTGGCTGTGCCAACCACTACAGTCCAGTAGATATGTATACAGTTTCTAATAGAAGAAGGGGGATAAGTGAGGATTTGGTGGAGAGGATAGATGAGATATATAGGGACACGAGGTGTAAAGTGAAAGTGAAGAGGAAGGTTGGGGGGGGGGGGGGGGGTGAAACAACAAAGGGGGTGAGACAGGGCTGAGCCCGAGTCTTTTCGCGATCTATATTGAAGGGTTGGTGGAAAGAATAAGGAACAAACAGAGTGGGGGGTTATTATCGGAGGGTACAAAATGTGGGCGATGGCTTTTACGCTGATAATATCGTCGTAATAAAGTCGTGGCAGGGATGGGGAGGGAAATGAGGGATATGTTGGTGACAACGAAAGACTTTTTGGAAAATCGAGATATGAAGGTAAATGTGGGAAAGACAAATATGGTAGTGTTTTAGAAGGGTAGAGGAAGAAAGGGAAAGGAGGAGTGAAAGTGGGGTACGGAGAACATAGAAAGTGTGGGGGCAAGTGAAATACCTAGGATATAAAATGTCATATAACAATAAGGACGAAGTACACGTAAGAGAATAGATATTGGAGGTGGGTGTTAGGCTTGAAGAGGGAGATGCCTTCCTATATCGTGTAAGAAGAAGTAAAGGGAGAAAAGATCAGGGTGCAGGCGGGAAAGATGGCGATGAAGTATGAGGAGGGAATGGATAGGCGCAGAGGGGCGAAAGATATAGCAGAGCTGTTGCAAGAGGTGAGGGAAGGAAGGATAGGGTACGGATAAGACGAAAGAAAGAGGTATTATGAAAGGGTGGGTTACGCAAAAGAGGAAGTAAGAAGGAAAAAAAAACGTGGATGAGGGGGGTGAGCATAAGGGAATTGGGGCAATATTGTCGAACTGCCGCCAATATTGGGTGAATATATTTTTGTAATATTATAAAAATATTGGAAATACAATATTTAGTGAATATAAGAACAATATTTGTAATATTTAATAAATATTGCTATTTAATGTATATTCAAATATTGTACACACAATAATGTACGAATATTGCGTGTACAATATTACAAAATATTGAAAATCTATATTTAAGCAATATAACATACATATTTGTTAATTCTATTAGAGTATTTAACGGCAGTTGGGCTTTATGAGTTGTTAGCATAAGGGATCTAAGATTAGCTGCCAATATTTTTATGTTTTAATACATCTTTATTATGAGGTATCATCGTCGATTTAAATATTTAATTTAAATAGACGATGATACCTCATAATAAAGATGTATTAAAACATTAAAATATTGGCAGCTAATCTTAGATCCCTTATGCTAAAAACTCATACATATTTGTAATATTAAGTAAATATTGATATTCATTCAATCAATATAAAGTCAATATCTATTAATCGATAGGGTACCAATATTGCGTGTACAATATTACTGGATATTTAAAATGATATATTTAGGTTACATGGAAAAAATAGTCATAAATAATAACGTTATGTACTTTCTCAAAATCCGCCGATTGAGAGATATCAAAATAATCAAAATATAATATGCACGTCCTCCTCAATATTTCATAATGTTCACTGCGCACTGGGAAGTATAGTCCCTCGGAACAGTTAGGGCTCTGGCGGCCCTTTACTACTATTTTGGGACACATTACAAAACAATAATGGGCCAATATTGTATAAATATTTTCCTCAATATTGAAATAATATCATTTAGTAATACTTAGCCAATATGTAAAATTGTTCACATTTCAATGTTGTGACAATATTGTACATTAATATTCGACCAATATATTTACAATGAAATGCGAATATTTCACCAATATTAAATGCTACATGGGTAGGGACGTTTTTAATAATAACTCTCTAGATTCAATCACATTCAATGAAAACTCTTGTGGAACAAATGGGTACATCCTATCGTGCATATAGATGGAAACTCATCATCCAACTTTGCCCAAAATTCATAAAGTAATTTATTACTAAATTGAGCGTAAATTTCACCCCTTGCCATGAAGTCTATGAAGTCTTCTTCTGTGTTACGTGAGAGACCTTTGGGAATTTTTTCAAATGGATATCTAATTGACTCGTCAGCAAGAAAATACATCTTCAAATTTGTTACCAGAATGACTAGATGGTTTTCAATTGTTCCAAAAAACATTTTTCTTTTTTTTTAAGTTCTGGTCTACAACTACAATTTTCTACAAAACGCTTACGTTTATTCTTGTCGTGTATAAATAATTTCGAAACTTTTCGCCACCCGGTCAGTTTTCCATTTCTTGAAAAATGTTGATGTCTCATAATTCATAAACATGTTGCACAAATTTCCCACGTGAAAAAAAAAATAAAAATGAATATTCTAATGAGTATTGTGACTAAAAATTTGAAACAATTAGGACATATACTGATTGTACATATTTTGTATAGGTAATAAAAAATAAATTTATTTAATCACTTTCTTTATTCAATGGTATGTTTATGAGTCGACCTGCTTATTGCGCTGATATAGGTATGTAAATGTTGTTATTAATTTGCAGCTAACCAAATTCTATATTGTAAATTTATATAATTTATAATTTATATAATTATATAATTTATATAACAGTCAAGATGGTCAGTACGTTACTGCTCCGTCTAATTTATTAATCGCATATGCTGTTAAACCCAGTGAACTGTAGTTATATTATAGAGTTCACTGGTTAAACCACATTTGAATTCCTTAGGTACTAAATCTTTGTGATGATGATATTTAAACCAACGGAGAATTCTATTAGAACTTGATATTACAAATCTATGTTTAAAAAATATTGCATTGTATGGTCATATGAGTTGTAAAAACGTCAAACGAATAATCTAAAAAGTGTTTTACGGGATTAAATTAAGTTATGAAAAAGCGCTTGGAACAAAATTTGCTCATAATGATTCAATTAATACAATAAAGAAACCTTTTTAAAAATCTATGTAGTCATTCTTGCAATATTACGTAATAAAGTTATTTCCCAAAACCCATGGTTACATGTCAAAATTCCCTGAATCTAATAGATACTGGAAAGATTTTGAGAAATATCGAAATCCAAAATTGACATGGCAACCAATTGGCGAGTCGTAAATAAGACACAAACATTCATTGTCCGTGAATCAAACTTCCTTGAACAATATAGCGATTAGATTCCGCCATCGTCTCTACGTCAACTTCACCAAAAGAATGTTCACCTCTAGTGCGCACAAAATCACCGCATGCGAGAATATACGCCTTGAGCACTGCAAATGGCGCGCGAGATATCCCGCCACCACTTTTCTTGGCACTCACTGCTCAAGACGAGTACATTCAACACATGAATGAACCGCACGTCTCAACAAACAAACTGTCAACTACTGCTAATGACGAGTCAGGGCGGGTACAAATTTTAACGCGCTGCGCATTAAAATTGCTTCTAGAACCATGTGAGTCACCATTCATCGCATGCGAGACAAGACAGACTCAGCAGATAACAAGTAAACGGGTTGCGAGTATTCTCGTCGCGAGCACTGGCGACACAAAAAATTCGCGACGAGTATACTCGGGCATAGCAGTTTAAGGGTTAATATCTGTTTCGTCAGTTTTAGGATAGCGGGATATTAGAAACTGTACATACCTACTGGACTGTAGTGATGAGCGCAGCCAACTGTGATTTGTGTGAGATCCGTTTTTGCCTCTTCACACGCCATTTTCGCCCCCCCCCCCCCCCAATTCCCTTCATCTTGGAGAAGAGCTTGCTAGGAACGTTATGCTGGATTTTTTCTCCACAACCTGTTGAAGATCTTCGCTCCCCCAAAGTCTGCTTCATGGGTCAAGCTGAAATCTCTCGAAGGAAATTTCTTGAACCACTTCTGTGCTGTTCGACCACTTACGGCATCATCCCCGAATGCCGTAGATATTTTTCTCGCCGATTTACTATCAACTTTGTACTCATAGAGTAACCATCCGCGAATTAAGGTTTTATTCGTTTCCATCCATTTCCGAAATCTCCATAGGGAAAATTTAAAGACTCAATAACTGTCTTGTCAAGACTAAAAATTAGGCTGAATTAGATAAAGGTCATGGAAGTAAACCTTCGCGTAGCCATAAAAAAATTTTTGATGCAAGATACCGTTCGATGAAGAAGAGAATTTCAAGAATAGCATCCTGGAAACACACTCTCGATTACGTGTACGGACTTGTAACAAAAAAACCACGAGGTAAAACGAGATTCTTGGAGAAAGTAATGTGAGATTGGGTAAATTTTAAGTGCCAGACTGTAAAGAATTTGTGCACGAACTGGGGGGGGGGGGGGGGAGGAACCGTGCAGAAGACCTTGGACCGTTGATTTACTCACACTTTTCGGTATCAAAGGCTCTTTATAAAACTGACGACAGTAAAGTAACCTTAGTCCTACTAGTCTGGAGGAAGAGATGAAATTGGGGCGAATAAGGGTTCAGAGTGAGGTATGAAGAAGGAATGGAATTAAGAGTAGATAACAAAATACTGCAAGAATGTTGGAGGGAAGTGTAGCAGAATAGAGAGAAGTGGGGGTCAAGAAGAAGGAAAAAAATACTACGAGGGAGGAGGTGGAAAGGAGAAGGGCGGAGGGAAAAAGCGTTGAGGTGGAGTTAGTAATGAGGGATAAAGAGGTACAGGAACAGGAGAGGAGAATAAAAGTAAGGGGAAATATAATGAACAATATGAAGGAATAATGGTAGACGGGATACCAAGGTATCTGAAGGGAGGGATGGGAATGAAAGAAAAAAAATAGTAACGAGGTTTAGGTGCGGAAATGAAGATATTGGAGGGAGGACGAAAGTAGAATGTGTAGTCTGTGTGGGGAAGGGTGGGAGAGCTTGGAACATATGATGAGGAAATGCGGGGAGTTGAGAGAGGAGGAAGGAAGTAGAATGGAGATATTAGACGATGGAGGAGAACGGGGGATGAGGATGAAGGAAGTGTTGGAGAGAAGGAATAAGAAGTTAATGAATAGGTATGTAAAATCGAATTCTTTGTTTTAAACATATGTAAAAAACAAATAAATATTATGTTATTATGTTTAATGTCGTTTCTCCTAAAATTACTGGAGAAACTCATTGAATATCATATTAAGAACGATCTATTGCTAACGCTTTTAAGGAGTGGTAGCTCTAGGGGCGTTTTTGATAATACCTCCCTAGATTCAGTGAAAATTGCTGTGGTACACAAAGGGGTACATCCTACCATGTGTGTAGATGAATACATACCAAGCAGAAACACAGAAACATCATGGCCCCACCCAATTTGTGTTTGTCTGTATTACAGTTCGATATACCGATGACATAGTGATTGTGGTACGTGGCAGATTCAGCAGACCGAATCAGTTGTAGTGCAAATTCGACAAAAACAAACTTAATTCTATTCTCAGCAAGAAAGGGGCCTACAAAACTAATGGATGTACGGGACCAAACTGTAGGTAGTGAGAGAGTACCTACTCAACCTATTTTATTACACGTTCCAATATTAGCGACTCCCTTGGATCTCCCTGCAAAGGCACTTTGAGCTTTTTTTCTATATTTAGCTGAAATCTACATACATATATTTTACCCTCCAAGCAGAAAATTTGGTTTCCCAAAGGTAGAATGTTGAAAATGGTTAAAGTATATGAAACGGTGAAGTTTTCAGTGCAGGAAACTCATCATAGAACTTTGCCCAAAATGCAAAAAGTAATTTATTACTAAATTGCCCGTAAATTTCGCCCCTTGCCGTGTGAAGTCTATGAAGTTGAGAGTTGGGAGACCTTTGGGAGCCTTTTGAAAGGGACGGCTAACCCAGTCGTAACGAACTTGCCGTCAGTAATAAAATACATCTTAAAATTTGTTGCCGGATTGGATAAATGGTTTTCAGTTGTTCAGTTCACTTTTTTTGTGGTTTATAATTCTGGTCCACAATTATAGTTTTCTACAAAAAGCATTAACTTTATTACTTGTATCAAACATATGTGTGTTTGTCTCTTATCGGAGTTGAAGAACACATAATTGTTCGAATATGTCGCGTATAAATCTTCTCATAACTTTTTCGGCTTCCGGTCGGTGATTTTGACTCATAATACATAAACATGTTGCAAAAATCTCCCACATGATAAATAAAATAAAATAATTATGAATTATAATAATGAATATTCTGATGAAAATTGTAATTAAAAATTGGGTAGCAACGGTTGATAGAGATGCAGCATATTAGTTAAACTGTTAAAGTTAAAGACCAAATAAATAACGAATAATAAAAAAGGTACAAACAATAACTAATAATGATTAAAACTAGGATAGTTAGGCAAAATAAAAGTTCAAAAAAAGCAGGCAAAAAAATAATCAAAAAAGCATATAAAAAGGCAAAAAAGGGACAAAAAAGGCACGGAAAAACAAAAACTGTCGAAAAAAAAGCGTTAAAATCAACACATACTTACATATTAAAGTTAGGTATAGAAAAAGAACATTTATTTGAAAAAGTAAATACAGTTGATAGATGCGAATCCAACTTTAACTGGTTATACTGCTGGCGTTCTTTTTCAATAAAGTTTTCTGGCTAATTTAAAAATACGCTTAACACGGCGCAATGTTTAAAGAACGCAGTATCAACAAGGACAAAGACTGCAAATAATACAATGGGAAACATTTTTCAAAGTAAGGAAAATGACTCATCCCAGTTATTATTATAGGAGGCTTAAATATTAAAGAGAAAGTTTGTGTTCAGTTTCTACACCAAACTCCTTTCCCTTCAATCAATATATGCTTTCTTAAAAAACTAAAAAAAAATTGACAGAAAAGGTACTAAACAGGCAAAAATAACAAAAAAGTAGGTAAAAACGGCAAAAAATCTAAAAATAACCAAAAAAAAGCAAAAAAGGAAAATAAAGTTTTTGTTTTTTTGGAAAGTGCATACTCTAAAACGGATTTTAATTAGGGCATTTTGCCTAACTATCCTTGCTTTACTAATGATACGTAGTGTTAGTACCGCAGGTGAAGCTCCTCGTAATTGACTTTGGTGTTGTTCTCCACGATGGAAACCTTCTGAAGGAGTTGTCAAGTGGACAGTTAATGAAACTTCAAGTATTTTCATTAACTGTCCCACTTGACAACTCCTTCAGAAGGTCTCCATCGTGGAGCACAACACCAAAGTGTTAGTACCGTTGGGTTGTATGTATCTAAAATGAAAAATGTGAGTGGAGTTACATGCAGAATTAATTTCTTTCAAACTTACTCTGTGGAACTCCATACCATAATTAATGTATTGTAGTAAATATTTTCGGGTTGAGTGGTGTAAACGATTGATTTCAAACGATTCCAGTGGAAAAAATCTAGGGGATTGAAATCTGAGAATCTACCCGACCATTGCGTTGGGAACTGTAATACGCAATTCTTATAGCAACAAACTTAAGAATCATCTAACCTCTCCTTTTGAGGAGGGTCGCTACACCCCACACAACGTTAAAGACTTCTACATAAAAATTAGCCCAAAGTCGATGTATTTTTGGATTTTTCTCAACACTGTCATTTTGACGAACTTTACTACGAGTATACTTACACATTTCCTTAGGGCGCCGCGCCGTGTTAACACACGGTGGATTTATTGTAGACATTACAGACATTAGGATATAATACTGATTTTACATATTTGTGTAATAAATCTTAGTTTATATCATTGAATAAATTTATTTAAGGACTCCATGGCGTGTTTATGGTGGCACTTTGCATCTAAAGCGTGTTCATGGTCCACCGCAGCTTACTGCGCTGCTTATTTAAATGTTGTTATTAATTTGCAGGCAACCAACCATTGTAAACCAACTAATCGTAGCACGTAGAGGAATTGTAAAGAGTAAGAGATTTATTAATTTTTTAACTTATTGGCTAATATTTTCCTTTCGTGGTCTAGGTTCAAATTGAAATATAACGACGAGTAACAATGTTTAAGCCTTTCAAGTTCGCCCAAAATGTACGGCCATCGTTAGGGATGATTGAATACGCATTAAACAATTATTGGAAGTTTATAAATATTAAGGAACATTGTAATGTGTTAGAGGTGGGATGCGGTCCGGGTAATACCACTCACGATTATTTACTAGGACTGTTCCCTAAAACACTACAAACTTATATCGGCACCGACCAATCAGAACCAATGATAGAGTACGCCCAGAAATATTACCAAAACGACCCAAGGCTAAAATTTGAATTAATGGATATTGCAACAGACACCTTATCGAATAAATTTCTGGAAGCTTTCGATCACGTATTATCATTTCAATGTCTTCATTTTGTCTCTGACCATCGGTAGGTGTATTTCTTTTGATGTCCTACTTTATACTGTGCCATCTTTAGGAAATCACTAACTAACATCTACCGCATGACTAAACCTGGAGGGAATACTTTTATTACCTTTTCGGCACGGTCTATCTTTTTCGATATTTACGAAGAACTTGCGCAAAACGACGTCTGGAAACCATACTTGAAAGATTATCGAAAGTGTGTAACTCCCACACACTTCTGCGTAGAGCCACAGCTTCATTTTGAAACCATATTAAAGGAAGTAGGATTCTCTCCTGTTGTATGCGTTTTGCTTGACAAAAATTTTGTCCTTCCCAAAAAGTCATTTTTGGGTATTTTTGTAAATTGTTTAATGTTTTTATATTAATAACAATTTGTAGCATTCGTGGAATCCATTTGCATGTATCCGATTCCAAAACACTTGATGGACAATTTTTTGGAGGAAGTATTTGAAGGAATGAAAAGGAGAAAGTGTGTGCATGGCAACAATGAAGATGGACAGTTAATTACTACTCCGTCTAATTTATTAATCGCATATGCTATTAAACCACATTTGAATTCCTTAGGTACCTACTAAATCTTTCTGATGAATATTTAAACCAACGTGGTGCTTAAGATAATTCTATTAGATCTTGGTAGCGGTTCCCATGACACGTTTAAAAAATATTGCATTGTATGGTTAGGTATATGGTTATAATCTAAAAAGTGTTTTACAGGATCAAATTATAAAAAAAAAGCTTGGGACAAAATTTGCTCATGATTCAATTAATACAATAAAGAAACCTTTTTTTTTCAAAATCCATGTAGTCATTCTTGTAATAGAGTTGTTATTTCCCAAAACCTATGGTTACATACCAGAATTCCCTGGACCTAATAGAAACCGGAAAGATTTTGAGATTCGTCGAAATCTAAAATTGACTTATGGCAACCATTTGGCGAGACGTAGTTAAGAAGGAGGACGTCAAGATACAAACATTCATTGTCAATGAACTAAACATCCTTGAAGAATATAGCGGCTAGATTCAGCCATCGTCTCTACGTCAATTTCATCAAGAGAATGTGTATAGGTGTGTACAGTTCCTAATATGCCGCTATCCTAAAACGGACGAAACAGATATGAGACTGTTTTGAATGAAAAGAATGTTCTTTGGCTGTTTTTTTAGACTGGAGCAAAGCGTTTGATCTAGTATCACACGACATTCTTCTTAATAAACTGGAAATGTATAATTTTAGCAGTGACAGTATTCAACTACTTACTGCTTATTTAAAAAACAGGAGTCGATTTGTTAGCTACAACAATATGTTATCAACGAAATTGCCAGTGGCTCATGGGGTTCCTCCAGGATCACTTCTTGGTCCGCTGTTATTTCTGATTTACGTCAACGACTTAGCTTTAAATGTAAATTCTAATTTGATGTTATATGCTGATGATTCAATTCCTCAAGAACACTAGATTAAACGGTACATCTTTCAGAAATTGCAAAGCAAATGACCAAAAAATGGTTCACTGCGAACAAATTATTATTAATCGAAGGAAAAACGAGTTCAAGTTTCAAAGTGTTATTAAAACGTACTTAATCACTCACCCTTTCTACAGTTTCGGTGACTTTTTAAAAAGTGATTTAAAAAAAATAAAAATCTAATAGCTTCTATATTTTTAATATACCTACATATTAAATTTATTTCTGTATAATGTATTAGGTACTGTGTTTTAATGGGTTATTCATGTTTATGTTGTGTTTTATATACACATATGTACCTATAACTGTTGACGAGTATGAAAAATGTATTAGGCACAATAAATGAAATTGAAAATATACTTTTGTTCAGGTAAATTCCTAAATTTTTCATAAGGATCAATAAGTTTTATGTATTTTTTCTCGTAATTAGAATGAAAATATGTATTTCAATTTTAATTAAGAATAAAAATTGCATCCTTCTTAACGAAAATTTTCATTATCCCAAGTGACATGGAAACTCCATAATTAATAATGGTAATATGAAGACCTTTTCAGGGCCGTATTCAGGGGGGTTTGTCCGGGGCCCGGCTCACTGAGGGGCCCGGCCCGGGTCGAGCCAACAAGAAAAAAGTGACGGTGACGGGCCCTGGAAATCAGAGAGACCCCTAAAAATTGTGAAGTTTTTAAATACGATATTATTCTACTGCTTTCAGTAGTTCGTCGTTCGTGTAGCGATTAGATTTATCGTATTGAAATTGAAACATTGCTGAGATGATGTAATATCGTATAGCCTTCCTATGCCGTGCATGTGCGTGTGCGTCTCTCGCCGGGCACGGCGCACCCACCCTGCGCGGAGGCTGATAACCGTCGAGATTAAATTTTAACGCGACAAAGAATGAGGTGGAGATTGTTTTTTTCTTATTCATTAAATTAAAGTTGAATTTTCATAAACTTGTTTTATTAATTAGCACAAGAAAAAATTAACCATTGTTTTTATTTAAAATTTAAGGGTTGTTTACCCTGTATCCAAGGGGTGAAGGTGAAACAATGTTGTCAAATAGCAGTAAAAGTACCTAGCTTCTCTAAGAAAAAAACAAATGACCTGTCCGAGCTTTTTTCAGTTTTTAAATGCCTCAATCTCTTTCCTCATTTTCCATTTTGGAACTTCGATTTTTTTTGTTAAAAATAAAAAAAATATAAAAAAACTGGTGCACTGAAATCAGAAAAGAAAGACCTTTCAAATGAGGTATCACTTGCCCCATCATCCCTATTTACATTTTAAGGGTTGTTCTCACAGCGCTAAGGGATGAAATCACTTCAAGTTGAAATTCATAGCAAAAGTTGTCCCCCTTGATGTAAAAATTGACGTGTTTTTGCGTTTCTCAAAAAAAAATTTCCTCTAGCCAGAAACTCGTCTGTTACCTTTTCGTTGGCCCACCCTGTATAAATTAATAAATCTGTTAAGTTTGTTCTCCTTGGACAGGAGCCTTCAAGAGGAGCTATGTGTGGTGCAGGTTATTTATCCACGTGTTTTGAGAAAGGCCGACGTTTCGGCTACGACAGTGGATAAATAACCTGCACCACACATAGCTCCTCTTGAAGGCTCCTGTCCAAGGAGAACAAACTTAAGTGATTAAATTAAAGGAGACAATATTCCATTAATAAATCTGATAGAATTGAATTATTAATGAATGAAATAATAAATACTTGCATTATACTATTAAATGTATGAGTTATTAAATGAAGTAATGAAAGTCTTTTACTGTATATTGTGTAAGAATTATTTATTTATTTCCTGCCAATAATTTTAAATTAGATGATGCATACTGTATTTAAAATTTTGAAGCCCAAAGGGGCCCGTGATATCCAGTATGCCCGGGGCCCGCCAAAGCTGATTACGGCTCTGGACCTTTTCATTACTTACATTAATAAAGAAACAAAAAATTTAAATTATCGAATGTACTTATTGTTCAAAATGACATCCACCAATTTCCACACAACAATGCAATCTGGAATCCAATTACATAGGTACGTTACGTTCCTCATTCTTCAATATCTCTGGCTCTTCGCCGGCATTCGGCATTCATAATGGGTTCAATTAATGATATGACCCATGCCTATAGGGACATTATTATAAGCGCTAAAGTTAAATAATTTATCTATATTGTTATAAAGAACATATTTGTAAAGCGATTCATATACACGATGTCCAAAAAGTATGGAAACCCTTGAATACCTCGAAAACGACACATCCGATTACAGAAAGAAAAAACACGTGTTCCTTTATTTTTTGAAACCTATTCAGTCATGATAGATAAACATCCCACTCAACCCCGTGGTGGATGGGGCGGGAGTGAGTTTTGAAAACTTAAATCAGAATACCAATCTTTTATTGCACTTTTGCATTCTCCATAAAAACTGTTCTCAAATTGCAAATTTCACCCCCAACCCACGACCTTTTTTTTGGAGGTGGAAAGAGGGAGAAAAACGACAACGTTTGTTGTTTGACAACTAAAACGCTAATTTAATTATTATACAGGGTCCTTTAACACTCGTCGAACTTCTATCATAGTGCTGAATCCAAAAAAGTTAGAAGTTTCATTCAAACGCAATTGTCAATTATTTTTAAGAACGCATTTCAGGAAAATATTTTGACATGTACAGGGCGCTTCAAAAACAGGGTGTTCCATTTAAAAAAGTTTGTTTGAATTTTCTAAAAATTGTAAGTTAAATTTGAACATCCTGTATTATCATAAACGATATCAGAACATCTACACAACATCTACAAGGATTGAATCCTTTGACATGAATGTTGGATTTATAGCGATGCCGCGCTTTTAGAGGAAGTAAGGAAAATTAAATTTTTTTAAAGAAACAATTTATTGCTGCTAAACTATTCGCCTAAAAGCCGTAATATGTTAGAAATAAATAAAGGGGTCCAAGGAGGTTCTCAACATGTAAAATTATACAGAGGGTTCCATTAAAAAAAATTTCGTTTGTTTGTCACAGATTATTGAAGCACCCTGCACCTACATGTAAAAATATTTTCCTGAAATGCGCCCTTAACAATAATTAACAACTGCGTTTGAATGAAACTTTTTTGGTCTCGCTATTATAGAAGCCCGACGCACTGTTGAAGGACCCTGTATATTTATTATCGCTCTATAAAAAGCAAGTCGTAGAAAAAGTGTTTTTTATTCTACTCGCATGTAATAACTATAATCACTTAATTGCCAAACTTCATCTTCGTAAGTATTAATAGCTATGATTACTTACATACCTACTTACTCGAATAGGCACTAATTTTAATAACAATCAGTTTCGAAAAAGTTTCTAAATCGTATTCAGAAACATATTTTGAGTGCTGCTAATTCCAGCTTAATTGCATCCCCTTCCCACAAAATCAATGTAGTCCATTACTGTGTGAAATGCGAAAAAAGGAATTATACTTCTTTTTATTAGTACTTCGATTGTTATCGATACTCAGGCCAAGCCTGGTTAACTAATCGCACGGATCGAAATCAAGTTACGATTAGTCCTACTAATACATATATCTATACAATATAAATTTGAAGTTGCTGTTAATAAGTGAACATACTAAATACTATACACATATTATGTTCATTAAATTAAATGACGTTGATAAAACCAACGCTGATCACATTTTAGATAATGTATTTGTTTGAGAAGCCTCGGTGTATTTGATCCCAATTTGTAAAAGCCACGTCCCGTCGACCCTCTTTCCGCGAAGGCATTAACATGAACGCAGCGTCGCGCATCAATAACAAAAAGAGACCCTATATTCCTAGGCTTCTCCGTTGGCGTCACTTATTCGTGACTTAGTGACTTTTTATAGAAAAGAAACAAATGAACATAATATGTATGTTTTGAAAAAGTGTTATGATTATTGTGTAAGCGTTTTTTGTTGTTTAGCTCGACGCATAGGTTGCACTCGAGTGGGTAATGTGTTGTTTGTGTTTTGTGTTAATTGCGAATTCTGATACTGTGAGTATATTGTGTGTTTACGTTTGAGTGCATGAGAACGAGTCAGAGGTGTTACATGAGTGATTGTTGAAGTGTTGTGTGTTGGTAATGGACTTTCTATAATGTTATGTTGTGTATGCAACAGAGTTTCAATTTGTGAAGGGAGGATTGAGTGTTGTGTTTCATTTTGTGTTTGAATGGTATTAGTTGAAAGTGTGTGATGTGGTTCTGAGTGATGTGCGGTATCTTCCGTTATGTTTAGAAATTTTCTAACTATGTGACAAGTGTTGATAATGACTGCCTTTTGTAATTGTATGTATATGTTCTTATCTAACCCTAAAATGTGCAAACTGTGATGTATTGTTTTTGGTATAACTCCGGTTGCACTAAGAACAATGGGTACTGTAAGAGCAGTTCCCATTCTCCATTGCGCTTTAAGTTCCTGAGCTATATCAGTGTATTTCCGATGTTTCTCTGCGTGTGTATTGGCTAAATTGTTTGTGTTGGGAACTGCAATATCTATTATGTATATGATTTTTTTGTTTTATCTATAAGTGTTATATCTGGCCTATTGTTATATACAGTTTTATCTGTGAGTAGTGTCCTATCCCAATATAGTTTGTGTGTGGTGTTTTCAAGTACAACTTGCGGTGTATATTTGTAATAGGGTGTGTTATCAGTAGAAAGGTTATGTTTTGTGGCGAGTTTTTGGTGTATTATCTTAGCTACCTGATCGTGTCTGTGTTTGTATTCCGTTTGTGCTAGACGTGTACATGCTGATATAATGTGTTGTATTGTTTCTGGTCTTTGCGAGCATTGTCTACAAAGATCATGTGTAATTGTCCTATCTTTAATTATGTGTTTTCTGTAATTTCGTGTGTAAATGACCTGATCTTGTATGGCAAACATGAAACCCTCTGACTCTGGGAAAATATCACATTTGGTTAACCAAGCATGCGTTGCTATAATATCAACACAGTCTTCGTTAATCTCCTGCGGATATCGTCCGTGTAAAGTCTTTTGTGTCCAAGTTTGTATGTTATGTGTGATGTACGTATCTCTACTCATTGGTGGTGTGATGTTTCTATTACTCATATTTAAGGGTGTGTAAGATTTGTCTGCAAGTGTGACTGTTTTGTGTAGCGCTGAAATGTGTGATTTGTTATAAAAGTATTCTCGTAGTTTGTGTATTTGTGTTTGGTGTAACAGGGCTATGTCTGTTAAGCCTCTACCTCCTCGTGAACGAGGAAGGTATAGTCTTACTGTTGAGGCGTGTGGATGATGTATTCGGTATTTAGTGAGTAATGTACGTGTGTTTCGCTGTACCTGTTCTAAATCTGTATTGGTCCACTTTATTATTCCAAAGGAATAAGTAAGGGCCGGTGTAACGTATGTGTTAATAGCTTTGACAGTGTTTCTACCGTGTAGTTGTGTTTTAAGTATACTACGTAATCTGTGTAAATATTGTGTGATTAGATTTCGTTTTATTTGTGTATGTTTTATGTGTGTGTTTTGCTGAAAACCAAGATACTTGTAAGTTTCATTCTCGTCCATGGATCTTATATGGTCACCATGTTCGAGCTCAAAATCCACAAATTCTCTCTTACCAGCAGTGATGTGTTGTGTTTTGCATTTGTCAATACCAAACTCCATGTGTATATCATGTGAAAATGTTTCAGTGATATGTAATAAATGGTTGAGTTTTGTGCTTGTAGAGGCGTATAATTTAAGATCATCCATGTAAAATAGATGTGTAACGTTGTGATGTATTTCGTGATTGTGTTTTAAGTTATAACCAAAATTTGTGTTATTCAGCATGTGTGAAAGGGGATTAAGAGAAAGACAAAACCAAAGTGGGCTCAAGGAGTCACCCTGAAAGATGCCCCTCTTAATTTGTATTGTGTTTGTGATGAGTTGGGTATCATTTAGTGTAAGTGTTAGGGTGGTGTTCCAACATGACATTATGTGAGTGAGAAATTGTGTGATGTTGTTGCTAATTTTGTACAGCGATAGTATTTTTTGTAACCAAGAGTGAGGTACTGAATCAAATGCTTTTTTGTAGTCAATGTAAGCTGTGTGTATGTTTCTTTTATTGAGTCTAGATTGTTCAAGTATTACAGAGTCTATAATGAGCTGTTCTTTACAGCCTCTGGAATACTTGGTACAACCCTTTTGTTCCTCAAATAAAATGTTGTTGTTAGTGCAGTGTGTGTATATTTTATGTGTAATGCATGATGTTAGAATTTTATATATAGTGGGAAGGCATGTAATGGGTCTATATTTAGAGGCATCGTGTGTATTGTTATCTTTTGGAAGCATATAAGTGATTCCCTGTGTGAAGAATGGTGGTGTAGTGTGTGGTGCATCTAATATTGTTGTGAAGTGTTGTGCGAGGTGTATATGTGTACAGGTGAAATATTTCCACCAAAAATTATGAATGTTATCTATGCCTGGACTTTTCCAGTTGTGTAGGTGTTTGATGGAGTTGGTGATATCTTCTAAAGTGATTTGTGTATCATGCATTGGTATTATGTGCTGTGTACGTGTACTTTCCGAAATGATCCAGGGTGCATGTATATTATGTTCAATGTTTTTGGACCACAAATCGGACCAGTAGTGCTCTAGAGATTCTAATGTGGGTAATGAGTATTTTTGTTGAGTGTTTTGTTGTGTTAGTGATCTATAAAATAGTTTTTCGTTGTATTTAAATTGTGTGTTATGACGTTTTCTATTTGCCGCTTCCCTATACCGTCTCAATCTGTTTGTGTATACTGAAAGTTTTTGTGTGAGTGTATCTTTGTGTTCATTATTATTATTATTATTATATTATTAGTTAGAGAATTTTTGTTTTCGTGTGTTAATTGCTATACATACAACGATCAAGGCTGTTTGTAGAATCTTTAATTTTTCGGGTTACCTACTGGTAATATTATTTTCATTTTAACAGCTTAATTCAATCACCAGGATTACCTAAAGTATTTGTTATTGTGTTCAGGCCTGTGCAGTTTAGTGAAGTAGTCAACGTACCTAGTGTTGGCTCATTTTGGTAAGAGTTTAATATTTTTATTATTGTTTTTTTTTAAATTTCATTTCCGCCCCATGAAAGGGGGTGGGGTAAGGGTATCAACATCTGTGGTCATTAACCCTATACGCTTACAAACATCTATGCCCGGAGGTATTTTTCAACACCATCCGGTCGGGATTCGAACCCCAGATCGCCAGGTATAGTTTAGTGGTATACGAACAGTACAATCCACTACACCATAAACAGCCACATTTCTGTTGCTGTTTTAAGTTTAACTCTTGTTCGGCTAAAGCTCCTACGAAGGTGGGTGAAACATTGACTTTTCGTTCAACATTGATACAGTCCAACAAATCGATTTTATCTTATTGACTCTGATGAGGTGTCAGCTTTGACAAAATTTTAGCTCTTAAAGAAAAATGGAGTAATCATTTTATACTCCGTAAGTACGTCATTGCCGTTGTTTCTTGTATAGTTTCTCCACAGTATACAGGGTATATCACGGAACCCGTTCATTAGAAGTTTCTGGGGTCCCTTACTACTTATGAATTTGAAACTTTCAGGTTAAGGATAACCCATAGCCTTCTATTGTTCTAAAATATTGTCGATGTTGTACAACTTCCGGAAAGATCGGAAATCGCCATTCATCTTCTTATTTTAAATGGAACACCCTGTATATTATTGCATTTTTGGATTATACAATCGATTCTGCGTTAATCTGTATTATAGTAGAATTGCCGAACAGATGGAAACAGGCTCCTCCTACTACAAAAAGGGGCTGAATTATGTTAAGTCAGATTTACATACACTTTATCAGACACTGATAAATGTTTCGATATACGTTTTTTTGGTGGCGAAAGATCCATCATAATATACCTATTACTTAACCTATAATTTTATTTTGTTAGTTGTTAGGTATTTTAACAAAAACCACAAAACTTGTTCTGTGACAGAAATTAAATTTGGGGAAGTGCATCAGACTTTCAAAGTAATTTTCCCGCGTATTTTGAATTAACCTATTACAAACGCATTTGTGGGAGGAGCCTGTTTCCATCTGTTCGGCAATTCTACTATAGATTATCCTATACCTATCTTCAACTGTTTTTGAGATATTATGATTTTGTTGAAAAATTTACGCTTTGCGGAGGGATGTTTAATAGCCCACCTTTTGCTCTTCTTTGAACGCAAAACATTCATACTTTACAAACACGAAGTAAAACCATAAGGGTTCACAAAATGCATTTGCAAACCTATCACAGATTATACAGGGCGTTCAAAATTAGTGGCAAAGTTGAAAAACTTCAAACACCAAAAAGTCATTTTTTTCAAATGGAACACCCCGTATATTTTTACATATTTGGAAAGCGATTTAATTTACGCATCGATAAACTGAAGGTATCCCTATACCTCGGTTTTGTAGTTATTAACACTTTTTATCTAATATTGATTAAAACTGCATTTAAAACTTATGCACATTTCAAAGTAGGCTGTGAGTATGCAAAAATAAAAAACGGTCATGAACGTCTAACAGGTATGAGTGGAAGAACAGGTCTCTACTTTTTTTCTGGACACCTGAACTCACTCCTTTTGTGAGAACAAATGTGCAGTTTTAACGTATTTTGAACAATCTTATGTAATTTAATAGTTTGCTCTCAATAAAAGATATTATTATTAACTTCGGTTTTTATCGAAACTTAGGCCGAGCCTGGTTAACTAACCGCACGGATCGGAATCAAGTAAGTATTATTATTATTATTGTATTTCGGTTCTTATCGATACTCAGGCCAAGCCTGGTTAACTAACCGCACGGATCGGAATCAAGTAACGATTAGTTCTAGTAATAGATACATATACCTATACAGGGTGGCCCAACGAAAAGGTAACAGACGGGTTTCTGGCCAGAGGGAATTTTTTTCTGTGAAACGCAAAAACACGTCAATTTTTATATCAAGGGGGACAACTTTCGCCATGATTTTCAACCTGAAGTGATTTCATCCCTTAGCGCTGTGAGAACAACCCCTAAAATTTAAATAGGGATGATGGGGCAAGTGATGCATCATTTGAAAGGTCTTTCTTTTCTGATTTCAGTGCACTAGTTTTTTTTATATACTTTTTATTTTTAACCAAAAAAATTGAAGTTCCAAAATGGAAAATGAGGTAAGAGATTGAGGCATTTAAAAACTCAAAAAAGCTCGGACAGGTCAATTGTTTTTTTCTTAGAGAAGCTAGGTACTTTACTGATATTTACTGAACATTGTTTCACCCCTTGGGTACAGGGTAAACAACCCTTAAATTTTTAAATAAAAACAAGGGTTAATTTTTTCTTGTGCTAATTAATAAAACCAGTTTATGTAAAACTAAAACGATACCGTACTAGAGAAATTAAAGACCCACCTGGTGTTATAAGAATTGTACCTGTAACTCTAACAGTAACCACGCAATCCCGCCCAAAATTTTAACATATTTTATTTAATTAGAGCACATTACGTAATATTTTTCAATTTTCAAAACGGTACCTGACTAGATAATGTGTTACCGAATAATGTGAGCTATTGAGACATTTTTTAAAGTCAAACGTAAATCTTAAAAAACGTTTTAAAAATTTGCGTTTTTTCAATGACTTTTAACTATGGTAGTTTAGACCCTTTCTGTCCTTTGACACCTTTCAAAAGGACAAAGGACATACTTTTAAATTAAAGGACTGTCCTTTGAAATAAAGGACGGTTGGCAACCCTAGTCCACAAGCAAACGTGCATGGTAGTCCATATCCAATACAATATCCCATGCAACTGAATATGTGCAGATTGTACATGTAAACACCCGTGCAATAAAACTACCATAGAAACAACGACGTAATCTTTACCTGCTCTGACATATATACGGTATTTACACACGACAGATAGCAACAATCTTATCCAACGAAACGATATCGTCATCACATCAAACATTTGTATCTGTTTAAAAATAATTTTTTCCAAATTTATGATGCTAGCGTAAAAAAAATAGCGTATACAACTCGTTATAATCTTGACTCGGAAAATTTAGCGCTCGACATTCTCTCGTGCAATAAACACCAAGATTATAAGCTTGTTGTATAATATACTCTTATGTCATTGAATAAATGTATTTAATAACTTCTTTATGTGTTTATGTGCTATTGTTATTAATTTGCAGGTAACGAAATTCTATTATAAACCCAGTAAATGGTAGCACGTAGAAGAAGTGCAAAAACGTAAATGCTGAATTGAAAAGGTAAGAGATTTATTATTTTTTAATCTTATTGGCTTATACTTTCCATTTCTGATCCAGGAAATCATTCAAATTGAAATATAACGGCGAGTAACAATGTTTAAGCCTTTTAAGTTCACCCAAAATGTGGGACCATCGTTAGGCATGATTGAATACGCATTAAACAATTATTGGAAGTTTGTAAATGTTAAGGAACATTGCAATGTGTTAGAGGTGGGATGCGGTCCAGGTAATACCACACACGATTATTTACTGGAACTGTTCCCTAAAACCCTGCAAACTTATATCGGCATTGATAAATCAAAACCAATGGTAGAGTACGCCCAGAAACATTATCAAAACGACCCAAGGCTAAAATTTGAATTAATGGATATTACAACAGACAGCTTACCGAATAAATTTCTGGAAGCTTTCGATCACGTATTATCATTTCAATGTTTTCATTTTGTCTCTGACCATCGGTAAGTGTATTTCTTTTGATGCCTTACTTTATACTGTGCCACCTTTAGGAAATCACTAACTAACATCTATCGCATGACTAAACCTGGAGGGAATACTTTTATTACCTTACCTGCACGGTGTATCCTTTTTGATATTTACGAAGAACTTGCGCAAAACGATATCTGGAAGCCATACTTGAAAGATTATCGAAAATTTGTAACTCCTACACAGTTCTGCGTAGACCCACAGCCACACCTTTATTTTGAGACCATATTAAAGGAAGTGGGATTCTGTCCCGTTGTATATGTTTCGCTTGACAAAAATGTTGTCCTTCCCAAACAGTCGTTTTTTGGTATTTTTGTACTTAAATTGTTTAATGTTTTTATTTTAATAATATTTTGTAGCATTCGTGGATTCCACTTGTGTGTATCCGATTCCAAAAGACTTGATGGACAATTTTTTGGAGGAAGTATTTGAAGGAATGAAAAAGAGGAAGTGTGTGAATGACAACAATCAAGATGGGCAGTACGTTACTACTCCGTGTAATTTATTAATCGCATATGCTATTAAACCACAGTTGAATTCCTTGGCAGATAATTCTTTATAACGAATAATAATTAAAACAACGTATTGTGTGAGAATAATTCTATTAGAACTTGGTAATGGTTCCCACGATATTACAAAATCTATATTTAACAAGTATAAAAAGGCGCAAATTCTTATAGAATTTTAATTTCAACCAACTTCAAATCTGTAACTAATTATGGCATATACTATATACAATATATATGTATATAACTACCCCCCCCCCCATCCCCACCTCAGACACAACCACGCCGGATTCTGCACAAATGAGTCATTGTTTTTCTTTCCACCCTTAAGGGGGATGGGAGTGGAGAGGGTGACGGACAATTAGTAAATCACGAAAAAATGTGAGAGGAAAAAAAAGTAAAAAAAGATCGTTTTTCTGCGGACGTGCAATTTTCTCCCTTTCCACCCCTAAAAAAGGGGTTGCAGTTGGGGGTGAAATTTGCAATTTGAATATCGTTTTTTATGGAGAATCCAAAAGTAATAAAAAATAGGTGTTCCCATTTAAGTTTTGAAAACTCACCCCCGCTCCACCCCACAGGAGGGGTGAGGGTGATGTTTACGTATCATGACTCAATAGGCTTCAACAAATAAAGGAAACGTATTTTTTTCTTTTGTAATTGGACGTGTCGTTCTCGAGATATTAAAGGGTGTATATTTTGACTTTAATGGCGTCCCGACGGCGAACGGGTGATCCGATCAAAAAATTTACCAGCGATTTGGAATCAGTGAAGAATTTCCTATAAGATGACACCACTTCCAGCTTTCTAAACCCTGTAACATCGACCAACGCACAGACACACAGACACACAGACACACAGACATCCGGACGAATTTAGTAACCAACTTTTTGAAGTTGGTTGAAAAAATATTGCATTGTAAGGTTATACCTATGAGTTGTAACAACGTCAAACCAATAATCCAAAACGTGTTTTACAGGGCCAAATCATAAAAAAAGTGCTTGGAACAAAATTTGCTCATAATGATTCAATTATAGCTATTAATATAACGAGAATATTATGCGATTTATAATAATCGAGGACATACAGAGCCGAGTCGCTTATCAACGTTCGATATGGTATAAATCGCAAATATTCGAGTTACATTCAACACTTTATCGTATCATCGTTGCTGTCACTTAGTAACGTCCGAGATGGTATAAATCCTGTATTGAGGCAAGCAATTTTAAAACAAACCACTGATGTAGTTTACATTGAATTAAGAAAATTTGTCAAAAGTTTTGCCACGTTTGGTCGTTCTTGATAAAACTAATTGTACAGAAATGTTTGCAATTATAGAAAGATAGTAAACGATGATACGATAAATACAATAAAGAAACCTTTTTCATAATCCATGTAGTCGTTCTTGCAATAGTACGTAATTAAGTTGTTAGTTGTTATATCTCCGCCATTGTATTACAACACATTTAAAAAAATGTGGAAATTCGCACATAATTAAGGAAAATATGACATTTTTCTTGAAAAACAAAGGAAACACAAAGAAACACTTACTGAACGAAAATGTTCAATCTACACACTACAGTACGTATAAGGTTGTCATTTGCTACAACCTATATAACAAACTTAGTGCTATTGTTACATGTAGTCCCCCATGACGTCTTTGCACTTATGATATTATGCTGTATTTAAGTAGGTACATTTATTTGTTAATATAATATAATTTATAATAGAAAATACAGAAGTACTGGCACGTTCAGTGAGCTCACAATAAGCTATTCTAAAACGGACGAAACAGATATGAGACTGTTTTGAATGAAAAGAATGTTCTTTGGCTGTTTTTTAGACTGGAGCAAAGCGTTTGATCTAGTATCACACAACATTCTTCTTAATAAACTGGAAATGTATAATTTTAGCAGTGACAGTATTCAACTACTTACTACTTATTTAAAAAACAGGAGTCGATTTGTTAGTTACAACAATATGTTATGAACGAAATTTCCAGTGGCTCACGGAGTTCCTCAAGGATCAGTTCTTGGTCCGCTGTTATTTCTGATTTACGTCAACGACTTAGCTTTAAATGTAAATTCTAATTTGATGTTATATGCTGATGATTCAATTCCTTAAGAACACTAGATTAAACGGTACATCTTTCAGAAATTGCAAAGCAAATGACCAAAAAATGGTTCACTGCTAACAAATTATTATTATAAACGAATAAAAAAGGAATTCACTATTGTTCACACTTAAAACCTCCATTGCATCTGAAGCAAATTCTTTGGATTACCTCGGCGTGGTATTTGACAGTGAACTGTCTTGGTCAGCTCACGTCGACAACGTAACACAAATGTTTGTATGCCACTCTTGTAAAATTCTATGGTTTTGATTCAAAAAATTGACGGACTGCATTTTTATTACATCAAGTCTTGTTTTGACCCGTCTATAACTCATGTAGTTGTCAAAAGACGATAAAAGATGGTAATCACTTGGTGAAATGTCGGGAGAATGTGGAGGGTGGGGTGACGTTCCCACAGCCAGAACGGTGCGGTGTAGAGTTATCCTGTAAGAATTCCGATTCACTAAAGAAAGCTGTTTTTAAATTAATACTGCTGTACTCGTTGAAGCTGTTCCCAATATAAGTTCGTAATGATGGTGTGGTGCACGGTACCTGTACGTGAGCCACATCCGAATCCCACTTGCGCGCAAACCCCCACTCGCGCGCAAACCCCACTCACACGCAAATCCCCACGCGCACGGACCAATGGGAAGCGCCCGCTTCCCTTTATAAGCGCGGTCCGTAGCTGGGAAGAATCAGAACTCTACTGCTCTCATAGTGTAGAGGTTCTACTGACTGCTGACCGATAGCGACACACCTCGCGCCGAAAGACTGCTGCTGACGATAGTGCGGTCCACCGAAAGTCCGCTGCTGACGATAGTGCGGCACACCTCGCGCCGGTAATCCGAAAGACCGCTGCTGACGATAGTGCGGTACACCTCGCGTCGATAGACCGACCGCTGCTGACGATAGCGCGGGACCACCACGTACGGTAACCCGCGACACCACCGTCGTCGACACCACCGCCGTCGACACCAACGCCGAGAGCCGCAACACGAATCAACCAGAGGCAGAAGACGCCAACGACAAGACGACAACGCCCGCATCCGCCAGGGTACCGAAACACGTCACGAATTATGTAGGTACATATTGTAAATACTCACTCTGTAAATATATCGTATTATACCCACTTCGACTTATTATTGAACACGCACTCGCCCAACCGGCGAAGCACCCAAAGAGGCAACCCCCTCACCCAAAATGGTTTGACCACTTTCCAAAAATCCGTACTGCACTATTCCCGTCGCTGTCCACCAAACACACAATATCTTCTTTGGCTGCAAGGAATCTTTAGGATAGGTGTGAGTGGTACCGAATCAGTGAGCGACAACCAACGATACCATTCTTGGAGGAGGTAATGTGAGGAGATTGGGCAAATTCTAAAAGTGGCAGACTCTAAACAATTTGTGAACGAAAGGGGGGGTGGGGGTACAGGAACCGTAAATAAGACCTTGGACCTTTGATTTAGTAGTAGTATCGGTATCAAAGGCTCTTTCTAAAACGGACGGCGGTGAACTTAGTCCTACTAGTCTAATGTTGTTATATGGTGGAGGAAGAGATGAAATTGGGGAGAATAAGGGTGCAGGCAGGAAGGCGGGCATTGAGGTATGAAGAAGGAATGGAACTAAGAGTAGATAACAAAATACTGCAAGAAGTGAAGGAGAATAGGGCGAAGTGGGGATCAAGAAGAAAGGAAAAAATACTACGAGGGAGAAGGTGGAAAGGATAGTTGAGGTGAAGTTGGTAATGAGAGATAAAGACGTAAGTACAGGGACAGGAAAGGAGAACAAAAGTAAGGGAAGGGAAATATAATGAACAATATGAAGGAATAATGGTAGACGGGATGCTAAGATATGTGAAGGGAGGGATGGGAATGAAAGAAAAAAAATAGTAGCGAGGTTTAGGTGCGGAAATGAAGAGAGAGTAAATACGTATTGTAGGGGGGACGAAAGGAGAATGTGTAGACTGTGTGGGGAAGGGTGGGAGAGCTTGGAACATATGATGAGGGAATGTGGGAAGTTGAGAGAGGAGGAAAGAGGCGATGGAAGAGAAGGGGTAATGAGGATGAAGGAAGTGTTGGAGGGAAGGAAGAAGATAATGAGTGGGTTATATGTAAAATCGAATTGTTTGTTTTAAACCTGTGTAAAAAACAAACAAACATTATGTTATTATGTTTAATGTCATTTCTCTTGAAATTACTGGATAATGGATCTATTGCTAACGCTGTTAAGGGAGTTTTTGATAATACCTCCCTATATTCAGTGAAAATTGCTGTGGTACACAAAGGGGTATGTACAATGTACATCCTACCGTGTGTGTAGATGAAATACATACCAAACAGAAACACAGAAACATCATGGCACCACCCAATTTGTGTTTGTCTGTATTACAGTTCGATATACCGATGACATAGTGATTGTGGTACGTGGCAGATTGAAGAGACCTAATCAGTTGTAGTGAAAATTCGACAAAAACAAACTTCATTCTATTCTCAGCAAGAAAGGGGCCGACAAAACTAAGGGATGTACGGGACCAAACTGTAGGTAGTGAGAGAGTACCTACTCAACCTATTTTATTATACGTTCGAATGTTAGCGACTAGCAGAGAGTTAGCAGAGCAAAGTAGTCCAGTCATTTTAGACAAAAAATTACATGTTTTCAAAAATTTGTCATACAAGCAAGGGAATTGGTACACATATTCATTGTTGCCGTCTCATTTAAATGTTATAAAGTCCCAAAAAAAAAAAAGTTATGCTGAAGCCGCCATCGTAGAAAATGGCGGCCAAAATACGTTTTTTCAGGTTTTATTACTTAACCGTTGAGTTTTGAAAAAATATTTTTAAACAAAAGTTGTTTATTATGGAATAATCTATATATTTCATTAATACCATTTTTTTGTGTGAACGACGATACATGCCCAAAATGGCGTCATTGTATAGCCCGTATAGCGAGGTAGTAACCGTGAATACACAGCAACTTTTTTACAATCGTGCAGAAAAATCCAAACCTGAAGTCAAGTGCAAAAGTTTTCAATCAGCCCCTGGCCTCACGAGAAGACGTTGGTGCTGCAGGAGAGAAAGTTTTAATACACGGTTATACGAAAAGTACTTGTCTCAATGAAGTGAGGTACTTCAGATACAACAATATTATATCGAAACAGCCAGTGAATAAGGCATTTGACTTGGCATCACTTCCTCCAACCTATTCAGCAGGAATGGCAATATGTTGGAACCAACGTTATGGGTGTAGACAAAAAATAATGATATGTTAGTTCCCGTGACTTCTTCCAACCAACCAATACCACTTAAATTATTAAAACGTGGTAAGGCTCGACATGTCCAGAAGATGTTAACATTGATATTGAGGAAAATGATGATGACATTGTTTAAATAATAACTTGTATATTTCTTATGTTTGTTATTTGAGAACATTTTATGGATCTCAAGAGCCATCACTAATTTCCTTTCCGTGTATTTCATTTCAATTTTGTTTTACATGAATTTTTATTTACATTTGCTTACAACGCTTGGTATACTGTATTATATATTTTCTAAAACCAGAAGTTTCTCTCAAATAATTATTTGCTCTTGAAATTGGTTATCAAAGTGATATCGAACAAACTGTTGTTATTATTGACATGAATGAAAAGAAAAGGGCATTTTATGCGATTATAATTGTTTATACACAAAAATGGCAATAACAAAATATGTAGATAATTCCATGATAAACAACTTTTGTTTAAACATTTTTTTTCTAAACTTAACAGTTAAGTAATAAAATCCAAAAAACCGTATTTTGGCCGCCATTTTCCTCAATGGCGGCTTCAGCACAACTTTTTTTTTTGGGGACTTTATAAAATTTCAATCAGAAGGCAACAATGAATATATGTACCGATTCCCTTGCTTGTATGAGACTTTTTTTTGAGAATATCTAAAATGACTGGACTAAAGGCACTTTGAGCTTTTTTTCTATATTTAGCTGAAATCTACATACATATATTTTGACCTCCAAGCAGTTACTGCAGAAAATCTGGTTTCCCAAAATGTTGAAAATGGTTACAGTATATGAAACGGCGAAGTTTTCAGTGCAGGAAACTCATCATAGAACTTTGTCCAAAATTCAAAATTACTAAATTGTTCGTAAATGTCGCCCCTTGCCGTGTGAAGTCTATGAAGTTGAGAATTGGGAGACCTTTGGGAGCCATTTGAAAGGGCCGGATAACCCACTCGTAATGAACTTAAAATACATCTTAAAATTTGTTGCCGTATTGAATCAATGGTTTTCAGTTGTTCAGTTGACTTTTTTTGTGGTTTATAGTTCTAATCCACAATTACAGTTTTCTACAAAAAGCACTAACTTTATCATTTGTATCAAACATGTGTGTGTCTCTTGGAGTTGAAGAACACATAATTGCTCGAATATGTCGCGTATAAATCTTCTCATAACTTTTCGGCTTCCGGTCAGTGATTTTGACTCATATCTAATACATAAACATGTTGCAAAAATTTCCCGCATGGTAAATAAAATAAAATAATAATTATGAAATATAATAATGAATATTCTGATTAAAAATTGGGTAGCAACGGTTGATAGAGATGCAGCATATTACTTAAACTGCAAATAAATAATGAATAATAAAAAAGGTACAAACAATAACTAATGATACATAGTGTTAGTGCCTACCCGTTGGGTTGTATGTATCTAAAATAAAATGAAAAATGTGAGTCGAGTTACATGCAGAATTAATTTCTCCCAAACTTACTCTGTGGAACTCCATAATTAATGCAGTTAATGTAAGGTTGTTAAGTGGCCCTGATAATTCTTTGTTTCAGCTTTTGCAAATTTTCGGGTTGAGTGGTGTAAACGGTTGATTTCAGACGATTCCAGTGGAAAAAATCTAGGGGATTGAAATCTGAGAATCTAACCGACCATTCACCATTGCGTTGGGAACTGTAATACACAATTCTTATAGCAACAAACTTAAGAATCATCTAACCTCTCATTTTGAGGAGGGTCACTACACCCCACGACTTCTACATAAAAATTGGCCCCTTGATATACAAGTCGATGTGTTTTTGGATTTTTCTCAACACTGTCATTTTGACGAACTTTAGGAGTGTATACATTTCCTTAGGACACCGTGTTAACACGATGGATTTATTGTAGACGTTACAGATATTTGGACATAATACTGCTTTTACATATTTGTCTAATAAATCTTAGTTTAAGTCATTGAATAAATTTATTGAAGGACTCCATGGCGTGTTTATAGTGGCACTTTGCATCTAAAACTTGTTCATGGTCCACCACCGCAGGTTACTGAACTGATTATTTAAATGTTGTTATTAATTTGGAGGTAACCAACCATTGTAAACCAACAAATCGGAGCACGTAGAGGAATTGTAAAGGGTAAGAGATTTATTAATTTTTTAACTTATCGGCTAATAGTTTCCGTTCGTGGTCTAGGAAATCGTTCAAATTGAAATATAACGACGAGTAACAATGTTTAAGCCTTTTAAGTTCGCCCAAAATGTAGGACCATCGTCAGGGATCATTGAATACGCATTAAAGAATTATTGGAAGTTTGTAAATATTAAGGAACATTGCAATGTGTTAGAGGTGGGATGCGGTCCAGGTAATACCACTCACGATTATTTGCTAGGGTTGTTCCCTAAAACACTACAAACTTATATCGGCATTGACCAATCAAAACCAATGGTAGAGTATGCCCAGAAACATTACCAAAACGACCCAAGGCTAAAATTTGAATTAATGGATATTACAACAGACAACTTACCGAATAACTTTCTGCACGCTTTCGATCACGTATTATCATTTCAATGTCTTCATTTTGTCTCTGACCATCGGTAGGTGTATTTCTTTTGATGTTACTACTTTATACTGTGCGGCCTTTAGGAAATCACTAACTAACATCTACCGTATGACTAAACCTGGAGGGAATACTTTCATTACCTTACCGGCACGGTGGATCGTTTTTGATATTTACGAAGAACTTGCGCATAACGACATCTGGAAGCCATACTTGAAGGATTATCGAAAGTTTGTAACTCCCACACAGTTCTGCGTAGAGCCCCATCTTCATTTTGAAACCATACTAAAGGAAGTGGGATTCTCTCCCGTTATATGTGTTTCGATTGACAAAAATTATGTCCTTTCCAAAAATTCGTTTTTGGGTATTTTTGTAAATTGTTTAATGTTTTTATTTTAATAACATTTTGTAGCATTCGTTGATTCCGTTTGTATGTATCCGATTCCAAAAGACTTGAGGGACAATTTTGTGGAGGAAGTATTTGAAGCAATGAAAAGGAGAAAGTGTGTGAATGGCAACAACCAAGATGGACACTACGTTACCATTTCGCATAGTTTATTAATCGCATATGCTATTAAACCACCAGCTGAAGTCGTTAGGAGCTAATTCTTTGATGAATAAGTAATTGAAGCAACGTGTTGCGTAAGAATAATTCTATTAGAACTTGGTAACGGTTAGGGTTCCCATGACATTACAAATCAACGTGAAACAAATAATCTAAAAAGTGTTTTATAGGGTCACGTTATAAAAAAAGCTCTTAGAATACAATTTGCTCATATTACTTCAATTAATACAATAAAGAAACCTTCTTGTAGTAATTCTTGGAATATTACCTAATAAAGTTATTATATCGCCGCCATTTTGTTATCACACATTTTGGGAAAAAAATATTGAAATTCGCACATACTCAACTAAGGAAAATATGACATTTTTTGAAAAACAAAGGAAGCTCAAAGGAGATAAAAGTTACTGAAGAAACATGTTCAATCTTAGTCCAGTCCATATATAGTAATGAAAAATATGGGGGTAGCTGGAAAGTACTCCAAGGTTAATAGAATTTTGACAGCTTATTTAAGGGTACTCTAGCATGCCTTACCCTAAGTTTTCACCCTGGAGGACCCTGAACTAACTTAGGGGGAGGGCAAAAACCTCAACATTTTCGGACTTTTTTCAGTTTATCGCTTATATCTCGTAAAGTAAGCATATTGTGTGTACCATGGTGCAATACAAATAGATACAAATTTGCTAAAATTTAATGTTGATGAAACGAATTTTTAGATCAAATATTAACCGAGATACAGCTGACTAAAGGTAGACAAAGTCTCTCGAAATTTTAAACAGTAGCCGAAAAACGAAGGTTTTTCCCCTAGTACTATTTATTACCATCATTTCCATGTTAATATTCATTAATATCAACATCTTTGGAACACCTATTCTATGCATTTTTAATCAAAAAGTTGACCCAACGCATTTATAACTTCAAGTCTTGTTTTGAACCGTCTTACGTCTCATGCAGTTGCCATGAAGGAAAAAAAGGTGGTAATCACTTGGTGACTTGTCAGGAGAATGTGGAGGATGAGGTAACAAGTTCAGAAATTGTTTCCTGGTCCAATCTGGCGTTATCCTGTAAGAATAGCACTTTGTTCTGATTGACTAAAGAAGGCTGTTTTTGGATGAATGCTGCTTGTAGTCGCTGAAGCTGTTCGCAATGATGATTTGACCCCTTTCAAAAAATTTGTACTGGATTATTCCGGCACACAATAAAATCTTGTTTAGGTGCAAGGAAACTTTAGGAGTTAAGTGGACGGGAACGATTTAATCAAAACGTCGAACATTTATTAAACTAAGTTTGAATTTCCATAAACTGGTTTAATTAATTAGCACAAGAAAAAATTAACCCTCGTTTTTATTTAACAATTTAAGGATTGTCAACCTGTACCTAAGGCAATAAAAATACCTAGCTTCTCTAAAAAAAACAATTGATCTGTTCGCGCTTTTTTTAGTTTTTAAATACGTCAAACTCTTTCTTCATTTTTCATTTTTGCAACTTTTTGTTAAAAATAAAAAAAACTAGTGCACTGAATTCTTAAAAAAAGACCTTTGAAATGACGTGCCACTTACCCCATCATCCCTATTTAAATTTTAGGGGTTGTTCTCACAGCGCTAAGGGATGAAATCATGAAATAATTTCAGGTTGAAAATCGTGACAAAAGGTGTCCACCCTATATATTCTAGCCTTTGTTGGAAATGGTTAAAGTATATGAAATGGTCTTGTTTTCAGTGTAGGAAACTCATCATCCAACATTGAGAAAAATTTAAAAAATCATTTATTACGTAATTGTCCGTAAATTTCGACCCTTACCGTGAAATCTATGAAATTTTCTTCTGTGTCAGTTGAAAGTCATTTGGGAATCATTTGAAATTGAGATTCAATCCACTTGTCAGCAAGAAAATACTTACATCTTAAAATTTGTTGACAGAACAGAATGTCTAAATGGTTTCCAATTGTTTCCAAAAAACACTTTTTTTTGGTTTATAGTTCTGCTCCGCAACTACAATTATCTACAAAAAGCATTATCACTGGTATCAAACATATCCTTCTTGGAGTTGAAGAATCATAATTGCTTGAATATGTCGACTCAGTAGCTCAATCTTGTCGCGCATAAATCATCACGAAACCTTTCGGTTTCCGCTCGGTTTTCCATTTCTAGAAAAACCTTGATTTCGGTTCATAATTCATAAACACGTTGCAAAAATCTCCCACATGTTAAATAAAATAAAATAAAATAATGAGAAAAAGTAACGATGAATATTCTTATGAGAATTGGGATTAAAAATTACAGACAACAAACTATATACTATATATACAAACTATACTACTGATTATCTAATAATAAATTATAATTTATTTATATGATAATGTAATAAAAAATAAAACTTTTATGTCATTGAATAAATTTATTTAAGGACTTCTTTATTCAATGGTGTGTTTATGTGTCGACATTTTTACTACAATCGATATAGGGTATGTAAATGTTGTTAATAGCGCAGGTAACCAAGTTCTATTGTAAACTAATAAATCGTAGCACGTAGAACAATAATTGGAGAAACGTAAATACTGAATCGTAAAAGGTAGGAGTTTTATTATTTATTTTATCTTATCAGCCTATACTTTCCAATCCTGGTCCAGGAAATCGTACCAATTGAAATATAACGGCGAGTAACAATGTTTAAGCCTTTTAAGTTCGCTCAAAATGTGGGACCATCGTTAGGGATGATTCAATACGCATTAAACAATTATTGGAAGTTTGAAAATATTAAGGAACATTGCAATGTGTTAGAGGTGGGATGCGGTCCAGGTAATACCACTCACGATTATTTACTAGGACTGTTCCCTAAAACACTACAAACTTATATCGGCATTGATAAATCAAAACCAATGGTAGAGTACGCCCAGAAACATTACCAAAACGACCCAAGGCTAAAATTTAAATTAATGGATATTACAACGGACAGCTTACCGAATAACTTTCTGCAAGCTTTCGATCACGTATTATCATTTCAATGTCTTCAGTTTGTCTCTGACCATCGGTAGGTGTATTTATTTGATGTTCTTTATACTGTTCGACCTTTAGGAAATCACTATCAAACATCTACCGCATGACTAAACCTGGAGGTAATACTTTTATTACCTTACCGGCATGGTATATCATTGTTGATATTTACGAAGAACTTGCGCAAAGCGATATCTGGAAACCATACTTGAAAGATTATCGAGAGTGTGTAACTCCCACACAGTTCTGCGTAGAGCCACAGCTTCATTTTGAAACCATATTAAAGGAAGTGGGATTCTCTCCCGTTGTATGTGTTTCGATTGACAAAAATTTTGTCCTTTCCAAAAAATCGTTTTTGGGTATTTTTGCAAATTGTTAAATGTTTTTATTTTAATAACATTATGTAGCATTCGTGGATTCCATTTGTGTGTATCCGATTCCAAAAGAGTTGATGAACAATTTTCTAGAGGAAGTATTTGAAGGAATGAAAAGGAGAGGGTGTGTAAATGGTAACAGTCAAGATCGACACTACGTTACTACTCTGTGTAATTTATTCATCATATATGCTATTAAACCACACTTAAATTTCTCATGAGCTCATCCTTTGTGATGAGCAATTAAACTAACATGGTGTGTGAGAATTATTCCAAGTATTAGAATTTGGTAACGGTTCCCATAATATTACAGATCTATGTTTAAAAAAATATTGCATTGTATAGTTATAAAAGGTGTAAAAACGTCAAATAACTAATTTAAAAAGTGTTTTACAGGGTTAAATTATAAAAAAGCGCTTGAAATGAAATTATATACCTACTTGAATTAATACAATAAAGAAACCTTTTTCAAAATCCATGTATTCTTACAATATTACACAATAAAGTTGTTATATCGCCGCCATTCTGAACCTCACCCCAAGGTTAACCATCCTTGTACTACCTGTACGGTATAATGGTTAATAAAGAATTTATTATTATTATTATTATCACACATTTTGGGGAAAAAATGTTGAATTTCGCATAAGGAAAATGTGACATTTCCTTGAGAATCAAAGGACGCTCAAAAGAGAAAAAGTTACATACTGAAAGAACATGTTAAATCTACAGTGCGTGAATGGGGAGACGTGGGACGATGTTGAAAAGTTTAAAGTGGGGGAGGAAGTGGACTCGGATCACCAACCCCTGGAGGTGGAGTTAAAAGAGGATTGGAGTGATGATATTATAACAAAGAGAACTTGGAGAGAAGTGAAAGTGTGGTCTGATGAGGGTATAGAGGAAGGGGAGGAAGGTCTATGGGTGTTAGTCGAAAAAATGAATAGAGCGGTGAGGAAAAAAAGGATATGGTGGGTAAATGTGGAGCAATGAGTGAGAAGAGTTGGTGGAATGGAGAATGTAAAAAGGCGAGGAGAGATATGAGGGGTGGGAGGAGAAAGTGGAAGAGGGGTGAAATGAGTATGGAGGAATATAGGTCATTGAAAGTGATGTATAAAAGACATGTAGAAGGGAAAAAGTAAAATATAAGGTGCTTATGGAAGATAAGATAAGACGACTAGAGAACGAAGAGGACGTATGGAGATTCCTCAAGTGGGAAAGAAAGAAAGGAAAATATGAGAGGTGCAGGATAGAGATCGATAAATGGAGGGAGCGATGCATGGAGCTGATGTGGGGGACAGAAGACAGAGGTGAGGAGACGGAGAAGCAGAAGGTTGGTGGGAAAAATAAGACGACCAAGCAGGGGAAGATAAGCATGGAGGAGCTAGAATGTCTGTTATATAAAATAAAGAGGGGAAAGGCGGAGGGACCAGATGGGATACAAGGCGAGCAATGGAGGTTTACGGGAAAAATAGTGAGAGGAAAGATTTTGAAGATACTCAACAATATATGGGAAGGAGAAAGCTTACCAGAGGCGTGGAGAGTGGGTACAGTGTGTCCTGTGTACAAAGGAGGAGATAAAAAAGACGTACGGAACTATAGACCCATAAGTGTGCTAAATGTGGGGTACAAAGTGTTTGCGATGGTGATAAGGGATAGAATGGAGAAGGAAATAGAAGAGAAGGTAATGATACCGAACTGGCAGGCGGGCTTCAGAAAGGGAAGGAGCACTTTAGACAATATCTACATATTGAAACAGTTGGTCAGCAAGGAGTTCGGTAGCAAGGGTGGTAGGGTGTTTGCGTTATTTATAGACCTGAGGGCCGCATTTGACAGGGTAAATAGGGGGAAAGTTTGGGAAAGGCTAAGGTCGTTAAGGATGGATGAGAAGCTAGTAGAGGTGATGGAAGAAATATACAGAGAAACAAGATGTAGGGTGAAGGTGGGAGGAGACATTGGACATTCCTTCTGGACCAGAATGGGGCTACGGCAGGGCTGTCCGCTGAGTCCTAGCCTCTTTTCCATATTGATTGGGGACCTGGGGGACGTGTTACAGAGTAATCAGAGCGGCGGTATAGTGATTGGAAACAAGAAAGTGTGGGTGTTAGGATATGCAGATGATCTGGTGCTGATGGCGACGAGAGATGGTGAGATGAGGGAGATGATCAGGGTAACAAAGAAATACATGGATAAAAGAGGGCTCGAGGTGAACGTAAACAAGACCAAGATGGTGGAGTTTCAGAAGAAGAGGGGTAGAAGTAAGAGGGGAGAATGGAACTGGGGAAACGAGGCTATTGAAAGCGTGGATGAGGTAACGTACCTAGGGTACAAGATAAGGTACGATAACAATGATAATGGACACATCAGAGAGTTGGCAAGGAAAGGAAATGCGACAGTGGGGCAAGTGTGGGGCCTGGGAGAAAGATGGATGGGTGGTGATATCCGGAAAAGGACGTGGTTATTTGATAGACTTGTGAAAAGTGTGATGCTGTACGGGGCGGAGGTGTGGGGGTGGGAGGAAAGAGCGCAACTAGAAAATATACAAATTAAATATTGGAGATGGGTGCTGGGGTTAGACAGGGAAACACCGGGTTACGTGGTGGAGGAGGAGATAAAGATGACGAAGTTACGTATAGAAGCGGGAAGGAGAGCGATGGTTTTCGAAGAAAGGATGGAAAGAAGCGATGAAGGAGAGATCTGAGGTGAAGAACGGTAAAATAAGGCAGGGGCAGGAGGAAAGAAGGAGATATTATGAAAGAGGGGGATATGCAAGAGAGGAGGTAAAGTGGAAGAGAGAGGCGGGGCGGGATATAACCTCGGAAATTGTAAGGAGAGATGAGGATGTACAAACGCAGGAAAGGAGGATGAAGATAAGAGAGGGAAGGTTCAATGAAAAATACAAGGTCTTAGTGACGGAAGATTTGCCAAGATACCTAAATGGAATGGGTAACATACAGAGTAAGAGGATAGTGGCTCGATTTAGAGTGGGAAATGAGGAGAACGATAACAAATATAGGCTGGAGGAGGAGAAGAGGCTGTGTAGACTGTGTGGAGAAGACAGAGAAAATATAGAGCATTTGGCGGAGAACTGTGGGGAACTAAAGGAGCATGAGGGTGGATGGAGAGGGCTGCTAGGGGAGGATGGAATGGGGAAGAAATGGATGGAAGAAGTTTTAGAGTGTAGAAGAAGAAAGGGAGGGTATTAATGTGTGTGTATATCGTATATGGATATCAGTCCATCGCTCAAGCTGAAATCTCCCGAAAGAAAATTTCTTGAACCACATCGAATGCGATAGGTACATATTTTTCTCGCCGCCAAGCCACTGCGACTTTACAACCAAGTTTGTACTCATAGAGTCAACATCCGTGAATTAAGGTATTATTCGTTTCCATTTTCCTCTTAAAAGAGGTAAGTGTACGAAAAAACCTATCGTTACATACCAGAATTGCCTGGACGTAATAGAAACCGGAAAGATTTTGAGAATCATCGAAATCTAAAATTGACATGGCAACCAATTGGCGAGTCGTAGATAAGAAGGAGGACGCCAAGACACAAACATTCATTGTCAATGAACCAAACTTCCTTGAACAATATATCGGCTATATTCCGCCATCGTCTCTACGTCAACTTCATTAAGACAAAGTTCAAGCTCTTCTCCAAGATAAGGGGGGGGGGGGGGGGGGGGGTGTCGTGACGAAAATGGCGTGTGAAGAGGGAACGACAGGTCTCAGACAGTTGTTTTCCTAGACTTGAGAAAAGCGTTTCATCTAGTATCACACGCCATTCTTCTTAATAAACTGGAAATGTATAATTTTAGCAGAGGCAGTATTCAACTACTTACTACTTATATATAAAACAGGAGTCAATTTGTTAGCTTCTACAATATGTTATCAACGGAATTGCCAGTGGTTCATGGAGTTCCTCAAGGATCAATCCTTGGTCCGCTGTTATTTCTAATTTACGTCAACGACTTAGCTTTAAATGTAAATTCTAATTTGATGTTATATGCTGATGATTCAATTCCTCAAGAACACTAGACGAAACGGTACATCTTTCAGAAATCGCAAAGCAAATGGTCAAGGAGGTTCTCAACATGTAAAATTATACAGAGGGCTCCATCAAGAAAAATTTCGTTTTGTCACAGATTATTGAAGAACCCTGTACATGTAAAAATATTTTCCTGAAATGCGCCCTTAACAAAAAATTAATAACTGCGTTTCAATGAAACCATTTTGGTCTCGCAACAAGAGATGTCTGATGCACTGTTGAAGGATCCTGTATATTTGAATATTAAGTATTATCGCTCTATGAAAAGCAAGTCGTATATTTTGAGTGCTGCTAATGCCAGTTTAATTACTTACTTCCCGTTCCCATAAAATCAATGTAGTCCATTACCGTGTGAAATGCGAAAAAAGGAATTATACTTGTTTTTAATATCATTATAATATTATTAGTTAGAGAATTTTTGTTTTCGTCTGTTAGTGTGATTTTTCATATTGTGTTAATTGCTATACATCACCGATCAAGGCTGGTTGTAGAATGTTTAATTTTTCGGGTTACCTACTGGTAATATTATTTTTATTTTAACAGCTTAATTCAATCACCAGGATTATCTAAAGTATTTGTTATTGTGTTCAGGCCTGTGCAGTTTAGTGAAGTAGTCAACCTACCTAGTGTTGGTAAGAGTTTTATATATTTATTTTTGTTTTTTTTAAATTTCAGTTCCGCCCCATGAAGGGGGGGGGTTGAGGGTATCAACAGTTGTGGTCATTAACCCTATACACTTACAAACACCCGTGTCCGGAGGTATTTTTCAACACCATCCGGTCGGGATTCGAACTCCAGACCGCCAGATATAGTTGAGTGCTATACGAACGGTACATCCACTACACCAAAAACGGTCACATTTCTGTTGTTGTTTTAACTCTTGTTCCGGTAAAGCTCTTTACGAGGGTGGGTGAAACATCGACTTTTCGTTCGGTCCAACAAATCGATTTTATCTTATTCAAAATTTTGGCTCTTAAAGAAAAATGGAGTAATCATTTTATACTCCCTAAGTACGTAATTGCCGTTGTTTCTTGTATTGTTTCTCCATAACCCAGTGTTATTGTATGATATTTGGGAAGTCTGTTTTTGTAATAAGAAAATGGCACAAAAACACCTAACCCTCAAAAAACTTCTACAAGATGGTCGTCAAATACCTAACTCCTACAAAGTTTGTTTCCATCCATAAAAATATTTTATTTATTCTTAGTTTACCAAAAACCACAAATCTTAATTAAATTGTTCCGTGTTTGGTAAGATGTATATTTCTCATTTCTGGCACAATTTTTCAAACGTTCAACCAAAACAGTACCTATCGTCACCTTCTATTCTGAAATTCTAAATTTCCTAATGATTTACCATGAAGCGGCCCCTTTCCGGCACCCATGATCGCGGTCATCTCATCGCCGAGCAATCTCGTCGCCGAGGGTGACTGAGAAATGTTTGCAACAATCGCGCGTAAAAACTTGATGTTTAATATGTTATTATAACTTTTGGTTGGTGTTGAGATGGCTCGGTGAAGAGATGCCTCGGCGATGAGATGGCTGATCAGCGATGAGGTGGCTCGGCGATGAGATGGCCGCGATGAATCGGCGGGGCTGACTCCGATCACCGGTTTCTTCCCAATCAGATTCGTTGAAATGATTTTCACAATTTTCTGTTTTGCATGGTGCAAAAGCAGACGAGCACGATAGTCCATATCTCACGCAACTGAACAGATTGTACATGTAAACTTGGTTTATATAATTTATTCAATTCATATGTTATTGTTATTAATTTGCAGGAAACCAAATTCTATTATAAACCAATAAATAATCGTAGCACGTAGAAGAAGTGCAAAAACGTAAATGCTGAATTGAAAAGGTAAGAGATTTATTATTTTTTAATCTTATTGGCTTATACTTTCCATTCCTGGTCCAGTAAATCGTACCAATTGGAATATAACGGCGAGTAACAATGTTTAAACCTTTTAAGTTCACCCAAAATGTGGGACCATCGTTAGGGGTGATTGAATACGCATTAAACAATTATTGGAAGTTTGTAAATATTAAGGAACATTGCAATGTGTTAGAGGTGGGATGCGGTCCAGGTAATACCACTCACGATTATTTACTAGGACTGTTTCCTAAAACACTACAAACTTATATCGGCACCGACAAATCAAGACCAATGGTAGAGTACGCCCAGAAACAATACCAAAACGACCCAAGGCTAAAATTTGAATTAATGGATATTACAACAGACACCTTACCGAATAAATTTCTGCAAGCTTTCGATCACGTATTATCATTTCAATGTCTTCAGTTTGTTTCTGACCATCGGTGAGTTATTTCTTTTGATATATTTTATACTGTTCGACCTTTAGGAAATCACTATCAAACATCTACCGCATGACTAAACCTGGAGGGAATACTTTTTTTACCTTACCGGTACGGTCTGTCCTTTTTGATGTTTACGAAGAACTTGCGCAAAACGACATCTGGAAACCATACTTGAAAGATTATCGAAAGTTTTTAACTCCCACACAGTTCTTCGTAGATCCACAGCCACAGCTTCATTTTGAAACCATATTAAAGGAAGTGGGATTCTCTACAGTTGTATGTGTTTCGTTTGACCAAAATGTTGTCCTTCCCAAAAAGTTGTTTTTTGGTATTTTTTCTAAATTGTATAATGTTTTTATTTTAATAATATTTTGTAGCATTCGTGGATTCTGTTTGTGTGTATCCGATACCAAAAGACTTGATGGACAATTTTTTGGAGGAAGTATTTGAAGGAATGAAAAGGAGGAAGTGTGTGAATGACAACAATCAAGATGAGCAGTACGTTACTACTCCGTGTAATTTCTTAATCGCATATGCTATTAAACCACACTTGAATTCCTTAGCAGCTAATTCTTTGTGACCGATTTTTGAAAATGTGAAAAAAAAACGTGACCTTGACATACTCGAGCGCGTCAGATTTTTTATACAGACGATTCAGCTTGATGTCCTAGTCGTCGTAAATGACAATCTGACAATTATATGAAGAAATATTGTTAATCTGACAATTTGAAAACAAAATTTCTTTTTTTGTTTTGTTCTGTTTTTTTTTCTGTTTTTTCTGTTCACATTATTGAAATAAGCACTGTTCTGTATGTACTTAACTTACCTTGTCTTAATATGACGCGCTCGTGTTTTTCTGAGAGGACCGATTTTTTTTTACTAATATGATCGGCTACCCTCAACGCACACCCCTACATTAAGGGTTCATATATATTTAAAAATATGTTACATTGTATGGTTATGCGAGTTGTAAAAAAGTCAAATAAATAATCTAATAATATATTATACAACGAGCATATAACAGAAGCTATCAATTACGAGAACGAATTTTTACGAAACGAGCCGTAGGTGAGTGAAGTAAATCGTTCGAATGATTAATAGCCCTTATATGCGAGACCTTGTAAGACCCTTGACCCGGTAGCCGGAGCCCTATGCTTATAGGTACTATCGGGTAAGGGTTTGTTAAATCGGTTTTCCTCTCGGGTACCTCAGTCGGAGATGTTCCAATGAATTCGTACAGTGGTAAATGAAATTGTTTTATTATAATGCTAGTTAAACGAAAAGTAATTATAATGTAATGCTAACGAAACAGAAATTAATTATACAATATAAATTATTATGTACCCAGTAAATATTTAAATAAACTAAAACATCCGCGGCTGCCCTCTACCGGTTCCAAGTTACAACTACCAATGGTTGACACTTGACAGGTGTAACTTGGTATCCCGCGTCCTCGTGTTTTAACTGAAATTAAACGTTCATTAATTATCAAGAATTAATTAAAGTGGTGATTCGGATGCTGGTGAGTGAATACGAAACGGTGAATGAAGGCGAAAATGCTTTTGGCTTAATTAAGTTACGCCAATTAACCTTTTCAATTCAACAGGTGGTTATCTATTTTCAATGGCGGTTAAAAGGTTCGTTCACAATGAAGTTGTCAACAAAATACGGATGCTGTTGGAAATTAAACGGGATTGAATTAATTTACGTAAGTATCGGAACAACTTCTATTAATTATTAACGCAATTGTTTTTAAGTTGAACACGGTAACCTAGACTCCAGCCTATACAAGCCAATATGTCTAGGGTTAGGGTTAATAAAGTAGTCACCTTCCAGCCTATTCAAACCAATACATGTGATTACTTTATTAGCCGGGATATCAAATAAGGGTAACTAGATTCCAGCCTATTCAAGCCAATATACCTAGCTTCTTATTTGCAGGGTAGTTAACGGTGAATTATACGGGGAATTTATACGGTCGGTAACGGTTAGTGGTTATGAAATGAATATGGTAAATGGTATGATCTCATCTGATTTTGCATGCGGTTACTGCGGTTATATATCCTTTTTGGAAGTAAGAGTGGGCATGAGTAGCAGTAGGGATTAATGCGTGCACATCATGTTTACACCGTGTTTACATTGCTTCGCCTGCCCTCTCTTATTTCCAATTTTCATTATTTTACAGATTTCTTCGAAATCTCCCTCATTTAAATAATTATTAAAATTGGTTACCTTACAACCTCAAAATATTTTTGGGTTGTAAACAATTGGTACATATGAATAAGAAATATCTCTTGACCTTTTGTCCCAAAGGCACTATTGAAGAACGGAGGACGAGTGAGCAACCCTGTATATTAGGACATACACTTTAACGGAAAGTATGATTTAAAACTAATTTAAATAACAATAGTAACAATCTCCATATAATTTTCATTGGGAGTTACCAAGCGTGTAAAAGTTTGGCCCCCCCTCCAGGATTGTTATCAATGACCCACTGAACAATATTAGAGGGGGGGAAAGTTGAACGGCCGCCATCTTGTCCGCCATCTTGAAAATACCCGCGAACCTATTTTTGGCTATATCTTAGCAACCGTATGTCCAAATCGAACGTACGTAGACTCTAATTGCACAGTTTTGTATTCCTAAGATAAATTGTTATATAACCGAAATTGATAATCCTAGCGGATTTAATGTTTTTGGGCTTAAAAGCTTAAATTATGGAATATGTAAAAAAAACGCTAAAAAACATATCACTTTTGATTTTATTATTATTAATCTTTTAGATCTCGCTTTTATGAATAAAATGCAAAAACAATCAACGAAATCCGAGCACTGGTTACCAAAATATACAAGATTTAGGAATAGGTACCGCACCTTTGCTCAGCACACAATAATTGGGAGTTACAGGTCAAATTGAAAATTTCATAAGTTTGTTCTCTACAAAATGTGCGAATTAATACTAAATACATACATCAATTTTTGAAGGCTTATGCCCCATTCGCGATTCACTCGCCCTCATAAGAATAATGATCGCCATGACATGAATCAGATCCGAAAAACCGTACCGGTGAATAAATCGAAAATAACCGAATTAATACAAATTTTATAAATGAATCATTTTTTATATATTTTTAAAGTTTTATGCGTTTCGCACCTTGTCGTTTTTTTAATTAATTAATTTAATTTAGGCTTTTAGGGAGAAGAGGTGACCATCAAATGACAAGTATTATTATACGGAACACTTTACGCAGACATTTGCAAAGAGCAGTGCAATTTAATGATTTTTTTCTTGAATTGCATCAGTTTCCACAATTCTGCTTGTAACCACATTTAAGAATCTCAATGCAAGCGGGGCTGACTTCCGGAATTGTTATCCACACGGGAAGGAATCTGTGATCGAGTTTCTTCCACCCATGTTGAATTGGATGTGGGGCTTGAAGCTCAGCCTTATGTGCCCTGCTCCAAATGGTAGCTTGGTAAGCTGCTCTCTTGCAGTGTAATAGGAGAACGTCTTGTGTCGGATGCATCATTTATAAACTTTTGTTTCGGTGACAGAATATTAACTTTCGTTGTTGATTAATGGATTCTGCACCGCCTCCATAAACTTGAATAAAGAAAGGCTTCAAAGCTTTGAACTTTGTAGACTCCAAATTTCACCACTGCGAATGGATTTTCCATCATTTGGACGATGACCTGAATTACAGTGTCTGGGTTCCTTTTCCAGGCACTGAATTCCGTCCTTTTAGACTTTTAGAGCGTCCTCTCAGTGAGGAAGTGGAGTCACAACCCGTAAGTGTGACAAACAATGGACGTGCAAACTACACTGCTCTTTGCAAATGCCCTTGTGTAAATTAATCCGTATAATAATTGTCATTTGATGTTCACCTCTTCTTCCTAAAAGCCTAAATTAAATCAATTAATTAAATAAACGAGAAGGTGCGGCACAAAAAAAATTATTAATTTATAAAATTTGTATTAATTCGGGTATTTTCGATTTATTCACCGGTACGGTTTTTCGGATCTGATTCATGTCATGGCGATCATTACTCTTATGGGGGCGAGGGAATCGCGAATGGGGCATAAACCTTCAAAAATTGATTACACTTAATTAATGCATGTATTTAGTAGTAATTCGCATATTTTGTAGAGAGCAAACTTATGAAATTTTTAATTTGACCTGTAACTACCAATTATTGTGCTCAGCAAAGGTGCGCTACCTATTCCTAATTCTTGTATATTTTCGTAACCAGTGCTCGGATTTCGTTTATTGTTTTTGCATTTTATTCATAAAAGCGAGATCTAAAAGATTAATAATAATAAAATAAAAAGTGATATGTTTTTTAGCGTTTTTTTTTACATATTCCATAATTTAAGCTTTTAAGCCCAAAAACATTGAATCCGCTAGGATTATCAATTTCGGTTATATAACAATTTATCTTAGGAATACAAAACTGTGCAATTAGAGTCTACGTACGTTCGATTTGGACATACGGTTGCTAAGATATAGCCAAAAATAGGTTCGCGGGTATTTTCAAGATGGCGGACAAGATGGCGGCCGTTCAACTTTCCCCCCCCTCTAATATTGTTCAATGGGTCATTGATAACAATCCTGGAGGGGGGGCCAAACTTTTACACGCTTGGTAACTCCCAACATTACATTGTTACGTACTACAATACGAAGACTCACAGCCTCCCTTTAATATTTTGAATATGATGAGGTTGCTGTCATTCTTAGGTGATATCTAAAAATTGTAATAGTATCAGTAAAATTATAACATAACAACTCAAGAGAACTCAACTCACCAAAGATGTAGAGAATCAGGGGTTATAGCATTATAATGATTACAAAATTAACCGGTACACACATTATTTATAATATTAATAACTGAGGAACCCCAACAGGGTATTCACACAAAAAGGGAGCCTGAATGTCAAAATAGAAAACAGATGTCTCTAGTGTAAAACAAAACAGAATGAAAGTAATTAGAAAAAGAGCGGAGAATTATATACACAGCGTGTTGATGAAATTGTTCTGGAACGTCACGATTTCATTCAAGAGGCCAGGATCTCTGTTAAAAGAATCACCCGAGTTTAAGATGTGTTCGGCAAATGCAGAGGGTTGACTAAGTAAAGGTTATTATTTCTGATGGCAATGGAATGTTCTTTGATACTGGTTTCAAAAGATCTCACAGTCTGTCCAATATAAAATGAGGGGCATTAGCTACAAAACAATTGGTATATCCTCGACTTTTCAAGCGTCATACGTTTATCTTTGTTATTCACCAGTAAGGTATGTAAAGTATCTTTATTGGCAAATGAAATATGGATATTGTATCGTCTAAAAATATTTCTGATCTTGTGAGTTATGTTCGGGTAAAGCTGCAGGGATCTGAAATTATAGTTGTCAGAGGCCGAATTATCAGGAGTTAAACGGATTGGGTTAAGGGAACGTTTAATTTTGGAGGACAATTTGTTGATTGGGTACCCATTATTAAAAGCTAATTGTGTAATTAGGTTAAGTTCTGAATTAAAATGTGGCCGGGACCGTTTACAAACCAGCAAGCTTATGGGAGATAGGGTGGTCGGAAGCGTAAGGGATGAGATTATCAGTTGCCGTTGGTTTTCTGTATATTATGCTGTATTCAATATTGCGTTTATGTTTATGTAAGGTAATATCTAAAAATTCTCGCATGTATTGTCACGAGACCTCCCTCGTATGAACACAAAAAATAAGTATGGCACAATATATGTACACTGTACAGGGTGTCCATTTAGTAGCCCGTTCTTCAAGTACGGCTTTATTGTTAAATCCATTAAAAAATAATTATACGGGATGGCAATTAGGTTGTATGAAGCACAATTGCAAATTAGTTAGACACATACAGGGTGCCTCCAAAAGGTATGGTGCATAAAACTTATATTTTTCTAAATGGAATGACCCACTTTTTTTAAGCGCAAATGTAGGGGCCTTGGGTAAACTTTTTAGTCGTACAAGTTATTAATTAATAAGGACATATTTTTTTGCTAAATATCAACCCTTCCATTATATGCTTGTATTTTTTTAACGTCTTGTTTTTGTTTTTACGTAAGTTCGGTGGTGGACTTGGGTTGAATCAGAGTATACAATCGTGACGAAACATTAAATTATTTCATATAGGACGTTCACTTTTTTTTGCTCCAAACATCGACATCTTCAAACTAATTTTTCTTCATTTTTTTAAATAGCACACCATATTTATTATTGCATATTTGGAATCCCCGGTCAATTTTAGTGCAACTTTATTAAGCTTACCCTATACCTAAGCGCGATAGTTTTTTCGTAAATTGAGATTTTCTATTCTTTACGGCAGTAGATAGTAGCTTACCGGCATGGTGTAGCGTTTTTGATATGCACGAAGAACTTGCGCAAAACGATATCTGGAAGCCATATTTGAAAGATTATCGAATGTGTTTAACTCCCATACAGTTCTGCGTAGAGTCACAGCTCCATTTTGAAACCATATTAAAGGAAGTAGAATTCTGTCCCGTTGTATGTGTTTCGCTTGACACAAACTTTGTCCTTCTCAAAAAGTCGTTTTTGGGTATTTTTGTAAATTGCTTAATGTTTTTATATTAATAATATTTTGTAGCATTCGTGGATTCCATTTGTATGTATCCGATTCCAAAAGACTTGATGGACAATTTTGTGGAGGAAGTATTTAAAGGAATGAAAAGGAGAAATTGTGTGATTGGTAACAGTCAAGATCGTCAGTAGGTACTGCTCGATCCAATTTATGAATCGTAAATGCTATTAAATCACATTTGAATTCCTTAGGTGCTAAATCTTTGTGATGAATATTTAAACCAACATGGTGCTTAAGAGAATTCTATTAAAACTTGATAACGGCTCCCATGATATTACAAATCTAGGTCAAATCTAGGTCAAAGTAGCAACTGCGGAAAACTCAGTTTCGCAAAGGTAGAATGTTGGAAATGGTTAAAGTATATGAAGTGGTCTTGTTTTCAGATCCAACATTGCCCAAAATTTAAAAAAGTAATTTATTACGTAATTGTCCGTAAATTTCGACCCCTGCCGTGAAGTCTATGAAGTTTTCTTCTGTGTCAGTTGAAAGTCATTTGGGAATTATTTGAAATTGACATCCAATCCACTAGTCAGCAAGAAAATACTTACATCTTGAAACTTGTTGACAGAATAGCTAAATGGTTTCCAATTGTTTCCAAAAAACACTTTTTTTGGATCATTATAGTTCTGGTCCACAACTACAGTTATCTACAAAAAGCATTAACTTTATCACTGGTACCTATCAAACATATGTGTGTTTGATTCTTGGAGTTGAAGAATCATCATTGCTTGAATATGTCGACCAGTAACCCAATCTTGTCGAGTATAAATGATCACGAAACGTTTCGGTTTCCGCTCGGTTTTCCATTTCTAGAAAAACGTTGATTTTGGCTCATAATTCATAAACACGTTGCAAAAATCTCCCACATGTTAAATTAAAAAAAATAAGGATAAAAAGTAATGATGAATATTCTTATGAGAATTATGATTAGAAATTACAGAGAACAAACTATACTTACAGACATATACCTACTGATTATAGAATAATAAATTACAATTATATGATAATGGAATAAATAATAAAACTTTTATGTCATTGAATAAATTTATTTAAGGACTTCTTTATTCAATGGTGTGTTTATGTATCGACCTTTTTACTACACTGATATAGGTATGTAAATGTTAATTACGCACGTAACCAACTTCTATTGCAAACTAATAAATCGTAGCACGTAGAACAATAATTGGAAAAACGTAAATTCTGAATCGTAAAAGGTAAGAGTTTTATTATTTATTTTATCTTATTGGCCTATACTTTCCAATCCTAGTCCAGGAAATCGTACCAATTGAAATATAACGGCGAGTATAAACGATGTTGAAGCCTTTTAAGTTCGCCCAAAATGTAGGACCATCGTTAGGGATGATTGAATACGCATTAAACAATTATTGGAAGTTTGTAAATATTAAGGAACATTGCAATGTGTTAGAGGTGGGATGCGGTCCAGGTAATACCACTCACGACTATTTACTGGGACTGTTCCCTAAAACACTACAAACTTATATCGGCACCGATAAATCAAGACCAATGGTAGAGTACGCCCAGAAACATTACCAAAACGACCTAAGGCTAACATTTCAATTATTGGATATTACAACAGAAAGATTACCGAATAATTTTCTGCAAGCTTTCGATCACGTATTATCATTTCAATGTCTTCAGTTTGTCTCTGACCATCGGTAGGTGTATTTCTTTTGATGCACTTTATACTGTCCGATCTTTAGGAAATCACTATCAAACATCTACCGCATGACTAAACCAGGAGGGAATACTTTTATTACCTTACCGGCATGGTGTAGCGTTTTTGATATTTACGAAGAACTTGCGCAAAGCGATATCTGGAAGCCATACTTGAAAGATTATCGAGAGTGTGTAACTTCCACACAGTTCTGCGTAGATCCACAGCTTCATTTTGAAACCTTATTAAAGGAAGTGGGATTCTCTCCCGTTGTATGTGTGTCGATTGACAAAAATTTTGTCCTTTCCAAAAAATCGTTTTTGGGTATTTTTGCAAATTGTTTAATGTTTTTATTTTAATAACATTATGTAGCATTCGTGGATTCCATTTGTGTATATCCGATTCCAAAAGAGTCGATGGACAATTTTCTAGAGGAAGTATTTGAAGGAATGAAAAGGAGAGGGTGTGTAAATGGTAACAATCAAGATGGGCACTACGTTACTACTCTGTGTAATTTATTAATCGTATATGCTATTAAACCACACTTAAATTCCTCAGGAGCTAATTCTTTGTGATGACTGATGAGCAATTAAACTAACATGGTGTGTGAGAATTATTCTAAGTAAGTACATATTAGAATTTGGTAACGGTTCCCATGATTTTACAGATTTATATTTACTTAAACAAATATTGTATTGTATGGTTATATGAGTTGTAAAAACGTGAAATAACTAATCTAAAAGGTGTTTTACAGGGCCAAATTATAAAAAACCGCGTGGAACAAAATTATATACTTGAATTAATACAATAAAGAAATCCATGTATTCTTGCAATATTACGTAATAAAGTTGTTATATGGCCGCCATTTTATTATCAGACATTTTGGGGAAAAAAATGTTGAAATTCGCATAAAGAAAATGTGACATCTTCTTGAAAAACAAAGGACGCTCAAAAGAGGAAAAGTTACATAATATTAAAGAACATGTTAAATCTACAGTGCGTATCAGTGGCGCACTCGGGGGGGGGGGGGGGGGGGGGCGGAATTTTGAACAATAAAGTTATTTTGCCAACAAATACCTTAGCCATCAAAATTTAGCAATATTGCTGTACCGTAGGTAGTGTAGCTGTAGGTATACAAAAAAGTGGTTGGATACGCACCACGCACCACTTTGTTTCTTCGATGAAGTTAGATAGTCCGCTTAACTTTTCTCAAATATTTTTGACCCCCCGAAACAAAAACCTGGGTGCGCCCCTGGTGCGTATAAGGTTGGGCATTATCAGTCCACCGATCAAGTTGAAATCTCCCGAAGAAAATTTCTTGAACCACTTCTGTGGCATCATCTTCGAATGCGATAAGTATATATTTTTTTCGCCGCCACTGCGACTTTACTAATCAACTAATCAACCTCCGTGGATTAAAATATTATTCGTTTCTATTCGGAACTAATCAATTGTCGCCAAATATATGTACCTATGTGTAAGAACAAAAGAAGGATTCGCACTAAAGTGAAAGTGAATAACAGATAACAAACAACTGCTATCGATCAACAATTTAATAGTATATTAAAAATCATGGGTCAAAAGACCAAAATTTTGAAGCATTAATACAACTTGAAACAATTATCAAAAGGTGCGAATCCTTATAGAATCCTAATTTCAACGAACTTCAAATCTATAACTAATTTATGGCATATAGGTATAATATAGTATAGGCCTATTATATACTCTTTGGTATAGGTATAACTAATCCCCCCTCCCACCGCAGGCACAAGCACCCCGGATTCTGCACAAATGAGTGATTGTTTTTCTTTCCACCCTTAAGGGCAATGGGGGCGGAGAGGGCGACAGAAGTTGTAAATCACAAAAAAATGTTGGAGGAAATAAAAGTAAAAAAAGATCGTTTTTCTCCGAACATATGGTATGCAATTTTCCCCCTTTCCACCCCCAAAGATGAGGTTGGAGTTGGGGTTGAAATTTGCAATTTGAGAATAGTTTTTTTATGGGGAATTCAAAAATGCAATAGAAAATAGGTAAGTTCCCATTTAAGTTTTCAAAACTCACCCCCGCTTCGCCCCCCAGGGGGGTAGGAGTAATGTTTACGTATCAAGAGGGAAGAAAATTAAATTCTCAAATGGGGAAGGTTTTGAGAATTTAATTTTCTTCCCTTATCTTCGACTACCCCATTTTGAGGATTCTCTCCAACGGATATCGATTCCATCAAGTTTACGTATCATGACTGAATAGGTTTCAAAAAATAAAGGAACAGTGTTTTTTTTCTTGAGATATTCAACGGTGTATATTTTAACTTTAACGGCCTCCCCACGACAAACGGGTGAACCGATTAAAAAATCTACCAAAGATTTGGAATCAGCAAGGAATTTCCTATACGATGACACCATGTCCAGCTTCCAGCTTTCTAAACCCTGTAACATTGTGCAACGCACAGACAAGACACACAGACATCCAGACGAATTTAATAACCAACTTAAAGCAAGAATATTTCAAAATTAGTCTTATGAAACATGTTTTTTATACTATTTTTGTACTTTGCCCGTTTTATGCCGCTTTTAAACAATATTTTTTACTTTATTCGATTTAGGGATTTTTGTGGTGGTTCGTAATTTCTTAATTTTAAAATTGAAAAATCTGATCTTGTGCTTTATCCAAATTCTGTTACAAAACACGAGTATGGAAGGTATCTTAGGGGAAGCTATATGGAAGATAATCAAGATAAATTTGTATGTACGCCCCCTGAAATACGTGAACGGTTCATTTCAAACGATTCCAGTGGAAAAAATCTAGGGGGATGCCATCTGGGGATCTAACCGGCTATTGTGTTTGTGACTCCTCAGTAACAAATGAGAAGGTCTTCAAACTTAAGGATCATTTAACCTCTCCTTTCGAGTAGGGTTCCTACACCCCATACGGAGTTACAAACTAATGCATAACAATTGACCCCTTCAAATAGAAGTCGATGTGTTTTGGGATTTTTCTCATAACGTTTCATTTTGAAGAGTTTTACGATGGTAGGTATACATTTTCCTTGAGACACCGTGTTAACGGGGTAGATTTATTGCAAATGTTTACAGCCAACTAACTATACAGTTGGGCATTATCTAAGATGTTATGGTACGGTGTGGGATCTGAATTATAAGTTGAAATGAAAACTTCCAGTGATTTTATTTGGTTTAATAAAGGAAACCCTAACAATAAAAATGGTGAGCGTTAAAACAATATTAGATATAGGAGCGTCTCACGTAATACCAACTTATTTATTTCAATTTTCTAATAAAAATGCCCTCGACATTGCCTTATGGCTGTTAACATTTTCGCTTGAACAAATACTTTATCTACTTTAAGCACGAACACTATTCGCACCGTACAAATTAACTTGCGCATAAGCTGATAATATTCAATGGTGTGATTATGGTGGCACTTTGTAGCTGTTATGTAAATGTTATCAATTTTCATTACCAAATTCTATTGTAAACCCAATAAATCGTAGCACGTAGAAGAATTGGAAACACGTAAATACTGAATCGAAAAGGTAGGTAAGAGTTTTATTATTTTTTGGCCTATACTTTCCATTATCCTGGTCCAGGAAATCCGTACCAATTGAATAATATAACAGCGAGTAACGATGTTGAAGCCTTTTAAGTTCGTCCAAAATGTAGGACCATCGATGGGGATGATTGAATACGCATTAAACAATTATTGGAAGTTTGTAAATATTAAGGAACATTGCAATGTGTTAGAGGTGGGATGCGGTCCAGGTAATACCACTCACGATTATTTACTGGGACTGTTCCCTAAAACACTACAAACTTATATCGGCACCGATAAATCAAGACCAATGGTAGAGTACGCCCAGAAACATTACAAAAACGACCCAAGGTTAAAATTTGAATTAATGGATATTACAACAGACAACCTACCGAATAAATTTTTGCAAGCTTTCGATCATGTATTATCATTTCAATGTCTTCAGTTTGTCTCTGACCATCGGTAGGTGTATTTCTTTTGATCTCCTTTATACTGCTCGACTTTTAGGAAATCACTATCAAACATCTACCGCATGACTAAACCTGGAGGGAATACTTTTATTACCTTACCGGCATGGTACATCATTGTTGATATTTACGAAGAACTTGCGCAAAGCGATGTCTGGAAACCATACTTGAAAGATTATCGAGAGTGTGTAACTCCCACACAGTTCTGCCTAGAGCCACAGCTTCATTTTGAAACCATATTAAAAGATGTGGGATTCTCTCCCGTTGTATGTGTTTCGATTGACAAAAATTTTGTCCTTTCCAAAAAATCGTTTTTGGGTATTTTTTCAAATTGATTAATGTTTTTATTTTAATAACATTATGTAGCATTCGTGGATTCCATTTGTGTGTATCCGATTCCGAAAGACTTGATGGAGAATTTTCTAGAGAAAGTATTTGAAGGAATGAAAAGGAGAGGGTGTGTAAATGGTAACAGTCTAGATGGGCACTACGTTACTACTCTGTGTAATTTATTAATCGTATATGCTATTAAACCACACATGAATTCCTCAAGAGCTAATTCTTTGTGATGAGCAATGAAACCAATGTGTTGTGTGAGAGTTATTCTAAATATTAGAATTTGGTAACGGTTTCCATAATATTACAGATCTATGTTTCAAAAAATATTGCATTGTATGGTTATATTATATGAGTTGTAAAAACGTCAAATAACTAATCTAAAAGGTGTTTTACAGGGTCAAATTATAAAAAAATTGCTTGGAACAAAATTATATACAATAAAGAAACATTTTTGAAAACCCGCGTATTCTTGCAATGTTACGTAATAAAGTTGTTATATTATCGCCGCCATTTTATTATCACACATTTTGAGGAAAAAATGTTAAAATTCGCATAAGGAAAATGTGACAACAAAGGACGCTCAAAAATGAAAAGGTTACATACTGAAAGAATATGTTAAATTTACAGTGTGTTTGAGGTTGGCTATTATCAGTCCATCGGTCAAGCTGAAATCTCCCGAAGAAAATTTCTTGAACTGCTTCTGTGGCATCATCTTCGAATGCGAAACATATTTTTCGCGCCGCGACTGCTACTTTAATACCAAGTTTGTACTCATAGAAAGGTATTATTCGTTTCCATTTTGAACGATTCAAATTCGGAACTAATAAAGTGTCGCCATGTATCTGACAAAGGAAAAATTCGTACTAAAGCAAACAACAAACAACTGCTATCGATCAACAATTTAAAAGTGTAGGTAATTCAAAAACAAGGGTCATAAGACCACAATTTTGAAGCACGAATTCAAGTTTAAACAAGTATCAAAAGGTACGAATTCTTATAGAATTCTAATTTCAACCAACTTCAAATTTGTAACTAATTATGGCACATAACTAAGCCCCCCCCCCCCCACCTCAGACACAAGCACCACGGATTTTGCACAAATGACTGATTGTTTTTCATTCCACTCTTAAAGGAGATTCAAATACAAGAGAGAAGGACGAAGATCCGGGAAGGGAGGTATAACGAAAAGTACTTGAGGGAAAGGGGAGGTATAGGGATGAAGAAGACGGTGGCACGGTTCAAGGTGAGAATTGAGGAAGAAGCCAACAAATACTGGTTATATTAGATGAGGCGAAGAGATTATGTAGACTGTGCGGGGAGAGAAGTGAGAATCTTGCACATATGATGGAAGAATGTGGGGAGTTAAAGCAGCAGGTGGGATGTTGGAAAAGGGTGCTGAGGGAAGATGGGTGGGGGTTGAGATGGATGGAAGAAATGTTAGAAATCGGAAGAAGGAAAAGGGGGGAAACTAAATGAAGAAATTAGGGATGTAGGCTTTTTATGGTCGAGTGTTTATGACCCCCATCTGGGTTTATTTATTAATAATCAAGAAATTGTGCCGCTGTATCATGTGCCACACCTGTTTAAAGACCTTAGAAATCATTTAGGTAACCAAAATCTTCATTTTACTTATTCAATGATTTTACCAAGAATGGGGTGGAGGAAGTAGCTAAATGGAAACGTATTGAATCAATCACTGTACTTTTTGGATACACGATTATTCACAAAATTGACAGATGCTCCTCATGTAATGGCCATTAAAATAAAAAAAAATGGCGTCCAGCTTCCAGCATGACGCAAAGTATTTAGCTATGCTTTTGCGTCATACTTGCCAGGCTTTCTGATAGCGGTAAGGAGCATGGCTGTGAGCAAGAGGACAGATAAAGAACTTATAGTGGCTGATTTGAGCAGTTGGAAGATAAAATGGAGGTAATGCGAAAAAAGTGAAACTTGAAGAACTCGAAAATGTGTGCATTGTGGACGATTTGACGAGGGAGGAGAGGAGCGTACAAGATGAATTAAGAAGGATAGCGAAGGTGGAATGGGAAAAAGGTGGATTATAGAAAGATATGGATAGATGAAAGTAAGTACGACTGGGATGAGGAAAGAGATTTAAGAGAACAAGAGGGAGCTTGGAACGAGATGATGAAGGGGTGGGTAAACCAGAGAAGTTGGTTCTGTTAGGAGGCAATGAAGAGAGTAATGAAGGAGATAATATTATAAATTGTAATAGAATATTATGAAAATTGTGAGTAAAAAAGGTGAGATTTTAACTTCGATTGATCCTGTAAAACTAGAAACATTGAAAAGATATCAATCTAAATTAAAAAATAAATGTACAAAATAATACTATTTTAATAAATATAATTCTGAATGCCTTAGATTGCAATAAATTGTATTCAGATTCATTTTTATCACATACAGTAATGACCTCGGCAGTCCATGCGCCAAACGACAAAGAAAAAAAAGACGATATCATTAATCAATCCTTAGAAAAATAATAGTGATAATGTTAATTTTTTTAAATTCCTATTTGAGACATGGGCTTCTATTACTGGAAGTCTTCTTCAAGAATGGAAAGGTGAAGTTGGAAATAGGAACTCAAATTTATTTAATTTGACCTTTATTGCAATGTTTATTTTATTAGTTATTATTATTATGTACGGTTTTTTGAATTAGTTGCCCTTGAAAACATTAGATATGAAGCTAATTATGCTCACAAGGGTTAATATTAATGATGACCAGTCTATTAATATGTGATAATATTACCAATAATTAATGGTTTTATTGTAACAACGTAATTCAATTACCACGATAAAGTATTATTGTTTTCTAGCGTCTGCAGTTTAATAAAGTAGTGCAGTGTTGGTCCCGTTGGTTCATTTTGGTAAGACTTATATTTTTATTATTTTTGTTGTGGTTTTGTCTCTTGTCCTGATAAAGCTCCTTACGAAGGTGTTTGAACAGTGTGTTTGAGGTTCATCAAAATATGATGTCTCCATCTTCTGTACTCCCAGGGTTATCAAATTGTGTCGTTTAATTTTGTACTATTTCTGCAAAAAACAGCTACGAAGAGAGATCATTTCCGTGTTTAAAGAGAATAAAAACTTATTCGGAATTCTCAAAAGCAAGAAAGATCTTTGGCATTAATGAATATTGCGAATGGTTTGTTAGAAGATATGAGATCGTCACCAACATTTGAAGAAATGGTGATACACGTTTTCGCTGGACAGAACAAAAAAAATGGCGTATTGTTCTTCATTTTTTCATTCTATTTTTACTAAGAACTGAACGGTCATGTGATTTTGCTCTCCACTTAATCTACTAATTCTCTAGCTATAATACAAGTGAATGGACCGCCAGCTGGCGCAGTTCCGGGGATGTGTAGCTGCGGCAGCCCCCCAAGCACGTAAAATAATAATTTTAAAAAACTAATACCACAAAAGCTGAAAATTTTTCCTGAACTTTATTTGGCATCCCTAGTAAGTAAATGGACCGCCAGCTGGCGCACTTGCGGGGGGTTTAGCTGTGGCAGCCCCCGAAACACGTAAAATAATAATAAAAAAAAACTAATACCGCAAAAGCTGAAACTATGTCAACATGTTGATTATGTTATAAGTAAATGGGAAAAAGTAGCCAGCCGAATTTATGGTGAGGGATTATGTGCCAGCTTTTTAGATGGCCTGACTAAACTGATACCGCAAAAGATGAAATATGGTAATACAATAAAATAACTTAAACGAAAAAAACATCCAGCTTCATATTTTGTGGGGGAAAAGTGTCCAGCTGATACAGTTAACGATATAAGGCGCCCGAGCGCAGGGTTTTCACTGCATCAGCTGGGCACTTTCCCCCACAAAATATAAACCTGGATGTTTCTTTCGTTTAAGTTATTCTGTTGTATTACCAAATTTCATCTTCTGCGGTATCAGTTTAGTCAGCGCAAATATTTTTCACATCTTTAGCTTAAAAGCCGGCGCATAATCCCCTACCATAAATTCGGCTGGCTACGTTTTTCCATTTATAATATAATATAATAATAATAAGTTTATTTTCGCTCATTTCACACACATGAATAGTTGCTATAAATATTAGTACTAAATAAACAAATTCCCACAAAAGCATAGCTTGTGTGTGGGGCATTGCCTGTTACATATTATAATGTATTAATAAATGTATAAGAGAAAAGTTATCTTACTCTCAACTAAAGAATATATACGCGAGTGTACCCCTGAATTATGTAAATATTAGGTACCTACATTTAGATTAAATTTTGAAATTTATTTATATCATAATCAATATGTTAACAAAGTTTTAACTTTTGTGGTATTAGTTTTTTTAATTATTATTTTACGTGTTTGGGGGGCTGTCGCAACTAAACCCCCCGCAAAAGTGCGCCAGCTGGAGATCCATTCACTGCCAAAGCTTAGGAAAAATTTTCAGATTTTGTGGTTTTGGTGATTAGAAAAGGTCGCTGGCTCCCGGACTAGTAGTCTTATCTCTCTCAAGAGAACTGGGGAACAGGTTTACCGAAGAACTGATTCGGAACAAGGCTTTGATTGATAACTTATTTCGATAATTGATATATTATTACTTTTTCCTTTTGAGGAGGGTTAAAGATTATTGCAGAAAAATTTGCCCCCTTGATATAAAAGTCGATGTGTCTTTGGATTTTTTTTTAAATTTAATTTAACTTCTTTATTCAATGGTATATTATCCAGATAGCTTAATTACAAAAATATTGTTATTAATTTGCAGGTAACAAAATTCTATTGTAAACCAATAAGGAAATCGTTCAAATTGAAATATAATCACGAGTGACAATGTTTAAGCCTTTTAAGTTCGCCCAAAATGTGGGACCATCGTTAGGAATGATTGAATACGCATTAAAGAATTATTGGAAGTTTGTAAATATTAAGGAACATTGCAATGTGTTAGAGGTGGGATGCGGTCCAGGTAATACCACTCACGATTATTTACTAGGACTGTTTCCGAAAACACTACAAACTTATATTGGCACCGACCAATCAGAACCAATGGTAGAGTACGCCCAGAAACATTACCAAAACGACCCAAGGCTAAAATTTGAATTAATGGATATTACAACAGACACCTTACCGAATAAATTTCTGCAAGCTTTCGATCACGTATTATCATTTCAATGTCTTCAGTTTGTCTCTGACCTTCGGTAGGTGCATTTGTTTTTATGGTTTTTATACTGTTCGACCTTTAGGAAATCACTATCAAATATCTACCGCATGACTAAACCTGGAGGGAATAATTTTATTACCTTTACGGCACGCTATACCCTTTTTGATATTTACGAAGAACTTGCGCAAAGCGATATATGGAAGCCATACTTGAAAGATTATCGTAAGTGTGTAACTCCCACACAGTTCTATGTAGAGCCACACCATCATTTTGAAACCATATTAAAAGAAGTGGGATTCTCTCCCATTGTATGTGTTTTGCGTGACAAAAATTATGTCCTTCCCAAAAAGTCGTTTTTGGGTATTTTTGCAAATTGTTTAATGTTTTTATATTAGTAACATTTTGTAGCTCTCATGGACTCTGTTTGTATGTATCCGATTCCAAAAGACTTGATGGACAATTTTGTTGAGGCAATATTTGAGGGAATGAAAAGGAGAAAGTATGTGAATGGTAGCAATGACGATGAGCAGTACGTTACTACTCCGTGTGGTTTATTAATCGCATATGCTATTAAACCACACATGAATTCCTTAGCAGCTAATTCTTTGTGACGAATAATTAAAGCAACCTGTTGTGTGAGAATAATAACTATTAGAACTTGATCACATTTCTCATGATAATACAAATCTATGTTTAAAAAAATAATACATTATATGGTTATCTTATATGAGTTATTGTTTTACAGGGCCAAATTATAAAAAAAAGCTCTTGGAACAAAATTTGTTCACAATGCTTCAATTAATCAAATCTATGTTTAAAAAAATAATACATTATATGGTTATCTTATATGAGTTATTGTTTTACAGGGCCAAATTATAAAAAAAAGCTCTTGGAACAAAATTTGTTCACAATGCTTCAATTAATACAATAAAGAAACCTTTGTCAAAAATTCTGGCAAGTTGCCACGAGACTTCCCTCGTATTAACACTTTTTTCAAAAAATAAATACTACTGAATTCAGAAAAAAATACTCTTAAACTACGTAAAAAACTGCAATTTTATCTTATAAAAAAATGAGTGCCACCATTTTAGCTTACACCGGAAGTGACGTAATCAAAGGTAATATCAGCATTTTCGTTCTTGGCCCGAATGCAATCGATTGGCGAAAACCGCATTTCGATAACTTTAATCGTTTCTGAGTATAGAGCGTTGCAGTCATTTTTTAATAATTATTTTTTTTAACACTTTTTTCAAAAAATAAGTATAGCACAATATATATTGCTGAATTCAGAAAAAATACTCTTTTAAACTACATAAAAAAACTGCAACTTTATCTTATAAAAAAAATGAGTGCTCCATTTTAGCTTACACCGGAAGTGACGTCATCAAAGGTAATATCAGCGTTTTCGTCCTTGGCCCAAATGTAATTCATTAGCGAAAACCGCATTTCGATAACTTTAATAGTTTCTGAGTTTAGAGCGTTGCAAGGAATGTGTACGTACAGACTACAGACTACAGACTACAGACGACAGACGGAAAATTTTTTTTTGCATATTTTGAATCTGCGTATCCGGAAACGCAAAGATATGTAAAAATTTCCATAGGTCAAAATTTTTTTTTTGGAACACTAATACAATACTTCCCTTTTACTTCGTACTCGGGAAGTAAAAATCAATTCTTGCCGGCAATTTATAATCACACATTTTGGAAAAAAATTGTTGAAATTCGCACATAACTGAGGAAAATATATTTTATTGAAAAACAAAGAAAACTGAAAGAGGAAAAGTTACTGAAAGAACTGGAGTTGGTACAAGGTTGGGCATTGTCAGTAGGTACACCCTATATAACAAAGTTAAGTAGTGCTATTGTTACGTATGACTTTTATGCACTTATGATATTATGCTGTATGTTCGTGACGACCTGGCGAAAACGCTGTCGGAAGATGATTTACATTTTCCTCAACACACTTAAGCAGCTGATTTATAAGTTATTACTGCATGCCAATAAGTGGGACTTAACGTACAGGTCGCGCGCGTTAAGGAAAAAACCGGCGTATGCCGAAGTCGAATCGGGATGCTATAGAGCAAATGCGCCAATGGGCGCGGTACTCTAAACACGTGCGTGCTAAAGTGTAATCCCGATTCGACTTCAGATTTTTTCATTAGACCTGTAGTGGCTACTATACAGGGTGAACGTATTTTGGGTTGCATTTTGACCTGATCAGATGACGACATCTTACGTGAATAAACCTGTGTATGTGATCAAGGTTCTGCAATTCAACCTGCATTATTAAAAGATGCAAGTGATATTTTTTACAAACGGAAAAACCCCATCTGGGTTTATTTATTATTAATCCAGAAATTGTGCCACTGTGCATGACGTACCACATCATCTGTTTAAAGGGCCTTAGAAATAATTTAATACCTAACCAAAATCTTCATTTTACGCAGAATGGGGTGGAGCAAGTACCTAACTAAATGGAAACGAATTAATTGATTCACTGTACTTTTTTGTTTATTTATTGACAAAATTAACAGATGCTCATGTAATGGCCAATAAAATAAATATCATTACGCAAATATTAGTCCGAAAAGAGGACGTCAGCTGCGGTGAGTCTGTGTACAGGAAAAGCACACATACCAATCGTTACCTACAGGGTGGCTCTCATCATCGTCCAGTTCAAAAGACTACAGGCAATTACAGACAAGGAACATTTACAGCAAGATATAGACTTCTTAATTGAGTTATTACAACGAAACGGCTATCGAAAAAGATGCATTTTGAAAGCCATTCAACGAGCTGAACAGTGAAAGAACGCCCGAAGGACATAGCATTCCTGCCTTACAGTTATGGACTAATGGACAAAATTGGCAAAATCTTAACGAAGCATAACATCAAAACTGTCTTTTCTACAGTGAATAAGTACTCTTGGGCGAGGATTCCGATCGGTAAAAGACGTCATGCCAATGACAAAAACGCCAGGTATAGTTCACTGCTCTTATGGAATTAGTTACATAGGACAAACAGGATGCTCCATCGAGCAAAGGATTAAGAAACACCAGAAAACTGTAAGAACATGCGTAGTTTAAAGTTAGCTGTCACAGTTCACGCATCGACGGAAGGCGGCCATAGGCTTACGTTTTGTGATACGAAAGTACTGGTACGAGTTCCGAACTACCTCTCTCGAACAATTAGAGAGGCGATAAAAATCGAGATTTATCCATCCATCCAATCAGGGGGGACGGATTCAAACTTAGTAGAGTATGGAGGTCAGTCATTCATAGGCTGAAGAATTTGGAAAAGTTCAACATCAGCCACTCCCTCTCATTTCCAGCGAAAGTAACAACCAATCAGAATTGAGGCGGTCCGCGAGATTAGCGAAAAAGAACCATATAAATTCCGAAACGTAACCGAAGCTTTCGTGCCTATCAAGGCCTGGCAGACCAAGGCTTAACAGCTCACCACCATCGGCAACTAAGAAGATAGATGAGCCTTGTTTTGACTCATAAGGTAAGGGGTAAGGCCATTTCCACTGAAGCGAGCCCCCCCCCCCCCGCCAAACTATGCGCACATAAAATCATCGAGAAATTATCAACAATTTCAGCAAATTCTCACTGATCCAAATCTGGTACCAAAATAATCACTTACAATTCAAATTCTCTTTTGGTAAAATAAAAACTTTAGATAAGGAAAAAATTTGAAAATACATAACTAGAAAATGTACCTAATTATTATATTGGTATGTAGGTAATAGACATTGTTAATACATTTTCAAAAGTTTCAAAAATTTTATTTAGGGGTTACTCTGAACGCTGAATCGATGTAAAATATTTTCAAATGGCAGCACTTCAGGAAATGCCGGAAGTAGCTAGTAACTTCGTTATTTTAAACGTCAACCCCTATTTTTTATTCCACTTTTGGATTCCACATGAAATTTCAGTCCTTTTTGATATCCACATGTCAATATCTACAATTTATGGTTTTTCAGTTATTTTCAAAAAATTATGGCGGATGCAGACGGTACTTCGGGAGTTTTATACAGGGTGATTCATTAAGAATGTCCAATCTCTGAATTGTAGATTCCAGACCTCAAAATATGATGATTCTGCCCAACATGCCTTATACAAATATTGCTAGTTTCCGAGATACCGGGTGTTTAAAGTTTAAATATGAATTTTGATTTTCGCAATAACAATTAATTAATGTGATTAAAAATAATAGACAAGGGTTATTTGATATGAAGAGATCTTTGCGAAAACGGATCATAAATAATAGTTTATTGTTGTTACACATTTAGAGAATAATTTTTTTTTTAAATTAAAATTTATTGAACTGTTTAGAAGCAAATAACTCGATAACTGATCGAGTTACACGAATCAAACAAGAGTAACTTTTTTTTGTAGAATCTAACGCTTTTCCATATTTTATTATTAGTTTGCTAATAGTTCAGCCGAAAAAAAATTTTGCTTAGATTTACTAAACACAACCAAGTATAACTAGCGCCCTCTATTAGCAATGCTAAATTAGAGTCCAAATTGGCAATCCTCATGCAAAAAAGGTAAAACTGCCAATTTTCAAAAAGAAATTGTGAAAAAATAGAAAGTTATTGCGAAAATCAAAATTCATATTTAAACTTTAAACACCCGGTATCTCGGAAACTATCAATATTTGTATAAGGCATGTTGGGCAGAATCATCATATTTCGAGGTCTGGAATCTACAGTTCAGAGATTGGACATTCTTAATGAATCACCCTGTATAGATACTTGAAAACCGTTGTAGTTATGGCAACCGGGTTTTCACCAGCGTATTCAGGATAAATAGGGATGTACTGCCATTTCGAAAATATTTTACATCGATTCGGCTTTCAGAGTAAACATCTAAATTCAAATTTTCATAAACCTACCTATGAAACTTTCCCAGAAATGTCTAAGTAAAGCTCCCAACAAACACCTTGTATAATAATAATAATAATAATAATAATAATAATAATAATAATAATAGAAAAGAGGATTCTTGGTCTTAGGAAAGATATAGGGATTTTGACAATGTTGACTAAGAATCCGGACAATGTGACATATGTAAAGGTAAAACAAATATTTCATAAATTTAAATTAAATAGTTATGACAAAAACTTAAGTTCGAAATTGGTAATTTGTTTAGATAACTTAAAACAAAAACTGAAAGCAATTGCCCATCGTTTGAAACGATATAACAACTGCACGAAAAGGAAAACACAAAATAAATTGTTTATGGAGAACACATCAAAATTTTTTAGATATCTAACACCTTTAAATACTTGTAATAAACTTCCCAAAAATGACCACATGTTTCAATATTGGAAAACAATGTGGGATATCCCTTCTACATATAACAAAAATGCATTTTGGTTAACTGCTTTAAGAAATGAATCAGAAAATTATCAATGGAATGAAGAAAATTCAATTTATGTAGATGAATTCAAAAATACATTACGATTTTGTGCCAATTGGAGTTCTCCAGGAAAAGATAACATTCAAAATTATTGGTTAAAAAAATTTACTTCTATTCATCTTCCTATATTATTTTGGTTTAATGAAGCACTTAATAATCCATCTATAATCCCTAAATTTCTATGTACTGGTGTAACTTATATGCTCTTAAAAGATGGAGACCCATTAGAACCAAAAAATTATCGTCCAATTACTTGTTTACCTACAATTTATAACTTAATACAAATAAAACACCCAACCTGCCCCTTAATTATTTAATAGTGATGGTTGTTGTGAGGCGACATGTTTCGGGAAATACTATTCCCATTTTCAAGCCAATGATGTAAAACGATGAATTAAAGTTTTGTAGTTGAATTAAATACTTATAAGTTAAAATCAATTAAGCACATGAGGTAATTACAATTAATTTAAAAAATTAACATAATCCGAAGATCAGAGGTAAAATTATTAATAAAACTGAAGGGGGTCTCTAAGCGAGGCCCCAAATTGTGGCTCTGAATGCCAGGATGAGGGATGAAATGGATTAAAATATGGGGAAAACTAAGGTGATATCAAGTGCAAGATGAAGTGAAGAATTTCACTTCATCTTGCACTTGATATCACCTTAGTTTTCCCCATATTTTAATCCATTTCATCCCTCATCCTGGCATTCAGAGCCACAATTTGGGGCCTCGCTTAGAGACCCCCTTCAGTTTTATTAATAATTTTACCTCTGATCTTCGGATTATGTTAATTTTTTAAATTAATTGTAATTACCTCATGTGCTTAATTGATTTTAACTTATAAGTATTTAATTCAACTACAAAACTTTAATTCATCGTTTTACATCATTGGCTTGAAAATGGGAATAGTATTTCCCGAAACATGTCGCCTCACAACAACCATCACTATTAAATAATTAAGGGGCAGGTTGGGTGTTTTATTTGTATTAAGTTATCTACAACCCCCTTTGTAAGTCATGGACTACACTATGAAAGTACAATTTATAAATTATTTACATCTATTATAAGCCAAAAAATTCGAAATCATTGTCAGACAAACAACATTATTAGTGTTGAACAAAAAGGATGCACCAAAGGTGCACAAGGATGTCGTGAACAGTTGGTAATTGACACAATTATTACAAAGCACGCAAAAATAAATAAAAGAAACCTACATATGTGCTATATTGATTATAAAAAAGCGTATGACTCGATTCCTCATGAATGGCTATTAGAAATTCTACGAATTTATAAAATTAATTACAAATACATTAATATTTTAGATTTTATGATGTCCATCTGGAATACAATCGTTATCAATGGTTCTCATTTACTCGATATGATCAAAATTAAACGGGGAATTTTTCAAGGTGACTCTTTAAGTCCTCTATGGTTTTGTTTAGCAATAAATCCATTATCTAAATTATTAAATGATTCGTTTTCTGGTTTCAATTTAAATACCAAAGAGAATCTTGCCATTACACATTTACTGTACATGGATGATTTAAAATTATTTTCTAGATCTGAAATTCAACTGGACAATCTAATTTCAACGACAAAAATATTTAGTCGAGATATTTCTATGGAATTTGGTTTAAACAAATGTTCTAAAATCAATGTAATAAGAGGAGTACCGATTGTTAATCTTGAAATAGTAAATGAAATACCGCAATTATTACCTAACATGTATTATAAATATTTAGGAATGAAACAAAATTTTGTTTTAAATAATTCATTACTCAAAAATGCATTTCAACAAAGATACATAGAAAAGTTAAAAATGATACTAAAAACAAAACTAAATTCTAAGAACATGATCTCTGCTATAAACATTTGGGCTATTCCTGCATTATCTTACTCGTTTGGAATTTTAAAATGGTCAGATACTGACTTGAATGATTTAGATAGATTAACTAGAAAAATGCTAAAGAAATATAACTATTTACATCCAAAATCTTCTGTAGAAAGACTATATCTCAAAAGAAAAGATGGAGGACGCGGTTTAATAAATTTATTTAATTTGTGCAAAAATCAAATCAATCTTTTACGAAATTATTTTTATTCTTTAGAAAATCTACTCATTAATAATATCATTCGGTTAGATAAACATTATTCAGGTCTAAATCTTAAACTTAAAAGTTTGGATTGTGAACCAAAATTAAATTTTGAACTAAATTGGATGAACAAAATCTTGCATGGAAAATATCCGACTGTATTAAAATCCTCAGAAATAAATAAAGACATGTCCATAAGATGGTTAAAAGATGGATTTCTACATTCAGAAACTGAAGGATTCATATGCGCAATTCAAGATGGTGTCATTGCAACAAATAATTACAAAAGACACATAATGAATCTGGAAGTCTCTGACAAATGTAGAAAATGTCTCTCCCAAAATGAAACCATAGAGCACATTATAGCTGGTTGTTCTAATTTAGCACCGATTGACTATCTTTATAGACATAACCAGGTTTGCAAAATTTTACATCAACAAATAGCGAAAAATTTAAAGTTAATAAACAGTATTAAACCTTATTATAAATACATTCCGGAACCAATATTAGAAACTGATTCATACCTACATCTTATATTGGGATAGAATAATTATAACAGATAGGGAAGTCTCACACAATAAACCCGATATTGTTATAATTAATAAATTAGATAAACATGCTGTCATCATTGATGTTGCTGTGCCATTATCCACGAATATTATAAAAACTGAAAACGAGAAACGTAGAAAATATGAAGCATTGGCAATTGAGATGATGGCAATTTGGAATTTGACTAAAATCTACATTACTCCAATTGTTATTTCGGCAACAGGTGTAATTTCTTGTAAATTTGAATCTTATCTAACATCACTAAATTTAAATCCAAAATTATTTGTAATAATACAACGAGCTGTTTTATTACAAACATGTCGCATTGTCCGAAAATTCTTTAATCTAAATTAATTTAATTTCATTCATAGTCATAAATACTTATTAGATAATACAATTTTGTTTTAATCTTAAGATTCCTAAAGAATAAATTTATGGTTGGATGTTATCCCCCATAAATTTAATTATTGTACCACTATGTAAGTGTGAATCAATCAATAATAATAATAATAATAATAATAATAATAATAATAATAATAATAAAAATAATATTCCTAAGCGTAATGAAAACAGGAATAATGATGAAGTTTTTGAAGGTTCGACTTTGTCATTTACACCAGAACCTTTCAATTATGACAGTAATACGGTTAATCATAATCAGGAAAATGAAACTCAATTAAGCTTGTCTACTGAATTACCTCAGCAGACCGCTACCAATAATCGTAAACGAATACGCTGGACCAAAGAGATGAATTTGGAAGTAATGCGTACGTTTTATGTCATAAATTCATCTATAGACACACCATTACCTGGATGGAGGAAAAAATTTCATTTAGCCCTTTCCGAAAAATTTCCACATCTAAATTTATCCGAACAAAATGCGGTTGACAGAAGAAACGTCATTTTAAAAAGAAAATTTATTAGTGAAGCAGAACTTACAGAAATTAAAAATAATATTACCAATTCGATATCTCAATTACAACCTTATGAAGAAAATAATGAATGTGATCAAACTATTCAAGATACCCACGTTGAAAATTCAAATAACATAAATTTTGAAGTAGAATACCAACAAATTGAATGTGAATTCTTGGGAAAAATCAGTTTGTTTGAACATAGTGATCCTTTATGTAGACCTAAAATTCCTAATCTAAATTTTTCCAGCTATTATAAAATCAAAAACATTATAGAAATGTTAAACAAGGTGATTGAAAATTATTTGAAAGATCACAATTCGATTTATTACATTCACTTAGCTACATATTGTGCAGCTGCAATCACAATTGAAAGAAACGGACAAATTTTGTATGAAGTTGATCATTCAAATAATTCTAATTTTGAAAAACCGCCTTGGAAAATTCGCTTAGAAAAGAGGATTCTTGGTCTTAGGAAAGATATAGGGATTTTGACAATGTTGACTAAGAATCCGGACAATGTGACATATGTAAAGGTAAAACAAATCTTTCATAAATTTAAATTAAATAGTTATGACAAAAACTTAAGTTCGAAATTGGTAATTTGTTTAGATAACTTAAAACAAAAACTGAAAGCAATTGCTCATCGTTTGAAACGATACAGCAACTGCACGAAAAGGAAACGCCAAAATAAATTGTTTATGGAGAACACATCAAAATTTTTTAGATATCTAACACCTTTAAATACTTGTAATAAACTTCCCAAAAATGATCACATGTTTCAATATTTGAAAACAATGTGGGATATCCCTTCTACATATAACAAAAATGCATTTTGGTTAACTGCTTTAAGAAATGAATCAGAAAATTATCAATGGAATGAAGAAAATTCAATTTATGTAGATGAATTCAAAAATACATTACGATTTTGTGCTAATTGGAGTTCTCCAGGAAAAGATAACATTCAAAATTATTGGTTAAAAAAATTTACTTCTATTCATCTTCCTATATTATTTTGGTTTAATGAAGCACTTAATAATCCATCTATAATACCTAAATTTCTATGTACTGGTGTAACTTACATGCTCTTAAAAGATGGAGACTCATTAGAACCAAAAAATTATCGTCCAATTACTTGTTTACCTACAATTTATAAATTATTCACATCTATCATAAGCCAAAAAATTCGAAATCATTGTCAAAGAAACAACATTATTAGTGTTGAACAAAAAGGATGTACTAAAGGTGCACAAGGTTGTCGAGAACAGTTGGTAATTGACACAATTATTACAAAACATGCAAAGATCAACAAAAGAAATCTAAATATGTGTTATATTGATTATAAAAAAGCGTATGACTCGATTCCTCATGAATGGCTATTAGAAATTTTACGAATTTATAAAATTAATTACAAATACATTAATATTTTATCTTTCATGATGTCCATCTGGAATACAATCATTATCAATGGTTCTCATTTACTTGATATGATCAAAATTAAACGGGGAATTTTTCAAGGTGACTCTTTAAGTCCTCTATGGTTTTGTTTAGCAATAAATCCATTATCTAAATTATTAAATGATTCGTTTTCTGGTTTCAATTTAAATACCAAAGAGAATCTTGCCATTACACATTTACTGTATATGGATGATTTAAAATTATTCTCTAGATCTGAAATTCAATTGGACAATCTAATTTCAACGACAAAAATATTTAGTCGAGATATTTCTATGGAATTTGGCTTAAACAAATGTTCTAAAATCAATATAATAAAAGGAGTACCAATTGTTAATCCTGAAATAGTAAACGAAATACCGCAATTATTACCTAACATGTATTATAAATATTTAGGAATGAAACAAAATTTTATTTTAAATAATTCATTACTCAAAACTGAATTTCAACAAAGATACATAGAAAAGTTAAAAATGATATTAAAAACAAAACTAAATTCTAAGAACATGATCTCTGCTATAAACATTTGGGCTATTCCTACATTATCTTACTCGTTTGGAATTTTAAAATGGTCAGATACTGACTTGAATGATTTAGATAGATTAACTAGAAAAATGCTAAAGAAATATAACTATTTACATCCAAAATCTTCTGTAGAAAGACTATATCTCAAAAGAAAAGACGGAGGACGCGGTTTAACAAATTTATTTAATTTGTGCAAAAATCAAATCAATCTTTTACGAAATTATTTTTATTCTTTAGAAAATCTGCTCATTAATAATATCATTCGGTTAGATAAACATTATTCAGGTCTAAATCTTAAACTTAAAAGTTTCGATTGTGAACCAAAATTAAATTTTGAACTAAATTGGATAAATAAAATCTTGCATGGAAAATATCCGACTGTATTAAAATCCTCAGAAATAAATAAAGACATGTCCATAAGATGGTTAAAAGATGGATTTTTACATTCAGAAACTGAAGGATTCATATGCGCAATTCAAGATGGTGTCATTGCAACAAATAATTACAAAAGACACATAATGAATCTGGAAGTCTCTGACAAATGTAGAAAATGTCTCTCCCAAAATGAAACCATAGAGCACATTATAGCTGGTTGTTCTAATTTAGCACCGATTGACTATCTTTATAGACATAACCAGGTTTGCAAAATTTTACATCAACAAATAGCGAAAAATTTAAAGTTAATAAACAGTATTAAACCTTATTATAAATACATTCCGGAACCAATATTAGAAACTGATTCATACATCTTATATTGGGATAGAATAATTATAACAGATAGGGAAGTCTCACACAATAAACCCGATATTGTTATAATTAATAAATTAGATAAACATGCTGTCATCATTGATGTTGCTGTGCCATTATCCACGAATATTATAAAAACTGAAAACGAGAAACGTAGAAAATATGAAGCATTGGCAATTGAGATGATGGCAATTTGGAATTTGACTAAAATCTACATTACTCCAATTGTTATTTCGGCAACAGGTGTAATTTCTTGTAAATTTGAATCTTATTTAACATCACTAAATTTAAATCCAAAATTATTTGTAATAATACAACGAGCTGTTTTATTACAAACATGTCACATTGTCCGAAAATTCTTTAATCTAAATTAATTTAATTTCATTCATAATCATAAATACTTATTAGATAATATAATTTTGTTTTAATCTTAAGATTCCTAAAAAATAAATTTATGGTTGGATGTTATCCCCCATAAATTTAATTATTGTACCACTATGTAAGTGTGAATCAATAAATAATATATATTGCCCAACAGAATAGACATTCCAATTACAGGACAAACATAATAATAGAGAAAAAAAACACATCGTGGAGTACATAAGCTAACCTAAACGTACAAAAACAAAAAAAAATTAATCAGATTAAAATCTACATAACAGAACTCAAAATCAAATATACCTAAACTACTCATATTCTAATTCTAATTCATTACCATGCATAAGATGTTAGTTAGACTAGGGCTGTCGTGAGGTCGCTCAGCTTACAAACAAAGATATCCAGGTTAGGACACTGCTGGTTACAAATTTTACATGCATGGATAATTGGAGATTTACCTAAGATATTTGAGCGAGGTGTGGGCAGATAAAACGCGACGTTATGTCGAATGTAATGCTTTGGAATATAGAAATTAATTAAAGAAAGTAGGTCTGGTGCATCCAATTTATTGTGTAAGAGGTTATAAAGAAACGCTAAGCATGCTGTACGTCTTCTATGTTCGAGCGAGCGAAAGCTGAACCTCGATAACAGGAGATGGTGGCAATAGCCTCTGACTGGGTAGATTCGCTCTTCTCTAAAATATAAAAACTTTAAGAAGCGCCTCTGGACAGACTCCAACAATCCAATATGTGTCTTGAGGAAAGGAAACCATATAATACTACAGTAATCTAACTTACTGCGAACGAGGGAAAAGTATAAAGTCTTAAGAGTATCAATGTCATAGATATATTTAGAATTACGTATAACAAAACCCAGCGTGCGTAGTGCGGAACGAGACAGTGTGTCAATGTGATGCGCGAAGGTGAGTTTAGTGTCAAAGTACACGCCCAGATCCTTCACAAGGTTACATCTATTGAGTAGAGCAGAATCCAACGTGTAAACATACTCGATAGGCCGAGTTTTCCTTGAGAAAGAAAGTACCTTGCACTTCGAAATATTTAAGGGCAAACTGTTAACGCTGCACCACTGCCCAAGTAGGTCAAGCTGTTGCTGAAGGGATACGCAATCCGCTGTCGAGTGAACAGAAGAGAAAATTTTCAGGTCGTCAGCAAAGAGCAGCTTATGACAGTATATCGTGTCGGGAAGGTCGTTAATATACAAAAGAAATAACAGGGGTCCCAGGGTGGAGCCCTGAGGAACCCCAGATGTGACCATAATATTGTCTGATAGGTGGTTATTGTAAACAACCCGCTGCACTCGGCTCATAAAGTAGGATGTAAAGAAGTTAATAAGGGTGGGATGAAAACCAATATTAGAGAGCTTAGCCATAATATGGTCGTGCGGGATTACATCAAAAGCCTTACTGAAGTCCGTGTAGATAACGTCGACTTGACTTCTCGCGTCTATAAGCCTGTTAACGAATACATTCGTTTTTTAATTTTCATTTTTGAAATGTTTTTTTTTTAATGTAGCGGCGCCCGTGTGATACATGCTTGAATGCAGAATAAAAAGCTCTTCTAATATTATGTATTAAAACATCAGAGGACCGTATTTGAAAAAACAAGGTTGATGATGGTTACTCGAAAGCAAAACGTCGGATTCCAATTTGCTGTATGCCATGTTAAAGAGCGTTAAAAAGTACCTATAGAAGCTTCTTTTACTTTTTTTATAACATCGACGACCAAGTAACAATTTGTCAAAAACGAAATCCCGAAAATTCGCATTTTGTCGCATAACTTCGGAACGGTTCGGAATTTCGTCAGTTTAAAAATTTCATTTTACTAAACTCAAAATTACTCAACTCTTCTCCCATTTAACCGAAACTCTATCGCTTACCGTTTCCGAAATCCTCATAGTGGCCCTCCTTTTCTTGGACACAGTGTATATGTTCAAAAAGTATGTAACTCCGCATATCTCGAGAACGACAGATCTGAATACAAAAAGGAAAAACACGTGTTCATTTATTTATTGAAACCTATGCAGTCATGATACGTAAACGTCACCCTCACACCCAAGGGGGTGAGTTTTGAAATCTTAAATGGGAACATCTATTTTTTATTGCACATTTGCATTCTCCATAAAAACTGCTTTCAAATTGCAAATTTCACCCCCCCCCCCCCTCCAATGTTTGGGCACAAGCACCTCGGATTCCTTACAAATGGGTCATTGTTTTTGCTTCCATCCTTAAGAGAGGTGAACGGAGAGTGACGTACAATTTTTAAATCACAAAAAAATGTTGGAGGAAAAAAAGTAAAAAAAGAATGTTTTTCTGCGAACATATGCAATTTTCCCCCTTTCCACCGCCAAAAAGGAGTAGGAGTTGGCGGTGAAATTTGCAATTTGAAAACAGTTTTTATGGAGAATGCAAAAGTGCAATAAAAAATTAGTTTCCATTTAAGCTTTCAAAACTTACGCCCGCTCCACTCTCCAGGGGAGTGAGGGTGATGTTTTTATGACTCAATAGGTTTAAAAAAATAAAGGAATATGTACCTACTTGTTTTTCTTTTTGTAATCCAATGTCTCGTTCTCGAGATGTTCAAGAGTTTCCGTACTTTTTGGACACCGTGTATATTCCCCACGACGGACGGGTGATCCGATAAAAAATCTGTCGAGGTTTGGAATCAACACAGAATGTCCTATAAGATGATACCACTTCCAGCTTTCTAAACCCTGTAACATCCACCAACGCACAGACACACAGACATCCAGACGAATTTAGTAAAAGTAGGTTGAAAATAAGTGTACAAAATAATACCTACTATTTTAATAAATATAATTTTGAATGTTTCAGATTGTAATTAAATTAAAATGTTTGTGTTTAGATTTATTTTTATTACGATAGTACATATAATAATGACATCAGCAGTCGATGCGCCAAACGACAAAGAAAAAAAAGACGATAAGTATAATTAATCAATCCTTGGAAAAATAATAAATTGTGAGAATACTATTTTTTTAATATAACCATTTGATACATATGTATCCGTATTAGGACTTCTACTACTGAAAGTCTTCTTCAAGAATGAGAAGGTGACGTTGGAAATAGGAACTCAAATTTATTTAATTTGATCTTTATTGCAATCCTTTTTTTATTTATTATTATGAGTATGTATGGGTTTTTGAATTAATTGCCCTTGAAAATATTAAATAAATGACGCTAATTATAATCAGTTAATCACTAAGCGTTAATATTAAAGATACCAAACAATTAGGTAATATGTGATAATAATTATTATTGCCGACCCGGTTTCATTGTAACAGCGTCAATCACGAGGAAAAAGTATTTGTTATTGTGCTCTAAAGTCTTTTGATAAGACTTTTATATTGTTATTATTTTTGTTTTGTCTCTTGTTCTGATAAAGCTCTTTACGAAGGTGAGTGAAACGTTGAGTTATGGTAAATTCTTCGACGCAGATCGTTTTTTTGTTGGAGCCCTCGTTCATAGTTATTATTGGTGTTTTTTTGTTTTTCGATAAATCGGCATTACTCCCTTATTTTAAGGAATGTTTAAAAAAAATACAAAAACTTTCAGCATTTGCTTTCGGTTCTCTAAAACATTTGTTGTTACAATTATTTACTATTTTATCGAAATAACAAAATGGCGACCGATCAAAATATAAGTGTGTTGACGAGACTCACGGTGACGTCACGTACGTTCAAGGTTGTGCCAATGAATACGGCGGATTCGGCCATCCTTTCTAGTTTATAATTCTTGGGTAACACCATGAACTTGAGTATACTTCCAAAAGCAAAGAATTGAGTATACTTCCAAAAGCAAAGAAGGGAATGACTCGTGCCTCTTATTCAGATACCCAACTGCAAGAAGCGAGGCATTCTCCTCCCGTTAAACGTAGGAAGAGAATATTTCTCTGAGACCAACAGAGCACAATTTGTGTCGTATCTCTCTCAGAGAAAACTGGGAAACATGTCTTTGATAACTTTTTTCGATATTTGGTTGCAACACCCCACACCTGGTTAAAGCCTTTTGCATAAACATTGACGGACTTGATATAGAAACGTTCATTTTGATGAGCCTTACGAGGTTACACATTTTCCTTTAGGGATACCCTATTAACAGCGTGGATTTATTGTAGACGTTACAGGCAATCAATATGGTGTGTTTATATGTAATTGTTATTAATTTGCAGGTAACCAAATTCTATTGTAAATCAATAAGTAAATCGTAACACTTAGAAGAATAGAATTGGAAAAGCCTAAATTCTGAATTGTAAAAGGTAAGAGATTTTTTCCTTATTAGCCAATACTTTTCATTCCTGATCCAGGAAATCGTTCAAATTGAAATATAACGACGAGTAACAATGTTTAAGCCTTTTGAGTTCTCCCAAAATGTAGGACCATCGTTAATATCGATTGAATACGCCTTAAAGAATTATTGGAAGTTTGTAAATATTAAGGAACATTGCAATGTGTTAGACGTGGGATGCGGTCCAGGTAATACCACTCACGATTATTTACTGGGACTGTTTCCTAAAACATTACAAACTTATATCGGCATTGACCAATCAAGACCAATGGTAGAGTACGCCCAGAAACATTACCAAAACGACCCAAGGCTAACATTTGAATTAATGGATATTACAACAGACAGCTTACCGAATAAATTTCTGGAAGCTTTCGATCACGTATTATCATTTCAATGTCTTCATTATGTCTCTGACCATCGGTAAGTGTATTTCTTTTGATGCCTTACTTTATACTGTGCCACCTTTAGGAAATCACTAACTAACATCTATCGCATGACTAAACCTGGAGGTAATATTTTTATTACCTTTTCGGCACAGTGTATCATTTTTGATATTTACGAAGAACTTGCGCAAAACGACATCTGGAAGCCATACTTGAAAGATTATCGAAAGTTTTTAACTCCCACACATTTCTGCATAGATCCACGGCTTCATTTTGAAACCATGTTAAAGGAAGTAGGATTCTCTCCCGTTGTATGTGTTTTATTTGACAGAAATCTTGTCCTTTCCAAAAAGTCATTTTTTGGTATTTTTATAAATTGTTTAACGCTTTTATATTATAACATTTTGTAGCATTCCTGGATTCCACTTGTATGTATCCGATTCCAAAGGACTTGATGCACAATTTTGTAGAGGAAGTAATTGAAGGAATGAAAAGGAGAAAGTGTGGGAATGGTAACAATGAAGATGGGCAGTACGTTACTACTCCGCATCGTTTATTAATCACATATGCTATTAAACCACAATTGAATTCTTTGTGATGAATAATTAAACCAACCAACGTGTTGCCTAAGAATAATTCTATTAGAACTTGGTAACATTTTCTACGATAATGTTTAAAAAATATTAGGTACATTATCTTATACGAGTTGTAAAAACGTCAAACAAACAATCCAAAAAGTGTTTTACAGGGCCAAATTATAAAAAAAAGCGCTTGGAACAAAATTTGCAAATAATGCTTCAATTATTATACAATAAAGAAACCTTTGTCATTCTTGCAATATTATACATACATATGTATAATAAAGTTGTTATATCGCCGCCATTTTATCATTTTATCACACATTTTGAAAAAAAAATGTTGAAATTCGCGCATTACTTAGCAAAATATGATATTTTCTTAAAAAAGAAAGGAAACTGAAAGGGGAAAAAGTTACTGAAAGAACATCTTCAATCAATAAGCGCAAAGTTAAAAAAATTCCCCAGCTGGCATCTCATTAGCTCAGAAAATATATATTATTTGTAGCAATATTTTTAGGCAGCACGAATTAGGCACTACCCCTTAAACCGTCAGAGGGAGTATGGAATATTTAAGGGGAAGGCGAAGTAAGAGAAGAAAGAGAATAGTAGCAACATTCAGGTATGGGAATGAGGAAAATCTAAATAAATATTGGTAAAACGATGAAAGAAAAAAAGGAAGGATATCTGGGGAGGGGTGGGACATATGCTGGAAGAGTGTGTGGAGTTGAGAAAAGAGGAAAGAAGCGGAGGGAGATTTTAGGGACAGAAAGGGAAGGAATATACTGGATGGAAGAAAGAAGAAGAAGAAGGGTAATAGAAGGGAGAGTAAAATCTAAACAGGAAATGGGGAAATGTTCTATTTAAGTTAAGAATAAAGACCTTTGTTAAAATTAATTATAAATAACAAATAAAGAATACATACGAGGTTTGTTCAAAAAGTGTATCACGAGTTTTTGGTTTTTTCAAAAAGTATTTATTTGTTCATTAATATCTATTTTGTCCCCTTCTCCTCGTATATAATACATTTATGCCAACCAACCCTCGAAGCACTTAAAAAAATCATTTTTTGTGATATTGTTCAGTTCCTCCATCGATGCCGTCTTTATCGCTTCAATCATGGCGTAGCGTCGTCCTCTCATGGACCTCTTCAGTTTTGGGAACAGGAAAAAGTCACAGGGAGCCAGGTCTGGGAAATACGGTGGCTGCGGCATCATTTTTTTGTCCAAAAATTCGCCCACAAGCAACCATGCGTGAGCAGGGGCGTTATCGTGCTGCAAAAGCCAATATTTGTTCTTCCACAAATTCGGGGTTTCTGGTGGATTGCTTCGCGCAAATTGCACATAACTTGTAGGTAAATTGACTGTACGACCCTGTGGCAAGAACTCATGATTCACCACGCGCCCTGCAATCGAAGAAAACTGTGAGCAAAACCTTCACATTTGACCGAACTTCTCGCTTTTTTCGGTCTTGGCTCATGCAGCAGCTTCCATTGCGATGATTGAGCTTTGGTTTCCACGTCATAACCATAAACCCATGATTCGTCACCAGTTATGACCCTTTGGAGCAAACTTGGGTCGTCGCGGACAGAGTCCAACAGCTCCTTAACAATGTTGAAGGGACACTGTTTTTGTTCGCAGTTGAGCAATTCGGGCACGAATTTCGTCCGGATGTCTGTGTGTCTGTGCGTTGCGCGATGTTACAGGGTTTAGAAAATTGGAAATGGTGTCATCTTATAGGAAATTCTTTGCCGATTCCAAATCTCTGGTAATTTTTTTGATCGCGTCCCCCGTTCGCCGCCGGGAGACCATTAAAGTCAAAATATACACCCTTGAATATCTCGAGAACGACAACACCCAATTACAAAAAGAAAAAAACATATTTCCTTTATTTTTTGAAACTTATTCAGTCATGATACGGAAAGAGCATCCTCACTCCCCCACTCCCCCCGGGGGGGGGGGGGTAAGTTTTGAAAACTTAAATGGGAACACCTATTTTTAGTGCACCTTTGGATTGTCCATAAAAAACTATTCCCAAATTGCAAATTTCACCCCAACTCCAACCCTTTTTTTCGGAGTGGAAAGGGGAAAAATTGCATATGTCCGCAGAAAAACGATCTTTTTACAAATTGTCCGTTACCCTCTCCTCTCTCATCTCCCTTAAGGGTGGAAAGAAAAACAATGACTCATTTGTGCAGAATCCGGATGCTTGTGCTTGAGGTGGGGGTGCCATAATTTGAGATAAATACTTAACCTGTGCATAAAATAGTGTATGTATTTCTGGCGTAACTTGCTTTTACGGCCCTACAACCTTCTCCTAGCCCTCGCTGCGCGCTCGGGCTTGAAATAAGACATAAAAGCTTCTTTACGCCCTTAATGCATAAATAACTAAAATGTTTGCTCTGTCTATTATGTGAGCCATCTTTACATTTTCATGGCAAATGTAGGTACTTCAGTAAACTATTGGACACTATTGGAAAGCCTGCAAGTTCTAAAAGTTATATACATCAAACACCTTGTCGAATAAAAAAAAATCGTCAAGTTGCCCACAAATATCATTTTAAGATGTATGTTGTTTACCAAAAACAGGAAGTAATTAATTTGACGCTAATTGCCCATTTAATATGCGTCGATTATTCTATTCAATGTAGTACAATACATATCGCACTCCTAGTTCAATAGAGCCACAACTGCAAAAACCTAATTTTTGAGTTATTCAAGAAACAAATTACTAATGTTAATATTAAATCAACCATTACACCTACATTGCTAAAATTAGGTCAGTAAAATAAACGTTAATTGTTTTTCCTCAGAATGACATAATTTGGCTTGTATTTAAGAAAACACTACCCTGAGGGTAGTTTTTGACAGATATGGCAGTATTGCATTTATTTATTATGTCAAAAACACAAAAAAACCGAAGCTTGTGTCTTGTAAAACCACACACAACTCCAACCGCCAAACTGAAATCACGCAGCAATAGAGCCGCAAGTGCTAGTTGTGGCGGTCTGATATTAACCGCAATGCAGTGAATTTGAAACATAGTGCCATAAGTGTGAGATATGGCTTTAGTGCACCAGAGATTTGCTTTTATTCAATATACAACTATCTTACATAGGATTCTACGTAATGAAAATTTCATTTAGGGCTGTATTGCATCGGGTTCTATACACCTTCTAGATATACAATACAGCCATAACTCAATTTCGCATTTTTTTGCAGTTGTGGCTCTATTGAACTAGGAGTGCGATATTTAATTAATTTTATCTTTTAAATTTACCTTGTGATACTCCATATACATAATAATAACAGTAATTCCACTCAAATTTTTGTAAAATACAATAAAAGTATGAATGGAATTACTTGTTATTATTATAATTACCATACAAATTAACAATTTATTTTAATCATTTTTTTTGTATTTGCAATCTTATACCGTTGAGTGAAATTTCACTCAACGCTTATACTTATGCATTTTGGAATAAAATGGGCATTTATGGAAATTATGGGAACAAAATTTTAATTTATGTTTGATTTGTAAAATAATAGTAGAAAAACGTTAAGGCGGAATCTATTTCGGGGATCACTTTGAATAAGGATGGGAACTACTGATGTAGGTACTTCTTGAAGCGGTGGAAGGAGAAACGTTCATGTGAATCTTTGGCCTCAATGTTTTTGCGACTCGATTTATTAACAACCACAACCACTTATTAAGATAGCAGAAGATTTAGTCAAATACACCTAAATTATCATAAATAGGCAACATTATCTTTAGATGTTCAATGTATTTTTCATTATTGAAGCAACTGTAACGAAACGTATTCGGGCCTCCATCTCCAAGAAAATCAACTAACGTAGCATCGGACCTCTCATTTCCGAGAAACAACGGTAATGTGCATAATACTGAGGCAAATCCTGGACAAAAAGGGCTTAACTTGCGCTTAAAAATAGTTTCTTACCAAATATTGCTTTGCGATCAAATTCTTTCCGAAACTCGTCAATTGTGGGTGGGACTGTTTCCACTTGCAGCTTTAACAGATATTTTACAAGTTCCTTGTAATAATAACTTAGTACAGTGTCTAGATGCTTAGTTTTCGTATCAACATCTGTACAGATGACCCAAAGGTAGTGCAAATCTAGTGCTGGGGTGCTGAACGCTGCGAACTGAAAGTCTAACTAAAAACGTATAAAGTAGGTAGTCCTTGTGCAACATTGGGGGAAACATACCAAGAGAACATCAGTTAGCTTCCCGTCAGGATCATAGCTAAACATTAAGTTATTAGTCCACGCGTCGCCGTGATTTAAAACATTAAATTTGCCCGATGGTTTCATTGACGAAAACAACTTGTTCTTGATTGTATCGCACGCCATTTTACTTCCATACTTACGTAAGCCTGTAAATAACGAAATCAAGTACATAGTGTACAAGTAGAGCATATGGTTAAACCTGTAAACTTTTGGGTCACTTCCACAAAGGATGACCAACAAACTGAAATGTAATGATTCGTTACGTCGTTATCGAAATACATTCCAGTATCGTATTTCGTTATCTTTTCAGGTTCCTAAAATTGTTGTTTCATAGGTTACATTTATCCGAGATGCATTACCCTTTCGTAAACTGCTACAGATGCTGCGTGGAAGTACGCTAACTTCTTCACAGCCAGTAGGAGATGATCTAGATTTAAACCATCAAGGCGGTTTTGCATTTTGTAACCTAATGGCGTGAGGTCTTCCAACAAAAGTGTAGGCTTTGGATTATGTGAGACATAAATTGCTTTAGGCGCCAATTTCTCTCGGTAATCTGAAAATGGGCACTAAAATACACAAATCGTAAATTAAATTACATATATAACCGTGAACAATGTATGAGGAATTAGACGTAGGTATATAGGAGAATCGGAGGAGGAGTTAAAGAGGAACCAGTGTGGGGGCATAGTAATGGGAAGAGAAAAGGGTTGATAGCGAGAGAGAAAAAGGAGATAATATATGGGGCAAATAGGATTGAGGTGAATTCGAAAAAGACATAAAATTAGTGAAATTCCAAAAGAAAAGAGAGAAGAGGGTGGAATGTAAGTGGGAGGAAGAGAAAATGTAGATGAGATGATGTATTTAGGATACAGGCTAAAGGACAAGGGATAAGAGAATTGTCTAGGAAGGTAAATAGGAATGGTGGATGGGGGTGATATACAGAAAAGGAGGTAGCTATTTAATAAACTAGTAAAAAGTGTGTTGTTATAAGGCGCGGAAATATGGGGGTTGACGGAAAGGGAGTAGTCAAAAAGGATTGGAGATGGATTTTAGTGTTGGAAAGGAAAACATGGGGGTATGTTGTTGAGGAGGAGATAAAGTTGGAGAAGATCAGAATTGTGGTAGGGAAGAAGACGATGGCATTCGAAGATGGACTAGAAAGAAAAGAGGATAGGAATCTTGAAAAGTTGCTGGGGCGAGGTAAAAAAAGAGCACAAGACTATTTGAAAGAGGGTGGTATGCGAGACAAGAGGTAGAGAGGAAGAGGGAAGGGAGGTGGAGGATACCGGATGAAATAATAAGAGAGATAAGGATGTGAAAATGCAAGATAGAAGAATGAGAAAAGTATAAGGAATTAGTGTCCTGGGGAATACCGAGGTATCTGAGGGGAGGAGAAAGTATAATGGGGAAGAGCATTGGGGTGTGGTTCAGACTTGGAAATGAAGAGAATAATAATAAGTATTGGTGGCAAGAGGAAAAGAAGATATGCAGATTGTGCAGAGAGGGAAGGGAAAGTGTGGAGCAATAATGGAGGAATGTACTGAGCTAAGAAAACAAGTGGGAGGTTGGAGAGGAGGGTTGCGTGAAGAAGGAGAGAGGATAAAATGGATGGAGGAAGTGTTGGAGAATAGAAGAAAGGAAAGATTGAGAATCGAGAAAAAATAGAATGGATGTGTTGACGGGTGGGAGAAGGAGGGGTAGCTTTATCTGTTATATTATGCAAATTGTTGGGTCAAATGGGGTAATGTTTGATGAGTGGCACGGGCGGCCAGTGAATGTATCGCCTCCATGACACAAGGTAGGCCAAAGATATTAGATAAGGCCAACTAAACCCAGTACCTCCAGCAAATTAATTCCAATAGAAAGCGATTACCTCATGGTCATGAGTTTTTGAAAGATCTCATTTCAATCTCATAAACCAGTGCCTACTTTCCAGTAAAAATACAAAAAGGGAATGTCAAGGTTAAAGGCATCATACGTTTTTCCACTTACACCAGCACAACAATTCGTACAACCGACCGACAGTCCTTATAGTTTACTGGAGCCATACGAAAGAGGCACTACAGTATCTTGAATCTAAACCACTATTACAGCATGTCCGATTTTTAGCTCATTATCCAAAAATTGAGTGTGCTTTTTTCGGAATTCTGACCGTCCGCGCGTCCGTCCGTACTCGCAAGCAAGCCCTGTAGTTTGGAAGTTTGCCTGTACTGCTGAATATATTCGAAGGTTTGTTTGAAAAAAAACTGTTTTTCGAAAAAAGGTCAGAAAAAAATAGTGGATTTTGTTTTCTGAAAAAAAGTTAAAAATATGTATACCTATACCAAAGAGTATATTATATACTCTTTGCCTATACTATTTTATCCTATAAAATTATAGTAACTATCAAAATAACACCATTTCGAATTTATGAACCTATCAGAAACCGGTCTGTGAAGAAAATCGGGAAATATTAGTTTTCATGTAAGTTGCTTCTTTTTGCGAAAAAATTGAGTGGATTTTGTTTTATAAGGCAGACATTAAATTTTTACATGGAAAAACGGTTTCCAACGATAGGCGCGCTATATCAAAGAACGTGGATCATTTTGCCTATAGAAAATTGGACAATGGATCAATCTTGATCGAAGCATAGAAAATACGGTTCAGCAGATTACCATGACGAGATGGACAGCATTATGAAGAATTGATCCGTCACCCAAATCACAAGAGATTCACGACTTACCTAAACTGTAAATTGCGGGTATCACCTCAGCATATACATTAAGTTCATTTTGAAAACATCTCAAAATACTTATCGAAGAAGCGGTTGCTTCGTCCTCGGGAAAAATTTTGGCAACGATTGAAAGTCTCCCATTTGGGTCCCTGTAAATTGTCCCCAAATTATAAACAAATTGACAAATTGTTAATACCTTTCTTCGATAGTGTAAGTTGCCACAATTCTTAATAGTTCACCACAAAATTGTTCACCTGTGCTCACTACGTTTGAGGTAAAAAAGTTCGTAATTTTTACATGGCGTTTGAGGTAAGCGTTCAAAACCGACTGTAAGAAATCTTTAGTGATTAAAGTTTGCGCGGTACTCATTGTTTGAGATGTTCACTTAATCCCATATCACTAAAGCATTTGTACCGAAATATCAGGAAGTCAGTATAATGAAGGTCTACTTATTCGTTAACCTTTGATATTAGCAATAATCACGGTATTGCATCATGATCAGCTGCGATCCTTGAAATGAGAGTAATGTATCACACGATTATTTTTGCCTTAAATGGCGCTTGAATATTATATTTCCCACGTTGACGATTTTTTAAGTAAGTATTAGAATTCGGCCCCATTTTTCTGAGGGTGTTAGATGAATTACTTAAAAGTTCTTCAGGCAGTGGCGTATATAGGGGGGGTTGCCCCCCCCCCCGAAATAAGTTAACATTCTGCACTAAATTCTAAATCACATGGTCATGGTAAATTTTCTCATTACCGAAATGGGGATACTTGACTCCACCTGACGAACTCTCATGTAGAACCCCCCCGAAAATTATCTACAGCTACGCCCCTGTCTTCAGAGGTAGATTTCATCACCTTTAACGGTTTATAAATAAACGGAAGTTGGTTGGTTAATGTAAATAGTATAGTAGCTACTATCGTTATGACGTACGCCACTGTACGGTCGGCCGTTTTTGGCATTTTGGCCGCTAGCTTCTGGTGTAGTTAGATTTATCTGCGCAGTATTTTTTATATCAGGCTTCATTCGAAAACATTAAGGGTTTTAGATTTTGTTATTGTGTTAGCAACGCTGAGGTGTATGTGAATGATTTATTCATACTAACCGGAAAATTTGAGCTTAGCCAGGGCAGTCTCATGCAATATGCTGTCATAGAGTAATAATAATAATAATAATAATAGTTTATTAAATCCAGGACCAAGACATAATATGGTATAGATCAAGTCAGTAAGACATTAGTTAAAATAATACAAGATGTGTATCAAACATAAAAATAAAATACTAAACTAGCATTTAGGCAAATATTATTTTCACAGTCGGTAATTTAATGCGACAGGTATTCTTCTACAGAATAAAAGCAATTTTTTATCAGAAACTTCCTCACTTCAGCTTTAAATTTTTTTAGATTACCTTCTAGCTTTAGGTGTTTCGGAAGTTTGTTATAGATATGTATACCCATATAATTAACATTTTTTTCATACACAGTAAGCTTATGTTTTGGAATGCACAATTGAGACCCAAACCTGGTATTGTAGTTGTGATTGAAATTGTTTGGGGGATAGTTTTGAGGATGTTCCCTAACAAATAATAGGACTTCAAGGATATAGATTGCTGGTACCGTTAGTAGATTAAATTTCATAAAATAATTTTTGCATGACGTTAATTTAGTTACTCCCCAGCAAACAGAGTCACGTTATTTTGACGTCAATTTCACGTGACTAAAATGACCCATAGGACGTCAGATATGTCGTCATTTTGTGGGCATTATGTCACATGATATAGACGTCATATACATGACGTCATTTTTACGTCACTTTAAGACCTTTAGAACGTTAGTTACGACCGTTATAGGTCGTCACCCAAGTATATGCATAATGTAATTATCAATGCAAACAATTATTTAAGCAGTTCCATACAAAAAAAGGGAAAAACTACATTTTTACGTAGAACTGTAATTTTAATTATTTAACTTAATTTCTGAACCAACCCGTTTTTACCCGAACTGAAAGTTGACGATTTTGTAGGGTATGTATACTTGCTTGAAAGTTTCCCTTAACCGGATTCGAACCCTTTATCGGAATGGGTTCCGCTTCCGAAGGCCGACACTCTACCGCTGCGCTGATGTGACACGTACGTACTTCTCATTTCGTTCTTCATAACTTAGCGCTGTTTCGTGAGAGTACATTTACTATTGAATAATATTACCTACGTACGACTAAAATATATAATATCTAAGTAAGTATACAGTTATACATACTTTTATTAAATACAATAACCGATACACAGCAAATGGAGTAACTTTTAGAACAAACTCCGTAACCGATAGTTTTTACACAAAAAGCTGTGGAAAAAACCGAAATTTAAGAAATGACAATAACTGTAAAGTGAACTCAGTGAACTCCAGTAGAGTTCATTGAGTCAATTGCCAACTTGGTGAGAAAGAAAATTATCAAAATCAATAAAATCTAATACTCACTCATATCAGACGTCATAATGACATCTCATAAGTGACGTGAAAAAATGGTGAGCTTTAAGACGTCATTATATCGTCAGTAATTGGTCGAGTGACGTTAACGACCAATAAGACCTGTAAAGGACGTCAAAATAACGTGACTCTGTTTGCTGGGTCCAGCTATGGTTCTAATGACTCTTTTTTGGATGCGAAATATTCTGACCGCCGAGGTTGAAGACCCCCAAAAAAGTATTCCATATTTAATTCTACTATAAAAGTGCGCAAAGTAAAATGATAACAATACTGGTCGTGTGGTTAGGTTATTTAACTTATATATTGCAAATGATAATGAAGAGAGTTTTTTCGATAAATGATTTATATGCGTATCCCAACTTAAGTTAGCTTCTAGATAAATGCCTAAAAATTTCACTGTAGTTTCATGATGTAACGATTGACTATTTGCTCGAATTAAATATGATTGATTTAGATTGTTTGAACGGGGCGCGAAACTAATTATATTTGATTTAGAAATGTTTAGGTGTAATTTATTTGACTGGAACCATAATAGAAATTTGTTAAGTGATACTTGAAGATTTCTCAAAGTAGATGAAAGATCTTGCCTACATGAGAGATAACTATTGTCATCTGCAAACATTGTAATGTTCTTATTGTCGACAACATGGGGTAAATCATTAACAAAAATTAAAAACAATAATGGTCCTAAAACCGACCCTTGTGGAACTCCAGAGCTTAAATGTAATTTAGAGGACCTTTCATTGCCAACTTGCACGAATTGGCTACGATCAAGTAAGTACGACGAGAGCCAGTCGTATATTTTGCCACGTAAACCATACTGGTAGCATTTTGTTAAGAGAATAGAGTGATCAACCATGTCAAAAGCTTTACTCAAATCCATGAATAGACCTACACATTTATGTTTATTATCTAAATTTTTATACAATGATTCCAGAAAGCTATAGATGGCAGTTGTGATAGATTTACCTTTTAGAAACCCATGTTGAGCATCATTTAACCGTTGAGTGAAAAATCACTCAACGCTTATAATTTTTCACTCAACGACACGAGTTTTGATAAAAAATTCTGTTATTCTCTTAAATAAAACTTTTTCTAGAATTTTAGATATTGTAGAAAGCAGAGAAATCGGTCTATAATTTTCTAATTTAGTGGGATCTCCTTTTTTATATAGAGGAATAGTTTTTGACACTTTTAGATTCTCTGGGAATATAGGTACCACTTGTTAAAGACAAATTGATAATATATGCCAGTGGCGGTGTTATAGATGTTATACAGTATTTTAATATATTGGCGCTAATTCCGTCAAGTCCGCATGAGTTAGAGCGTTTTAAATCGTGAATTGTGTTAAATACTTCAGATTCTGTAACTGGTTTTAGATACATTGTAGGGTAATATTTGTTTACTTGAAAGTTATATGGTTCCTGACTTAAATGGACATTTAATTTTTTGGGAGCAGAAACAAAGAACTTATTAAAGTATGTAGCTATTTTTTGCTTGTCCGTCGTTTTATCACATGGTGTTATAATTTCTTTTATATCTGTTTGCGATTTACTATTTTGTACGTTTTCATTTATAATATTCCAGACTGTTTTCGATATGTTTGAGGAATTTCTGTATGTTCTGTCATAATGCAATTTTTTTGCATGTTGTATTACCTTTTTTTATATTTTTTTATAACCGAAGAAGTGTAAGGAATTAAATCCATAAAGGTTGAGGTTGTAATGGGCGTTATTTTTAGTGAAATTAAGAATTACTTTTTACTTTTGAATTTGTGATGTAACAGACACCAGGTTTCACGCGATTACCTACAAAAAAAAAAACGAACCCAACTCCATCTGTACCTACGTTATGTAACTAAAAGAGGGTGCCTACCAAGATTACGGTTCCCTAGACGGCACTTATCAAGACCCGTGAAGTTGTAGGATGGAGGAAAACAAAAACAAGCAGTTAAAATGTACGTACTGATAAAATAAAAATCCTAAAATTTTGATAAATCATATTTACCGCCAAAAAGAGAAACCCATGTTCACCTGGAACTGGCCGAAGGAAGAACATGGTGAAGAAACCTTCGGTTATGTTCCCAAGAAAATAAATACACAAATTAAACAAAACACACAAAGAAATACCTATGATGGAGTGAGGGAGACCCCAGTAACATAACAATACCTACAATGAAAACCAACATAAACAGTAATCGAATTCAATTATGTAGGGGAGACTGTTTTACCTAGGAACGGTTTTTTAATTTTTTCTATTAAACACTGACCAAAACAACATTTTTTGATTTTCTTTGCCTTAGTGTAACAAGTATTTGTCCCTTTAACGTATGACTAATTGTAATTGAAATCAATCAAAAATAATGTTGATTCGAATTACTGAGTTAAAAAAAATAAGATAAAACTTGTTCCAAGGTATGAGATGCTCGTGTACCTTGGAACTTACCTCTTGTACCTTGAAACAAAGGGAAAATTATTGAAACAAAAGGAGAATAAGGATTTTAAATTATGTGTCACACCATATAAAGTTTATTAACGAAGAGAAATTGACAGAAATAAAATATTTATATTGCAAATAAACTCACTTTTTTTTAAAAAGTAGGTAGTTTTAATTTGTATCTTATTATTTATTGCAACAAAAATCGCAAACATAAGTCTTCTACTCGTTACCACTGACACCAGCACAGAGATTATCAACCCATCGACTACACGCCACGCAACGACACCACTTTTTTCCAGATTTATCTGCAACCATTGCATGTTTCAAGGTACAAGATATGCTCATGTTTCAAGGTACAAGAGGGTGTCATTGGAAACAAAAATTTAGTACTAACTTATAGGGTATGTTAAAAGTAAAATATAACGCCGGACTACAACTCACCAAGAATCGGGGAATGTCGTAAAACTCAAACTCTATTCACTAACCCTCAGTGAACACTAATATTTATGTACAAAGTAGACGTAAAATACTTACTTTTGTACCGTAAAAACTATCGTCTTACTGTAAAATCGCAAAAGCCGTTTTAAAAGTGTGAAACTGTAATAAAGAAATTGGTTCGGCTAAGGGGAACAATAAATCCTCTTGGTTAGTCGCTAAATGGCAAAACTACTATAAAATCGTAATCGTTTCTAGGTACACTATGCTCTAGGTACAACAGTCTCCCCTACGTAATACAAAAAAAACTGTATACACTTGGTAGGTACTCAAGGCCACAAACTAAAATACACACTACTTATACTTTATCTATCTATCTATCTTTTTATGATACCGCCACCTATGGACAAATCCGCCAAGTTTTGACATTTTGCTATTATTTACTTATTGAATTTTTAAACCATTAGTGACTTGCGATCATTATGTTATGGTTTTTCTTAGTTATCTGGTAATACTCTCTTATAGGGAAAATATTGAAACGGCTTGATGCATGGTCCCGGATTCTAAATAATTACCAAATTTTCCCCTCAAATCCTACTCCTTTGACGTGTTGCATTAGATATGTTATAAGGGCATACACAGCAAGTTCATTTTGAAATCATCTCAGAGGGGCTCAAAGTGTCAGCGGCAGCCACCTTTTGGAGAATGTCTCATTTTGTTCTCTAAAATTCCAGTCGCATCTGCTCGAACTATGGAGTAAAGTCTTGGTAGCGCAGGGGACTTTATATCCCTAATATATTTCGTGTCTGGGGTTACCTACACAGTATTTAAATAAACAAAATTGACTTTTGCACAGCGAAACATTCTGCCAATATCACAAATATTTTATCTTGTAACCGCGTTATCATAAAGTCCATAAAGTCAACAACTCCAATTCACAGTTTCGTGATTGCTTAGCGTGGTTTATGATTTTATTCTATACCATTTCTAAAAATTCTCTCAGTTTGCGAACATCTCAATTATTTTTAGGTGGGTACTTAAAGAATGGCACCGATATACAAATTGACCTACTTTAATGCGATGGCAAGAGTCGAACCAATTCGTTTTTTGTTGAGCTACGGAAATATCGAATTTGAAGATATTCGTATCAGCCAAGATGATTGGTCTAAAATCAAACCAAACATGCCATTCGGGCAGCTTCCCCTTTTCGAATTTGACGATTTCAAGGCGAACCAGAGCATCGCCATCTGTCGCTATGTGGCAAAGCAGGTTAAACTCGTAGGTTCCAATGATATCGAAAATTTAGAAATTGACGCTGTCGTTGATACAGTTAGTGATATGAGAGCCAGTAAGTATTACTAGAGTAAATAAAGAGTGGTGTCGAGTGGATAATTTTTAGAAACCGTTGTGTTTAAACACGAGAGCGATTCTGCAAAAAAGGAAAATCTCAAAAAGACACTTGTAGAAGAAACTCTGCCATACTATTTGGAACGTTTTGAAGCTTTTGCAAAATCAAAAGGTGGCTATCTCGCAGTTGGAAAGGTAGGAAATGGTGAATTGTAATAGAAACGTAATTGTACATTTTTTTATTGTTTAGCTCACATGGGCCGATATATATTTTGTTGCTTACCTTGAGAGCATGTGCACATTAATGGGCAAAAATCTCATTGAAAATTGTCCAACTCTTCAAAATCTAGAAAAACGCATTTTGAATCTACCTGGTATTAAAGCATGGATTGCAAAACGTCCTGTCACTGCTGTATAGATTGTGGATTTAAAAACATTTGGCTTGTTCTAATAAAACTCTACAATCATGTGTATTTTTTCATACCTCCTACTGTAGTTTCCTGTAACGGATAACATTTTGTTGAAGTTGAAGTTGAGGAATCACGACCAAATAGTATTAATAATCCGAATCTTCATCGCTAATTTGCTCGCTTTTGGTGGAAATTCCTGATGTTGAGGACTTGTTTTGCTGTCACGCTTTCAATATTCTTGACTGACATCTTTACGCATCAACAGTCTCAACTCTGTATCACGTAGTTTCAAGGGCAAGAGGTACTCGGAAAAGACCCTAAAGACCTTGTGTGAGGATTACTATGTCCTTGAGTGCTGGAAAAATGTAGTTGGAAACTCACTTTTATAAGAGGCTGCAAACCTAAAAGTTATACAGGAAGGCCTCCTTCCAACATTTCTTAAGATTGCCATTTGGGTCCCGTACTTGAACCCTGAGACCGGGTGATAGATCTGCGGGTCTATAGGTACAGAATCCCATTCACACAACTGTATAGTTTCCCATCGGGAAAGACGCCAAGATTAACATGAATACCACAGGAGGAAACCATACCTAATATAACCCTAATATATTGGTGTCATTATCAGGGGTTACCTACACAATCAGCCCTATTCTGGTGACCATTGAAAAATGTCCAACATTGGATTTATTTCAATGTTATTTTCATATTACATTTCTTTTGATTAGTTTACTTCAGTTTTTGTTTTTCAACCTTGGAAAACGAAAACAGGTACCTACTACTTAGATACCCTTCAAATTTTTCAACCTTTACCCAAGTATTGAGTCAATTTTCAATTTTAATGTGGTCACCAGTCGCTTCCAATATTGGAATATATGGCATGAGTCAATTTCAATGGTCACCAGAATAAGGGTGAATATTTAAATAAATAAAAATTATATTGACTTTTGCACAGAAACAATCTGCCAATATCACAAATATTTTATCTTATAATCCATCAGTGGTTTTCAACCAGTGCGCCATGACATGCTTCGGGGCGCCGCGAGTGAACATAATTTATTATTTTTTTGTTCATAAGATTATATAAGAATATAAAAAATAAATAAATAATGACAAATCTGATGTTTCAAGACTTTCAAGTTGCACTTTGCTTATATTTTTTTATGATATATATTTTTTTCAAATTATCCTTTTATTTAAAGTTGTTTTTTTTCTTTTTTTTTCAATTTACAAGAACAACATTTAATCAATGAATGGCCCATAATTTTTTTAAGCATTTTTAAGGTTCGACTGCTTGCTTAAAAATTAACAAGGGCGCCGCGACAAGTTTGTAGTTTTCCAAGAGAGCCGTGGGTTCAAAAAGGTTAAAAACCACTGTTGTAATCGTTATCGTAAAGTCCATAAAGTCAACAACTCTAATTCACAGTTTCATGATTGCTTTAGTATAGTTCATTATTTTGTTCTATACCATATCTAATAATTAATAGTAATTATTAATAATAATTTGTAGGTACTTAAACAATGGCACCGATGTACAAATTGACCTACTTTAATGTGATGGCAAGAGTCGAACCAATTCGTTTTTTGTTGAGCTACGGAAATATTGAATTTGAAGATATTCGTATCGCCCAAGAAAATTGGTCTAAAATAAGACCAAGCACGCCATTCGGGAAGCTTCCCGTTTTCGAATTTGACGATTTCAAAACGAACCAGAGCCTCGCCATCTGTCGGTATGTGGCAAAGCGGGTTGAACTCGTAGGGTCCAATGATATCGAAAATTTAGAAATTGACGCTGTCGTTGATACAGTCAGTGATATGAGAGCCAGTAAAGTAAATAAAGAATGGTGCCGAGTGGATAATTTTTAGAAACCTTTGTGTATACACACGAGAGAGATTCTACAAAAAAGGAAAATCTCAAAAAGGCACTTCTAGAAGAAACTCTGCCATACTATTTGGAACGTTTTGAACCTCTTGCAAAATCAAAAGGTGGCTATCTCGCAGTTGGAAAGGTAAGAAATGGTGAATTGTAGTAGAACAAATTGTACTTAATTTTTAGCTCACATGGGCCGATATATACTTTGTTGCTACCCTTGAAAGTTTGTGCCCATCAATGGGCAAAAATCTCATTGAAAATTGTCCAACTCTTCAAAATCTACAAAAACGCATTTTGAATTTACCTGGTATCAAAGAGTGGATTGCAAAACGTCCTGTTACTGCAGAATAGATTGTGGATTTAAAAACATTTGACTTGTTCTAATAAAACTCTATAATCATGCCTACTGTAGTTTCCTGTAACGGATAACATTTTGGTGAAGTTGAAGTTGCGGAATCACGACCAAATAGCATTAATAATCCGAATCTTCATCGGGTGGTACCAACATCTGCGGGTCTAAAGGTCCCCAAACAAGTATAAGCAGCTGTTGAGTGTTTCACACAACTGTGTAGTTTCCCATCGGGAGAGACGCCAAGATTAACATGAGAAGAGGAAACCTTAGCTATAGATTTTGTCTACTGTAAAGTTGCTGCTGAACCACAGATGGCGAGTACCTACTTCGGTACCTACAACCATCACAACAACAACCTCGGCAGCCGCTCGATGTAGAAGCATCATCGCTCAGGCTACCACGGCAATCTCCGTTCACTGTATCATGCTCCGGCGTAAGCAACTCATCCGTGCTGATCATGAACTAGAATATAAGGTTCCTTAAAAGCAGACGCCTTGCTGTAATGCAAGACATTGCCTTCGTTCAAGAACCTTAGCTTATTAAAAGAACATTTACTGTGTTATATATTGGCACAAATGAAATGAGGATGCTACGTTCTCAGATCAAAGAAAGAGAAGGAAGGCGGTGGCTTAGTCAAGTCAATGGACAGATTGAGTGGGGGTTTAGTAATCCTTCCAATATTCTAATGTAATGGCACAACACCGAGCACCACTAAATTTAAGGTAAAAAGGCAAAGATAAAAAAATTTTATCTTAAATCTAAAATCGAATAAAACTTGGCTTGAAAAAAGGTTTAGCGAAGATATCGAAATACATCAAAAGTGGATAGTGATCAGCATGAATCAACGCTCATGTAATTTAAAAAGGTTAAAATAACACCAATTCGAATTTATGAACCTATCAGAAACCGGCCTGTGAAGAAAATCAGGAAATATTAGTTTTTAAGTCAGTACCTTCTTTCACTTACAATACAAACTGTAAGCAACCTTGCTTCGTGTAAGGCCAAATGAAATTTGAACCATTTCGCAATCTGTCGTTTTTTTAAATTGCACACTGTAACTAACCAATCGCCATCTTGTAGAGAATGCCACACAAACGACGAGACGGACCACCGTATACTTTGCTACTGTACTTGTCCAACTGAAAGGATTCATGTCGGTGGAATCGTAGCCGGCTGCTTCCCCTGACTGCGTTCTCAAGTATATTTCACGTGTCCTAGTGACCTTACTGGTTTGGAGGTACGTGGACGTCCACCCCCTACTCATAATCCAGAATCGTGTGCAACTTCTTTTGTAAGAACTCAGAACTTTTTGAGAATCATGTAGGATCTTTTGGACCTATTAATTACTTAAACACGAGGTTTTTAAGGAGTAAAGGTCCCTGCGAGAACATCGGGATACAGGTCGTTTTCGCCATCTCCTTAACGGAAAAGTTCAAAAAGATTTTTGATCTATGAACTGGAACAAAATAATTAACCAAATTTACTTACAGTTGCAGTTTGTAATTTTGTGTAAAATTAACAGACAATTTAAACGGCGTAATAAGGGCGCTTGGCAACCCATTCGCTTTAATACCTGGAAGATTTAAAACATTACTCTGTAAAATCTGAAGATTAGGACAAGCTTCTTCCCGCCATGAAATTGAAGTAATCGAGAATGAGCTCCACCTTATGCTAACGCCAATTATTACCAATTTTTTCAAATAGAGAAGAGAAAGGAACGACATTCGCATACTTACAGCGAATAAAACATTATTAAAAATTAAAACGGCCAATCATGTTGTACATTAGGGTGGTGAAATGGGTTTCTTGTAACTTGCTGTTAAGGAGTGAAAACTGGTGATTACCATGGCAATGTGAACTCGGCTAATTATGAAAAATGGTACGGAAGTAGCTTTTATCGATTCTGCGACCAAATTCAGTACTAGTAAAGTATTGTCTCTGCTAGTAATAGACAATGCACCTTACCACAACGTACAAGTCGCTAGAGTTCCAAGCAGTATTTATAAAAAAAAAGAAATGATGGTTTTTGGAAAAAAATTTGCTCAAACCGCAGAAAAATCAAAACATAAATTTATGAAGGATACGTCATTTGAAAAGTATTAATATAATTATTTTGTATTTTATATTTTAAATCGGATTTGAAATGTATTTACCCACCACTGCCGATAATGAGTACGACTTTTCTACTACGCCACTGTTTTTACCGAAAGTTGTGTAACTAAATACCATTGCCGCAAGGCTAGACACAACGTTTAAAAAATTTTCTTTAAATTAATATTTGTAAAAGAGTGCACTAAATTCAACAATTTCGCTTGTAATTGTAATAATCATTTAATACAGTTTATTATAGTTAAGTGAAGTAATGGAGTAGAAGAAAGTTTGAGGTTAAGTTGTTATATAGCACGTGTGTTTGTGTTTACAGCAGAGCAGGTAAGTAGAAGTTTTAATTTAAACGTCATTTTGAGACCAGTTTACAATATTTTAGATGTCCTTTCGTGGAGGCGGTTATCGTGGGGGAGGTGGTCGAGGCGGTGGTTTCGGCGGTCGTGGAGGAGGAGGAGGATTTGGTGGTCGAGGTGGACGTGGCGGCGGCCGAGGGGGCGGAGGTCGTAACAGTTTCGGTGGCAGAAACTTCGATCAAGGTCCACCCGAACGTGTAATACCTTTAGGTTACTACGATTATCCGTGTCAAGACGAGTTAATTTGTAAAGTGGAAATAGAGGATGTGCCGTTTTTTAATGCGCCGATTTACTTAGAGAATATGGAACAGATCGGAAAAATTGACGAAATATTCGGTAATCCTAGAGATTATTCGGTTACAGTACGATTAAGTGAAAATATAAAGGCGTCTAGTTTTAAGAAAAATCAGAAATTATATATCGATCCCACAAAGTTGTTACCGTTACAAAGGTTTTTGCCTAGGCCTCCTGGTACTGTTCAAAAACGTGGAGGAAGGGGAGGCGGTGGTGGTCGTGGACGTGGCGGTGGCAGAGGAGGAGGTGGGGGAAGAGGATTTGGTGGTAGAAATAGTGGAGGTTTCGGAGGAAGAGGTGGTGGAGGCCGCGGTTTTGGTGGGGGAGGCGGACGTGGTTTTGGGGGTGGAGGTGGTAGAGGAGGTGGACGTGGATTTGGAGGTGGGGGTGGTTTTAGGCAAAGTGGTGGTTATTAAGAACATTTTTAAAAAATTTAGTTTTAGCCATTTTTTATTGATTGTGTGTTCTAATTTCTTACTATAATAGTAACTGTAGTTGTCATATACATGTTGTATAACATTTTTGTAACTATTTTAAAGTATAGTTTAATTCCTATTTTATTGTTTACTCAATTTTCCTTATCACAAAGCTCTAATCCTCATGCAATTGAAGAGATTAGTGACCAAGTACTGTGGGGAGTGTGGAGACCCCGCAAGGGAATCCAAATAAAAGACTGCACCATGTCCTGGTAGCAGTAATAGTGAATTATCGGATCCTAGTTCCTATCGTGGGAGGGAACAGAGAGAGAATTTCGCTCAAGAGAGGGGTAGGTGAAGACTAACAAACTTCGATCAATGTTGTTAAGAGAAAGAACTTTTGTAGGCCTAAAACTCAGATATATGTTCTCCCCTGGAAGCTATTGACATCTTGATAACCCTCAATATTGCCCATTGCTGGGCCTTAATGGAAAAAAGGTAAGCGCATCACAACTGTGGACCGAAAAAGAAGCTAAACTGGCCAAAACAGTGGGCCAGTAACTGTTGAAATTGTAATTCAGTAGACGAGATACATAAGGCACTTATGTTGCCTATGGCCCAGGTGCATGTTAAGCTACTTTTTAGTTGGTTTTGAGGACGTTGGCAAAAGTACAAAAACAAATGGTGTTATAATTTATTAATAAAAAAAACTTCAAAAATTTATCGTTTTAAACAACAGTGACAAGACAACCTCCTCCAAGCCAACCACTTACCGCGCGTCAACCGAGATAGTCAATATAAGTCAGGCAGGAAAGCAGGCCGTCGAGGACAAAAGGAGAGAAATCGTACAGTTTAGCCTGCACTTAACCCCCGAATGAGGACTTCGTAGAGCAGCAAGGGTTGTTACATAAATAACTGCCGATAGGCAACAAAACACCAACAATCCACTGGGTAGGGTGACAGCTCACCAGGTGGATATACGTTGCAAAAACCTGGCTAAGATGGGCGCTGGAGTCTTCAAGAGGACAGTCATTCAGAGTGTGATATGCTCCCCTTAGAGATGAGGGTGCTGAGACTAATATCGCCATACATGGTCTCATACGCCTATCGGACCATAGCACTCGAGTACTCTGCAAAGACCCGAACATAAAACTGTGAGTGAGAAGATACAACGGGGAACAAATAGAGGGGGCTGATACCTCACATGATAATGAGGAAAAGGGAAGACGATAGGTGCAAGAAATACGGAGGAGTAGATAACAAAGAGCATATGCACTCCTTTTTTTGTGCCGGAGATGAAGATTGGAATGGGATGTACTGGAGGTGGAGATCAGGGTTATACTCAAGCAATACAACTTTGTGAAGACTAATGGGAACTATGGTGAACCGGTTTTGCACACAGGCGTCGTGGAGTGATCTAAGTGAATCAAAAGTTAGTTTTGTAGCATCATTACCTTGACCAACATCTAGGCGGCGAACAACCGGAAGAAAAATGGCCTTCAACAGAAAGTGGAAAGGGTTTTAGTGGGTATACCCTGTCAAATTATATAATTTAAAACACAGATACTTCACTAAGATACAAACACCCTCTTGATTTTTAAGACGAAGTCTTTTCTTCAACCCAGTTCCAATAATTAATGGACTTGTTTGAACAGAAATGTTCTCTGAGAACTTTTAATGCACACTATAACCATCACAGGTGGCGTACGTAGAGTGTGAAAACCCAGCTGAAAGGTAAACCGTTCTGCAAGGTATGAAAGAACAAAGCCGCAGAAAACTCGTAGGCCTGTAGAAATCTTAGGCCTCTGCTAAGACAAAGGGCATTTACCAGACATCAGAGAAAGGCTCTCCTCCTCTGTATTGTTTAAATTAAAGAGCCACATTTAGCTAAACCAGAAGAGAGGATGGTTCCTATACAGACAACCAACGATCAAATAGAGGACATAGCCAGTGTGATCTGGTTGGTGAAGTGGTTCTGCTTCTGACTATGCAAATCATCAAAGGTTAGACGGTATACCATCTCTTCTGCAGGTTGTGAAAGGATGTCTTCAAGATGGGATGCTGTCACAACTTCTATCCAACGTAATAGTAAACAGCCTCTATCTGCATTATACGTTTGGTTATGCAGATGATTGATCCATACCAGTAACAGGAAAATACGAGATTACTTTGTACAGTCTCATGCAATCTGTTCCCAGATTAACCGAAGAATCGTGTAAAGAACATTTCTTGCCCATTAACCTGGCAAAAAAAGGAAACAGTTCTCTTCATGTAAGGTATCTGGTGGTCTATATGTAAAGACTAGCATATCCTGCAGTCATCATGGAGGCCTTTTGCAACCACTGGATAACATCGTCAAGCGATTGCTTAAACTGGAAGGGGAATTGGATTCCCTTATTGTACCTCAATTTATGTTAGGGAGGAATTACCATAGGTATGTAACACCCTCATCAAGTTCACTTGCTTGAAGAAAAAATATAATGAGGAAACAGAAGTAACCCAAACTACAAGAAAAGTGTTTTGTGGTCCAGAACTCATTGAGCATCAATGGGATAGACAGCTGACTGATTTACCACACTGCCTAGATGAATTCACAGAAAATTGTGGCCGAACAACTCTATTACTGAAAAAACATATTTTATTTCTGTTCTTTTGTTTTCATTTCTTTGTAGTGATAAATTATATTCTCAACGTAAAAATACAGAAAGATAAAGCAGCGGGAGATGGGTACACGGGGAGGAATTGATATACGGAGTGGAAAAAGGATGTTGACAGTAACTAAAAAAATATGGAGAGGAGAAGGATTTCCAGAAAGATGGAGAAAGGAGACAGGAAAGAAGTGGTGAATTAAAGGGGAATAACGTTATTAAACACGGCATATAAGATTTATGCGGCTGGAAGAAACACTAAAAGGGCAATAAACAAGGTGAGTGGTGGTCAGGAAGCTAAGGTTTGTTGGTCGTTGGCCTATGCCGATCACATGGTAGGTACTGGTGGCGAATGAAGGAAAAAAAATTAAGATACTTGTATTTAGAAAGGATGGGGGTAGAAGGAAAATAGAAGAGTGGAAGTGGAGAAAGGTGCAGGAGCAAGTGAAAAGAATTTATGTGCCGAGACAGGACAACAAGGAGAGGGAACACATAAAGGCAAGAATGAGAAACAGGAATAAAATATAATGTGGAGTGTGGGAAAAAGGTTGTTATGAAGCTGTTGTTTAACAAACTAATAAAAAATTTGGAGCTTTACGGAGTAGAAGTGTGGGGGTGGAAGGACTACAAGTACAAATACTGGAAATGGGTGATGGGATTGGACAAGGACACACCAGGGTGTAACTGAAAGTTCGATATTAATAATATTCACAGTAACATAAAAAGTTAAACCAATTATGTTGTCGTCTAACACGATTAAAAAAAATGTCATTATATACATTTTTTAAAGAAATTTGGAAAAAAGGATGGATGCTTCGGTCCACATCGCCTTCTCTCGCGGTAATCATAGCATTTACTTTGAATTAAAAACCAAATTTTGTTTTTAATAAACGAATAAGGTAGCTTGATTTCAATACTACAAATTTACCATCTAAAACAAGAATTTTTTCTTAAGTTTCAATATATTTGAAAATAATGAAATGTTCGGTTATATGTATCTTCTAAAACCAGTTAATTATATGAATAATCAACATTTGTGGCCTTTCGACTTTTGACAAGTATGTGTGCTACAGCATTTGTAAATTTGGCAACAATTTATGGAACAATAACAATTTTATGATAAGTTAAAATTGACCGTTAGCCAGGAAAATGCTAAATGCAGTGTTTTTATCGCTATTAATTAAAATAATAGTTAAACAATGATTCTGCCATTTTGATTTTTACACATATTAAACATATATAAATTACTAATGTACTGCCCAAAAATGTTTTTGCATTATGACCACTCAAAGTCAGGGGCCTTGCATTTTTACTCCGATAGTACATTAGATGTAGATCAATGTAAATAAAATTTAAAAAAATGTGTGCCACTTCAAGACATTATATACAAGGTATACAGGGTGTTTCAGAATAAGATGCTGATCCTTAAGGGTGTGAATCCTTATGTGATTTTAGGAAGAAAAGTTCAAATAAACCTATGTCCTAAACCTCTTAACTTTTGAGCTACAAGGTGTTAAAGTTTTAAGAAAAAAATCGATTTTTTATCGTATCTTTAATAATTTTCTAGATATTTTTATCAAATTTGGCACACGCCCTTTAAGCATTAATTATTTTGTCGTTGCAATTATTTCCTTGACAACAAAATTTCTAGCCTCCTTTTCAGAAATCGTAGGCACATAGCGGCATGCGCATTAAATGCTTTTAATTTTTTTTATCCGAAACCGTTAGTCGAACGAAAAAAAGTCAAAAAATCAAATTTACCCTAAAATGAATCGTAATTTTAAAAATAATTTTTATTTTAAGAAAAAGCAGTGGCGTGCATATTTTTCCAAAAATATCTAGTTCACATCCTGTACGGACGCCACTGGTTAAAAAATTAAAAAAATTTTTTTATCAAAAAATGCTGTTGATGCTTAGAGGGCGTGTGCCAAATTTGATAAAAATATCTAGGAAATTATTAAAGATACGATAAAAAAACGATTTTTTCTTAAAACTTTAACACCTTGTAGCTCAAAAGTTAAGAGGTTTAGGACATAGGTATATTTGAACTTTTCTTCCTAAAATCATATAAGGATTCACATCCTTAAGGATCAGCATCTTATTCTGAAACACCCTGTATAATCAATATTATATACTTTGTATATAATCAATAAATTCGATATTCGTATAATGAATGACAATACCAATGACAATAAGTGGCACACTGAAGTAGGGGGCACTTGGGTATGTGACCCCCCTAACATGTATACAGAGAGCATCAATGGTGATTTACGTTTTCGCAGCAAAATTATTTTTTCTGCTATGTTGGTGTTGGGCCAGTAGGGGTGTGCTGCCCCCCCCCCCCCCCCCTATGACTAAAACCTGGATGCGCCACTGCCAACAATACAAACATACAAGGATAAACAGTGTAACAGATCAAACAATTTAAATACATGTGAACATTATATAAACAAAAGAAGCAATTTGCACATGAATGAATTTTTTATTTACCCCCCCCCCCCCCTGTACTGCCTGGAAAAGATGCACAGCTCTGTATAAATTATCAGTAAAAAATGATTTTATTTTTTACACAAAATTATATCTTTTTTGATAATTTGATAGTTCAAAAACTATCAATCGTGTAACAAATTACGAATTAATCACAATTATCAAACCTAATATGTTTACCAGTTTGCTTTTCCGCTTTTTTAAGCAACTTATCTCTACCTCGATGTTTACGATTTGAATTTTTCAACTTAGTATTCCTCGACTCTTCAATTTTCTGCCAATAATTTTGTTCGTCCTCCCCTTCCAATATATTCGGTTTACCGCCCTTAAAATCTGAGCCACAAAAATCTTGAGCGCTTTTATTATCCGTAAACCTAATATACATCTCTTGACTTCCGTAAGCGTGCGGAATATCGACATATTGAATACTGGAATAATTTGTTTTAAGCTCTTGCTGGAAAAATTGAAGAAATTTAGAGTTTTGCGAAAGCGTTTTGAAGGATTATTACTTTCATTTTTTTGCTTTCGATGCACGGCTCCAACAAGGCGACCTTAACAATGATACCAGGCGTAAATTCTAGTACAACTGCTGGCGTTTCTTCGATTTTTGGTTCTTCCCTTTGTTTCGTTTTGGAAGTCGGAAAATCGGTCGAGCGTTGTTTGTACAGGTGTTTTTTCAAATCCGTCATCGTCTTCCTTTGCATTTGTAAATAGCGATTACGCATTTTTTTCCAATCTTTCCTAAAATTAAACACGTTAGAATTTCGTATTTTTCAAAAAAAATTGTCGTAATTACTTCGATAAAATGTGTAAACCGATTTCTTTTAAATTCATACGTCGCTTGAGAGCCTTTTTTTGTTTTTTGCTTTTTTTCTCCTCGCCTTCACTCTCTGAAACATCTTGTTCGATTGCGACCGACGAATTTACGATTTCATCCACCTCTTCAATTTTATCATCATCGCTTTTCTTCTTTTTCTTCTTCTGCTCGACATTGGACAATTCGTCCGACGACAACTTTCGCTTTTTAATAGATTTACCTTCGAGTTCCTCTTCATTGTGATTGTGTTTCTCGCCGTTATCGAACGTCGAAATACTACACAGTTTGTTGGGATCCATGGCGGACGGTATTTTACAATCGACGGATTCGAAAAAATTAAGTGCCGCATTCGCGGATTCTTCCGTATCGAATTCGACGAAAGCGAATCCCTTTATAATGTTACTGTGAGAATATTTCGGAATTGAAACGTAGGCGACTTTACCGAATTCCGAAAATATGGACGAAAGCCACTCGTGCGTGGCGTCCGATTTTAAACGTTCCACGTATATAGTGCACTCGTCGACATTTTCCTTAATTTGAACTGGAAGTCTCCTACGTACCTTAGTCTTATCTTCGGATAACTCGATAAGATCCGATTTACTTATGGCTTTGGTTACGTCTTCTAAACGCGTTGTAAGTTTACGTATCTTATTGAATTGTAAAAATATGGAGACATCAACGTCTACAATGTAAGAAACGATGATTAGTGGATAAAAAATTAAAAGTTAACGAATTACATGGATCAGATTGTAATAGTTGGCCCAAAAATCTTTCTTTTGTGAGGTTAGAATCGCTAAAATAGAATTCCATTTGTTGGAGAATTGATTTATATAATTGTTTTTTGCGATGTCGACCTTTTTTTTGAGAATTCTCATGATTTTCATCCAAATTAGCATCAATATCCATTAATTATGTTGATAAAAATTAAAATTATAAAAACATTACAGTGCTGACCCCTTACGATCGTTCATGATATTATCATATATAGTTTTACAGTCATACCACACATACGGTTTTAAATCTTGTACAGGGCGTGTCAAGATTTTTGTATTGTTTAACACACCATACATGCAAAAGATGCAAACGTATCAAAAAAGGTAAAAAGATATCGTTTAGGCGTCAGCTGTTATTTTATATCCTTCTCTCTGCCGATTTCCTGAATTTTGATTCACTTCGTTTCCTTGCACGAAAGCCGCTCTCCGCCAATACATGTCGCTTTTCTTTTTTGATTTTTTGAGGATCACCGAAACGCTTACCATATCTGATGATGAAGATGAATAAATATGTGAAGTGAAAGTTGGTGTCGCAACAGTTGCTTCCGCAAGAAGATCATCGTTGGCAAAAGTATTTCACGATGATCATTTTCTTGTAAAAAACCTACGACCCTCCAAATTGAAGCTGGGCAGTGGACATGGTACCTACTCACCAGACTGGTTCGCTGATGTTTTGATCAAGAACGACACCAAGGTACTTAGTTTTCGCCCTACATGATATTTCGCTTCGCTACCAAATATGGGTGAAAAAGGGCAGCAGCCAGTCTGCATTTGTCAAACTATTGTTCACAGCTATCCAATGTCTCCCAGTGAAGGGTTCTGGTTGCCACGGTCTCGCCTACTTCGCGACGTAGTCGGCGTACGGAGCTATGGTGGTGTGTTGAAGTCTTCTGCATGTACCACACGTACAACAGCATCGGTGAGAGCAAGGACCCTTGGGGAACTTTTGCGGTTGTTCTGTGCTCACGCATGCATCCCTCGAAACAGACACACAATTCCACTCAGATGGTTCCAGACATTCCAAGAAGACATCTGCCCACTCTGTGGAGAAGGTGTTGGTCACGACCCTGTTTCTCTCTACGACCTTCTACAATTAGTATAAGGATCCCAATCGGTTTTCTCAAGATTTGTTTCGGAAATTTCTTGGTCTTTGGAATTTGTTTCGGTCTAACGGGTTCTATGAGCGCTGCATTAGATTTGTTATTAACACCGATCAGGTACGTGGTATACATACAATTATATGAATGTGCAGACACAGGAAAGCCGTAAAAGAAGTATACCATACCGATCGTGCGGTGCCGTTGACAGAAGATCCTATTTGTCTTTTCCGCATCGAAGGGGGCGATAACGCACATCAACGACTGAATGGCCTAGAATAAATACAAAAATGCTTGATGTTACTAACATCCTTAGCTTTGTTTCACATACCTAATTAATCTGGTGCATTCCGGTATTAATAAATTCTATTGGTGGACAAATCTTGATCATAACCTAATACCATTGTATTTGTGCGATCAAACTTGCGTCATCGTTTTCAAGGTGGGAAAGATATTGCATAGCACACTGGGTAATTGTGAAGGATCCAGAGAATGTAAAAGATGCGAGTACTGACATCTCCAAAGTATATGAACGGTACGTTTGGGACAGTTGCCGAGACGAGAAATCACGGGAAGAAAGTACCTACAGAGAACTACTTACCTTTCTACGAATTGTAGCCGCCCATAAAAGTAATGGAAACCGGGCAGGAAGGTGTTTTGACCCGTGTGACGATTATGAATTGATAACAAAAGGAATGGAAGAAGAAGAACATCCTGGATGAGGTGTGACCTTCACAAATAGCTTGCGATCAAATTGACGGGAACCTATATCCCAGCAAGGAGAAAGTCACAGATGGACCAAATGAATACATTTATGGGGAAAGTAATAAAAACCAGGTGACAAAATGGAGGTCGAACGGAAGAACGCTCAGTAAAGTAGATGATGTTTTGACTAAATTTTTCGGAATATAATTAAAAAAATTACGCACTTCGTAAGTATATTTTATGTATATGGACTAAAAATGGTCGCCAGGGCGGCATTTGTCGCGTCAAAGGCTTGCGGTACTCTATTAATCTACTGACTCTGGAATTGAATACCTACACCAGGAGGACATCTATTGTCAAGCATATCAACGTGCATTGCTCTCCATAACAACGTTACGCATTATTAATTTCTTCTTGAAAACGTGATTGTTTCAAGCATTACTTTACACAATCGTAACATGAGCTGTTTTTATTGGACGGTGAAAAAGGCAATGAGATCGAGTCTAATCATGAAGACAGTACGAAGTTCTTGTGAGGCCTACGTGTGTTTGGACTGTGGCTCGCCTTCCAAACCAAGTCTAAATTGGATACACACCTGAACGAAGTCACGTACCTACCTATTTTTTTAATCAAGAAAACATCGGTATAACAACGTTAATGGAAAAAAGTAGGTTTAGGCCAAAACAATTTTTGTTGTTAACGGATTGATATGCACTCAAAATGCTATCGTGGTTCATTTTAAGGTGACACCATGCCACATCGTTGCGAGCTGAGCGTTTTAACATCATTCAACGGAAAACGGGAAAAATTTTGGAAAATTTACACTTTTCCTTAATGTAGAAAAACGAAATACTAAATTGCATATATATCCTAGCTATGACAATAATCTCTTGATCAATTAAGTACAAATGCGATTTAACGAGATTGTAACATTTCAATTAGGTACTTACTTGTCAAAATCATGACAATAGCTTCTATAAACACTTCGTATAAAGTCTATAGATAACTAAGATTCTCATATGGGAGGAAATGCATCACCGAATTGAAACTGCCAAGCTCAACAAGTATGTTCGACACTGTTCTAAGAAGATCTTTTCCATAAAAAATACTTTCATTCTTCGAATCTTCTTTACTTATAGAACCATAGGAGTTCTGGTTCTGAGCCTTCCAATAGAAAGAGCAGATAAAGTTCTATTTTGCCATGTTTCAAAATTGTAATTGACCTTCTGCATAATTATTATCTTCATCAACGAATTTCCTTTAAATTCATTTCATCGCTTGGACAATTTTGTTGTATCACTGTAAGGGCAGTCTCACACACTCTTTTTTGACGAGCGGTTTTATCTTCTGCTTACCTATTGGTTTTTAGTAGCCGAGTAGAAAAGAATACTATCCCCTCTGAGATGAAGGACAAATTCCAGTTAGTAGGCACAATCTTCACTCAGCAGGAATTTGGTCATACATTCTCACAAAATATGACTCCCTCGTATCCATTGCTAGACTTTTGGCGCAGTACAGAACTAGAGACCAGCGCAGCGGTCCAGCAGACTTTGATTTAGTTTAGACGTTAGTATCGTCCCCAGTCATTCCACGGTCGCTATTGGAGGTTCAAGGAGTTGAAGCTACAAATCTACAAGTTCTTCTTCTAGTTTTAAAACAATTTCCTCCTATTCTAAAATGATCTCAAAATGAAGAAAATGCGTACAAGCGAGTCCATGATATAGGTATTTTCCTTGTATAATCAATGGTTGGTTATGCCTTAAAGTCTATTAAATTGTAATTCCATGGTAAAAACTTCGAAAAGGCTCTTGAGGCAACATGCTACTACCTTTCTTCCTTAGGAATTGGAAAATGCGCACCCCGGCTTGGATATAATGCCGGAGTAGTATAGAACATGCACCCACTAAAATTCTTCTCCCGTTTCTAAATGTTCAATGCTCGAGCTTTGTTACATTTCATCCGTTCAGGTAAACAGCTGACAGAAGGGAATTCCTCTGGTGTGCTAGGAATTGATATCCAAAAACCATTCCGGTGAGTAGCAAAAAGCTCATCTATTACCTCGTCGAGCTGGTTTCCTTCAGCTTGGTTCGAGTTTTCGTATAACAATTTTCTCTAAGCTCTACCCCAACATGTTACCTAGAAATTTATATGGACGGTTTCCTGGTTTCCTTCAGCTTGGTTCGAGTTTTCGTATAACAATTTTCTCTAAGCTCTACCCCAACATATTACCTACAAATTTATATGGACGGCTTGGTGGCAATTAACCCCTCTTCATAGTAGTCCACGGTGATCTCTCATCCTGTGAACATGTCTTCCCCTGTCGTTCTAGTCGTACAAGATCTTATGGTACAACAGCAAAGCAATGGTTGGGAGGGCACAAAGCCAAGCGGTTGTAGCTGGTGACCAGTAACTCCAGGTGCTTCGACTTCGAGTGATTCTAACGTTTTTTAACATTTACACTTTAAATTAGCAGTCGTAGTAACCGCCTCTCCTGCGCCTCCATTACCATTCACCCTGTCACCAAACCTCAATTGTGTAGCGTAACATCTCAATCGCTTTTACCATAGAACAGAATGCTGATTCGGCCCACTTAGTAAACATGGACTACCTCCACTACTATCTCTGACGGTAATAACCCGAAGACACTTCAGTAATGCCAACTGGGGAGGCTTTCCTCCAAGAGTCACAAACAACTCAAAACCTCTAACTATCTTGATATGGCCATCGATTCCATAAAATAACATAACACTTTTAAAGAAGGTGTCGAATTTCCTAAATTTTATCTATGTTTCACCTTTGATACAATTTTATTTAATTTTGGAGCCTTGTTTTTGTATTGTGATTATATCAAATACAAAAAAAAACATAAATTACGATTATCATAGTATAAAGTATAGGTACGAGAGCACCTACTTGATATAGTTAAATCAACTGAAAATTATCAACTGTCTTTATCAATGTCGCCTATTTGTTTTACATGTCGACATCGTCTATAATAGTCAATATTTTTCTGAATTCTACTTCCTAGTATTACGAAAAGTGTTTTCCTGGCAATATTGATTGAAGATTAAGCAAACCTTTCAAATATTCATTTCTGTACTATTTCAATATACTAGGAACCCAATTTAAAAAACAGTTCAAAAAATACAGAGGTTATGTAATAATAATAATAATAATAATTGTAACCTTGTGCTATACCTAAACCAAAAAATTTACAAAAATTGTCAATACATTCAAATAATATACAAAAAACATATTAATATGACCAAATAATCGTTCATTGTGCTTTTAAAAGAGTGCAGAGCAATTAATAATCATATTAACTTTTCATATACAGTGTGTCCAGTTGTACAATTAAAGATTTTAACTTTACGATCGTTTTATACTCTGAACCGATAATTGTTTATGAGAAATATTAACTAACAACAAAAAGCTTAAAATTATCTACATGGGGATGTTATAAACGTCAAGAGATAAAAAAAGGGCTACTTTTCCCATTTTCGTTTAATCAATTATCTCCATGTAGATCCTTTTAAATTGGACACACTGTATTCTTTTCTATGCAACCTCAGCATATAAATTAGTTAACATTTAACAAGCAGTTCAAAAAATATAGCGAGAATACCAACATTATCACTTACCTTATGCCACTGGTCCGTCTGACGTTATTATCAACTCTAATTAGACAACCTTTATGTGATTTAATTAATGAAGTAATTGCACAGGCACAGATTTTCAAATTTAAAAACACGAATGCGAGACCGATAGCTACTTTCGAAATTTATTTAAACACACTACCGATCCCTACAAAAGTCGTTAATATATTGACTGTTATATAGAACGGGCGACGTTATCAACTTTTTTTGTTAAAACTAGTTAGGGTTGCTTTCACGTTTAAGTAAAGAAAGGTCAGCTTGTAGTGACCTAACGGCGGTGATTCACGTACAATTGAAGAATTTTTGAATTAGGCGATTGCAGAACCAATCAAAATCGCTCAAATTACCTTTAAAGATTATTTGGAATTGTTACAGCCCATGTTCTGTAATGTTGAAAAATACAACTTTACAGACTTATTTGATTGATCGATTACTTATATTACATTAACGTAAGGAATTTCCCTATTTTTCCTTCATGTGTTTCATTTACCTACTTATCTTCGGAAAATGTAGGCTTATTTTTGTATAGGGAATGTGTCATCTGAAATGAGTGGACACTGGACAACAGTCCTTGCAAAATGATATTATTTTGAATTAAACTATAATTTCAATTAAAAATACATACTTTTAAGATAACTTTCGAACAACCTTGAAACGCCGCATAGAAACGCAGTATAAGTATTTAATCTAATAATTTTCCATTTCTACACGTTTGTCCCGTATAGATACCTTCACAACCTTTACCGTTACATGTCGATAGACTTTTCCATAAATCTGTTGTCTGATTAGATAAAAATTATCTTTTTCTAATTTTTATATTTGTCGAATAGCGTACTATTAATGCAATACCGCATTACTTTAAGTTTATTGACAGACTCAAAATATTTACTTCTGTTAATTTCTAGAAGGGCAAGGTGTACATGAATTCAATTGCAACGATTACCATAGTTCATATATAGACCTTACAGGTAGACCAATAAATAGATAAAGTGTAAGTAGGTATGTGACAAACAAAATTACTGTAGATTATTGCTACATTTGTAGTCACGTAGATAATTAATTCGTTTTATTTACTAAATACAAAGGTTAAACGAAATTTACCATGCAATTTTCCCCGAACGACACACTCATTTATTAAGGTTAACCACCCTACTGGTGTGGTTAAAGGGTTCCTAAAGCAAAAAGAAATTGACAATTTTGTCATGTGGGAATCATTTTCGCATATTTTGTGTTCAAGCTCAAAATCGATGAAAATAAGTCACTAACTGGATCAAAATGACTCTTTTTAGCCTGGCATAGGCATCTGCAAATCTTACAAAGCAGTTCTGAATCTGAAAAATTCAGAATGGTACCATTTATAATGATGGGCAAAGTTGCAGAAGAAATTTAAAAGCTAACCAAAGAAAAATTATGGAAGAGAAATGATTGGATTACTTCACCTAGGTCTGTACCAATGCCAAATGAATTAAGAGATATCTATGAAGGTTTCAAACCCAAAGTAGACCAGTATCCGATTCCAAGACTTGAAGAAGAACGAAACAAGCTAATTGTGGTCAATACTCCACTTGTACTTTTTGAATACCATGTCGCATGGCAAGTGGTTCTGCAATATCTACGATTTGCGGAGGTAAATCTGGATGAGCATTCGAAAAATTAGAACAATCTTTTTACACAATTAGAAAAGAATGGTCCATATTCAAAAAGAAAAAAATTGAGTTCTTCTAAAAAAGGAGTACCTAAGCCACTTCATTTGACATAACGCCAAGTGCCAAAACTGCTTCCCAAAATCTTGATAGTCAAAGCGCACTATATGGTCATAAAGGCCGCTTGAAGATAATGGAGAAGAAGTGAAGGTATTGATGAGAAATGAAGTAGGTACTTAAAGTTAACCAAGTACCAGTTCACTTCACTTTAATGTATATTAAATATTCTACGCCTTGGAAGAAAGTTGATTTTAGATGAATTAGTGTTCTTATTCAATCATCACACCAGGAAGTATCCAAAAATACGTTTCTCCTCAAAGCATTAAAAATGGGATAAATATCAACAGAGAAAAACTACACCGTATTATTATGTAACAAAATCAAAACGATTTCGAATAGAGCAGGATGACGTCAAAGCAGAAACTCTGGACAGCGTCCTTGTTAACAATCTCTAGTGAGACTTAATTTCAATTAAAAACTTCCGAAAAACCTTGAAAAGTAGCATAGAAACGTAAGTGATAGGTTGATAAGTATTTAATCTAATAATTTTCAATTTCTACACGTTTGTCCCGTATAAGATACCTTCACAACCTTTACGGTTGCTTGTGGAGACTTTCCCATAATTCTGTTATCTAATTAGATAAAAATTATCTTTTTCTAATTTTTATATTTGTCGAATTGCGCGCCCACGTTTATTGCAATACCGCCCTTTAACTTTATTGCATACTCAAAATATTTACTTCCGTTAATTTCTAAAACGGGAAGGTGTGCATGAATTGAATTGCAACGATTGCCGCAGTTCACATATAGACCTTTCAGGTAGACCAATAAAAAGATAAGGTGTACATTTGTAGTCACGTAGGTAATTGATTCGTTTTATTTACTTAATACAAAGGTTAAACGAAATTTACCATGCAATTTTTCCCCATTTTCCACGTCTATTTTTCATTTTAATTATATTTTGTATAATTTATATTTTGTTTGTCTTCTCTTTTGTGGTTGTTTCTATTTGTATAACAACAATTATTAGTCAGTTAATTATGTATTCGTTCTAATTCTATTCACGTTTGTGCGGTGATTTCTCATTATCTGTACAATGGAAACTTTCCGCTATGACCAATAACCGTGGGATACATTTCAGGAACCTATGCTTTGACAACAAAAGATGCTAATAATATCTTGATTAACACCATTCGACCTTCAATTCTTTAACTTTTTCTAATTTGGTACCAACTATTTACATTATTATTCATTGCTAAGTGAACTAATTCTTTTGCAATCGATGCATTTTGCGGTACATGATCCAATTGAGCAAAGTGATCAGCTAAACAACTAAGTTGTGATGTGGATCAATACTGGTGAAATTCATTGGATGTATATAAAGGTAAACCCCAAAAGGAGGGTTGCAGGAACAAACAACGGATAAGGCACAAAACCACCACCTTTGGTCTTTATTAATTTTGATGATTCTTCAGGCTTTGAGTGAAACTTCACTTTCATTCTTCATCGGCTATTATTATCATCGCTCAAACCTCGAAGATAACTATACCTATACGTCGAAACATGTCGCTATGTCAATATTAATTCAGTTTAATCACTCATTCATCATCACTACGTACTTCAAAAGTCATTGTTAAACATGACTTAATTAATAAATGTCAATAGAGAGTTTTTCTGTCTTATTTCGTCAATTGTTAAACACTAAGTGACACAATAAAAGTAATACAAGACACGGCTAAACAAAACGTCGCTATATAGTGGAAGATGACAACTGAGCAAACCTCAGAAGGTAACAAAAGAAGTTATTTAATAACAACACCAAGCAAAGAAGTAGCAATATTTTGAAGCAATCTATGGAGTCATCAGGATACACATAACAGCAATACCACATCGATACAATCTGAAGAAAATCAACACACATACACAGCCTACCAGCACAAAAAATTAACACACATTTATACAAACACAAAACATACTCACTGAGCAACAAAATGGGTGCAAAAAACAGTGGAGGATGCAAAAAAACTTTACTAATAGGTAGCATAATTATAAACCAAACGGTACCAAAAATGACCATACCGTTCCTAAAACATACAATGTAATGCTGGTGAACAACCACACACCTAACGCGAAAAACAAGCAGCACGAATACACACGAACAGGTCAAAATACAATGGAGGACTCACAATGGAGCGTTTGGATCAATGAAGTCTCCAAAAAAAAAACCCAACAACATACAATTAATCTAATACAATGGTAATAAGCAAATTAGTTAATGCGTTATGTTGATAATGCTTTTCAGAAGAAAGCTCTCTTCGAAATTACCGGTCTTGACTTTTGATTGTGTTTGTTATGGGAGTCGGTTAAAAAAATATTACAGTACTGAAAACTATAATGTAAAACTAATATAGAGTCATACTTGCCCAAAAGAAAGCAGTATGTGTATTTTAATAACATTGCTAGAGATCACTCATGGTGTACCACAGGGGTCTATACTCGGCCCTATTTTGTTTTTATTAACGGCTTGCCGAAACTCAGTACCTATATTAATTATGCAGACGACACTAATACTAGCACTATTGGTGATAGCATATAATCTGCGGAGCGAAGCGTTAATTTTCTTGGGGTGATGATTGATCCACATTTGAAGTGGGAAGAACAAAAAACAAAAAATAACAAAAAGGCATGTTTGCAATTAGGAATTTGGTGAAAACAGTGTCTAAAAACACTATTATCACAGTAGCCTATTATAGTCTATTTCATTCTGTGTTAAGTTACGCTATCTTAGCATGGGAGTAAAGGTAATAAATTATTTGGGATTAAATTTAGGGACTGTTGTCATTACTGATTTATTAATCTTGGTGTCAATTTAAAAACATATGCCATGCCTCATATCTTCGGTTAAGTAAAATTTCTCGAAAACGTTTCTACTTTCTAGAACATTGAGGAGGAACCAACATGACTCATAGAGAAATCTTCTGCATCTCACCCCACCCCTATTTTTTTAAATTGCACTACCCCATTGGAAAGCTCTTTAAAAATGCTATTCATCAGTACCAAACCAAATGATAATTAATCGATTATTTTTTAAGTAGGTAATACCAAAAATACTATTTAAATCAATTTATTCAAATTTATTGTTTTAAATGTCAAATTAGGTACCATCTACTATTTTCCAAAAACAGCTTATCTTTACAAATATGTAATCAAAATGAACAGAAAAACTCAAAAATAACCCATATAGTAGGGAATTATACATTCATGATTTGTTTTGATATTAGTAGCGATAGAAAATATACCACTAAAGTTACTGAAACATTTTTTTTTGCTTTGTTCAACAATATAATCGATTAATTAACATCTTGCTTAGTACTGATGGATAGCATTTTTAAAGGGCTTTTCAATGATATGTCACACACGGGGTAGTGCAATTTAAAAAATAGGGGTGAGGGGGAGGCTCGAACCTAAGGGCTGGGTTGCAGAAGATTGCCCTGTGAGCCATAGTGGTTTCTCCTCCATGTTATAGAAACGTTTTCGAAAAATTTTACTTACCTATCTGTTATAGTTTCAAAGATATAAGGTCTGGCACGTTATTTTATCTGTGGGTCTGGCGAATTTCAAATAGACACCATGGTATGACCGAAGTGAACATTTTTTGTGAATTTAATTTGTGACGTTTTGACGTATGATGTTGAGAAGTTCAACTGTATAAATTTTTAAGTTCTTGGTCTAATTAATAGGTAATATTAAGTTTGATCTTAAAAAGTTTGTTAAGTTTCTACGTTTAAATTTAGTTTTTAAATTACCCAAAAATAACCCAAAATATTGGTCTTACTGGGTCCCACAATTTCAATTGTAACACAGCTTCCATTCCTTCTTTATTCCTTTCTGGGATATTATCCTTAATATTCCTGGAACTATTTTTTGAATTTGTATATTTACTTCTACACAATGACTTTGTAATCGTATGTTGCTATTTTTGTAACGTTGGATTTTTCTGTATTTCGTTAAATTTATTCCTTGGCCTGTTTCTATTGCGTATCCTTTCTTTCTTGTTAGATGGATCGGCATTTGAACTGTTTTTAGTATTTATTCCCCACATCTCTTGCCTATTTGTCATTATCTCACGTAATATTTGAAATCTGAGCTCACACCTCCTCTTAAGCTAATAACCGTGTTGTAACTCATACCAATGCTCGTCTTTTCACTTAGTTGAGAAAACTAGGATAGCTCGTCTAGGGCGAATGTTTAGAAATTTGGGCATAATTATGGCGAATATTTCATTTTTGTTTTTCACAGCATCTTTGATAGAATTGATTTCAACGTAGAGCATTGGTTAATTTAGAATAAGTATAGAATTTTTTAGGGCCCGAATTATTTATTTATTTTTAATAAAAAGAAGCTCACCTGCAAATTCGTTTGATTAATACCTATTTAAGGTAATAGAAAATAAATTTGAACCGTATCAGAGATTCTGCGAACTTTTATTTAGTGGAGGTATCTGATTACGAACAATTCCGAAGGAGTCTAATCTCCTTAAATTCTCCTTGAAAGAGAGACTAAGTGTAAATTAATTTGAAAAATCTGAAAATTTGGGAGAAACATTATAGTTACAACATTTTCAGGACTTTAGTTTCATCTACCCGCAACGTCAGTATGAAAGGTTATTAGAAACTGTAATTGTTTATTGTCAATGGAAATTGTGTAAAAAGGGTTCTGTGTTTCTCCTTATAGGTTAATTAAAAGGGCTTATAGGTAGAGGGATGCAATTGTGGTTAAAAGATTCAAACCTTCTGAGATAATTTCGTATATTATGTCGATGCATGAATTAGGAGGGTACGATGAGGAATAGAAAACTATCAACGCGATGGGATGGGAAAAAAGTGGGCCAATTGTTTCTCGGCATGGTGATCGACTTAAAGTATAGTCTTTTAGCCATGAATAGATAATAACAAAGTATCATTTTTAGTAATAATCGTTATGGTTAACCGTGGCACAAAAAATGTTCGCGCATTTTATCTATACAAGACGTTTATTTTAGTTAATCGCAATTGACCTCGTGTGGCCTAGTTTGATACTGTAGATATGAGTCATTAAAGCGAACCCTCGAAAGGTGGAGGAATTAGCACAAATCAACTCAAATTTGTTTGGGTGCATTTTTGAATTTTGGGATTACTACAATTATCGTGGAATGTAAATTCTTCAATCAACGGTGGAATTTAGAAGTGATAAGCATCTCTAACAAGAGTTATCTATACCATTGATAAAATAATATGTACACACTTGGCACCTACTGAAAAAGTTTTGTCTACCAATCCAACATTTCATTTTAACGTGTAGAAATATTCCTAATTATCACCAATGACAATTACCTATAGGTACTACCGTTTGGCTTATTAATAATTCAAAAATTAGTATAACTGATTAGAGTCACCGGTTGGTGGAGCACTGCTCAATCAGAATTTAAAATCCTTAATTGGCACTTAACGCTTATAATACACGCTACTACACATATATAAGAGAGACCCACTTATCAGCACCGTATTTCTCAAAAAACGATCGGTCGCATTTGTCACAGAGTAAATTGCGGTAGTCGCGCGTGTTTTACATAAAAAAGTGTGTGTTAGTGAACAGGGATTGATTAAGTATAATTAACTTAATAACAAGTAAGTTCGTTAAAAAATTAGGATTAAATTTGATACAAGGTTAAGACGTATTTTAATGCCGAGTTTGTTATGAAAGCCATTTAAACAAATTTGCGGAAGAGGATTTCGTTCATTTAAACTAATGTTTATGTTGTCCCGATTTAATTTGAAACATTGTTGCTTCAACTTGATCAAATCAATTACAATTTACGAAAAAGTACTATAAACTCGCATTTTCACGTTGACCATGACCACGGGAAAATAATTTGTACAATTGACACCTTTCATTATCATTGTACGTTATCTTTTCTCGGTGTATAATTAACGAGTCCTCCTGGCTTAAGGATAAGGTATCAAATTCGAAAAGAATTTTCAAGGCAAAATTTTTCCAAAACTTACGTTTCGTGTGTAAATATAATGATAAGCCCTAAGAACACGAAGGGATAACAACAACGTCATCACCCTTCCAGCGAACAAAGGGGACGCCACGGTAGTTATGGACAAAGAGGGTTGTGACGACCATCTATTCTAAAGAGTATAACCGATCGTTACAAATTCAACTATATTTACTTAGAAAAACTACCAGGATGAAAATCCAAGGAAGTAAAATTAAGGGGAGGAATCCTCAAAATGTCCAAAACTTTAGGGGCTACTAAAAACACACAAGAATAGTACCCCATTAAGACCAATCATTACTTGCAAAATATGTAGTGCAACAGCTTCAACCGTACACAGAACGAGCAAAAACCTACGTGAAGAACACCAATACTGAGCGATAAAATCCACCTACTCGTAAGTTTCGATGTCGTTGACGTGTGGTTGAAGTTTTTTAAAACTACTCATACGTTATGATTTAAAGGAAATCTGTTAGGTCCGAATTTGGTCTCGCGTTCATTTGTTAAAACGTGCCGATCGCTGGAAAATATTAAAAAGAAATACCAGAACCCCAAGGAAATCTTCATCCTAGGAAACACCTTGTTTATTTACCAAGGACAACGATCGACAACAGTCGATGGATTATCGCTGTCGCCAGTATAAGCCAACCAGTCAGTGTCAGTCTGGTCAGGTCGGCTGGTCGGCGATCACCAAGGGCACGACGGTCTGAAGGGGGCCCATAGAGCCCATATTAAAAGTATGGGAAAAAAATTTAAAAAGATATCGAGAACAAGACCTATACAAAGTGCCATTATTTTCTCATGTAAAAACTGATAATGTAGAAATATACAGGGTGTCCCATTTAAAAAAACATAACTTTGGTTTACCACCCTGTATAGGAACATTATTTATATAACCAAAATATTTTTATAATGTGCAGTATAAGTGTGCTTACTTGGCGGTGAAAACCGCATGTCGACATCTTGAATAGCAAAAAAGTTATGGACCAATCACACAGCCCTGGGTCACCCTGTATATGTATAGAGAATTATTGTCACACCAAGGACGTCGAACTACCCGTAGAACAGGTTCGGCTTTGTCTTTTCCCACATAGCCCTTTATACCAAAATACTTTCCTTATATGTATATATATACAGGGTGGGCCAACGAAAAGGTAACAGACGAGTTTCTGGCTAGAGAAAATGTTTTTTTGAGAAACTCAAAAACATGTCAATTTTTACATCAAGGGGGACAACTTTTGCTATGAATTTCAACTTGAAGTGATTTCATCCCTTAGCGCTGTGAGAACAACCCCTAAAATTTTAATAGGGATGATGGGGCAAGTGATACATCATTTGAAAGGTCTTTCTTTTCTGATTTCAGTGCACTAGTTTTTTTATTTTTTTTTTATTTTTAACCAAAAAAATTGAAGTTCCAAAATGGAAAATGAGGAAAGAGATTGAGGCATTTAAAAACTCAAAAAAGCTCGGACAGGTCAATTGTTTTTTTTAGAGAAGCTAGCTACTTTTCCTGCCATTTGACAACATTGATTCAACCCTTAAGTACAGGGTAAACAACCCTTAAATTTTTAAATAGATACAGCTTAATTTTTTCTTGTGCTAATTAATAAAACCAGTTTATGCAAATTCAACCTTAGTTTAATAAATGTTCGAAGTACCTGCCTTCAGTTTCCATGCAATAATACAAATTTTGATTAAATCGTCCCCGTACATTTTACAACATGTCGGGAGTAATTTGATGGCATTTATGTACTATACGGCCACGTAACTGCTCCAAAGATTCCGGAGCAGTGGAATAAACTTTATTCTTTACATGACCCCATAAAAAAATCTACTTTTGTTAGAAATTAGATGCCTTCACCTTTGATATTATTGCATGAAAGGTGAAGACAGCCACTTCGACCATTTATTAAACTAAGGTTGAATTTGCATAAACTTGTTTTATTGATTAGCACAAGAAAAAATTAACCCTTGTTTTTATTCAAAAATGTAAGGGTTGTTTACCCTGTACCCAAGGGGTGAAACAATGTTGTCAAATAGCAGTAAAAGTACGTAGCTTCTCTAAGAAAAAAACAATTGACCTGTCCGAGCTTTTTTGAGTTTTTAAATGCCTCAATCTCTTTCCTCATTTTCCATTTTGGAACTTCAATTTTTTTGGTTAAAAATAAAAAATATATATAAAAAAACTAGTGGACTGAAATCAGAAAAGAAAGACCTTTCAAATGACGTATCACTTGCCCCATCATCCCTATTTAAATTTTAGGGGTTGTTCTCACAGCGCTAAGGGATGAAATCACTTCAAGTTGAAATTCATAGCAAAAGTTGTCCCCCTTGATGTAAAAATTGACGTGTTTTTACGTTTCTCAAAAAAAATTTCTCTAGCCAGAAACTCGTCTGTTACCTTTTCGTTGGCCCACCCTGTATATTATGTAATATTTAATTTATGCAATCTTTGGCTGCACGATTTTAATGTTTTTTATAAATAATGTGTACATGATCAAAGGTTTTCTTTGTCGTATTATTTGTATTTAATGATAACCATGTATTGTTTATTTATGAAAGCATTCAACATTTTATTATTTGGCTATAATTTCAAACTAACAAAATGTATTTAACTATCGGGGAATCAGTTTTATTACAATCGTTAACATACACACCTATTGTTTGTAATGGAAATAGCATTATGACCAATTGCAATTCACGATTCAAATGAATAATAATAAAACATTAATATTAATTATTATAAGCACGTGTGCTTATTATCCTAAAGTTAAAGAAAAAAAGTGTGAAATTACTTACTTATATGTAAGTATAAATAAATAAAAATTAAGTAAATGATATAACGGGATCCGAGAAGAATCAACCTTATCGTATAAACATTTATTTCAAAAATTATTTATTATGATGCACCTATAAATCACATTGTAAATGGACACTTTGAGTGGGAAATGGCCTCAACTTGTACATAGATATATAAGACATAGGTAACCAGATTCTGATTTTGTTGTAAATTGGCCTCAAGCGTGGATAAATAATAATAATGATAATACATACTTCGGCCTACTACATTCGTAGGATTATATACATGGTGTATGCAAATGGGCGTGAAAAACTTTACGGGATGATTCCTCTCCCGTCCAAAATAATGGGAGGTTGCATAAATACGAATGTCTTGGAAAACCCTTCAAAACGAGATGACAAAAGTTGGATTTTCATAGAGACAATCTTCAAAATTCTTAATAGCAAAGGAGAAATAAAGTCATCTGCGAATGAATATTTTTGGAAAGTCGTGATAATCGATGCGACAATTAAAAACGAGATTGGTCCCAAAATTCCGCCTTGAGGCACGTCTCGAATTAATCGTTACCGTTTGATTCCTGTCCACTTCTGAACCATTTGAAAGTTTGTTTTATCGGTCACATTTGTATTATATTTCCAGTTTCTTTCTCGTCCGCATCCATCACTTCTTCAAATTCTTCGTTGTTATTTTATTACCTATTTTCCCATTTAGATCTCCCATTACTATTACCTTTTTTCTTTGTTTCGGATATCCTTAAAACATTTATACGGATTCTTATCATTTCACGTATCAACCCCCTGCCTCCCTTCCCTATATAAAAGGTTTCTGTTCTTTTGGAGCTCGTGCTTACTTATTTTTTTATTGCGCTCCTATCTAGGCATCATTTCTCTTAAGAATTTGTGTATATATTTGCGCTTAAATTTTGTGTTCATCGCGCAGGTCTAAAATTCGTTTTCTAGTTTCTTCCTAGCCGGCATCCATCAATTCTTCAAATTCTTCGTTGTTATTACCTATTTTCCCATTTAAATCGCCCATTACTATTACCTTTGTTCTTTGTTTCGAACATCCTTAAAACATTTATACGGATTCTTATCATTTCACGTATCAACCCCCTGCCCCCATTCCCTATATAAAAGGTTTCTGTTCTTTTGGAGCTCGTGCTTACTTATTTTTTTATTGCGCTCCTATCTAGGCATCATTTCTCTTAAGAATTTGTGTATATATTTGCGCTTAAATTTTGTGTTCATCGCGCAGGTCTAAAATTCGTTTTCTAGTTTCTTCCTAGTCGGCATCCATCAATTCTTCAAATTCTTCGTTGTTATTACCTATTTTCCCATTTAGATCTCCCATTACTATTACCTTTCTTCTTTGTTTCGGACATCCTTAAAACATTTATATGGATTCTTATCATTTTGTGTATCAACCCATACACTCAGCAAACACACATATAAAATATACATACAACATATATAAGATTGAAGTAAATACCCCTACATATGCTTTTTTATATATCAAGTATGTAAGTGTTCTTTAATAAAGTTATATAAACCGTATGTAACAGATTACGTATATTTTACATAATATATATGTCCCCCTCTCCTATATAAAGGGTTTCTGTTCTTTTGGAGCTCATGCTTATTTGTTTTTTATTGCGCTCCTATCTAGGTATCATTTCTCTTGAGAATGTGTGTATATCTTTGCTCTTGATGTTAGTGTTCATCGCGCAGATCTAAAACTCGTTTTCCAGTTTCTTCCTCGTCGGCGTTCATCAATTCTTCGTTATTATTAGCAATTTCCCCATTTAGATCTCCCATTACTATTACTTTTTTCTTTGTTTCTTTGACAAAATAAAGAATACTATAATCTACCGAAAGGATTCAATTAACGAAATAAAGGAATTATAGTGTGGTCTTTGGTCTTCGTTGAATTGATTGATCTAATTATAGAACTACATTGATTGCGGTTGATTGATTTCGTTTTATTTATAAACGGTTTAAATATGCCATAGATTTGATTTAAAAAGGGTCACATTAACATAGTAAGGTGTCGGAGGTTACTGGTGGCACAAACAGTCTGTTGTTATCAATATCACGCTCAAGATACGTGAATTTGGTGTACCTTTCGCGCAGGTGCAGTTGAATGAAAACGTTTCTACACTCTGAGGCTGAACATTTAAGTTGAGAGTGATGGGTGCAGGGTGCAATTAAGATAGTTGATGGTGCGCTAAGGTTGTTACCAGTCCATTCTTTGCCCTATCTTCCAAGTAAGAAGTAGTGAATTTAGTTTCGTCGGTAAGTCATTTTTCTTCTTCTTTTTAACTATCAACGGTGAAGCGTTGAGTGAAAAGGCTGAAGATATAAATGAGGGAAGTACTGTGTACTCTAACTGATATATGTATATTGTTTGACTAATTATCTTTATAGGTTAATTTATAATTAGATTTTTTTTAAATAAATATGTCTGTGCTATCGCGAATATGAACGAATTTCACAACTTCTTACGCTAAATATTCGGTTGGTAGATGTGCTATTCAAATATTCAACTTGTGATTGTTTATTTATAGATTATTTATAGATTATTGGCAATCTATATGAGTTAAATAAATATAACTGATTGGATGAATGACTCTAAAAATGTTATGCAAACAATCTATTCTCGAAATTTCTTTTTAACACTTCTTGTGGGATATTCTTATGACTATGTTTAGCACTACTTTCTGAACGTTATCGTTATTTATTACTATTTTTTGTTTAATGATGTCGAAATTTTTTATTTATTTAATTTGAATGTCATCTACAAACACTGATCTCATGCTTGGTTTTAGATTATACCTACCTTACATTTCGTTGTACCTATGTATTTTTGAAATTTTTTTTCACTTGCTACGGACGTTGGGTACGCGACATCTTCAATAGTCCAAAAATGGGTTTCTTTTCTCTCTCCTTACATTGTGCCGTCTAAATTGTATTAATAAGTTCCTTGCATCTGTAAGTTGTTGTCTAACGTTCAGGTACCGTTATCGGAGATCACGTCACCGGAATTGCCTAATGGTTTATCTGCACTCGAAATCCGGCACTTTCTATTACCTACATTCCAGAAATTCTAGACGAAAAGTGTCTTTGGTACTTACATGTGATCGGTTAGTTCCGAAGTTAAACATTTAATATGTATATTTAAATTATATATGTATAAACATAAAATAAGTTATAAATTGAAGAGATATACGAGAAAAGGAATTTAGCAAATGTCTAATTCTAATGAACATGGGTGTTGAATATTGTTGGAAATAAACATGATGGCAACATGATGAGGGTATTAACGACAATAGAGAATATATCGCACATATGTAATATAATTCAAAGAGGAAAACAAGCAAATAAAGAAAGATTAATTGGAGAATTAAATCATGAGAGATAATATAGTTATATATATATATATCAGTACTAAAGCTTGAGGATAAAAATGGAACAAAAAAATAACGAAGAAATAGAAACTTTATCAAAGAATTGGTGATGATAACAGAAGCAGTGAGGGAATGGAAACAAGAGGCAAATGGAAAATAAACATACAATGAGAAAAAAAAGTAAAATAATGCACATAAACGAAGAATTATTAAAGCTAGAGAATAAAGTATTAAGAGTAATAGTGGGAAAATAGAATGTATGAAGAAACAAGAAATAATTTAAAAGAAGTAACAAAAAAAGACTTCAAAATTTAAAAAAAGAAAGAGAGAATGGTACGACCGAAACAAGAGAAAAGATACAGCGAAGAAGTAAGAAAATTAAAAATGAAAGTAAAACCAACACGAAAAATAGAGAACAAAGCAAGAAAATATGTGGAATGTATGAAGTGTAAAAAAGGAGAGCAAATCATGAAAACACCAAGTGCAGATATTAAGAATAACAAAAACGAAAGGAAAAGGCTTGACACAAATATACAAGTGGTATTGGGTTATCCGATCAGGAGGAGGAAAATGTTGAATGTGGTCGATTATATCACATATATAATTAAAGAAGAATACGTAATTGAGTTATGGTGTAAATGAGGATATAAGAAATGAAAAGATATGAATATTAAAAAATCGATAAAGGATAGGAAAATATGATAATAATGAAAGACCAAGAATCAAAAAATAGATGTAAAAAAAGTACATGGAAAATGGGGCATTTAAAAACTTAACAAAAAGCGCGGATCGGTCAATTGTTTTTTTTAGAGCTGCAAAATGTACGGGAACGATTTATCAAAATCTCTATTATTGCATGGAAGCTGAAACAAGGCCACCTAAAGGAGGCCTTGGCTGAAGGCAGGCAGAAATCCGTCTGTTACCTTTTCGTTGGGCCACCTTGTATGTAGACGTGATGAAATATTGCTTCTGGGTTAGGAATGACTTGAAATAGATTGCTAACGGAAAGGATTCTTCTAAGAAGATACCAAGATTAGAACGGCGATCCTTACTTGATCAAGCTGGAGGTTTGGCTGCATTCACTTTAACCACCTATACATGCTTGGCGCCCATAAGGAGAGCAAGAGGGGGCAGCTGTGCCCCCCCCCCCCCCCCCCCGCCGTGACTCAGACTCTAAGCAGTATTATTTATATTAAATGTTGGGCGACGTTTAGTAACGTATATCTATTTTAAAATACATAGGTAATGATCTTCCCAAAATTGTACCCCCCTCCCCTCCCCGGATCGTTGGTTAATTTTACTTGCATTTGTTATGAAACTATATTTCTTAGATTTATCGTTATATTTCAAAAAAAAAGGAATGAAATCTAATTATACACGTAGGTATATTTTATAAATATCTTGTATGTATGTCTTTGTATATCAACTCAATCGAGATTTATATAGAATATTTGGTTAAGCTCTACAACTTATGCATTTCTGAGGGCATATATCCCGAGGCATTTAAAATAAGCGTGGTAATTCCGTTATTCAAAAAAGGAGAAATCAACGATTTAAATAACTACAGGCCCATCACTATTATTCCATTATTCTCAAAGATCTTTGAAATTATCCTAAATGATAGGCTTTCCAGCTTCTTCACGTTTTATGGTCTGCTAAGTTCTGCGCAATATGGCTTCCGCAAAAATTGTTCTACCACGCAAGCGGTCGCCAAAATCATATCCTTGATTATTGATTCCCTGGAGAAAGGGGAACTTGCAACTCTTTTATTATGCGACCTTTCCAAGGCTTTCGATTGCGTCTCCTTTGACACCTTAATTTGTAAACTAGAGACGTACGGTATCAGAGGTCTTTCTAAATCACTATTCACATCTTACTTATACAATAGAAAGCAATGTGTTACACTTGATGGGACCCGTTCAAAATTACTAACTACAAACCACGGCGTTCCCCAAGGCTCAATTCTAGGACCTTTATTTTTCATTATTTATATAAATGACTTTTTTAATTATATTCGACCTACTCAATGTATCGCTTACGCAGACGACACGTCTTTAATAGTCACAGACAAAAATTCCAGGTCACTAATCACCAAAAACTTCAATACTCTACAACGTGCGCAAGAGTGGTTCGCGCTTAACAACTTAAAACTGAACAAAGAAAAAACAGGGTCCATTACGTTCTCCTCAAACCCGAAGCTAACTTCAGGCACCTGCGCCAAAGTGCTTGGTATCCATGTAGACGACCGTTTAAACTGGATCAAGCATGTCGATTACCTTATCGGCAAACTAGCTAAAGCCACATTTGTCCTACGAAATTTACAACGCTGCATCAACACTAGCGTATTAAGGACATGCTACTTTGCTCTATTCCATTCGCATCTTTTGTATGGGGTTACTTTATGGGGCAATTCGTGTAAAGCCATTAAAGCCTTTTCACTGCAAAAGAAGGCCATTAAAATTCTAGCTAATGTGCACTATAGAACACCCGGTCAAAGCATCTTCTGTAAATACAAAATTATGCCACTCCCTTCTATATATATTTTTTGCACCCTGTTGGCTATTCATAAAAACAAAGAGTCACTCCCTACGAACGGAAGCAGACATAATTACAATACTAGAGGAGCTAAAGACTTACGAACACCGTTCTACAGATTAACTAAGTCGAAAAACAACAAACTGGATACCAATATCTATAACGTACTTCCTAGGCAAGTCAGAGATATGTCAGACTTTCGTTTTAGACATCTTATAAAAAAACACATTTTAAGCCATTGCTTTTATTCAATTGAGGAATACTTTAGTACTCCTTTCTCCACGCCAGTCTAGAGCTGTGTTTACCTCGTTAGAACAATATAATAATTTTAATGTAATATTAGGTTTTATATGAGCTGCTCTGTGCACTTATACATACCCAATACATCTCTTTTATAATAGGTACCTTTGTTTGTAGACTGATGCTATAGTATAGACGATTATTTTTTTTCCTTTTATGCATTTTTTTTTATATCGTTTTTTTTAATATTTGATATCTTTATAACTATGTGATTGTTGGACAAGTGCAGAAACATTGCTATATGTACTCTATTGCACAATAAAAATGATTTGATTTGATTTGATTATTTAAAAATGTTTGAAGATTGCACATATACGTATTTTGTGTATATACAGGGTTGCTCATTAGTGCGTCAAAGTCAAATATAGGCTTTATTAAATAAAACTGAAAGAATTTATTTTATAAAAAGTGGTAGAGTATCAAAAAACGCACATTTTAAAAATAATTTGAATTATACAGGGTGATGCGCTAAAGCGGGACACATTCGAGATCATTTGTTTTAAATGAGACACTCTGTATATTCTTTGATTTTTCTAATCTACTTTAAATTGTCTTTTCAACGATCCCTGGGTTTTTGGTTTCGGATGACGCATTGCTGAGTTATTAACGGAAATTAAAAAAAAATAGTCGGGACAAGGTTTACCATATTAATTCCATGCGACAGTATTACGATTAACTGAGAGAAAATTATTTGGTAACCATATAGCCAAGGGATGTGTTGAACCTACAAAATAATCAAACATTAATTTTATTATACAGGGTGTATGTTACGATGCAGTGAATTCGGCAAGTTTCAAAGAGCGTTTACTGAATTTTTTCAAATGGAGCACCCCGTATATTATTACATTTTTGAAATGACGCATTAATTGCGCTTCATTTTTGTTAATAATGTCCTATACCCAAACCCAATAATTTCCGAGTTATTTTTAATTATTCATTACAAACCACTAAATTATTTGTTTTCGATTCGATCTAGTGTACCATGCTTGAGCTTTGACAAACAAAAACAAATAAATGACAACAACTATGAAACTGCAATTTTGTTAAAGGTAGAATTTACAAAAAATTCTCAAAGTGACCCCCATTTTGAATAGAACACAAATTGCAGCCTTGACAGAAAGAACCTATTTATGTCTTGTAACATCTCAATGGAAACGGTTTCAAAAGCGTGTATTATGCGTTGCCTCATACAAGGGCGGATCCAGAAATTGTCTATGGGGGGGGGGGGGGGGGGGGGGGCTAATAACTTTTTTTGGGTCTAACAAGACTTGAACCCTTTACGTACTGTTTTTTAAAATTCAGTATCGTTTGGTTTCTTACATACCTTTTTTAAAAATTGTTCAAATTATTGTATATTGAATTGATTAGGGTCGGTATCCAGTACCGACGATGCCGACTAATAAGGCGGTACTCAGTATTGACCGAGGAAAATAGAATATTTAAATAATTATGTAACAACGTTGCTTTTAGTGTTAGTGATGCAAAATGCATTACACAATAGGCTTTCCACAACACATACATCTTTTTTTCCGAAAGTTGAATGAAATCATCAAACAAAAAATGACCCAAGGGGAGGTCATGCCCCCCCCTCCTTAGATTTGCCCTTGCCCTCATATCATTTGCTGTAGTTGGAGGTGTCTGGTGTATAATATTTTTTATGTAAAAGCGTATGCATGGTACAAGATCGAATCGAAAACAAATAATTTAGTGGTTTGTAATGAATAATTAAAAATAACTCGGAAATTATTGGGTTTGGGTATAGGACATTATGAACAAAAATGAAGCGCAATTAATGCGTCATTTCAAAAATGTAGTAATATACGGGGTGTTCCATTTGAAAAAATTCAGTAAACGCTCTTTGAAAATCGCCGAATTCACTGCATTGTAACATACACCCTGTATAATAAAATTAATGTTTGATTATTTTGTAGGTTCAACACATCCCTTGGCTATATGGTTACCAAATAATTTTGTCTTAGCTAATCGTAATATTGTCGCATGGAATTAATATGGTAAACCTTGTTCCGACTATTTTTTTAAATTTCCGTTAATAACTCAGCAATGCGTCATCCGAAACCAAACACCCAGGGATCGTTGAAAAGACAATTTAAAGTAGATTAGAAAAATCAAAGAATATACAGTGTGTTTCATTTAAAACAAATGATCTCCAATGTGTCCCGCTTTAGCGCATCACCCTGTATAATTAAAATTATTTTTAAAATGTGCGTTTTTTGATACTGTACCACTTTTTATAAAATAAACTCTTTCAGTTTTATTTAATAAAGCCTATATTGGACTTTGACGCACTAATGAGCAACCCTGTATATTGCAATACAATGTATATATCATTATCATAATGATAGGAGAAAAATATGAAGTGGTTTGTACATATTTGAATGTTTTTAAAATAACTTCATTTATATCTTTATTATATTATCACAAAAAAATATGTAATTTATAGATATTTAATAAATGTTTTATACAGGGTGGGCCATTGAAAAGGAAACACTCCTGTTTTGGGACACTTAGACTAGTTTCTTAAAAAAAACGCTCGGACAGATTGATTCTTGATTTTTGGGGGGACAATCTTTTATGTCAAACTTGACATTGGTACATTAACCCCCTGGTCCCAGCAACTCCTAACTCAAGAATTTAAATAGAGAAAGGCGATCGAGCGAATTTTTAGAGAATCAAGAGACCTTTAAAATGAGGGTCACCACCTTACCGTAATTTCTGTTTTTGTCGGGGGTTGTTGGGGCTGGGTGTTGACCTGACAAAGTCAAATTTGACCACAAAATGTGCCGCTCAAAAGGTCATAGCATTTTTCCTACCCCCCCCCCCCCCCCACCACATTAGTTAATCTAGAGAGTGCTTTTCATGGGGATTTCGTCATAGAGAATTTGAGAGACGCTTCAAATGAGGGGTCGCTCAATCCCCTTTCCCTTTTTTATTCTTGAGTTAGGGGTTGCTGGGGTTAGAGGGTTGATGTGTCAATATAAAGTTTGACATCAAAAGTTGTCCTCCAAAAATCAAGAATCGACCTATCCGAGCATTTTTTTAAGAAACTAGTCTAAATGTCCCAATCCAGGCGTGTTTCCTTTTCAATAGCCCACCCGGTATATATTTGACTGTTTTAAATAATATAAATATTAAAAACGTCTTAATACAAGAAAAAAGTTTACTAGTTTACTTAGAATATAGTCAATATGAAATTTATATATTTTTTAAGCTCATTTAATACAAGCCGCTTACCCGCAGCTCCGCCCGGGGTCTTGTAGGTCTCGGCCATATTATGACCAAATGGTTCACTGAGGAAAGTTGACACATACAAGGGTTATTCCAAAAGTAAGGTCCGATTCACCGTAAATATTTGCATTTTGCGCCAAGATCAAAACATGCATGCGCACCGACTCCCGGCATGCCTTGCGCGTAAAGCGCCGCCATTATCGTAGTTACTGTTGCTGTGTGCTATTTACAGTGTAAAAAATATTTGATTTTTTTACCGGACCTTACTTTTGGAACAACCCTCGTATAAGAAAAATGTTCAGCTCGCCAAGCTCTATCAAATATTTGTTTATCCCCAAATCCAATGACTCGTTGAAAACCGAAAGTGACCTGGACCGGATCAATGGTCATAAACCACCACAGGGTCATGATGTGATACTCATACAATATTCAGCCCATTACACTGGTTTTGTACATACAAATCCTACAGTTCAACGAGCTGCCACTGCGTTATTTGTTTGCCAATTTTGATTGAAGTGCATTTGGTCAAAAAGCTGGAAAAAGCACAAAAGGAAAAAAAGCAAACATTCGTAACAGCTAAACTAAACGACGAACAAAGGAAATAATCGGATAATTAAGGGGACAGGCTGTATGTTTTTGGGAAGAATAAACAGAACAACGATGTTAAAAAAACAGTGGAAAGGAGAGTTAGAAAGGGATGAAAAACAAAACCTCAACTTCATTCTAGGCTTACACCGCAAGGTGGGAAGGTATAGGGGTAAGAAGAAGAGGGGGAGATTACAATATATGTACATTAAGCTCCCACGGTAACGCTGGAGTCTGGCATATCCATCAATTAACACACTTTTATTTATTAAATATCAAACATCATTCTAAACTAATATACCTAAATTGGTTAATTAATCAGATCCCTCGAATAGGTACGCTGAGTCCCGGTTTCCAGGATCGCAGGCTGTAGTTGAGAGTCGAGAAGCAAACGGGGCCTAAGTAATTTATCTGTTTGAAACTCTATTCGGGAGAAATAATTAGTACAAACATACCAGGTTAGAGCCATTCTTGATCATTGGTGAAACATTTAGGCAAAAGTTATATGGACAACATAATTTACAATATTAAACAATAAATATTCATAGTCATTGTAATTATAATATCCAAATGGAGGGTGTCCAAAGAATATTCGCCTCATTGAACATCTAATTACAGTAACTGTGTTTGAAACGTCACAATACCTGTATACGTGCAATTTGAAGGATTTGTTGATTAGTTCATTGCAATTAAGCTGGGTACGCCAATTTGCACTTTTATCGTGAGAACATTTTTTAGAAATTATATAACAACTTAAACAAACAAAAACAATAAACTCATGATTTTTTAGAAATTATATAACAACTAAAACAAAAACAAAAACAATAAACTCATCATTATTAGCCACAAAAACATAATTGAGATAAAGCTTGCAAGATGCCTTCATCTTTGTTGCCCAATAGAAACGTATATAAGTAACCTCGACACTATAAGTATAGTACAGTTCAGTGCTTGGGCGCAACAATAATATTGTTACTATTTGTTTCAGAAAAAAAAAATGGATTACACGAGAGAGTACCTAAAGGCAGAAAGGAACGTGGTTCACGATGATGCACAAAAAACGATCGTAGCAAAGGCGGTAGCGATGATTTGCCTTTTCGTCGCGTCCCTTGTTATTGGAATTTTACCGATAAAACTATCGCAATGGTTTAAATGGGAGTCAAAAGCGAAAAGCAAGGAATTGGCAGCTGTTCTTTTATGTTTTGGAGGTGGTGTCTTATTGTGCACGGTCTTCTTTCATCTTCTTCCAGAAGTCACAGAAAATCTACACATGTTAATAGAGAAAGGAAATTTTCCCTCAACGAAGTTTAATTTTGCCGAAGTACTGATGTGTATCGGTTTCTTCGTTTTGTACTTTGTAGAAGAATGCGTACACCTTTACATTCATAAAAGAGAGAAAGGACACGAACCGAGCACGTTCAAAAGGACTTTGTCAATTAGAAGGTGCGAGATAGCTTCAGATGACGATTCCATTACCGATACAACCTCAAATTCGTCCGCTCATTTGGTGAAGGTTGATGTGGAGCGAGGGCAGAAGAATGAACACAACCCGCACCTCCATAACCATGCAGGTCACAGTCACATCATTATTGATGACGAAGATACTGTTGTCAAAAGTCTGCGAGGATTATTGGTGGTACTGGCGTTATCAGTTCATGAACTTTTCGAAGGATTGACAGTCGGTTTGGAATCTTCCACTTTGAGCGTGTGGTATATGTTCGCGGCGGTATCGGTACACAAACTTGTTATAGCATTTTGTATCGGCATCGAACTTGTAACAACAAAAACAAAGATCTTGCTAACTGTGATATATGTGTTCGTTTTTTCGGCTGTAAGTCCGATAGGTATCGGTATAGGACTCGCCATTACTGTTGATAAACAAGATTCAACAACTCTTGTATCTGTGATCCTTCAAGGCTTAGCATCTGGTACACTTTTGTACGTCGTTTTCTTTGAAATTCTCCAAAAAGACAAAACTAGTGGCTTGATGAGGTACTGCGCTGTGCTTATTGGCTTTATGGTGATGCTAGGACTTACAGCTCTGAGTAAGTATTATCATAATCAAGTATTTTCTGAAGAATTTCCATAGTATTTAAGATGGCATGTAAAAGATGAAAAATCTATAAATATTATAAAAATAATAAGTACCACGATTTATGGTAAACTATTGGAAGGTAATTTTTCCTTCCAAATATTCATTACAAAATAATATAAAAAATTGTTTATGAGAAAATACAAAATTTTGATAAAAGAAATTCGATAAAACCACGAATGTCCTTGAAGGAATAATGGCCACTTAGGGATTTTTTTTAATCTTCCCAGTCAACACACTTTCAATTTAAATTTGAAAATACATATCAAAACAAAAACATCAAGGATCGGTACTGCTTCATTGAAACGATACTGAAATATAAATTTCAATGTTTTATTGAAATATATTATTCAGTTCTGTGTCAATCTATAGCATGTGGTTATATAGATGTTGTTCTGTTTGTTTATTATTATATACCTGCACATATACTATAGTGTTCATTAATTTTATTGCGCGCCACATTTATTGCCTCCAAGATATGTAAGTTAGGCAACCAACATTATCACATGATAGATGGTAAACGACGTTTAACGAAGATTTATAAATAAGGAACGGGAGATTTATTCCTTGTTTCCTTGTTTTCCGTTTGCTTTTTAAATCGATTTGTAGAGTTTTTGGGGAGACAGAAGATTTAGTTCCTCTATTAATTCTTCATCCTTGCCAACAATTCCTTCCCAGCGTCTATTTTGTAAGTCTTTCACCTCACATCTACCTCCTCGTAAAATTACCTCCAACCTCCGTCTCTTTCTTCTTTTCTCAAACTCATCGGCTTTCCCATTAACTTTTTCTCTCCACATGCCTTTTTACCCATACAAGATGGAGAATATGATGACATCAGTCGATGTAGAGGAAATTTTTCAATTATCTATTGGCTCCAGACCTGTGAAGTTTTCTCCTAATAGACATCGTCCGTCATAGTGAATTTTGGCTAATTTCACTGAAATTTGAACCATCACTTGAATATAATGGACAATTAGTGACAATTGCAAACGAGCGCATTATATTATAAGTAATTAAAACATACTATAATTAATGTGGAAGTCAAATTATACAAAGTTGAAATTTCGTAATAAATTAATGTTGTTAAATAATCAATGTATTCCCACGTGAGTGTGAAATCATTCAAAATATATAATTACTTTAAAATAAGGCGGCGACCCACATGAATTTTGTGAGCACTAACCATTTAATTAATATTCAAATTTAATCTTTATTGTTAATGGAAAATTGCAAAAAAATGAAATCATCATTCAATATTGGAGATAGTAGACATTGACGCATCAACAATCCTCCCCCATTTTGGCCTCCGCTAATTTTTCTCCGCTGCGTTAGTTCTTTACCCCTCGAGATTGTTATTGAGCCCACATGACATTAGGCGCTTTTCCAAAATGGAATTCTTACTCCAACCTCCAACTCGAAGGACCAAATAATTTAATTTTAGGTCAGTCAATTATCGTGCCTAATCCGGTACCTGAGAAAGATTAACTACTCCACTCCGATGATAAGCACAATGTTCATGTTATTTACAGTATATTTTTACAATACTTGAACCATGCCTGATTATTTTATAAATTTATAGAGGTTATCATCAATACCAGTTGTTTATGTTCATCATTAACCTTTATACATTGTAATCAAAGCTTAAAAGCATTTAATTCTGAACTGGCCGTCGAACTACGAGACAAAAATCACCAATAGGCACACAAATACTTTATAAAGCCGATCACGTTTCAACGGCAATACTATCATCATCAGCGAATAAAACAATTAGTTGTTGGATGCTAATAGCGGTGACTAGGAAACGCGTTCGGCTTATTAATGTTCTCTGCGCACAGTCAACTAAGCTCGGTGGAACGAACGTGGAAGAAGGGGATGGATAGAAATGATAAAGGAGAAACATTGAAACAGAAGAGGAAGCCGGCAAACCACCAAAGGAGAGCCGATGAAGATATAGCTCATTGAAGAAGATCGGCGATTGGTGAATCGCCAAAAAAGTTAGAGAAGAAGGGGGCAAGAAACGCATAAGAAAAATTAAGCAGAATTGGAAGAGGATAACAATCAAGGCAATGGAAAGGAACGTGACAGAAAAAACAAATTAATATATATGGGAATTTGTAATGTGAGAGGGATGATCAGCGAAGTGCACGAATTGGAAACGTGCAATGGAGCGCAGAAATTCAGATAGATTGTTTTGGAAAAAAATAGTAGGAAAGAAGAAAATAATTAATAAGAAGATCATAAATTAAACAAAATATCATACGATTGGCTAATATGCAAGTAAAGGACAAGGATTTGGACAGGGAAGGAAAATACCAAAGTAATCAGCGACGAAAACACGGAATACTCCCCATTGAAAGAATGAACGAAGTAGAGAAGAAGGGCGTGAATCATGTCAAAACTTTGAACCCCTTACATAGGAGACAGATGAGATGAACACGGAAGAAGTGATTTAGGAAAATTAAGGAAGGTCTTAATACAATTGTTGCCGAAATTCAGAAAGCGACAAGAAGCTCCTACATACTCCGAACCATCTAAATGAAAATCCAAGGCAATTGGAACTGCAGTAACTACAGAGGGATTACTATCGGAAGTACCTACTCCAGGAAAAGTGTACCTATTTAAGGATACTGGAGCCTAGCCTAAGGCTGATCGAAGACAACACAAAAGAGACTCAATAGAAGAAAAATTAAATGACCACAAGACCAAATTTTAATTTTTCTTTTGTCCTCTCATGAAGAAGATTAGTATGATCGCTGGCCTCCATTCGTCAGGTATTGTGTTAAGGTTTCTCCAGCTTGTTTCATTTTAAATGTTTTCTGTTTTTTCTATCCCTATATTTCTCCCCATCTCTCATTCGATCTTATCTTGTTGTTATTCTTAGCTCGTTTGTTGTGCAGAAGTCCATCATTCGTTCTCCGTTCTCATTACTTGCACTTTCATTGAATCTTTGTTTTATCGTTAGGATTACTTGTTTTATTCTGGTAATGAAATACCTCTTCTTCTTAGTTCCCTTCTTCTCTTTTTTGGGTTTCCATACATCACAATTATGTTTTTGACTCTTCTGTTTACTTTCATCTCTATTCTATGAGACATATATCGACAATTTTCTTTTTGGACTCTGTATTTCGTTTTTATTTATGGGTACACTTGACTTCTCCCTCTCTCTCTCTCTGGTTTTTGCACCAGACTTACATTGCTCCCGGACACTCCAGAGCTAGTGTCCATAGTAGTTTTGGAGCAGTCTGTGTAATATACGATTCCATTCAACTTTACTTTACTGGAATTACTCTTCCAGTCGTAGCGAGTTGCCTTAAACAATGTATCAAGACAAACTGTTTTCGTCATCTTCTCAGTTATCACACTGAGGTATTTACCTATGGCGATTTCATCGAAGATAAGCGAATGCTCTATTCTTGACGATCTCTCCTCGCCGTTGACTCCTAGTCGGAATGCCCCCTCTGAGCGTCTCGTCTTAATTACTAGGTTTAGTAGCGATGCGGTAAATTAAAAGAGTCTCCATAGCTGCCGTAGGGGCAATTATCATTGCCCCTGTAATTCCAAGGCAAGCCCTGCGCTGTACCTCGCTATGTATGTTTTCCTGGTCTTATGCCACCACACCAGTGACGCATACGTAATGACCGGTCTAATCATTTTAGTGTACATCAAGTGGGTCATTTTTGGAGGCAGATTGCTCCCGAATGCTGGCCTATAAATCCACAAGGACTTTGTGGCTTTGTTCGCTATCTTCTCTAGGTGTGCGGTTTGGCTTGGCGGCCCTTTTCTTCGTGAGAAGGGAATGATGTTTGTTTTTTTTTTATTAACAGACAACCCCTCTTCTCTGCACCATGTTTCCACTAGATTTAAAGCTCTCTGGGTTACAACGGATACGGTCTTTTCAAATCTGCCACGTACCACAATCACTATGTCATCAGCATAGAGAACTGTGGTATAGCTTAGGTATAGGTATAGAGCGAGACTGTGATGTTCCTCTGTTTTAGGATCGTGCGTATCCATCTACACTACAATTGATCCTAGAGATGTATTGTCACACACCCTACTATATCTAAAAACGCCCCTAGGAGTTCGCCCTTTAGCTCTTTACTGACGGGATCAAATCTCAGTATCTCGTCCCTAATGTGTCGCTCAATTAGGGTCTCCAATAGTTTTAAGAGAAACGACGTTAGACTGATGGGTCTAAACGACTTGGTTTGGGCGTATGAGTCTCGTCCAGGTTTCGGTATGAATACGACTTTTATATCTCTCGACGCCGCCATAGATATGTATCCTACGGCAATCACTGACCACCTAATTTTAGTTAGGTTCACTATCTGAGTGGTGAAAACCCAATCCCGTCTGTTCCCCCTTAAAAGGAGTTCCCAAGTTATTGGTTCGTTTGCGTTACTTTTACCGAGAGTCTTTGATTCCGGAAAGTGTGATTGAAGCAGTAGTTCCAAGGTCTCCTTCGCGTTCTCTGTGTAACCCGAGGGGTGGCTCACTACAAAAAAATCCGTACACTATTTCTTGATACCGAACCTATTTCGAAGATAGGTTTCGAAGATATTGTAGTCTCGGAAAAACGATCTTCTTTACTCTTTTTCCCCCGACATTTTTTTGTTATTTACAAATTGGCCGTCGCCCTCTCCGCTCCCATACATACCAGGGGTGGAAAAAACAATGGTTTATTTGTACAGAACTTGAGAACAGTGTTTTATGGAGAATCCAAAAGTGCAATAAAAATAGGTGTTCCCATTTTAGTTTTCAAAACTCACCCCCCTCCCCACTCCCCAGGGGGTAAGGGTGATGTTTACGTATCATGACTGAAAGGTTTCAAAAAATAAAGGAACACGTGTTTTTTCTTTTTTGCAATTGGATGTGTGGTTCTCGAGATATTCAACGGTTTCTATACTTTTTCGACATCCGCTATACTTATATACAGCAAATATGCCACGGATGATGTCATATCTTGAGACGGCGACAAAACAGTGCCCTATTTATCACGTTCAAAAGTTTGAACATACTTAAGATGTACTGAACTAACACTGAACTTCCACTGAATGGTACTGAATTCACTGAACTCACACTGAACTTGTATTGAACCTACTGAATTATACTGAACATACTGAACTAGTATGTGTACACCATACTTAACGAGTGATCCATCCACCCCTCGGTGTAATCCCTCTTTACTCTGTTTCTCTTTGTAAGGCTCTCTCTCTGGCACCTTCTGGAATTTGTTCAGTTTCTTCGCAGCACTTCCTTCGTGAGTACCTGCATTTTGGGTTTCTGAGGCCTTATTGTAATCGGTTAGTATGGTTCGATATGAACCGCATTTGCCCTTGTTTTTTTGCTGTTTTCGCGCCTTACCATGTTTTCCATCCATGTCCAACGTTCTTCACTGGTTCTTTGAGCGTATGGTCTCCTTCTATCTGGCAGGCTAACCTAGCCGTGCAACCCTCTTCCTTTATCTCGAACTACGCCAAACATTTACTAGAACACAATCATCCCAACGTTTTGAAGTATAGCCATGTGTATGGAGTACCTCCAATAAATGAGCAAAGTATTTCACATTCTTGATAACAGGAATTCTTAATCTTTAAGGTTCTTTGGTGCGCTATGCCTAGGATGTTAGCTGTATTGTTCCTGGACTACTTTACCACGTACTACACTGATATCTGCACAATTTATTAATCTTACTAGTTGAATCTCATTTTCATGTTATACCTCTTCGTTAAAAGGATGTTGTTTCCTTATGGGAACCCTTGTTTAATTTTAATCTGTCACAAATTACCCTTATACCCTTAGGTATTTAACCTCCTAACTTATTACCCTTAATAGTGTCTTAACGAATTTGAGTGGGATTACTTATTATGATTTTAAAATAAACCTTAATAAAATGATTGATTGATTAAAGTGGCAGGTAATTATTGCCAGTCCATTGAAACTTCATTAATTAATTATTTATTCATTATTATTAGTTCGCCTACCAGCTGATGTTCGCAGTTTCTCCCATTCAAAAATGGCCCACTTCCGGATTGATTAATGAATACCTACTGTACGACATGCACCTAATATAGGAACTGCGTTACTATTTAATCGCCTTTCCTCTGACACATTCAAATAAGACATATCCTAATAAATTTAATATGTTTGTTGCAAGCGTTGCACCCACGATGAGATGCATTCAAACTTAAATTACCAACATCCTCTTACATAACGTATAGGTACTTACCTACATTTTAACTGTACAAACTGGTAGGTTTATTCCTCATTTACATCCTGTGTTCTTGAAAGTAAAAAAAATCACCTTCTAGGAATGTATCGGATAAAAGAATTATTATGCAAAATTCACAATTGAATGCAAATTTTTTCAGACCACACTTAGAAATTCGTATTCATCTCACACTTTGGTTTCCTAAAGAAGAAATCCGTTACGCAACGCAAACGGTGAATTGTTGTTTGAAAAGGGGAAAACCCTCACTCGTGTCGTATATCAAATTGATTATAAACATCATTAATTTATGCAAAATGTGGTTAGCTTCATTTTTTGTGGCTTCAGGATGTACCTAATATTGGTATTACATCATAGAAAATGTTATTTAACCGAGAGATGTTCTTAGGAGACATGACGATTGATAGACCACGATGGTGGAACAAATTGCCCTCCATCCTGGGTCGGATTGTCTACCCTGAAGACACAAAACGAGCATTATCTAACATAAAAAATAGTGCACCAATGTGGCACAAAAAGTTGGAAGCACTAATGTTCTTCATCGTTTAGTCATTAGTGTTTCAATAAGTTTGCCGGTGAAATTTACTTGAAGACAGTAAATGACACTTAAGATGTTATATTTTTGGCACTTCGTTAGTGCTTCAATCAAATATAATTTAGAAAAACCTTCGTTAACAACTTTCGCGCACAAGATGTTCCAGCCAATTTCGCGCCAACAAAAAAAGTACCGAATACACCTACTTTTAGCTGGTGCTTCGTTAGAGCCCTTTAGCGGTTTAAGTATTTTCTAAAAAAAGGTACAAAATTAACATATTTTTAGTTAGTGCTTCGTTAGTGCTCTTTAATGCTTTCAACATTTTCTACATAACATTTTAATAATGAAGAAATAATACACATGATACGTTCAAGCCAACTTCACGTCAGTAAAAAAAGTACGAAATATACTTATATAATATTTTTAGTTAGTGTTTCGTTACTGCCATTTAGTGCTGTAGGCATTTTCTGACTAATTTCATGAATAATTAAGAAAGAATCGTCACGGTACTTTCAACTTCACACCAGCAAACAAAATAATAAAGTGATATTTTTCGTTAGTGCTTAGTTGGTGCCTCATAGTGCTAAAAAAATTCCTAGGAAACTTAATTTATAACTAAGAAAACGTATCCAAAATCGATCGAAAAAATGTGCACCCTTTAAAATGTTCTGCTATTTCCCCCCAAAAAAAATGGTTATAAACAATTACATTTTTAATATATAACACAAGAAATATTTCATTAATTCAGTTATTTAGCAACAATTGTTTATTTTTGTAATGTCCACATTTACGTACATACGTTTGAATATCACAAGAACGACACTACGATTACAAAAAGAAAACACACGTGTTCCTTTATTTTTTTAAACCTGATATATAAATTCCCGGGTGGTGCGGAGGTCAGTTTTCAAAATTTAAATACCTATTTTTTATTACACTTTTGCATTCTCCATAAAAAACTATTTTCAAATTGCAAATTTCATCCCCCACCTTTTTTTGGAGGGTGTAAAGAAGGAAATTTGTACAATTTGGAAATCACAAAAAAATGTTGCCGCGAAACAAAAAGTAAGAAAGATCGTTTTTCTCTGGTCCATTTTCCCTCTTTGCACCCCCCACAAAATAGGTCGGAGATGGGGGTAAAATTTGTAATTTGAGAACAGTTTTTTATGGAGAATGCAAAAGTACAATATAAATACCTACATGACTGAAAAGGTTTCAAAAAATAAAGGAACACGTTTTTTTCTTTTTTCATTCGAATATTTTTTCGAGATACTCAAGCTTTTCTACAGTTTTTGGACACCCGGTATAACCAAGGCAAACATTGCGTATTCCAATTTTACTGCGACCTACAAAAGTGGAAACGCTTATACTGTGACTTACTGACTTGCCCCTACGTCTGTCTGCCTGTCCGTCGGTACACACTAATGCTCAGTCCCTAGACAACGTATCGACTCCGGATTTTCGTCATATAACACCTCATACACTCTAGGTGTGCAAAATGATTTGCTAACGCTTTTACATTTTTGACCGACCATGGCATAATCGTTATTTATGTACCAATTTCGAAGGAGAAAATACAAATGCTTGGCATCGATGCTCAATAAGTACAATTTTCACTATGGACATGTCAAAATCGTTGTATATGTGCCAATTTCGTTTTGGGGAACGCAAATGCTTGTAATCAACATGAACTTAACGCACGTGCAGTTTTACCTGTACACATGCCAAAATAGTTGCTTATGTGTCAATCATCATACGCAACACATAATCTTCCCATCGCTGAGATATCACTTTTTTCCAGTCACTTTTTTTATATATGGGTGTTAGGTAGGAGTGTCCCGTACTTGTCGAATTAAGACGATCCATGTTGGGGGACTCCTGGTCGGACATGGCTAAGATTACAGCCGCTTCCCCGTCCAGCATTCTCAGTTTTATCTCACGTGTGGGATGGCTTGACTGATGTTGCGGGGTCGAACGACTGTAATCAGGGAGGCAGCACAAAGGGCCCCAATAGGTGGCCTATGTGCGCGTGGACTTCTGGCCACCCTCCCATCATAATCCAGAATCCAGATAGGGAGGAGCAGGCCCATTCGTCTGGTAGACTTTCTTCAGTTATTGCTCCCTGGAACATATTGCTTATCGTGCGGTGTAATTTAACTAAGCCATACTTTATCAGTTCAGGGGCTACTCCACCGGCTTCTTTCTTCCTTAATCTCTGTTTCAGTTATTTTCGTTTGTTGTCTGTCTATGTTTTCCGTTTCTACAAATCTGGGTCTCTTCCCCGTAAGTAATTTCTATAATCTTCTCATTCCCTATCTTGTACGCCCGATATACTCCCTCCTCTCTCTCTCCTTACCTCACCAACCCTGCACATTCCGAGATCCTATCGTAAATTGTTTGTTCTTCATTTGTTGGATTTGTTTTCGATTGAATTTTGATGAGATTAACAATACGCAAACCCCCCTCCCCCTAGGTCGATTTCCACTCGAGGATTCCTTTCTTGATTTTTCATCCTACATAACATTGATTTCTCCCTTCACATTTTATTGTTTTCTTTTATCTTTTGTCCTTCTTGCCATTTCATGGCACATAAAATGTAACACATCGTCCCCGACTTTCTAGGCACGCTTGTGTTGCATCTTCGGAGGTCCATCGTGAAACAATTTAATTAAATAATAAAACAAAGATTTGTGTACAAGTAAACTTCAGGTTAGTGACTCAAAACATGCAAATTCCACTTAGAAAAGTATGATGACCCCGTCTAATTAGTGCGTAATTGTATATATAAACAAGAAGATTCCATATAAATAGCACGGTCGGCGTCACACTTTTGGGCACGTTTGGCTGAATTGAAACACCGAAAATTGTAATCTGTAATTAAATCGCAAAGAAAAAACAAATTAATGATCAACCTTGTCGAAAATGAAAAGAGTAATTTTCTTGTTATTATCCCCTTAATTACACGTAATTCCTGTCAAACACGCATAGGTATTTTTCCAGCTAAGGAAAAAAAATCCCATTGAATGAAAGCATTTATGGTTAGCCTTAAGAAATTGTCACGTAAATACTTTCTAAACACTTTAGAAAAAGAAGCTATTACCCCGTTTAACTTGGGAAGGTCGCTTATTGTATGTATGGGTCATTTTAATATTAATCATTGACATTGACACTGCGGAACGTGCCATTTATTCATCTACAAATTAGTACCTAACTTTGATATTTTATATTCCAAATTAGTATTTGAGTGCAATAATCTTTATTCAAGGAGAAGTAAAATGTAGAAAGTGTATTAGTCATAGTCACACTCATTACTGTGGTCAGCGTAGAAGATGAAGGTTTGCGAGTGGGAATCTCACATTTAGAAATGTCAATTTGCGTCGGTTACCATTTTTGGGGAAACGTGCCAAGGCACTTAAAGAATTATCTATTGTTTCCCATTGTAATTTAATTAATGTGTCATTAAGATGGTATTTAGGCGACACGGAAGTTCTAGAAAAAGACCATTTTGTATTATATTATACTCGTAGTTAATCATTTTGTTAGATTATGTTATCTATACCTAGGGCCATGTTGTGTTCTGACAGACAAATGAAGAAATTGAAGAACTCATTGTTCCTTATGTTCGTCCCAAATATACTGCGAGGGACACCACGTGTGTTTTGATTAAATATAACACTATTCTTCACATAAATAACAAATAAGCAGAAAAGAAAAATGCATGAACCTATAAAAAACCAAAAATTTCAGAAACACCTTTTTGCTGATGATGGTCTTGCTCTCAAAACGCGTTAGATTATTTAAATGGCTTTGTGATTATTCAACCACAACCAATTCTCGGGCACCATTAATACTTTTTTGTCTGCACAGGCTTAGCTCTCTACTCCCTTTGCAAATATAATGAACGTCGGCGTCGTTTTGGAGACCGGACAATATGACACGTATCATATTCTCAAAGGGAAGTAGTGTGAAGAACTAGGGACCGATGAAAGTAAATGTCAAGCTTATACCAGGGGGGAGGAAAACAAGGAACTAAGGGAGGAAGTAAACAAAATGAAAAGGCTGATGAAAAAGCAAAAAAGAAATAATATAACAGTTAGAGGAATCAAAGTAGAAGCTGTCCTTCTTCATCTTTTTTCTGATGGTTTTCTCCAGTTGCATCCGATTTTATTGGCTTTGCTAGTAATTCTTTTATTTTGTTGTCCATTACCACTGTTGTATTTCCTTTGTCGCCCGGAAGTACCATGATGTGCGCATATTTTTTTTTTAGGTCACGTAGTGCTCGTTGGTCCTCTGGTGTAAGGTTTGGCTTTGGCGGCGACTTTGCTGTTCTGAGGATCCTCGATACATCTTAGGGGATTAGTTCTGTTGTGTCTGTTAGTAATTTGTTGATGGAGACCTCTATATTGCATATGATATCTTCCGAAGGAGCCAACTTATCCATATTCACCGGTTCTATGTTATGGTTTGTGGGTTTTTGTCGATTCTGAAGACGCAGACGTCGGAATTTGTTCTTCAGTTTGTTAGCCGTCCATTCCAGAAAAGCCAAATTGCACAAAAATTTGGATTTCTTCGTTCGTAGTTTCTCCAATATTTTGGTTTGTTTGCTCCTTGTAGATGTTTATAATGTTGGTTTTCAGGTTTCTGCGGTGTTGTATGTAAAGTTGAAATTCTTTCGGATTTGGTTACTCCACGTTGACTTTTCTCCAAATGGGGACACAGTTGAAACGGCAACGTTTCGGCAAGATCTCACAACTTCAGTTCGAATTAAGTTACAAGAAGCAAAACGAGGCTTGAGAATGGTAAGTGAGATCTTGCCGAAACGTTCACGTTTTAACGGTGGAGTCAGCCGAAAGAATTATCAACGTGGGACAAAATCTGAAAGAATTTCAACTTTAATTATCATATTGTTTATACCTTACATATAGAAAAATGTAGCCCGTGACAGGGCACCTTTACTTCACTAAATGCTCTATCTCACTGAGCTACCATAACCCTAAATAAATAAATAAAATAAGTGCATAAAAAGAATTTTATAGGGATTGTAAGCTTGTGGTAGCTCATTTGCCTATAGCATTACCCTAGTGAGGTAAAGTCCACGGGTTCAAATCTCTGTCATGGTCCTTCCGGGTTGTAGTCCTTGTATATCATTTCGTGTATGCCGTTTTTCAATTTCTATTCTCTCTCTTATTATTCGTGGACTGGTGTGTTCTATGTTCACGATCATTCTTGTTTTGTAGAAATCGTGTGTGTGTGCTGGTGCTCTTGACGTGTTGAGCGAGATATGGTACGTCTTATGATTCTTTTTTACTGCATTCTGATTGACATTAATTCTTCTATTTGTTTGTCCTATCTATGAGCCTTGACAATCTTTACATGGAATCTCGTACACATCTTGTCCTTCTAGATTTATATAGGAACTTCTGTTTTCAGGTTTGGAAGGATAGTCCTGATCTTGCTGCATGTAGTGAACATTGTTCCTATATTACTTATTTTACCCATGGTTCCTTTTATATAGGGTAGGTAAGCGTTCCTTGCCGGAACCTCCTTTTCGTTCAATGGTTTGACCTAATTGCCTTAGGTGGTCAACAAGCTTTGTTGATGGTGGATCGAGATCATATTTTTTACCACCGAGTGTAGCTGAGCTAGGTGGTGCGGTGTATTTCTTCTTTTCGTGTACCTTGTTGCTTAGGCTCCCGTCTCCTTTCATCTTCACTAGCACGTCCAGAAACGGTAGCTGACTGTTCTCTGCCATTTCCATTATGGATTTGGTTTCATGGTGCATGAGGTTCAGGAAGTGTTCCAGTTTTTCTTTAGAACGTTCCCAAATGATAATGGTGTCATCACATACCTTAGCCACAGTTTTGATTTATGTGTGGCTATACTCAGGGTCCCTGTTTCGAGTCATTCAATGAACAGTTTGACGATAGTGGTGAACCCATTGGCGTTCCTTCGATTTGCTTGTAGCGTTGTTCCTTGTACAAAAATATGTGTTTTCCAAGGAGTGACTGGTTAGCTCCATGGTAGCCTTAAGTGGATTATATTTCTTTTGGATGGATTACTGCTTCGTTGATGGGGATTACAGAGAGAGCACGTCAAAACTGTGATGTGGCTGCACTGGATGTCTCTTCGACAGTTCAATGAAATGAGTAGAGGTTGCAGTTGTTTGGCTAGGTGTTTTTCCAATAGTTATAGTTGTAGTGATGAACCTATTGAACTGACAACGGGTCTCAGTGGTATTCCTTCTTTGTATGTGGGTAACCCATAAGATTTAGGGCACCTTGAAGATTTTTCCCTCGGAATTAATCGTAGATGAGTTCTTTTTCATCTTGGCCGCTGTTGTCTTTTCCAGGTATGTTGTTGAGTCTGATGTAATTTGATGGAAGACACACCCCTTTGATTTTTGTATCGTATTTCCTTTGTCAGCTGGTAAAATCATAATGCTACAGTTTTCCTTTAATGTTCTTAATGCCAGAATGCTTGCTGGCACTCTTGGGATCATTAGAACACTCCCTCAGGCGGCCAAAAAATACCTTCGTCGCAATGCCGAGGTAGAGAATATTCTCTGCATACTGTTCTGCTGAACGTCATGAGTTATTTATGTATCTGGGACGTCATTTAGCCTTTTCGGTAATAGTCCAGAAGCAATCCTTTGTGAGGGAAGTGTCCTAATTTACGAAAATTTACCCTTCAATCATAATGTGATAAAGAGTCATTTGTTCATGTTTCACTTGGTTGGTGAATTTTCTGATGCTTCCATGACTTTTATAGGTGATCATGTGCACGGCCTGTAACAATGTCGGGGTTACCACTGTAGCGGTAACAATTTGCTTTATTGAAAGTCTTTTGGCGAAGAGACCAATTGAGTTTTTAATTTTTGGACGGCATTTCAAAATGGGTTCAAGTTCGCGTTGTTCGGTACAACCTTTAAAGGTTTGTTATGTAATTACTCTTAATCCACTAATTACGCATGATAACGAGCGTTATTGCAAATGAAAGTATAATTGGACCTTTTTCCTTGGAATTGGAATCGTAAAAGTGTGTCGAAATTCCGCACGACTGTGGGTGGTTTAAATATTTTCTATTTATAAAATAGGATCGAATGCGTACCTAATTAAAAAAGTGCAGCAGGCGGTTATTTACGTATATACGAACACGCACGCGTTTATTATTATTCTTTTAATCATGACCCATGAAATGTTTGGTTCGAATTACCCATGAACACAACTCAATGAAATCACCTGGAGCCACTTCAGTCTTCTTCGACTAGCCTTAAGAATAAGGTGTACCATTCACCGGTTACTTTTTATTAAGTGATTGTGTGTAGTGCGAGTGGTTGGTTACCTTAATTTTTTAGTAGCTATGCGACAATTTCTTATTTTGCAATCGCAAATCGTTGTGGCCTAATTTTTCGTAATTGAAAATTACATTATTAGGGTGACCCTCTGTGGAATAATATTATTTAGGTCAATTTTATTATTCTTAAATGATATTTTTTCAGTGAAAGGTGTCAACCTTGTAGTAGTATTTTTAGTAAATTTTTTTTTTAGTATTCCAACCTTCGTAAATTTTGCGCGATTAGTTTTTTTTTTTTCCAAAATAAGCCAACTGGCGCCAAATTTTTTTTTTCATTGTAGAGCATATCAGGTCGCCGACATGCATAACCACCAGCATCACAATCATGTTGAGGAACTTCACGGTAAAAACTCGAATTTGCTCACGGCTAAAGTGGTCTCGATGGCCGTGCTTGGAATTGCATCATTTCTTATAGGCGTGTTACCGATTAAATTAACTAAGTTGGTTAATATTAAAACGGCCGACAAAGACAATAATTTAGTGATCTCGCTTTTGTTATGTTTCGGCGGGGGAGTTTTGTTATTTACAACATTTCTTCATCTACAACCGGAAGTGCGCGAAAGTTTATCACATTTAGAGATGGAAGGGAAAATACCGATAATCGGACCCGGAATTCCGATATCGGAATTGATTTTTTGTCTGGGATTTTTTTTCGTTTATTTCATCGAAGAGATTGCTCATCTAATTCTGCATAAGAAAATGGATAACAGTGCACCACTCCATCGCTCACTCTCGGTGAAGTGTAAGAAGGAAAATTTAACTATACCAAGAGTGACGCTCAATAAGCTTGATGCCAGTAATTTGAGCTACATATCAAATTCGACCAAAGAGCTCTTCAATTCCCAAACGGATCTTAGCCATACCAGTAGTAGTCACAATGGGCACAGCCACGTTCACATAGAAAGCTCGATGAAAAACTCATTCCGTGGTCTCTTAGCCGTTTTGGCTCTAAGTTTTCATGCCGTTTTTGAAGGACTTGCGGTTGGACTCGAAAATGACGTACAAAAGGTTTGGTATCTATTCGCCGCCATCGCAACTCACAAACTGGTGATAGCCTTTTGTGTTGGCGTGGAATTGGCCGTTTCCCATACCAAGGCAGTATTATTGATTATTTACATAGGAACTTTCGCGCTTGTCTCACCTTTAGGTATGATAATTACTAAACAACTGATTTAAATTTTACACGTGTACACATCTCGCAGGAATTGGTGTAGGAATTGCTCTTAGCGAGACTGGTGATGGTACCGAAGAAAGTGTCGTCTCCGTAATTTTGCAAGGGATGGCAGCCGGTACCCTCCTTTACGTTGTTTTCTTCGAAGTTTTGGCACGAGAGCGCAGCAATCATCACAGCGGAATTTGGCAACTTTTAGCAATCATCATCGGATTTGGCATTATGCTCGGTTTACAGTTTGTCAGTAAGTGTCTTAATAGTAATATTACTAACCCTAAACGTTTCGAAATACATAGAAAAAAGTTTGTTTACGGACGCCCACCTAAAAAGCCAAAAGTAGCAAACTTGATTGAATAAGTAGGCGTGTTAGAGCCAAAAATGGCAGAAGCTGCAATAGGAATGCAATAATTGTTTATAATTATAATTAACTTTCTATACCAAGCAGACGGTTCACTTTATTATTGGAAATTGACAACGTGAAAAAACGATCGACAATCGTTAGACACTTCCGTGGACAATTAAATTGTTTACCTAAACAATGAAATGGGTATTGCATAATGGTGTTCACCTTGATTTTATAAACTAAACGTGACAGTGAAGTACGGTAAAGGGGTTAAAAAAATGTTAATTGTTTCCTTGTGACGTAATGGAGGTCTATGGGTCACACACCATCATCTTCCATTACGCAAGACGATTGGAAAGGAATTGATGACCCACATCAAATTTCTCTAGATTGTCATCTTTTCACTATTATTTTAAATCGGTCCAGAAACAATGGAAATTATCTTCAAGGATATTCCAAGAAGTTTGTAAATGTAAAAGGAATTTTGTTGTTTTTATTATTTAAGTAGAAAGGTATTCCAATGATTGGTATAGGTAGTTAAGAAATTTACTCATTTATGCATGACGTTTTAGATTACCATATCTGCATTTTAGTGTTTTATTACCTTTACATTATTCATAAACTACCGAGAAAAGTTGAAATAGAAACTCACTTTCTTCCGTATACTTCATCGGCCGTTTACACCACGTTCCATGGAGACCGTCATCTCCTATTATCCAAGAATTCTGGAGAATTGCAAATTTCGATTAGCTACTCCGATTAGCTCTCCAACTGCCAAATAAACACAGTTTGGTACTGGGGAAGTATTTTTTTCGACCTTGAGAACTTTTCGATATTACGCCAATGATGTGTATTTTGTGTGGGGTTTTCCGGTGTTAACATACATAACAGCCAAGAATCTAAAAAATGTTACTCTTTCGTCGAATGTTTATTAAAATATTACGTTAGCGGCATGGGCGAAGTTAAGGGGGGGCTTGGGGGGGCTAAGCCCCCCCAAACTTCAATTTAGCCCCCCTAAACATCTTTAAAAAACTATATACGTTATACATATTATACATACTTCTTCAATTATTATCAGTGGGACTTGAGCCCCCCCAGATCTGTTCACCTAACTTCGCCCATGGAGCGGTTGACATTTCCAAGTGGTCGAGTCAAACGCATTTTTTATTTCAACTAGAACTTACTTCATTTTTATATTACCTACAGTCTACACAATGTTGTGTTGTAAAAATGGCGGCACGGCACCAAGATGAGCTGCTTTGTACCAAAGATAGTACTTCTATTCGTGCAGGAAAAGCACAAATTCTCTTTAGGATGTTTTGCCATAACATAAACTCGACCTAACTCACGGGAATGGGCGTGGATTAAAATCTCAAAAATCCTGTAGAGCAAAAGGGCACACCTGCTTGTTATTTTTCGGTACTCTGACAGCTGATAAACAGGAAATTCTGCAATCGCAGATTCGGTAAAAACTTATTGTGAAATTATGCTTCGGAAGAGTATCTGATTATGCAATGGTTAAGAAGTTATGCACTTACGGTTTTTAAGCACGCTTAAGATAGACCCTAGGCTGTAAGAGGATGGACATCCATCTGACTGCAAAGTGAATAATCTTCTGCCAAATCTTCAAAGTTTACACTTTGTTGACAATGACAACAGCTTGTTTATACTTAGTTTCTCTTTATAAATTACAAGCTCCTTCACATTTGTTCTTAATCAGATACCTTCTCAAAGTAAAAGTTCGTCGAATGATTGATACTGTTCAGATTTTTATATTACTTCTTCTTCTTCTCTTGTCCTGCTGCCCTTTCAGGCGTCGAATTGCTCTGACCCAGCTCTTCCATGCTTTCCTGTCTCCCGTTAGTTTTTTCATCTTTGTTATGCACTTGGTCCATCTAGTTTCTTCTAAGCCGTCCTCTCCTTCTTTTCTTCGATTTACTCATTTCTACTATTCTTCTTCGCCTCTGTCATACTTGGTATATGTCCATACCATCTCAAATGTTTTCTTCCTGTTTCTTCTAAAGCTGGTGGTTGTTGCAAGGCTACCCTTATGCAATCGCTCCTCATATGATCCCACTTCGTAACCCCCATGATCTTCCTCAGATGCTCTTCATTTCCAATGCCTCTATTTTCATTCTGTTTTTTCCCCAGTGGTATCGGTATTGTGTTACGTATTTTTATTTCTTCTATATCTTGTGCCCTAGGATTGTTTTGTTTAGCGCGTTGATTTATTTGCCTTATTTTTTAGTTGTGGTTCCAATGGTCGCGTCGTTGGTTACAGTAGTCCCGAGGTATTCACAGGTTGTTATTCTCTCTATAATTGAATTTTTGGAGCTTATCTATCGTTCATGTTGGCATTTTGTTTTTCGTTAACTATCATCACTTTTGTCTTGTTTGTGTTTATCTCCATCTTCATGCTTTCTAGCTCTTTAGTCCATTTGCAGTCTCTGCATTTTCTCCCTTGTGTCGGTTGTGTTACGTGTACAGTAGGCTACTTATTGAGATACCTAGTGTTTAAATTTCTGTGTCCTACCGTAAGGTTGTTCTGGTCTTTAGGCACTTCAATATTCCGTCCATTATTATTAGCAAGGGGTTTAGACTATCTCCTTGCTTTATCCCTCTCTTCATCACAAATTCTTGTGATCATTATCCTTCTATTTATAGGTACTTTGCATTCCACTTCATTCATCGCGCCTCTTATTATTGGTATGAGCTGTCTTGGCACTTCCAAGTCCGCCAGGGTATCTCAGAGTGCTTGTCGTGTCGAAAGCTGCGTTCAGGTCAATTAGAGTTCTCTCCTTCTATTGCCCTGTCTATTAGTCTTCTCAATATGAATATGTTTTGGTTCGTTTGCCTACCTGGTCGGAATGCTGTTTTTTCTTCTTCCAGTTTGTGTTCCACGTATCCCCTTAGTCTTTTCTCTAGTATTCTTGTGTATATTTTGTGTGGAGTTTGGGCCAGGCTCTGTAATTCTCCCTCTTCATGGTTTCTCCTTTTCTGTATATTGGTATGATCATATTGCTCTTCCATTCCTATAGGATTTCTTCCTGTTCCCATGCTTCCCGACGTATCTCCCATATCAAAACCTTCCCTTCTTCTCCTAGAGACTGTTAGTTCTTCTCCACTTGCTTTTCCGATCTGTGGGCTGTTTTTTTATCGCTATCGCTGGTAGTTTTTTTATATTCTCTTTCTCCCTTCTACTTTCCTCAATTGATTTTGAATTTTTCTTCGTAGTGCTCCTTCGATGCTTCTCTTTTATCACTTTCTTTGCTTTATTCCTTTTTGGTGTATTCTTCTCTGTCTTCTCTTCTTTTTGTTCGTATATAAAATCTTCCAATAGCGTAAAAAACGCATTAAATGGAACTATTAACTCACCACGATAACGGATACGGCCCATACATAAGAATCAACTATTACGTATCCTGAATTAAGATTGTTCTTTTATAATAGCTACTGAGCATATCAAATTTTCTAAGCTGGTGGTAAATAGTTTAAATTGGGCGAGCAACACGGACAATTCAAGTTGCAAATGCTCACCGTCTGGGGACAACTTCTGGTCTTTGACTTAATCCTTAACATATGCACCAAAATAGCGGTTTCTCGGAAGAATTCTGTTACGGAATGGTGCTGTAAGATTATTTTTCCTCCCGTTATCTCCCGAAGTAACACAATGAGGGAAACTTGAACAAGCTCTCAAAATCTTCATAGTGCAATCTTGTTTCTAACCGTATGTGTCCACTTTCTCCCTTACTAAAATGAAACTTTTTAAACTGTTCATCTTCTTTAATTAAGGCGAAGTTTTCAACGAGGAGCTGGATTTCGTCTCGTCCACTTCATTTTGCAGCCTTCAGCTTCTCCAAGAAAGTTCAATCTTAACAGCGAGTCTTGTCGGCATTATGGAAGGTATTGACATGGGGACGAGTTGCGCCACCGGGAATGATCCTCTCCAGAAAGCAGAAAACTATATGGACAAGATTGGCAACTGGGCATACGAAGATAACTGACCCATACTTGTTACCAGTAGGTATGGATGGCCCAATATGGTCACAAAACACTGACAATAAGGCATATAGTCGAAGAGTGCTGTAAACTGAAGTTACTCAGAGAAAATCATCAAATCGAGAGAGAACTCGGCAGGTGGTTGGGACGAAGTTAGCCTTGGAGGGTTAAATACCTTACAGAAATTAATATTATGCAAGACATTTAAAAATTTGTGACATGTATAAATAATAATATAAGCATACCTACTGCATTAATCACACGCACAGAAAAACAGCGTCACGCACAATGATCTTGGCCATAGAAAGCCTAGACAGGAAGGAAAAGAACAATAACCTTCCTTATGGGCAATTTTTTAGCGATCTTTGCAAACATGATTTGAAATCTTTTTTGAAATTCCACATTACCAAGATGGTGTTCTTGGTTTAGAGTGACGTTCATTATTTGTCATCTTGATCGATTTTACTGAGTAAACGACTGATGATGTATGAATACTGAGTTGAATGTACCTAATCCACATGTAAAAATGAGTCGAGAAGCTTTCGTACATTTATAAATGGTGAATTTCCAAAACGTTTTGATAAAATTTCAAGTTTCAAATTTTATTCTCTGCGATACCTTCTACCCTTGTTTATATACATTACTTCTACATACCATGATTTAAAAATGACATAGTTTTCAGGATCAGGCGTACCTATACCTAAATTCAGTAACATTTCTTCCTAAAACTGGCTATGATTAGTTCAATATTTTCTTACCGATTATTCAATATTTTTCTTCTTTTGTCTTAATGTCATTCTTTCTATCTTGTTGATAATTGTAATTCGTCCGTAATTCTTATGCCATTAAAAATTATCTTAGATAATAATAAATGGGGAGCTTCTCGGACCTAAGTGAGGCGAAAAGTAACCGAGTTGCATGCACAACAAGCCTCGGCACCATTTAATATTGTCTAAGATAGTATTAAGCGCGTATCAAAGGAACACGGGAAAGTGAAAAGTTAAATATTTCCTTCGGAAAACTCGAAATGTATGGTGTTTCATAACTCTTCCCTTTTTAATTTGTATAATTAAAATCGTTAAAGTAGATATTGTTCAAGGTAAAAGCGGTACCGATGCATTTTCTTTTTACTTTCACTTGGTCAGTGAATATTGCATTAATTATTATTAAAAGAGAACCATGTGTATCGCCTTCAATTTTTAAAACGAAATGAAAGTATTTTACTATCGGAACGAGACAAAAAGCAAAAGTTTTCAATTGGTGGGAAAGAAGAATGAAGAACGGTCACTAACTTTTACGTTAGATAATAAGTAATTTCAAGGTTATTTCACGGTACTTTCAGATGTAATGGATATAGGAAATTCGTGACTTCGTTTTTTTTTCCTACCTACATTATAATTAAATTTGTAGAGGAATTTCCTCAAAAAATAATAATCCGCCAATTATCGACAATTTATTCCGGCAAGCCTTTAATGGTACCTACTTAATTGTATGTCTAGTATTGTTTTAAAAAAATCTAGATCTGGAATTGTTTAAAATATACGAAGCAGTCCAATAGATTTTTGAAGAAATTAAGGCTACAAACTAGCTTGGTTAATATTTCGCCCTAACATTATACATAGTGATTATATCATAGATCTATAAAGAAATGTTAAGTATGTAAAGGAATTTCATCACAAATTACGTGTATTCTATGTGTTAACATGGTCGTAATTAGCTTTTATTGTTTGATTACACCTATATAAGTACTGGATTTGCACAATAAGCGTAACTAAGCACAAATTTCCAATTAATGGCATTACGTACTTACAAACTGCATTATATTTGTTGGCCAACTCCATTTTAAAATTTTGTTAAAAATTAATCTAATTGTTACTTAACTATCTATAGGTGAAATTAGCCTGTTTTCATTTTACTTTCATTGTTTATAACTCCATTGTTTAACCTAGTTATAATCTTCAATTGACTCACTTTAAACGTTTATATTTCACAAACTATAATAGTCGTGATTTTCATTAAAGAAGTTATTGTTTATTTCTGTATTAACATGTGCAATTTCAACATTCGAAATATGTTCGAGAAAGCGTGATTTTTTACTTAAACTTTACCAACATTAGAATAATACATTTTCCGGAAATTGTCTTGGAAACAACATTTTCCTACTTATTTACGCGCAGGAAAATTGAATTTTCCGGACTAGTACCCACTGTATTAGTAAAAAAATGTTTCTAAAATTTGTAAATTTCGTCTTTTTTTGCAATTTCCGGAAAAATTTAATACAAAACGCGTCAGTAAAATCTCTAACTTGACTCGTAGCTTCGTATTTAAATTTAGCTCCTCTTCAGTAGGTAATGTGAGATTTTCCTTACTTTTATGTAAATAACTATTTCCGGAAATCGCCTTGGAACAACATTTTCCTGTTTATTTACGCGCAGGAAAATTGAATTTTCCGGACTACTAATAGTACTGTAAAGACTTTACAAGACGTAAAATATAGTTTGTAACTAGTTACCAACAAAATTGATAAACTTGATTTTAGTGGAATTTGTAAAAAATGTTTCTAAAATTTGTAAATTTCGTCTTTTTGCGATTTCCGGAAAAATTTAATACAAAACACGTCAGTAAAATCTCTTACTTGTCTCGGAGCTTTAAAATAGGTACTCCTTTTCAGTAATGTGAGATTTTCCTAATTTTTATGTAACTTAAATAGGTAACTATTTCCGGAAATCGTCTTGGAAACAACATTTTCCTACTTATTTACGCGCAGGAAAATTGCATTTTCCGGATTAGTACTGTAAAGACTTTACAAGACACAAAATATAGTTTGTGACTATAGTTACCAACAAAATTGACAAACTTGATTTTTGTGGAATTTGTAAATTTCGTCTTTTTTGCGATTTCCGGAAAAATTTAATACAAAACACTTTAAAAAAGCTTTAAAATACTCGGCACAAAGTTCCTCGTATTTCAATTTAGCTGCTGTTCAGTAATGTGAGATTTTCCTGATTTTTATGTAAATAGGTAACTATTTCCGGAAATCGTCTTGGAAACAACATTTTCCTACCTATTTACGCGCCGGAAAATTGCATTTTCCTGATTAGCACTGTAAAGACTTCACAAGACGCAAAATAAAGTTTGTGACTATAGTTACCAACAAGATTGATAAACTTGATTTTTCTGGAATTTGTAACAATTTTTCAAAAATTTGTAAATTTCGTCTTTTTTTGCGATTTCCGGAAAAATGTATTACAAAACACTTTTAAAAACTTTAAAATACTCGGCACAAAGTTCCTCGTATGTACATATTTCAATTTAGCTGCGCTTCAGTAATGTGACATTTTCCTGACTTTTATGTAAATAACTAATAAAAAATACTATTTACTTGCAAGTAATAATTTCTGAGTAGGTACATCACACTTTCCCGTTCGTTAATTAACATTTCTATACAACGGAATATGGAAGGATTATTTTGATGACCATTTATTTTGTAACCTCCTGTAACTTCGATTCCTATTCCTTATTGACATTGAGCCTTCTTGGTAACATACTGGGCGCTTTCCCGACAAAATTGGTATATTATGGCAACCCTTGTATAAAATTCACGTGTAGCCTAAAATGCGCGATTTCTCTTATTGGACATTTTTCCTCTGAAATTAATGTATAAGTAACGATTTTATCAAGTTTTGATCAAAATCCATGCGATTTTGATATGATATTGGGCAGTGATATAATAGGTTTGGACACTTTGTTAAGCACCTCTGATCCACAAATAATAATTTGGACGTGTGTTAGTCAAAATGTGGTAACTCAAAATGCATGAATCGATATAATGCGTTTGGGACTTTTTCCCACGAAATTGATGCATAAATAACGATTTTGGCAAATTTTGGTAAAAACCCGTGTGATCGCCAAAAATGAATAAAATGCACCTATTGAGCACCGACGTTTTCTAAATGAAATTGGTATCAGATTTAATTTTCTCTAAACTTACTTTGTGGAACTGCAAAACTCGAGATTTTGGTGAATCTCAAAACGTTTTGAGTCCAAAACCACCATCTTTGAAAAATGTTTGTCTGTGGGTGCGTGGGTGGCGTACATACGTTATGGCTGTAAGTAAAGCCTAAACCACTAGGCCGACTTTGATGAAATTTAAAACTAAGGCTTCTCATCAAAATCGGCCCAAAGGGGCCCAAACTAGGGGCGTTATTTTGGGAGCAAACATTCAAATGTTAACCCAAACTAATTTCCCTTCGCGAAAAGTTAGTAGACATGTTACAAGTAAAACGCCGTTTTTCGTTTGTTGCTGAATTCAAAATGGTGACCAATATAGCAATCGTCCAAGTTTTTACTTTTAGGGTCTAACTCAAGAACCGTTTAACTTTGAAAATTTCAAATTGTAGCCAAAGGATGGCCAAAACTTTTACCTACTTACTTATAATTTGATAAAGAACAAAAATTGAACGTGACCAATTTATTAGTGCCCAAAATAGGTCAATAATTAAAAATCGATTTTCTTCGTCCAAAAGTTCACCGTGTGTTCGCGCTCTTGTCTCTTTTTAAAAACTTTTTTTCTGACAAGGAAAACTTGTGGCAATTTTTTACACATTTATCACAAACGAATCGTACAAAGCAAATTTTATCGCATTAAATTTCTCCGATGGTCGTGAACCCTGACGTTCCCTGACGACACACCCTGTATCTCAGTGGGCGACTGCTTTAACGCCCGCAATCACCTTTTTCTTCACTGTTTTCCCTAATATCACCTCGAAACGCTATCAATTAGCGACTTTGCTTCCTTTTCTTATCATCACCACTTGCTTGACCCCTTATCGTCGTCTGAACATTGAACTGTCTGGTACCATTACAATGTATGCATTACATGTACATATACGCAAAATTCTGCTAAGCAGAGATGGCTTTGAATATCAATAACCTTATTGAATGAATCCTTTTTCATATCGAATAATAATAATAATAATAAATTGGAGAGTCAGTTTAACATCCTGATATATGTCGCTGAGCGAGACTATTAATGAATTATCTAAACCTTCCTCATTAATCGCACTTCGCCCACTGGTAAAAACCGCATCAAAATCCGTTTTGGAGTTTTCGAGTTTATCGCGTTCAGACAGACAGATAGATAGACGCGGCGAGCGACTTTGTTTCATAATATGTACCGATAGATGTAACCGAACATATGCATACGAGAGGCATTCGAGAACTATTTCATTCAATACGTGTAAGATTCATCGCCGACCAACTGACTTAAATTATTCATCCTTATCCGCCACCAAAATTGAAAAAGAAATGGCAACAACGAAAGTAAAGGAAAGCCATTAACGTTGTTAAATTAAGGTGATAACACTGCGCCACTAAACTTGGGGGGAGGCATACTCGAAATAGGAGTGGGGGGGGGGGGGGAGTTTCTCGGTCCATTCGAAAACCAGAGGGACCCTTTAACCCTCAATGATATTCCTTACGGAGGTGGAGGAAATTTGCACTACTTCGTAGAGATGTTTATAAACTGCTCGCTACCATGAAAAAAACTAGATCCTGTTGGGTTTCCACGCTAAGTAACAGATTTTAAAGCCGACTTAACCCCTAAAACGTTCTGCACCGCTCCTCCTTTCTGCTATTGATTAGTCGCCTTTTACGACACGCAGTGCCCCTGCGGTAGGGTTATTCTTCACCCGCCCCTACACGGGCATAATCAATTTTAATAATAAAATAATTAAAAAGGTTTACAGTTGTGTCTCCCCAGTTTTCGCTGCCATCACTCTCATGAAGAATTTTTCTTTTGGTTTCCTTGCATTTTTATTGATTATGTTCGTTTTTCATCACTTTCTATATTAATTTGTTGGTTTTTAAAGTTTTCATCCATGATAATTTTGAATGATCCACGTTCTCTGCTCTTTCCTTTCTTCATTCCTATGGAGCGCCTTAGGCAAATGGTAGTACAAGTCACATTAGAAGTTAAATCGCTATAAATGATTAACTTCAAATCTTCCCGAAGAAACTTCTGCACATATGGACATGAATTTGGATCTAAAGGGCTATCCGACACGTACGAATGCGAAAATTAGTCATCGGAAAATGTTTTCGAATTGAAGAGAAGATCCCAAATTTCGGTTTACATTTTGAGATCCGAGAGAGGTGTCTCCTAGCGGCTGAATCTACAGTCAAGCATGCACAAAGGCCTTGTCACGCATCTTTCGGCTTGAATCTGTTTTCAACCTTGGAAATTGTATTTTTTCTGAGGTCTTCTCTCGTGTCGACCGATTAGGTCGCCAGAACATATGGTCTTTGAGTCTCGACACGACGACCACTACTCCTAACATACACTCATTTGCCTATGTCCTTCTCCTATTCGCCATCCCTTAGATTAAGTAACTATTAATATAAAATTCCAAAACGATCGAATTCAATAAATGACAACTTAGTAAGTACAATATGTGACATGAATCGGATGAAAAAGTCATGAATAAGGCAATCCTTAATACAACCAAAGAACATTAGTGTTAGAATAGTTAAAACGACGAAGTCGTAAAACCCCCAAAGAGACACCCCACAATTATATTAAAATTGATTATAATTATTCAGTGATTGAATTACTACCCCATTTCCGAGTTACATCCATCATTATGGAAATCACCAACGATGTGACATGAACTTGCAAATCCAGGAGTACCATGCCATTAATACATTTCTGTCACATGGACCTTCCTTTTATATTAAACATAAAATTGCACTAAAATATACCTACTTATAATTTTAATCGAAATTTTGACTAATTCTTGATATTTTGTTACAGCTGGACACGATCATAGCCATGGAGAGTCGTAATCTGAGAGCCACTTACGCTATAGGGAACATTTTAGATTAATATTTTTTTTAAGATAAAAATAAGATCAAAACGAATCTAAAATTTTTGTGTAAGATACAGTTATTTATTTATAAATACGTACCTATAACATATCCTAAATGTGAGCCAATAATACTTGGCAAGAGGTTGTTAAGTAGGTATACGAAGAAGTGTTTAGTATTTATTAAGTTGTATTATTATCAATGCTATTGTATTTATTACCTATTTTTGTTATGATATACTAATTATTAAATAGAGAAAACTTACAAGAACATTGATTCGTAGTTAAGATCTCTTCGCAGAACATGGCCTGCTATACCTACTACGTGTATCGGCGTGATAGAGATACGCAAGAAAATAAACCAACATTAATCTACTGGCGCAGCGTGAATAAATAAATTCTACATTTTCTTGAGTTATCCGCTAGTATGTAAGGCCATTTAAATGCCACTGTTTTACTTATGTAGGACTAATTCTCAAACGACCGATATTAAGCTAACCATAATACATTCTACACATTGATCTGTGCTTTAGGTTGAGAAGAGGATTCCCTTCGTTAAAATCTTTTCCGTTTATTACTTATTTATTCAGTACTACCCACGGCCGCCAGGAGTCAGTAAGTTAAAAACGACTTCCGGGGTTGGAGCTTGACAAAGTTGGAATAGTCAGAATTCAGATTATATAATAAATATTTGTCCACTCGCTTCTGATTATTTTACAATTCCTTTACGAAGGCAAAAATCAACAAAGTCTACATAGGACCAGTGCCGGATTTACCACTAGGCCGACTAGGCCGCAGGCCGCAAGCAAAAGGGGGCCGCAGCGTTTTGTAAAAAAAACATTTTTTAAAATCAGCCAGAAAGTAGTACTTTCCGGTTTATTTTTAGGTCAGAAAATCTCATTTTGTCGGACCGAGCCAGAAAGTTATTGTGATAGTCCGGTAAAAGGTTTTACCTACTTTCCGGCCTAGAACGGTCAATTGTTCTGCTCGTTTTAAAAAAAATATTGTACGCAATATGTCCCAAAAGTGCTTTTACTGGACTCGCAGGCTTGCAGGACTCGCCTGCGGCTCGCCCTATAATTTGCCTACTTGTCCAGTAAAAGATCACTTTCGGGACTTATTACGTAAACTACTATTTTTTAGTAAAAAAATTGAATTTTTATTTTCTAAAACTAATAATTACCGCAACTGTAAATCGAATACATTACTTTTGTATATAACAATATAATCTAATTAAAATAACCAACGTACATATCAAAAATAAATATTAACGTTTGCCAGGGTATAGGAGGGTACAGAGTGCAGGTGGATTGTGGAAAATACAAATTTTAAAAAGTAATAAACGTCATGTATTGAACCTATTAATATGAAATGTGCTTTATGCTTAACCCAACTACTCACTTATTTTAACGTGAGATTTAAATAAGGTACATTTCAATTTTCCACCTAAGGAGCGGCCGGGGCGGGGGCCGCTCGGGTTAATTTGGCCTAGGGCCGCAAGTACCCTAAATCCGGCACTGCATAGGACACTACAACATGAACCCTGTTTGTTTATCAGTATGTGCTTTTACGGGGATTACTTGATGCCATGTGCCGCCAATGAAACTCAATTACGAGTAAACCTAACTATTTGGAAGAAAAGACACTTATAAATAAATTCCATAAAAACAAAGGTCATGGCAATAGGAAAAAAAACGAAATTGAGTACAGAAATAGAGATCAACAGAAAATAGAACAAGTGGACAACTTTAAGTCACCATAGAACGGGAAGGAAACATAGAAAGTTCGAAGCTGTACTATTATAGCCTGGGTAGGTAACACACCAAGACCAACTATCTACTGGTATTTATCAAATATATAATAAGTAATATTAAAGATCGCCATTCGTCATATACCGGGTGTTTCAGACCACCCCCGTATATCTCGCGAAATGCAAAACGTGTTGAGAAAAGAAAAAATACAGAATATTGAGCATTTATTCTCGACGTAAGTATGCGCTGGACAACCATCTTGCTGAAACCACATATCGAGGCGCGACTGAAAAGGACAATCCTCCAACTAAAATTGTAGTTTTCGATTAACGCTGCATAATATTGTTTAAGTTTCCTTCGAGAAAAACGGGACCCAAAATATTGTCATCCACGATGCCGCACCAAACGTTAACTTTCCATACCTCATTGATGGTCCATTTCCCTGATCCAGTGAGGATTCCTCGTACTTATTAGCTTCTAATTTTTGTTTGTCTTTAATGGAGAATCGAAAAAAAAATTGAAATGCTTTGATTTAACGAGGAAAGAAAACCCAAATTTCCCATCCTCGGTTAAGGGTCGTAGCGTGATACATGAAGCTCACACTCTTCCCTTTTTACAAACCATTAACATTTCTGATTCTCATTTAACAAAACTGACATCGAATTTTGCGTAATCGAAAAATTAAACTTCCTTTTCGCGATTACAGCGCCATCTGTCACGAAGTTCAAAAAAAGTTCGTATTTTTTAACGCAAAATTCAAATCTGTATAAAAAACTGGTGGTTTCTATTTAAGATTACGAAGTTGGCCCCCTTCCGGGGGATGGAGGAGGAGACTTCCGATTATTTGGTGGGGCTTCATGGAAGATCGTGTGATTGATCCTTTCATTTTTGTAGAACGAACAGTAAATGGGGAAAATTATTGCGACATGTTGATAGTGTTTTTTCCCAAATGGATGATATTGAGGCGGAGAAGGGGCTTGTGTTTTTCCAACGAGATGGTGCCCCACCTCATTACAATAACCACGTGCGCACGGTTCTAGACACTCGTTTTCCGGAAAGGTGGATAGACAAAGCTGGTCCAATCTCTTGGCCACCACGAAGCCCGAACTTAACCCCACTAGACTTTTCTTTTGGGGCCACATAAAAAATGTTGCGTACCTACCGTGAAAAGATACGAGACATCAATCATTTACGCGAAAGAATCGTCGCGGCGGTTGGGACAGTTACACCTGATATGTTGGCGAAAACGTGGCGCGAGAAGTGGACGTGTGCAGGGCAACAAATGGATCCCACGTTGAAGTCCATTAATGTTAAAACAAAAATTGAAAGCGCTCTCTTTTATTCCCAGCAAACACACATATAAAATATACATACAAGATACAACATATATAAGATTGAAGTAAATAGCCCTACATATGCTTTTTTATATATCAAGTATGTAAGTGTTCTTTAATAAATTTATATAAACCGTATGTAACAGATTACGTATATTTTACATAATTGTATATAAACTTACGGATATTCTGTATACAGAAATTCATATAATATATAAATATAGATAATTACATATTACCCATGAAATTTATGTGCTGTCATATTTATATGATTAGATTTATGTACGTTATATGTAAAATCTTATATGTAAGAATTATTACATATTTTTTATGTATACCTTCTGTAAATATAATTATAAATTATCATTACATACATTACATTGTCGAAAATAAAAGTCCGTTTCTATTTACGCCGCATAATTAATCGCACGCGCGGGTTTTCTATAACGCCAAAAATTGTAGTTCACGTACCTTTAATATTAGATCCGTATCGGTCATTTTTAACATAAAGGTAGGTATAATCATTGAATAAGACTTCACTCAACGATATAATCAAACATAATTTAAACTCGCGAAACAGCGCAAAGTTAGGAAGAACGAAATAAAAAAAGAATGTTTCAGATTAGCGCAGTGGTACAATGTCGGATACAAAAAAAACACATGTCGGATTTCGGAATTTGCAACGCCCACCCACAACGGTTCGAATCCGGTTAAGGGACACTTTTCAAGCAAGTATAGAATATCATAATAGACTGTCGGCTTTCAGTTCAGGTAAAAACGGGTTCGTGCAAGAATTAAGTTAATTAAAAGTACAGTAGCACGTAAAAATGTAGTTTTTCCATTTTTTTGTATGAAACTGCTTAAATAATTTTTTACATTGGTAATAATTACATTATGCTCGAGTAGCTGCCATTTGGTCATCGCAACGCTTTTACAACTAATATTTTTTATGTGAATATTACATAAAATATACATAAAACGTATATAAATTCATGTACTACAGATATAAAGAATTTACATCTAATAGACATATATATTATTTTGAAAATTGCTGACATCCTGACATTAAATATTTCTTATTTTCTTCCAGTTTTATATAAATCTAAAAAGCTTTTATATAATTTATATGTATTTTATATATAAATGTGTTTGCTGGGTTGTATGTACTTGTTGATGGCTGATGTAGTTTTTCGTTAATTTCAATAATACTTAAAGCTAGGGAGTTCTTTTTCAAACACGCTGATGTATATACACATAGGGAAAGTAATGTAATCGACAAAAAAATCGAACACGAAATTTTCATGAATCTCAACGTTTTGGGTCCAAACCCACCATCTTTGAAAAATGTGTGTCTGTGTGCGGGTGGGTCGTACACTCGTACGTGATGTAAACTACTAAGTTTCTCATCAAAATCGCCATAAAGGGGCCCAAACCAGGGGCGTTATTTTGGGAGCAAACATTCCAATTTTAACCCAAACTAATTTCCCTTGGTCAAAAGTTAGTAGACATGGTCACAAGTAAAACACCGTTTTTCGTTTGTTGTTAAATTCAAAATGGCGGCCAATATAGCAATTCTCCAAGTTTTTACTTTATTTAGGGTCCAGCTCAAGAACCGTTTAACTTAAGTAAAATTTGAAAATTGTAGCCAAAGGATGACCAGTACTTTTACTTAGAACTGATAAAGAACAAAAAATTAACGTGGCCAATTTATTGGTGCCCAAAATTTGTTATAAATTAAAAATTGATTTTCTCAAAATCTGCTCCGAGCATTTTTTTAATTTTTTTGAAATGTTATACATATGTAGTTCATGAAAAACTATTGGCACTACATTCATTTCTTTATTCTCCCATAGGGGAAGGGGGGATGGATTCTTGATTTTGAGTTATTACGGGTGTTTTAAAGTTGCCATGACAATATCACAAATTTGAAAAACGTGAATTCTATTGGTTATTGATCTGACAGGAGTACTTTGTTACGTCAAATAAAATATTAGGTATTGGATTGGAAATTGCCGTATTTTTCTCATTTCCATGGCAACGAAAGGTTAACTCTGATTTCACATTACGAATTCAGCCATTTCACATTATTTTAGTTCTTATTTCCTATCAATGAATAGGAATGGATTAAAACCAATATGTAGGCTTATTTCCATTTTAATACCAGTATTTTGATTTCAAAGTGAACCAATAAAAAAAATAGCGTAAAGTATTCGTGGATAAACGGGTCTTTAAAACACTTGCTCAATTTCAAGCACTCCGGCTACGCCGTCGTGCTTGAAAACTCGCGCGTGTTTTAAAGACCCGTTTATCCACGAATACTTTCAAATACGTCATTGTAGTAATCACGGGAAAGTTGTGTGTCAGTTTACTGGTCATTTTAATTTCTTTTCTCAATGCGTTTTGTATTTCGCGAGATATTTGTGGGGTAAGGGTGGTCTGAAACACCCCCTATATGTAGTGATCTATTATACAGAATAAAAAATCATCACTTCGAGCTGTAAACATGGTCTTTAATTCTACAATATACATAAGACAAACCGGTAAACGGTTTGTTCAGCTGAAATAATAATAAACCCATATTTAGTTAAAATATAAGTATATCAACATTCAAATGACCCTTAAACTGTTCATGGGGATGCGTGAGATCCATGACCTTGTTCATCATCAAACCGTTGACAGACCCTATGAAAAAATAACACCAATGGTTTTGAGTTACTGACGTTCTTAATACTGTAGGTCGAACCTAAAAGGACATGTCAAAGAAAGCAATAATATACCTACCTACGACTAGGTACCTAAAGGAACGTAGAAAGAAAAAAATCTCCCCATTACAATTTCCTGTAGTTGCTGCCTTACAAGCGCTTGTCCATTTTCGATTTTAAACATCTACAAGATATAATTATATGGGTTCGCTTAAGAATTGTTAAAGTTAGATACTGAAACGTTTGTTGTTGGTACGTCAACCACTTCAAAATCAGGAGATATAATCATAAATCCGCATGAGAATGTGAAATCAAATGAAGGGATGTCCTTTAAGGTGTAAAGTAATCGAATGGGAGTTTTGGAATTAAACTCAATTGGCTTAGGCTTGGAATACCAATCTTAAAAGGTACAATGATAGTGTTAGTGCGTCTTTGTTTGCTACGTACCGACAGATATCGTTCTGCTATTGATGATGGGGTAAACGCAGTTGAACATATAGTTCATTACATTTCGTTGTCCAATCAGAGAACAACTTGTCCCTGATGGTCTTTCGAATTGAGGGGCTATTTTTGATTGTAAAATCTCGTCTTCCACCTTTGGTTTTGAATTTGTTACTTCTTCGTTCGTTTGATCTTGTCGTTCAATCGGATAAGATCTTGTTTGAACTTTTGGCGTCGGAATGTTGTTTTTTGTCTTTCGTTTTGCACTTTTCCTATATTTTTTATTGCCCAATTTCAATTTGGATGATGACGGTATTGCTATTGAGCTAGAACTTCCTTGAACACTGAATGAGAGATCCGCGAATTTTATCGCCGGTTTAATATTACGACGAGGTCTAACTGAACCTAAAAACACCATCGTTAGTAAGTGAGATTTTCGTTGTACTAGAAATACGTTGAACATCATTGGCATTTTTGCGAGTTGAGGATCCATTTTCTTCTTTAATTAATCGGATCTGGCTTCTTATTGTCTGGCAACAGTCTAAAATATCTTTTTTGTATATCGTATGTTCAACACCCTTCGTAAAACACTCCTTTAAAGCTTTTAAAGGGTGATTCTTTTGGAATTTCTGAGATCTTCTGATAGATACCTTACGTTCCTAAAAAACGAATGGTGACAAAATGTTACGGGCGGAAAGGATTACCACAAGTCTATTCGATATTTTCATTTCTGTTCTAAAACTGTCAATCGGACGTTAAATGAAACGAAGGGTGGAACAAAAAAGTGAAAAATTGCCATAAAACTAAAAAGCCCACTTTAATTGGAAAATAAGAGATCTGTCTGCTTGCTGTGGGTCACATGAAAAAAATGGTTGTTACTAACACTATGAAAACTCATTACATTTAGAATGTTTAAGTTCCTCATTTAATGGGCTTAAATTTGTCTTGCAAATGACTTTTAAAGCCTGAATTCTTCAAGTAACTTTCCAAGACGCTTGATTTAAAAACCCACCCCACTTTCTCTAATCAACCTCTGAAAGAGAGGAAGATGGAGAAGAAATAAAGGAAGAGGAAGTGGCAAAGTCAATACAGAAGGTGAAAAAAGGCAAAGCGGCGGGAGAAGATGGGACACGAGGGGTGGAGTGGATATACGAAGTAGAGAAGGTAGCAAAAAGGATTACGACAGTAATGCCCTGTATATAAAAGAGGTTGAGAGGAAGGAAGTGGGGAACTACAAGGGGATAACGTTACTCAACACGACGTATAAAATTTATGCGGCGGTGCTGGAAGGAAGGTTGTAGGTAGACATAGAGGAAAAGACATTGTTACCAGACGCAGAAACGGGATTTAGGAAAGGGAGAAGGATCTATACCTTATCCAACGAGAGAAAGGACTTGGTTTGCGGCTTGCGCATTGCAGATTAAAGTGGGAGGAAACTGGGATCAGGTATTCATCTATAAAGAGGTACCTTTATAGGTATCGGCGCAAGGTATGACTTCGTCGAAGTAGGAGTAATGAATAGGCGGCGATTCAACTGAAACATACGAATTTTCGTCCGAGCGCAAGTCCTTTCTCTCGTTGGATAAGGTATAGTAACTATAGTCCGGGAGCCAGCGACCTTTTCTAATGACCAAAACCGCAAAAGCTGAAAATTTTTCCTAAGCTTTATTTAGCATCCCTAGTAAGTAAATGGACCTCCAGCTGGCGCACTTGCGGGGGGTTTAGCTGCGGCAGCCCCCCAAACATGTAAAATAATAATGCCAATCACGCAGCGTGTGCGTGATACTAACATTTGTCGGTAAGCCGATCACGCAGATGGTGCGTGATGTTACGTGTCTGTTTAAGGCAGGATATTCGCTGCGGCGTGGCTCACAAATAGTTGTTATCGTGTCGGCCTACTGAGAAGAGCCTTAATAAACAAAATGTCGACCGGTTTCTGACAAATGTGACAAGCATAACGTAGGCAGGGAATGTGTTAAAAAAAACTAATACCACAAAAGCTGAAACTTTGCTAACATGTTGATTATGTTATAAATAAATGGAAAACCGTAGCCAGCTGAAGTTATGGTGGGGGATTATGTGCCAGCTGGACACTTTTCCCTCACTAAAAGCTGGATATTTGTTTCGTTTAACTTATTCAGTTATCTGTTGCATTACCAAATTTCAGCTCTTGCGGAATCAAATATCTATACTTTTCTCATTAAACACAGCCAGCGCGTCCATGCAGTTATTACACTACCTCACAAGTTTGTGAATTTAAAGGTTTTCGCATTAAAGTTCCATTTAAGTTACGTAAGTTTTTGATGCTTGAAAAATATAAAATATGAATCCTTTTTCTAAACACCCTGTGCATAGAATCGAAACTGAACTTAAATGGAACTTTAATGCGAAAACCTTTAAATTCACAAACTTGTGAGGTAGGTAGTGTAATAACTGCATGGACTGTGTTTAATGAGAAAAGTATAGATATTTGATTCCGCAAGAGCTGAAATTTGGTAATGCAACAGATAACTGAATAAGTTAAACGAAACAAATATCCAGCTTTACATTTAGTGAGGGAAAAGTGCCCAGCTGGCACATAATCCCCCACCATAACTTCAGCTGGATACGGTTTTCCATTTATTTATAACATAATCAACATGTTAGCAAAGTTTCAGCTTTTGTGGTATTAGTTTTTTTTAACACATTCCCTGCCTACGTTATGCTTGTCACATTTGTCAGAAACCGGTCGACATTTTGTTTATTAAGGCTCTTCTCAGTAGGCCGACACGATAACAACTATTTGTGAGCCACGCCGCAGCGAATATCCTGCCTTAAACAGACACGTACACATCACGCAACATCTGCGTGATCGGCTTCCCGACAAATATTAGTATCACGCACACGCTGCGTGATTGGCATTATTACTTTACATGTTTGGGGGGCTGCCGCAGCTACACCCCCCGGAACTGCGCCAGCTGGAGGTCCATTCACTTACTAGTGATACCTAATAAAGCTTACGACAAATTTTCAGCTTTTGCGAAATGACTAACTCTAAACGGTCACTGGCTCCCGGACTACTAGGCAAGAGAGGCGGTAACTAGCTCTAGAACGGCCTTTGACAAGGTGAAGAAGATAAAAATTGTGGGAACCCAGCAAACACACATATAAAATATACATACAACATATTGAAATAAATACCCCTACAAATTCTTTTTTATATATCAAGTATGTAAGTGTTCTTTAATAAAGTTATATAAACCGTATGTAACAGATTACGTATATTTTACATAATAGTATATAAACTTACGGATATTCTGTATACAGAAATTCATATGATATATTCATATAGATAATTACATATTACCCATGAAATTTATGTGCTGTCATATTTATATGATTAGATTTATGTACGTTATATGTAAAATCTTATATGTAAGAAGTATTACATATTTTTTATGTATGCCTTCTGTAAATATAATTATAAATTATCATTACATATATTATATTGTCGAAAATAAAAGTCTGTTTCTATTTGCGCCGCAAAATTAATCTCACGCGCGGGTTTTCTATAACGCCAAAAATTGTAGTTCACGTACCTTTAATATTAGATCCGTATCGACTAAAATGCGTCTAATTTATATAGAAAATAAATAATATAAAGTAAATTAAATCCTGGTCATTTTTAACATAAAGGTATAATCATTGAATAAGACTTCACTCAACGATATAATCAAACATAATTTAAACTCGCAAAACAGCGCCAAGTAGGAAGAACGAAATAAAAAAAAGGAATGTTTCAGATTAGCGCAGTGGTACAATGTGATCGGATAGGTACAAAGAAAACACATGTCGGATTTCGGAATTTATAACACCCACCCGCAACGGTTCGAATCCGGTTAAGGGAAACTTTTCAAGCAAGTATATAATATCATAATAATAAACTGTCGGCTTTCAGTTCAGGTAAAAACGGGTTCGTGCAAGAATTAAGTTAATTAAAAAGTACAGTTGCACATAAAAATGTAGTTTTTCCATTTTTTTGTATGAAACTGTTTAAATAATTTTTTACATTGATAATAATTACATTATGCTCGAGTAGCTGCCATTTGGTCATCGCAACGCTTTTACAACTAATATTTTTTATGTGAATATTATTACATAAAATATACATAAAACGTATATTTTTTTATATTCATGTACCTACTACAGATATAAAGAATTTACATCTAAGGGCGGATTGTACCAGAGTGGTTGAACTCATAGTCATATTTGAACTTGGTTGAATAAGAAAATTACAAAGAAATTTTCTTATTCAAATATGACGAGTTCAACCATTCTGGTACAATCCGCCCTAATAGACATATATATTATTTTGAAAATTGCTGACACGCTGACATTAAATATTTCTTATTTTTCTTCCAGTTTTATATAAATCTAAAAAGCTCTTATATAGGTAATTTATATGTATTTTATACATAAATGTGTTTGCTGGGAATATTTGAGAAAAAAGAAGATACATAGATGAACAGAGGGGGGGGAGGGCAATCTACCCCTCGATTGACACTGGATCGCCACAAAAGCTTCTCGGTCCATTAGAAAACCTACCAGAGAGAACCTTTAATTGACACGGTTTTAAAGTGTGTGAAACATTTAAAAAACGGTGGAGCTTTGCACAATTTCTTATGATGCTTATAAGCTGCTCGGCAGCATGAAAAAACTACATCCTGTTGGGCTTCGACGCTAAGTAGCCCATTTCAATTTCAAAGCCGACGTTCTCCAGTCGTTCCACAAATAGGTACCTACGCTAGTCTATCCTCCCTTCTGCTATTGATTAATCGCCTTTTACGACACGCAGTGTCCCTGCGGTAGGGTTATTCTTCACCCGCCCCTACACGGGGATAATCAATTTTATTATATTATTAAAAGGTTTACAGTTGTGCCTTTGTGGTTTTCGCTGGCATCACTTTCATCATCCATCATGCACCACTCTCTCTCTTCGGCATTTTTTTTTTGGTTTCCTTGGATTTTTTTACTTTTTAAGGTTTTCCTCCATGATAATCTTGATGATCCACACGTTCTCTGCCTTTCCTTAGGCAAATGTTAATATAAGTTTGGGTGTTACATTAGATGTTAAATCGTTATGTCATTATATTAACTTCAAATCTTTGCAAAGAGTCCTTTAGAGCCGAAAGTAGTTGAAGAGGCACAATCATCAACTTCATCTGCACATATGAATAACATGGTCTCTGGGTCTCCACACTACAGCCGGGAACACGAACTGGTCCGTGATGTACCATTACCTCTAACATACCTAAACTCATTGGCCTGGTGGATCCTTTCCCCTATCTGATTAAATAGCCATTCATATACAATTCCAAAACGATTGAATTCAATAAAAAGGACAACTTAGTTCTTAGTAGGTAAGTACCTGCAACGTGAAATGAACTTGCAAATCCAGTACCTAGTTACCATGTCATTAATACATCTCTGTTACATAGCATAGACCTTCCTTTTACATTAACAGAGTTCCCGATGGGGTGGGGAGAAGTGGTGGTGTGGCCGTTGTAGAAGGGGTGAGAGAGGAAGGGAGTAAAGAAGTACAGGGGGTTAGCGTGATAAATTTGAGCTATAGTGTTTACGCCACGATTGTACAGAAGCGTCTATAGAGGGAGATAGTACGTGGAGGAGGAGGTTATTGGGGATTAGCTGGCCGATTATACAGGGTGTCCCAGGTGATTTAATGATCACCGCTACTATGGTTGATTTAAAAAATTCATATTCTTCAATGTTTTATGACCCTCTGTCCATGTAAGTATCTTGGTTGCCTATTTAGATTTGAATATTTTCCACAATACGGAAATAAATAAATAAAAACTTTAATTTTTAGGAAATTTGAATGCCCTCATCTGTATCTGAAAATGGAAGAATTTTAGGACCTATGTGTATAGGAGCAATCCACCTTAAAAATGTGTTTTCCTACAAAATGTCAAAGTTCTGATCATTAAACCTGAGACACCCTGTATATACATAGTGAAGCAGAGTCTACAAAGAGCTGGAGAAGAAGGGTGGAAAGGTACATTGGTGCAGGGCCGACTTCTGGATTTACCTAAAGGTGGCGTTTGGCAACGTGAATAGGGGAAAATTGAGGGAGATGTTGAGGAAGAAAGGAATAAAGGGACTTAGTAGAGTAATGACACAAGAGGATGAGGGGTAAGATGAGAAGCGTAGTGATTCGTAACGACTAAAAGGATTGAAACAGGAGTGCTCATTTAGTCGAAGCCTATTTTCAATTTACATATAGAGGGGTTGGTGGAAAGATTATAGAGAAGTAGAGTAGTACTGTTTGGTATACTTATATGTATATATACGCAGATGATGTGGTGGTGTTAGCAAGAACTGGGGTGGATATGAGGGAGATGATTAGGGCAGTGAAAGAGAGCTTAAGTAAACATAAAAAAGGCGAAGTATGGTAATATTTCAAAACGGTAGGAGGCGGGGAGGTAGTAGAAATGTGGAGTGGGGGTGAGGAAATGAAGTGCGGTTGAAAGTGTGGGGGAAATGAGATATTTGCGGTACAGTTGAGATATGACAATAAAGTCAATGCGCCAGTGAAGGAGCTGGGCGAAACAATACTTTTGGTAGATATGGGAAAATGAGGGTGGCTGTTCGAAAAGCTGGTGAAAAGTAGTGTTACCTATAGGTATGGTGTACATGGGGTAGAAAGAACGAGAGGTGTTGGAAAAAGTTCACTTGGAAAGCGAGACCCCGGGTTACATATAAGTGAAATGGGAAAAGATGAGAATACAGAGGCGAGAAGGTTGGGTATGAGATACGAGGAGGATCTACTCTTCATAAAGTTGTTGGGGAGAGGTGAAAGGAGAAAAATTAAAATGTGCACAGGAGAATAGGAAAAAGCAGATACTTATTACGAAAGGGGCGGATATGCTAGTCTTGCGGTGCAGAGGAGAAAGGAGACCAGGATGGGGTGAGACTATACGAGAAAGGATGTAAAATAGGAAGAGACAAGGATTCGCAGGCGCAGGAAAGAAGGGGGAAAATTAGGGAAGGAAGCCGCGGTGCAATGTGAGGTAGGTATGGGGAAATTATGGTAGGGAGGGTTGAGTATAAAAAAAAGATTGAATGTGGGAATGAGGAGAGGGCCAATAAATACTAGTGAAGAGATGGTGTAGGGTGTAAGGATATAAGGAATATGTTGGGGGAGTGTGACAAATTGAGGGAGGAAGGAATGAGAAGAACTATTTATATCATTTAAGACTTGGCACTAGGCGGATGTTAAGTAGATATGAAGAAATATTTAGTATTTATTACGTTGTATTATCAATGCTATTGTATTTATTACCTACTTTTGTTATGAGACTAATTATTAAATACAGAAAAGTTAAAAGTACATTGATTCGTAGTTAGGATCTCTTGGCAGAAGGTGACCTGCTATACTACGTGTATCGACGTGATAGAGATACGCAAGAAAATAAACCAACATCAATCTCCCGGTGAAAAAACCCATAAACGTACATAAGTAGGGACGGGTTGGAAATGTATTTACCACCCACTCATATACCAACATGGTAGAGTGATTAAAAATTAACGACCCTAAAATACTGAGGCAAAATTAACTAATATATACTTCCATCATTTCATACCTAAATGTAAGTCTGTGGAAACTGCCGAGCAACTGCATGTGCGGTCTACTGTGTAGGTTGGCAGCAACACCGTACACCATATTATAAAAGAGAAGCGGTCCCGGATTGTACAATGTAAACCTACACAAATTTATCATTATATTAGCTCGTTAGGGTAAAATTAATACCTTTCACATATTGAAGGGTTAACCGCGTGAATTGACATAACTAGGTACGACAAGCGGCCCTGTATAGTAGCAATTAGATAAAAGTTTCGCTCGCATTCTCTTATTAAATCTTCTTGCCTCACAATAGAATCGGTGGTAGTCATTACATACTTAAAATTTAGGATTAACTATCAAAAAATGGTTTCTACAGCTACAGTTGTCAACAAATAGTTGGTATATAACAAGTTTATTATTACTATAATCGAAATACAGAGACATTACTAAGTTGTGATTAAAAAAAAAAATTAATTCTTGACAAGAGAATCGATGTGATCCACATAACTGCAGCCCACTTTCATTAACGCCAAACCGGATCCTAATCCGGCCGCTGTACACAATGCAACATTCTGCGGTATTACGCTACGTAAAATTGCCCATATCAAGACGGAACCCAACGAAAATGACACTGCCCCGAACGTGCTAAAAAAGATAAGATTCTCATAACTGAACCTATTCAAATAAAATAATTTACCAGTAAAGAACACGTTTCTGCTTTGGTACACTTTGTAAATGCGGACGATTGTATAGGTATAAACCCGATCCGACTAACGTGTGGATTAGAAGCATATTGGTGATGTCCCGTTTCGGGAAGACCCTAATAATTGGGAATGTCGTTAAAAGGGAAAAAAGTTAAGTAAGACTCACCTTAAAATAAGTGAAGGATTCATAACATTTACGGAGAGGGCACTGTAACTAAGGGCACCTTGTAACGGGGCGTAATAAAACAAAATGTTGTGCCCCGTTAGTGGTTTCAAACAAAGTTTGGAACAACAAGAACCCTTTTTTTCCTCTCCTTTTGTAGCCATTTTTATAAAAAAAACTAGTCAGGATAATGGAACAAGGGAAGTGTTATACTTATAACGTTATAACCACAACCGGCCGATTATTTAGTGAGAAACAAAAATTTACTAGAATTGTTTTTGTTAATTTTTGAAAATCTAATCGTTAATAGTAAAAAACACTTTGAAAGTTTTCATAAATATATAATATAATAGTAGTTATCTACAAAATGGATAGATTACAAAATTTACGATAAAAAAATTCAATTTGTTAAAAACTTTCTAGGGAAATTTGAAGTTTTCAAGTTGGTTACAATAAGTTTCCTATTTACTATTTGTTACAAAAATTATTCACAAAAAATTACGCCATACGATAATTTTAAAACAATTCATTTTTCCGCCCCTTCCACTCCCGCCTGTGTCATTAAATCGCCGATATTTTTTTCTAAATCATCGATTCGATTACCCATTTCATCAATTCTTGACAGTATTTGGTCGGACATATTTTGAAATTTGATTTGGATACTTTCCAGTAAATTTTGCACGTATTGCGTTAATTCCTGTAAATTTTGTGGATCTGTTGAACTTGCCGTGTATGTTTCATTATCGTTGTTCATTTCGATTTTTTCATCCACCATTTTACGAATGTAAAACCTTTTGTTTACTCTCTTGACTTTTCTAGTTTGAGGTTATGTTCGTTTAACTATTTTACACAGTTGCCGATAATACAATTGATCATACTTGATCCTACTTTTCAAATTACTATCATCCAGTTTTAAATTCCCTCTGTCAGTGAAAAAAGTATAATGATCTTCCTGAGGACTGTTCGAAATGTGATTTTGTGTCTCGTCCTGTATATATAGAAAGTATTACCGTTGAGTAAAAGATATGACAGTAAGCTGTAAGTGAAAGATCTTACATAAAGAATAAGGAGGTTAGGTAAGAAGGGTAGGTCTTAGATTAGTTCAATGAATCAACGATTTTCGTTCTTTCCTTAAAAACCTGTGTGTTCATGACGTAGAATCTGGAGCGATGTCCTCCTCACAACCTCTTCTAAAAAGAGATCCACCGTTTCTACAGTCTGCCGATCTCTCAGATGATTTACCTACATTTTCCTTGCTGGCTTTCTAGCCGAATGCTCAGGTGCTCATGGTACCTATATTTTATCGGCACACCCCAACAGGTATATACGTCGTCTGCGTATCCTATTATTTGGTCATGGTGCAACGAACAGAACCATGGGAGGAGGAGGGCGCTTTCTGAGCACTTCCCTCCTATGACTCTACCCCACAATATTCTCATTTGACAGCAGCGTAGATGTTTCTGTCCCCTATCCTACGGCCCTTTTCACATTATTCTTAATTTACTTTAGAAAGGTGTTTCCCTCTGTGTGTAAAAAAGGTATCCAATCCAATTTCCTTGAGTCTGAGTGTTTCTTGCACACTGTTCGAACAATATCCCTGCATGATGGGTATATATATTTATTCAGTTTAGAGGTGTAAGGTTTAAGACTGTTTCAAATATGTTTTTCAAACGTCCCTTGCCTTAAATTCGGGAGAAGCGATGATCAAACTACATGAAAGATTTGGCTTAGCCATATGGTTCTTGTTCTGGCTTTAGTATGAATGCACGCTTGGAGATCAGCTAAGTTTAGCTGTCATTTTTCCATAAAAAGGTAGGTTTTCATCTTCTATTAAAGCCCTCTCGAGGGAAGAAAGTAATAAGGTCACCAGACAGAAATAAGACAGGGGAGGAACAAGGGAAAGTGGAACGAGGATGAAAGGACAAAAAATGGAGGAAATAAAGGTATTAATTCAAGCGGTAATGGAGGGAGAATAGTAGAAAAAGAAAAGAGGCGACAGAAAGAAAATGAAAGAATTGGCAGAGAGAATAGAAAAACTAGAAAAAAGCAGACGAGGAGGGGAGGAGGAAATTAAAGAATAACATAGCGATAAAGGGACGGGAGAAGCAAGGAGCCACAGAAAGAGATGGTGGAGGAGAAATTTAAAAGTAAGAGCAGAATCTAACAGAGAAGCAGTGATAACAGAGGGAGGGAAAATGAGATGGTGGTAGTGGAAATGGAGAGCTGGGAGGAGAAGCAGAAGGTTATGTCTGAGAAGAGAAGATTGAGGGACACAAGAATATACATAGACCACGACCTCACATGGGAAGAAAGGAGAATCCAAAGAGAAATAATGAATATGACGGCGCAAAGAAGAGCGGAGGGAAGAAAAGTGCAAGTAGGATGCAAGAAAATGGAGGTAGATGGAGAAAGATATGCATGAAACGGGAGAGTAAAAGAGATAAGCAGAGGAAGGGCAGAATATAGGGGGAACCAAAGGACAAAAAACTAATAAGAGGCGGAGGAAACAGAAAAACGAATAATGGAAAAGAAAAAGAACAAGGAAGAGTACAAAGGAAAAGGAGAAAAGTAGAAAAGAGACTGAAGATATTGTTTTGGAATGTGGTGGGAATAAGGAACGAAGATCAAGAATTCTGGGAATTTATTAAGCAGCAGGATGTGGTAGTGACAAGAGTCATGGGTGGAATAAAAAGAATGGGAGATGAGAAACGGAGATTCCACAGGAATTTAATTGGGTGGCGCAGCAAGTACAACGGAAATAAGATGAAATTGGCCGAAACAAAGAGAAAAAGAGAGAGTGCGACAGAGAAGAGGAATGTTAGAAAGAAATGAAAGAGACAGACAAGCGATCAAGTGGAGGGAAACTGAAATAACAATAATAACGATATAGGTTTATAGCAGAGGGATGAAAGAGACAAGAAACAACTTAAAAGAGTGTGAGAAGGAGTGGACTTCAATGCGTGAATAGGGAAGGAGGGAGGGAGGCACATAGGGAAAGAGACAGACAAGGGACAAAGTGCTAGACAAAGAGGGAAAAAAATCGGTGGAAATGTCGCATGAAAGAGGGTGGGAAACAATGAACGAGAATAGAGAAGGAGGGATGGGGGACTACACAATCACAAATGCAGTGGGAGTTGGGGGGGGGGGGGTCCATATTTAACGTTGAGAGTGTTGGGTCGGACCACCAGCCACTACAATTAATAATAGAAAGCAGAGAACGATAAGAGAGGTGGAATAAAGACGAGTACTTACAGTTTCAGAGGAGAATATAAGGAAATAGGAAGAGAAAAGGGTAACGATAATATGGGAAGGGAATGGGGAGTGAAAGAAAGTGTGGAAGAAATGAGAGAGAAGATGAAAGAGGCGACGGGGAAAGTTAAACTGAGAAAATGGAAAAAATTCACGTTGTGTGGGAAAGGGATGGAGAACTTGAACCATATGTTAAAGAAGTGTAGGGAGCTTAGGAAAGATGAAAGGAGAGTAGACAAAATAATAGACGAAAAAGAAAGTGGAGTGGAAGTGGATGGAAGAAACACAGAAAAGGAGGGAATGGATCATGGGGAAGGGGGAACATAGAAAAGGAGATGGGTAAATGTAAAACGTAAATACTGTAATAAAATGAAACACGAAGGAAAATAGGTAAATGTAACTTACGAATGAGAATGATTTGCAAACAATGCGAAAATAATAAGAACACAGTAGGTGTTTTCTTTTCGCATCGCCACAGAATTGGGTAAAATTACAATCATCACGTGATTAAAGTGCCTTGCGTCATGTAGACATTTCTGCCTCAGGTTAATATAAAACTTAAATAAAGCTTTTAAAACGAATAGGGTTATAGAGAACTGAGTCAAATTATTTTTATAAAACGAATGGTGTGTTATTGACAGAGCTGACTAAGGTCTACCACAACGTGCAAAAAGAAAACACTTATGATAGTATAGACAACACACACTACACGTCATCCCCCTGGCGATAAAATATAGCACTAAAAGAATGGATTCTTGGCAACATTGCAATATCCTACACATCTAACCTCAATATAATTTAAATTTATCACAATGGTTTTCATTAGAAACTTTGTAAATAAATTAATAATAAGACCGTGTAACCGTTATAAAATAGTACAGTCTTATTTATCTACAGAAATACCACCCCCTCAGACCGAAAGTGTTAGTGAGAAACAGGGAAGTTTCGCTAAAGCGTACGAGAAGTTCGAGTCTATTCTCGATGCTGGAAGTTCACAGTCTGCAACATTCCCGTCTTTATTACGTAATTCGAAATTTATAGACGTAAGGAATTTGATACGTATTACCGTCTCATAATAATATTACGTGTTGTAGTTGGGCGATCCGGAAGGAAAGGTAGTGCAAGGTAGAATTTATCATATTGTCGACGATGATTTGTACATCGATTTCGGATGGAAGTTTCATTGTGTTTGTACAAGACCGAAAAAGCAAGCAAGGTTAATGCCACAACCGAGATTAAATTGAATTAAATTTTGTTTCGTTATAGTAATTATGTACGGGGAGCAAAAGTACGTTTGCGAATCAACAGCTTAGAATTGTCGTCGAAGTTTTTAGGGTATGAGAAGGATCTGACTTTACTAGAGGCCGATTGCGTACTATTAGGATTGATTCAAGATCAAAAAACCTAGGATTTTTGTTAATAAAAGTTTATTTATAATCATCTTACAATATTAGCACCTTAGATTATTGTTCTTGCATTTTAAAACGTTTTTAATCAAAATATACACATTGTCAATTTGGTTAATACTTATCATCTTTCCGCGTAAGAATTATTAACAATTTTTGCATTAACACATCCATTACAACGCATTACATAATTGTCAAATAAATATTAGTAAAATATACAAAAGTTTCGTCGTGAGAAAAATGTTATAGAATAGTACACGGTAATCCACAACATAGCGGCAAACAGACCGGTACGACGGCGGCACCTCCCATTGCTTTACTCTTACTACTACTTTCGGCCTCGTACCGGTATCTACCGGATTCTTTAGCCATGGCACCCTAAAACAACATAAGTAAAACGGCCAAATTGTTTAGAAAAATGTGATTACCTCAGCTCGCCATCCTACACCGCCAGATTCCTCTTTTTTGATAAACATTTCACCTGGAGGATAGTACACGGGTGGTCCGGAAATATTTTTCGTAGGTGGTAGATTTCTTTCCTTCTTCTGCACTTCGTTAGGTGCATTTTGTTGTTTTAATGACTCTATTTTCTTTTGTTGAATTAACTCCACCTCGTGTGCTGTATAACCCGAATTTAAGGGACTATCTGGAGGCTAAAAATTTCAACTATGTTATTATGTTGCTTGTTAGCGTAAACTTTATGTAGGTAAATATATTATAAAATTCTACTAAACAGTGTACAACATACAAGGAACTTTATGAAAAAGTACACAGTCCTAAAAGAAAAAAAGAGAGAAATGAACTTGACACAGCACTGAGCAAATTACTTCTGGAAATATGCTACACACTGTATATATTGTATAAAAAATAGAAACTAGTATGTAGTGGCCACCAACATACCCATAAAACACATAACAGCAATTGACATGTACCAACCATCCATTTCTTGGTGCCAAATTGAGCAAGATCTGCCACACTTTATAAAAAAAAACGTAATATAGGGCTTCATGTTCAAAAGTTACCAACTCGAGGAATATGTAGTTGATTGTTCAGTTGTTGATCCAGATTATAAACCATCAAATAAGTTGGAACCAATGGAAAGAGTCGGAATAAAGGCGAAAATGGATAGATCTACTAAAAAGAATGTTACACTAAAAATACTGACTGCAACCCCACCAAAAAAATCAGTGACTTAAACCAGGATGCAATCTGTCACTCGGGACAACTTCTGGCTCTACTGTACAAAACCATAGTGCCTACACTTTGCCGATAACCAAATGATGTTCAAACAAGATGTGGAATCTATGCGCAGAAAGCTCATTATTAACATAAGACAATATATGGACATAGGTGAAGGTTCAAATTCAATAGCAACATAAGCGACCAAGGGATTCACAACATTCACATGTCATACCATAGAAAAATATGAAGAACGCACACAGCGAAGGATAACATAGGAAAAGGAAGCAACCAAAGCCCTAAATAGAATGCTGTGGAACAAAAGTAACAGAAAGGATGTAAATAAACATTTTTTTCACAGCATTGCTGAAAATACAACCATATATGGAGGTGGAAGGGGTATTCTGTATTCTAAAGGGTGTGGCTGTTCAATAAGCCGATTCAAAGCTGCTGGAATGAAGTGAAGAGATTAAGAGATGGGCAGGAGAGAAGGAGGCTATATTATGAAAGAGGGGGATTGCGAGGGAAGTGGGATGGGAGTGGTGGAGGAAATCATAAGAATAAGGGAGGAGGATGTGCAAATGCAGAAGAGAAGAAAGACGATTAGGGAGAGTAGATACAACAAGAAATATAGGAGGTTGGTGATTGTCATAAAGGAGACTAATATTTATATGCCACTCAAAAGTCCTCCCACTTGGAGCACATTGGAAAATATTGATGTTTCAAAAATAAATATTTTTCTCATCACGCTACTGACATTATGGCATCTTCCACTTCTTAATCGTATGTAAAGACGGGTCTAGGACACAACGCCCACCGGACAGAACGGCCACACAGAATTTAGTATGCCCATATCGGCCACACTGGACACATCGGCCAAACGTGATGTGTGGACACAACGGCCACCTTGGACACAACGGCCACTGGACACTACGGCCACACAGAATTGTAAGGTAATGTTTGCGATAAAGATTTCACAAATAATAGGAGTTTTCTATTTATAGGAAAAAAAATACTAAATCTGCAAATAACCTAGGCGCTTAAGTGTTAATCTACGTTTAAGTTTAGCATTATGTTTTGTATCAATTGTGTCAATCTACGTATCTGATATGTGGCCGTGGTGTCCACACATCACGTTTGGCCGATGTGTCCAGTGTGGCCGATATGGGCATACTAAATTCTGTGTGGCCGTTGTGTCCAGTGGCCGTTGTGTCCAGACCCCGTGTGTGTCATTTGGACGGGTGTAACTAGAACAACCCCTACAACTGTTATGGAGGCTCCTGCCTCTAAAGAGACGTCTATGACTGGCAGGTTTAAACGACAATGGTTCGAGCGGTATAGTACCGGGCCAATACCGCAACTAAAAAGACTTTCAGCCATGTATCTGCTTAACCAATCTGAGCAAACAAAACTTTGGCTTGACTACCAAACAATTATGAGTTGTCCACAGGAAGCAGGGACTTGCCCTGATAATCAGACGCCTTCCTGGGACAGGCTAGGAGAAATCTGTCACATGTAAAGTTCTCCCGCGGCTAACTTTCAAGGTCACTGGGAAACCAAAAGTGAGAACACGCCACTGACAAAAAGATGGAACTAGAGAAACCTCTACTTGGTACTAGTCAAAATAGCCAAAAAGGGCATTAAAATAATGCCGCTACAGATCTTGTGTTTCAGAGACCTAGTGGCAGCTATGTGGTAGTACGGAATCGAGCAGAAAGGAGCGACTGCCCCTATCTGTATAAATTCTAATCATTTTAAATTTCGGGGATTAGATGGAATTTTCTCAGTACTATAGCCTGACATTGTTTCTGCGAAAAATATGACCAAAAGGTAAATTAGGAACAATGTCTTTGAAGGTAAAAGCACCAACACTGAAGTTCCCCCAAAACCTCAACCAGGTGGCCAAGCACAATAAAGTAAAGCTAACGTTGATGGCAGCCATGCCACCAGAAACAAAGAAGCTGCTGAATAACTAGATCACTCTAAGTCAAGGCAATGTCAGGTGATGCTTCTTAACCTGAAGAGTGTGAATTGGATTCTCTCAATTTACCATATAGCAAAGAACTAGTTTGATGCAGAAGTGATATCTCAACCTGCTGATAACATCTTTTTGTTCATCTAGTACAAGAAATTGAAAAGAAGTACAAGGAGCAGAGATGCTGGCTATCAAACAAATTGAAAACAGTTAAGAGAGCTCATGTGTGCAGATGATTTGGTGATCCTAGCTGAGAGCAAGACAGTTCTACAAAGATAACTGTATGAAATCGGGTGAGAAAGGAAATGGTTTAGAAAGAAACCGCGGTAACCATAAAGTTTCAACCATAAAGCTGCCATCATCAGTAAATATGTTCAATATTATTGTGGTTTTTGGTGGAGTTCATCAGCCCACAAGTATTCCAGTTCTTCCATCTAGGAGCAAAGATTCTACTGAGAAGGAAACTTGGATACTGGTCCACAGGCAAGTTGACCATAGAGTATATATCATGTCGGAAACGGAATCAAGTGTTGATCCACTCATGACTCAAGTTGTACTGGGTGGTTTCAAATTCGACACTTTCTTATGGAAACGCCCTTTATTTTAAGAGATAGAAAAAAGGACCTAGGTATGTGGAGCTCAAATTTAATGAGAAAATCACTGGGGTAAACAGAATTCAACTATCTCTAATCGTTTTGCCGCTAGGGGGCGTTTCTAGAATTTGGTCAATTTCTTTATTATTAAAGGCAATTGATTTTGGCAAAATCTTTCTTGGAGCATTTATTTACATTGAATCCATCTTGATAGACAGTCTTTATACAGCGCGCTTGGTTTTTTTATACAACCCTAAACTACATTCTTTCATACGGAAAAGGTTGCCATATTTAACATAAATATTGTCCAAGCGATACATCAAAATTTAGGAAAATTTACAAAAACCCTAGAATATACAGGATGATGCGTATAAAAAAAAACCAAACGCCCTGTAAAAAAACCGTATATCGCCATGGATTCTACGTAAAAAAAGTTCTCTAAGAAAGATCATCTTTAATAATAAAAAAGTTATGGGCCATTAAAGAAATCGACCAAATTTTAGAAACTTTTCTATCCCTTAAAATAAAGGGTGTTCCCTAAGAAAGTGTCCAATTGGGACCAGCCGGTACAGTTGCCAAGATAATGCTACAACAGCGAACACCAACTGGAATAAACTAAAGGCAAATCTCGAACACCTAGTGAAATTAAAATACCAGTGACGTATCAGTCGTCAGTGCACTGATCATCATTTACGACATTTTTTATAAAACAGTAATAACAACAAAAATATTTACCTCTCTTCCTATAGTAGCCATAAGTTCGTCGACTCTCTTTGGTGGGCCATCAGGTCCATCGTGAGGGAAAGGTTGAGGTCTTAATAACGGTTGAGATTCCTCAGGCGGATATCCCTTGTAATTATTCGAGCTCGTACTATGAGTCGTATATTTGTAAGTGATATTAACATTATTAGGATCGTAAGGTTCGTTCGGTCGTCGATCGTGAGGCGCACGATGAGGAGGATAGCGATTCGGGTCATTATCATCATAGCTGTTTCTCTCCGTTTTGTTGATGATAATTGTTGTATTTGGAGGTGGCTGTTTTTGTTGCGGAGGCGGATAATTGGTTGTGTGAGTGTCTTGCTTGTAAATGACCGTCGTTCCCGGTTCCTGTGGCGGATAGCCGTTACGATAGGGACCGGGAGATCTATTGGTGGTGGTGTTGTTGTGCGTCTCTCTGTATACGTAAGTTTCGTTACGTGGAGGTTCACGATTTACAGGATGCAGTTCGTGTGGATAATTCGGTTGTCCGCCGTGTGGATAATTCGGTTGTCCGTATGGCTCATTGGGATATGGGTCGTTAACATGTTTCGTCGTTGTTGTTTCATTGTAAATGTATGTTTGTTTAGAAGGGTGTGGATCCGGTTGATAATTGGGTGAAATCTCTCTGATTATGGTAGTACCATGCGGATGTGACGATGTTGGTGTATCCGGTTGATACCCCGGTTGGTAATTGCGAGTTGTCTCTTTGATTATGGTAGTACCCGATGGGTGTGGAGACGTAGGTCTTCTGTACGGAGGACTTTGAGTGGTAGTCGTTTCTCTGTAAACATTGGTCTTCCAATGCTCGTCGTGTGGAGGTGGATAGTTAACAGTGTTGTCATTCTTTTCTACTTTAGAATATACAAAACTTTTACTAGGACTTGTCTGCGATTGGTTCGGGGAGTAAACGTATTTCTCAGATTCAGGTGCACCAGGCGAATAACCAGATCCGGGAATTTCGTAAGTGTACGTTTTGATAGTTGTAGTAACTTTCGTATTTCCAGAGGGAAGAAGATTGGGATCTAAATTTGCCAAAATTTCGGGGTTTATGACCGGTGTCGTTGTTTGAATTACTTCCGGCGGTTGAGTTTGGACATTAGTAACAACCTTCTGTTTTGTAAGGGTTGATGTTTGATTTCTAGATGGCGAAGGAGTCGTATAACGAATGGGTCTTGTTTCACCGTATGTACCTACACATAACAAAATTAAGGGTAACTTTAGATTTTTTAGAGGACTCCACCGTTTTTTAATCAATCCTGGGCGCAAATCTCAATAAAAATTCACTGGAAATGTCCTGAAAAATCCGGGACGAAATACTCTAGCAGAACAAGTCCATGAGAATACCTCCTTTGCACCTCTTAAATTAAGCCAAGTCCTCTAAGTCAGTCTTTTTTATTATCGAGAGTTTAATTAAAAATAACAAAGAAGAAGAAAAAAAGATGTTCTCATGGACTTTCTCCACTAGAGTATTTCATTCCGTATTTTTCAAGACATTTCCAAAGAATTTTTATTGAGATTTGCGCCCAGGATTCAAGAAAAACGGAGTGATTTTGGTTCTAAAAATTGTCTATCCCGCTCCCAAAAGTCCCCATTTTGCTTTTGCATCCTTTTCAAGTTTCCTTTGGGCGTGCGGAGGGGGGCTGCACGTGGTACGCCCTGGTAACATTCAACATTACTTCATCGTAAGCAATTTTGAATGGCTAACATCTCATTTTTAACTTAAAAAAAAATAAAAAATTTTCATGGATTCCAAAAAATAAATAAGGCAAGGTTTTTCAAAAAACCAATTTTAAAAATTACAAATCGATTTGTCAGTGATAAAAAAATGATAAGAGACATCTATAATTTACGTTGCACAAAATTTACCTTCATCGACGTATTCAATTTCACGATTTATGGATCCTTCTCGATCCGGTCTTTCCAAAGTCCGAGCACCGGCACGAGGAGGTGTATCACCATAATGTAATTCACGTTCGACAACTTTTCTTCCCATCAATACTTTACTTTTATTGTATTCACTGCAACATAAAACATTTCAGTACGTTAGTATTACCGACACCAATTGATTGGTAGGTACCACTGTACCTATTTTCGTTTATTTTCTTTTTCATGTTACAGTTTTGTGATATAAAACCTCTCGGCAAATTTAATGCGCACTAATTGAAGTGCAAAGAGCAAGTGTAAAAGCTACCTATTTTAAGAAGTGAGGCAACATTTTTTAAGGAGGTTTAAATTACACGTAGGTTACATTATTAGGTAATTTAATAAAAATTGCTTTATTACATATTAATGTGAAAAGTGTAATTACCCAATCGACACATACTGAGCGAGGAGGAAAAGGGAAAGGAGGAGCGTGAGATGGAGTAGCGAGAAAATTGAAAGTGTGGGGGAAGTGAAGTATTTGGGGTAGGTATAAAATGACATATGACGATAAGGATGAGACACATGTGAAAGAGTTAGCAAAAAAGAAGTGTAGAACATTAGGGAAGGTATCGGGGAGTCGGAGGAAAGAACTTTGGAAATGATTTGATGAGGGGGGCGGCTGTTTGAAAAACCTAGTGTGAAAAGGGTTGTGGGGGTGGAGATATTGGAATGGAAGGAGCATGAAGGGCTGGAAAAAATGCAAGGATAGATATTGGAGATGGGTGTTAGTTTTAGAAAGGGAGACACAGATAGATATATAGTGCAAGAGGAAGTAAAAGGGGAGAAGATTAGCGTTAGAATATACAAGCGGGGAAGTTGGCGATGAGGTATGCAGAAGGGAGGGATAGGGGAAGACGAGGAAGGATCTCTTATCCAATATTCCAAATCCAATATTCCAAAAAGGAAGGAAAGATAGGATACAGACAGGAAGAAAGCAAGGGATATTACGAGAGAGGAGGATATGCAAGAGAGGAGGTAAGAAGTAGAAGAGAAATGGGAAGAGAGGAGACCACAGTACAATCGAAAATATGAGGAGATAATGTCGGAAGGAGTGCAGGGATATTTGAGTGCTAAGTAGGAGGAGAAAGAGAATAGGGGGAAAGACGAAGAAGGATAATGAAGGTGAATGTTACATTTAAGTTAAATAATGTGTAGAAATAAAAATTGTTTATAAATGACAAAGAAAGAATAGGTACATACCTATTTATACCTACACATACTCAGCGAGTTAACCGAGTAAAATTACATTTTCCAAATTATTCAAAAGGTTCGTTTATTAATTTTTGATCTTGAGCAATGTATTTCATGGAACATAAAGCGGTATGATGACAGTAAAAAGTGTGCTTCGATTCATTAAATAATGTAAAGTAAGAAAATTCAATTTTTTATGCAACCACCTTAAATTTTTATACTAATTGAAAGGAAATTAGATCCTACTGGCATATCACTAAGCTTGAACAAGATATTTAGGATTTGAAGAAATTCATAACGAGGCTATGAGTAACAAAAACAATCATCAGTAATAACTAAAGCCAGAAAAGGTATAGTCACGCTGACCTACCTCTTCAATGCACCCTTTAGACTACAACATGTCCGAAAACAGAGGCAGAAATGAAGAAGCCAGTAAAGGAGTTCTTAGAAAAGAGAGCCCTAAGTGTGAGCGTGAAAAAGACAAAAATGATATAGTGTTTCAAAAAGGGAAGGAGGATAGAGGTAAAAAGGAATGGAGATAGGGACTGGAGAAAATTGAAAGTGTGAGGTAAGCAAAAGGTATCCGAGATATAAAATAAGATACAATAATAACAATGAGGCGCAAGTGAAAGAGGTAGGAAAAAGGGGGAGTAAAATATTGGGACAGGTGTGGGTGCTGGGGGAAAGAACATTTGGTAATGATGTGAAAAGTAGGGCCTTTTCAGAAGTTGGTGAAAAGTGTGATGATGTACGGGGTGGAAATATGGGGATGAAAGAAAGGAAACGTATTGGAAAGATATCGGAAGTGGGTATTGGGTTTGGACAGGGAGACCCAGGGTTATATTGTACAAGAGGAAGTAAAATGGGAGAAGATAACGTTAAAAAACTGGGAAGTTGGCACAGCTGTTGCAAAGAGGTGACAGAAGGTAAAATAAAATACGGGCAGGAAGAGAGAAAGGGGTATTATGCAAGGGATGGACACGCAAAGGCGGAGATACAAAGGAGACGGAAAAGGGGAGGGGGCGAGAACAAAGGAGGATATTATAAGAAGAGAAATAGATACGCATCAGGAAGGGTAAATACAGGGTGATTCATTAAGAATGTCCAATCTCTGAATTGTAGATTCCAGACCTCAAACTATGATGATTCTGCCCAACATGCTTTATACAAATATTGCTAATTTCTGAGATACCGTGTCTTTAAAGTTTAAATATGAATTTTGATTTTCGCAATAACAATTAATTAATTAATTAATTAATGTGATTAAAAATAAAATAGACAAAGGTTATTTGATATGAAGAGATCTTTGCGAAAACGGATCATAAAGTGTATTGAAGTAAATGGTGGACATTTTGAACATTTACTTTGAAGTTTTTTATTTTTGTTTTTTAATTAATTGGAAATCCTCATGCAAACTGCCAATTTTCAAAAAGAAATTGTGAAAAAATAGAGTTATTGCGAAAATCAAAATTCATATTTAAACTTTAAACACTCGGTATCTCAGAAATTAGCAATATTTGTTGGACAGAAGCATCATATTTTGAGGTCTGGAATCTACAATTCAGAGATTGGACATTCGTAATGAATCACCCTGTATAATGAACAGTACCTATGGAGAATTAAGGTCAGATGGGGTGCTGAGATATTTAAAGGAAGGGCTGAAGTAAGACAATGGTGGCGAAGTATACATGTAGCAATGAGGAAAACGTAAACAAAATATTGGTGGAAAGATGAGAAAAGGAAAAGCAACTTATGTGGAAAGGAGTGGGGCAGCATATATCACATGTTCGGGTGAGTGTGAGGAGCTAAGGAAAGAGGGAAGAGGTTGGAGAGAGGTTTTTTAGGGGGGAGAGGATGGAAGAAGTACAAGAGGATTGGAGGTGGGGATTAAATTAACAGATTCACCAAGTCGGTTTTGTGCACTCTCAGTTCCACATTACAAAATTTGCATCGAGCAAACACCTTCATCAACTTTTCCCATTCTTTTCTGTAATTTTTCTTATACTTTGCGTATTTTCCCATTTTGATATTTCTTACTCACATATATACTGTACCTACTCTGCCATAGGAGAAATGCAGTATAATACTAAAAGATATGAAAAATTGTTATGGTTGTGGATAATTATTTACAGAGGGTAAGTTTAAAAATTTCAGAAGTGTAAGTTGAGCCACTTTGTGTGGCATGTTTTGGTATTAATCTCACTGTGAGCTTATGGAACAATACACCTAATAAAATGGTGTGTGCGAACAGGCTTCACCACTTCCCCACACTTCACTTATAGGTACTTCCCTAAGCTTTTCATCACTTCTTTTTAGATGTACCTACACTTCCCTGTAATTGCCCTCATTTCCTCAGATCCTGTAAGGAATCTTAACAAGTGCATGATATGTAAAATTAATTATATGACACTGGAAGAGTGTTTGGATGATTTACATTTAATTGTATAACGGGAAGAATTCCGGTCCAAAAAGAACATTTTGTAAACATGTCGGACAAGCAGTGTTTAATTATAAAAATATGTTATAGTAAATTAACAGATAATTTACTAAGTTCCCATGAATTTCTTGTGTGTTTTTTTAAGTTATGCCAATGAGACAAAGGTTGTTGCATAAAAAACATTAACATTTCTTTGAATAACTCAAGCATGTGAGATGCTCAATTATTTTACTCATTTCACTTGCTGTGTAACAATCACAAATTGTAAAATTTTGAATCTAATTTATATGATTATAATATGGACAAGGAGAAGGCATTTTATATCACAAAACCATCAAGGAAGTGACATCATGCAAGAACTTCACCTCCTAACAAATAAAATTTTTAAGCCAATTTACAACAACAGTGGTCCACTGCCAATTACATTCATTTTTGCTATAGAAAACTTCTGGCAATAAAATATCCGATCTATTCTAATTGATTTGGCAATGAAAATCAAAATTAACGTTAATTGCTGTTGTCGGAATTAATTTAAAATATTTCCTTTTAACACTTACTTAAACAAAGTTTTTTTTAATGACCTAGACCTAATTATTTCATAATTTTCTAAAAATTGAAAATTGATACTTACACCATCCCTGGATCAACGCCAGCATTATTAATAGTACCTACAACATAAACGATATTATAAAAATAGCTCTGATTCATTGCAATTATGGTAGAAAACTTAATTAAAACAACAAAAAATGAGACTAACTTGGTTGTTTGACATGTTTTAAATCATCCAGAAGTGTATCCAGTTGATTTATGTTGTTTTGCATGCGATGCTTCTCGGGAGGTATGCCGTTAGCACTTGTACTATAAGAATATGTTTCCTTTTTATAACTTCGCATGTTATTAGAACCATCGGGTGACTAAACAATCATACAATATATAAAGATTTTAAATAACTGTATCAGATACATACTGCATAATTATAGGCATCGTCAGTCGCATATTCGACAACCGGATTCGATGCCTTGAGATGTGTTACACGAGTTAAAGAATTACTTCTACCTGGATCCATGCTACTGTTAACAACTCTTGTTTCTCTATACGTTCGGGCATCACCTTTTGGTGGTACCGAAGACTGAAGATCTTCCAAGAGATAATCTGTAAATTTTAATAATGAAACAGCAGTTGGTACATTGATTTGACTTACCTAGGTTATTATCGAATTGCGATATATTCTGAGCCGAACCACCACGGCCACCTCGAACTGGGGACATTGTTCGCATTACCTTCGTTTCTTGGTACTCTTTTCTTTCCAGCCTCGACATCTTTAAGGTTTACAATCTACAAATAAGAGAGAGGCACATAAGTTTGTTAGTTCCACAATAACAACAAGACTGTACAAGAAGTAACCGAATTTGCATGCATTGCATCCCGCCAACATGTTATTCAATAAGTAAAGTTGTGGTGCTTTAAGTTCAATTAACTTACGAGTAGTATCTAGAAACGAAAAAACATACTAAACTGCGAACATTTTTGGCACAGCTTGGCACTTAAATTACACTGTGAAAAAATATTAAAAACGTGTTTTAAGGAGTGAGGTCAAAGACGAGGCTTTACACAATTTATCATATAATATAATGATAATAAAAAACACAAACTTGCACCTTTTTTGTCTTATCATTGACCTTGTTATTTAACAGTTATCTATTCAAGTAGCATCATCACGTAATATGCTAAATATACTTAAGTGTACCTAATGTTTTTATTCTGCACGTTTGGGCATTTAACTATCATGCACAACCTTGGCATACCAAAATATTATAAAATATACTGAAACATATAGGTGGTGAAGAAGGTGCGGATTATTTGCATATTGATTTATGTTTGGGTTCACGTTTTGTTATTTAAATTATTTGTGCTTCGTTGAAGCTGTTTTTTCATATAGGTAGGTACAGGTGTAAATAATATTTCAATAGTAATGATTGGTAGGTACAACTATCTACTTAATAGTGTATGTACATGTGGGTGGGTGCTTCTTATCTTTCTGTACAAAATTGACTTAAACATGATTAATATACATTTATGAGATGTCTCATAAATGTATATTAATCATGTTTAAGTCAATTTTATGATGATTATGAATCTGCATAGATTCAAGTTTCAGAGTCAGTGAAGTTGCGTTTGTTAATAAACTAAACTGGAGGAAGAAGTGGAAAGTCGAAAATGGAAATAGTTTCTTCTGGCATGGTCAATTGTCTACAGTCTTACCTACCCCCATAGATGCATACATTCCAGTGAATATAAATCTGTTTTTTATGGAGCAATTATCTTTTTTCTTTCATTTCGGTGTGTTGAGTACGTCTGACTCGAGTGATTCTCTGGATCTTGTTGTCCAACATTGGGGCATCACAAATACATTCTTCCGAAGGCTACCTCCTTTTTCATATTTCTCTTATTATGTGGGTTTGTGATGCTCTACCTCCTTCCTCTCTTGTCTTAACGACTATCTCTACGAATTCGCTGATTTGATCCCACTTTTCTTTATTTTCTAGCATCTGTGATACAATTGTATCCGTCTCTATGATTGTTCCTATTCGAATTACAAGCAACAGCCTTGGTGAGTTTCCACTACAGTCTGTCCGCCGTCCCACTCTCCGCAGTTTCTGCACCTGTCACTGTTCCTTTTTAAAACGGCAGAAATATTTTCCATTTTCACCATGGCCGGTCAAAATTGCGTAGTATTGTAATTTATGCCTCCCATGGCGTTCTCTTGATCCACGAATGAAACGACAGCCTTTCCTGCCACTCTAGGTATAAGGTTTCTGCTCCACGACTACTCGTGAGCCGCCGCCGCCACACTTCTTCCTTCCTTTGTATTCCTTAACACGGTGCCATATTAGCTGTTTAACCATTTTTCGGCCTTTTGTACTGCTTGATCGACGTGTATAATTAATGACATTACTTTTGTCGAAGGTGATATGTCCCAGAAAAGTTGAAACCGCAACGCCATTCACTTCTCAACTAACATCTGGAAGGCACTTCCTCCCTGCTAATTCCAAAGAATTCTTGTCTTTATATCCCATCTCTGCCACCGCATTTTAGATATTTGGGTAACCGTATCCATATTGTCGTCCGCCAACGCTGAGGAATTTTCATATTGACTACATCGTGCGCTACGTTCCACAGCAGCGGCCCCAGGATCGACCCCTGCGTATGATTTTGACTAGGTACTGTTCAAAAAGTATGGCGAATTTTGAATTTCGCGTAAATTCGATTTTTTTGTGGCGTTAGGTTAGTACCTACTCATGTCCCTCACTTATGCTGATATAAAGTCGGACATTTTGAATGTTAAGTTAATTGTTAACAACTTGGACGTGTTTTGGCTTGTCTTCGATTTTGCCTATTCCAAAAAATTAATCAAAGAATCTGTACCTATCAAATTTTGTGTGAAAAACAAAGTTAAGTGCGAGGACACGCATTCCTTGCACACCTTGGACCAAAAGCAACGTTTATCGATGGTACAAAATGTTCTCAGAGGGGCGAGAAGATGTGAACAACGAAAAGCGTGGTGGACGCCCGAGCACATCAACAACAGACGAAAATATTGATGAAGCGAAGAAAATAATATTGGCCAATCGTCGAATCGCCGTTAAAGAAGTTGTTGAGGACCTAAAGATATCGGATTGGCTCGTGCCATTCGATTTTTACCAATGATTTTGGCATGAGACGGATTACCGCGAAATTCATGCGGTAATTGCTCAATCGCGAACAAAAACGGTGTCTGTTGGACTCGGTGCGCGACTACCCAAATTTACTCCAGAGGGTCATAACTGGTGACGAATAATGGCTTTATGGTTAATGGTTATGACGTGGAAACCAAAGCTCAATCATTCCAATGGAAGGCTGCCGCATGAGCCAAGACCGAAAAAAGCGCGCCAAGTTCGGTCGATTGCTCACACTTTTCTTCGATTGCAGGGGCGTGGTGAATCGTGAATTGTTACCACAGGGTTGTACAGTTAATAAGAAATATATTACCTGCAAGCTATGCGCAATTTGCGCGAAGCAATCCGCCAGAATCGCCCGGATTGGTGGAAGAACAAAAATTGGCTTTTACGCCATGATAATGCCTCTGCTCACACGTCGTTGCTTGTGCGCGAATTTTTGGCCAAAAACAACACTCTAATGATGCCGCAGCCACCGTATTCCCCAGACCTCGTCCTCTGTGATTTTTTCCTGCTCCCAAAACTGAAGAGGCCCATGAAAGGACGACGCTACGCAACGATTGAAGCGATAAAGACGGCATCGATGGAGGAACTGAACAAGATCACAAAAGATGATTTTTTAAGTGCTTCGAGGATTGGGAAAAACGTTGGCATAAATGTGTATTATATCCGAGGGGATAAAATAGATTAATGAATGAATAAATAAATACTTTTTGAAAAAAACACAAAATTCGCGATACTTTTTGAACAGGCCTCGTAGGGCAGATCCCTGTTTACTTTATTGGAAGCAATTACGACATCTTCTTTGATGCGGACGTGGCATTCCAACATCTTAAAAACACAGGTATTTACTGAAAGAACTGAATTTGCATCTCACCCAATCACCGGCAAACTTCTAAGAGTGTACGTATGGAATTGGTAAAAACGGCTTTTTGTAGAGGATGCTTCATCAATGAATAGGTACAAAGATATGTTTTTGAGCCAATGCTTGTTCCCTGTCATCGGTTGATCTCCATAGAGAATACACGTCGCATCATCAGCCACCCCTATCACCAGTGCAAGTAAGCTCTGAGCTAATCATGAGCTGGCGTCCCCTGTTTACGCTCAACGACTGATCTTGTCGGCAGAAAAAGCAGCACAACATAATCTTTGAGGCGAAATGAATCGGGGAATCCTGACCGGACGTGGTGACGGTTTGAACCGCTTCCTTTACCAAGATCCTCAAATATATCAGATGAAGGTGGTTTGGGTACCATTGCGAGCTCGGACGACTCTATTCGTAGAAGTAGTGTGGAGTCTGGTTATGAGAATTTGTTCATCCTCCAATCTAAATCCAGAATTCAAAATGTAACAATGGCTCTAAGTTAATTAAGTCTTTAAAAAGCTTAAAACCGGACCTACATAAGTACCGGTAGTTATTTGATTTCAAATATTCTCCTTTTGAAGTTCTATCTAACCAAATAAACTGGGTTATTATACTAATCACTGTTAATTATTATAGAAACCATTATTATTAGTACAATTAAAGATGATCAATATAACCTGGTTAAATTTTCGTAATTAAGTATTTATATTGTGCTCCTATCTTTATTGTATTTGTGTCTCTGCGTATCAATTACTTTGGTTATTTTAGCACTACATTTAATGGAGGACCTATGGTTTTAATTTATATCCGAAAAGAAGGGGTTTCAATTTTTCTTCCTCTTCAGGAAGAAACCCACAGTCACTGGGGCGGAAAATAAAAACTTTAGACCAACGAGAGAGAATATTGAGAAAGTCCATAATGCTCACAAGTCGACTTCCCTCTTACATATCTTGGAAAATTGAGGTTTGAAGTGAAATAAGCTGTGGAAGACCCCCACGTCCCTATTTTCACGTCTGTAATAGAAATGCATAACATGTTTCGACCGTAAGTTGGAGAAGACACGGATTTGTTACTTTTACCATCAGACCGAGCGTCATCTTTTAACATTTACATCATAAAACCTGGGGATTCGAACGCAGATATCTGGAAGTCAGTCAAGTAAAACCATCTTCTCCAAACCAGGTTTCTCCCTGTCCACTCTCCACTGCGGACATCAAGGAGCCAGTTCCAATAGAGGCCTCCAAACTGTGTTGTTCAAGTGTGCAAAGTGGAACAGAGGCGAATGCAGCTGCAGAAAGTGTGGAACGAAACATTCCGGCGCAATTGTCACGATACCGTGAGGAATTTTTATACGTTTCATATTATTTTAGTCACCAAAAAGGTTAAGTGTAACTCAGATTTAGGATCAAATGAAAGTATTTACAATTATTTCCAGCTTTTTCCTAATTTTTTAGGTGAGAATTCCAATTTTACTGGTAATATGCGAGTATAAATAATCTGAATTCTATTCATACGCGAATGCCTTCCATCAAACCTAGCTCGTTATTCCTAATTGAAAACCATCTGAGCTGATTTCAGATTTTTAAATGGTCGCAAATGGTTGTTGTCTAGTTCATTTTTTTTTCATTAAATATGGATATCGGACAGAATTCAAAATAAATGGTATAAAAAAGTGATCCTAGACTTCAATTAAAGTTTCAAACCAGCGTAGTTATGGTATAAAATGTTCGCATGTAAAATCTTATTAAATCATTTTTATGTTAATTACGAGGTCTGATGACGCAACGTCCTTAAAGCAGATTATTTTTTAAAACCGGATTAAACTATGCCTTAAAAAGGGAAAACAAATATGATTTAATTATAATTAGGTATTGAAATAGTTAACCGCATTTAATGGGCGAATTGATGGTTATAATCTTGGTTGCGTGGTTTTGTCTGCGGTTATATAACTTTTTTTTCTAATAGATATTTGAAGAAAATTTAGCAGAAATTATTAAGTAAAGGATTTAGTGTCAATGATTAGTAAATCACGTCCAGGGAGAGTTATTTGGAGGAACAAAAGTAATGTGAGAAAATACAAAATTTGAGAAAAAAAGAAAGTTGGAGACGGCTTTGAGTAGAGCTGGGGAGAGATGTGTAAAATATGGCCTACAAAAAAAGCAGCAAGGAAGATGGGAAGGAGAGAACGAGTGGTTAAGGCTAGAATGAAGAATTTCCTTCTGCTTGTTATTTGTGTCTAAGTGTTTTAATACAACTGCTGAGCTGGTGGACGAGCATCGGATCTATTATGTCTGAGGAAAAATTTTCCCTTTTCTTCGGTGAGGAAATAAACTCATTGATGTTTCCGCTCACCATCAATCCAAGTGTCGGAACCACACAGAACGTTCTTAGCAGGGATTGTATGATATGGGAAACTATAAAATGAACTTTGACGTGACCCAATAGACAGAAAGAGCTTTCTCCAGAAGCGCCTGAGGGTGAAATTCGATTGCCATATGTCATCCTGTCATCAATAGCTTTTGATCCATTGTGTACCATCATCTCATCTCTCCAATCGAAGGTTTCTCCAAAAACTTCTGTTCCGAATCGTTGCACTGGAGAGCTTATGGCTGTAGTAAACAAGGACAATGAAATCACAAACTTTGTATACCTACGTACATATTTTGTGAGATACCCCACTATGTCCAGGTGTTTGATGACCTATCCACCAGCAATACGTACAAGACGAATTACTTCACTTCAAGTAAGGGGAGGAAGTACAAGATAGACTTTCGGTGCAGCAGTGGGACTTCCTGTAGACATCTCGGAGATTGTATTAAGCTTAATCCCGAGATACTCGGATGCGAAATCATTAACTTCGTTAGTGAGAACTAGTGAAACTACGAACGTTCCGTTCAAGTCTTCCAGAACATCAGCCTTCTTCGTAACTAAACAGCCAGCTTCTGCCCACTGTCTCAATTGCTCAATCATTTTCCACGTTTAAACTTTACTTCGAAATGGTGGAAGATGATGGTGCAGATTTCTTCAACACCATCTTGGTAATTACTAAAGCTAGGATAGTTAGGCAAAAGGCCTTTTTTATAAATGGAGAAACTTAAGGCAGACCCTATTTAAAATCCGTTTTAGAGTACGCACTTTCCAAAAATGCAAACTATATTTTGCCTTTTTTTGCCTTTTTGGTTTCTTTTAGTTTTTTTGCCTATTTTTTGGTATTTTTGCCTATTTAGAACCTTTTCACATTTCTCTGGGTAATTTCTAAGCATATTGTTTGAAAGGGAAAGGAATTTGGTGTACAAACTGAAGACAAAATTTCTCTTTAATATGTAAGCCTCTTATAACTCTGATGACTCATTTTCCCTTACTTTGTAATATTTCCACGTGCAGTTTGCACCTACATACAGTCTTCGTTGATACTGCACCCCTTAAACATTGTTCCGTGTTAAACGTATTTTTAAATTAACCAGAAAACTTTATTGAAAAGAATGCCAGCAGATAGGCAATCAAAAAGTACTAATAGTCGGTGCGGTACACGACATAAAATGGCAAAATACTGCACTTCAATTGCACAGGACGCCATTTGGCACGATTGTTCCTTATGTCAAGGACTTTCATTTTCGATTAGGACGCGTCGACATTTCATGCGCGTATCCAAGATGGCGGCCGTTTTCGAAAAAAACTGAATTTTGTTGAAAATATACATGTGGGATATGGTTTCCAGCTAATTTTAACCTCCTCATTACGAAAACAATGTTTATTTTTTACTAGGAACCAATATAGACGCACATCCATATACAAAATACTGGCAAATATTAAAGAAACACAATTATTTTAACTTTAAAAGTATTTGGTATGGTTGTTAGCTTTTTTATGCACCCTGAACTTTATATGGAACCTGTTGGTTAGTGACGGAACATGTTGACAGTTATTTTTGGCCAATACAGTTTTGAATCGCCCCTAATATTCGAAGTTGGCAGTTGGAATACGCGCTGAATTCAAGTTAAATTGAAATAAATTATGAGCAAGTTATTTTAAAATATAATTGGACCACAAGGGTAGACTTAATCATTAATTTTCTTCCAATTAGTCACTAGAAATAAAAAAAAACTGGATTATTACCACCTAAAAATTGCCAAGATGGAGGCCGTTTTTGAAAAAAATGGTTAAAAATACACATGTGGGGTATGGTTTCCAATCATTACGAAAATAAGATGTAATTTCATTAAGAATCAATATTTGCTCATATCTTATTTTAAAATCCTGTAAAAATTGAAAAACATCGAATAATTCGATCGCTGAAGTCTTGGGTCCTGAGAAGGTGCTAGCAATTCGCGGATTCCATGCCTTTACAGGTTGTGATTGTACGTCCTCGTTTGCTACCAAAAAAAAAAGTGCATAGAAGACATGGAAATCTTACGATAGAGCGTTTCAAGCTATTTCCAAGCCAGTTAAGTTCATTTCTGATGAAGTTTTCGAAATTCTCCAAAACTATGTTGTACTTCTGTATGGCGGAGATCTCAAAATGGGGACAACAAATGAGGCGCGTAAAGTACTTTTAACTGTTAGAAGAAAAACTTTGGAAAGTCGCCTACCTCAGATGCATACTTTGCGGGCTACCTACCAAGCTGGTCATGTATGGGAGATTACAGTTAACCTACCGTCACCTCGGGTTTGTTTTCTTCTTAAGTATAACTAAACGTTTTGTTCGAAAAAAGACTCATATTTGATGGGTCACTGCCCAGTAGGCCATGGATATTTTTCGAAAAACTTGCCACAGAAAATTTTAGAATAACTTGGAATTTTAATAAATAGTCGACTTTTGGTCCATGCATGCACACACTATACAGGGTGTGCTGAAACGCAAAAAGTCGAATAACTCCTTATTTATAAATGGAACACCCTGTGTTTCTGTTCACGATTCGATTAAGTTTTTTATAAGCTTTCCACTGATATACAATTTGTATGGTCAATTCTGAATAGTTACTGAGATTTTCCGGAAAAACTATTGTAATTATGAAGAAGTAGATTTTTGCAATTAGGCTGCTGTCAGCGAATATCGCAAGTGTTTAGATATCTTGCAACACGAGTAAAACATCCACTTGAGTTTCTTCATCAATCCTCCCTACCAATATCTCTTTTTTCCATATTTAATGCTGCTAGATTCCTCAAATCGATTTCTAAGTTTTGAAAAGAAATGACTTGTGGTACTCTCGTATCGGGAGATTTTTGATGGTATATTCTACTTGCTAACAAAACATTTCGATCGACTTCACCAATACAGTAACAAGGGCGTCGCCAAGGGGGGGGGGGGGGGGCAGGGGGCCATCGCCTCCCCTGGGAAAAAGAAAAAAGGTAAGTTATTAAAAATGAAAATAAATTTTGTAAGAAATCTTGAAAAAACGCCAGAGCCACGAACTCCCAATAGTGCTTGCCCCCCCCCTCTGGGAAAATTTTCTGGCGACGCCCTTGTACAGTAAACCATATTGATTAATTCTTGATGTGTGAAATTCATTTTAGTCGAGCAAAAATGTGCAACAGTGACAATGTAGTGTAGATTATCACACTAGCATCTAAATTAACTGTCATATCACTTGTGATATTCGCTGACAGCAGCCTACTTGCAAAAAACCACAACTTCTTCATAATTACAATAGTTTTTCCGGAAAATCTCAGTAACTATTCAGAATTGACCATGAAAATTGTATATCAGTGGAAAGCTTATAAAAAACTTAATCGAATCGTGAACAGAAATACAGGGTGTTCCATTTATAAAAAAAGAGTTATTCGACTTTTTGCGTTTCAGCACACCCTGTATAGTGTGTGCATGCATGGACCAAAAGTCGACTATTTATTAAAATTCCAAGTTATTCTAAAATTTTCTGTGGCAAGTTTTTCGAAAAATATCCATGGCCTGATGGGCAGTGACCCATCAAATATGAGTCTTTTTTCGAACAAAACGTTGAATAACGCCGAAACGGAGAGAACTAGACCCATAGTGACCTATACAAAGTGCCATTATTTTTTCATGTAAAAACTAATAATGTAGAAATATATAGGGTGTTCCATTTAAAAAAACATAACTTTGGTTTACCACCCTGTATAGGAACATTCTGTATATAATCAAAATATTTTTATAATGTGCAGTATAAGTGTGCTTACTTGTCGGTGAAAACCGCATGTCGATATCTTGAATAGCAAAAAAGTTATGAACCAATCACACAGCCCTGGGTCACCCTGTATATGGATGTGCGTCTATATTGGTTCCTAGTAAAAAATAAACATTGTTTTCGTAATGAGGAGGTTAAAATTAGCTGGAAACCATACCCCACATGTATATTTTCAACAAAATTCAGTTTTTTTCAAAAACGGCCGCCATCTTGGATACGCGCATGAAATGTCAACGCGTCCTAATCGAAAATGAAAGTCCTTTACATAAGGAACAATCGTGCCAAATGGCGTCCTGTACAGTTAAGATGCCGAAAAAAAAATCGTACCGCACCGACTATAAGTAGGTGTAACCAGTGGATAAAGTCGGATTCGCATCTATCAACTTACTTTTTCAAATAAATGTTTGTTTTTCTATACTCGTACCTAACTTGAATTTGTGTGTTGATTTTGACGCTTTTTTCTCGATAGTTTTTCCCTTCGTGCCTTTTTTGTCAATTTTTTGCCTTTTCTTGCCTTTTTGTCGATTTTTTGCCTTTTTAGATGCTTTTTTTGATTATTTTTTATGCCTTTTTGTCTGCCTTTTTTGAACTTTTATTTTGCCTAACTATCTTAGCTTTAGTAATTACGCAGCTGGCGTCCTCTTGGAGCGCTCGTAATCCATCGAAGTAAACGACTTATTGAAAATTTTGAGGGGCCCAGGGCTCTTTAATCGAAATTATTTTATACGATAAACATTAAAATAAAATCATATGAATATAAAGTAAGTAAATAAATGTACGAGTAGTAAATTATTTTAAATAAGCAAATATATTAATTTATTTCTTTTTTGAAAATGGGGGCTCTCTGTCTAATGGGGCTCGGGATATATTCCGCCCTAAAAAGAACATTTCTGAGCAAACATGTGCCTATGTAAATAAGGAGAGATCAGCAGCGATTATCAACCTGAAGGGTAGGTGCATAATGAGGGAGTACGCGAGCGTAGAAAAAAGGGGCAGCGTGAACCTAGGCGACATAACAATAATGAGTGCGTATTCAGCCCAAAGAAGTGTTAAACATAAGGCACGCGGCGTTTCAACGCGAAAAAAGTAACTTAACGAAAGACTAACAATAGGACGGCCTAGGCCAGGCGAACACGAATTCAGAATCCGCAATAAGTGCAATTGAGGAAAATATCAGCGAGAGTAGGAAGAAGGGCTCCACATACTGATAACTGCAAATTGGGGAATAATAATTGAATGCATCTGAGAACAAAGGTACATGGCGTAATTTCAAAGTGAACGATTCTGGGGTGACCCTGTCGAATGTACTACATGATGACGTGTAGAAGGTTGGTAGACCGAAAGGAAGCAAAATAGTATGCAGCACAATGCAGCTCATGATTCTTGCTTCAGCTCAGTACACTCCCCTAGCATGTTCCAGGTTTTCCCACCACCTTTTTTTTCTCAAACACAACCCACCCCTTCAAGTACCTCGGCACACCCTCCCCCATACTTTCCTTATACCTCCCATTATATTTCCCTTCTTCGATTTTCTCCTTTCTCTCCTGGATCTGGACATCCCTGTGTCTTCTTATTATATCTTCCCTCGTGTAATCCCCCTCCCATTCTCCCTTCTCCTCTGTACTTCCCAGTTCCAGTATCGCACCTGCACCTTTTACAACATCTCCCACTCACTCCAACCCAATAGTTCCGCTCCATACATCATTACACTTATTCCCAGTCTCTCAAAAAGCCACCCCCTTTTCCTGATTTTACATCCTTTCCTTCCTAGCTCCTCCTTCACCTGTGCGGCATCCTTATTGTCGTACCTTAATTGGTAACCCAGATACTTGATCTCACTCACACTTTCAATCTCCTCTTCACCCCACATTCACCTCTCACCCTTTCCTCCTCCCCTACCCTTCTGAAACACCATAATCTTCGTCTTCTCTACACTAATCTCCAGTTCCCTTCTGTCCAGAAAAACCTTTACTGTTCTCATCATACCCTTGATGTCCTTTCCGTTTTTGCTAACAGAGCCATGTCGTCGGCGTAAGCCAAAGCCCATCACCTGATCTCCTTGTACAATTCTTCCGTTCTTTCCACTATTGCCTCATTAATTCCTTTATCCCTCATTATATCCCATAATTTCTTCCTACACAGCTTATCAAAGGCCTTCTTTATATCTCCTCTCCTCTCCAATTCCTTATTCACTATTTGTGTAACCATATATACATTATCGATGGCTCTCCTTCCCTTTCTAAAACCTGCTTGCCACTCCCCGATTGTCCCCTTCTTCTCCATCTCCCTCTCCAGCCGTCCCTGCAGGTCTGTAGGATCAGGGCTTACAATTTATATCCCACATTAGTTATACTTATACCCCCTTTATAAACCGGACAAATCACCACTTGAACCCATCTCTCAGGGATCCCCTCCCCAGCCCATACTTGGTTTAGTAACCTCCGAAAGTTTCTCTTTGCATTCTTCCCCATATACTTCCAGTTCTCCCCGGATGTTGTGCCATCCGTCCCGCCCAGTTTCCCACACTTTAATCTTCCTAAAGCCATATCCAACTCTTCCTCCGTAGGTAATATCGTCCCCTCTCACCCTTCTTTCCACTCTCCATCGCCGCGATATCTCTACGTCCGCCTTCCGACCGTCCAACACCTCCATACAGTGTACCCCCATCCTTCTGTATCTATTTCGCATGCAGCTCTCCTGGCGTCATACTAGATTTCGGACTACGAATGGGCGCAAATTACAATCGACAAGGTGCTGGGAGTAATGGGAAGACTCAATAGACTTGGGGTGGGCGGACCTTCGAACGCGAAATTTTAATCGCACTTACATGACGGCTTAATCTATAATAAATGTGTGGTGCCCCTATTTAAGGAGAAGCAGCACTCAGAATAAAAACATTTAGAAACATGATCAGATTTACAAATTATAATTCGGAACCGCTCAAACTCTTAGGCCGAATGAGGAGACGGGAATACATCTCAAGAACAAGGATCGAAAAAGTATAGGGCGACGCGACCAGGGAATAGAATGGCAGAATGGCCAAACCAAAGTCAATTCCTCGACGATTGCTGTATGAAATTCTTGTACGACAAGAAAAGGAGACACGTCAAAGCCTTTCGTTCTCTGGTGCACCAGGTGGAAGGACAGGGAGATCATATCACGGAAAATCTGTGATCGGAAAAGCACTCGAAAATAAGGAGTACATAGAAGATATAATAAAGGCTAAATAATGTGAGAATTCCCAAACCCTTTTTCACACTAGGTCTACAAATGGTTTTGGCGAGTAGTTTTGAACGGGATGGAAGGAGACCTGGGCCGATAGACCCACCAGGTGTCCGCAAATGGATACATAACAAGAAAAAGTTAGCGCCTTCACAGAAACTTCGCAGTTCGTCTGATGACTTTGCTGTACTTGGGAGAGAAGATCCCAAAAATTTTGCTTTGTTCGAGAACATCTTTCTGACTTGCTTCCTCAGTCCACCAAAGGGTTTCTTGTACCTGCTTGGTAGGAAGTCATTAGTAGCCACCCTCTACATCTAATGGAAGTCGCCAAATCGTTTGCCTATAAAATATTAATAGACTTTCAACACGAATTGAAATTACAGGATCTGCCCAAGTACGAATGCTTCACTGGGTTTCATAACCTTATACTCTTAAGGATGCTGGTATGAAACCATAACCACCAAGTAGGTATATCTTTTTCATAATTATGTAACAGTGAATGAATAGATTGCAAGGTTACTCTCATACTGAACAATTTCAATAGAATTTACATAAACTTATTTTACATAGGAAGCCATTTGAAATGTACATAACTTAGAAATCTAAAATTAAATCGATCAACTGTAAACATTATCGTTGTCTTGCCAAACATTCTTTTTTTTTCATTTCTGGGTTAGTAAGGCAGCATTTGCGTTTTTTTGAAGGTTGTAACAAATGTCTGAGACGGATGACGAAGTGAATTTTAAGAAAAAAAGTGCCATGTGGTCGAAGACCTTCGCACGTATTACCTTACCAAATAAAGAAAAATGACCATCATACTGCATGGTGGTAGGGTAGGATTAGGTAAATATTTTCAAGGTCGTCAACTTTTTACAAGACGAGACTGCTACATTTTGCTAACGAGGCGATCGCGAATGCAACTATATTTGCAATTCCAAAGGAAGTTGATGAAGTTGTTCCCAATTCGAAGAATACTCCACATTACGAATCGCCAGTTGCACTTTCCTTCTCTTTTTTGTACAACCCACGTTAAATAGCCATTTGTACATCTATTTTTAGAAGTCCAAATTGCACGAATGAGTGTGATGTAGCTTTTAAAAATATCAATGAACGATCTCCTATTAAATTCAAAGAAAAGAATGATGTCCCTCTACTGTAGTTAATTATATAATTGAGTTGAGAAGCTAATCTAATTTTAGAAGATCTAAAATTGAAAAATAATTCAATTACGAGAATGTTAAAGAGTTAAATCGAAATTCCCAAAAACTTTGTTCTCAATCTTTTAAAATATTGTTGTTACACTGACATACTTTAAATAATTATTATACTTGATTCATTCACTATTGTTGCTTAATTTGCATAAGTAATTCAATTATCTAATATCATGTCAAGGTTTCTTGCAAAGTTTCGATCACTTGCACTTAGCCCTTGTTCGAACCCAAAGTGCGAATCGCGAATGGGAAACCTTACACAAATTTACAACACACACCACAACTATTGCCCATTAGACTAGAATGCCTTGGTATATTATTTCTAACAATAAATTATGCGCAATAATTACACATAAAAAGGAATATGGACTTTAATAATAAATTTAAATAAGAGAACCAGAACTAAAAACATATTTTGTTAGTGTGCACTTCAAGGGCAGAGGCCTCGATAGAATCTCGTGATTGTATTTTTCTGATGAGACCGATCGCGCAAACGAAAAATCATTGGAGAACATGTCAGGAAATGGAATTTTAAATCGTGAACGGGACCTTCAGTCTAATGTACGGAACGACGATGGTCTTTACCATTGTCATTAGAGAGAGTTCTGGGGTTCGGTTTCTTGATGGAACAGACACAATCGAAATACACACAGTATCTATCGACGATGATGAACTGGAGCAAAGATGCAATCTTCACTGCTTCAGTTAGTTTTCGTGAAAGTAAAACCGTTGAGGTGATCGAGAATTCAACTTCTACTCTCTCATTTGAGAATAAGCACCCTTTTGGGTGAATTGTCTCTTCCATTCCCAGTAGGTACTTGGAGTACAATGAGAATGACCAATAGTCTTAAAGAGGACCGCTTCCAATATAGAAATAGCTATTTGTACAACTGCACAAGAAAGTTACAAAATCATTAAAATCATCATCATTAAATCATTAAAAAAATATTCATGAAATGTAGCTTTATAGCAATAAGTTGTTAACTGTTTACTGCTTTCTTCTGTTTTCCTGCAATAGATAAATGGTGTTGGCAATACTGTTTACTTTCATCACAAGTGAGGAAAGTTGCATTTTCCTTTACAAAAGAAAATACCATTTTCTAAGCCAGTTATCGAAAAAAAATTTCTTTTCGTGTTTTACACAAAATTTTTCCTAAAACTGCGTAAGTAGGAAATTAATAAAAAACTCATTAATTTTGCGTTTATAACGTTAAGTTGTCAATGTTAACAGTTTATTGAATTTATTTGTTTTCCTGCAATAGATAAGTAAATGGTGTTGGAAATACTGCTCACTTTTATCACAAGTGAGGGAAATGCAACTTTCCCCACTCATTTGACAAAAGAAATACTATTTTCTAAGGCAGTTTTAGAAAAATATCTATTCCTTGCGATCAAAAAAGACGCCAGTTGTTTGAAGAGAAAATTGGACAACCAAACAAACAAGCCAAAAAGTACTGAGCGCGTGTTATTCGGAATTCATGAACAAATTTTCCTGTTTTTGTTGCCAGCTCCTTGGTACCAATCCCAATCCGCAATCATCCCTTGTTACTCACGGCTTTGCTGATTGGAAGCATATAGCAGACATTCTCGGCAAACGCGAAGCCCCAAAGTCACTACAATCGTGGATTTAAGTGGAGATTAGATGGAAAACTTTGCACTGCATTGACGCTAAATTTCAGTGAAGAGAAGGAGAGATAGGGCAAAATGCACTTGAAGCGTCTAATGCGAATTGTACTTTTTCTCTCAAAACACATTTAGAGGATCGTCAGGTAGGCTGTAGGGAGGCTCCTATTAACAGAAACTTTTTTTGGAATTTGCGAAAAACCGTCTCAAAAGAACATATCACATCATTACTGTGAGAAAAGAAATCAAAATGAATTGATCAGAAGAACGTTTTATCCAACTGAATGAATGTGTTCAGCTGTGGGAATTCCTAACTAAGCTGCCTGATAAATGAAATTAATGAGTGGCCCATTTTCAGTTGTTAACTTTTATCAAACAATATTACATCCACAAGAATAATCTGAACATTTTTTCTACTAAGAGAACACAGCAACAATCTCTTATGAACGCAACAAAAACATGATCAATAACGACAATAACTGAACTTCATGTACGGAGTGAAAGGACATACGGTTCCAACAAGATGGAGCTACAGCCCACACAGGTCACAAAGCGATGACTTTTTTGCACTGCGTCTAATGTATCGTTTTGGTGATGTCTCGTCACCAATTGTGCTACTTTGTGCTAGGATTGTGCTACTATGGTGTGCCGTGTTTTTTCTCTAACTAAAAACTGAAAACCAAAATCGAAGAAAAACGTTTTTTTTAGCCAAAGTTGCCATTTTCTTCAATCAAAAAAATAAAAGTTACGCTAAAATGTGCTATAGCTGCTCTACAATGTGCCGAAATCAGTTTTTCGAAATCACGTATAGTTTTAGCAAAAAACGTATTTTTTGTAACAAAAGCATGGCATTTACTTTGATGTTACAAAATGCAAACTACAAATCTAGCACTGCCCTGGCCCCATAAATTAATTGCTATTATTAGAAATTAAATAACCAGTAAACTGGCAGACAACTTTCTGTGTTTACTACAATGACGTATTAAATGAAATATTTTTTTTTGATATTATAATAAGGCAAAATAAAATAGTTTTTGCGTAATAAATGAAAAAAATAAAAAAACAAAAATATAGTATGCAGTATAGTTGTAATCAGAAAACCATTTCTGATTTTCTGCTGAAATAATATACAGCGTATGTTATAAATGTTTTTAATATTTTGCTCATTTCCGGCTAGGCCGGAAGTAAATTGGTAGATATACTTATACTCGATTAAAAGAGTCGTATGTCCTCTACTTCATTGTACAATTTTACTTCTTTATCCTTGTTAGCAAGTTATGCATTTTTAAAATTTTCAACTTCAAACATTCATCCCCCTTCCCCTATAAATGTAGTGCCAATTCATGAACTATATGTATAACATTTCAAAAAATAAAAAAATGCTCGGAGCAGATTTTGAGAAAAACGATTTTCAATTTTTGACCAATTTTGGGAACCAATAAATTGGCCACGTTAAATTTTTGTTCTTTACCAATTATTATAAGTAAACGTTCTGGCCATCCTATGGCTACAATTTCCAATTTTCAAATTTTAATTAAGTTAAACGGTTCTTTGAGCTACACCCTAAAAACTAAAAACTTGGAAAATTGCTATATTAGCCGCCATTTTGAATTTGAATGTTTGCCACCAAAATAACGCCCCTAGTTTGGGCCCCTTTGGGCCGATTTTGATGAAAAGCTTGTTTTACCGATGAAGTTTTTTTTATAGACCTTAGTTTTAGATTTTCATCAAAATCGGCCTAACAGTTTAGGCTCCACAGCCATAACGTACGCACCCACAGACAAACATTTTTCAAAGATGGTGGTTTTGAACCAGGGGGACTCGTCGAGATTCATCAACATCTCTTTTTTCGATTACATTACTTTCCCTATGTGTATGTATATTTATTATATGTACACGTGATCCTATAAGATGACACCACTTCCAGTTTTCTAAACCCTGTAACATCGACCAACGCACAGACACACAGACATCCGGACGAATTTAGTGACCAAATTTTTGAAGTTGGTTGAAAATTTGGAAAATTGCGACATTTTAATTGATCAAAATTTCTCATTTTGGTCTAAAATGAATATTATAAATAAATTGTAAAGAAGTATGTATCTTACGATTAGGCTGGATACCCTGCATATAATAATATGTAAGTAGCCACTTTTGTAGGTATAATTTTTGTCTTTTTTGTTCCGTTTTCAACTACTTACACCCTTCAAGACCAACGTTAACAGTACATTTCTTTTAATAAAAATTTTTTTGCAAGAGTTATGCAGTCGTTTCAACCTTTTCCCCATAAGAGAGTATTACCAGACAACTAAGAAAAGCTATAATATTTATAATGAGCGCAAGTCACTAAATTGTTTAAAAATTTAATAAATACATAATAGCAAAATGTTAAAACCTGGCGGATTTGTCCATAGGTGGCGCTATCATAAAAAAGGATCCAGAGGGGTCTAGGACACAACGTCCACTGGTCACAACGCCCACCGCCTTCTGAACCGCCATCTTGGTCACAACGTCCACTTTTAAATTTGGTCACAACGTCCACCTTGGTCATAACGCCCACCGCATATTCTGTCACTCTGGTCACAACGTCCACTTTTAAATTTGGTCATAACCTCCACTCTGGTCACAACCTCCACCGACGCCTTCTGGTCATATCGCCCACCGACGTTGGTCGTAACGTCCACTTTTCTTTTTCCGGTCACAACGCCCACCTTTCAATTTGGTCACAACGTCCACTCTGGTCACAACCCCCACCGACGTACGTCGTAACGTTCACTTTACTTTTTCTGGTCACAACGCCCACTTCTAGTATTGATTATAAGATCTACTTGGTCACAACGTCCACCAATGCACTCGGGCCACATCGGCCGCCGTACAATATACATATAATGCAACTTTTGTGTTCTGATAGAGACGTTTAACTTGTACATACATAACAAAGGATTGCTATGCTATGCGGAAAATATACCTACCTTTTAACAAATCTGTTCCCGAAAAAAATCCTCTTACACAGTTATTAATAATTAATATATGCACTTAATCGTAATAGTGGAATAATGGAATGGTGGAAGAAAGAGATATATAGTAGCCAAACTTCTTGGAACAACCTTGGAACGAGAAAAAGGTGTACGTTTCAAATGTGGTTATTAAGAAAACCATCGAGATAAAAACAGCATTTCCCAAACACTTTCTTTTCTGTAATTTAGCCATTAAACATTCCAATTTGCAAGCGTCTACTTTCGTCTTACTTTTAAGGGATTTTTACTTCCCGAGTACGATGTAAAAGGGAAGTATTGTATTAGTGTTCCAAAAAAAAATGTGCAAATTTTTACAAATCTTTGCGTTTCAGAATACGTAGATTCAAAATATGGAAAAAAAAATCCGTCTGTCGTCTGTAATCTGTAGTCTGTACGTACACATTCCTTGCAACGCTCTAAACTCAGAAACTATTAAAGTGATCGAAATGCGGTTTTCGCCAATCGATTGCATTCGGGCCAAGAACGAAAATGCTGATATTACCTTTAATTAGTCACTTCCGGTGTAAGCTAAAATGGCGGCACTCATTTTTTTATAAGATAAAATTGCAGTTTTTTTATGTAGTTTAAGAGCATTTTTTTCTGAATTCAGTAGTATTTATTTTTTGAAAAAAGTGTTAATACGAGGGAAGTCTCGTGGCAATTTTTTTTTTGCTATGAAATGATTTACAAAATGGTTATTGCCCTTTTTTACTGACATAACAATAATAAGAGTATTATTGACCTACAGATACTTGAGTTGTCAAGTTACTATAATACCTACGTATTACTACTACTATCTATACAGGGTGTTACAGAATGCTGTGAGCAAAATTTAAAGACAGATTCTGCATTTCAAAACACGAAAAAAGTTCATAAAACATGGGTCCGGAAATGCTCCGTTTTCATAGTACGGGGTGTTTAAGCTTAATTTATTTTACATTTATCGAAAACCCGTTGTAGGTAGTGATTTGAGTTTTGGTACACGCAAATGTTTCAATAAAGGTCACGTTCACGGTTCACATGTACAATAACTGCTCAATATGAATCATAAAAAAAACAATAAATCCCTTTGCAAAAGGGTGGTGTTAGTACCTAGAGGTATAATATAAAATTTCGCGCGTTTGTCGGGATACCCTAACAAGTGATTTAGAAATGTGCAGAATTGGCGCCAGATTCAGGGAACGTGATTTTCACAATAACAAATTTTCGTAAGCTGTCTAGGAATTACCTGTCTAAGACGGATTGCTCTATACAGTGACAGCCGACAGGGTGTAGAATTCGTCGGTGCACCATAGAGATTTCAATGTAAAAATCATTATATTCGATTATTTACTTCCCTAGACAGAAAGACTATTTTTTTTTATTTTACTTAATATAGTATGAAGAAAAATTGAAAATTAAAAGTGAACTTTGGCAAAAAATAGTGGTGCCATGGAATCGTTGACATACTTAACAATAAAAGTTGTTTGCCTGTCAACGAGCATCATTGCAGTGCATTTTATCTAATTTGAGCGTCGTTGCAGCAAGATTCAATCATATACCTATTCTACAAACGAAAAAGTCGAAATGATGAAATGGGTTTATTCTGGTTACCATTAAGATTCGTTAAATGAAGTTATTTTATTTATTTCGTATTATCACAGACATGTGGTATTATTAATTAAACGAAAGTGGAAAATAGTATATTATACACCAAGGTGGTGAAGACTGTTATTATTGACCGAGCACCAAGATTATTTCGCGAGGGGCTTTGCCCCGAGCGGAATAAGGTGCGAGGTCTTTAAATGGCTTCACCACCGTGGTGTATATACAATTTTTTCCACTACTAGTCAAATTTAAGACACAAATTAAAAATAAAAAAATTTCTTGTAAAAATCAAGTAGGTAGCACAGGAATGCAAATTCCCATTATTAACCCAGGTTAATAATATTATAGATTATTGACCACTAGGTAGAGAAATTAAACTTCTCAGTTGTCTAGGATACGCAATAATTGTCAACTTCACAGCTAGTAGTGGAAAAAATACATTTGCTTTAATGCTTTATGAAAAATTCAAAGTAAAAAATAAGTAACATCAGTCGATTCAGAATTTTTGTCTCTAAAAAAAAGTTAAATAATAGACGTTTTGTATGAAATAATTAGTAAGCAAATAATCGAATAGTATAAGATTTTTACATTGTACCTAATCCCTGTGGTGCATCGGTCACTTCTACACTCTGTATTATCTCAAAAATCCGAAAAAATTTTCCGAATGAAACCAGAAACCAGAAATTTTAATGTCTGCACGGAGATGCGGTTTACCGAAAGAAATTAATTGCGTTACCTTTAATTAGAAGTCCAAATAATTTCATCAGTAAGCACACATTTCAATTGTGGATAATTTGATTTTTTTACTGGAATGGTACCTGTACCTGTAGTAATTTTGCCATCATGTGATGCAAATTTTCATTCTCTTTCAATTTTATTAATGTGTCCTTATGTGGCTATAGTTTAGGAGATATTTGCGATTGTACAGTTTTTTGAGTTGCTTGTTCCGATTTAATGTATATTTTGGACGAAATTCCACTGCCACACTACGTCGTTTGTACCAAGAGGAACGACGCGACGTACTGTGTCGAGTGGAAAGTCGTCGAAACCAGGGTCGGACTGGTCAGTCGAACTTAAATTAAAGATGTCAATGCCGTGGTATCGGATGTCACCAAGCGAATATCATTGCGTTAGAAGAAATTACAATGTCAAGCACCTTTCATTCCAAAACCATTTCAGAGGCAAAGCTGTAATTATGAGATGGTTTCATAAAAATATATCAAATCATATAACCTACTATTTTACTAACAATCGCTTTAGAAAATTTTTTTAATCGTATTTAGAAACATGAATCTGAATTTGCAAGAAGAAAAAAGCAACTCTGCGAATATTTTGAGTGCTGCTAATGGCCTGTTCCAGTTTGCATCCTACCCGCGGAATCAAAAAAATGGTAGGACGAAATCGTTGCTATGCAGTAAAATGCCTTTTTTGAAAATTATGAAATAGCACCAAAACGGTGAAAAGTAAATTCAAATTATGAACAATTTGGTTCGGTGAAACTTTCATTCGAATCATTTTTAGATTTTTTGAGATAAGAGAGTGACAGAGTAATTGGTCTTAGGCGCGGAACTCTGTATGAGTATCTACGCCAAATCTAGAACCTCTTCAATTGTTCAACGGACGATGTGGCCCGAGAGCATTGGTGTACGTTTATTTTGTATGACCTCTTGAATTTGCCCAAATCTTTCAACCGAACTTTATTATTATATCCCATTTAACATGTGATACATAATGCTACAAGTCAGCTTCGAATTTTTTCTAGAAACTTTTATCTTTCCCATTTAGCTGACTCAAACAGAAAGGATTCGTCAGAACTGAAAGTAACGCTGTGTGTTCCGGTTATCTTTGCTCACTTGGTAATTTGACTTAAACGTTAATTGGTAATTTAACAGTAACTTGATAACTCAAGTATCTGTAGGACAAGAGATTTATCTTATTGTTATCTTAGTAAAAGATGGCAATGAAGCACGCTAACTTATCTCTTTTGTTGAAAACCATATTGATAAATGTTATGAAAAATATATTCAGGAACTGAAGCAAATGCAAGAAAAACAAATGAATCCCACCTTTACGGTTTTTTGGTTTTATTGGAAGATCTATACTGGCACTTCTTAATAACCACATTTGAAACGTACACCTTTTTCTCGTTCCAAGGTTGTTCCAAGAAGTTTGGCTACTATATATCTCTTTCTTCCACCATTCCATTATTCCACTATTACGATTAAGTGCATATATTAATTATTAATAACTGTGTAAGAGGATTTTTTTCGGGAACAGATTTGTTAAAAGGTAGGTATATTTTCCGCATAGCATAGCAATCCTTTGTTATGTATGTACAAGTTAAACGTCTCTATCAGAACACAAAAGTTGCATTATATGTATATTGTACGGCGGCCGATGTGGCCCGAGTGCATTGGTGGACGTTGTGACCAAGTAGATCTTATAATCAATACTAGAAGTGGGCGTTGTGACCAGAAAAAGTAAAGTGAACGTTACGACGTACGTCGGTGGGGGTTGTGACCAGAGTGGACGTTGTGACCGGAAAAAGAAAAGTGGACGTTAAGACCAACGTCGGTGGGCGATATGACCAGAAGGCGTCGGTGGAGGTTGTGACCGGAGTGGAGGTTATGACCAAACTTAAAAGTGGACGTTGTGACCAGAGTGACAGAATATGCGGTGGGCGTTATGACCAAGGTGGACGTTATGACCAAATTTAAAAGTGGACGTTGTGACCAAGATGGCGGTTCAGGAGGCGGTGGGCGTTGTGACCAGTGGACGTTGTGTCCAGGACCCATCCAGAGTCAGTAGATTAATAGAGTACCGCAAGCCTTTGACGCGACAAATGCCGCCCTGGCGGCCATTTTTAGTCCATATACATAAAATATACTTACGAAGTGGGTAATTTTTAATAAAATGCCGTGTTGTTGTGCCGTTAAGTGTATTTTTTTATTATATTCCGAAAAATTTAGTCAAAACATCATCTACTTTACTGAGCGTGTAGGGAGTGAAGTGGGGAAAGGACTAAAAATGGCGGAGGTTGCGGTACTCTATAATCTACTGACTCTGAAAGGATCGATACAAAGCTAATCTATGGATCGATATTTAGAAAACTGGGCATATTGTAGAGTAGCACGGGCACATTCTAGCACAACTTTTGTCTTTGTTTATTGAAAAAATGACCACTTTGGTTAAAAACCGTTTTTTTTTCGATTTTGACTTTCACTTTTCGGGGAAAAACAAAATACGACACATGTAGCACAAAAATTAGTTCTCCCACATACTGCGGAACCATTCGGGACCACACCCTTAGAGGAATAACAATAATAATGCAAATCTGTACAATGAAAACTTTGAACAAGTTTCATCAAGCAATAAGACGAAAAAGTCCGGGACGTTGTCCCACTATAATGAAGAGAAAATCTGCAATGAAAGAAATCGCCCTTATTTTGGGGAAACTGAAAAAGGTGTTAAAAGGTAACCATTTTCGATTGCAAAACGCTGTGGAAGAATTTTTCGAGCAGCAGTCACAAGTGGTAGGTATGGGCCAAAGATACGTTTCAATTGAACAAGCCTCGTATTATGTATATAATACAGATGAGATTGCCATTAGTGTTTATTTCATCAGCTGCATCCACCGTAACTGAGCTGAATTAAAAATAATCCCTAAGAGAAAAAAAAACAATCAAATAAACTAACGGCTTTATGGTCGAGAAGAGTCAATTGGTAGCTTTTGCCTAATATAGGGTATTTATTATAGGTAGGTAGGTGGTATTTGTAACGATTTGAATATTTATATCGTGGGATTGAAAAGTGGAAAGAATTCAATGTGACGCAATTGACTTTTAAAGGAAATTTTTCGCCGTTCGTCTTTTCTAAAAATACACTATCTCTCCTTCTGAGTTTAGGTTAAAGACTTTTCTTAACAGGAAGATTATGTTAATGAATAAATGGATTATTTTGTTTGGGATTAGTATGTGCCACCGAGTATCTGTTTAAAATTTACGGTTATACCTAGAAGTTGATAATTTATTCGAATATTTTCTGTAGGCGTTATATTTATTTATTCAGTAAACAGTTACTTCTGAACACGTTCTTTTGTATCCTACCAATTGCTTAACGAGAAAATTTGCGTCAAGTGCTTTTAATAGAGGTGACAATCAACAAATAAAGTATGTATAGAATGTAAAAGTACTAAAAATAGTGTAGGTTGGGTCGGATACCATCTGTTTAATTTCCTCATAGTTAAAAGTTGTTAATGAGTATGTTTATCCCGGTGCGACAAAGAGTAAATCAAATATGTAGATAACGCTGGTCGCTCACTGTTGCTCCGTACCAAAAGATTGTGTAATCCCCTTCCTTGACTAATGGAACGGAATATCGCATTTAAGTGAAACCCACCTACAAATAACGCCGATGGAATTTTAAGAAAGTAAAGAAGTCATGGCGCCAGTCATCAATTAACCTAAGACGTACTTACATGCAAGAGTTAGTTTTCCACCTACACGGGCTGCACTTTTACCGCTTTGATATACATGCTTCATTTTCTCCAATCATATAGAACAATATTATAGTGCAAACTGTTCAATGGTTTGCTGAGAAACAATGACACAAAGCAATTAAGCAACGGAAGAAGTAAAGAAAGTTACATTTTCCGTTCTAGAGATGAAAGTAAACAGTATTGCCAACGCCATACCTAAATTAAAAGAATCAAAAGAATGTTCGGCTATAGCGTTAAACTCTTTCACTCAACGGTTTATAATTAATTCATGCAAATTTTATGGATATTTTTCTAATCACGTGCAGTTCTAGAAAGAATTTGGTGTAAAACACGAGAAGCAAGGGCACCGCCAAAGAGGGACCAGCTGAAAAAAAGAAGAAAGGCACGAAAGGTAACTACGAAATCTTGAAAAAATAAATCATTTATACCCCCACCACATAGCCACGAACCCCCAATAGTACCCCCCCCCCCCCCGGGGAAATTTTCTGGCGGCGTCCTTGGCGAAAAGAAGTGTTCTTGCAACTTTCGCACAATTTGAGCTTTGAGCTCGCTTTCTTCTACTATTTCAACATTTCTATGTATACTTATTGAATTTCTGATCGAGAATGAATAAAGGAACTACCTACTATAGCTAATGTTCTGCACGAAACTGGAAATAATACGCTCAGCAGGAAATCCGCAAGAGTCTGCTGAATAATCACATATTTCCGAAGAAAAATAGGTGGACGCGTGTATAAACGTTGATGAACACGAAGAAATAAGTATGTCAAAATTGTTTCACAAATTTCTTAATTGACACAGACGGGTTACTCCAAAAGGATCGAAAAATAATTTTCTTGCGGTAATATGGGCTTACAGTGGCAGTTGTTATACACTCACCGGCAAAATAATCGATCCACTCAAAAAATTAATGAAGTTTGCTCATTAATAAATTTGTTATTTTAAATTCGAGTTAATTACCTACCTAATTTTTTTTCCGTATTGTATATGAAATCTAGAACATCTTTTGAATTTTAAGAAAGTTGGGCGGACGTCATTTTATACGGGGTGATACAAACTTTTCTTTTTTATTTATACAATAGCTTAATTTTTGTAAAAGATACAAGGGTTTAAGAAAAAAATTATATTTTTACATTTTTCCTATGGTAATAACAAGTCACCCTGTATAAAATGACGTATAATTTCATATAAATTTTGGTACAATATGAAAAAAAATATTAATCAAATCGAATTTAAAATGACAAATTTATTAACTATTTTTGTACTTATTTTGCCGGTGAGTGTAAAAGTAAGACATCACACATATGTCTTTGTGGTCCAACACCTGATTTACGGATTTAAGGATGAGACCGGTGTTTCACGTAGACTGTCGCAAATACATTGGTAGGACAATGAGAGTTCCAAAAATAATAACACTAATGAAAGCTGGATTGGAAGAAATTTATTTGTTCATGGAAGTTAACACCACAGAAGAAATACCTACGGATGCAGAGGGGACACTACCCGTCTCGGCAGATACCAATTTGCAATGCGAAAACACTTCCTTTCAAGATGGCCGTCGAAGGTTGCAAATATCATAGGAACCGCCGTATCGGGCGCAAAAATGAATAAATATAACACATTTATAAAAAACCAGGTGTATTGAATATTTTTAATAAACAGTACAGTACCGTTGAAATACTTCCTTTTAAGATGGCCGTCGAACAAAAATGAACGCTTCAACATAAAAGAAACCGCCGTAAGTGTCCCTTCTGATCCGTAGGTATTTCTTTTGACACTCAATTTAACGAGTTCCAGTACCTGCCGACAAGATACTTAATCGTTGAAAACCGGACATGAAATATTAGTGACCATTGGTATAAAAAAGCAAAGTACTTACAAGAAACGTGACCTATTACAAGAGCAGTACCCCGTCAAATAAATGCAGGTGAAAACCTTTTCCAGGACGCAATTTCCTCCAAACGTACTAACGCAACTTAACGGGAGAACAAATGACGCAGCTTGCCTCAGGTCGACCAACTGCCAAATCTTGAAGTTCGTGTTGCGAGTGTATTGAAAGAGCACATTTACATAGATGCCAGTAAAGTAGGCCAAACAAAAAGAAAATGGGAAGAGTTTGGTGAAAAAGTGGAAAGGCAGGAAGAAGGAAATGCAAAGTTACTTTATATACAGGGTGTTTCTACTCAAAGTTGACAACATAAAAGAGGTTGTTGAACTCGCCAAAACTTACACTTTTTTAAGTAATTTTTTTCATTTAGGCTTTTGTTTTCGAATTATGGACCTTTTTTAAATGTTTTTACAAATCTCTATATCTCCATTATTTGTAGTCGGATTTCAAAAAAATTATAGTAGTAGAGTAGATTTTGTGATATTCAATTTCCAAAATTTAAAATGACTGCCATTTTGCTGTTGTAAATTTTATTGTAAAAAAGTTTTGAACAAACGTTGTAGATATTAAACTCTTGGTTCCAAAGAACTTTGATTTTTTGAAATCCGACTACAAATAATGGAGATAAGTATTATAGATGTGTAAAAAAACAAACAAAGATCCATAATTCGAAAACAAAAGCAAAAATGAAAAAAAATATTTTAGAAAACGTGTTACTTAGTTTTGACGAGTTCTATAACCTCTATTACGTTGTCCACTTTGAGTTGAAACACCCTGTATAAGTCATTCTCATAAAGTTTTGCTTCAGATTACAAATTAATGGGGAAACTAGACAAGGTGTACAGGGTGATCCTCCGGGAACTGTATCGATCGATCATGGGAAAACTATGGCTAGGAAAATGTGAAATATGGGGGACATATGATTAAAATATTTTGACATTTCTGGCACTCTTGGTTATACGGGATTATTTCAAAAACTAAAAATTATCGAGATAGATAAATACCCTTACTTATTTAATGCTTGATATGATCAAATTATAAAAATAGGGGGTTTCCATTGAATTTTTATTCTTGTTTTTTGATCACCCTGTACAAAAATTGTACAAATAGTAGTATTTGTACAATATTTGTACAGGGTGATCTCCTACAAGGAAACCAACTGAAATTAAGGCTGCCGTATAAATGAAAAAATGATAATTATTTTATGGCCTGCAAACGTTATTTTTACATAAAATTTAAAATATATCAAAAACGTTTGGACTTAGGTATAGGATATTATACATGATATGTATTTAGATTTTTATGTAAAATCAAAAATGTATTCATATACAGGGTATTTCAATTAAATTAATGAATCACTTCCGCAGTATAACCGGAAGTGCCAGACATCTGAAAATATTTTAATCGTATGCTCCCCACAGACCTTAGTACGTCACCAAATTTCAACATTTCCCTAGCCATAGTTTTCCCAAAATCGATCGATGTGTTTGTTTAATATCGCCCAATAGTTGTTCTACCAGATTCTAAAAAAGAATTTTCCCACTACCTTTTTCTCACTTTTTCGATGTTTTCGTACAAAGAGCAAAGTATAGGTAAATATTTCTATGATCTGGATAGATAGTGTAGATTTTTATGTGCTGAATTTTGAAGTGGGACAGTCACCTCTGACGTCTTTAACGAAATTTGAGGTTACCCGGCAAAGACGAAAATAGTTCTAATCACAAGGAAAAAGAGGGTAGCCTTTCAGACCCTTGGCCCTAGTCCCAGTTTTCAGAATCAGTGACTTATTACGCTTGAAAAAAGCAAAAAACGGCCTTCAAAGTAATGAAGATGCGTGATCGACAGACTTTGGGATCCAACCCTATGACTGTACCAGCTGTCATTAGATCCCTTGTTTGTTACGAGACAATCGTCTGGTAGGTAGTCCAGAAGTAGATTTTTCATAACAGTAGCTTCTGAACGTTGTGCAAAGACCAGCGTGTGTTGCATGCACGAGAGTAACGCGTACAACCGCTACAGCCGTTATGGAAGCGTTTCAGAGCCCTGGTTCCACTAGATCTTCACGTGTAGTAATAGGTCATAATCGCAGTCTTGTGCCTGAAAGCGAAGAGACTGTTGAATACTAGAGGTGGTACACTCTTGCATTGTAAGCGAGGTAATCATGTGATTGTCTATCCTGGAGACTCCCTCGTTCCTCCATTTAAGATAAGTAAAGGAACTCACTTCCTCCAAAGTTAAGGTCTGTCTCCTTAGTAAACAACATTCTTCACAAATCCGCAGAAAAAAAATACAATGGGGCCAAATCGGATCACATCGGTGGCCAAGCAAGGGGTCCTCCTCTTCCGATCTGCATATCGGGAAAATTTGCATTCAAAAAGTTACGAGCCTGTCAATGATAATGAGACGGTGCTCCATCTTGCTGGAAAATCGATCCTAGGAGAAGTTAGTCAATAACAAAGTTCTGAAACATGTCCTGTGACTGTAGCCTCTATGAAAAGCTGTCTGAAAACAGTGTCGCATAATCTCAGAGAGTTTCTCTTTCCTGTCATATATGAAAATAACAGCAATATCTTTATATGGTTTTAAATGGTTCGAGTATTTATTTCTCGATCCCTCTAGCGTGGATACACTGTATTTTGTAGTCCACAATCGGGTCTTAAGCCCAGCACAAGGATAGAGTGTCGAAATGAGCGAGAGATATTCAAGACAACATCTCGCACGGTCCTACACAAGGCCATCGAGAACATCAGTTTGGGCACTGTAAACTAAACAAATACATGCACCATCCCTATATGGTCGAATCACCTCTTCTTGGCGGTTTTTAGATACATGACTGCGTGCCGCACTTGTAAAACAAAGAATCGATATTGGGAGAATCGTGACCGAATGGGGTGACTTCAGTAACGTTGTGGAGTTGGACTGGTCTAATCATAGAGCAGCACGAAGAGACCGCGGACTTTGTCCGCCCTGCTGGTGTCCATGACACAGTGAATCGGCTGGACTAAGTACACAGTAGCAACAAAAAAGGAAGGTTTTTTATTTCATTGAAAACTCGATTTTTGAGAAGTTCAGTGTTGGTAAACAAGGGCGCACTAGTTGATCATCTTGCGAAAGTTCGAAATAGATACTTATTCTAAAGGCTGAATTATGGTGCGGAGTGATAGACGCCGGAAAATCATTTTTAATAGCTCGTTTCCACATTCTCACGCAAATCAAATGCAAAAAACCGGAACCGACCTCGAATTCTGAGATATACTAGAGACGAAACGTGAGAAAATAAAAAAATTCGCACATTTACTGGTGTTACAATTTTCATGTTTACCCACTTCAATAAATGGTGGTAAACTACAGGAAGCAGTTCACCTTTTCCATCTATTAATAAAACTGTTTAATTTTTCAAACATAAGGAAAATTAGTAAACATTGGTCCTTCGAGACGGAATTAAGCAAACGATCTTTAAATGTCGTTAAATCAGATTAGTTCCACACCGTTTTTGCAAACTGCATGTAAAAGATAAATGAAACTGAAGGAATTAGGTCATGTAAACGCTTTAGCTGTTCCTCATAGAATTTTGATCGCTAGAAGAATGACGTATTAGTTTAGTGAGATCACCTTTCACGTTTAATTAATTATCTGTGGTGATTAGTTTACGACATTTATAAACATGAATGGTTCGGATCACGTAATTAATTTGTAGGTTGTCGCTTTAATTAATAAAATTTAAAGATTAAATCGCCGCTTATGTAAGAAAAAACAACTTTCGCCCATTTGCAATTGCGTCATTTATAGGTAAAATGGCGCCCCAATCAAAATTTTGAAAATTTTCGTTTTAAAAAAAAATTAAATTTGGAAAACTTCGTCCATTTAAATGACCGACAAGAGTGAACTAAAAAAAGGCCCATAAAATCTCCCACACAAGAATCACATGCGGCCACAACGGTTACCTTTTTATTTTTTATTTTTACCTCAAATTTTGCCAGGACAAGATTTTGAGAAACATCTACATAAAATATGTAAATTAAGTCAACCGGTATTTAGCAATTTTATACTTTTCTACCAAAACGATGATGTAACCGTAAAAAAATCAAAATAAATCAATTGGATTGTTTATGAATTTTCAAGGCAACTTTAATAAATGTGCGACCAAAATAAAAATTGCGTCTCAAATTTGAGCACCAACTGTAAGTTTGCGTTTATTTCTTTTTACTTACCAAGAAGGAAATGGCGATTATCCTATTTAAATAAACACATACGCGCACAGATATTGTTCACAACTCACAAATGCTATTATTGAAGTTGTTTCCTGAGCTATTCTGAGAGTAAAGTTTTGCCTGTCTGAGATACTGTTCAAATGTGACCGCGTAGGATCGTGACGTTAGTGCGCATGTGCTTCAAAAAATGTAAATTTAACACAATTCGCAAATAACTATCATTTTCGGTTCAATGAGAGAAGGGTAAGAATCAACACTTGTAGAATTATCATAATTAGTGATTAATGCTCCATCTATTGGTAGTTCACACTATATCAGAAAAAAAGGAATCGATATTTCTAAAATGGTAACATACGTTCTTCTTAGATGGAGCATTACGTTACACTCACATGCGGTATTGCAACAGTATTGAAAGGTAATGAATTGCTGACATGTGCATAATTGTCATCATTGGGGTAATTTACTTACCACATTGAAAGCAAGTGACGAAATTAGGATATGATCAAGTGATTATATTCCGCCGATGTATTTATAAGCAACGACCATAAATACACCGTAACCTGATGCTTTCTTGATGACCACCCCATTTTCTAATAAAAAGTAAAAATTAATAAAATAATAAGTGCTACCAAATACTTTAAGTAGTAAAGTATTTGGTGCTACCAAATTAGTGATTCATTTTATTTATGATTTAATGCGGCCCTCTCGTTACACCTTACAGCTGAAAGGGTTAACTTAGGGCACATTTCTTCTGTGCTTAGGGTTAGGGGCGTATGTTAGTTAACACTTGACAACGGCCGAGGGACAGTTTAATGTTGTCTTTATACTGTGGCCGAGGCAAAATCTGTTTCTGTATACCATATATACATGTAGTCCTTCAGCTGAGGGGGGTCCTGTATAGAATGTCGCGTATAGAGCTAAACTCTCCGGAATCATATAAAGGACCCCTACGGCTTTAAAAAAATCCAGGGTAGACATTTCGTAACTGGTCAGATTTTTTGGAAATGACGTCACAAGATGGCGGCCGTCGATAATCATAAAAACCTGCTTATCTGGGGAACCGCTCAACCGATTTTAATAAACCAGCACTCGTTTGAAAGATATTTAAATTCTACATAATTCATATAAAATAGCATCTAGTGAAAAATTAAATAGTTTTAGAGCTATAAGCAAAATTCGTTAATTGCACTTCGGTCGTTCGTTGGGTATTGTCAAATGGAGCAGGAACTATGGGATTTACCAAAACATTGTTATGACAAATATTAAAGAGTTTGAAAAGACCTTTAAAATGTCTACTTGGCCATTATTATATCTGTTTCGGTTTCGGAGTTACACCCCCCGGAAGTGCACATCTGCAATTTATCGCAACATTTTATTTTTATTACAGACCTTTAAGTAGATACTGTAGTTGCTTGATTTTGCAACGATTGCATTGATAATAAAAACTTTGTTTTATAAATAAACACGGAGATATTTTCCATTTTTAGCTAGTCGTTGTTATAGCAATTATGAATCGATATTTCATTGATTGTATCGATTAAGGCGTATGCTCTCCGAACACAGTGTAATCGGATAATACCAATACATTATAAAATAATCGATTATATGTATCAAACTTTCAATTACACGCGCATATTGGCCCCTAAATGACACTACACCGCCACCGCTAATACATACAAATCTGACCTCGCGCGTCTTTAAGAAATCGTGTACGTATGTACGATTAGTAAGTTTTGGTTTGTGCATATTGTGATTGGTAATAAGGTCGTAAAATGGAAGGTGTTTCGCTCGTTAGGGGAACTTCCCCGGAAAGCGTGAAAGCAGAGAAATGCATAATTTGTCAAAAACGTAAAGAAAATATGCAGGTAAGCAGTTCGGAAAATGGTAGGAAAAAAGTAATCGAAGCGGCGGGAATTCGTAAAGACCAAGTCCACGAACGGTTAAACTCTGTGGATCGCAATAGATTTGTGTATCATGTTGACAATGAGTGCTATAAGCGTTATACGCTCAAAAAGGACTTACTAAAGTTTGAGATACGTGCAGAAGTTAAAGACCAGACCGAAGAAAGTAAACAGCCAGCTGATAGCGGTGAAAGTATCGCAAGAACAATAACTACTCGCCAATCAGCAATACCCAGAGAGGCACCTGTTGGCGCTAAGGCAAGAGAAATCAACGTTATGGACCGTTTTTGTGTCATATGTTCTTCCAAGAGCAAAAACAAAAACTATACTAAATACCGAATTTGTGAAGACAATCGAGCGAAGAAGTTTCTGCAAGCAGTGGCGCACTTCCAGGACACCGTTTGGCAACGGGTATGTGACATAGAAGATACCATGGGCGTTTTTGGGGCTGACTTGTATTACCATTCCGCTTGTATGTCAGCCTACTTTTTGAAATATGAAAGGAGCGTCGGTGCGTCTGGTCAAACCAAGTCAAATGCCGCTTCAATTAGGAAGCATGTGTTTACAGAAATAATTGCGAAGTACGTACAGCCTGGTTTTGTTAGAGGGAATGGATTCACACTAACAAGAATTACAGAGGGAGCTAATGGTAATTTGCCTTTGGCTGAGCCTAGATTTACAAACCAAGAAGTCAAGTTGCTTTTGCTCAATCACTTCGACGACAAGATAAGGTTTTCGGAATCAAGGGAAGCAAATAAGCCTGTAATGGTTTTCTCCAGTTCCCTTTCTGTTGAAGATATTGCGGACAAAGTTCGATCTTTTGATGCGATTCGAACATCAGCAACCACTCTAAGAGAAGCCATAATGGAAATGGATTTCAATCTGCAGGACAAGTTTTGCGATGCCAAAGAGTTGGCATCGTCGTGGGAAGATATTCAAATTCCAGAAACAGTGGCCTCGTTTATAAACACCCTCTTCAATATGGATCGTAGTAGTGGAGAAAAAACTTACGTTGATGGTGAGGACAGCGATAATGACGATGAAGACGGCGTAGGATCCAGAAGTAAGTCCCGAAACAAACATAGAAAGATTTTGTCGTTAGTTCAAATCATGTATTACATTTTACACAGTGGAAGAAAACGCACCCCTCTACATATGATGACAGGTTTATCAGTTCACGAAATCTGCAAGAGTAGTACTTTGATTACAATGCTAAACCGATTTGGACTGAGCGTGAGTTACGACGAAGTCCTACGCCACCATAAGAATCTCTTTTCATACGTAGTCAAGTCTGCTGAGAATAAAGATGTTCCTTTACCGTGGCATTTGGATAAAAATGCGTTCACAGTGGGGGCTTTCGACAACTTTGACCACGAGGAAGCTACACTGTCCGGCATCGGCGGGAGCCACGACACGGTTTCCGTATTATACCAGAATAAAGAAACTGTTCCGAATACGAAACCACAAATATCAGAAACCAGTATCCGGCATGGACCAAAAGTCTACAAAGAGACTCTGTCTTGCCAGGAATTAATTCAATACTTCAAACCTAGCAAGAAACCGAACCTGCCTGAGGAATACGAAGTCAGTGTTCTCCTTTATTCAATGCCGGAGGAGGTGTACAAAGGAATAAAAATGAAGGAATTAGCTTTTAATTTAAGTCGGCTTGGAATGAGTGGACCTGGAGACGAATTGTTTTCTACAGTAACTCCACAAGTACCGTCATGGAGCTCCTTCAATTCAGTTATCACCGAAGAAAACATGCCAGAAAGTTCCATTTCATTTTTGCCCGTCCTTCCGTACCCGGTTACAGACTTTGCGACAGTTTATACGTCACTGAAGAACTTTCAAAATGTCCGGTCGCAGCTTAACCAGGTAGTTTTGCCCATAGCATGCGATGAAGGAGTTTATCGCATTGCTCGGGAAATTCAACTGAGCCGTTCCAATGAGTTTGGCGACATAGTACTGATGCTGGGATCTTTCCATTTGATTAAGATTTTTCTTGGTTGCCTGGGGAAATATCTGAGGAACAGCGGGGCAGAAGAAATTTTGACCGAAACAGAAACATTCGGTGTAAACGTTGTACAGTCAGTGCTAAAAGGCACCAACTACAATCGCTCAGTAAAAGGAATGTTCATCTTTGGGGAAGCGTTGGAAAGACTGAGGCTTGCTGAATTTTTGAAAAAGACGAGTGATATTCGCAGTACGCAGTACGCAGAGGCTGTATGGGAAAATATTAAGAACCTACGAGAAAACGTTGCAAGCAAAAACGTCTCGAAGAGCAGGGAGCTCGTCAATGATTTCACTATTAATTTTACCGATCTCCAAAAAGATTACGAAGACTTTATCACAACTGGACGAAAACATTCCCAGACATTCGCGTATTGGGATAACTTCCTGCAGATGGTTTCTCTTTTGAAAGACATAATCCGTTCCGACAGGGAGGGAAACTGGCTACTTTACCTGCATTCCGTGCAAAGGGTTCTCCCTCTTTTTGTGGCATTTGACAATACCAATTACGCTCGCTGGTGTTCTCTATTCATGGAGGATATGCGCAAACTGCCCGATACGGCTCCCGAAGTTTACAATGAATTTCTTAAAGGACGATTTGTCGTAAAGCGTTCCACAAAAAAGTTTAGCGCTGTCGGTGCTGACATGGCTCTGGAGCAGTCCATTAACCGTTCAATGAAAAGCACGACGGGAATAATCGGAAGCTCAAAGAAGAAGACGTTTGTCGCCCAGTGGGGAATTCTCTATCACGAGCTGCTGGGAATAATCAATGTGTGTAAGGAGATTTCAGGTAGCAATGCTTACGGTAACGAACTGAACCTGCATCACGAGTTTAATAATTCCGAAACCGGAAAAAACGAAGACCGTGTAAAGAGAATTGTTGCCTACATACAGTCTCACGAGAATCCGTTTTTATTCTCATCATCATCAGGACCGAATTTCTCTTGCATACCTCTTCATAATATACTAACAAAAGAGTGTGTAACACAGGAAATTGCCAAAAATCTAGTAAATATAATGAGGATTGGAGAAGATCACTACATCACTCTACGGAATGAAAGATTCGTGAACAAAACTTCTCGCATATGGGACACAATTCACAGGATAAATATTCCCACCTTCAATACAACAACTTCACAAACTCGGCTTGCTGGTACTAGTAAAAAGAGGAAAAAGAATGATGAGACCGAATCTGGAAGAAAGGCACTTGACCTCGCCCGTGAGAGAAAGTATGACATGCGCATCCTCTTTCAGTACAACGTAGTTCTTGCCAACAACTATCTGTTCGACAGCAGTGGTAACATGACCAAGTCTCAAAAGAATATCTTAACGACAGAGCTTGAAAAGAACCTGAAGCCGGAAGACTACCTTGCGTCACATAAATGGCCAGAAGCCAGTACAGCCTGTCTAGTTGATGTCATGGCTAATCTGAGAGGACTGAAGCAGAGTAAAGTTCATGGGCAAGAAAAATACACGTATGGTGATTTAGGAAAGAACTTCCTCGACCTTGTATTGTGTAAAGCCGGGACGGTCACTCGGTTAGATTTCGTCTTTGATACCTACGCAGAAGGATCAGTCAAAGATTCCGAAAGGCTACGGCGCAGCACGTCGATACCCATTGACGTAACTCAAATTGATTCTGACGTGCCACTGCCCGTAAATATGGATTCGTTCTGGTCGTCAAACAAGAATAAGAAGAATCTACAGCATTTCATGCAGACGTATATCCAGATGGAGATTTTCAGAAGACGCCTCAATATCAACGTTGTCTTCAGTGGGTTAGGTTACGCTGATCCATCGCCTGCACTATCGGTCGATAAAGATGGAACAGCAATAAATGTTGAAGATCTACGATTCGATATTGAAGAAGCCGATTTACGCCTCATACCCCATGCAGTACACAGCGGAAATGCCGGACACAAGCGCATTCTTATCCTTTCCCAAGACACCGATGTTCTTGTACTTTTCTTGTATTACTGGCAAACAATTCGACAAACGGGAATACAAGAGGCCTGGATAAGAGCAGGAGTCAGAGAAACTGTCAGGCATATACCTGTCCACACACTTGCAGATGCCATAGGCCAGCCGTTATGTAAAGTCTTGCCAGCCCTGCATGCCCTGACTGGTAATGATTATACTAGTAAGATTGGAACAAAGGTCGCCGCATTAAAGGCCGATCCAATTTCGTTCCTTAGTGATTTTGGACAAGCATCAGAAGATATCGAAGAAAACACAATAAGGCAAGCGGAGAAATATTTGGTCCAAGTCATGAAAAAAGGAGCGACGTTCGGTACCATGAACGAATTGAGATTCTGGATGTACCATTCCCGACAAAACTCTACACTACAGGACTTGCCCCCCACCAGCAGGGAATTACATGACCATGTTCTTAGGTCCTTCTATATTACTTACACGCACACGAAATGTTTGGACAAAACCGTCCAACCTTTGGATCCAACGCAGTACGGTTACGAAAAGTCAGACGACGGTCTTCTACTGCCGGTATCCAACAGGATAATGCTTCCAGAGGATTTAATCCCTCCCTGCAAATGCGCAAAGTGTGCACGAATAAGTTGCGTTTGCAGGAAGAATGGTGTACCCTGCTGCATTTTCTGTACGTGTAAAAATACCTTATTACCTGTGGAAAAGAGAGAATGCCATAATGAAAACTAAAATGATGAGGTAAGTTTCTGTTTTTAAATTTAAAGCAGAATAAGGTACAACAATAGTTGCTGATTATCCTTTCAGATGTCATCATGTCGGTACACATGCCACGCCGTGAGCAGATATAAGGAATTTGATTAAGTTATCATTTTTTTGCGACAAAATTTTCATGTATTTTAAATTTTTTTATGTTATATGTTTTCAAGAAAATAAATATCACCAATGACGTCAGAAAATTTGAAATCATAAATAAATAAATGTATGTATTAAATGGCCTGTAATATAAATACAATGTTGCGGAAAAATTCCAATAAATTGAGTTCTTTCCGGTTTAGTTAGTTTCCAGGGGTGTAACTCCGAAACCGGAACAGATATAGTAATGGGTAAATATACATTTTAAAGGTCTTTTCAAACTCTTTAATATTTGTTACAACAATGTTTTTGGTATATTCCATAGTTCCTGCTCAATTTGACAATACCCAACGAACCACCGAAGTGCAATTAACGAATTTTGCTTATAGCTCTAAAACTATTTAATTTTTCACTAGATGCTATTTTATATGAATTATGTAGAATTTAAATATCTTTCAAACGAGTGGTGGTTTATTAAAATCGGTTGGGCGGTTCCCCAGATAAGCAGGTTTTTATGATTAGCGACGGGCGCCATCTTGTGACGTCATTTCCAAAAAATCTGACCAGTTACGAAATGTCTACCCTGGATTTTTTTGAAGCCGTAGGGGTCCTTTATATTATTCCGGAAAGTTTTCCTCTATACGCCACTTTCTATACAGAACCCCCCTCAGCCAATGGATTAATGCTGTATCACAGTATCACAGACAAAAAGTAATCTGTGGCTGTATACACTATGTATGACCCTTGTTTATTTCGACTAAACTAAAAAATCCAATTATTTGTAAATAATCTGTTTCTACTTTTATCACAGAAGAAATACCTACGTCCCTAGGCAGGACAACACTTGTCTCGGCCCTGGGTTATTCTTCTGTTGTTTTATTGTACCATTTAGAATAACTACCCTACCCGCAATGCAATTGCACTCAAATTGGGTATTCTCACAGATTACCACACGATGTGTGTGTTCTGTGTTATAATCTTTGTTATTGCTGGCACAGATTACAATCTCATTGCTATAGTGAGATAAGTATGCCCGTGGTAAATTAACGTATAAATAAATCGAGTAATTCCGCTAATTTTTGTTAAATAAATTGTGTAATATTTATATTAATTAATGCAATTACATGTATTTGTTATAACAATGAATTATGGATAACCCTAACATATTTAGATAGACATGTCTCCCAGAAGGTGGGGGACGGAAGGGGTCATTTGTACCGGGTGCGGGATCGGAGAGGCCCGGTGTAGAGTAGGGCAAAATTTTTTTTGAGTGGTTTTTGAAACTTTAGTGATTGACATTTAAGTAATAAAAATTTATATCTTTACTTATTTTTTTGAATTATTTATTCTCAAAAATTATGAAAAATCATTTTAATAACTAATAATGCATTTTTTGTGAATGAATTTGCCAATTATTTACCCGAATAATTTAGTAATTTTGTGCATCGAAAATGCCCAAGCAAATTGATTTTAATGAAATATTTGCATCACAGAAAGGTGGGAAAACTACTTTAAAACTGTTTTTTTTTAGTAGTATCAAGCTTAGTTTTCGGGTGTGCTAAAATAAGGGGTGTAACAAAACTATTGCGTACTATACAGGGTGTTAATACTGAGTTGTAACATCCGAAAACGGCAGGAACTCATCGAAACAAATAACTGTTCTTAATTCAAATTTTTGATTTGGAGCCCCAGATCATAGTTATTGGCGTTTGTTGTTTTTCGAAAAATCGTCATTACTCCCTTATTTTAAGGAATCTTTAAAAAATACAAAAACTTTCAGCATTTGCTCTAAAGGTTCTCTAAAACATTTGTATTTTCTATTTTATCAAATAACAAAATGGCGGTCGATCAAAAATTTCAAAATAAGATATTTTGAAAACCACTCTATCGATTTGTGAAAATAAAACATTTATGAAATCCTTAAACTATCTACTATAAACAATTGTCCGAGACATTTTTTCGATCTGCCTAAAAAAAGTTTTTATACAAATTCAAAACCGACCCCTTTTTGGGGGTGGGAAGAAGAAAAATTGCACATGCCCGCAGAAAAATGATCTTTTTTTACTTTTTCCTCCAACATTTTTTTTGTGATTTACAACTTGTCCGCCACCCTCTCCGACTTCCCCCCCCCCCAACCCCAAGACTCACTTAAATCTAGCACCCCGGATTCTGCACAAATGAGCCATTGTTTTTCTTTCCACCCTTAAGGGAGGTGATGGCGGACAATTTGTAATCCTAAATATGTTATTTTTCATTAGTAAATGATCAAAAACTTACCTACTTGGCTGTCGCTGTGTGATATAAAAAGGTTTGCTTCACTGCTGCAGCAGGAAATCTTCTATCCACTTTTCGCTTTTCAACTGGAGGAGTCGATGTTCACACGACAGATCGGAGTAAATGGGGGACGCAAGTTCTACTGAAACCTGAAACATAATAATTAACTGCATTATTTTATATATTTCATTTCCCGCATGAATTTAATAAAGATTTAATAGGCGTTTTCTTTTTGCACGTTGTGGTCGCCGTGGTCCACTTAAGTCATCTCTGTCAATAACACACCATTCGTTTTATAAAAGTACTTTGACTCATTTCTCAATAACCCTATTCGTTTTAAAAGCTTTATTTAAGTTTAATATTAACCTGAGGCAGAAATGTCTTCTGACGCAAGGCACTTCAATTACGTGATTATTGTGCCTTTACCTAACCCGGTGGCGGTGCAAAAAGAAAATACCTAATGATTATCTATCATACAATTTAGGTTCATACCAGACATGCTACAAAATTAAATCTAAATGGAAATATGCTAGATTTGTTGGGGAACGTTATTAATCCACTGACAGTCCTAGAAGGCAGATTGGTAGGAGGGGTGCTGTTGAATGAATGACAGCCAGACATTAATCCCCTTAATTTCCTTTGCGGGGGAAAATTTATACCTCCTTCCTCGCAAGGGCGCACCCAGGTTTTTGTTTCGGGGGGGGGGGGTCAAAAATATTTGAGAAAAGTTAAGCGGACTATCTAACTTCATCGAAGAAACAAAGTGGTGCATATCCAACCACCCCCGGATGCGCCACTGCTTCCTCGAACCCTTAGAGAAAATTGATAGAAATAGTAAAATGTTCTTAACGCACGGAAACACTTTGAACCGCTGGCGCTGCTGTACTACTGTATGGAGGTAGACAGTGGACGTTTTGAATATTTAAGGGTATCATAGCAAATACATACATAGTTAAATACCAATTAAATGAAATATTTTTGCTTGAGAACCATTTGGAAAGTATTATCTTGTGATACATACTTTTTTTAAGCATTGTGGGGGGACGTTTTTTCCAAAAATGTATTGCAACATATTGCGTGCCATTTGACAAAATTTAAGAAAAACAAAAACAAGCCTTATTTTCGGATGGGAACCAAACTGTAGTTCCCGTGTCGATACGACGTAAACGCGTAAATTAAATCGCCTTCCAAGTATGTAAAAATATACGGGGTGTTCCATTTGAAAAAAATGACTTTTTCGTGTCACTAATTTTGAACGCCCTGTATAATCTGTGATAGGTTTGCAAATGAATTTTGTGAACCCTTATGGTTTTACTTCGTGTTTGTAAAGTATGAATGTTTTGCGTTCAAAGAAGAGCAAAAGGTGGGGTACTAAACATCCCTCCGCAAAGCGCAAATAATATCTCAAAAACAGTTGAAGATAGGTATAGGATAATCTAATACAGATTAACACAGAATCGATTGTATAATCCAAAAATGCAATAATAATAATAATAATAATAATAATCTTTATTCCGTCAGACTTTTAGAGTATGGAATGCGTCACTATCTAAGATAACAAAAAGATAACAAAAAACGTGTATAACAAACAATCACAATAACTCCAGATCAGTACTGAAGTATTCCCCAAGGGAATAGTAGCATTTCGACAGTAAAATATATTTTAACTTACATTTAAAGTGAATGATAGATGACATATTTTTAATATGAGGTGGAAGGTGATTGTATATTTTCAGTGGCATAATGTAACAACTGTTAGCAGTGTTGGAAAATCTATGGTTAGGGATGTGCACATTCCCTGCTGCTCTAATTGGATATTCGGTTAAATATCCCCTCAAATCAATTTTACCGCTATTAACTTTTTTAAATACATATGCAGAACAGTTAAGAATATACATAGATATCACAGTTAAAATTTGTAATTTTTTGAATAATTCTTTACAATGATAGTTGTACGGGGAAAACGTCATTGTGCGTAGTATACGTTTTTGGCATTTCAGAATTTTTGGTAACCAATTTGAATTACCCCAACATACTATACCATAGTTTAATGTGGCATGAACATGAACATGAATAATATACAGGGTGTTCCATTTAAAATAAGAAGATGAATGGCGATTTCCGGAAGTTGTACAACATCGACAATATTTTAGAACAAAAGAAGGCTATGGGTTATCCTTAACCTGAAAGTTTCAAATTAATAAGTAGTAAGGGACCCCAGAAACTTCTAATGAACGGGTTCCGTGATATACCCTGTATTTAAGTCATTGTTACGCATAGAGATGTTTGTAAATCCGCTGTTGCCATTGACTGAAGCTGAAGACACTCCACCTCTAAGAGAATGAGGTTTTTATGATTATACCAAAGAGTATATACCACGGTTGGCTATGCCGATAACATAGCGATTGTGGTACGCGGCAGATTTGAAGAGACCGTATCAGTTGTGATGCAGGGAGCTTTAAATCTAGTGGAAGCATGGTGCGGAGAAGAGGGTCTGTCGGTTAATCCAACAAAAACGAACCTCATTCTCTTCTCACGAAGAAAAGGGCCGACAAAGCTAAAAGACATAGCAATGTATGGCACCAAGGTGAGGGTTGTGGGAGAAGGTAAGTACTTGGGAATAACGCTTGACCAAGGGCTAACCTTCAAACCGCACCTAGAGAAGACAGCGAACAAAGCCACAAAGTCCTTGTGGGCTTGCAGGCGAGCGTTCGGAAGCAAGTGGGGCTTATCTCCAATGATGACCCACTGGATATACACCAGAATGATCAGACCGATCATTACGTATGGCTCACTGGTGTGGTGGCATAAAACCTCCACCCAGACGAACATACAGAAACTGAGCAAGGTGCAGCGTAGGGCTTGCCTTGGAATCACGGGGGCAATGATAACCACCCCTACGGCAGCTATGGAGACCCTCCTGAACTTACCGCCACTAAACCTAGCAATTAGGGCAGAGGCGCTCAGAGGGGCATACCGGCTGAGAGTTAACGGCGAGGAGGGATCGTCAAGGGCGGGGCACTCGCTCATTTTTGACGAAATCTCCAAAGACAAAACCCTTAGTATGAATACTGAGAGGATACCCAAAACAGTTTGTCCCATCAAACTGTTTAAGACAACAATCCCCACTCGGCACGACTGGGAGAGCAATTCCAGTAAAGCGAAGCTGAATGGAATCGTGTATTACACAGACGGCTCGAAAACCACAAAGGGCACTGGCTCAGGAGTATACGGGAGCAATGGACGGGGCTGCAGAATTTCTGTAAGCCTAGGACAACAAGCGACCGTATTCCAAGCCGAGGTATATGCAATCCTGACGGTGGCTGCTCAACTATTAAAAGAGAACCTTATTAAAAGGAAAATCTTTATAGTGACAGACAGCAAGGCAGCGATTGCAGCAATAGACTCATATGTGGTAAATTCAGGGCTAGTCCTTGAATGCACACAAATGCTAAACGCACTAGGTAAGTGCAACTCAGTCACACTAGTGTGGGCACCTGGGCATGCGGGAATCGCAGGTAACCAGGTTGCTGACGAGCTTGCGAGAATGGCAAGCGCAAAACCATTCATAGGACCCGAACCGGCTTGTGGGATTACTTATAACACAGTCAAAAAGGAGATTCAAGCAATACTCACGAAAGAGCATTGCAGACATTGGTCGAAAATCCCAGGACAGAGTCATTCCAAGATCTTCCTGGAAACCCCAAACGGGGACCTAGCTACGTCCATCTTAAAGTTAAGCAGGACGAAGATAAAACTTGCGACAGAAATGGTCACTGGCCACTGTCGCATGAACAAACACCTGCACAACATGGGACTGACCGAAAGCCCGACATGCAGGGGTTGTGGTGAGGCAGATGAAACGCCCCATCACGTCATTTGCCAATGTGAGGCATTCATAAAGGCAAGGGAACTCCTACTTGGAAATGAAAAAATTACACAAGAGGAAGTAACGAAGATTCACCCTACTAAAATCCTGGACTTTGTAAAAGATACAGGTATTCTTGAAGGGTAGACAACACCGGGGAGCACAATAGACCAAAAGGTCGCAGTGCGGGAACCTATCGGGACCACCCCCAGAGAGAATAATAATATAATATGATAATCTTTGATTATACTAAGAAAGTGTGCCCCTAAGGAAACATACAAGTTTTTATTTACAAAAATGCCTGGCGGGCTGGAGGTTGCTTGGGTATAGACTATAGACTTTTACTGAGTGCGGAAAAGGGAGGATTGGATCTTCAAGAGTCACGCTTACCCATCGAGGTAGCACTCGAATGTATAAAGTGGCCTAGGAATGTAAGTCATACTCCTAAGGGGCAGAGGATTGGCAAATGATTAAAAAACTTACCTAGGTACTGTTAGAATCATTTGATGCTTCAGGCCGACACCAATTAGAACCGCTTGGCTTGCGTGTCCTCGAAGCGATTACTTCGCTGCAACAGGAGATCATCTACCACTTTTGGCTGGAGGAGACGATGTTCACAGGACGAGAAATCAGAGCAAGTTCTACAAACATAATAAATGACATCCATATAAAATTCAATTTCCAAAGAATTGAATGAAGATGAGAATGATTGTAGTTAATAATTGTTGTGAAATAAGCAGTCAAATAGCTACAAACAATAACAACTAACCTTTTAACGTTTATTGTCAGACCAACGGTCATTCTTTTGGCGCGGTCAGTTATTGATGCGAATCCAGGGATATATTACGAAGTCCATGCACGACATCCTACAAAACTAGATGATTTATTATTTTTTGAGATCCTATAATTGTCTTACCAGGAAATTCAAATGCTATATTAATCCATCGTCAATCAAAATTATGGGAAACAAACGTAGTTATAATGAAATCCGGCAGGCCCCAGATGAAATGTTCCTGGACGATTGACGAGCGACGTGCTATGTTGAAGGGTCACAAGACTTGAACAAATCCCCTTGATTTCTTTCTGAAGTGGTTTGTGGATGTAACGGAGAAACCCATACAGACACTACGTTCATCGGTACTGAAAACACCAACACCATTGTTCCTTGGATTCCTGTCATACCACAAGACACCATCAACCAAAACACTTCCCAGAAACCCAGTCCTGGCTGCGTCTTCTTATGTTCCAGGTTGATTCATAACAAATTTGCAAAGAAGCACTGCAACATACTTATAGGTAGGTGGTACCTACCTTGCAAGTCTTTAAGCGCAACTTTTGTTCCACTGTGTCTATCTGAAATCTCCTACTTTATGTTGTTAAATATAATAATAAACAAAATTTTATACTTACGTATACGTAATAATTGCCGTACTTACTTGATCAATTAAGTCAAGTTTAGAAGTCATTAATTAATAACTCCAGCTCTGGCACTTAATTCACATCACTAATAGCGTTTTCCACTAACTGCACTGGTGCGCACTAAAACTGCCCTTTTTCGGTGCGCACCGTACGAGGGTAATGCGTTCCACTGAGATTTCGTTACTGCACCTAGAAGTGCTCTCAGTGCAAGTTTTTAGAACTGTGGTTAGTATTCAGTGCAAAAGAGCGGTTCCGGTGCAGAGCAACTCGTACGCGTTCGGTGTTGGTGCGAACTGAGTGCGTTCTAAAAAGCAGCTCAGTGGAAAACGCTATAAGTAAAGCACGAAGAATAAAAAAAACACGAAAACGGTAACCACGATGTACTACAACGACCGTCTTTTCCCATCAAACACACATATAAAATATACATACAACATATATAAAATTGAATTAAATACCCCTACATATGCTTTTTTATATATCAAGTATGTAAGTATTCTTTAATAAAGTTATACAGGGTGTTTCAGAACTATGGGATCAAACTTCTAGGGGTTATTCAGTGCAAAAAAAAAACATTTGAGTATAGGGACCCATGTCCGGAAAAGTGTCACTACGGCACTACGGCCCTAAGACGCGTTAAAATTTAGAAAGACGATGAATTGCCTAAATAGGATTTAATGCATTTAATTTTTGCCTTTTGTACATGATATCATCACAACAAGTGTTCAAACTGTCAATGTCAATGTTTAAACATTATCGCTTTAGTCGTGCTATCGTATTTGTGACGTGTGCAAGAATTTAACAAAAAGTAATTGTTGCTAATGGAAGTCCGCCGAAATCATGTGCGACGTTTAAATCGGTATATTCAGGTTGGAGGAACACATTTTGAACAGTTGTTGTGATGATATCATGTACAAAAGTAAAATCTTATATGTAAGAAGTAGGTACGTATTATATATTTTTTATGTATGCCTTCTGTAAATATAATTAGAAATTATCATTACATATCGTCGAAAATAAAGTCCGTTTCTATTTGCGCCGCATAAGTAATCGCACGCGCGTGTTTTCTATAACGCCAAAAATTCTAGTTCGCGTACCTTTAATATTAGATCCGTATCGACCAAAATCCCAGCAAACATACATATAAAATATACATACAGCATTTATAAAATTGAAGTAAATTCCCCTACATATGCTTTTTTATATATCAAGTATGTAATAATAAAGTTATGTAAACCGTATGTCACACATTACGTATATTTTACATAATAGTATAGAAACAAGGATATTCTATATACAGAAATTCATATATGTAATATATACATAGATACATATTACTCATGGAATTTATGTGCTGTCATATTTATATTATTAGATTTATGTACGTTATATGTAAAATCTTATATGTAAGAAGTATTACATATTTTTTATGTATGCCTTATGTAAATATAATTGCAAGCGCCTTTTTCGCCGTATAAACTGACACTGAGAATCCCTTTGTGCTCGCAAGAAAAACCGACAAAAGTCGGCTCGCAACGAGCGGCTCAAACTACGTTCAACACACCGTCCACACTAGCGAGATTGTTGAAATGAGCGGCTCGGCTCGCAAGTCTATACGCACCTTTACATTATCACCAGTTTTCCAAAACGAAATATTTGTCGCGTCGGTCGCTACTTGTCGGAAAAGCCTCAAAAGGCGCAACAGCTCTCTATACAGACAACTGTAAATAAAATAAATGCCACCTCAAAGCCATTTTGCGATTTTATGTAGAGGCAAGTGCACAAATTCAGGTTTTCGGTTCTTATCTTGGATTAATTTTTTTTAATACCTGAATCTCTCTGTAATTATTACTAATTACTTAAAAAAAATGTTTTTCCTAGGCAGAAATGTAGTGACATTAAATTAAAAAAAAATCAACAACTGGCTCGCGAGAGCCGGTGCGAGAATAATAACAAAATGTGTCGCTATGTGTTACCTGTAATACAAAAATATGCAGTTTCCCAACTGCCAACATATTCAAACATCATTTCAATAATCAACTTTTCATAAATTATTTTCAATACAAGCACAATATTTACCACGAACTCAACATAATAAGAAGTTCAATAAACATAGCCAGGAGGAGTATTTAGTCTACGACATAGCAAAAATAACAACATAAATCACCTACCTTGTCATAGCTGAAATACAAAAATATTAAATATACATTCAAATAATAATGCAAGGAACACATTAATATGCTGCAATAATGAATTGTGCTTTTAAATAAAAAACCTATCAACTTTTCATATTATACAGTGTGTCTAATCATGACGGTGTCGTGACGATTTTGTAGGAAGAGTTTTAACTTTACCTTCATTTGATATTTTGAAGTGAGAATTTCAATTATTTAAAGTATATTACCGGGGAGTTTATTTTGTATATGTATAGATATTTATTTAAATTGGGCGTTGTCCCATTTATGTGTGTAGAGCTACCGCCCCAAATACCAATTCAAATTAAAAAAAAAAAATTAAAATGACGTACATTACAATTTTCACAATTTAAAATTGTAAGATCGATAGACAAAGGTAAAATTAAAAACGTATTTTATACTGTACACCCTAGCTGTATTCCTTTCAATATAATCGAAAATCTTTTGATGTATTGTCATGAACCCAACATATAATAAGCAATTAAAGAAATATAGAGAGGGAATAAGATCAAAATGGCTTACCTTTTGCGCCACTGTTTCGTCTGAAATGAAAAGTGAGAAAAATTAGCGAATTTTGGAAAATTTTTGTAACACTAACTTACCCTTAGTGACGCTATTATCTGTTTTCCTAGGTCCAACACACTTTAATTACACAACGTTTACGATTTATTTAGTTATTACACAGGCACAGATTTTTAATCCCGAAAACACGAACACGACAGCGAAAAGCAATTTCGAAATTAATTTCACTACAATTCCGACCGCCACAAAATTCGCCACTGAACGGTAACAAGTTACAGAACGTCGTTAATCGTTATCTTTATTTGAAAAAAAAACTTGTTACTTTCACATTTTAACAAGAATGCAGACTTGATAAGTGACCTGACGGCATAATGATTCATATAAAATTAAACAATTTTGAATCAGGTGATATGGTAATATCACAGAATAAAACACTAGTGAACTAGTGCTTTATTCTGTGGTAATATCGTCTCTGGTGTTACTGATATTTATTAAATAATTCGTATTTTGAAGTTTAAAAATCCCCTAAATTATTAATCACTGAAGTCGTAACCTTTTGGTTTAATTAAAACCGTCACATGTAATATAATAACATTTTTCGAAATTCCAAAATGGTGATTTTGATTCTATTCCCGCTGGATATTTTTGAACTGCTTGCTAAGCGTAGGTTTATTAAATATTCTAACCACCCTACAAAAACTCATATCACCAAACGAAAATTTGAATACCAGAACAGGCGGAGGAACCTTGTTATGGTTGTTATGCAGTTATGCTGGTGTGTTTCTTTGTTTTTTGGGGATTTTGAAAACCAGCACTCGTCGAAGTAAATGAGCTTATTTCCAAAGAAAGGAACGCAATCGGAAACACTGTGCTTACAAAATAAAGGACTTGCAGATTTAATCATTGTTAAAACGATATACAGGGTTAGTAAAAAGTCCCGGAACGGTCGAATAACTTTGTTATTTGAAAAGTATGATTTCTGAAATTTGGTATGGGGGTATAGTTTTATGCAATAAAGTTTTTTTTTCACTTCCGGTGTAATCGGAAATACGTCCAATTTTTTTTTAAATGGAACCCCCAGATTTTTTTAACACTTTTGAATGCAAAATAAAAAACTACGTTCAGGAAGTATTAACATGTTTAATTTTATTCACAACAAAATAGTTAAAAAATTAAAAAAGTGTCCTAATACAGAAAAATCAAGATACCTGTCTATTCAGGTTGCGATTACAATAATTGTTCAAAATGCTCTCCATTTACAATTTGACAAAAATGTAAACGGTCAGTAAAATTTCTTATTGAATTTTGTATTTGTTCTGGAGTGATGCGATTGGCTTCTTGAACTATTCTCTCTTCCAATTGTTCAAGATTATGGGGACACTTTTTTAATTTTTTAACTGTTTTGTTGTGAATAAAATTAAACATGTTAATACTTCCTGAACGTAGTTTTTTATTTTGCATTCAAAAGTGTTAAAAAAATCTGGGGGTTCCATTTAAAAAAAAAAGTTGGACGTATTTCCGATTACACCGGAAGTGAAAAAAAAAACTTTATTGCATAAAATGCATTTATATTAACTATACCCCCATACCAAATTTCAGAAATCATACTTTTCAAATAACAAAGTTATTCGACCGTTCCGGGACTTTTTACTAACCCTGTATTTGGTTTTTCGGCGCAAAAGAATTGTGTGAAAGAGTGTATACAGGGTGGGCCATTGAAAGGGAAACACGCCTATTTTGGGACACTTAAACCAGTTTCTTAAAAAAACGCTCGGACACGTCGATTTTTTATTTTTGGGGGACAACTTTTGATGTCAAATTTGACTTTGTCAGGTCAACCCCGTAGTTCCAGCAACCCCCAACGAAAACATAAATTACGCTAAGGTGGTCGAGAGACCATCATTTTAAAGGTCTCTGGAGTCTCTAAAAATTGAATAAAACTAATTTCCGCCATGCTCTCGCATAGAGAATTGAAAGACGCTTCAAATGAGGGGTCGCTCGACTCTCTTTCCCTATTTAAATTCTTGAGATAGGGGTTGCTGGGGCTAGGAAGTTGACCTGACAAAGTCAAAATTGACATCAAAATGTGCAGTTCAAAAGGTCAAAGATGTCGTGTTTCATGATTTTTCCTAAACAACACCCCCACCTTAGTTAATCTAGACTCTAGAGGGTGCTTTTCATGGGGGCGAAAAAAAAGTGAAGAAAATTAATTTCGGTCATACTGTCGAATACAGAATTAAAAGACCCTTTAAATGAGGGGTCGCTCGACTCCCTTTCCCTATTTAAATTCTTGAGTTAGGGGTTGCTGGGGCTAGGGGGTTGACCTGACAAAGTCCCAAAACAGACGTGTTTCCTTTTCAATGGCCCACCCTGTATAAGTAATAATATATTAATTATGATCATTAAATTAAATCATCGACGTATCAAGTTGTAAACCTTTACTACCACATGTCACTTTATTTGACTCTGGACATTGCTCATTTTTGGCAACTTGGTGTTTGGCACCATGTTTGTAATAGAAACCAAGATAAGTGGCTCTGAATGAACATAATATGGCGTGGTACTGTCTCAGGTACAGTTAACAAATTTGTGAAGTGGCAGCTTTCCTTTACTCATTATTCATCAGATATCTGGCCCTAAAATAGGGATTCTAAAATTTACTCCGTATCCTGTGCAGATTTTATAAGGCACTTTGACTCTTACTGCTGGCTCCTGAATTAAATTTTATCTCGCCAGGTTCAGCACCAAAAGTTGTACCAGACGTGGTGGTAAGAGAGTTCTACATTCTTTTGCCTTGTAATAATGTGTCAAAAATTGGGTTATGTTCCATTCTGTCGCGGATGCATTGAGAAGTCCTCCTAAATGGAAGGTCACAGTTTCCAAAATACTTGATGTTATGACATGAAATTTTGCACAGGTTCATTTTAGGGTGGTTCTATGCCCATACCAAGTTTCGGCAAAATTGAAGCTGATGTGTGTGGACCCTCAGACCACTTGAGATGGAATAACCCATTTGTTACGACAAGCGCAAACAAATCTGTTAACAGTATTTTTATCACTGAGCAGATGATTCTGAATAGTTTGAATAGTACGTGTTTAGGAATAACGAGTGGGGAGGAGGTGGAGAGGTGCTACACAGTGCTACACTACAAATGCTAGGGCTAAGGCCACAGGATGGCGAAATGCGATAGAATGCTCAGATCTAACGCATGCCAGAAATACGGAAAAGCAATTAAATAATGGCTCCGAATGGCGAAGACTGGGAGAGAGTACACAGAGCCAGATCGGGGATCCGAGAAGCCTTGGCATTTTCTAAAAAGGAGGAAAACCATCAGTGGCCTTTAAATAACACTGTGATAATCCGTCTAATTTTAAAATAGCGTTAAAAATTATACAGGTAAACATATTGGAGGCGTAAGAGCTGCACAACATCATTGACTTTATACACTACAAGATCTACTTAAAATACCTGGAAGGAAAAGCACAGGGTCTAATGACTATATAGAGCGATATGCCCACTGCACAGTGTAAATAAAATAGGATATTAGCGGACGGGCTAAAGGGATGTCGGAGAAATGGGAAATCCACGGTAGGTGCAATAAAACATATAATACAAATAGCAGAAATGACGAAAAGTGGAAGGTGAAGAACGATGAAACTTTGACTATTAAAATTACAATTAATAGACGTAAGAAATGCGCCCAACACTGTACCATGGCCATGGGGTCAAATTATTAGAGAATTGGAAATAACAGTCGGCGAAAGCATACGCTGCTGACAGACGCGGAAAGTGGGGTGGAGATGAGGGTGTATATTGAAGTTCCCCAGGGGTCAGTGCTTGGCCCACTACTACTGAACATCTTGTACGAGAAGATAGTGAAAGATGTGCACAACTTAGCGATCGTAATTGTAGGAAAAACTGACAATGAGCTGGAGGAAAATCCGATAGATGCACTGTGGAAACTATAACTCATCATACGAGGGCCACTATTTATATTTTGAGCCTTGGAAACACTGGTTGTAGTTAGGCACCGTTTTACATTTCAGTAGAAACGTGTGACATTGTTGACAATAACATACCTATTTCAAATTTTTTTTTCGACGTGGATTATCAAGACAAGAGTGCATCGATCAACTTACCCCCACATTTGGCGATGAAGCTTCATCCTTTTTGATACCGTAAAACGCTAGTATAACGATTTTAATTGTGGCCGGCGCCTTTCCCTCACTGGCGAAATTCGCGAAGGTGGTCCAAAATCAGTTGTTATTCAAGAAAACATTGATACTGTGCAAAAAATTGAGGCATTAATCCCACCAGCATATATAAAATGTTACATGATCATTTAGTTTTGTTCTCGCTGGATCCCACATAATTTGACGAAATCTCAAAGATACTCTGGTCGATTGGTGCACACAAATATTCGAAGAAATTTGGCACACAATGACTTCTTCTCGCTCCTATCCTAATAAACGTCAAGAATACATTGCGTGAATTTTCGTCGGTGGAAGAAGTCGTTCATGCGTTCAAAAATCATGTTAATGGAGGTGTTTCAAGAAGATTGGAAAAAATACCTACTATGACAAATGGTTCGAACGAATGCAAAAATGTATTGATCATAAAGAAGAATATTTCGAAAACAATAAAGCAAAAAGCTCAAAATATAGATAGTGACCGTCGTATATGGAAATAGTGGGTCGAGGCTGTGCTACTCGCAGGGAGATGAAAAATGCGCCTAAGGCAGGCAGTGACAGCGTATGAGACTCCACTATTACCACAGACTACATATACTTATATTGTCTGTGCTATTACTTAATGGTACAATAATTTAATTAAGTACTTGCCTGTGTGTTGAAACTATTGAATAAAGAATAGAGAGGAAGGAGAGTATCGTATCATTGCTGCATAAAAATTAGTGACGGAAGTTCAGCCATTTGTACACCACTGTTGAGTCATCTTTGTTTACATTTTAGTCGTGTTGACAGTTCACCATAACCTGCAAAATTTGAAATATTCATTTGTTGATTGTTACAGTTACTGAACTCCAATTAGAGTTCTTAATGTGGCAGTTGTTTCTGTCAATTTCTATTTAACAGGAAACGTGTTAGTGGCCATTTTGCCACCACTTTGATTTCAAGGTCGAGGGCATATACTCCTTCCTCTCTATTCTTTATTCAATGGTTGAAACTCATGCAAGTGACCTACAAATGATGAGATTAAGCCTACGAAATGATAGTTATTATATATAGGTACATCTCGTTCAAAGGGGTGCGCTGCGTGCATTTTCATCTCATCTCATAATAATAATGTAGCGATTAGTGTGATATATGACCGATGTTCCAATTGGAGAATGAAACGTTATCAAGCCACAAGCCAGAAATTTCTTTAAACACTCATTCTGGTGTGTTTTCTTCCGCTTCCATTTTCCATTTTTCCATTTAATTATATATGTCAAGTGATTATTAAGAAAGTTCGAAAAACAGCAAATTAGAATTTAACCATAGCAGACCTAGACAAGTCATAAAATTTTTGTACGCTGAAGGATTGCTGCGGAGAAATGGTACGTGCAACATTTAGTAATGGAAAACAACAATATGGTGTGCGACGCAAAGAAATTTGAGAAAATGGAGTGAGTGCAGGATCTTCCCCATCTTTGTCAGAAGACCAAAAATGCTTCCCAATAGGCTTACCAGATCAGATTAACTTTATTTGTTACAAAACCAAGTTTTACAAAAATAACTCTTACAAAAAAAAACCAATCCGTAATCTAAACGTACGTTATACATTCTATTCGCTTCCACTTCCTCCATTCATCCTATACCCTCTCCTCTGTCTCCCATGCAGTAACACTTTCCAATTTCTTCTATCCTCCACGAGTTACTCGCACTCTCCCGCATATTGCCAAAGCTTTCCCACCCTTCTCCGTACATTCCACACTTCCTTTTCATATCCTCACACCAGTATTTATTGAGCGCCTCCACATGCCCGCACCTATAACTCCCTATCAGTCTTTTCAATGGGCTTGCCTTTCAAAGACCTCAGAGAGTACAGCCAAAATGTAATCTCATTTTTTTCTTTTCTGGTAAAGAAACTTGGTGTCATCTTTTTGATCAATATGGAGTTAAGTTGACATCGGTGCAATGGAAACATTCAAATTCACCACCAAAGCACAACCATCTGCAGACAAGGTCGTTTTTCGTCCACGAAGGACCTTTGCTGATACGTACAATAAGAAGTTTCATTAAGCAACAAAACGAAAATGCAACTCTTTTGTCAGGAAATGAAATTTATTATTATTATTTAAAAGTGTGCTTTACAAACAATACATTGCGTAAAATCATTAGAGCGCAACTGTTCATAACAATTTTCATGTAAAATATGTCCACACGGTGGCAAGTATAACTGCCTACATGATGTGTTTAAACTTTCGGTACAAACTGAACAATCACCAGCGACACACTTTTCGACGCACTAAAAAAAAACAATGCGGTGTAATAACGAACAAGAACGCCGTAACGTACCTTGTGGTTATTCATGAGCCTAAGAGCGTAGCACATTTCGCATTTTTTGCAATGAAAATAATTCTCTTCGCCTCCGACCCTACATAAACCGCAACCAAAGCAATGGAATTGTCCTTTTGGATTATCGTCAAAAATGAAACAGTACAGACACGCGTACTAAAACAAAGATCAAATTGGATAAACATAAAAAACATTATAGAATGTTGTTATGAGACCTGTCCAAATATTACACGACACATATTGCAACGATCGCTAGTTGCATCTTGAATATTGTTACATTTATTACATATCAGTTGTTTAATTTTGTAACGATCTAAAGGGTGGTTCTCTTTTTCATCATGACAAATATGGCAGGAGTAGACGTTACTGCAGCAAGGAGCCTAAAACATAAAAACCAGTATGTACCTAATAATAATAGGAGAATAAAATTACTTACCAAAATTTTACAGTGCCGTTCGTAATGTTTGCATGTTGAGTTCCAATGTTCCGGTGCAGCTTCTGCCATATTTAAAGCTTGAAAATGATGCCTTTTACGTAAGATGCAAATAAATGCAGAAAAATGACTAATAAAGACTTATCTTTAGTCCTTCACTACAAAGCACTGTACAAAAATAAAATTGTGTCACTTTTCCAATAATTGTATGAGTATTATCGCAAAACAATATACTTGAAAATTTTCCCCGTTTGATAACAATAAATATTATAACTTTCAGCTTCCATTTACAAATGGACCAATTTCAATGCTAACATTATTGTTTTTGAAACGTTCATTTTACCTTTGATTATATTATAAAGGATGAAACACTAGTACGATGACTTTGTGAAAACAAACTGTACTTTGCATTTTTATCAAAAGTACCGAATGCCAACGAAGCTGGTAATCAGAACCAGACTGTTTGTATATTACTCATAAGTCATAAGCATAATTAGAGATATCACAACAATATCTCTACTGTTGAGCTTAGGTACATTAATAAATATTAATTATAAATAGATTCAATTATCTTAATGATTACTTTCATATTTGCATTTTTCTTATAATCGATTCTTAATTAACTTAAATTAACGTTCACATTTGAGAAGTATAAAAGGTTGTACTAAAAAACATGTTCGTTGGTGTTAGTTCTTTGTTCAAAACTGAAGTAAACGTTGTACCAGTTGTACGTTCTAACATAATAGAAGATTATGGTTCTAAGTACCTAATTAGTTTATTGGTTTATTCTGAATAATCTGAATAAGTACTAAGCTCATGGTGTGATCATGATCAATTGAATGTTGTATATATTTTATATTAATTCAGTAATCATTATCAAACCTGGTGTCAGGTGACAAACACCAATTCCACAACATCAGAAACAAATCCACGTTTGCGAGCTTTTCCATTTTACGCCCGATTCAAAAGCACCTACACTCTACAGTAAATGCACGCATCCAGGCGGTTCCAAATTGTTAATTTAATCGGAAAAGTGTTTTTCCACCTTCCACGTTTTTACCAATTATCGGAAAAAGTATTGAAGGAATGAATTTACAGGCAATACCTATACAGGGTTGCCCACTTGCCCTTCGTTCTTCGATAGTACCTTTAATATTAATTTTAGGACAAAAGGTCAAGAGACATATCTTATTCAGATGTTCCTTGTTTACAACCTAAAAATATTTTTATTTAGGAGAAAATGTATGTTTTTTAAAAATTGTCGCCGAAATCAACAATCAGTAAAAAAATTCTGGCAAGTTGCCACGAGACTTCCCTCGTATTAACACTTTTTTCAAAAAATAAATACTACTGAATTCAGAAAAAAATACTCTTTTAAACTACATAAAAAAACTGCAACTTTATCGGGGGTAAATACATAAGATGTTGATTTTTTATCGATAAAATTGCTTTTTACACCAAAATTTTATTACCATGGTTACAAACTCGAGAATCAACACCTTAGATAAATTCACGAGCGCGTAGCGCCAGTGAATTTATCTAAGGTGTTGGATTCGAGAGTTTTTACCAAATGGTAATCAAATTTGAGTTCCTTAAAAAGCAATTTTATCGAAAGAAAAAAATTAACATCGAATGTATTTTAGGGAGATTAATGCACTACTTGTAGTATTTCAAAAAAATTTTTGACGTTTGACGAATTGCGCCAAAGCCTGCTAAATTTCGAGTTTATAGTTAAATAAAAAGCAATGAAAGTATGTTCTAAAATGTACGTAAGAGAGAGATGATGAAACAAGGTGAAAATTTTTATCACTTATTAAAAATGTACCTAGCTTTTTATCGATTATTGGTAATTCATATGCGATTGGTCGTTTTAAACGAAATTCATTAATTTCATTGGTTTATTTTTCTGGAGTGTATTAATCTTATAAAAAAAATGAGTGCCGCCATTTTAGCTTACACCGGAAGTGACGTCATCAAAGGTAATATCAGCATTTTCGTCCTTGGCCCAAATGTAATTCATTAGCGAAAACCGCATTTCGATAACTTTAATAGTTTCTGAGTATCGAGCGTTGCAGTCATTTTTTAATAAATATTTTTTTTAACACTCTTTTCAAAAAATAAGTATAGCACAATATATATTGCTGAATTCAAAAAAAAATTCTCTTTTAAACTACATAAAAAAACTGCAACTTTATCTTATAAAAAAAATGAGTGCCGCCATTTTAGCTTATACCGGAAGTGACGTCATCAAAGGTAATAACAGCATTTTTGTCCTTGGCCCGAATGTAATCGATTGGCGAAAACCGCATTTCGATAACTTTAATAGTTTCTGAGTTTAGAGCGTTGCAAGGAATGTGTACGTACAGACTACAGACTACAGACGACAGACGGAAATTTTTTTTTTGCATATTTTGAATCTACGTATTCGGAAACGCAAAGATATGTAAAAATTTCCATAGGTCAAATTTTTTTTTTGGAAAACTAATACAATACTTCTTCCCTTTTATTTCGTACTCGGGAAGTAAAAATCATAACTATTCAATCATTGGCAACAGAGCAACAAAATTTGAGATAATCATAAACAAAAGAGCGTTTTATTTCTCGATATGCTGATTTTGAACGAAATTTGTTGCAATAGGGACGTACTGAATTTTTTCTAACGACCACAGAAGAACTGCCAAAAGTCGACTATTTTAAATAGAACACCCTGTATTTTTTTTCATGAATGAACTGCTTCTTAAGTTAGCTTTGATTTTTGTTAAATATGTTCTATATCTAAAGGTAATAGTTTCCGAGATAATAACCTTATTTTGAATTATTTTGTTTGATCATAATATCATAATGTTCTAAGGACGCAGTGTGCAGGGTGTTTCAGACCACCCGTACCGGCCAAATATCTCGCGAAATACAAAACGCATTGAAAAAAGAAAAAATACGTCTAAACAATTTTTTAAGACTCTATTGTTTGATAGTAATAGGATGTCCCCACTCCCACCCCCGGGGGGTGGGGAGGGGGGTAACTTCGTAATCTTAAATAGCACCCCCCAGTTTATTATGCAGATTTGAATTCTGCGTTAACAAATAGGAACTTTTTGTTTGAAACATTTTTTGAAGTTCGTGACAGATGGCGCTATGATCGCCGAAAGAAGTTTTTCCGATTACCTATGCTAATTTGATGTCAGTTTGGTAAGTGACAATCAAAAATGGTAATGCTTTGCAAAAGGGAAGAGGGGGAGCTTTATTAACCCCTCCCAATTCCCCATACCGCCACTTCAGCCCTACGGCCCATAACCTAGGATGGGAAAACGCAATCATTTTAGATTTAAACAACTGTTCAATACCACGATTGAAGAAGTTAAATTTTGTAAATTTTTTTTGTCTTTGATGGAAAATAGAAAAAAAAAATTGAAATACTTACTTTGATTTCACGAGTAAAGAACACATTGACATTCGAGATACGTTTAAATCTAAAATTAGGGGTGAAGTAGCGGTGTGGGGAAGGGGGGAGGGTAAATAAAGCTCCCCCTCTTCCCTTTTGCAAAGCATTACCATTTTTGATTGTCACTTACCAAACTGACATCAAATTAGCATAGGTAATCGGAAAAACTTCTTTCGGCGATCATAGCGCCATCTGTCACGAACTTCAAAAAAGAATTTTTCGCGAGATATTTGGCCGGTACGGGTGGTCTGAAACACCCTGTACACTGTACTGATACAATGAAAACCAAGGCAAACGTGTTTCTACATTCTCAGCAGTCTACTTTCAGAGCAGTCCATACGCAGACGTGAGCGATGAACAAGCGAAAATTCTGTCGGTTGCCGAAGACGAAAAACTTGTCGGCAAGGTGTCGCAATTTCCATGCTTGTATGATCTGGCAAGTCCGGTGTACAAGAATCAAACTGTCAAAAACAAAAAACCTTCTTCCCGTCTTGTTCTATATGGAATATGGTGTACGTTTGCATTTCTGTTCTACAGAAATTGTTGCAGGAGAAGTACACACATCATGATGCTGATGAAATAAACAATAAACATTCTACCTTCAACTTCTTTCAGCATCCGGAAGCTTCTCTAAGAGATGCAGAAACATATCCTATAAAGCTCATAATATTTTACTAAAGTCCCTTTGTAATTAACCTTCACAAAAATTTGTAAGTAACCATTTCTCAGTAGGAGGGTTATATTGCTATAAATGACCACCAGATGGCGCTATTAAAATGTGTCATCGCAGCGGCTGATTCACGAAGTAGTTTGAGCGTTTGCAGAAAGTAATTTTGTGAAATTTTCTCGTTGAACGATTCTGGTAAAGACCTAACTACAACAATGCACAAAATCGCTTCGATCAACTATGAGTAACGAAGCACCATCAGAAAAGACCCGCAATTTCCCGCAACCCAATTAGGTCCTTTTCGTAAAATTTGTGAAAGGAAAATAAAAGTAGGTATTACAACTCAAAAACCATTAAGATTGAGTATAGGAATTGTTATATACGCAATTGAAATAAAATTTACCAGAGACTTCAAAGTTCAAACTATATATAAAGGCACAGAGAAAGTTATTTTATCTGCGATAGAGGGTTTTATTGAAAAATTGTAGTTTGTGCCAACTTCCGATAAAACCGGAAATTCAATTAAAACGAAAATATTTAAACTTGGAAGTTTATAGCATATGTAATTCGATTTTAAACGGCCATATTCGAAATCATAAAATTACATAATTTTAACATTCTATCTTTGATCTTTGATCAATGAACGCGTAAAGAACGCTCGTGACGTGGGCACCCTGTATATGTATATGAGTGCCACGTCTCAAGTTAATTTATACTATAAATGCAAGTCTGCATGAGAGTTCGTCAGGTCGAATCAACTATCCCCAATTCAGTAATAAGAAAATTTACGGCTGACCATGTGATTTAGAATTTAGTGCAGAATGTTAACTTATTGTTCGGGGCGGGGGGGGGGGGGTCAAACCTCCTACCCCTAGATGCTAGAACATCACCGTTGCGTTCATATGTTTTAGGCGTTTTACAGCAGAAAAGATTTTCGCGAATTGCTTTAGCGACGAGAATTTAAAGAACCATTTACCTACTTGGTGGGATCGGGGGTAGAGTAGAGTAGCTACGAAGGGTAACGCTTTTGATTCGTTGAAGTAAAGGACCTCCATTATAATTGTCCTCATAAATCAAACTTCCTAGGATATGAGATAGAGGCTAGCTGCAATCATCGTCCCTACACTGCACGAACTTCAATGTAGGATCGCCTTCAATCTCCTAGAGACCAGGAGGCAGGGATGACAAAAAAGGAGCGTAAAGAGGTAATAGTAGCTGTGGGACCTTTAGAGGAACCAGAACCAACTCAACCCACCACCACACTTTAGTAAAATAAGTAGGTACAGTTTCTAATTGCGAAATTTGTACATCTCCCTCTCAGTAGAGCGGTAGCTGCCACTCTCAGTGCACATACGACTAAAATTATAACAATAATAATAATAAAGCGCATACAAAGACCACTCTTCTAAGGAGGAAGAGATTAGCCCGTCAGAGAGTTAAAATTAGGTGAAGAATTTCTAGCTGTATAAATCCCTAGGGATGGATTGAGTTTTCTTTGCTATTCAACACTAAATCCTCCTCGCTATGTAGGATATTAACAGCAAGCATTGCCCTGGGATTCATACGGAAGTCTGAGCGAGATTGATACGCCCAAGCCAAGTGTTTGCATAGCTCACTTTAGTGTTGTTTCTCATGAAACTGCTGAAGAAAGTCATTGATATTGCCCGATGATCTATTGGGACTCGACTCCAACCATTGATTTTATACACAACCTATCGGTAAATAGAAATGTGGCTATCAACCAAGTTAATCCTATGGAGTTGACATCAACTGAGTAGTGGACACAGCTAAAAGGAGCTCTAGGGGCATTTTTAGGTACCTATAGGGGGACTTTGTCACATTATTTAATCAATTAAAACTGTTATGGACACAAGGCGACACATCTCTGGATATTGATATACACTATGATGATTAAACTGACCTTCACTCAAACAGACAAATTAAGATACTTAGCAGGAGCCGGTCTTTTTATTACACCTCTTATCCTAGTAATTAGGGTAGAGGCGCTCAGAGGATAGGATATACCAACTGAAAGTTAATGACGAGAATGGATCGCCGTAAGCGGTAAATTTGCTCATCTTTGACGACATTTCCAGAGACAACGGTAACGTAAATGGTCACGCAAGTGTGTGCATCGACACCGAGAATCGCAAGCATCCGAGTTGTGCCAAAAACCACTTGTGGAACCTAAACCGGCCTGTGGAATTTCAAAACTGAGATTCAGGTCGAAAATTCCAGGGCAGATAATATCTTCCAAGATGTTTGTCGAGATCTAGCAAGATTAGCGAGGACCAACACAAAAGTGTGCTTTTTGGAAGTGTGCCAAAAGTGTTCCAGTTTTTCCAGAACATTAAACTTTCCGTGAAAACGATCTCAAGCCTTCTAAACAAATACCTTTACAAGATGAGATTGCATGCAAGAGCTGTGGCGAGGAAGACGAAACGGAATTCTACGACATCTGCCGACCGACGGTAGGAACACCAACTTGTAAGTGAAAAGGTGACATTTAAGAGAAAGTATCCACTAAAATCCTGAATTTTGTCAAAGGTGCAGGAGTCCTTGAAAGGTATAAACAGTAGTGGGGGACACAGTAGACGAATAGATCGCAATGTGGGGACTAATTCGTGAGCACCTTTAGATGAAAATGAAAAAAATAAATAAATGCCAAACATTGCAACTAAATTGGATTCTTCTCCTTACAAGAAAGAGTGTTTCGGTTTTTACCCTGTTTGGAAAAACATCTTAGCCGGGCTTCAACCTTAGTCATCCACGATTACCCTTAAGGCCACCAACGTAAGGGGTAGCCACTTCTGCAAATACATAAATGGTCGGAAACACAGTAGAAAGAAAGGTATTTAGGTATTTGGTTTTTGGATTATTTAAGTTCTTACGTAGCCCTGCACTGTGAACTAATGTTTCGAGATGCATCATCATCATCATCATTAGTAGTAGGTACCTACCTAATACAGTACAAAAATAAGTAAAAAGTACTTCTCCACAATTAAATGACGTTTGTCTGTAAACCAAATTCCATATCGTGTCCTCCTTGAAAAACATTAATCAACTCATCCTTGAAAGAAAATTACTTAAGCTGAATGTCACTGAAATATTCTTGATTTTACTATTTTCAATTTTTGATTAAGGTGAGTGCAATATTTTGTATACCTACCGACTTTAAACGAAAAATTAAAATAACTACGTTGCAAAAACGCTTAAAAATCACAAATGGCGATAAGTATAATATATAAATCGTAAAATGTTTCAGTTTATTACTACTTGTAAAAATGGCGGAAGCTGCATCATCCCAGTTTTGGGAAGTTGGTTGCGAACATTACAAACGGCACTGTCGAGTTTTGGTAAGATCTTTATTGTCAGTTGTTCGCTGTTTTTTGCATAGTTCTTTGCAGGCTCCGTGCTGCAACAATGTTTACCCTTGCCACGTTTGCCACGATGAAGTCGAAGACCATGCTTTAATTCGTACGGATATTAGTAAGTTGCTATGTATCAAATGCAATACTCTTCAGGATGCGGATAAGCCGGAATGCAATTCGTGCTTTGCCCAATTTGGAAAGGTTCAAAGTTCATTTCATTACTTAAAAAATATATCTGAACGCTTTTCAGTATTCTTGTCTTCGGTGCTTCATTTTCGATGACGTTTGGAAAGGCCAATTTCACTGCGCCAAGTGCGGATTGTGCCGTGTCGGCGGCAGAGATGCCTATTTTCATTGTATTGAATGTAATATGTGCCTAGCGCATTGGTTAAAGGATAATCATAAGGTAGGATGTCATACTGTGTTTTGTCTATCAAAAAGATATTTTCTTTCCAGTGCGTTAAAAATTCTACTGCCGGGAACTGTCCAGTATGTGGCGACCCTTTGCACACTTCTCGTAAGCCACTGCATGTGCTAAAGTGTGGACATATACTGCACTCCAAATGTCACGAAGACTCACAGGCTGAAAACTGCACTGTGTGCCAAGTAGAAGCCCAATAATTCATATATTGTTTTTTGTGTTAAGTATATAAGATTGTAAAGTCTTCAATGTTTAACTAAAATTTGTTTTTGGAGTGTTTAAATATAATGTTTAGTAACCTACTTATTTAACATTTATTAACCTTCCTGCCAAAGGTCCACTGTGGTAGAACCAGTACTTGGATTTTAAGACCCATTTTTTCGCTGACTGTTTACACACTCTATTGTGTTATTTCCCCATTTCTAACCATTTTCGAAAAAATGATAAGTAGGTAAATGTTATGAAGCTCGATCCAGAAGACCAGCCATCAATTGCAGTACGCAGTAGAGGTGGGGGGATATGGCGTTAGTGGGAGCCGATGCTTCAGCTTTGACATCAAAAAGCTGAGCTTGCACAACAATGTTTCTAATACGTTATACGTGCAATTTTGATAAGGTTTCAACTTGCTATTTATCGTAGAGAAAACACTGTGAGGACGTTGAAATGATAACCGAAACGAGGCGACCCTAAATAACTCGTTCCAAAGAACACGAAAGTAGGATTTGCAGATAGATCAACTATTAGAGCCAATTCATACCTCTCCATGCTCAAATGGAAAGTTGACAGGAATTGGGAACTAGCAAATTCAATAGAGAACTTGCACATGTCTTGAATATTAATAAATCTGGTATATAATGTAAGTAACAAGTTTATAAAGAGCTGTTATTAATTATTTCAATTTAAAACTTTATATTTATTGAGATATTAAGGGTTGAAAATTTAAGAAGGGGAACAGCACATCACGTGCGCGGATACACTCCAACGGTTGGTCCACGTCACACGATCTTAAATGTCACAAATCAGCTGGCGCGAAGCCACAGTATACGTCATTCGTAAGACGGCGAAAACTGTCGAAACCATTATAACGTCGAGAAGTACTACTTTTCATCGCGCGCCTGTGTTTATACAGGCTACAGGCAAGCCATGAAAAGTAATTTCTCCGCCAAATAAAATATGCTATTTTTTCTTCAAACTTCCGCAAATTTACCCAAAACATTTATTTTTAAATGGTTTTAAGGGATATTATTAGCGGCGTTCGTTAATTATTTACAATGGAATCAGGTTATATAAAAGCACAATCCGATAATTTGCCAAAATGTTATCTAATCGAATAAAATGTTGAGCATTTTACATGTCTCTCTACGCATAATTTTACACCATAAATTTCGTAACTTTTCTATGGCGTAAACATATTTTATCTGGCGTTTTAACTGTTGTATTTGTACACAAAAGTATCACACAGTATTTGTAAGGCATTTTTCTAACAGAGCGACAAGGCTAGTAACTACAATGGCTAAAAACAATATCGTTCCAATGCATTTTCTTTACGCGCTTGACAAATTGAGTCGTGTGACGTCACGCCCAAAAGCGCGCGTTCTAGCAGCGTTTCGGCGTAAATTCAAATCGTTAAATTCAATCAAAATTTTCACCAGTTTTTTGGAAGCTCATATGGGAATGTCATATATCAAAATTTTTGTAATTTTTTGTACTTTTTTTTAATGCAATAAACAAAAACACGTGCAAGTTCTCTATTATTTAAATGAAAATTAAATGGGCCGTGATGAAATTCCAGCCTTTTAAATCTTTGAAGAAAAGTTGAATTTTCGCAGAAGTATTGTACTAATAGGGATCTCTGCCTTTACCTTCCATGCCAAGGACAATCTTGCACTAAGGTCTATGTCTTTAGCTTAGAAAGAAGGAAATGTAATATTCATACCAAAACCAGAACGCGAGTCATACGACCAGTCCATATCTTTCGGACAGCATAACACAAAACAGTGGCATACACACATAACTGTTATAGTCTGGATAACTTTTGGGCTGCACTGATAGGAGAAGATTATATGATAAAGAACCTCTCTGATACCATTTACAAGAAAATGTCACAATGATTATAGTCGCTTGGGGTGCGAATTAGAAAAGATGCTCAAAATTGATGGAAGCCGTCTATTACCTATACGAATAGCTCTGTTGCAAAAGAGGGAGTGGGAATCGGCATCTCTGCCACAATAAGAGGCTTTTAATAGTAACTGACTTTAGAAACAGCATGAAAGGCTTTTGGAGACGCCAAAGGCGAGCTTTAGCCTGATGCTGGAGTTCGCCCAAAACCTTAGCACCAGCTAACAATATACAATAAAATAAAGCTAATATAAGTAGGTACTAGGGTGTATTGCGTTATAAGAAGTAACAATGTAACATGAAGTTCCACCTAGCCTTGTGCTGGGCCTGGTTGTCTTGAGTTATCAAGTTGTTTACGGTTGATACTGTAAGTAGAAGAGTCGGCTCTGGACCAAAACCCGGGCTAACTTAAGTTTAAGCTTTCTGATTGCCTTTGGTTCCAGCATGGCCTATAACATAACCCATACGAGCAGAGCAGCTCGAAGACCACCTGCCCTTCGATTCCTTGTGAAGAGAACTGCGGGACTAAAGTACCTTAAGTCCTCCCTAGGGAAAAAAGGGACATGGCCTACCGCAAATGAATGATGAGCCAATCACAAACCAGTGTTTTTATTTTACTAAATGTCAAACGTCAAAGTTAGATGAATACGCAGCGTATTACATCAGGTCCAGAAAGTTAGCCACCGATATGAAGCACAAATGACGTCACCGTGCGAAGTTCTTAGTGCTTCACATCAGAACCCGGCCACACCTACGGTTCGGGGATAATCCAGCCTCAAAGTCAGAGGTTGGAAGTTAGCCACCACTTTTTCATTATTGAAGCACAAAGTAGTGAACATGCTTCGATAGCATTTGTGCTTCACACCAGAACCCAGCTACACCTACGGTTCGGGAGACATATAGCCCCAAAGTCAGAGACTGGAAGTTAGCTACAGCATTGCTTGTTAGTGAAGCACAAATGTCGTGATGGGGCTGAATCCTTAGTGCTTCGTTAATATTCATTTGCGCTTAACACCAGAACCCAGCCACACTTGCGGTTCGGGGTTCGGGAGATGTATAGCCCCTATTGTATATTATGTTGGCACAACTGATTGGTGGTGCGCGTAAGGCATTCGATGAACGAGCACGGATTTCATAAATGTATATTTAGTTTATTATTGAAACTTGAATAAAAAATCAAAACAAATATTGATTTATTTGTTAAAATAAACATTATAATAGTCCCAAAGTCAGAGTGTGGAAGTTATGGTCACAGCATTTCTGGTTATTGAAGCATAGATGTCGCGACCGTGCAGCATCCCACGGGATTCGTAATACTTCACACCAGAACCTAGTCACGTAGAGGGTTCAAAACATAGGAGCTCAAATGCTATGGTTGGAAGCTGGTCACAGCTTGTGTTGTTATTGACATTTAATATGGCGAGGAACATGGAAGATATTGAGTATCATGAAAACAGAGACACGAACAACGAGTGTGCCTGGGTTCTGGTGTGAAGCACAAATGAATATTAACGAAGCACTAAGGATTCAGTCCCATCACGACATTTGTGCTTCAATAACAAGAAATGCTGTGGCTAACTTCCAGCCTCTGAGTTTGGGGCTATATATCTCCCGAACCGTAGGTGTGGCTGGGTTCTGGCGTGAAGCGTAAATTAATACTATCGAAGCACTAAGAATTCTGCCCGGTCACGACATTTGTGCTTCAATAATAAAAAAGTTGTGGCTAACTTCCAACCTCTTACTTTGAGGCTGGATATCTCCGGAATCGTAGGTGAGGCAAGGTTCTGATGTGAAGCACAATGAACACTAAGGACTTTGCACGGTGACGTCATTTGTCCTTCATATCCCCACACAGCACAAGTACGATCGTTGAACGTTTGTAGAATATCCGTCAAGAATATTAGTACATTCCCAGAATACCCCATAGTGCCTTTAATATTTATTTTAGGACAAAAGGTCAAGAGACATTTCTTATTCAGATGTTCCTTGTTTACAACCTAAAAATATTTTGAGGCCCGCACTGCTCTCCGTTTCGTCTGTACAGGATCGTACACTATTATTTTAAATGGAACACTCTATAGATTTTTAAATTTTTGAAATCCATATTCAATTCTAGACCAAGTTTGTTTGACCATTCACCTACTTAAGTCGACTCATTTAGGAGAAAATAAATGTTTTTTAAAAGTTGCCCCAAAATTAACATTCAGTAAAAAAATCATAACTATTCGATCATTGGCAGCAAAGCAACAAAATTGGAGATTATCATAAACAAAAGAGCGTTATATTTCTCGATGTGCTGATTTTGAACGAAATTTGTTGCAAAAGGGCCATACTGAATTTTTTCTAACGACTACAGAAGAAATGCCAAAAGTCGACTATTTTTAATGGAACACCCTGTATAATTTTTCATGAATGAAAGGCTTTTTAACTTAGTTTTGACGTTTGTTAAATATGTCCTATATCTAAAGGTAGTAGTTTCCGAGATAATAACTTTAGTTTGAATTATTTTGTTTTTTCACCCAATTCTTAAAATAAAATTAGAGGAACCAACAAACAATAACAATATTTGTATCAGATAATCGTTAAAGAAATTATAAGGTGTTTTCCTTTTGGACAGCCATAGGGTACGCTAGTCAAAGTCACAATTATCAGTGATTGAAGTGCCTTGCGTCATAAGACATTTCTGTCTCAGGTTAATAAGAAACTTAAATAAAGCTTTTAAAACGAATAGGGTTATTGAGAACTGAGTCAAATTATATTTATAAAACGAATGGTGTGATATTGACAGGGCTGACTTAAGTCAACTACAATGTGCAAAAAGAAAACACCAGCCAACCCCGGTTTCGGTTATAATAAAACAATAGGTTCCGGTACCGGTACCTGTATAAAACGAATTACCTAAAGTAATGTTATATAAATAAAAGTTTATTGGTACCAAAGTTTTTCAGTTTGAATCATGCAAGGATATTTATTGTATTTGTATGATTATGTAAGTACATCTGTGAGAATAATTATTGTTGTTTTATTATGTTCTTGTTCAATTATAAATAGCACGTGTAAAGGAAATGATTTAATTATATTATTTAATATGGACTTACATTTAAAGTTGTTTTTCACTTATAACGTACATTTCTGACCTTCACAGGTAGCGCTGACACTAATGCTAACATAAATAGTGCCAACCACACAATTGTGTTATACTTGAACTACTTCACGATTTAAAATTAGTTCACATGCACGGTATGTTTACTTAATACTTCCCTAAATTTCGTTTTTGTAATAAAAAAAATAATTTTTTTTTGTAGTCATACTACAGGGGTTTTTCTATGTACTACAGTAACAATTATTCTTGGCTTCTAGTAGAGTTTCTGTAAAAAGTTTGATAAATAGAAGAATTAATATCTATCTAACTAAAAAATCGAGATGGACTCTGATGATAACTCTTCTTCATCTCCACTAGGACCACCAAAAGAACCTCCACCAAGCCTTCCACCACCACTACCTGCAGTATGTGATATCTTCTTAAATGTTGAAGGGTTGAGCAGGGATTAAATGAAAGTTGTACATCTTTTCCAAGTGCGAACAGTATTTGAATGGCTTGATTTATACATAAATGTGCATTACCTGCTCAAGCCTGTACATATCTAGGTACGTCTTCGAATTAATTTAATAATTTGTTCTGCAGAGACCCCCGAAAATAAATCCGCAACCAACAAAACACGACAACTTCGAAGATACAGAAATCGAGGGGGACGATGAAATATCACAACAAATGACAGCATCCTACAGTGAAATATCTTTTAAATCAGAACTAAGCCCCGACGATAACGATTTATCCTTATCGTTAAGTATCGATCCCCTACCTTCTGCCGACGAAATGTTAAAAAGGCCTAAGACATTACCATGCGATCGTAATAACCATCCCACACATTTTCATCCATTAAATTTGGAAGGCACCGTACATTTCGAAGGAAACATGACACACTTTGTAACCGAAGATTTAGAGTATAAAATTAAATTGTCGAGTCCCGTTAATAAAAAAGGAGGTAAGTCCGCTACAGAAATTTAACGATGTAACTTTCAGTGCAGATACGCCACCGCTTCCGGGAAATTCCAAGATAGCCACACCTAATACATTGTATCGACAGTTACTCGTACCGCAAATGGGTTTGTTCGATACCGGATTACTAAACGATCTCGAATCGGAAGCGCAACGTATGGCAACATCTATAGATAATCTAACTGAGAATTTATGCGGTATTCTACACTCGGTACGTAATATGGTGGAGAAACCATACTCACATCGCTTTCATTTTAGATATCGTCAATTACTGCGGATAATGTCGACGTTTATAAGGATGCCGTATCGAAAATGTCAGATACAATGGATGCTAACATTAAAGTTTGTTAAGCGTAATTGTTTTGTTGTCGAGTTAATGAATTCTTTGCAGAGTATGTACACTATGATGGCGAAAGCAGAGGAGGTCACACAAGCTATGAAAACTGTACAAAATCATTCCGTTCGAATGTATCCTTTTTATTGTAATTTCTGGTTCTCCTTTCTATCATTATTATTAGCCCATTTCTTCCAAATCTTCTGGATTCCAGATATTGCCTTCTTCTCTTCTATAGATCTTCCTCTTTCTTGGTCTCCCTTTCTTCATTCATAACTTTATTTGTTTAAAATTGTTAAATTTTGTACAAATCATTCTTATCCAGCAGAATATAATACCAAAAACAAAAAAGAGGATATACGTATAAATATTCCAAATGATTCTTATCTACACAACATAATACAAAAGCATGATAAACATAAACACGGTATGCTGATGCGCACCGGCTGACACGTCATCTGCGAAGGAAAATTGCAAACTCACGTATACTATTTATAAAGCATGCAAATTGTGGACGTAAAGTGGGAAATTGTGAAGATTTAGCTTGAGCAATTACATTTATTTCTACATCCATATACCTACCGAATTATATAACAATAATGTCACTGCAGTAAAATATAGACCGTTTCTGGTTTTTTCGATATATCACGTTAAGGGTTGACTTTTGAGAAATTTTCATACCGACATAAAATGCTCAAAAGATAATTTTCTATAATATTTATTCACATGTTTTTCCTCGTAAGTTACAAATAAAAGAGATACGAGCGATTTCATACTTAAGGGTTGCTTACTTTCAGAAATATCGAAATAACTTGTTAAGGGTTGCTTTCTGTGAAAATATTATATATATCTAAAATATTGATCATATTAATATCTATATCTTTTACTTGAATCATTTTTCTGAGAAACGATAAACAAGAAAACTATGACCGATTTTGTAATGAAACTGCAAAAGCAGTTTTTTCCATATATCTCGATAAGGGTTGATATTTGTGAAAATTTTATTCTTATATAAAATGTTCCTTATAGGAATTCCTAAAACTTTTATTAATATATTTTTTTCAAAAAGTTGTAAACAAAGGAGTTATCGTTATTTAGATGTACCGCTACGACTACACCGAACGCCGTCACTTCTCGGGTGACGTCATGCGCTAAGCGAACGCCTTTGATACAAATAATCAGCATACCGTGTTTATGTGTATCGTGTACAAAAGCAAAAGATCCTAAATAACATAATATACCTAACCCCCTCCCTTCTTCCTTAATCTAGCACATAGTTCTTAACAGGATCACCCTGTTCCCCTCTGTAGGTGAAACTCTCTCCTCATCCTCCTTTTTTTTGGGACCATTGCATATGTGGTAGTTTTTATTTTGTGGTTATTTCTCTTAGAGATTCCACTTTTAATAAAATCCGTCTTACTCTGTCTAGTCATGTTTTCCCACAAGTTCATTTCCACGCCATTGTTTTGTTTCTCTTTCACTGTGGTTCACCACAATTGGTACCGCTGTTCATTTACATACTTGAGTGTTACTCAATGTGAAAGTGATAAAGCGTAGGAGTAAAGATGGAGAAAGGAAGAGGTAGAAAGTGTGGGAGAAGTTAAATATCTGGGATACCTGATGACGTATGACAATAAGGAGGACGCCCATGTGAAGAAATTAGGAAAGAAAGAGAATAAAATGTTAGGGCAGATATGGGGGGTGGGGGGAGGGGGGTAAGGACGTTAGGAGGCGGGGATGGCTATTGGAAAAGTTAGTAAAGAGTGTAATGATGTATGGGGCGAAATTATGGGAGTGGAAGGTGCTAGAAAGGTATTGGAGGTGGTTATTGGTATTAGAGAAGGAGACTCTGGGGTACATTGTGTTTGAGGAGGTGAAAGCAGAAAACATGTAAGTGTAGACAAGGAAAATTGGGATGAAGTATGAGAAGAGCCTAGAGGGGGAGGGAGGAGGGGGTCTGCTGCAATGCTACTGGGATGAGGTAAAGATAAAACAAATAAAGTATCGTTAGGAAGATGGGCGGAAATACTACGAAAGGGGCGATATGCCGGGGGAGGGGGGGGGATACCAAAAGGAAGGAGATAGTAAAGAGGGACAGACATGCGATGATGCAAAAATATGAGATGGGTATAACGGCGGGAAATATAGAGAAATGGTTTCAGCATGAAGGAAGAAGAGCTGATTGGGAGGTATAGATACGGAAATGTGAAAAAGGACAGCAACTACTGGTGGGAGGATGGGCAAAGAATGTGTAGACTATGTGGGGAAGGTGGGGAAAATGTTGGGCATATGTTAAATGGGAGAGAGGACGGAAGGAGATTCTAAATGAGGGCGGAGAAGGGTTAGGGTGGATGGTGGAGAGAAGAAAGAAATGGAAATGGGGTGGAAAGTTATTAAGTGGGATATGTATGGGGGTGGGGGTTTCTTTGTTAAATTGTTGCTTTGGGTAGTTAATTTTAATTTAGTGGGATTGATTAAAGTATCGTTTGTGAATTTTCTTATTTAAACAAAAGAGTGTAATGAAATGGTATAAATGGGAGGATTAGTAAAATAATCTATGAAATAAAAGTACAAGCTGCGGAAGACCGAGAAAGGTATGGATAAAATGGAATAGTGAAGAAATAGAAAAGAGGAACGAAATGGGAAAAAGTAAAAGAATGACATGAAAAATATGCAGAAATGAATAACCAACAAGGCACCTATCCCTAAAAAGGTTTAACATTAAGAAGAAGGGATACTGTATTTGCTCTCTTGGATCTATTTGCAATTTCTGTACCTATCTTCCCAACATGTTAATCTATTGTTTCTTCTGGTGTTCTTTTCATATTCATGATCATATATTTACTTTTTTCTTCATTATCATTCTCATATTTTCCATATTCTCTCATACATCAATTTCCTTTATTTGTATTGTTTCTAAGCCTGGCATTCCAGTCTCCCATTTACTATTTTATTCTCATTTGTGTTCCTTATCCTGCAATGTCTTGTAGAAATCTACCATCGTTCTTCCTCGATTTCTTCAATTGATTTAAATTTATCCTTAACATAGAACACAGAAAGGAAATAAGACGCTTGGTTGATATTTTTGAAAGTTTTATATAATTTTAACTTGCACCAAAGGAAATATAGGTACCTACCTAATACATTTACGCTTATAAAAATCTGTATCTTTTTTTCAATTATATTTACAAAAAAATCTCACCTTATTGTTGCTAAATTGAGTGTATATAATAAATAAAGAACTATATCTCAATGTCACATCTCTGATGTATTGGTACAATATCTATGTGCACATTCAATAGAGCCAGTGTAGTAGTGTTTTGGGAGTTTTTCCTATCAATATACATTGTATAACTCATACTGTTTATTCGTCAGCATTTCTCTTTTTATTAGTAGGTATGTGGTGTGGTGTACTCTCATAATTTATTATTATTTCTTATGTATCCTGCTTCTTTAAAAATGTTGAAAGATACTTCTATAGATTACTAACACAAGGTTCCATTGTAGAGCACCAACATTGAACTAATACACCCACACACACCGTGAATCATAACAGAAAATACATGTACATTGCCTACATAACACCAATGTACGTCACACATATACAACTGGAAAAGTTAAGCTTAGAGAACATACATAATTTTTGATTTCAGCACCTATACACAACAAATAATGTAATCACACCACACTTGACGCCATCATTATTTACACAGGGAATCATATACAGGATCCTTTTAAATATTGATGTAAAAGCTGACATTGATAACAAAAAAGCACTTGATTCAGTATCTCATGGTTACAACATTATCAAAGCTGTTAACACATATCAGGTCTTATTTATTCCGTAGATCGATACATACTTACATCACGTATAGACAAACACACACACTAAACACCGAATAAATCATTCACCTGTCTCAACAGTAAGACTTTACCTTCCTCGTTAACGAGGAGGTAGAAGCTTAACAGACATAGCCTTCTTACACCAACAACATAAATACTACACAAACTACGAGAATACTTTTGTAACAAATCACACATTTCAACACTACACAAAACAGTCACACTTGTTGACAAATCTTACACACCTTAATCATGAGTAATAGAAACATCACACCACCAATGAGCAATAAGAGAAACAAACAGCTTTAATGGCATAAACAGTGAACTGAAAGTACAACCTAAATTAAATGGGACGATGAAATAAACCAAAGCTCACAGAGCAGATTGATGGATCGAAAAAGAAATGATACTCACGAATAAAAATTAACAGAAAGAGTGGTATATAAATAATTAAGAAACAAGCAACAATTGAACACGAAATTGAAACATGAATACATATGTACCTCACAGTGCCGGTTTATACATTACGCACACTACGCACGTGCGTAGGGCCCGGACGTGCGCAGGGCCCGGACAAATCTAAAGTTTTAAGTTTATTAATTATAGGTATCAATCAATGCATTTAATATTAAGGAATTAAGGTGTATTTATTTCACTCACCACTTCCCTTCAGAATAAATACTGTAAGATACAACAACCTTAAATAACACGAAAGTTAAAATCTCAAAAGAAGGTATAATAATAAGAAGACACCTTTTAACACGTCTAAGACTAAAATTTATTGGTCATATATTTTAAAAGAGTTTATTGCAGATTGAACATTTCCTCATCCCTTTCTAAGTAAATAACCTTTGTACTTAATTATGCCGGCACAAGAGGGGTTAGTGAATCAGGAGCGTAACTCTCATGGTAACTATCAGCCCCGCGGAACCCGGGCCTGTGATCTATGGGACCCGGATGTTACGGCACTAATATTTGTATTTTCGTAAACATTCCTCTTAAATTGCTGAAAACATATTTAAAAAAAATTGCAAAATGTAAATTTTATTTTCCAGCAAGTTAACAATAATGTGAAACATTCCAATTATGGAACAAAATTCTTATTGCCATAATTTCCGGCCTACACTTCGTTTATGTGCGGTGTTGTTTGTACTCGTACCAACCATAAATAAACACAGATGCGCCGTATTTATTGTATTGTAAGCTTCTTGAGAATTCAGACTTACCGTTTTCATGTTATGAAGCTAGTTAAAATATACTAGTCTGAATGATTCTCATTTTTATCGTCTCAAAAATAACGGAGGTAGAGAAAAAAAAATAGATTGGCTTGTATCAAATTTGAAGTTTTGCTATGTATGCAAATTGTTGTGAGGGTGGGTGGTGATGGTGGGGGGCCCAATGTTACTTAGTGCGTACTATTAAATGAGATGTAAAACCGGCACTGGTACCTCATATTCTGAGCAAGATAAACATGATAATTTTAACACTGTATGAATTACATTTACTTGTATCAGAGCAGTATAATAACAACCATTAAATTAAATAAACAACACATAGGAGATTCACAAACAAAACTGAAATAGTAAAAACAATAACATGATTTTCCAAAGAAAGTTTATCAAAACACTAGGCAAAATAATACAATGATGTAGAAACACCCATTGAATCGCTATACTTAACAAAACTCAAAGAATAAAATCATTTTGCAAAAACTAGAGTTCAACCTGCTATCCACCAAAAACATACAGTAATGCTGCTCTCAAGCCAACATTAGCAGCAACATGTTATACTTACAAGATCATCAACCAAATTACATTAAAATACAAGATAAAAATTATACACAAAAAACCCAACAAACTATTAGAGGAATAACATCCATCATAACAAACAAAATAGGCCAACACATACATTTTTGACACCGCAAGCTACCTGCTAAAAAAAGGAAAATACGACATGAAACAATGAAATACTTCAACGAATCTAAGATCAGAACAATCAAAACACAAACAACGACCTACAACAGAGTAGAATAAGTGTTCGAAACCATTGTTAGATGTGCAAAGTCACTCATTACATACTCCTGCATTTAGAATAGCTAAATGGTCAAACATAGAAATGGAGGAACTTGATAGCCTAAACAGAAAACAGTTCAAAATACAGAAAAAACTACATCCCAAATCATGGATTTAGTAGATTACAATTAGCAGAAGTGATGGATTACATACAAAGCAACATATCTCTACACCCATACCACAAGTGGACAAACAAATATATTATGTATATTTTACATAAAACTTATTATACATATACATACTTAGAAAATCTCTCCAATTGATGACGGTTTTTTCGATATACATAGTAGGCAATACGGGTGAGGGAAGATGCGTGTGCTCTGACATACGCCGACGATATTGTTGTGCTAGCAAAACGGAGAGAGAGATGGCGAGGGTGGTGAAGGATTTCTTGGAAACAAGAGAGCTACAGATAAGTGTGGAAAAAGCAAAGATGATAGTGTTTTAGAAAGGTGGGGGGAGGAAGCGATTGAGAGTGTAGAAGAGATAAAATTACCATCTAAGGTATGGCAAAACAAAGAAGGGGCACAGAAATAGAATTGGTACAATGTACGAGGAGAAAATGAGAGTAAAAGGAGGAAAATGACAAAAGCAATAGAAGGTAGTGATCGGTGCAAAACTAGAAAGAGACCAAGAGTGCTCATTAAAACAAAAAAAAAGAAAAATAATATCACTTTCAGTCTAAAAGAATATATTGTTCTGATTTATTTATCCTTACAATAACTTTTATTTATTAATACATAAGTACTTAACAATGATAGCTAGTTATTGCAATGAAATTTCAGATGAATTACATGTTGCAAACTGTACATTTGCTAAAGTTACTCTTTTTTAACATTTCGTGGCACTCAATGTGCAAAAGATGTCCACATTTTGGTACGTGAAGTTCTTTGCGTGATGCATGTAATCCTTCTCCACAGAATGGACAGTTTCCCTCTGCACAATTTTCGATGCACTAAAAAAAAACCATATGGGAGAGATAAACTTTGTATTTTATTGTGAAATAGGTCTATACCTTGTGATTATTCTTCAATCTATGTGAGAAGCACATATTACACGTTTTGCAATGGAAATAGTTTTCTCTACCTCCAATTCTACATAAACCGCATTGGAAACAGTGAAATTGTCCTTTAAGATTATTATCAAATATGAAACAATGAAGACACGAATACTACAAAGAAAAGGAAACAGTGCACTGAAATTAGTACAATCAAATATTATAGTACCGTTCCAAACAGTGTTCCGCAACTATCACATTTACTATTCGGAGTTTGAACATTTTGTTACAAACCACACAAATTAATTCCTTGATGATATGTCTGTTTAAGGTATGATTTTCATTCTCATCATGACATATGTGACATGGATAAGGTTTTGTACAACAAGGTGTCTGTAAGAAACACAAATATAGTAAAGATTAAATTTTAAAGATACACAATATATGATTATATCTACCAAAATTTTACAAAATCGTTTGTAGTGTTCGCAACGTGCTGATGCTGATGCCATTTCAATTATATCTTACAGTCACTGCTTGCAGTTTAACAACGATGCAATAATTTTAAATACCTACTTAGTACACTTTGCTGTCACAAATATTTTCAGCGCCATCTGTTTTTATCGCAGAATAAAACTATGGCGAACTAAAGCAAAAGTGTTCTAAGAGAGTAGTCCAGTAATAATAGGGGAAGTAAGTCATGTAGGTACATAGGTAATTATGAAAAAACGCACCGTTTTTGAGTTTTTCGCCCTCCAAAGTTGAAGATTCCCAAAAAACCCTTTCCCGCTCTCGTTTTTCATCAAATTTCTTCTTCTAACTGCTCATAGTCCAAGAGCTGGCTTTGCTGCCTGAGCGGAACTTGTGCAGAAATTCGCCATGTCCTCTCTCCTGAATATTTTTTGGATACGAACTGTACCCATCGAGTAACAGCTTCACATTACGTGACATTACTCTTAAAATGTAGCTTTTATATATTTGGCGGTTGAATCGGATCACCTGGATCACCAGCTATTTGGTGATCGTGCCAAGTAAACAATAAAGTTTTGGAAGTTGTGAAAACAACTAACATTTCTATTTACAAATATGTACAAAGTCTTAACAGCGCGGAATGCGGTCACAATAATATAAACTATGTAGAAGTAATTAAACGTTCTGTAAAAAATGTTTTTTTTTTTAATTTACCAGTAGGTAAACGACGAAAGTTAATGGAAAAGTTGAAGAGGAGGTAATTGGTCGTCCATTGGTGAACAAATATGTGTTCCATTTGAAAAAACCGGAAAAAAATCGTTGGAAAAATTGAGAGTTCAAAATTATTTTTTTACCATCCTATACAATATAAAAATTCAAAACTTAGTAAAAAAAATTCTGGCAAGTTGCCACGAGACTTCCCTCGTATTAGTACCTTTTTCAAAAAATAGGTATACCACAATATATATTGCTGAATTCATAAAAAAATTCTCTTTTAAACTACATAAAAAAACTGCAACTTTATCTTATAAAAAAAATGATTGCCGCCATTTTAGCTTATACCGGAAGTGACGTCATCAAAGGTAATATCAGCATTTTCGTCCTTGGCCCGAATGCAATCCATTGGCGAAAACCGCATTTCGATAACTTTAATAGTTTCTGAGTATCGAGCGTTGCAGTCATTTTTTAAAAATTATTTTTTTTAACACTTTTTTCAAAAAATAAGTATAGCACAATATATATTGCTGAATTCAGAAAAAAATACTCTTTTAAACTACATAAAAAAAACTGCAACTTCATCTTATAAAAAAAACGAGTGCCGCCATTTTAGCTTATACCGGAAGTGACGTCATCAAAGGTAATATCAGCATTTTCGTCCTTGGCCAGAATGCAATCGATTGGCGAAAACCGCATCTCGATAACTTTAATAGTTTCTGAGTTTAGACCGTTGCAAGGAATGTGTACGGACAGACTACAGACTACAGACTACAGACGACAGACGGAAAATTTTTTTTTTCATATTTTGAATCTACGTATTCAGAAACGCAAAGATATGTAAAAATTTCCATAGGTCAAATTTTTTTTTTTGGAACACTAATACAATACTTCCCTTTTACTTCGTACTCGGGAAGTAAAAAAGTTGTGTCTTTTAGCTTTCTAAATTTGTAAATTTCAAAATTTCACCATTAAATCTGAGATGGTGGTGAATTCTTAAAGAGGGGTATGTTTTGCCCATATTTGCCGAAAAAAATAGTTTTTCTCCGGAACAAGTGGAGGAGTAAAAGATATATTTAAGGGCAATATAACAGTGACTACTGAGGTTCTAAAATGTAAAAAAAGTTAGGTCATTTCATTTGAAAAAAAGTAAGTCGTTTGTCTACCTTAGTGTTGGAACACCCTGTATATATGAAAATAATTTTAAAATATTTCCTTTTGATCACCATTAAATTTGTAAGTTTTATATAATAAAGTTATAGAACAACGACAGTTGGGGCGTTATTTCAGCTTTTTAACTGGGGTGTTAAGACTTACCGGGTGGCCTGGGGTTGAAAAGGGGAATCCAAAGGTCCTCCCCGGGAAAAATCTTAAAAAGTGGTTTTAAATTTGTTAGGTTTTGAAGCTTTTTCAAATTATTTTTACATCAAGTTATGAACCAAACCACATGTACAATAATTACTTATCGTTCACACACGCAAGGGCGTCGCCAGCCGGTAAGCTAGGGGGGGGGGGGGGGGGGCACCATAAAAGAACTGAAGAGAAAAATGAAAAAAGAAAAGTTTTAATAAAAAATTAGAAAACGAACAAAATCTATAACTATATAAAATCAATTGAAACATAATCTTCTAGGGTTCTTTGCGAATTCGATAGTCACTTTGTTGACGAAATCGTTGAAGTTTTTGAAAATGTGTTGCCTGTGTGTACACTCATCATTGCGAGTCGAGCTTCAGACATGGTGCTCCTCAACCAGGTTTTGATTCTCCTAAGGCTACTAAATGGCCTTTTAACTGTACAAGTCGTACAAGGTAAAGCAACAAGGATCTTCAAAAGCCTTCTTAATTTCAGGAAAAAATCTTCAGTTTCCTTGAGGATTTCCACAACACTCACACTCAGTTTGATCGATTCTGGTTTTTTCTCCCATATTTTTTTCCAAAGCTCTATCTCATTTTTGATATTTGTAAGACCGTAAAATTTTTGAATTCCTCGCAAGCTTCTTCAAGTTCTTCCAAAGAAATGTTTTTCATTTGCGCAGGATGTAGTTTTGTTAAAGTAAATGATGGTCCATTTTCTTCAGAAAACCTGATTTCTAGGTAATTTATAATTGAGTCCAAATAAGGAATTGTTATGGACCTGCGCCAGAATTCTGAGGGGCTTTTTGCCGGGTGGTTGCTACGGTTTTGTTGTCTTTTAGCAGTACGGGGTATTGATTTCATATCTTCCGCCAATCCAATTTTTTCCGCAATAGCAGGAGTAGCATCTTTGAAAATTTCATCTGTTACTTTTTCGGGGTTTTTACGGTGGTTTCTGATTAGTTTTAAAATACGACCAATATGCTGAGATGCCTGAACCGCATCCAAGGAGACTGATTGGAGCACGTTTACTGTGGGTTCTAAAAGAGCGGAATATTTGGCTATCAATACAAGGCTAAAAATAAACGAAACTTTGGAAGCTGCAGCATGAAGCTGATACGCATGTTTCCTTGTCGCATTATTGCCATCTCGAGACAGGGTTTCTAGTGCCTCCAATATAGCACAAAAATTCTCTTTAAAAACTCTGATGCTCTTGTATTTCTCGCTCCACGTTGTTTCGCTCAAAGTGAGCGTTATCGTTTCGTTAACCTCGGGGGGGGCAGCTGCCCTCCCCTGCCCCTCTCTGGCGACGTCCTTGCACACACGACGATTAGGTATAGACATATTTATTAGTTATTGCAACTTAGTTTTTACCAAAAAAGAAAGACCATTTAAAGTCTCGAACTTACCTTTTTTTATCGCAGCATTTTGTTTTCTTCAAACTGTGTATTAGCGAAGGATGTCGTATAGTTGAAAAGATATAAAGAGTCTATCGTTATTATTTCATTCTTTTTCATCGGTATAACAAATGACATCGCTCTGCCAGCGTTTCTCAATTCATCATGTTCAGTTAACGACCTCGTCAACACCTATGATAAAATTATCTTCTGATGAGCAATCATTAACTGTCTACAAGAGGAACTGAAAAATAGATAGCTGATGGCCTAGAGTTACCACTTATTCCTAATTTACAATCCAATTGGGATAATGTAAAAATTGAATCCATTTCATTCTGTGATCAAAAAGATCAGGCTCGACTGATTGCAGCCCAGAAACCTGAATCCAATGGTTGTCTGACGCTCCTTCCTTCCCGATCTTTAGGAACAATGTTGGATAACAATTCTTTCCGTATCCCATTAGGCCTTTGGTTTGGCCTCAATATCTGCTCGCCTCATAAATTTCAATGTGGACAGAAAGTAAATACTGATGGAATACACGGGTTAAGTTGTGAGCATAGGAAGACATTCACGTCATAGCGAATTAAATAATATTGTGTATCGTGCCCTTCAAACTGCTAAATTTCCTTAGATATTGGAGCCACCTTTCGTGACGATGGAAAGAGAGATGGTATGTCATTAGTCCCTTGGTCTAAAGGTCAACATCTCATATGGGACTCAACCTGTTTAGATTCTCTAACCCATCTTATCTTGGTTCTTCTAGCTTATCTAGTAGATCTGTTTGGGAGCCAAACGAAAGACAGAAAAATACAAAAGGTCTAATTGCTTCATATTTTTTCATATTATTATTATTATTAAAATTATTTATCTATTTTTATAACATAAGGGTTTAGTTTTGGTCGATAAAGGTTCTAAGAGCAGCAACGTGGGAATACACGCCGGGGTAATTTGGATCAGCACACCCGTAGCCCCAAGACACAATTCCAACTTGCTTGCCATCAACTACAAGTGGGCCGCCTCCATCTTTTTCACAAGAATCCTTTCCTGGACTTGCGAAGCAAATCATGGTGTCGGTGATGGCACCATTGTAACTATTGTTACATTCCATTCTGTCAACTTCTTCTACCTCAACTGCTCGTAGTTCATTTTGAAGGAATGTTCCCGGCATAAGTAAACCCCATCCGGTACAAACGGCTTTGCGATTACCTTCTACAGCATCGGCTTCAACCATTTTGATGGGTTTAGCAATGTCAGATTCCTTGATGTTTTCGGGTAATGTTATAATGCTGACGTCGTAGCTCTTATCGAGTGGATTGAATTTTGGATGTTGTGCAATACTCGCAGCTCGCATTTCAACCCCTTCTGGTGGTGTGTGTGTATTGCTGGAGTGGATTATTATGAAGTTGCTAACTGATCTCCTGAAAAATACTAATTAAGTTTGGAAAGCAACACGCATCAATTGTCTCATACTCGCTGGTACAGTGGGCTGCGGTTAGAACTTTGTTCGGTCCAATGATTGAGCCACCACAAATATGAAAGTACTGATATTTTAATGAGACTTGGTATGGATAGTCTTCAATATTGACAACTTCACCGCCGACAATTCTTCCATCCAGCCTCGGAGCTATACGGAGCCCTGTAATTAAAACCGCAAAAATAGTACCACCATCTTTATGAAAATATAATATGCTTACCCGCTGTCAACGCAACCAAAGCAGAAAGAACTACTAGTGGAAACATGTTTGAATAGATACAATGGCCAATATCTAAGTTTACGGCTATATATACCACGTTCAAGTGGGATGATAAGCTGTAGATATAGATGACGAATTCACTGTACCCTCTTAATTATCTATCTATTTTATATAACTTGGAACGTGTATCGGTGTATGGAATACAACAAATCTTATAGGCAACCCATCCTACAGAATATATATTTTATCTCGTTTATCCGGGCTTGATGGGAACGAGCCTTTTCTGGATAAACGAAATTCCGAATAAGCCAACCAGCGTATAGCGAGAAAAATAATATTAAACGTACAACATGAAATTAAAATGTAAAAAAGTTTAGTACGTAAAGATAAATTAACTGTAAATAACGTAAGTATGCAGGCACACGTAATGTAACATGATACGTCTTCCGGCGCGCCGCTCTAAACAGTACTGTCTCTTGAATCTCTTACCGTAATTTTTTCCTTATTATTTTTTTGCTGATTTTTATAACACCGGATAAACCGGAATTACGGATGAAAGCAGTCCGGATAAACGAGAATTTAGTGTATATATTTCATTAAATGCATTCAAATGCCAACTTTTACCCGATTAGTGTCCTTCTATGACGTCAGATTTTTTCCTGACTAGAGGTAAAAAGCAGTTTTCTGGACGATACCATCTTGATAGGTGGATTTCGATTTTAATCTACCTTGGAAGGCTTGGGAACTGAATTAAATGCCAACAAATTACGCAATATAATTTTTCGTAATATCCGAAGGCACTTGGAACAGCTGCTGGACACTGGACTATTGTGTGGATAACATATAAATAGTTTTAAAATGACATTTTCTGGTTTATGAATATTTTAGAAAGTGTCATGTTGCCAGGTTAACAGATTTTTAGCAAAGGGCATAAAATTCTCTACTGAAGGGTAATTCTTTTACGAGTCCGCAATTATTGAAAACATGTTTGTGTGCAGAGCAGAGGTGCAGTAAAACGGCTAAATTTAATATTCGTCGGTAATTCGTAAAAGAATTATTCTTCAGCAGAGAATTTAATACTGTTTGCTAAAAATGTACCTATGCCAAATTAGTTTCCCGAAAACAGGAATATAAGGACATGAGAGCTTTTTTTCTTTAATTTGGACCACAAATTACACGTAGTTTGTGATTTGGACGAACATGCGGACACAGATTCTATGAGCAACACTGTATATATTTTAAAATACAAATGTTTCTTGGTACAATAAGGGTCGTTTGATTTTCATACATAATATGTTTCCCATTTTATAATATCAACCCCTACGAGATGCAGACATATTACATAACCGTTGTAAAAAAAACTCAAAGAAAGTCTCCACTTAATCGCACTCTCGAAAACGCAACACTCCAACATTCAAAAATAGACTAACCTTGATAACGCTTATCAAGTACGCGTAGAGTGTGATTTAGTACACTAAATATATGATGAGATCACTGTAGTCAACCATTTTTCTTTTCCCTCTAATTTTGTCGTAATGACTGTGACTACAGTATCCCCGTGTGAAAGGAGGCTAATCGTACTTATCTAATCGTTGAGAAAACTTAGCCTAGTTTTGGCCGATAAATGTTCTAAGAGCCTCAGCGACGGCGACGTGGAAATACTAAAAAATAACGTACAAAGTCCCCGACTAGAATCCTTTCCCGAACATGCAAAGTTCATTTCGAACACATCGGTATAGCGATCTAGGACACTTCATTGCCGCCAGCTCATGGCCGCCAACTCTCTACCGCCATTCAGGGGCGAAGTTAGGTGAACAGATCTGGGGGGGGGGGGGGGGGGGGCTCAAGCAACATTGATAATATGAGAAGAAGTATGTATATACATACTTTTAAAATACAATAGATACACAGCCAAATAGTCGCACTTTTAGAACAAACCGTAACTGATAGTTTTGACGCAAAACCTAACCTACATTTAAGAAATGACAACTGTGAAGTGAACTCAGTGAACTCCATTACAGTTCAGCTAGTGAGTGAACTATAATGTGTAATTGCCAACTTAGTGAGAAAGAAAATTAACAATATATGTAAAATAAAATTTATTCCTCACTTATATCAGACGTCATATACCTAATGACATCGCATAAGTGACGTTAAACAATGGTAAGCTTTAAGCAGGGTGATAACACATTCATATTTTTTAGCATAAAATTTCATGCAGTTTATAATTTAATGTTTTAATAATTTTTTATTCATCATGTACCTGACTTTCGATAGTGGAGCAGGAGCACCATTAATAGTATTGATCTCATCCAATGTAAGTACTACCGTCTCCCCTGGTGGGACATTTTACCTTTGTGAAAACTTAGTTAATCTCCCTTTTAGATTTAACGTCTGATGATGGCTACGGCCGAAACAAGTCACGTCTCTTTTCATCCTTAATCATTTAATCTTCGCTTCACGTCGATGTTATATTACCAATTTACCAATCACATACCTATAATAACCGAGACGTGTGTATATGTTTGTGTTGCTGTACACTTTTCCGACAGTCGCCGAATCCTGACGAATGCGGATGTGATATTTTAAAACCAAAGCTATTATAAATTTATAACCTAAAAATTAATGCTACAATTACTTAACCTAAGAATTACAGATGCCCCCCAAACCTTTACCTAAATATTTTTTTCGAAGTAAGTTTTAAACATTTAGTATAAAAGTCTGTCATCTTATTCAAGCGGTATTTGTGTCTAAATATATTTTCTTTGCTTAGAAAATACGTTCAAAGTTTCCTTATGGAGATTACGTGTAAAATAGAATTCGCTATTTGTGCTTATTTTTCGGTAAAAATTTTGTGTAAACATGCAAAGTTTGTCTGTCCGAGGTCCTTAACCCATTTCGAACATTAAAACAATGCCAGAAAGTATTTTCGTGAAAATTTTCAAAATGACAAGTATCGGAAACTTTTTCTCGGTAACATAGAAATTTAATTATTTCAAGTTGAAAAGTTATCCAAATGATGAAAAATGATTCTATTATGCCTCGCGTTTACATTTTCATCGTTAAAATGATGTAAAAAGCAGCAACAGCATTCATCGTAGACTAATTTATGTGTCCCGATACCTTCTTTCGGTAACTTTCGAATTGTACATGTTTGTGTGCTTATTTCGAATTTAGAGATTTTGAACGATGGACGATGTCGTCAGTAACATATAGTCGAATGTTTTCACCGAGAAAAATGTTTTTGTCTACATATTTAACTTAATTAATATTGATGAAAGTAGGTGGCAAGTGTATGGTTACGTTACACTACACTTCTAAATATACAACTTATATTGTAATTAAGAGGAAGTAAAATCCATATTTAATGCTGCACATATGCGTGTAAATGATGCCTTTAGTTAGTGAAAAAAACAAAAATTTGAAACTGTTTAAGGTAGAGAAGGTCTCTCAATAAAACAGATGTTATGCAACGTTAGACCAGCTTCTATTTGTACATTTTATGTTTTATGGTATTTTTAGTTTTACTATAGTTAAAGATGAATGTTAAAACGTTCTCCCTAAGGCCATTCGTATTCCCAAAAAGTTGCCAGTGTCCAAATTGAGTTCTTTTACATTCAAAATTCATTCTAAACTATCCTTATGAAGTTCACACGGAATTTGTTATATTTTCGTTAATTTTTGGGCAAAGACTATGTGCAAAGACGTAATTAACATTGTGAAAGGGCCATTATGTATTTTTGGTCTCAAATCTATTCCAAAAAGTTTGCATTTTACATTTTTTTTAATAATTGGTAAAAATTTACTTTAAGTAGGTAGGAACGAATTCGTATATCTTTACCAAATATCAACCCATTTTTGTGATTTTTACGTCAAATGTAATCCTTTATTTTAGTTACTTTAATAACTTGCTAAATTACAGATACCTACAGGGTCAAAAATCTGAAAAGGTACAAAAACGTAAATTTTTTTTCTTTTTTCAAGCAACTAAGCCAGCTCAACAAGGTGTGATATTTTAAAACAACAGCTATTACAACCTACAATCACAGATACCCCCTCCCCCCAAAGCACGCAAAACGCGAGAATCGCGTGTACCCCCGTTTATTAATAAATAATTTTATGGGGAAGGTTTAGGTTTAGAGTTTCTGTTTCACCTTTAACAAGCTTTAAGACGTCATTATATCGTCAGCAATATGTCGAATGATGTTAACGTTAACCTGTAAAGACGTCAAAAAGACGTAACATTGATTGCTGGGCCGTGCCCCCCCCCCCCCCCCCCCCCCGACTGGCGTCCTACCACAAACGGAAGTTGGTATACGTCATATACGTTTTGTTTATACGTATATGGTATACGTAGCGTGATAGTATGGAGCGTTTCTCTAATTATTGTTGTACAATGGACTCTTGCAGCATATGTTTCAGAGGGGTGAAATGTCGTTGAATGATTCTATTATAGTCATAGCAAAGATTACTTATATTATTATAGGTAGGTATATATTAACTATATATAGATTTATAAAAATTACAAACATGGAATGGTAGATTGTTGCCTTATTGAAAAATCTTCTTATGTTCCATTAGAAAGCTTTTAGAGGAGCAAGAAACCAAATTAAAATATGTAAATGCGTTATTTTATTATTTGCTTTTAATGGGTAGGGTATTTGTGTAATTCTTTTGGAGTTACGAGCCCTCGTATTAGTCTGTAGACAATAAAACTCAAACTACTAAAATATGATTATGGCCAACAAGCGAACTACTTACAGGGTGTTCGCTAGAAAGGTGACCTAGGTAATTAACTCCAGTTCCGCACACGGATAATTTTCTACTGCGCTATTTTTTACTAAATACTCCATAATAGCCTCGTGTCCACAAATACGAGCTTTATTAAAAGGCGTTTGGCGTAAATGATCAATTGCATTAATGCACGCTCCTGCTTCCACCAGTGCCACTGTCACAGCAAATTGATTGTAATATAGAACAATTTCGAGAAATCAGGTAGACGAGAAAACCGTGACACGTCTAGGTTTAACAATATGTTTAAATCCCTATCCAACTTTTGCAAATAAGAGGAATATTTTGGCAATGATTCGGCCATACACATTTTGGCTACATTGTACAGTATTAATAGTGCCCTTATCGCCTGGTTTAGGAAAATCGGTCAATTCGGCAAGGTGCAGTTTTGGACAAGTTGCTATATGCAAAGGAGTCCTTCGCTCGTTATTTGCCAAAGAATATTACACAAAATTTATTTTCAACAAGATGGGGCACCCCCTCACAATAGTAGAAACGTCTCTGAATTGTTAAATATTCATTTTCAAGACAAATGGATAGCAACAAATGGATCTGTGAGGTAGCCACAACGTTCCCCCAATTGATGTATAATATCGGTGCAGCAAGCTTGAACCGATCCTGTCAAACATAACCGGAGTGACCTGGAACTCACAGCTTTAGGTAGGTAAGTATCTGTAGAATATAATTAGAATACTTCTTGAAACAAGACAAATTCACTTTGTTCTTGAACGATTCCGATGAAGACACTCAAGTAAGATATTTAGTATGTACGTCTAAAAACCATTCTCAAAAGTGTACAGGATGAACTCACGGTTTGTTTAATTTTCTGTGCTCACCGCAATGAGTCTGAGGTAGCGTTTTTACGTTATGATGTTATTTATGTTATCTACAACAAAGTGATCAATGTTTGATAAATTATAATTGATCTAAATTTTGTTTCCATTCGTTACGAAAAGTTTCAAAAGTACATAAATGAACATCGGTTTCTTACTTAAATCAGTGTTCACGGTATTCTTGAAATTTATTTGAAGGGTTATCCCTGGTAAGTTTCACTGCCATTACAGTATATACCTATAGTATCATGTTCTCTAAGACTTAACTTTAGTGCCACAACATGTTATTACACAAGCCAACCTCTTTGGAACAAGGACGGGAACAATTAATACACCTTATTATGTACTTATTTAGATAAATAGATCCCAAACTAAACTTTTGAGAACATTGTGACTCTCTTGCTAAATTACTTAAGCTTTTACGTCGACTCGCTGAAAATGCCTCAACTTGCACACTAACATTAGTGTATTTTTCACTCATATACAAAGCCATCTGTGCTACTGTAATATTATCTGGGGGAATTGCTCGAGCTCGGTGCAAGAATTTTTGCAATACAGCGACGAGCTCAGCTGGGGCGTCATTTTAGCTTTTTAACTGGGGTAGCAAAACTTACCGGATGGCCTGGGGTTGAAAGGGGAATGTGATTTGTTTTGTTTTTATTTATGTGTTTAATATTGGTGAAATGTTTTAAATTTGAAATATTCTATTAATTAAATTTCAGCTTATTTTGAAGTTGTACTGGACTTCGTCAATTCTGGGGTGGCAACACTGGCAACTGCCACCCCTTGCCACCCCCCAAATGACGCCTATGACGAGCTGTGAGAATTTTAGGAGGAATTGGGTATAGAGACGAATGCCGACATCTCTTTATAAAACATAGAATATTAACACTTCCTAGTATATTTATTTTAAATTGTATGCTATATGCTAAGTCGGTGTCCACTGACTATACAGGGTGTTTAAAAAAGATGCGGCAATATTAATGGGGGTGATTGCCCAGGTCATTTTATACAAAAAAGTTCCTATAAACGCTTTCCGAAAACGCTTCGTTACCGATCTACAGCGTGTTGAAGTTTAATTAAAAAAAAGAGTAAAAATTTGATTTTTCCAAAACGACTTGAGATATCATAATGAAATTTTAGGCGTGTTATAGCTGTGGGAGACACATACTTTGCAATACAACACGAAATCGTACCAGTTGCACGCGTATTGCCACGTCACAGGCTATTTTTCAAGAAAAAAATAGGACGCCGCTGATTTCTCTAAAAATAAAAATATTTTTTTATTCTTTGTTCAATTGTGAAGAAAAAAGCTCTCTTAACTTTTTATCGTACGACGTACCATTTTTTAGTAAAAAAAAAAACATTTTAGTGCATAATTATCCATTTATCATGCGTACAAAAATATTTTTAAACAGTCCTGTTTTTTTTTTTTGAAAAATAGCCTGTTGTTGTATTGCAAAGTATGTGTCTCCAACAGCTATTAGCACGCCTAAAATTTTATTATATCTCAAGCCGTTTTGGAAAAATCAAATTTTTACTCTTTGTTTTAATTAAACTTCAACACGCTGTAGATCGGTAACGAACCGTTTTCGGAAAGCGTTTATAGGAACTTTTTTGTATAAAATGACTTGGGCAATCACCCCCATTAATATTGCCGCATCTTTTTTAAACACCCTGTATACTAAGATGTGACACATATAATTGTAACACTCGTAATTATATTGTAACGAGGTTTCTGTAAATGTTTACCGTTTAGAAAAAACACGTAAGAGTTTTGTATCTTTATCCACCAAATATTTTAATTTACGTCCAATAAAAGTAAGAAAACTAGATTTAGGAACAATAAAATTCAAGATTAAAGCGCTTTTATTGAAAAATACTTTTTACAAGAGCCTGTTCTGGATAAACGAAATTCCGAATAAGCCAACCAGGGTATAGCGAGAAAAATAATATTAAACGTACAAAATGAAATTAAAATGTAAAAAAGTTTAGTACGTAAAGATAAATTAACTGTAAATAACGTAAGTATGCACACGGAATGTAACATGATACGTCTTCCGGCGCGCCAGTCTAAACAGTACTGTCTCTTCAATCTCTTACTGTAATTTTTTCGTTATTATTTTTTTTGCTGATTTTTATAACACCGGATAAGCAGGAATTACGGATGAAAGAAGCCCGGATAAACGAGAATTTAGTGTATATATTTGATTAAATGCATTCAAATGCCAACTTTTGCCCGATTAATGTCCTTCTATGACGTCAGATTTTTTCCTGACTAGAGGTAAAAAGCAGTTTTCTGGACGATACCATCTTGATAGGTGGTTTTCGATCTTAATCTATCTTGGAAGGCTTGGAAACTGAATTAAATGCCAACAAATTACACAATATAATTTTTCGCAAAATCCGAAGGGAACAGCTGCTGGACCACAGAATAAAAGACGATCAGAAGCGACTCTCTGCTAAATCCGTGTTGTCGATTTTCTTATCGCACGAAGAACCGCTCCGCCTTCTGGGTGTGGAATTATAGCGAGCGCATTGATACCATTATACCGGTCAGTGGGTCAGTACAGCGTATGTAGCGGTGTTCGGTGCGTTGCAAATTTTAAAAGGTGTTCTGATTTTTAATAGACGTAATAAGCGTAAAACAATCAATTGGTGATTCATTAATTATTTATTAAAACAGATTTTAAATGGCACCAAATAAAGGTGGAGGACGGTGCGCTGCTCCTAACTGCAGTAACAGCATGAAATCGCATAAAAATATTAGTTTGTTTGGATTTCCTAAGGATAACAAAAGGTAGTTACAAAATAAACTTTTTTCTACAGCGGTTAAAATTAGGGATGGGTATCGAACAACAAAACATCGATTAGTGAGAATCGATTACTATTTTTACTAATTAAACGATACTCGATACAAAAATTAATCAACGTATGTACGCTAAGGAAAGCGATTAATCGATTAATTGGCAACTTGAAAAAAGAAACACAAACATTTCAAATTGTATAATTTACAATTGGACAAAATTAATATCTACAATCATATAATTACCTTCATACCTATTACAATTGTTGAAAAAATTGTAATCAGTAGTTTCGGAACATGAAAGATTCCGTTTATCCCACCGTGTAATGACTCCCACATTGTATTTATTAAAATTATTTATTAGAATGAGCCTCTTTTATACCTTGAAATATGCTAACCGAGGTATAAAAGGATCGCATTTTAAAAATTTCAAGCTTATTAAGGTATCAAATTTATAAAAGTGCGCATATATTATAAAAATATTAATAATTATATAAGTACCTGTATCTATTTGTAAATTACATGCTAATAAAATACTGCTTTTTTCTGCATTATTGATTTGAAGTAGGCATATAACGGCGAATTAAAAATTAAGTCAACGTGAGAGTAGCATGTGGTAGTATGCCGGAGTTACGGTTACCTTTACTTTGAACTCTTATTGCGAGAATTCTATCGGAATTAGTTTTGCGGTGAACGGCCTATCAAATGCGAAAATGTATGGCAAATATTTTTCGTTTATGACATTTTTTTATACGATTTCAAATTTACATAATAATGCCAAAAACTACAAACCACTCCTCTTTTTACTAGCCTTGCTAATGCAACAGACAAGGAAGTTTTACTAAAATGGGCGTGGTTGCCCCGACGAGCCCGCCTTGCACCGGCAACATAACTTCAAAGGTGCCGACGGGGAGTGTCGCTTCTGATCGTCTTTTATTCTGTGGCTGGACGCTGGACTATTGTATAGATAACATATAAATAGTTTTAAAATGACATTTTCTGGTTTAAGAATATTTTGGAAAGTATCTATTGCCAGGTTAACATATTTTTAGCAAAGGGCATAAAATTCTCTGCTGAAGGGTAATTCTTTTACCAGTTCGCAATTATTGAAAACATGTTTGTGTGCAGAGGTGCAGTAAAACGCCTAAATTTAATATTCGTCGGTAATTGGTAAAAGAATTATTCTTCAGCAGAGAATTTAATGCTGTTTGCTAAAAATGTACCTATGCCAAAAATGACATAAATTAGTTTCCCCAAAACAGGAATATAAGGACATGAGAGTTTTTTTTTCTTTAATTTGAACGAACATGCGGACACAGATTCTATGAGCTACACTGTATACACCGCACGCAAATCGCCCGCGATTTTCGTGCAGTTAAACAAATGTTTCTTGGTACAATAAGGGTCGTTTGATTTTCATACATAGGTAATATGTTTCCCATTTTATAATATCAACCCCTATAACGAGATGCAGACATATTACATAACCGTTGTAAAAAAACTCAAAGGAAGTCTCCACTTAATCGCACTCTCGAAAACGCAGCACTCCAACATTCAAAAATAGACTAACCTTGTATCAAGTACGCGTATGAGTGTGATTTAGTACATTAAATATTATGATGAAATCACTGTAGTCAACCATTTTTCTTTTCCCTCTAATTCCCGTTGCCCTTATCGCCTGGTTTAGGAAAATCGGTCAATTCGGCAAGGTGCGGTTTTCGACAAGTTGCTATATACAAAGAAGTCCTTCGCTCGTGATTTGCCAAAGTTACATTCGCACCAGCTTTTATCAAGAGCGATACTACATGTGCATTGCCCCATAATGCAGCCACATAAAGAGGCGTTTGGAGCGAATAATTTGGTATATCGATTTCGGCACTATTTTTAGTAACAATTCAATTATACTTTTACGTGATCGGGAGAACCCCAACTTGCTGCAATATATAAAGGAATTCTTCCACCCCTTTCTGTGTTTATAAAATTCACGTCACAATTAGAGTCCCCCAATAGGTCTTGAAAATAGTTCGTATGAAAAAATGAACTTCGCATCCTCGATCTCTTTTTTTGAGAAAAATTCAATGGTGCATTTAAAAATTTGGCTAACATCTTTTGTTTGATATGCTTTATTCAAAGTAACAATAATTCTCAAGTTGCAAGTGAATTATATTTGAACCGTTACCCGGAAAGAAGCCTAATAATTCTATTTTCAAACGATTAAAAGAAAATCTCATACATCATGGGACTTTTAACAAACCAAGAACAAAAAATTATAATATTGAAGATGCTGAGGAAGGGGCGGCCAATGTTATCGGAATTGTAGCTGCAAATCCTTCAATGTCGAGCCTTCAAATTGAGGCCGAGCCTGTTCAGTTCTAAAAAGATACAAATTCAGACCATATAAAATAAGGAAACATCTCCAACCACCTGATCTTGCACGACGTGTAGAATTGTGTAATTGGTATCTTCAGGAAATAGAGCAAAATGCATTATTCTCAACAAATATTGTTTGGACCGATGAAGCATACATTAATAATGCCGGAATTTTCAATCGACACAACGAGCACTGGTGGTCCGACAATAATCCGTATCGTATCGTTGACGTTCAAAATCAGGGACGCTGCGATTTTAGTGTTTGGTGCGGCCCATTTGGAAATCACATTTATGAAGGAAAACCGAATGGCAACGATATTCTGAAATTTTAAACCAACACATAGTTGAGGATTTTTTAGATGATTTACCGCTGAACACAATTTATTTTCACCAAGATGGGGCACCCCCTCACAATAGTAGAGATTCATTTTCAAGACAAATGGATAGCAACAAATGGATCTGTGAGGTGGCCACTAATATCGCTGCAGCAAGCTTGAACCGATCCTGTCAAACATAACCGGAGTGACCTGGAGCTCACAGCTTTAGGTTAAGTATCTGTTTCTTTTTCACAACAAAGCATTAATAAGTTATTAGATATTATTTTGCTTCAGTTCTTATCGATACTCAGGCCAAACCTAGTTAACTAGTAACCGCACGGATCGGAATCAAGTAACGGTTAGGGTTAGTCCTACTATAGTAATAGGTACACATTATTAGAAAAATATTATTATTTTATTTATTCATTCACACTTACAGTGGTACAACAATTAAATTTATATTTATGAGGGATAATATCTAACCATAAATTCATTTTTGAGAAAATTATATTACCTAATATTTAAGAGTGAAATTTTAAAGAATTTTCGGACAATGTGACATGTTTGTAATAAAACAGCTCGTTGTATTATTACAAATAATTTTGGATTCAAATTTAGTTATGTTAAATAAGATTCAAATTTACAAGAAATTACACTTGTTGCCGAAATAACAATTATTGGAGTAATGTAGACTTTAGTCAAATTCCAAATTGCCATCATCTCAATTGCCAATGCTTCATATTTTTTCATATTAAGTATTATTATAATTATTTATCTATTTTTATAACATATAGGGTTTAGTTTTGGTCGATAAAGGTTCTAAGAGCAGCAACGTGGGAATACACGCCGGGGTAACTTGGATCAGCACACCCGTAGCCCCAAGACACAATTCCAACTTGCTTGCCATCAACTACAAGTGGGCCGCCTCCATCTTTCTGGCAAGCATCCTTTCCTGGACTTGCGAAGCAAATCATGGTGTCGGTGATGGCACCATTGTAACTATTGTTACATTCCATTCTGTCTACTTCTTCTACCTCAACTGCTCGTAGTTCATCAAGAAGGAATGAGTTCGGCATATGTAAACCCCATCCGGTACAAACGGCTTTGCGATTACCTTCTACAGCATCGGCTTCAACCATTTTGATGGGTTTAGCAATGTCAGATTCCTTGATGTTTTCGGTTAATGTTATAATGCTGACGTCATAGCTCAAATCCAGTGGATTGAATTTTGGATGTTGTGCAATACTCGCAACATGCATTTTCACCCCTTTCAAGAATGAACTGCTGGAGTGGACAATTTTGAAGTCGCTAACTGATCTCCTGAAAAATACTAATTAAGTTTGGAAAGCAACACGCATCAACTGTCTCATACTCGCTGGTACAGTGGGCTGCGGTTAGAACCTTGTTCGGTCCAATGATTGAGCCACCACAAACATGATAGTACTGATATGTTAAAGAGATTTGGTATGGATAGTCTTCAATATTGACAGCTTGACCGCCGACAATTCTTCCATCCAGCCTCGGAGCTATACGGAGTCCTGTAATTAAAACCGCAAAAGTAGTACCACCATCTTTATGAAAATATAATATGCTTACCCGCTGTCAACGCAACCAAAGCAGAAAGAACTACTAGTGGAAACATGTTTGAATAGATACAATGCCCAACATCTAAGTTTACGGCTATATATACCACCTTCAAGTGGAATGATAAGCTGTAGATTAGATATAGATGACGAATTTACTCTATACAGGGTGTCTCACGGTGACCGTCGGTTAGAAGTATATCAAGAACTGTAATAGCTAGAAATTTGAAATTTTGCACATGCGACATGGAGTGTTTAATCTATTAAATAAAAATATTTTCCAAATGGCAATACTTCCAGAAATACCGGAAGTGAGAATCAACTTCTTTATTTTAAATACAAAACCAGGCAATTTTTTTTCATATTCTGATGTGTCATAAAATGTTTAGTAAGTATGCTTAAAATAATCGGCGTATCAATTTTGATTGTTGTGGAAAAAAATTTTTTTCACTAAAAAATGTCAAAATCTTGTTTAGGAAATAAAATTGAAAGTCGAAAATGGTAAAAGTCAGGGAAATGGGATTTTAGGTTCTCAATCTCAAAAGATTGAGACACAATTGTCTGTAATGGATAATAAAAAATTGCCCGCGGTTACGTATCTATTTGACGTTATTTCCAGACTTACGAAAAACTTTAAAAAGTCTCTTTTTTTAAATGGCATGCCTATTTAATTATCGGCCTATTCGATGCAGAAATAAATTTCCTTTAAATTGATATAACATGTTCCTATACCTAAAATCAATGATTACAGAGTTATTTACATTTTCCTAATTAAATTTATAATTACATACTTTACAAAACATGGTTGGCTTTGAAAATTTTCAATAAATTTTTATTCAAATGTTTCTTATGCTTTTATGATTATTTAAAATTCTATATATGCAACTTCTTGACCATCCAAGGTCTCTTTCCGCCGAACGAACAGAACTTTCAGGGAAAACATTAAAATATCCCGATACATTGGTGTCTGCAGCGTCATTGGGGACAATTGGCTTTGCCAAATTTCGTGGCGCATTTACTTCGCCCAAATTTTGAAAATTCTTTTCAATCATCCTGATTTTTTGTTCTGTCATTGTAGGTAAATGCGGATATCTTTCGTTAAAGTGTTGAGTGATTCTTTATTTAATAGTTAAAGGTTCTGCAGGTCCGAAAAGTAATACGAGCAGACTCGTCATGAATGTAAAACAAATTTAGAATATCAGCATTTGTGTATTCCATATTTCCCAATTAAAAACAAATATTAAGCGCAAAAATCAAAATTCAAACAGATAACACTGATAACAAACGTAAATGTAGCGTAAACTTTCAAACTGATAGCTAACTGACAATTGTCATCATAAGAAACAATTGAATAAAAATTTTTTGAAAATTTTCAAGGCCAACCATGTTTTGTAAGGTATGGAATTATAAATTTAATTAGAAAAATGTAAATAACTCTGGAATCATTGATTTTAGGTATAGGAACATGCTATATCAATTTAAAGGAAATTTATTTCTGCGTCGAATAGGCTGATAATTAAACAGGCATTCCATTTAAAAAAAGAGACTTTTTAAAGTTTTTCTTAAGTCTGGAAATAACGTCAAATAGATACGTAACCGCGGGCAATTTTTTATAATCCATGACAGACAATTGTGTCTCAATCTTTTGACATTGAGAACCTAAAATCCCATTTCCCTAACTTTTACCACTTTCGACTCTCAATTTTATTTCCTAAACAAGATTTTGACATTTTTTAGTGAAAAAAATTTTTTTTCTCAACAATCAAAATTGATACGCCGATTATTTTAAGCATACTTACTAAACATTTTATGACACATCAGAATGTGAAAAAAATTGCCTGGCTTGTATTTAAAATAAAGAAGCTGATGCTCACTTCCGGTATTTCCGGAAGTGCTGCCATTTGGAAAATATTTATTAAACACTACATGTCGCATGTGCAAAATTTCAAATTTCTAGCTTTTACAGTTCTTGATATACTTCTAACCGAGGGTCACCGTGAGACACCCTGCATAACCTGGAACGTGTATCGGTGGGTATGGAATACAACAAATTTTATAGGCAACCCATCCTACAGAATATATATTTTATCTCATTTATCCGGGCTTGATGGGACCGAGCCTTTTCTGGATAAACGAAATTCCGAATAAGCCAACCAGGGTATAGCGAGAAAAATAATATTAAACGTATATCATGAAATTAAAATGTAAAAAAGTTTAGTACATACTTAAAGATAAATTAACTGTAGATAACGTAAGTATGCACACGTAATGTAACATGATACGTATTCCGGCGCGTCTAAACAGTACTGTATCTTCAATCTCTTACCGTAATTTTTTCGTTATTATTTTTTCTAGTCATTTTTTGCTGATTTTTATAACACAGGATAAACCGGAATTCCGGATGAACGAAACCCGGATAAACGAGAATTTAGTGTATATATTTGATTAAATGCATTTCAATGCCAACTTTTGCCCAATTAGTGTCCTTCTATGACGTCAGATTTTTTCCTGACTATAGGTAAAAAGCAGTTTTCTAGATGATACCATCTTGATAGGTGGATTTCGATCTTAATCTACCTTGGAAGGCTTGGAAACTGAATTAAATGCCAACAAATTACACAATATAATTTTTCGCAAAATCCGAAGGGAACAGCTGCTGGACGCTGGATTATTGTATAGACAACATATAAATAGTTTAAAATGACATTTTCTGGTTTAAGAATATTTTGGAAAGTATCTATTGCCAGGATAACACATTTTTAGCAAAGGGCATAAAATTCTCTACTGACGAGTAATTCTTTTACGAGTCCGCAATTATTGAAAACATGTTTGTGTGCGGAGGTGTAATAAAACGCCTAAATTTAATATTCGTCGGTAATTCGTAAAAGAATTACTCTTCAGCAGAGAATTTAATGCTGTTTGCTAAAAATGTACCTATGCCATTAAATCTTTAAAGAATGAAGTTGCAGAAATGATACCAAGACATAAATTAGTTTCCCGAAAACAGGAATATAAGGACATGAGAGTTTTTTTTTCTTTAATTTGGACGAACATGCGGACAAAGATTCTATGAACTACACTGTATGTATATATATATTTTAAAATACGAATGTTTCTTGGTACAATAAGGGTCGTTTGATTTTTCCCATTTTATAATATCAACCCCTACGAGATGCAGACATATTTCATAACCGTTGTAAAAAAAACTCAAAGGAAGTCTCCACTTAATCGCAATCTCGAAAAAACGCACCACTCCACTACATGCAAAAATAGGCCAACCTTGATAACCCTCACGTACGCGTGTGAGTGTGATCTAGTACACTAAATATATGATGAAATCACTGTAGTCAACCATTTTTCTTTTCCCTCTAATTTTGTCGTAATGACTGTGAAGGACAAGATTAGTGCATATTTAGCTTTTAAACCAACTTTTGTCTGTCTGTGTGTCTGTGCGTTGCACGATGTTACAGAGTTTAGGAAGCTGGAAGTGGTGTCATCTTATAGGAAATTCTTTTTTTGATTTTTTTATCGGATCACCCGTTCACCGACTGAGGCCGTTAAAGTCAAACTATACAACGTATTCAAAAAGTATGGAAACCCTTGAATATCTCGAGAACAACACATCCGATTACAAAAAGAAAAAACACATGTTGCTTACGTAAATATCACGACCTCACCTCCATGGGGAGTGGAACCGGGGTGAGTTTTGAAAACTTAAATGGAAACACCTATTTGTTATTGCACTTTTGCATTATCCATAAGAAACTGTTCTCAAATTGCAAATTTCATCCCCAACTCGGACCCCTTTTTGAGAGTAGAAAAGGGGAAAATTGTATCTGTCCGCAGAAAAACGATCTTTATTTACTTTTTTTTCCTCCAACATTGTTTTGTGATTTACAAATTATCCGTCGCCCTCGCTGCTCCCATCTCCCTTAAGGGTGGAAAGGAAACAATGATTCATTTGTGCACAATCAGGGGTGCTTGTATTTGGGCGGAGGGAGGGGGGCAGATTTTTTTAAGTTTTCAAAACTCACCCCCGCTGCACTTCCATGGAGGTAAGGGTGATGTTTTTAAAGGGTATGGTATGGTAACATTTTTGGATTTCCGAGACAATTCTGGATCAGAATGTGACATTTTAAAAAGTTTTTACGCCTACTTCATTTTTTTAGAGTCACTTTTAATATTGCATCTAGGTGACCATCATCGAACGTAAACTAATCTGGGGACATCAGACTCAGGAATCGGCCCTTTGAATGTTGTCATGTCTTTTTTAAAAAATCTGTATAGCTGTATATGTCATAATTAGTTAGTATTAACACAGACAACATAGATATATTATTGTCTGTGGTATTAGTAATAATTAGTGATAGGTACTTGTTTAATTTCAGGTGCAAATCACAGCTGGACATAATTTCGAAAGTCAATGAAAAAATTGTCGAACTAAATTCTGACCGTAAGCCCACTATATCGATGTGTTCAAAATTAACACCTGATCTACTCTGCATGTTCGGGAAAGGATTATAGTCGGGGACTTTGTACGTTATTTTTTAGTATGTCCACGTCGCCGTCGCTGAGGCTCTTAGAACATTTATCGACAAAAACTAGGCCAGGTTCTCAACGATTAGATACCTAAGTACGATTATACCTAAACACAAGTAAGAAACTTGAAAACATTCTGGGTGCTCGGCAATGGTTAACAACTACGTGGTAGTTGCACTATTCATATTTAGCCCCCAAAGCTAACCATGGTCGATGTTCGATCTCCTTCTGGTTAACAAAAACGATAAAGAAAGAACGCGATTACCACCAAATGAAAAAAAAACAGTCCCCCAAACGCAGTAATTAGTAGTAGATAAGGGTTACACCAGATATTAATTCCCAATTAAAAAGGCTGTATTAAAGAGACATGGTGTTAGTTAAAGTGACCATCACAAAAAGTGTGTGTTTTGTGGTGACTATCTTACAGCATTTTAGGGTAGATACGAGCTACAGTTGTGACCTTTTTTTCCAATAAACCGATAGTAGGAGATACATCCACTTTGAGATGCTTAGCTACAAACGTTAAAGAAGTCGTTTATCTCGTTAAAATAAGAATTTAGTTAAAATCGTACGATTACGATATTTACAAAAAAAATTATAATATTTAAGTTCAAAATTTAGAGAACGACTGATCCTGTCAAACATACCAGGAGCGACCTGGATGGTATCTGCTGCAGCGGTAATTCTGACCACCAAGTTTTGCTCGATCTCTATTGAAATTTCATACACCGAACTCTTCATGTATCCCCACAAATAAAAATTTAAAGGGATGAGATCTGGCGATCGTGCAAACCACACAACAGGACCACCACGATCAATCGTAGGTCGATGAAATGTTTCATTTAAATGTTCTCGAGCACGAGCAGCAAGATAAATATGGGGGGCGGCCTCGTCATGTTGAACCCACTAGTGGACCATCTTCTGATTAAGTTCATCAACACTTGTTCTAAGAAGTTGATAGGTCAACGTACATGTTGAGTGAAAACTGAAAAGCACTTTTCTGGCGACGTGGCGCTCCATATTTTTTATACCAGTTGTAGAAAATGAGGAAGACCTCATGAGCAGCTGCTGCTGCTGCTGGACTATTGTATGGATAAGATGTAAATATGTAGTATTAGGTATATAAAAATGATATTATCTGGTTTAAGAATATTTTGGAAAGTACCTATTGTTACGTTTGTTTGAGGTAAAAGAATTTCCTGCACACGAACATCTTTTTTAAATCATTGCGGTCAGAAGTGCAGTAAAACGCTTAAGTCGGGAACTCGTAGGAAATTTACTCTTCGGCAGAGAATTTAATATACCTACCCTTTGCTAAAAATGTACTTATGACATTAAATCTTTAAAGAATGAAGTTGCAGAAATCATACCAACACATAATTTAATTTCCTGAAAACAGAAATACACGGGTAGGTACCTACGAGAATTATTTTTTATTTATTTTTCATGAACAAGAGCTATATTGTGTAAATTTCAAAATATGAATGTTTCTTGGTGCATAGTAATAAGAGTCGTTTGATTGTCATTATGTTTCCCCTTTTATAATATCAACCCCTACGAAATGCGAACATATATCATAACCGTTGTAAAAAAACTCCAAGGCATTTTTCACTTAATCGCAATCTCGAAAAAGGGTACCACTCCACTTCGCTCTCAAAAACCTACCTTTAATTACGATGATAATCAGATACTTAGGTATTATTGATTAGGTACCAGAGAACGTGAATTCCATAGATATTACGTAAGTAGGTACATGGAAATATGGGTTACTGATCAAGTAGTTACACTTGTGAGTACATGAGATCATTGACTTTATACATTAAAAGTCAATGATGAGATTACTATAGTATGCTGTAGTGTAGTCAACATATTTCTTTTCCCTCTGAATTTGTCGTAATGGCTTATGAGTAGGTATTAAGCACTTGTGAAGGACAAGATTAGTGCAAATTTTGCTTTTTTTTTAATTTCATGTACAAAATCACAGCTGCGCCTAGTTTCAAAATTCTCACCGTAGTCCACTATATCGATGCGTTCAAAATTAACACAATGTACAGTCACAGTATAAAAACCAACCAGTACAATAACTCCTACGCATTTCATTCACCGTCGGATGAGATTCTCATCCGAGCAGCGTTGAAGGTAACAGAAAGTTTAGTGAGTTTAGTGCGTGACGTCACGAGATAACATACTGGTTCGTATGTATACTGTGGTAACAGAAAGTTTAGTGAGTTTAGTGCGTGACGTCACGAGATATCATACTGGTTCGTATGTATACTGTGGTACAGTTACGGTATTTCCACGTCGCTGATGCTCTTATTAGAACATTTATTTACGAAAACTTGGCGTCGGCGTCGTTTTCTCAATGATTAGATCAGTACGATTACATTACAAAACACAAATAAGCAACTTGAAAAGATTCTAGGTGTTCGTCAAATGGGTCAACGTTCTTCAACCAATTCCAGCCCACATGTTGACTGGAAAACGAATTTCCGGTAAACATGGCATGCGGATTTTCCTCAACTCACACATGACATGACTATTCGCATTCACGTGACTTAATGGCCCGTAGGACGTCAGATATGTCGTCTTTTTGTGGGAATTATGACACATGTTCGAGACGTCATACACATGACATCATTTTTACGTCACTTTAAGACCTTTAGGACGTCAGTTGTAACCGTTATGGGTCGTCACCCAAGTATATATACATAATGTAATTAATTATTTATTAATGCAAAAAATTATTTAAGCAGTTCCATACAAAAAAGGGAAAAACTATACATTTTTATGTGCAACTGTACTTTTAATTATTTAACTTAATTCTTGCACCCCGTTTGTACCTGAACTAAAAGCCGACGCTTTTATTAGGGTATACTTGCTTGAAAGTTTCCCTTAACCGGATTCGAACCTTGGGGATGGGTGTTGAAAAAGTCCGAAGTCCGACATTGTACTGCTGCGCTGATGTGAAACATACCTACCTACTTCTCATTTTGTACTTCGTAACTTAGCGCTGTTTCACGTTAATAGTTTAAATTATGTTTGAAAAAAATATATAAAAGAGGTACCTATAGTCACTCGGAATTCGCAAATGATAAGCCATCATCATCTATATACTACTATACATACAATAAATGAAATTATTATTACTGCGGTTCTTATCGATACTCAGGCCAACCCTGGTTAACTAACCGCACGGATCGGGATCAAGTAACGATTAGACCGAGTTAAAATAAAGTACGTATTAGCTGTAAAAAAACATATGTGTTTTGAAATAGTATTATGTTTATTGTGTAAATGTTTGTTGTTTAACTCGACGCATAGGCGGCACTCGAGTGGGTAATGTGTTGTTTGTGTTTTGTGCTAATTGTGAGTGTATTTGTGTATTGTGTGTATGCGTTTGGGTGTATGTGAACCAGTTAAAGGTGTCACATGAGTAGTTATTGACGTGTTATGTGTTTGTAGTGGACGTTCTCATGTAATGTTATGTTGTGTATGCAACATAGTTTGAGTTTGTGAAGTTAGAGGTGTCACATGAGTGGTTGTTGAAGTGTTGTGTGTTTGTAATGGACTTTCTGTTGTGTATGCAACAGAGTTTCAATTTGTGAAGGGAGGATTGAGTGTTGCGTTTCATTTTGTGTTTGAATGATATTAGGTAGTTGAAAGTGTGTGATGTGGTTCTGAGTGATGCGCGGTATCTTCCGTTATGTTTAGAAATTTTCTAACTATGTGGCAAGTTTTGATGATGGCTGCCTTTTGTAATTGTAATGTTCTTATCTAAGCCTAAAATGTGTAAACTGTGGTGTATTGTTTTTGTATAACTCCGGTCGCACTAAGAACAATGGGTACTGTAAGAGCAGTTCCCATTCTCCATTGCACTTTAAGTTCCTGAGCGATATCAGTGCATTTGCGGTGTTTCTCTGCGTGTGTATTGCCTAAATTGTTTGTGTTGGGAACGGCAATATCTATTAAGTATATGATTTTTTGTGTTTTATCTATAAGTGTTATATCTAGCCTATTATTGTTATCTGTGAGTAGTGTCCTATCCCAATATGGCAATATAGTTTGTGTGTGGCGTTTTCAAGTACAACTTGCGGTGTATATTTGTAATAGGGTGTGTTATCAGTAGAAAGGTTGTATTTTGTGGCGAGTTTTTGTTGTATTATCTTAGCTACGTGATCGTGTCTGTGTTTGTATTCTGTTTGGGCTAGACGTGTACATGCTGATATAATGTGTTGTATGGTTTCTGTTATTTGCTGACATTGTCTACAAAGGATCGTTATTATTATTATTATTATTATTATTATTATTATTATTATAAATTCTATAAGAGAGTAGGTACATCTACAATTGAATAATTAAATACGACTAAAATATATAGGTAATACCCAAGTACATATACAATTATATACATACTTTTAAAATACAATAACTGATACACAGCCAAATAGTCACTTTTAGAACAAACTGTAACCGATAGTTTTGACGCAAAAACCGAAATTTAAGAAATGACAACTGTGAAGTGAACTCAGTGAAATCCAGTAGAGTTCATTGAGTAAACTACAATGTGTAATTACCAACTTAGTGAGAAAAAAAATGATCAATATATAAATAAAATTTATTACACCTCGCATATCAGACGTCATAATGATATCTCAAGTGACGTTAAAAAATGGTAAGCTTTAAAACGTCATTATATCGTCAGTAATAGGTCGAGTGACGTTAACGACTAATGAAACCTGTAAAAGGCGTCAAAAAGACGTAGTATTGTTTGCTGCCCCCCCTCCCCCTCCCCCGTAACTGAGCGTCCTGCCACAAACGGAAGTTGGTATCCGTAGCGTGTTGGTAGATATGGAACGTTTCTCTAATTGTGGCATTGCATACAATGGGCTCTTGCAGCCAGGGCCGGCGCTAGGCATTTTGCCGCCCCGTGCAAAAATATATTAGGCGCCCCCTGTCAAAAAAAATTAACCCCCCACCCCTCCACGACAAACAAGTCCACTACGTACCTACTTGCAAAGCTTTCTGTGCCACAATTAAAAATTATAAAACACCTACCTACCTTCTTCTGTTGTCCGACAATTCTTAGATGTTTATTTGTTTATGGAACAGTCAAAATGTCGTGACTGTGAGAATACAAGAGCCAGTTTCTTTCAAATGTTTCTCCATTACACAACTGCCTTTTATAGTAGTTGACTGAAAATCTTTTAAAGAATTTTTTGGAAACTTAAACTGAAAACCTCACGTACCGATAGAATTGATGACAAGCGGTAGAGGCTATATGGCTTCAGGCGCTCTTAACTTCAGTATGAGTATGTAAACTTAAATACTTATAAACAAAAATAAATTATTATTACCAACCTCGGCTCTTGACATCTGACCTAGTGTTGCATATAAAATTCATCAGTAATTTATAATAATTAATAAATTTACAAAAGTTTGTAGCCAATTTTGCCGCCCCTCAAAAGCTGTGCCGCCCCGTGCAAATGCACGTGTTGCTCTGCCGGTAGCGCCGGCCCTGCTTGCAGCATGTTTCAGAGAGGTGAAATGTCGTTGAATGATTCTCACAGTTTGCGAGCCTGTAGGTAGGTATATCTATCGTCATACCACCGTTACCTACTGGCTACTTCTTCGCAACCTACACGTATCCTGATGTTTGATATGGATTGTCATTTGAAGCTTAATCTCATAAAATTATTACGCCGAGTTTCCCTATTTGATGTTTCATGTTCCTTTAATAATCGACCTGCTTCAAACTGCGAGAGAAAATAGTAATTTTAGGCGATATTTAAATAGGTTGTATTTTTCGTATATAAAAACGTTTAATCATACATAGAAAATACAATAGAAATAAAAGTAAAAAAAATGGATAACAATAAGTGGATAAATATCTAATTTAAGTACAAATTAATACAAAAATATTTCAATTTACCTAATAAAATATAAGAATTTATAAATGAAAACATATTTTTCGATTGTACTTTCATTACTTATATGGTTGAGTGAAATTATTCAATGTTTATAATGTTTTAATTATAATTCAAAAATATAAAAAAACATAATTTAAAAAAATTAAAGACCCTGGGTTCGAATCCCTGGCACATTTAAAATGTTTGTATATGTATAAACAAAGTAATTAAAATACCTATTACCATCAGTTATAATAGGTAAGTAAATAATTATATACTAACTATATAGATTTATAAAAATTGCAAACATGCAATGGTAGATTGTTGTCTTATTGAAAAATCTTGGTATGTTCCATTACAAAGCTTTTAGACGAGCAAGAAACCAAATTAAAATGTGTAAATGCGTTATTTTATTATTTGCTTTTAATGGGTAGGGTAATTGTGTATGTAATGTACCTAATTGTTTTGGAGTTACGGGCTCTCATTAGTCTGTAGAAATTAAAAATTGTTTAACTAAAACTACTAAAATATGATTATGGCCAACAAGCGAACTTACAGGGTGTTCGCTAGAAGGTGACCTAATTAACTCCAGTTTCGCACACGGATAATTTTGACCCTTCTACTGCGCTATTTTCTACTAAATATTCCATAATAGCCTTGTGTCCACAAATACGAGCTTTATCTAAAGGCGTTTGGCGTAAATGATCCATTGCATTAATGCACGCTCCTGCTTCCACCAGTGCCACTGTCACAGCAAAATGGTTGTAATATAGAACAATTTGGAGTGCGAAATCAGGTAGACGAGAAAAACATGACACGTCTAGGTTTAACAACATTTTATAATCCTTATCCAAGTTTGGCAAATAACGGGAATATTTTGGGTTTGACAATGATTCAGTCATACACATTTTGGCTACATTGTACAGTATAATAGTGCCCTCATCTTTTAGTTTAGGCAAATCGGTCAATTCGGCAAAGTGCGGTTTTGGACAAGTTGTTATATGCAAAGGAGTCCTTCGCTGGTTATTTGCCAAAGTTACATTCGCACCAGCTTTTATTAAGAGCGATACTACATGTGCATTACCCCATGATGCAGCCACGTAAAGAGGAGTTTGTTCCAAATAATTTGGTAAATCAATTTTGGCACCATTTTTTAGTAACAATTCAATTACTTTTATGTGATCGGGAGAACCCCAACTTGCTGCAATGTATAAAGGAGTTTTTCCACCACTTTCTGTGTTTATAAAATTGACGTCATAATCAGGGTTCTGCAATAGGTCTCCAACTTTTTCGTATTCTCCATACGCAGCTGCCATGTATAGCGGATCCTAGAACAAAAAAGTACGTTATAATATACGTATAGAGGCAATAGTTATTTGTACAAGAGAAGAAAGTTATGCTTTTTTCAAGTCGAGCTGAAAGTTTGATACACGAGCGTAGCGAGTTGAAAAATATGTTCTTCTCGTGTTTTTCACAACTTTTTTTCTAAAACCGCATACCTGTAATTAAAAATAATAATGAGGCAACAAATGCACAAGAGAGGAAAAGACACTTTACTCCAGTGTAATACATATGATTTTTTTCAACGCCCTCATAAAAACATATAAGAATTAAAAAAAAAGTGATAATAAAATCAGATTAATCTAGCATGTACCTAAGTGGTTTTTATGATTAAATTTCATGAGCGGGAGGCAAAATATTTTGCCTCCTTAGGGAAGAAAAGCAGTACTTTTGTCACGAAAATTGGGGAGGAAAGTCAAATGTTCTAAATAGGTGTAGAAAAAATACTATTTTCTAAGGCAGTTTTAGAAAAAGAAAATGTTTTCCTGTTTTTTTAACAGGAATCCTCTCCAATTTTTACACTTTTTCTCGGAAAGTAAATTATCTTTAATCTTTAGAAGAGTGTCTTGATTTTACTTTGGAAATTTTTCGATACAAGAGTCTTCGGCGTCTGGTTACATCGTTTGCTACCTATAGGTGTGTGCAAGATAAGTAGGTTCAAAATATGCATGCAATAGCAACAAAAATGTTCCAAATACACTAACTTTATGTACAGGGTGGCCAAATTTCGATGTTTTAATAGGGAATCGCGTAAATTATAGTTCGTATGAAAAAATGAACTTCGCATCCTCGATCTCTTTTTTTTTGAAAAAAACTCAATGGTGCAATAGAGCAATATGCATTATTCTCAACAAATATTGTTTGGACCGATGAAGTATATATTAATAATGCCGGGATTTTCAATCGACACAACGAGCGCTGGTGGTCCGACATTTTTTTAATCCGCACCGTATCGTTGACGTTCAAAATCAGGGACGGTACGGTTTTAGTGTTTGATGTGCCCTATTGGGAAATCGCATTTTAGCCTATCACATTTATGAAGGAAAACTGAATAGGCAACGATATTCTGAAATTGTATTAAACCAACACATAGTTGAGGATTTTTTAGATGACTTACCGCTGAACATTAGACAAAATTTATATTTTCAACAAGATGGGGCACCCCCTCACAATAGTACCTAATTGTTAAATGTTCATTTTCACGACAAATAGATCTGTGAGGTGGCCACAACGCCCCTAGTTTTTTTCTTTTGGGGACACATTAAAGACAATTTATATGAAAAAAATTACACTAATGTAAACGAACCAAGTTGAATCGCAAAGTTTATACCGGGTGATTTATATCAAAGTTCAAATCCGAAATCTTCTTATCCTTATTACGTTTTAATGTTTGCGCTATGAATTTACAAAATTATAATTGCGAGTTTATTATTTCGAATTTCAATTTTGAATTTAATTTTAACTTTTCAACTTTTTCGAGTTTTATAATTTGAATTTCAAAATTTACAATTTACATTAGTGTTTAAAAAATGAAATTTGATTACGTATCTACAGGCCAAACAGAACACACTGTCTAATTAACAATAGTTTCACATGCATGCAAAGTGGGTTGCCTATCTAAAGATGAGGTGTATCAATATCGTGCCTGTCTGTAATGTACCGGGTGTACAACTAAGAAAGGAGGATGACAACAACTCAGAAACTATTTGATATTAAACAGTGAAATAAAAAATCTTATAAGTTATAATAAATGTGGTCAAGAGAAAATGCCGGAAATCATTTTTAATTTCTTATCATTGCCGCCAGAGGACGTTTCACAGATTTCAAATTGAAATTCAGATTATTTGGGCATTTTTACTTAGTAATGTATTTCAAAAAATATATCCATTGTAAACTAGCGATCAATATGTAAAACTTTGTTTAATGAATTTTTACGATTGCTTGTCAAAATAAAAACTTGTTGAAGGAACAAAACGATTGACTTTTCTAAACAAATTCTAGTGGTAAGTACGAAATATTTTTTCACTGCTATTGAAAGGAAAATTAATAAGGGAGTAATTTAAAATAATATATGTAGGCGTTCCACAACACATAGATACATTTTTTTTCCGAAAGTCGAATGAAATCATCAAACAAAAAATTGCCCAAGGGAGGGATGGCTCCCATGCCCCCCTTGGATCCGTCCTTGGGACACCCAATTGAATAAAAATTTGTTGAAAATTATCAAAGCCAACCATGTTTTGTAAAGTATGTAATTATAAATTTAAATAGAAAAATGTAAATAACTCTGTAATCTTTGATTTTAGGTATAGGAACATTATCAATTTACAGGAAATTTATTTCTGCATCGAATGGACTGATAATTAAATAGGCATTCTATTTGAAAAAAGAGACTTTTTAAAGTTTTTCTTAAGTCTGGAAATAACGTCAAATAGATACGTAACCGCGGGCAATTTTTTATTATCCATTACCTACAGACAATTGTGTCCCAATCTTTTGACATTGAGAACCTAAAACCGAAACAAGATTTTGAAATTTTTCAGTGAAAAAATTTTTTTTTTCACAACAATCAAAATTGATACGCCGATTATTTTAAGCATAGGTACTTACTAAACATTTTATGACACATCAGAATATGAAAAAAAATTGCCTGGTTTGTATTTAAAATGTTGATGCCCACCGTTGAGTGATTTTTCACTCAACGTGCCCACTTCCGATATTTCCGGAAGTGCTGCCATTTGGAAAATATTTTTATTTAATAGATTAAACCCGGCATGTCGCATGTGCAAAATTTCAAATTTCTAGCTTTTACAGTTCTTTATATACTTCTAACAGACGGTCACCGTGAGACACCCTGTATGTATATGACTAAAATGCGGGAAACTCTTGCTTTTTGCGGGAAAGTTGGCACTCACTAGGTATATTTTAACTTATTTTGCAGAAAATGAAACAGTTTATTTTCACGTTTTAAAATTCGGTAAGTAATTAACATTATTAATGGTTTATTAATTAAGAAGTATTTATTAGCAAATTTCAACATTCGGTAATGAGACACTTTCTATTCCCAAAATAAGATACCTAGTAATCAAAAAACTTTCCCTTGTTATAGATATTTAAGCATTTCTTACACTAAATACTTAGGTACCTAATTATAATAATTAAAATTAAGTGAATTCACTTACTGTATTCATTGTACTTAATTAATGTCGATTTCTTAACAAATTTTACCTGATGATGGCTTTTGCCGAAGCATGTCGTAGATAGTAATTAATCGTCAATTTATAATTTTTATTAACAGTCAACTTTCAACTTTAAATTTTAATAACTTCATCCTATGTTAATAAATAATTATGGCGAAGCTTTTGTGATAAATCATTTCATATATAATGTAAGTAGTTCATGGAGCCATCGGTATGGAAAAATTACCTAAAAGCACGCCATTTTGTCAAAAAATCCCTCACGAGTGACAACTTGCAAATGGCGGGAGTTCGTACCTACTAAAATGCGGGAAACTGCCGCTTTTTGCGGGAAAGTTGGTTATATTTTAACTTATTTTGCAGAAAATGAAACAGTTCATTTTCATGTTTTAAAATTCGGTAATTAGCATTATAAATGGTTTATTAGGTAATTAAGATAAAAGGTTTTAGCAAATTTCAGCATTCGGTAATGAGACACTTTTTATTCCCAAAATAAGGTACACAAAATAATCAAAAAACTTTTCCTTGTTATAGATATTTGAGCATTTCTTACACTAAATACCTAATTATAATAATTAAAATTGAGTGAATTCACTTACTGTATCCATTATAGGTGCACTAGCATTCACAGACAGACCGTAACTGAAACTGATTCTGATACAGTAAACGGGACGGGAGAAACTGCAATTGTGCAAAGTACCTGCTGGACAGTGCACTTCTTTTACAATAATTGAACCTTAAACGCGATAACAACTTTTATAAATAAGTTGCAAGGCCACATGACGAATAGGTTAATGAATGTAGTAGCAACATGTGGTTGTTGTAGTAGTCGTCATATAAGAACGATATTATATGGTAGTCGTCGTAGACCAGGGCCGTGCCGTCCATGGGTGCGAACGTGTGCGCTGCACACGGGCGGCCACTTCAAGGGGCGGCCGCGGCCACGTAAGCCACAAAAATTAAAGAAAAACATAATCATATTAACTATTAAATTGGGTGTACAGATTGAGATAAATTGTTCTGTGTAAGATATTTGATAATGTTAGGTACCTATCTACTGGAGACAATATTATCTTTGTCCTGTGATAGTGTCATTTTACTAGTTGTCGCGTGTAATGTAATACTTTTTTGCAAGCTTTGAAACATTTTCTTTTTAAATTTAAAATACAAATTGCGAATATCAATACAAACGCTGATACGTCGCATAATAAGTGCATACAAAAAGGAATGCCGGCACATCTACTTTGTCTTTGCATCATTTCATCTTTGCCGAAAATTATTTTATAAATAAAAGGAAATTTCTAAATTGCACATTTATGTTTTCTCCTTTCTAAGTGCAGCATTACGTTTACGTACATATTTCCTCAAAGTGTTTAACTTTAAGTGCTAATTAAGTGATAGTGATTAACTTACAAGAAAGAAGTTAAAAAAATGGTTAGTACAGTACCTATACGTAATTAATTAATTACATTCTATTTTGTCTTTATCCGTTTACTTCTTTTAAAATATACCATTACCATGCATTTTAATGCAGATGAGTATTACCTATCTCAAAACAAAATTTATGTTGTGGAATAGAATAATAGAAAGATATCATGATATCTAATTTATTCATCTTAGCACAAATATTAATTAAACAGTATACTTCTATGAATATTACAAAATTGCCTACCTGCAAAAAATAGTCAGAAAAATGGTATTTATGTCTTAAATTTTAAACATCATTTGAAGTAGGGGCGCAATTTTGAAATTTGCACACGGGCGGCTAAATGTCACGGAACGCCACTGTCGTAGACCGATCATATTGACATCTTCAAAAACTCGTAGGTATGACAACAAAAATTTATTGCACTCATTTATCCTTTTTTTGTAAACTGATGTGATTAATTGAACAAACTTGTTTGTAGGTACCTATGGTATTACATATTTTCCATTTGTTAATTATTAAAAGAATATTATAAAACGTCTAATTAATGATGTAATAGATAATAATTAAAGTTGATTTCTTAACCAATTTTACCTGATGATGGCTTTTGTCGAAGAATGTCGTAGTAATTAATCGTCATTCGTCAATTTCTAATTTGTATTAACAGTCAACTTTCAACCTTAAATTTTAATAACTTTATCCTACGTTATAAATAATCATGGGGAAGGTTTTGTGATAAACCATTTCATAATTATTTAATGTAGTCCATGGAGCCATCGATATGGAAAAATTACCTAAAAGCTAAAATTTTCTGTAATAAATGATATTGATAGTTCATCATACCCTTCTTGAGCTTTCGACGGTGCCAATACGTCGTCACGCTTCGCTCCTAACTACACGAAAAACTAGATAAACTCGTAATTGGAAAAATTAACCCTAATAATTTTAAATGGCACTATATTATAAAAGCGTATCATTTGGAAGTACGGCAAGTTATTTTTCCAAACGGATCAAACAAATGTTGCGCCCCAAAAAATAAAATATGTAATTACGAAAATCGCACAAGTTGTACGGGGGTGTACGGCTGTACGCCACTTTGGCTAGGGGATGAACGCCCTTTGATTAGTACTTAAAATAAGTAGTAGTAGATTGAAATCGTGAGGGCCTAATGGGCACAAAGAAGTATGTGACACCTTGACATTCAATAGAATCAGCTTAAAGAATATTCTGGGTTTAAGAGGGCGAAGATCTAATTCACTTAAAAAATTCTTGAGGAGTGCCAACGCGACTCTCCCTTATTACCACTGTTGAGATTTATGTATATGTATTGACAAAAATAAACAAATCAATATGATTTATCTGCCAGATGGTAAACTGTTTTCTTTATCAAGCTTCTCACGCCACCCCTATTTTTGGTTACTTAACACACATGTTAAAATCTATTTAAGGGTAGAGCTAAGTGAAAATGGTTTTACTTTTTTTGTTGATTCTTTATATGTATATTATAAAAAATCCACTGCAAATATTCAATTACCACTTTATTACAATAAGCTTTTTCTGTGAACCACATATGCCCTTTAATTTGAGGTTCAATTTTGAAATCCCTAAAAATTTCATCGCCTCTTGATATTGCACGTGTTGCACTGTCGGTGCATTGCATTTAGTGGTTTTATAATACGTGTAAATCCACGGAGTGAAATCCAAAGCCAAAAACATTCAACTAAAAGCCACATAGGTAGATAACATATCAAAATACAGGGTGGGCCATTGAATTGGAAACACGCCTGTTTTGGGACACTTAAACCAGTTTCTTAAAAAAACGCTCGGACACGTCGATTTTTTATTTTTGCGGGACAACTTTTGATGTCAAACTTAACATCCACACATCAACCCCCTAACCCCAGCAACCCCTAACTCAAGAATTTAAATAGGGAAAGGAAGTCGAGCGACCCCACATTTGAAGCGTCTTTTAATTCTCTATTCGACAGTATGAATGAAAATTAGTTTTATTCAATTTTTTTTCGCCCCCATGAAAAGCACCCTCTACGCATTAACTAAGGTGGGGGTGTTGTTTAGGAAAAATCCTGAAACACGCCACCTTTGATCTTTTGAACAGCACATTTTGATGTCAAATTTGACTTTGTCAGGACAATCCCCTAGCCCCAGCAACCCCCAACGAAAACATAAATTACGCTAAGGAGACCATCATTTTAATGGTCTCTTCCTTGAGTTTCTAAAAATTGAATGGAACTAATTTCGGCCATGCTCTCGCATAGAGAATTGAAAGACGCTTTAAATGAGGGGTCGCTCGACTCCCTTTCTCTATTTAAATTCTTCAGTTAGGAGTGGCTGGAGCTAGGGGTTGGTGTGTCAATGTTAAGTTTGACATCAAAAGTTGTCCCCCAAAAATAAAAAATCGACCTGTGCGAGCGTTTTTTTTAAGAAACTGGTCTAAGTGTCCCAAAACAGGCGTGTTTCCTTTTCAATGGCGCACCCTGTATAAAAATAACACAAGACCATTTCATATAATAGAGCCGTATGACACCCTAATTATTTATATGCAAGCATACTCAATTGTAATAAATTTATTAATAAAGGCAAAGAGGAAGATACTACTTTCACGATTGTTCATTTTTGTTCCCGTTTGTTTTCATTCTGATTTTATTTCTACCTTATCAATTATTCTAAATTTAAGGGAGGAGGACTACGGACATAACCAACCCTCTCAAAGGAAAGGTGCAGATTGATTTGTAGGAGCTACGCCACGAGAAACTATAGGTTCTTATTACTAGAGTGTGGTTGTTGGCATAGCCAGTTGTGGTACCTCTGAGTCTCCTACAGCTGCTGTTGCTCTCCACATTCCATTTTGATCACCTTCATCTTAAAGAGGAGCTTGAACGTTACCTTGGTGAAATTGACACAAGAACGATGATTGAAACTCGCCCAAGAACTTTAATCAATCAAGGCTTGTTTCTTGGCATGCTCCTTCCTGTTTAGCACTCGCAGGTTGCTAGTGTATCCACGCAATTATTTTGAATTTTGCTTCTTTTCAAGATGTTTTTTGATTCCTCGAGGGTTAAGTTGGCATTCTTCGCTGGAACATTCAATAACGTATAGTATTTTTGTTTTCGTGGGTAAGAGAGTACTTGCTGACTAGTACGCGCATAATACGTGTCCATTCGTTGGTTCAATCAATCAAGTTGTTCGTGACCAAAACCCCAAAAAAGGGTTTACCAGAGTCAGCTGAGTCAGCCCTTGGATCGTTACAATATGGTTTTCACTGTCTCTGTTATCACCATATGCACGATTTAGAGGCTCAAGCTTCTCCTGCCCCAACAGACTGATGACCTCGGCGGTCCGGTCAATGACTAATTAATTATTCGTTACAGTTTAATGGTTTTTGATCACATCACATTTGGGATTTGGAATGAAGGGAGTTGTATATATCAATGAATAAATAGTGTCAGGAAGAAGCATATAGCAGACGGCTGTATATGTCAATGCGAGACGGAAATGCGGCCATGAAAGGCCAAGTTTGACTCACTTTGTTTATGTTATGTTGATGGTCGTTGCGTAGGCGTATATTTAGTTTTTGTTTAAATTTACATTTTAACGATAAATTAGTGGTGATTTTTATTCTATTAGTGTGGAAATCACAATTCATGATTTCATATGGAAGTAGTTCAGATTATTTAATTTATGTAGAATTAATGATTCGTTAACACATAATTTGAGGTTAAAACATAGGCGTCTGTGTTGTTTCTAAGGGCTTAAAATTTTTTTCGCACGTTGATATAGTGTGTTTTATTGCTATAAATTACCTTTAAATAACCGTTTGTAGCCAAACAAGTAAAAAAAAAAAAACTTAGTACTATACGAATGTATAAACGTAGAAATTTATATTTTATTATTATTTTTCAAGTAAGTATCTTTTTGCGACAGCACACCACTGTGAAACAGGAAACAATCATCTGCCATATGCACAGGCCATCGCGGTCGCACGATAATATTGCAAATGCTTCTTCCTGACACTATTTATTCATTGGTATACTGTGTCCAAGATAAGGAGGGCCACTATGGGGATTTCGGAAACAGTAAGAGATAGAGTTTCGGTTAAATGGGAGAAAAGTTGGGCAATTTTGAGTTTAGTAAAATGAAATTTTTAAACTGACGAAATTCCGAACCGTTCCGAAGTTATGCGACAAAAGGCGAATTTTCAGGATTTCGTTTTTGACCAATTGTTGCTTTGTCGTTGATGTTAACTAAAAAGTAAAAGAACCTTCTACAGGTACTTTTTAACGTTCTTTAACATGGCGTACAGCAAATTGGAATCCGACGTTTCGTTTTCGAGTAACCATCATCAACTTTATTTTTTTAAATACGGTCCTGATTTTTTTATGTATAATATTAGAAGAGCTTTTTATAGTGCATTCAAGCATGTATCACACTTTATGGTTTAATTTCGATTTATACTTACTTTACGATTAGCGGAAAAAATCCTAAGTACGAACCTGTATCCCTTCTCAGTACCATGCAAACTGAATTTTATGTATAAATGGACTTTTGCTAACTGTGTTTTACTCATCAAATTAATGAAATGATACAGAATTTTCAATTTTGAACACAAATTTTATAACCAAGTACATAATTACAAACAATCAACAACACGTCATAAATCAACAGAAAACATTTGATGAAACGAAAATTTAAACATGACACATACCAATAATTAAAAAAAAATTATAATAAATGCTCGAAAAGCCCCCCTTGGTTCTCCAATCGTAAATAGCATCTTCTAACTGTAGAATCCAAAACATTCTTTAACATTGCAGTTGTTACAGTTTGGAATGCGTTAAGTACAAACCTTCGGAGTTCTTCTTCTATTCCAAAGATATCTTTGTAAACATAATTTCTTATGTACCCCAAAGGAAAAAAATCCAGCGGGGTTATTTCGGAAGAACAAGCTGGCCAGGGTGTTTCAGAATTGGTGCTTAAAAACTCTTTCGGCAAACGTATTTGAAAGGTAATCCTTAACCACCTGTGAATTGTGCGCAAGTGCACCATCCTGCTGAAACCAACAATTGCGTACTACGGCTTAGGGTAAAATATCCAGAGCATCTTCCAAAGTAGAATCTAGTAAATTTAAGTACAATAGTAAAATAAGTATGAAATCGCAATTAAACCATAAAGTGTGATACATGCTTGAATGCACAATAAAAAGCTCTTCTAATATTATGCATAAAAAAATCAGGACCGTATTTAAAAAAATAAAGTTGATGATGGTTACTCGAAAACGAAACGTCGGATTCCAATTTGCTGTACGCCATGTTAAAGAACGTTAAAAAGTACCTGTATAAGGTTCTTTTACTTTTTAGTTAACATCAACGACAAAGCAACAATTGGTCAAAAACGAAATCCTGAAAATTCGCCTTTTGTCGCATAACTTCGGAACGGTTCGGAATTTCGTCAGTTTAAAAATTTCATTTTACTAAACTCAAAATTGCCCAACTTTTCTCCCATTTAACCGAAACTCTATCTCTTACCGTTTCCGAAATCCCCATAGTGGCCCTCCTTATCTTGGACACAGTGTATATGGTGGCCTAGAGAATTGGCGGTGATACTGAAAATGCGATAATACGTAAACTATGATAGTCTAGGGTCTACAGCGGAGTAGATGTGGACAAAAAAGCCGCAGCCGGAGTAGACTGTGCGATAAACATTTTATTTCTTCATCTTTGTTAGCAAAAAAGTTATGAATTTTTAAAATTTTCAATTTCACAAAGTCATTTCCCTTCCCCTATGGGAAATAAAGAAATAAATGTAGTGCCAACAGTTTTTCATGAACTATATGTATAACATTTCAAAAAATAAAAAAATGCTTAGAGCAGATTTTGAGAAAATCGATTTTTAATTTTTGACCAATTTTGGGTACCAATAAATTGGCCGCGTTCAATTTTTGTTCTTTATAAATTATAAGTCAAAGTTCTGGCTACAATTTTCGATTTTCAAATTTTAATTAGGTTAAACGCTTCTTGAGCTAGACCCTAAAAAGTAAACACTTGGAGAATTGCTATATTCGCCGCCATTTTGAATTTAACAACAAACCAAAACCGGTGTCTACTATCTTTTTACCAAGGGACATTAGTTTGGGTTAAAATTTGAATGTTGGCTCCCAAAATAACGCCCCTAGTGTCTGGCCCCATTTTTATAGTTCGGAAGCAACATTCAGCCTGTAGAGATGAAACTGAAATTATATTTCTATGCCATAAACATATGTTTGCACTTGTTTTACATTGCGTTAGTGGTTTTATTGGTAGAACTTGGCGAATATGTCCGTTGCTTCTTCAGTTCCGTAGAGGTTACTTTCTTTTGGATAAAATTCTCACACCACTCGCATTTCGTTCTTAGTTGTTCGTTCCAGAAAGTGCCTTTATAGTTCTGTTTTAAGAGGGACTTTCGCGAACCATCAAAGCTCCCAGCAAACAGAGTCACGTTATTTTGACGTTAATTTTACGTGACTCAATGACCCGTACAGTAGGACGTCAGATATGTCGTCTTTTTATGGGGATTATGTCAGATGATAGAGACGTCATACACATGACATCATTTTTACGTCACTGTAAGACCTTTAGGACGTCAGTGTGACCGTTATGGGTCGTCACCCAAGTATGTACATATTGTAATTAATTATCAATGCAAAAAATTATTTAAGCAGTTCCATACAAAAAAAGGAAAAATTACATTTTTACGTGCACTGTACTTATAATTATTATTTAACTTAATTCTTGCACCAAAACTCGTTTGCTTGAAAGTTTCCCTTAACCGGATTCGAACCTTTGGAATGGGTGTTGAAAAATCCGAAGTCCGACATTGTACCGCTGCGCTTATGTAAAACATACGTACCTACTTCTTATTTCGTACTTCGTAACGTAGCGCTGTTGCGCGTTAATAGTTTAAATTATGTTTGAAAAAAATACATAAAAGAAGTGTTAGTCACTGGGAATTCACAATTGATAAGCCATCATTATTTATAAATTGTGTAAGAGGGTAGGTACATCTACAGTTGAATAATTAGGTAGATAGGTACGATTAAAACATGTAGGTACTATCTAAGTAGGTACATACAGCCGATACAATGGCCAACATCTATAAGTTTACGGCTAAGTGGGATGATAAGCTGTAGATTAGATATAGATGACGAATTTACTGTACCCTCTTATTTATCTACCTATCTATACATACAGGGTTGGGATAAAGTATGGAACCAAGTAAATATCTTTAAAACGATAGGGACGATATTTATGAAATTTTGCAGGAAGGTTAAATGACGCATAACGCATCTGATGTCATATTTTTTGTTACTACTGTACTTCCGGTTTCACCGGAAATACCCTCAACTTTTTAAATTTAAATGGGACGCCCTGTATATTTTTGCACATTTTAATAGATCTTGTTTTTCTGAATCCGTACATACTAAGTTTAGTGAAAATAATTTGTAAGAATCAGAAATAAATCACTTTACAGTTAAAGAATAGGTGAATTTCTTGCATAAGTGTATATGTCATAATTAGTTAGCATTAGCACAGACAACATAGGTATATATTGTCTTTTATTGTACTTTGGAAAATTTTCCTCGCCCTGTATAACTGGGAAATTTTTTTAATATGATTGGGAAAAAACTTTTCGAAATTGGAAACTCATTAGTGAAAACCGCACATTCCCATCTTATTTCGTTTAGTCAATAATCACGTTCAAAATGTGTCAGTTTCAACTGGGACACCCTGTATTAAATTCATAGATGACGAAGGCTTGTATTTGCTGTATTTAACTATCTATACCGGGTGGGCCATTGAAAAGGAAACATCCCTGTTTCGGAACACTTAAGACTGGTTTCTTAAGAAAATTCTCGCACAAGTCGATTCTTGATTGAAAATTGGTATGAAATTAATTTCGGCCATGCTGTCGCATCCAGAATTGAAAGACGACGCTTCAAATGAGGGGTCGTTCGACCCCCTTTCCCTATCAAATTCTTGAATTAAGGGTTGCTGGGCCCCCCAAAAATCAAGAATCGACCTGTCCGAGCGTTTTATTAAGAAACTAGTCCCAAAACAGGCGTGTTTCCTTTTCAATGGCCCACCCTGTATAACTTGTTTGAGATAAAAGAATTTCCTGCACACGAACATCTTTTGATGTTTTGAATCATTGCGGTCAGAGGTGCAGTAAAACTCGTAGGAAATTTACTCTTCAGCAGAGAATTTACCTACCTTTTGCTAAAAAGGTATGGCAAAGTTGCAGAAATCATACCAATTAACACATAAGTTAATTTCCTGAAAACAGAAATATACGGGTAGGTAGGAGAATTAGTTTTTCTTTAATTTTCATGAACATGACCTACATGGTATAAATTTTAAAATAGGAATTTTTCTTGGTGCAATAAAGAGTCGCTTGATTTTCATACATAATATGTTTCCCCTTTTATAATATCAACCCCTACGAGATGCGAACATATTTCATAACCATTGTAAAAAAACACCAAGAAATTTTTCACTTAATCGCAATCTCGAAAAAACGCAGCACTCCACTTCGCTCTCGCAAACCTACCTCTTAATCACGGTGATAATCAACTTATTATTGATTACCAGAAAACGTGAATTCCATAGATATTACGTAAGTACAACATGGAAATATGGGTTACCTACTTATCAAGTAGTTACCTACACTTGTGAGTACATACTTACATTGACATTGACTTTATATACTAAAAGTCAATGATGAGATTACTGTCTGTAGTGTGCTGTAGTCAACCATATTTCTTTTCCCTCTGAATTTGTCGTAATGGCTTATGAGTAGGTAAACACTTGTGAAAGACAAGATTAGTGCAAATTTAGCTTCTTTTTTAAATTTCAAGTGCAAAATCACAGCTACGCATAGTTTCGAAAGTCAATGGAAGAATTGTCGGTAGACAAGATGTTAAGATTGAAGAATTCATACAAGTTTCACAACATTGTGTGGTAACGTTACGTTATTTCCACGTTGCTGATACTCTTAGAACAAAACTAGGTGTCGGTGTCGTTTTCTCAATGATTAGATCAGTACGATTACACTACAAAACATAAATAAGCAACTTGAAAACGTTCTAGGTGCTTGTCAATGGTTAACAAATACGATATACGATCGTACTACATTATTCATATTTAGCCCCCAAAGGTAACTATGCCCATTGTACTATTGAGTACGTGTGTGTAAATACCAACACAGCAAGCTTGAACTAATCCCGTCAAACACAACAGGATGATGTGCGCTGTAGCGGTAATTTTGGCAACGAAAGTTTTGCTCGATATCCACTGGAATTTCACGTGGCCCCACAAATGAAAATCTAAGGGGGTAAGTCTGGAGATCGTAAAAACCAGACGACAGGACAAACGCACGTCGATGAAATGTTTCATTTGTATATTTTGGAGCATGAGCAGTGCAAGCGATAAGTATCGGATGGAACCTCATCATGTTGAAACCACAGTGGATCTTCTGATATAAGTTCATCAACACATATGTTCTAAAAAGTTGACGTTAATGGGTCAACATTCATCAACCAATTCCGGCCCACATGTTGACTGAAAAACGAATTTCCGGTAAACATGGTATGAAAACGTACTGGTTAGTAAAATAAACCATAATTTGGAAATCAGCTGGGCTTAACCCTCATACTTTTTGAAGCTGGTATAGATGAGGAAGTTGCTCCTTAAGCACTTGCTACTCCTATATTATGGAAAAACTATTGGATACTTAATGTCATGATGGTTCATGAATCGTTGAAGCACACTTCCCTCAAACGCAGGTTCCTCCGAGTCTCATTATCGTGAAGCATTACTTTAATTAATTAAAAAAATTCACAGGGTGGTTCGGGAGGGTAGGGGGATAAAGTGGAAGAAACGTAATGTAGGTCATATATCCTATTTAATACCAAATTTGACGTGTCTCGCTAGAAAATTTTGTTCACAAAGATTTTTAGCGCGAGCTGTGTTCGTTGGGAGACCCAGACCGTATATTTATAGAAAATGTTAGCGAAATCAGTTACACAGAAACAAGGAAACAACCCAAATTAATACATTGTGGAGATGGAGAATAAGGAAATTTGATAGTTTTGCATCATTGGGAATCCGTTTCATCGCTTTGTCTCCTAACATGGTTCAAACAGCTCACCTTTGGTCTCCAAAATTACTCTGTTGCAAAAGTATCCGTCTGGCTCCATTTTTCCCAAAGTGTCTTTATAGTTCTGTTTTAAGAGCCACTTTGGCGAACCATCAAAGCTCACAGCAAACAGAGTTATGTTATTTTGTCGTTAATTTCACGTGACTTAATAACCCGTAGGACGTCAGTTTGTGGGAATTATGTCACATGTTCGAGACGTCATACACATGACATCATTTTTACGTCACTTTAGACTTTAGGATGTCAGTTGCGACCGTTATGGGTCGTCAACTCGTCACCCAAGTATATACTATACATAGATAATGTAATTAATTTATGTGGCAAGTTTTGATGATGGCTGCCTTTTGTAATTTGTAATGTTCTTATCTAAGCCTAAAGTGTGTAAACTGTGGTGTATTGTTTTTGGTATAACTCCGGTTGCACTAAGAACAATAATTGGTATACTACTGTAAGAGCATGTTCCCATTCTCCATTGCGCTTTAAGTTCCTGAGCTATATCAGTGTATTTGCGGTGTTTCTCTGCGTGTGTATTCGCTAAATTGTTTGTGTTGGGAACGGCAATATCTATTATGTATATGATTTTTTGTGTTTTATCTACAAGTGTGATATCTAGCCTATTATTGTTATCTGTGGATACTTGAGTAGTGTCCTATCCCAATATAGTTTGTGTGTGGTGTTTTCAAGTACAACTTGAGGTGTATATTTGTAATAGGGTGTGTTATCAGTAGAAATAGGTTGTGTTTTGTGGCGACTTTTTGGTGTATTATCTTAGCTACCTGATCGTACCTATCTGTGTTTTTTGTATTCTGTTTGGGCTAGACGTGTACATACATGCTGATATAATGTGTTGTATGGTTTCTAGTCTTTGCGAACATTGTCTACAAAGATCGTTATTATTATTATAAATTCTATAAGAGAGTACATATCTAGTATCTACAATTGAATAATTAAATACGACTAAAATATATAATACCTAAGTAAGATACAATTATATAGGTACATACTTTTAAAATACAATAACCGATACACAGCCAAATAGTCACTTTTAGAACAAACCGTAACGGATAGTTTTCACGCAAAAACCGAAATTTAAGAAATGACAACTGTGAAGTGAACTCAGTGAACTCCAGTAGAATTCATTGAGTGAACTACAATGCGTAATTACTTAACAACTTAGTGAGAAAGAAAATTATCAATTATAAATAAAATTTATTACTCACTCATATCAGACGTCATAATGACATCTCATAAGTGACGTTAAAAATGGTAAGCTTTAGGACGTCATTATATCGTCAGTAATAGGTCGAGTGACGTTAACGACTAATGAAACCTGTAAATGCCGTCAAAAAGACGTAGCAATGTTTGCCCCCCCCCCCCCCCCCCCCCCGTAACTGGGCGTCCTACCACAAACGGAAGTTGGTATCCGTAGCGTGTTCGTAGATATGGAACGTTTCTCTAATTGTGGCATGTTTCAGAGAGGTGAAATGTCGTTGAATGATTCTCACAGTTTGCGACCCTGTAGGTATAGGTATTTATATCTATCGTCATACCACCGTTACCTACTGGCTACTTCGCAACCTACACATATCCTAGTGTTTGATATGGATTGTCATTTGAAGCTTAATCTGATAGAATTATTACTCCGAGTTTCCCTATTTGATGTTTCATGTTCCTTTAATCACTGACCTGCTTCAAACTGCGAGAGAAAATAGTAATTTTAGGCGATATTTAAATAGGTTGTATTTTTCGTATATAAAAACGTTTAATCATACATAGAAAATACAATAGAAATAAAAGTAAAAAAATGGATAACAATATTAAGTGGATAAATATCTAATTTAAGTATAAATTAATACAAAAATATTTCAATTTGTGCATAATATAATAAAATATAAGAATTTATAAATGAAAACATATTTTTCGATTGTACTTTCATTATAATATATATGGTTGAGTGAAATTGTTCAATGTCTATGTCTATAACATAAACTTTATAATTGAAAAGTCTTGAGAACGGACAAACTCAAGAAGAAAGTACAACCGACATTTGCTGACAATTATAATGACTGATGCCAATAGGTATTTTAATTATAATTCAAAAATATAAAAAAACATAATTTAAAAAAATTAAAGACCCTGGGTTCGAATCCCTGGCACATTTAAAATTTTTCTATATGTAGGTATAAACAAAATCATTAAAATACCTACTTATTACCATCAGTTATAGGTAAGTAAATAATTATATACTAACTACATATTATATCTGTAGATTTATAAAAATTGCAAACATGCAATGATAGATGTTCCATTACAAAGCTTTTAGAGGAGCAAGAAACCAAATTAAAATATGTAAATGCGTTATTTTATTACTTGGTTTTAATGGGTAGGGTATTTGTGTAATTCTTTTGGAGTTACGAGCCCTTATTAGTCTGTAGAAATTAAAAAAATTTTAACTAAAAGTACTAAAATATGATTATGGCCAACAAGCGAACTTACAGGGTGTTCGCTAGAAGGTGACCTAATTAACTCCAGTTCCGCACACGGATAATTTTGATCCTTCTACTGCGCTATTTTTTATTAAATACTCCATAATAGCCTTGTGTCCACAAATACGAGCTTTATCGAAAGGCGTTTGGCGTAAATGATCAATTGCATTAATGCACGCTCCCGCTTCCACCAGTGCCACTGTCACAGCAAAATGGTTGTAATATAGAACAATTTCGAGTGCGAATTCAGGTAGACGAGAAAAACATGACACGTCTAGGTTTAACAACATTTTATAATCCTTATCCAAGTTTGGCAAATAACAGGAATATTCTCGCAATGATTCATCCATACACATTTTGGCTACATTGTACAGTATAATAGTGCCCTTATCTTTTAGTTTAGGCGAATCGGTCAACTCGGCAAGGTGCGGTTTTGGACAAGTTGCTATATGCAAAGGAGTCCTTCGCTGGTTATTTGCCAAAGTTACATTCGCACCAGCTTTTATTAAGAGCGATACTACATGTACATTACCCCATGATGCAGCCACGTAAAGAGGAGTTTGGTCCAAATAATTTGGTAAATCAATTTTGGCACCCTTTTTTAGTAATAATTCAATTACTTTTATGTGATCGGGAGAACCCCAACTTGCTGCAATGTATAAAGGAGTTTTTCCACCACTTTCTGTGTTTATAAAATTGACGTCACAATCAGGGTTCTCCAATAGGTCTCCAACTTTTTCGTACTCTCCATACGAAGCCGCTCTGTATAGCTCAATATCCTAGAACAAAAAAGTACGTTAATAATATACGTATAGAGACAATAGTTATTTGTACAACAAGAGAAGGAAGTTATGCTTTTTTCAATGACTACGAAATTTTTCAATTTTAAGTGGGTTTATTTAATTTACATTTTATATTTTACATCTTTGAATAACTTGAGTACCTACTTTGAATTTGGAATTTTTAATTTCTAAGCTATGCGTTTTTTCTTTTTCTTTTATAGTTTCAGCAGTAAAAAAGTCAATACCGGTATCAATACCGGGATTCGAAAACCGGTATTCAAAATTTCTTCCGGTATTGTAAGCCTTATGATCCCCCTCCATGACAGCGGAGTGTTGTAATTTGTAGAATTTCCAGAATTCGTAAACGAAAGGTTTGAGAAGGTAAGTATGCTATAATAAGTTAAAGTTGAACCGGGAATAATAGGTGCATTAGTGTTTAAAAAATGAATTTTAATAATTACGTTTCTACAGGCCAAACAGAACACATTATAGAGAAATAGTTACGCATGTATGCGAAGTGGGTTGCCTATCTAGAGATAAGATGAACCAATATGGTGACTGACTGTAATGTACCGGGTGTACAACTAAGAAAGAAGGACGATCATAACTCAAAAACTATCTGAAATTGAACAGTGAAATATAAAGTCTTATAGTAAATGTGGTCAAGAGAAAATGTTGGAAATTATTTTTAATTTTCTTATCATTGCCGCTAGAAGGCGTTCACTGATTACAAATTGAAATTCCCATTTTTTGGGCATTTTTCCTTAGTAATATATTTAAAAAAATATATCCATTGTAAGCTAGGGATCAATATGTAAAACTTTGTTTAATCAATCTTTACGATTGCTGTTGAAGGAAGAAAACGGTTGACTTTCCTAAACAAATTCAAGTGGTAGGTACCAAATATTTTCTTCACTGCTATTGGAAGAAAAATTATTAAGGGAGTAATTTAAAAAAAAATATGTCAACAGCTCTCATAGTACCGAAGATATAGTCAAAATGTAGTAATAATTTGAGGTATAAATAAATCGTACGCTTAGTTGTACACCCGGTAGATACACGTCGTAGATGTAACAAATTAGTAACAAATAGAGACGTTAACGGGAACTTCACCACATTTTCATCTACGTACTCAGATTCAGCAATAAAAGCACTGTAAAAGAATGAATCTTACAAAAGACACCCTGTATAAAACAAATCGAATATTCCATAATAGAGACTTAAAATTCTATCGAGATACACTTCTGAAACTGAAAGTTCCATTTTTCTTCTAATACAGACATGCCAACCTAGATTGAGAAAATGCGGGAGATATTTAGATCACGTATGGGGAGGGGGCATATTTTTGGGATCAAAATGGAGCACTTTTAGCCTATCTATAAGTTATTAACCCGACACCCTCCTAAGTGGACGAGGAAGAAGAAGAGGATTAAATTTAATCTAAATAAACAATACAGTCATTTATTCTACGCGAGAAACAAAGTTTAATAGTCCATTGTTGCTAAAAATACCTAATTTTTGATTATTTTCATGAAATACCTAGTGTATGAAAACAAGAAAGTTGTCCTCTAAAAAAATTCCCTCACGAGTGACAACTTGCAAATGGCGGGAGTTTGTACTAAAATGCGGGAAAACTCCCGCTTTTTTGCAGAAAAGTTGGCAATCACTAGGTATATTTTAACTTATTTTGCAGAAAATGAAACAGTTCATTTTCACGTTTTAAAATTCGGTACCTAATTAGCATTATTAATGTGTTATTAATAAAGAAGGTTTTAGCCAATTTCATCATTCGGTAATGAGACACTTTCTATTCCCAAAATAAGGTACTTAGTAATCAAAAAACTTTCCCTTGTTACAGAAGCATTTCTTTACACTAAATACAATAATAATTCAAATTAAGTAAATTCACTTACTGTATCCATTATAACAGACAGAGCGTATAACTGATACAGTACACGAGAACACAAATCACTTTAGTGGTTTGTGCACGGGAAAAACTGCAATATTGTGCAAAATACAAATACAAAAATAAACAATAATTGAACCATGCGCGATAACAACATTTATAAATAAGTTGCAAGGCCACATGACGAATAGGTTAATGAATGTAGTAGCAACAACATATTGTGGTGGTGGTGGTAGTAGTCGTAGACGGATCATATTGACACCTTCAAAAACTCGTATGACAACAAAAATTGCACTCATTATTCTGTTTTTGTAGACTGATGTAATTAATTGAACAAATTTGTCTGGTATTACATATTTTCCATTTATTAATTAATTATTAAGAGAATACAACGTCTAATTAATGATGTAATAGATAGATCATAATTAAAGTTGATTTCTTAACCAATGTTACCTGATGATGGCTTTTGTCGAAGCATGTCGTAGTAATTAATCGTCAATTTATAATTTTTATTAACAGTCAACTTTCAACTTTAAATTTTAATAACGTTATCTTACGTTAATAAATAATTATGGCGAAGCTTTTGTGATAAATCATTTCATAATTGTTTAATGTAGTCCATGGAGCCATCGGTATGGAAAAATTACCTAAAAGCTAAAATTTTCTGTAATTTTCTTAAGCTTTCGACGGTGCCAATAAGGTCGTCACACTTCGCTCCTAACTACGCGAAAAACTAGGTAAACCCGTAATTGGAAAAGTTAACCGTAACCGTACATTTTTCCCGTTAGGGCCTAACACAGCAGTCCGGCCCTGACCAATTGGTAACGAATAAAGACGTTAACGGGAACTGCACCACATCTTCATCTACTCAGATTCAGTAATAAAAGTACTGTAAAAGAATAAATCTTCCAAAAGACACCCTGTATAAAACAAATCGAATATTCCATAATAGGTACTTAGAGAGTTAAAAATACTACCCAGAAATCCAGATACATTTCTGAAACCGAAAGCTCAATTTTTCTTCTAATCTAATAGACAGTCAGACCTGCCAACCTAGATTGAGAAAATGTGGGAGACATCTAGAACACGTATGGGGGGGGGGGGGGGGGGGGTCGTCATATTTTTGGGATCAAAATGGGACATTTTTAGCCTATCTATATGAGAACAAAAATTAAAGTTATTAACCCACACCCTCCTAAGTGGACGTTTGAAGATGAAAAAGAGAATTAAATTGTAATCTAAACAATACAGTAATTTATTCTACGAGAAACAAAGATTAATAGACCATTGTCGCTAAAAATATCTAATTTTTGATTATTTATATTTTCATGAAATAGTGTATGAAACAAGAAAGTTGTCCTCTAAAAAAGCACACCCTTTGTCAAAAATTCCCTCACGAGCAACGAATTGGTATTTTAGTATACAGTTCATTGCTCACGAGTGACAACTTGCAAATGGCGGGAGTTCGTACTACAATGTGGAAATTCACGTTTTTTGCGGGAAAATTAGCACTCACTAGGTATATTTTAACTTATTTTGTAGAAAATGAAACAGTTCATTTTCATGTTTTAAAATTCGGTAATTAGCATTATTAATGTTTTATTAATTAAGAAGGTTTTATTAGCAAATTTCAACATTCGGTAATGAGACACTTTCTATTCCCAAAATAAGGTACCTACTTAGTAATCAAAAAACTTTCCCTTGTTATAGATATTTAAGCATTTCTTACACTAAATACCTAATTATAATAATTAAAATTAAGTGAATTCACTTACTGTATCCATTATAATTAAAGTTGATTTCTTAACAAATTTTACCTGATGATGGCTTTTGTCGAAGCATGTCGTTGTAATTAATCGTCAATTTATAATTTTTATTAACAGTCAACTTTCAACTTTAAATTTTAATAACTTTATCCTACGTTAATAAATAATTATGGCGAAGCTTTTGTGATAAATCATTTCATAATTGTTTAATGTAGTTCATAGAGCCATCGGTATGGAAAAATTACCTAAAAGCACACCATTTTGTCAAAAATTCCCTCACGAGTGACAACTTGCAAATGGCGGGAGTTGGTACTAAAATGCGGGAAACTAACGCTTTTTGCGGGAAAGTTGGTTATATTTTAACTTATTTTGCAGAAAATAAAAGTTTATTTTCACGTTTTAAAATTCGGTAATTAGCATTATTAATGTTGTATTAATTAAGATAAGGTTTTAGAGTAAATTTCTGCATTCGGTAATGAGACTCCTTTTTATTCCCAAAATAAGGTAGATACCTAGTAATCAAAAAACTTTCCCTTGTTATAGATATTTGAGCATTTCTTACACTAAATACCTAATTATAATAATTAAAATTGAGTGAATTCACTTACTGTATCCATTATAGGTAGGTGCACTAGCATTCACAGACAGAGCGTAACTGATAGACTGATACAGTAAACGGGAGAAACTGCAATTGTGCAAAGTACCTACTGGACAGTGCACTTCTTTTACAATAATTGAACCTTACGCGATAACATTTTATAAATAAGTTGCAAGGCCACATGACGAATAGGTTAATCGTTAATGCGTTAATGAATGTAGTAGCAACAACATGTGGTTGTTGTAAGTAGCCGTAGCGGATCAATGATCATATTGACATCTTCTCAAAAACTCGTATGACAACAAAAATTTATTGCACCATTATTCTTTTTTTGTAGACTGATGTGATTAATTGAACAAATTTGTACCTATGGTATTACCTACATATTTTCCACTTATTAATTATTAAGAGAATAAAACGTCTGATTAATGATGTAATAGATTAATAATTAAAGTTGATTTCTTAACCAATTTTACCTGATGATGGCTTTTGTCGAAGAATGTCGTAGTATGTAATTAATCGTCAATTTATAATTTTTATTAACAGTTAACTTTCAACTTTAAATTTCAATAACTTCATCCTACGTTAATAAATAATCATGGAGAAGGTTTTGTGATAAACCATTTCATAATTATTTAATGTAGTCCATGGAGCCATCGATATGGAAAAATGACCTAAAAGCTAAAATTTTCTGTAATAAATGATATTGATAGTTCATCATACCCTTCTTGAGCTTTCGACGGTGCCAATACGTCGTCACGCTTCGCTCCTAACATAACAGTCCTAACTACGCGAAAAACTAGATAAACTATCGTAATTGGAAAAGTTAACCCTAATAATTTTAAATGACACTGTATTATAAAAGCGTACCATTTGAAAGTACGGCAAGATATTTTTCCAAACGGATCATACAAATGTTGCGCCCCAAAAAATAAAATATGTAATTAGGAAATTCGTACGAGTTGTACGGGAGTGTACGCCACTTTGGCTAGGGGATGAACGCCATTTGATTATAGTACTTAAAATATGTAGATTGTAATAGTGAGGGTCTAATGGGCACAAAGAAGTATGTGACACCTTGACATTCAATAGAATCAGTTATGGTTGGGGGGGGGGGGGGGGGGCTTAAGAAATTCTTAAGGAGTGACAACGCGGCTCTCCCTTATTACTTACCACTGTTGAGATTTATGTATATTGACAAAAATAAACAAATCAATATGATTTATGTGCCAGATGGTAAACTGTTTTCTTTATCAAGCTTCTCACGCCACCCCTATTTTTTGTTGCTTAACACACATGTTAAAATTTATTTAAGGGTAGAGCTAAAGTGAAAATGTGTAAGTTTAACGTGTCTTTACTTTTTTTGTTGTTTCTTTATATATTATAAAAAATCCACTGAAAATATTCAGTAACCACTTTAGCTTTTTCTGTGAACCACATATGCCCTTTAATTTGAGGTTCAATTTTGCAACCCCTAAATATTTCATCCCCTCTTGATATTGCACGTGTTGCACTGTCGGTAGCGCGTAGCGCTAGCATTGCATTTAGTGGTTTTATAATACATGTAATGATGTAAATCCAGGGAGTGAAATCCAAAGTCAAAAATATTCAAGTAAAAATCCACATAGGTAGATAACATATCAAAAAAATACAGGGTGGGCCATTGAAAAGGAAACACGCCTGTTTTGGGACACTTAGACAAGTTTCTTAAAAAACGCTCGGACACGTCGATTTTTTATTTTTGGGTGAAAACTTTTGATGCCAAATTTGACTTTGTCAGGTCAACCGCCTAGCCCCAGCAACCCCTAACTCAAGAATTTAAATAGGGAAAGGGAGTCGAGCGACCTCTCATTTGAAGCGTCTTTTAATGCTCTATTCGACAGTATGACCGAAATTAGTTATATTCAATTATTTTTCGCCCCCATGAAAAGCACCCTCTAGATTAACTAAGGTGGGGGTATTGTTTAGGAAAAATCCTGAAGCACACCACCTTTGACCTTTTGAGCAGCACATTTTGATGTCAAATTTGACTTTGTCAGGACAATCCCCTAGCCCCGACAACCCCCAACGAAAACATAAATTACGCTGAGGTAGTCGAGAGACCATCATTTTAATGGTCTCTTCCATGAGTTTCTAAAAATTGAATGAAACTAATTTCGGCCATGCTCTCGCATAGAGAATTGAAAGACGCTTTAAATGAGGGGTCGCTCGACTCCCTTTCTCTATTTAAATTCTTCAGTTAGGAGTTGCTGGAGGTAGGGGGTTGATGTGTCAATGTTTGACATCAAAAGTTGTCCCCCAAAAATAAAAAATTGACGTGTCCGAGCATTTTTTTAAGAAACTGGTCTAAGTGTCCCAAAACAGGCGTGTTTCCTTTTCAATGGCCCACCCTGTATAAAAATAACACAAGACCATTTCGTATATGTATATGGAGCCCGGAGCCGTATGACACCCTAATTATTTATATGCAAGCATACTCAATCGTAATAAATTTATTAATGAAGCCAAAGAGGAAGATACTACGTTCACGATTGTTCATTTTTGTTCCCGTTTGTTTTCATTCTGATTTTATTTCTACCTTATCAATTATTCTAAATTTAAGGGAGGAAGACTACGGACATAACCAACCCTTTCAAAGGTGCAGATTGATTTGTAGGAGCTACGCCATGAGAAACTGTAAATACTTATGTACTAGAAACTAGAGTGTGGTTGTTGGCATAGCCAGTTGTGGTACCTCTGAGTGTCCCACAGCTGCGCTGTTGCTCTCCACATTCCATTTTCATCACCTTCATCTTAAAGAGGAGCTTGAACGTTACCTTGGTGAAATTGACACAGGGACGATGATTGAAACTCGCCCAAGAACTTTAATCAATCAATGCTTGTTTCTTGGCATGCTCCTTCCTGTTTAGCACTCGCGGGTTGCTAGTGTATCCACGCAATTATTTTGAATTTTCCTTCTTTTCAAGATGTTTTTTGATTCCTCGTGGGTTAAGTTGGCATTCTTCGCTGGAACATTCAATAACTATGGTGGCCATCAATAGTATTTTTGTTTTCGTCGGTAAGAGAGTACTTGCTGACTAGTATGCGCATAATACGTGTCCATTCGTTGGTTCAATCAATCAAGTTGTTCGTGACCAAAACCCCAAAAAAGGGTTTACCAGAGTCAACCCTCGGATTTCAAAAAGTCATTCCCCTTCCCCTATGGGAAATAAAGAAATAAATGTAGTGCCAATAGTTTTTCATGAACTATATGTATAACATTTCAAAAAATAAAAAAATGCTTAGAGCAGATTTTGAGAAAATCGATTTTTAATTTTTGACCAATTTTGGGTACCAATAAATTGGCCGCGTTAAATTTTTGTTCTTTATAAATTATAAGTCAAAGTTCTGGCTACAAATTTCGATTTTCAAATTTTAATTAGGTTAAACGCTTCTTGAGCTAGACCCTAAAAAGTAAACACTTGGAGAATTGCTATATTCGCCGCCATTTTGAATTTAACAACAAACGAAAAACGGTGTCTACTATCTTTTTACCAAGGGACATTAGTTTGGGTTAAAATTTGAATGTTGGCTCCCAAAATAACGCCCCTAGTGTCTGGCCCCATTTTTATAGTTCGGAAGCAACATTCAGCCTGTAGAGATGAAACTGAAATTATATTTCTATGCCATAAACATAATATGTTTGCACTTGTTTTACGTTGCGTTAGTGGTTTTATTGGTAGAACTTGGCGAATATGTCCGTTGCTTCTTCAGTTCCGTAGAGGTAACTTTCTTTTGGATAAAATTCTCACACCACTCGCATTTCGTTCTTAGTTGTTCGTTCCAGAAAGTGCCTTTATAGTTCTGTTTTAACAGGGACTTTCGCGAACCATCAAAGCTCCCAGCAATCAGAGTCACGTTATTTTGACGTTAATTTCAGGTGACTCAATGACCCGTAGAGTAGGACGTCAGATACGTCGTCTTTTTATGGGGATTATGTCAGATGATAAGGACGTCATACACATGACATCATTTTTACGTCACTATAAGACCTTTAGGACGTCAGTGTGACCGTTATGGGTCGTCACCCAAGTATATACATATTGTAATTAATTATCAATGCAAAAAATTATTTAAGCAGTTCCATACAAAAAAGGGAAAAATTACATTTTTACGTGCACTGTACTTATAATTATTATTTAACTTAATTCTTGCACCAAAACCCGTTTGCTTGAAAGTTTCCCTTAACCGGATTCGAACCTTTGGAATGGGTGTTGAAAAATCCGAAGTCCGACATTGTACCGCTGCGCTTATGTAAAACATACGTACCTACTTCTTATTTCGTACTTCGTAACGTAGCGCTGTTGCGCGTTAATAGTTTAAATTATGTTTGAAAAAAATACATAAAAGAAGTGTTAGTCACTGGAAATTCACAATTGATAAGCCATCATTATTTATAAATTTTGTAAGAGAGTAGGTACATCTACAATTGAATAATTAGGTAGATAGGTACGATTAAAACATGTAGGTACTATCTAAGTACATATACAATTATACATACTTTTATTAAATACAATAACCTTTGATTATAATCAAAGACAATAACCGATACACAGAAAAATGGAGTCACTTTTATAACAAACCGTAACCGATAGTTGTGACGTAAAAACCTGTGGAAGAAACCGAAATTTGACCGTGTGAACTTCACTAGTGAACTATAATGTGTAATTGCCAACTTAGTGAGAAAGAAGTATAAATAAAATCTATTACTCACTCATATCAGACGTCATAATGACATTTCATAAGTGACGTTAAAAAAATGGTAGGTAAGCTTTAAGACGTCAATGAGCCCTAATATGTATCACGTCATGTTAAATATAATGTGCATGTTATGAAAACTTCACGTTATTTTGTCCCTTTGCTAAGATTTATCAGCACAGAGGGCACGTTAAGGTAAAGTGTCACGTTATCGCTTTACCTTAACGTGCCCTCTGTGCTGATACTAGGTGGAGTGACGTTAACGACCAAAAAAGACGTCAAAAAGACGTAGCATTGTTTGCTGGACTGTGCCCCCCCCCCCCCCCCCCCCCCCCCCGTAACTTGACGTCGTGCCACAAACGAAAGTTGGTATCCGATGGCGTGTTGGTATGGCCCGTTTCTCTAATTGTGGTATTATGCATTACATACAATGAACTCTTGCAGCATATGTTTCAGAGGACTGAAATGTCGTTGAAAGCTTAATCTCATAAAATTATTACCCCGAGTTTCCCTATTTAATGTTTCATGTTCCTGACCTTTAATCACCGACCTGCTTCAAGGTACGAGAGAAAAATGTAATTTTAGACTATATTTAAATAAGTTGTATTTTTCGTATATAACAACGTTTAATCATGCATAGAAAATACAATAGAAATAAAACTAAAAAAATGGATAACAATAAGGGGACAAATATCTAATTTATGTAATTAAATCAAAAATATTTGAATTTGTGCATCATAATATAATAAACTATACGAATTTATAAATGAAAACGTTTTTCGATTGTATCGTTGAGTGAAATTATAAACTTTGTAATTTGAAAGTATTGATATAGACTTCAAAGATGGAGCCGAAACGTAGGCATTTTCTACAAAAATAGAAACACGCCCAAACTCTAGAAGAAAGTACAACCGAAAAACATATTAGTTGTTATGTTCACATCATTTGCTGATAATTATAATGACTGATGTCAATATGTATGTTCCATTACAAAGATTTTGGAACAGCAAAAAACCAAATAAAAATGTGTAAATACGTTATTTTATTATTTGCTTTTAATGGGTACATATTTTTTGTGATTTTTTTGGAGTTACGAGCCCTCATTAATCTGTATAAATTAAATTTCTTTAACTAAAAGTACATACTAAAACATGGTTATGGGCAACAAGCGAACTTTCAGGGGTTTTCGCTAGAAGGCTCCATTTCCGCACCAGTGGCGGTTTCAGGGGTAAGAATTTTTCGTCGCTTCATTGGCATAAAACAGCAGGGGAGTGGTGCTATACGTTTTTTACACACGGATAATTTTGATCCTTCTACGGCGTTATTCTTTACTAAATACTCTATAATAGCCTCGTGTCTGCAAAAACGAGCTTTATAAAGAGGCGTTTGGCCTATATGATCAATTGCATTAATGTCCGCTCCCGCTTCCACCAGTGCCACTGTCACAGCAAATTGATTGTAATATAGAACAATTTCGAGTGCGAAATCAGGTAGACGAGAAAACCGTGACACGTCTAGGTTTAACAATATGTTTAAATCCCTATCCAAGTTTGGCAAATAACGGGAATATTTTGGGTTTGGCAATGATTCAGTCATACACATTTTGGCTACATTATATAATGTGATAGTGTCGTCTGGTTTAGTAGTAGAATCAGTCGATCTGGTAAGGTGCGGTTTTCGACAAGTTGCTATATGCAAAGGAGTCCTTCGCTGGTTATTTGCCAAAGTTACATTCGCACCAGCTTTTAGGTATTAAGAGCGATACTACATGGGCATTGCTCCATGATGCAGCAACATAAAGAGGAGTTTGGAGCGAAGAATTTGGTAAATCAATTTTTGCACCATTTTTTAGTAATAATTCAATTACTTTTATGTGATCGGGAGAACCCCAACTTGCTGCAATGTATAAAGGAGTTTTTCCATCCCTTTCTGTGTTTATAAAATTGACGTCACAATCAAGGTCCTTCAATAGGTCCCCAACTTCTTCGTAGTCTCCATACGAAGCCGCCATGTATAGCTGAAGATCCTAGAAAAAAAAGTACGTTAATATCCTCTCCAATTACATTTTTTCTTGGAAAGTAAATTATCTTTAATCTCTAGAAGAGCATTTTAATTTTACTTTGGAAATTTTTCGATACAATACAAGACTCTTCGTTTGTGCAAGATAAGTAGGCTCAAATTATGCATGAAATAGCAACAAAAATACACTAACTTTATCTACAAAAAAAAATTTTAAAGCAAGCGATTGAAGGAATATGAATTTAAAAATAATAAAAGAGAAAAATTGTATAATATTGTCATAAAATCACGCTTTATTTAATATTAAATGAAATAATAGGATATTGAGGGTAAAAATTTGGCAATTATTTAGAATCCGGGGTCGTACACCAAGCCGTTTCAACATTTCCCCTATAAGAGAGTATTACCAAACAACAATAAGAACAGCTATACTTATAGACGGAGAGCCAGCAACGTGTTTTGAGTTATCATTTCAAAAGTCATGAAAAGTCACTCACTGAACCGAAAGGTCATATACCAATTTTTATGGATTTAACTTAAAGAATGGCGAAGTTCCATATAAACTTTCATCTCCTATTTTACCCCCCTTAGGGGTTCAATTTCGAAAATTCCTGAATCACGTCCGTCTTAATTTCTAACCGAAAGGCCATATAGGTACCTACCAATTTTTATAGATTTAACTTAAAATACAAACTTTCATCCCCTATTTTAACCCCTTAGGGGTTGAATTTTGAAATATACGGCCTTATCCCTTGTCTACATCATAAAAGGAACCTCTGTGTCAAATTTCAGCCATCTAGGTCCAGGGGTACATGGGCTGGGCGTTGATATGTTAGTCAGAACCTTTAGTTTTATGTACGTATACCCAGGGATTACAGCGTTCTGTCATCAATTAGGGGGGGAGGGGAGGGGGGGGGGTAATGTTCTGTCAACATTCTCATAAATCCAGAATATAAGTGAGAATAACCTCCTGAAATTTTATGACTGATACTTTAACTACATTGAACCTTATTTCTTACCCCCTTTGTAAATTTAATAGGGTAGTACAACCCGATTCCCCCCACTTTCGCTTAATGTATTTTCGCCAATCCACATTCGCCAATGTCAGTTCGGTCTAATCTACCTTCGCCAAAGGTAATCTTGCCAATACCACATTCGCCAAGGGTAGTTTTGCCAAGTGTATTTTTGCCAAGTAGAATTTCGCCAATGGTATGCTCGCCAATAGCATGTTTGACAAATGGGCACTCGCCAATTTGAAACGGGAGTTTTGAGATTGACGAACGGTCCCAAAATGATTTCTATTGCATCAGCAATTAACATTTAAAATTCTATTATGGAAATAGTCGAGTTTTCACTTCGCAAAATTAATATAACGCTTTTCAAGTTTGCAATAAAGATTTGTAAACAGATTTAGCAAAGTCAAAAATGATTTTATGTACTGCTTTTTCGCTCACTGATGGGTTGACGTGTTTGAATCATTTTGGCTATCTCAGTTAAAAATGTCAGTTTTGGCGCTTATACTGTTCTTTCATTGACCGATTCAATTGCATTTTTAACATTGGCGAAAATGCAAAGGGCGAAAATAGTTTTGGCGAGAGTGTTCTTGGCGAAAATGGATTAGGCGAAAGAGGGGGTGGCGAATTTGATTTTGGCGAATTTACATTTGGCTAGATTGGAATTGGCGAAGGAGTATTAGGCGAATGTCCATTGGCGAAATTCCATTAGGCGTAAGTGGCGTACATGGTACAACCCGGCCCGAGTGGGTTGGCAGAAGTAACTTTTATTTTTCAGCAGATATTAGGGATTCAATGAGTGACTTTTCATGAGTTTTGAAAATTTAATGGCAACTCAAAATAACAAACTTCCAAAACATCTGTGGGAACATGGCGGAAAAAACGAGTCCGCACGATGACACGCCGAACCCCTATCTCGGTAGTCGGGCCCATACGTGACGTCAAACCCCCCACATGACGGACACGAATGCGCGTTCGAGTAACATCGTTAGCGAGAGCCGACGAAGCGCTACCGAGCACCGACGAAGCGCCCCTGCAGGGTATAAAAGCGTGCGCGCGACGATCAGGAAATCACTCTTCTTCCGGAGTTGTTAATAGCACTGGAAGGAGTCTCATACCCCGTGACCGGAGTTGTTAATAGCCTGGTTCCACGGGGCACCGTCCGAAGCCGCAGTTGTTAATAGCCTGGCTAAGGATAAGCACTAGTCGCTACCACGTACGCCAGTCAAGCGGCCATCGTCCGACGCCGGAGTTGTTAATAGCCTGGCTAGGATAAGCGACCACCGCTACCACGTACGCCAGTCAAGCGGCTGCGGTCCAGTTCACCGGTGCCACCTATCGTTACACCGTTGCCGCCAACGCCTACAAAGAGGCCACCATGGAAGCTGGTGCCGATCGACATCGACACAGGGCCCTGCTACAGCGAACCTCATAGCCGACCCCTGCATTTACTCGACCCACGAAGACAGTGCGTGAAGTACATTCGTTCTTTAACTTTGCGTTCTTGTTAATTTGTTCTTGTTATTGTTATTGTTATTATGTTATTTGTTCTTTCATTTAAACTCGTTAGTAAAAACCGTTAAACCACTGCACGTTACATTTCCTTCGAAACGATCGGCGCGCACGCACGCGCGCCGACACATCTAAAACTAGAAGGGAATCTAAAAAAATTTAAAGCTGAAGTTAGGAAGTTTCTGATAAAAAATTGCTTTTATTCTGTAAAAGAATACTTGTCGCATTAAATTACCGACTGTGAAAATAATATTTGCTTAAATGATAGTTTAGTATTTTATTCTTACCTATGTTTGATATACCTACAATCTACATCTTGTATTATTTTAACTAATGTCTTACTGACTTGATCTATACCATATTATGTCTTGGTCCTGGATCCAATAAACTATTATTATTATTATTATTATTATTAAAATACGTTGCTCTCGGTCTATTAACATAACGACCGGAAATCACTAAATTGTTTGAAAATTCCCATAAATACATAATAGCAAAATGTCAAAACTTGGCGTATTTGTCTATAGGTGCAGGCGTTATCATAAAAATGCAAATTTTGATATTCCGCTACAAATTGGTATTACCTAGTCTCGTCAACGAATGGTTGAAATCGAAATTTTTAATTACCCCTGCAAACTGGATATATAGATATAGGAAGTACCCCAGGTACCAAATCCAAATTTGCAGGGGAAAAAATCCGTAAAAAATTGATAAAAAACGGTGGAAATTTCTGTATATTTTGCTTCTTGCGCTATTATTTAAGAAACGGTAAGTTACATCGAAAAATTTTCAGTAGGTGTAAAAGTTGTAGAGTGGAAGATTTTACGTCGAAATAAATCATTATATGATAATTTCGGTACGGTATTTTCGACCTTCAACCGAGATTTCCAAAGCGGCAACGGTGCTAGCTACTGAACATTATTCTATACGTTATACGACACTGTAGAAGCGAGAAAGAACGGTCGAATCGAAAAAGATAGAACCTTCAGTAGATAGCGCCGTTGCCGCTTTGGAAGCGTCGGTCGAAGTAAACACACTGTATAATTCGAATTAGTTTCGCATGTATGCAAAGTGGGTTGTCTATCTAGTGATGGGGTAAACCAATATGGTGGGTGTAATGTACCGGGTGTACAACTAAGAAAGGAGGACGGCCATAACTCAGAAACTATTTGAGATGAAACAGTGAAATAATAATCTTATAATAAATGTGGTCAAGAGAAAATGGTGGAAATTATTTTTAATTTGATATCATTGCCGCCAGAGGGCGTTTTACTGATTTCAAATTGAAATTCCCATTTTTTGGGCATTTTTCCTTAGTAATGTATTTAAAAAAAGATATCCATTGTAAACTAGCGATCAATATGTAAAACCATGTTTAATGAATCTTTACGATTGGTGTCAAAATAAAGGGAGAGGGAACCATATAACGTGTTACTGGAAAAAATCGTGTAACTTCAAAACGGGTTGCTTGAATTTGTCAAGGTTGGTCTCAATGTAAAGAGAATACTTGATATTTTCAAAAAAATTCAAAACAACAACAATTTATTATCTCCGCGTACCAATAGAGGGCGAAACTTGTTGAAGGAACAAAACGGTTAACTTTTCCAAAAAAAATTCGAGTGGTATAGTCCATACGCTCGGCAATGTCACTTTTCTCATTAAGCCGTAAATCAAATCTCATTTATAACGAGATCGATAGTTTCATTCAATATGCACCTCTAATGCAAAGTAAAAACCAGTTCCATACGGGCGAAAGTTATTCAAAACAAATCTTATGGAAACTTGAATACAATAGAACAATAGCTTTCAACTACCTGCCTAGTCAGCGGTTGTTAATAGTTTCATTACAAAGTAATATATCAATTTATTAATACAAACATCACAATTTCATAATGAAACTAGTGTATCTTCTATTGAGAACCGCTGCCAGTTAGGTAGTTCAAATCTATTGTTCTATTGTATTCCAGTTTCCATAAGATTTGTTTTAAACAACTTTCGCCCGTATGGAACTGGTTTTTACTTTGCATTAGAGGTGCATATTGAATGAAACTATCGATCGCGTTATAAATGAGATTTGATTTACGACTTAATGAGAAAAGGGACACTGCCGAGCGTATGGAGTATAGCAAAAAAATATGGTAATATAACAAGCAATTTGAGGTATAAATAAATCGTACGCTTAGTTGTACACCGGTAATAAAGACGTTAACGGGAAATGCACCACATTTTCATCAACTCAGACTCAGCAATAACGGCAATGTAAAAGAATGAATCTTACAAAAAACACCCTGTATAAAACAAATCGAATATTTCATAAGAGTAGGTACCTATTCGTACCATTCAACTGTTAAAAATTCTATCCAGATACATTTCTGAAACTGAAAGTTCCATTTTTCGTATAATAGACTCAGGCCCAGTGGCGTACCTAGGGCAGGGGGGGCGGTGGGTGCGGCCCGCACCGCGCGGCAGGTGGCCAACTCTCGCTTCGCTAACTGCATTTTGTTTATGTTGCTGCTTGGAATGTACGCAGGCATTTATAAAAATAAAATAAAAAATATTCAGTGGTAATTTTTGTGTAAATTAGGTAGATATATGTTTTGTCTCATAGGTGGGGAACCTTCGGTCACCGTAAGTTTCTTGTGGCCTTTAAAAAAGTGTCTGGTATTTTTATCAAGGTTGCATTTATAGGTACCTATATCAATTTATGCCTTATGCGGCTTTATTACTTTATTACTTTTTTATTTATTTATTTATTTGTTTATTTTATTTATTTATTTATTTAAATATTGCATCCATTGGTAAAAATTGAATTATTTATTTATGTTTATTAATGTATAAAAAGATAAAAACCACCATTATTGATTGACTTAGAAAGGGCGGCAAATTGGAGGGCAAAAATTCTACTGCTACGCCACTGCTCAGACCTGCCAACCATATACGTAATACGTATATGCTGCCAACCTAGATTGAAAAAATGCGGGAGACATTTGGAACACGTATGGGGAGGAGGAGGGGGTCATATTTGTGGGATCAAAATGACGCATTTTAAGCCTATCTACATGAGGACAAATTGACAAAAATTACCTAAAGTTATATTAACACACCCTCCTAAGTGCACGTTTGAAGAAGAAGAGAATTAGATTTTAATCTAAACAATGCATTCTACGAGAAACAAAGTTTAATAGACAATAGCCCATTGTTGCTAAAAAACAGTGGCGTATTTAAGGTCCAGGGCCTCGTCGTGCAAAAGTAGGGAGGGCCACATTATATAGGTGGTAAAAAAAGGTCTAGTTATTATATTATGGAAAAAACACAAAATTTAATGTCTCTTACATATTATGTATAATTTATTATCATTAATGTTATTTTTTAGAGGGCCTGAGGGCCTCGTTTTGCGAGGGCCTAGTCGTGCGGCGCACGACTCGCACGCCCGTTAAATACGCCACTGCTAAAAAATACCTAATTCTTGATTATTTTCATGAAATAGTGTATGAAAACAAGGGAGTTGCCCTCTAAAAAAGTACGCCATTCGTCAAAAATTACCTCACGAGTGACAACTTGCAAATGGCGGGAGTTTATCATGTGATGCGGGTAGGCGGGAGTTCGTACTACTAAAACGCGGGAAAATTGCCACTTTTTGCGGGAAAGTTGGTAGGTATCTATTGCCCAATTTGCTAGTAAAGTAATCAAAAAAATTTCACTTGTTATAGATATCTAATTATAATAATTAAAATTGAGTGAATTCACTTACTGTATCCATTATAGGTGCACCACTAACCATTCACAGACAGAGCGTAACTGATAAGTGATACTGATACAGTAGATAGGTACCTACGCGATAAACTGCAATTGTGAAAAAGTTCACCGCGCGATAACAACCTTTATAAATAGGTATTATATAGCCAACTTAAAAAATGGGTTAATATTTCAGACTTTCAGTAACAGTAACTGAGATAATTCCAATGAACTGTATACTATACTAGTATACAGTTCATTGGATAATTCTTTTCTTTTCCGCCTCCGCGTAGAAGTAATACCAACCTGTTATGTGCTACCAATGACACCACAAGAGGGGAGGGTTCCCACACTACACAATAATCTCTGTACTGCTGTTGGGAAATTGATGACCGCCGTTTAAGAATTGAGAATAAATGCATTTTTGTTGAAGAAACTATTAAAGATAGCAATAAGAACTTGTAATACCAAAATATAATATGCCCTTTTTGATTCTCTATCAAATACAAAAGTAAGAAAATGATCATTTCATTTAAAAAATTTAAGTTTTCAGTCTTTGAATTTTCCTTAATTTGGAACCCCATAGATGAGGTCGTACGCAACTTAACCTTTTTTTAAGTACACCAAGTAATGAATTCTTAAAGTATTTTTAAATAAGTGAAAATAACTTGAAAACCATAACACACCATAGAATCCAAAAATGCAATAAAAAATAGGGGTTGCCATATAAAATAACGAAGTTAGTAGATAGCTACTTTCGGCATTTTCGGAAGTGCTGTCATTTTGAAAATATTTTAAATCGATTAGGCTTTCTGAGTAGGTAACCCCTAAGTACAAATTCTCAAAAATCTACCTATAAAACTTTCCTGGAAAGTTCCCAGAAAACAACGCTGTATCTATAATGCACGGGAAAGTAGGTCCAAAACATCACGTTGCCGATGTGGCGATGCTTGCGACCAGCGGCGTATTTACCCTAGGGCCAAGGGGGCCATGGCCCAGGGCGATACGCTGCGAGGGGCGGCGCCAGCCGCCACGTGAAGCGCCTTTGATAATCGTTATTTATATTTTATTTAATTGCTTTTTCATTTGACTTCCCTAAAGAAATTTAAAAAAAGCTTATCTAACTAGAACAAAAGCGCGGGGCGATCGTGTTGCAGCAAAAACAGATTTAGGGAAAAATTGCCTATTTTTGAAGAGCTGTATCTCGGAAACTATTATACTTACAGACTTCCGGTTAGGCTCAAATAGTAGCAAATTTAGTCTAGTTTAAAAAATGTAATCATATTCTTTGCACTACAACTCATAGTTTTTGAGCTAGGAGACTAAAACTGAAAAAAGTCCGAAAAAATCGCGGTTTTTGGTGCCCCCCAGTTTCCACAAGTTTTTCGAAGTTGCAAAATTGAGTATTTAGTACTGGGACCGAATCTAACACCATGAAAAAAGCAAACCTAACATAGGATTTTTTGCAATGTTTGTATATTTTTGTGTTTAAATTGACTGTACTAATTAAGTAGTTTGCAGTTTGTTTTGATTTGGTAGTTATATACTGTTACTGTGTTAACGTAAAGTGTTACTGTTACTGAGATGGATCAATCTAAAAAAAAACTAAGCTGTTTGTATGACCTTTTTTCATTATTATCCGATTTTTACGTTTTTTTCGTTAATTTATGGGGCGGCAAACCTTACAGGCCTAGGGCGCCAAATTTTAAAATACGCCGCTGCTTGCGACGCCAGAAAAAGTGGAGGGGTCAGTGTTTGTATTCTACTGGCGTCACTGCCGACTACTTTCGCTTACATTTAGTAGACACGTGGAATGGATTTGAAGGTTATAGGTATTATCTGATCTTCCATTTTGATATGGTTTAATTGCTTTGTTTGCCATTTTTGTCTTATCGGTAAGGATATCACCAGATAAGTTTATTTATTAGAATCGTTTATGTCGCGACTATGTAACAATGTCAACAAAATGGACTCTTTTTTCGGAGCAAGGTCACTGTGAAATACCCATAGATCACATCACCAGAGAGGTCTTCAAAATGGTAGTAGAAAGCAGTGAATGTTAAGGACTGATAAAACGTTGAGTTGAGTGAACTTTACTCAACGGTAAAAGTATAGAATTTACATAAAATGCTGAGATATTCCGTTATAACAAATTTGATATGCATTATATTCTACTATTATTATAAATGAATAAAAAGTCATAACATGCAGAGTCGGTTCCCCGCCGAAAAAATCCCGCCGGTCAATTGCCCGCCGGTAAATTGTTCGCCTGGTAAAAACCCCGCGCGGTGAAATGTTCGCCGGTAAAATGCCCGCCATGACAAAATCCCGTCGGTCAATTTCCCGCCGTAATTTTTGAAAAAATAAACAATTAAGAAAGTTCTTTTTTAAATAACTTCAGTTTTGTAAACCTGTGTGTCATGCCACTATTTTAGTATCAATTGAAAAAAAAGTATACTAAACCTGCAAATAACCTAGACGCTTTAGTGGGGGAATAAGCGTAGAAAATGGTACAACATTTACGTGTTAAGAACGAGGTTGAAACAAGAGATAGTAGCAGGCGAGTATTCATGTATAGTGCCGTAGGTCTGTAAAGGATGTCAAAATTCCATCGGGAAGTGCTTAAAATGGCCGTCGAAAATATTTTATAAATTTATATATAACGGTTTTTTTGTTAAACATGGCAATGTCTGGTTTATTAATACAGTCTTCTTTTTTGAATTTAGCAAATTTTAATTTACAGTAAACAGCGGCCTCAAATTCATCTTACGCCTCCTGGGCCCATAATCCACCACTGGCTGCACATAACGTAGGTACATTGGATCTTTATCACAAAAATAGGGGAATATCAGGGGAATCATTTTGCCTACAGCGGCGGGCAAATGACCGACGGGATTTTGTCATGGCGGGCATTTGACCGGCGGGATTTTTTCGGCGGGGAAATGACCGGATACCCATAATTCCCTTCTTTGGCACTTTATTAAACACTTCCGGCAAACAGTGTTCGAAGCGCTATTTAGCTGTGACAGTCTTCTGCTCCTCTAGATGAATAGCGTTCACTAGATCGGTACTTCTAAAGAACACAGTGTATATTACTTTCGGGTACCTATGTAAGTTTCATCGATACCATTCTTAAGCAATGTTAGAGTTTCGTACTCGTTCTGCTTTTTGAATGAAATCCTGATGGTTCAGCTTGCTCGAAAAGAGAGAAAATCCAGTTGCAGAAACTGTTTAACAAGACGGTGAAAGCGAAACTACTGAGAAAATTATGGGGAACATAAGATGGATTGAAGAGCTTTTGCGGCTCTACAAAATCTTCTTCCTTGGCATACCGTTTAGATAACAGGAAGGACTAACACTATTATCCAGCTAGCCTCAGAAGAAGGAGTGGTTTTTAAGATACTGTCACATTCCCGGAGTTATAGCCTTTAACCGGAGTCATCCCAACAGATACTTATTATTATTATTATTTATTCTTGGAGTGGTCCCGATTGGTTCCTGCACTGCGACACTTTGGCCTATCATTGTGCACCGTGCTCCCCGCTATTGTCTACCCTTCGAGATCTTTAATAAAGTCCAGAGCCACCGTCCTACATGTAGGTTAACTTTCTGAAACTAGAACCCGAAAATTTTAGTATCAGTCTACAGTAAAACCTAAATATTAAGATAGAGAGAAGAATTAAGAATAAAAATAAAAATACTTTTAAGCATCACATATATTTATTGTAACCAAGTCTCCTAAATACCTACCCTACTAGTATTAATAAGAAAGAGTCAGTCTTCCTCATATTATGTAGTAGGTAAAAAACAAGAGTTTTAATTTCGATTCAAGACTTTAATCTCTAAAAAGTACCTAATGAGCCAAGCCAGAATTGAAATATTCTTACCAACCTTGAATTTGAAAATTATCAGTCACAGTTTCACAGTTCCCCCTTCCATCGTGTGTTTCCAGGAATAATTTATAATAAATTCTATCACCAACTCGTAAATGATACGGTTGTAAGTTAATACCATGCCTCGATATGTTAGTTTTAAGGAAGTCGATCCGATTGATGTTTTCGATATTTAACACAGGTTGATCCACACCTAATTTAATACCGATACTTCTTGGATTACCGTCGTAAGAAATATCAAAAACGACAAAGTTATTTTGATACGCTCTAAAGGCACTAACTTTAAGATTACAGCTCTGCACTTGCAAGAGAACTGATGTTATAAAAAGAAATGCTAACTTATTTCGAGCCATTATTAGCGATAGTTTAATTATTTATGATTAACATTATTTTGCCATTGATAACATATCGTGGTTTATCAATCATTCGAGTTCAAAGATGATGTAAATATTTACTACACCAGAACTGCTTTTTACCTATAAATTCCGAAAACCATCAGACATGATCTCATACAGTTTTAAAAACGTCACAGTTTAGCAGAAAGCATAAAAATGCCACGAGGACATACGATATTGTAGTCCTATTTGACCTTTTAACTTTAACAGCAATTAATCAACAAATTCTTAATCAAACCATAACAAATTTCCAATTTCAACATAAATACATAACAATCGTCATCATTTCGTAGTGATGCTTTCCACTGTTGCTGTTGGAGAAATATTCTGCGCTGTAGGTATCTATGAAATTAAATTTTACATGTTGGGATAAGATAAAAGTTTTTACATGGATAGTGTCACCGGAAAAAAGTCAAGTTATTGCTCAACTACAAAGACGCAACCGAAAGGTAAGTGAAGGTCACAATCCGCTGAGTAAGTTGGTTGCTAACAAGGCCTATACGTTGCAAAACCACCTGGTGCATCTTTCAAGGACTGGAGGTAGTCGGGTAATATCATGAACATCATGGAAAACTGCGCATCAAGAGGTAATGCAAGATTACTTCCAAAGCTCCACAAGGCTGCAATTTGGCGGTCGGGAGAAAACCCGAAGTGCTGGTGATAGTTAAACCGCACATGGAGATACAGAATCTCTGGAGAGGTATAAGGGTATAAGTGCAGAGACAGTGTTTTGGTATAATCAGTAATCACCACAGCAACCTCACCAGCAGAGATGGAAAGGGCGTCACACGGCAACTGTGGGGTGGGTAAGTAAGTGTATAAAGTCAATGGTAAAGGCAACTTTTGTCCTATTATTTCCAAGAATATCTTATTCAAATAAACCTGCAACACTTCCGAGCTGTTACCGTTACCATAAGCAGGCATTTCTCCCATTCAAGAGCTCCGGTTTGTTATCACGGACTTTTTGTTTTAGGGCCAACCCTGTCACTAATATGCCAGTGACGGCAACGCTCCCCGGGTTTCTCCCATTTAAAATGCATTGCCTATGGTAGCCATACTGAATTCTCAGTCTGAAAAGTACAATAGAATAGTTATAATACTCGCATTATGTAGTGACCATGTTGCCATGGTTCACCGTCTCGTAGCCATGGTTGGCGTACTTGAAACATATGCAAAAACATTCAGTTGTAGGAAATTCCCAAAGATGTTGTAAAATTTCCCTCACGGGGGATGATTGGGCAACTGCTGATCAGATTCAGCAGTTGCCCAATCATCCCCCGTGGGGGGAGGGGGACCGCCTCTGGCCAGATAGGGTGTGGCATGATGGCGGCCCCAGCAAAGTGAACATCTCTTAGCACTTTAGCTGTCTCAGAGAGGTTGTCCGTGTAGGAACTATCCTCTCTTCTGAGGTTAGTTGGGTTGTAATATATGTTTTTTGTTAGGATTTTACTTAGGCGCGATGCAGAGGAGGTGGATTGTGGATTCTATAGAGCCGCAAAAACTCTTCCATGCCTCTCTCTGCCACCTCCTAATATCCTTCTTATACAGGGTGTTTCCTATAAGTAATCTAAAATATTATATCGGGCGCTTCGTTACTCAATTTTAAGACGAAAAGTTCATATAAACATGTGTGATAAGTCTTGTTGTTAATGAGATACAGGGTGTTTTATTATTTTAGTAGAAGCAACAACATATGTGTTAAACATAAAGAAAAAATAGTATATTTCAGATTATGTTCAAAATGTCCACCTGCAGCTAAAATGCAAGCATCTGCTCGATGTCTAATTGATTGCCGAATACGTTCGAAGATACCAGGATTGTTACGAATAACATTACACCCTTGTATGATACGATTTTGAAGATCTTGTACGTTTAACGTTACTCCAAAGGCCACTTAGAATAAGCATGTTTTTCGTATTACTTCTAAAAACCAGTAGCGTCACCAGGAAAAATTAATTTCAAATACAATCAGAGCTGATTTATTACAAACAATTCAACACCCTGTATCTCATTAACGACAAGACTTATCACACATGTTTATATGAACTTTTCGTCTTAAAATTGAGTAACGAAGCGCCCCATATAATATTTTAGATTACTTAGGAAACACCCTGTATAGCCTTAGGTTTGCCTTGTAGGCCTCCCAATCGGCTGTAGCTTTGGTCTGCCTTGCCTTATTGAAACGGTTTGCCCAGTCGAGTTTTCTCCCTTTCTAGAACACTGGACCACCTAGGATGGTTATAGGGTGCCTTAGCAGTTCTCAGAGGACAAGCCTGTTCAAATGACTCCAAAATGGAGTCGGAAAGAAGATCCACTTCGTCCTGTAAGTTGGCAGGGCTCGAGAGACGTCCCCTATATGGGTGCTGTCTAAGTTTTTCTCCAAGGAGATGTTTGTAGAGGGGAATATCCGTTACCCTGGGGTTGCGATAACCCTTTTGGACGGCCCCTTTGCAGTTAATTTTAAAAGAAATCATTCTGTGAACTGACATAGTCGCTTCAGAAGTGACTTGCCAGTTCATTATGTGGTCAGAGATGCTCTCTGAGGCAAGACTTATGTTAATAACAGTCTGGTTTCAGGTTAGTATTAATTTGATGATTTAAAGAATTCATGCAAAAAAATGTTGTATGCATCACGTAATACGCAAAACGTTTTAGTGGATTCGTCTAAGTTTTCGGACTCGGCTTCATCGCCTCGTCCGACAAACTCGACTCATCCACTAAACATCATTTTGCGTACTTGATACATAAATAACTAATATAATTTTTATATACCGTACCTAAAGTAGTTCCATGCTAAAAAAATAGTGGTTTATTACTTAAAAATGAGATTGAGTAATATTTTTAGTTTTAGGCAACCAAATCACACGGTTGAAACCGTAAAAATCTAAATCCTTGCTGTAATACCTTGTAGATGTTAAAAAGGTACACAACGGTAATAAAAAACCAAGCATATTGAAAAAAAAAACAATGCCCTCTTTAATTGTGATTTAATTGTTACAAATTGTAAAATATATTTTATAACAGAAAGATACAGCAAATTAAGAAAGAAAAAACTAAGACTGAGCGAGAGAGCGTCGCGACAAAGAGGTTATGTTATATTACTTGACCTGCGCACGCATTCTAGATGTGAACAATCAAGAAAGACAAGGCTTCTCACGGCAAAACTTCAATACTTGTTTGCATTTAAGTTCTTTGGTCGCAACGCGCTCTTTATCTGAGACTATGAGCACTGCACAAAAAAGGCCATGAGTCAACCAGCACCCCTCTTCCGTCGCCACTACGTAGGCTACCATAAACACAAACCAACTGGCAACTTGAAATTGATTCTAACGCGTAAGATTACTGCGAAACAAAATAATCTGATGTAACTAATCATAAAATAGCATATCCATTTTTTGAGGGCCTCTCCGGGGCCCCCTTGGGCCGGGGGCCCTCGGCGATCGCCGACCAGCCGACCTTACCAGTCCGGGCCTGCTTATGCCTTATTCACAAGAGCTTGTTGCTCAATTGTATTTTTTGCTTTCCGCGAGTCTTACGCACCATTATCAGAGACCAGCTATAGGGCGTGTTAGCCGTTCTCAGAGGGCAACAGAAATTGAGAGGAACTGAGGAAGCCTCTCTTAGTTCTTCCTCCGAAAATGTTTGTAAAAAGGATTATTCGTAACGTTTGCCTCTTTTGGCAGTTCCTGCGCGGTTATTTTAAATGAAGTCATTAAGTACGAACCTCTAGCTTTGTAACGGTCCGATATTCACCCAAGGGTTGTGATATTACTCTGTCATGCAGTATTTGGACAACATTTGTAATCCCTAGGATTGAATAACTCGAAGCGAGAAACACAGCTTTGCACGCCAGTACAGTGTGTTGCCGTGCAACAGAACAGATTTAATGTGTTTAGGAACATACTATCACCATTGAATAAATATTTATTCAATGCTATCACACGTGTTCACTTATCAACTAAAACACTTCCTTTTGTGGCCCTAAATCAAAAGTTAAAGACTGTAACTCTGGGAAAGTGATAGTATCTTAAAAACCATCCCTTCTTCTGAGGCTAGCTTGATAATAGTGTTAGTCCCTCCCGTTATCTAAACGGTATGCAAAGGAAGAAGATTTTGTAGAGCCGCAAAAGCTCTTCCATCTCTTTCAATCCATCTTATATGTCCCCATAATTTTCTGGGTTGTTTTGCTTTCACAGCCTTGTTGAACAGTTTCTCCAACTGGATTTTCTGCTTTTCGGGAAACCTGAACCATCAGGATTTTCGTTTTTAAAAGGCTTGTCTGTTGAAACGACTCCACAGCGTAGCCAGATAGAAGATCGAATTTGTCCTGTAAGTCAACAAGACTCAACAGGTGTATCTCAGGAGGGCGATCTCTTAGTTTTTCTCCCAAGAGATGTTTTTGTAGGATAATATACGTACCTTGAAAGCTCAATTGTGTTTGATTAATTTTTAAAGAAATTATTATATGATGTAACACCGCTGCTTCTAAAGTGACTCTTGGCACTTCATTAATTGAATAAAACACATAAACGTTCTATATTTGTTTATATTTTCCATTCTTCATAGAACCCAGCCTTTCGTACGAAAAATATCTCTGTGCTAGATTTTAAAAAAATGATATTTTACTTTTAGACAGAAGATACTGAATTTTTGCATTTTAAAAGTTTGCGTGTACAGAGGTATCGAATAATTTCTTTTATCACAATTACAAAGAATTGGGCGACTTGTTTCGCCTACATTTAGACACGTGGAATTGATTTGAAGGTTATCTGATTTACTCTTTATTTGTCATTTTTCTCTTATCGGTACATTACTAAGTATCAAAGTGGAAGACAAACTTTTCATTGTCGCAATCGAAAATAATAATGATTAGGTCTTCGATATCACCGGATAAGTTTATTTTTAGAATCATTTACGTCGCAATTAGGTATGTAACGATTTCAAAATCAAAATGGACTCTTGTTCCGTAGCATGGTCCATGTGATTTATCCAGATCACATCCCCCAGAACTCTTCAACTTGGTACAAAGAAGCATTAAGTAGCATAAAATTTCCAAATGACGACGAGGTAAAAAAAATTGTGCAAAACTGGCTGAACTGCTACAACTTTTATTTTGAAAAAAAATCCAGTCCCATTTAAAAAAATGGTCGTCAATTTCGTCAGTTTAAAAATGTCATTTTACTAAACTCAGAATTGCCCAACTTTTCTCCCATTTAACCGATACTCTATCTCTTACCGTTTCCGAAATCCCCATAGTGGCTCTCCTTATCTTGGGCACAGTGTTCTTTGCCACTTCTTATGTTAGCCATAATATTTTAACATTTTGTGTTGAATAACGTCAATAACCTTGTTTATCAACGGAAACGCTTCTTTTTACCCACTCGTAGCATTTAGAGAAAAAATTACCCCTTCTTCATAGAACCCATGCCTTTCGTACGAAAAAATGTCTCTTTGCCAGATTTAAAAAAATGATATTTTACATTTAGACAGAAGATATTGAAATATTGCATTATTTAAAAGTTTGCGTGTACAGGGGTATCGAATAATTCAATTTATCACAATTACAATGAATTGCCCGACTTCTTTCGCCTACACTTAGACACGTGGAATTGATTTGAAGGTTATCTGATCGGATCTTTATTTGTCATTTTTCTCTTATCGGTACATTACTATAGGTATCAATAAGTGGAAGACAAACCTTTCATTGTCTCAATCGAAAATAATAATGATTAGGTCTTCGATATCACCGGATAACTTTATTTTTAGAATCATTTACGTCGCGATTAGGTAGGTATGTAACGATTTCAAAATCAAAATGGACTCTTGTTCCGCAGCAAGGTCACTGTGATTTATCCAGATCACATCCCCCAGAGGCCAGAGCTCTTCAACTTGGTACAAAGCAATCAAATTCTCCTCGCAAATTTGTCCTCTACACAGTTTTTGTTCTCGGCTGAACCGTTTGGAACTCTTGATATTAGATCGTGCCTCCATTTCCAATCCTCGAAAAAAATTAAAATGGAATTAAAGTATTAAAAAGAAAAACACTTATTTTCGGTATTTCTATTTCTTTAGCAGCAATAATCGAAACCTTTACTCGATGTCAGTCAACATCACGTTACCAAACATGCTGATGATTTCTTCAGTTCGTGTTTCGAGAGGATTTTCTCACCTTGGTTTCACTCTGTTCCAGTTAAACGTTTCGCTTCTGATCCTTGTTGTAGCTGCTTATTTCCCTCAGGACTGGTTTCCAGATGTTCGGTAACCTTTGGGTATCATCTTTGATGGTGCGATGTATTGTATTTTGTAGGTTTACTGTCATGTTGGTATTTTCGAAATCTGTGGTATGTACCTACCATTTCTGTTACGTGTTGAGCGAGTGGTTGATCTTTCTGTGCTGTGTTTCGATACTCTACCTTTCTTACACTGATGCGCCTATTGAATTGTTCTATGAACGTTTTCGGGATGAAATCTGAGTTCACCATTTTGTTTTTGAATCAAAGAAGTTAAGCATGGAATGGTGGTGGCACACAACTTCGTCTAAGCCTCGAAAGGTAAAATTATGTCTACCGTGTAATGGTTGATTTTTTAAGGGAAAGGCGTAGCGTTAATGCCTTAATGGTACTTACTATTGCCAACTTCACTCAGAGAGTCAGCGTTTTGGTCAAGCAGACGGGAACGATCCATCAGAAGCGTGATCCTCCTCCACAAAAACGCGCGTCCACTTACTGTTCATTTGACACAACTAAAAAAAGTATAGATTTGCAATGGGACATCTCAACTTACGACTTCCATTTGTTTGGACCACTTAAAGAAGCTTTAAGTAGCATAAAATTTCCAAATGACGACGAGGTATAAAAATTTGTGCAAAACAGGTTGAAAATAACACCAAAAGGTTTTTTTTTATGTGGATGGCATCTTCAAGAGGATGGCAGAGGTGCAAGCGTGTTACACAATTCTATAAACGTCAAATAAAGGGATCTTGCTTTAATATTGATTTAATAAGTATACCTATACCATTGAATAATTATTCAATGCCTATAGAGTAGGTTCAAAATCTCGTGGCACTCGAGTTACGCGTCGGGATTTAAAACAATTTCTAAATGTAGGCACGACGTTATACGTCAATAAACATCGGTATGTAAAATGCCATCCTAAATATGTAGAGTAAATAAATATAAGTGTAATTATTTATAGAACTTCATATTAATGTCGTAGTATCGCGTTTAAATAAATCCCGCTTCGCATCTCGAGTGCCACGAGATTTTGAAACTACTCTACCTATTTTTAACAAATTGAAGCAAAAGTAGCCAAAAGTGAGAATAAAAATACAAAATTATTCGATTATTGTTTTATACATATAATCTCAACCGTAATTAGAGATAAATAAAACATAGATATTACCTTGATGTAGACTGTTTCCTGTTTCACAATTTATCTATAAAAAATAATATCTGCTAAATACTGGTTTATGATAATTAAGCTTGGTGCAGATAGAGACATTAGGCTACGAAAGGTTTTAACAAAAAAACAATTTGGAAGTTGCGCAAGTTAAAGATTTGGTAGGACTTTGTAGCTTAATTAAACTCAAAATTTCCGTCTATCCAATTTACCTATGAAACGGAAGTTAACTCTTGTCTCAAGAAACGGATCTCACTTAGAAATAAATATTTACCGTAAGGATACTAGCACTAGGAGGTTCATAACTAGTGCCCGTGAAGTTAGCCCCTCACATTCCGAAGAACCAAAAAATGGTGTAAGGAACACTCACTGTCCATAAACCTGACAAAAACGGAGGAAAAGGAAGATTGAGGAGGGCCTTCGAGCTCCTCTACTATTCCAAATACACCTCCAGTTTTCAGAGTCAGTGAAGTATCTTGGTATACAATTGACAATAAACTGAACTGGAGTAAACACATTCAGCTAAAAGAGGAGAAAGCAATGCCAATGTGGTCTCTCGATTGGCAGACTTTGAGGTCCATCCCCTGTTGAAATCTATGTTCTGTTATGGAACAATTGTCTGGTGGCCTAGAAACTAGACTATCCACAACCAAAGCACTTTACAACAATGTGCAAAGACTAGCGTGTCTCGTGTGCACGGGCGCAATGCGAACAACCCTCACATCCGTCATGGATGTCCTCCTGGGTCTGCTTCCACCCGTCTCCACGTGAGAGAGCAGGCTATGCTGGCAGCCTGGCGTCTGAAAAATAAAGGGTTGTTGAAAAACAGAGGTATTGAGATGGGCCACTCTCGAATTCTGGGGGAGGCAGTCCCTTGACTATACTAGAAGGACGATCCGACTCACTTATCCCTCGATAATATACTAGGGAATAACTACCACATTTTCCTTGATGTGGAAGCGGCATCCCAACCAGACCAGACCAGACATATCCAATCCATCTTTACGAATGGATCTAAAACAATGGAAGGAACAGGTACCGGAGTTTACACTCCAAAGAACTGAAGTTCCATATCAGCCAACCACTAGGGAAAATTTCGACTGTCTTTCAGGCAGAGCTTGCAGGAATAACGCTTAGCTCGAAAACAATTCTTATGCACAAAAAGCACAGCATAAAGAATAAAATCATCAGAATATATCAAGTGACAGCAGGCACTGGGTCAATACAAAATCACCTCTAGGCTGGTTTCCGAGTGTCACCATGGGTTAAAGGGCACTCTGGAACAATAGGCAATGAAAAAGCCGATAAGTTAGCCCGACTGGCCTCAAAACAACGGTTTTATGGTCCACTTACAGCATCAACTGTAAACAACTTAATAACTCAAGACACCTATACCCAGTATAAGGCTAGGTGGAACTTGATGTTAGACTGCCGCCACGGAAGAGAGGCCTTCAAAGGACCATCTCGTTACCTGGCGCACTTCTGTACAGGGCTATCCAGAAGGAACCTACGGCTACTTGTCGGAATACTTTCTGGGCACTGCAAACTTAACAAGCACATGCACCGCATATCCGCATAGGCTTGGTAGATTCACTATCCTGCAGAGGATGCCACAAAGACGACGAGACGGCACAGTGTCCCGCTATGTTGGGGGAATCCTGGCCGGACATGGCTAAGGTTAGAGCCGCTTCCCCGTCCAGCATCCTCAAGTTTATCCCACGGGTGAGGTGGATTGAGTGACGTTGTGGGGACGAATCGACTCTAATCGGGGAGGTAGCACAAAGAGACCGAATAGGTGGCCTCTATCATCATCTTTATCATCGCAATCCAGAATCTACATCACAATTTATTGAAAAAGAAAATTGTTTGGGAGGAAACTCTCGTAAAATTCACTATGAAAATGGTGGATCTGTAAAAGTTACATTTCGTAAAATTCGTGATATTTTCGGTCTACGCATAATCATCCTTCTGAGACCGCTATTAAGAAATTTGTCAATTCCTCGATGTTCACAACAATTAAGGTCATCCAAAATGACCACATGGCGAATGTTGCGTAATGATTTGGCTTTGAAGTCTTACAAGATTCAACTGGCCGTAGATTCGCTGAATTCATTCTTTTTTTTATGAAAAAATCATTTTTTCAAACGAAGCCCTTTTTTATTTGTCTGGACACGTCAACAAGCAAAATTACCGGATTTGGACTTCTGAAAATCCAAGAGCGATTGTTCAGACGCCTTTGCATACTCAACGTGTCACTGTAAGGTGTGCTATCTGGTCTGGAGGCGTGATTGGGTCGTTTTTTTTTTCGAAAATTCGTCTGGAAATGCGGTTACGGTTAATGGTTTACGCTATCAAGAGATGTTAGCAACTCAATTTTGACATGCGGTTTCAACAAGACTGTGCCACAAGTCACACAGCCCCCGAAACAATTAAATTAGTGCAAACCAAATTTCTTGATCGCATTATTTCACGAATTTCAGCTGTTAATTGGGCCGGCCCGATCATATGATTTAACACCACTGGATTATTACCAGCCAGTTTGCCAAAAAGTGATTGAACAATTTCATGAGAGAATTGACATTTGTAAGCGATGTCGTGGTGGACATTTGTTAGATATCATTTTCATTTATAATTACCAAACCTTACTCTTTCTAATACCAAATACCTACAATAAAAAATTGAACCATTTTCATCTAAATTCTTTGTTTTATTTTGTTTTAAAAAACAAACTTTTTGTGGGTAAAATCTATATTAGCTGAACACAGGAGCACCATGAAAAGTTGTACATCTCCGTCACATAAAATAATCTACTATTGTTGCGAGTAAGTAGGTCAGATAAGAAATAGGTATGTAAAATTACCGAATTATCCTTCATATACTTATCAAATATTCAACAATCTTTTCCAAGTTATATTTGCAATCGGTAACAACTTCAAAGGTCAGTTTATAATACCTTCTAGGTAACCCCAAAGACCCAGTGGATATGAATTTCTGTTTTGACAAAAACACGGTAAAGTGTGTACTTTATCTGCGCACAATGCTATCAAATTTCTATTCAAGTAGGTACTTCGATATCTCCACAGTATAAAAGGAGAAAAAAATTGCAAGGGATCAGTATTGAGATTGAACCATTATTGAGATCTACAAAATGAAGATATTCCTGGGAGTGATTTCAGTCGTTCTGCTGGCTTCTGTTGTTCGGGCATCAGGTGAGTGTTTTGATGACAAAACTTATCATGCAATCAATACTAAAAATGTTTATTCCCTGTTTCAGATTTTATGTTGGGCGTTTTACCGGCTGTATATAAATGTGGACAGCAAAATGCTGGGAAAGCATCTATTGGGGACATAATCAATGTTTCAGGTATATTGGATAAACTAGGAGTAAAGTGCGCAATTAATCCAGCACCAGGTCTTGGCGGAATGTTACTGTGCAGTGGAACTAAAGTTCTGGAATTAGTTGCAGAAGCTGAGAAATCCCTTTTAACGAATCCGGACCCCAAAGCACTTGTCGCACCTTCAAGCACTGTTTATGAATTGCTTACTGCTTTACTGGACATTCAAGGTACCACGTCTTGCGTAGTTAAAGACGTCGTGTGTTCCGGAATGAAGACAATCCCCCCTATAGGGGATAAACTATGTACTATACTTAGTCTTTCAATTGATTTGTAATAAAATGCCGAGATATTTCGTTATAACAAAGTTGATATCTATGCATTACCTATACTTATTATTATTTATTAGTGAATAAAAAGTTATTTACAATGTAGTCTATCAATTTACTTATCATATATTTTTAAGTCTTTCATGAATGTGCAGTCTTTAAATTTTTTGACAAATTTTTTAACGCAACAAAAACAGTGTAGGTAAATAAATCTTAATCTTACAATCGCTAAATGGTATGATGGTACATAGCACCATTGACTTTCTACACTAGAAAGTCAATGATAGCACATAGCACCAATATAAAGTCGCCTTTGCTATTTTTCTGTAGATAAGCGTTATACATACAGGGTGTAGAATTGGTTTACGCACCATAGAGACTTCAATGTTAAATTTTTAATATGCTTGTATTATTTACCCTAATTATTTTAGAGGAAAAGTGTAAATAATTTCTTGTAGAGAGAAAAAAAATACTTTTTACAACCACATCATTACTTATTGTTTTATTTTTCATACAAAGGTGAAAATATGGAAATTAGAAATGCAATTTTATCAAAATTAGGTGGTGCCTTGGAATTATTGAAAAAAAAAACGTTAATCTGTAGTTGTCATGTTAATGTTTTAATCACAAATTTAAACGCATTTTAAGTTTTTTGCGTTTAGGCAATGCATTCTAGTGCCAAAAGCTTCTTTTTCTTTCTTATTTACAATAATAAAATTATTGTTAAGACGCTAATATGACAGCTAACTAACCATTGTTTTTTGTTTCAATAATTTAAAGGCACCATCTAATTTTGATAAAATTGCATTTCTAATTTCCATATTTTCACCCTTGTATGAAAAATAAAACAATAAGTAATGATGTGGTTGTAAAGAGTATTTTTTTAGGGGTGATAATACAAGCATATTAAAAATTTAACATTGAAATCCCTATGTTGCGTAAATCAATTCTACACCCTGTATACGTTTCACCCCAAGCTATAGTTGGCATGCTTTCCATTATTACCACGTTTTTTAGATGTAAATGTGTTTCCTCCTCTAATTGTTGTTCAAGAATCAATTACTACTATTTTAATCAGGTGTTATGCCTTAATTGTTTTGTTTATTTGTGTATACAGAGTGGTCCACTTTTTAGAGCATTAATTTTAAGAGGTACCTAAGTAATAGAAAATTGAAAAATAAGTGAACTTTTATTAATAAACATACATTTAAATGCTTAATAACTGAGATATATAGCACCTCAAAGTTGTAGAAAAATTTCGGTTTTTATTTTTAATAATTACCTACTATGCTTTTAAGGGTAGGTACAGTTACCATTTTTCGTAAATAGTTGTTATTTTGTTAGGTGTTTAAACTATGAAAATTTGATGTAAGTATGATAGACTTTAAGAACATATGGTCATTGGAGGTGATCCTGATTTTAAACCTTTTGGAACTCTTTTGTTTTTTATGTAAATGTATAAGTACTTAAAAATTGTCAATAGATGCAAAATTTTGTGTAGAAAGTTTTTTGTCTCGCGGTAAATGCACTCGTTTGTGAAACAGTTATCTTGCATTTGAACACTTTTAAAATAAGTGCATGAATATTATTTTAAAACATTTTATTATTTACAATTTTAAAGTTAAACAAAAAAATACCAATCGATAGGTTGAGGAAGTTTCAGTAAATTTTCAAAGTGAAGGCCCTCTGGGCATCATCTCGAACTAGAATTAGGTAATAGCCGCTAAAATTTTATGGCGATTTTCTCGTAACTGACGACAACCTTGCCGAATTCGGGAAACAAGGTCTTCTCTCGTGGCAACTGGCACTTCGTAAACTATGTTCTTTAAATAGCCCCATACAAAAAAGTCTAACGGTGCAAGGTCTGGTTGACCTATAGGAGGCCAAGCTGCCGGTCCTCTAGCGGGTTCTGGTTGTTCATTATTATTGTTGGTCATCTTTCTGGATATTTGTTAGTCCATCCGGTTCCTCACCTGTCTTCCAAAATGAGAAGGGGTACCATCTACTTGGAACCAACCATTAATTTCGTATTTGAAATCATCGAACAGTTCGAACAAATTGTTTGTTAAAAGATCAAAAAATAGTGTCGCGTTTTATTTTGTTATTGAAATTATTTTATTTTTATATTGAAAGGATCGAACATGTGTTACTCTTGGATTTTCTTGCCTCCAAATATGATAATTGTGGTTAATAAAAAATAACGCCCGTTGCTATCTAAAATCCGGTTGTCATGTAAAGAGGCGTTATTTAGTCATTAATGTTTCTTGTTTCAGCAGTTGTTATGATGAAAGACAGAAGATACTGAATTTTTGCATTTTAAGAGTTTGCGTAGAGGGGTATCGAATAATTCAATTTATCACAATTACAAAGAATTGGGCGACTTCTTTCGTCTACATTTAGACACGTGGAATTGATTTGAAGGTTATCTGATCTGATCTGTATTTGTCATTTTTCTACATTACTATATAGGTATCAAAGTGGAAGATAAACCTTTCATTGTCGCAATCGGAAATAATTATGATTAGGTCTTCGATTTCACCGGATAAGTTTACTTGTAGAATCATTTACGTCGCGGTGAGGTATGTAACGATTTCAAAATGAAAATGGACTCTTGTTCCGTAGCACGGTCACTGTAATTTATCCAGATCATCCCTCAGAGCTCTTCTACTTGGTACTGTGGCGCCATCTGCACCACTTTATGTAGGTGTAAGGCACAACGGCGCAAGCCACTTGTCTGCTGCCCTCAAAGTTGTGCACTTCGAACCAACCGTAAGCATATTAACCAATTAACCCTTATATTTGTATGTGCGACGAATCGCCATTAATTAAGTTATCAATAAAATCTTTAGTGTTAATTGTATATAGTTACGTTTATTTGTGCATCGAGAGACCCATAGTACAAAGCAATCAAATTCTCCTCGCAAATTTGTCCTCTACGTAGTTTTCGTTCTCGGTCGAGCCGTTTGGCATTCTTGATATTAGATCGTGCCGCCATTTCCAATCCTTGTAAAAAATTAAAATGGAACTAAAGGATAAAAACACTTATTTTCTGTATTTCTATTTCTTTAGCAGCAATAATTTGAAACCTTTACTCGATGGTCAGTCAACATCACGTTACCAAATATGCTGATGATTTCTTCAGCTCATGTTTCGAGAGTAAGTACCTTCTCACCTTGGTTTCACTCTTCCAGTTAAACGTTTCGCTTCTGATCTTTGTTGTAGCTACTTACTCCCCAAGTCCCCCAGAACAGGTTTCCAGATGTTCGGTAACCTTTGATCATCATCAAAGATGATACTATGCCATCTTGGTATTTTCGAAATCTGTGGTATGTAGGTACCATTTTTGTTACTTGTTGAGCGTGTAGTTGATTTTTCTGTACTGTCGTGTTGCGATACTCTACCTTTCTTACACTGATGCGCCTATGAATTTGTTTTATGAATGTTTGCGTGGTGAAACCTAGGTTCACCATTTTGTTTTTGAATCAAAGAGGTTAAGCATGGAATAGTGATAACACACAACTTCGTCTAAGCCTCGGGAGGTAAAATTACGTCTACCGTGTTTTGACACGTTCAAGGTCTTCTTATGGTTGATTTTTTTAAGGGAAAGACGTAACGTTAATGTCTTAATGGTACTTGCTATTGTCAAATTTACTTAGAGAGTCAGCGTTTCGGTCAAGCAGACGGAAACAATCCATCAGAAGCGTGATCCTCCTCCACAACAACGCGCGTCCACTTTCTCTTCATTTGACTCAACCAAAAATATGTATAGATTTGCAATGGGACATCTCAACTTACGACTTCCATTTGTTTGGACCACTTAAAGAAGCTTTAAGTAGCATAATATTTCCAAATGACGACGAGGTATAAAAATTTGTGCAAAACTGGTTGAAAATAACACCAAAAAAATTTTTTTTATATGGATGGCATCTTCAAGGGATGGCAGTGGTGCAAGCGTGTTATACAATTCTATAAAAGTCAAATAAAGGGATCGTGCTTTAATATTGATCTAAGTATGTATATTTTTAACAAATTGAAGCAAAAGTAGCCAAAAGTGAGAATAAAAATACAAAATTACGTCGCAATTATTCGATTATTGTTTTATATGTATAATCTCAACCGTAATTAGAGATAGATCAAACATAGATATTACCTTGATGTAGACTGTTTCACAATTTATCTATAAAAAATAAGCCCCTCATATTCCGAATATATGTATATTCAATTTGTTGCTTACTAATTAGTAAATTTGTAAGTGAATTTTCGAATTTATTTCAACAAAAACAGTTTTTGGAGCTAAATTCTCAGTAGCAATATCAAAATTTTAGTAGCGTCATTAATTAGTAAGTCATTTGTAATCGAGTTCGCAAATTTGTAATGAAACGGTTTCTCTTAATTTAAAAAAAAAAACTGTTGTGCGACTAAATTATCTGGCGGCCGCGGCGGCGGCGCATCACTTTGGGGAGCAATGTACCTACCTATTGTTTTTGTAAATCAATATTTAGTAAATGTATTAATTAATCTCACTTTTTGTAACCCAATCAGAATGGCGCAAACTAAAATTAAAATATGTCCGAATACCTACAACATTTTCAAATTAAACTTTAAATTGATGTTTACGAGTTACACGAATTAGTTTGTTATTAGAAAGTATTAATGAAGTAAACATATAACTTTACAAGCGAATATCACAATGTATGAGGCAAATTTTTGAGGCTACTCTCTGCAGTCTCATACAATCAGAGTAACCAAGGAATGATGTAAGGAACTAAAGGAACACTCCCTGTCTATAAACCTGACAAAAACGGAGATAAAGGAAGATTGAAGGCCTTCGAGCTCCTCTACTCTTCCAAATACACCTCCAGTTTTCAGACTCAGTGAAGTATTTAGACATTAGCAAATAGGACTTTCTGGCGATGTTGCCGCCAGCATCCTCAAGTTTATCTCACGGGTGGGGTAGCTTGAGTCGACTCTAATCGAGGAGGTAGCACAAAGAGCCCGAATAGGTGGCCTATGTGCGTGTAGACTTTATCACTCTCTCATCGCAATCGAGAATCCACATCACAATTTATTGAAAAAGAAAATTGTTTGGGAGGAAATTCTCGGAAAATCCACTATGAAAATGGTGGATCTGTAAAAAGTTACATTTCGTAAAATTCGTGATATTTTCAGTTAACATAATCGTCCATCTGAGACCGCTATTAAGAAATTTGTCAATTCCTCGACGTTCTCAACAATTAAGGTTATCCAAAATGACCACATGGGCATGGCGAATTTTGCGTAATGATTTGGCTTTGAAGATTCAACTGGTGCAAGAATTGAAGCCGGCCGACAATTCGCATCGCCGTAGATTCGCTGAATTCATTCTTTTTTTTCTGAAAAAATCATTTTTCCAAACGAAGCCCTTTTTCATTTGTCAACACGTCAACAAGCAAAATTACCGGATTTGGGCTTCTGAAAATCCAAGAGCGATTGTTCAGACGGCTTTGCATACCTACTCAACGTGTCACTGTAGGGTGTGCTATCTCGTCTGGAGGCGTGATTGGGCCGTTTTTTTTCGAAAATTCGGCTGGAAATGCGGTTACGGTTAATGGTTTACGCTATCAAGAGATGTTAACAACTCAATTTTCGCCTATTATTGATGATATGGATATCACTGACATGTGGTTTCAACAGGACGGGCGGTGCCACAAGTCGCACAGCCACCGAAACAATTAAATTCTTGCAAACTAAATTTCTTGATCGCATTATTTCACCTTAAAACTCAAAATCCGTGACTTGATTAACAAAATAATAACCAGCCAGTTTGCCAAAAAGTTGATGAAAGAATAGACATTTGTAAGCGAGGTCGTGGATATCATTTTTCATTTATAATTGCCAAACCTTACTCTTTCTAATATAATAAAAAATTGAATCATTTTCATCTAAATTCTTTGTTTTATTTTGTTTTAAAAAACAAACTTTTTGTTGGTAAACCCTATATTAGCTGAACACAGGAGCGCCATGAAAAGTTGTAGGTACTTCTCCGTCACATAAAATAATCTACTATCGTTGCGAGTAGATCAGATAAGAAATATGTAAAATTACCGAATTATCCTTCATATATCAAATATTCAAAAATCTTTTCCAAGTTATATTTGCAATCGGTAACAACTTCAAAGGTCAGTTTACAATACCTTCTAGGTAACACCAAAGACCCAGTGGACATGAATTTTTGTTTGGATTAAACACCATAAAGTGTACTTTATCTGTGCACAATGCTATCAAACTGCTGTTCAAGTACTTCGATATCTCCACAGTATAAAAGGAGAAAAAAATTCCAAGGGATCAGTATTGAGATTGAAACATTATTGTGATCTACAAAATGAAGATATTCCTGGGAGTGATTTCAGTCGTTCTGATGGCTTCTGTTGTTCGGGCATCAGGTGAGTGTTTTGATGACAAACTTATCATGCAATCAATACTAAAAATGTTTATTCCCTGTTTCAGATTTTATGTTGGGCGTTTTACCGGCTGTATATAAATGTGGACAGCAAAATGTTGGGAAAGCATCTATTGGGGACGTTATCACTGTTTCAGGTCTATTGGATAAACTAGGAGTAAAGTGCGCAATTCATCCAAATCCAAATCTTGGCGAATTGTTGCTGTGCAGTGGATCTAAAATTCTGGAATTAGTTGCAGAAGTTGAGAAATCCCTTTCATCGAATCCGGACCCCAAAGCACTTGTCGCACCTTCAAGCACTGTTTATGAATTGCTTACTGCTTTACTGGACATTCAAGGTACCGCGTCTTGCGTAGTTAAAGACGTCGTGTGTTCCGGAATGAAGACAATCCCCCCTATAGGGGATAAACTATGTACTATACTTAGTCTTACAATTGATTTGTAATAAAATGCCGGGATATTTCGTTGTAACAAAGTTAATACCTATGCATTATACTTATTATTAGTGAATAAAAAGTTATTTACAATGCAGTCTTTTATCAAATATTTTTAGGTCTTTCTCTTTCATGAATGTGCAGTCTTTAAATTTTTTTATACATATTAACGCAACAAAAACAGTGTAAATAAATCTTAATCTCACAATCACTAAATGGTATGATGGAACATAGCACCCATATAAAGTCGCCTTTGCTGTTTTTCTGTAGATAAGCGTTATACGTACATAATATTATACGTTTCAGCCCCGACCTAAAGGCGGATCCACATCAATAAATATTTGCGTCGTGCGTTGTATTTTGAATTTCAGCAAAAATATTTGCAGCGCAAATTTGAATATGGTCACGTATTTACCACGTAAATATTTATCTTGTGTGTTGTATTTGCTGAATCCACTTGTATGCGACTTAAATAAGTAGTCCACATTAACACTACTTTGCAGCGCAAATCTCTTTGAAGTTGACTGGAAAACCGACAGCATAGCGGATAGCGTGCGTTGTTCGTCACGAAATTATTTGTGTACGTTTCCGTGCGCCGCATAGTCCACATCGATAAAAATTTCTGCGCACACGAGCAAATTTGTGTCAAATTCAACGCACAACGTAAATATTTATTGATGTGGATCCGCCTTAAGAAAAATAAGTGCTTGAAAATTTCAAACCTTCAACCTTCAAACATTTTATTATTTACAATTCTAAAGTTAAACAAAAAAAATACTAATCGACAGGTCGAGGAAGTTTCAGTAAATTTTCAAAGTGAAGGCCTTTTGGCATCTTCTCGAAATAGAATTATTAGCGGCTAAAATTTGATTGCAATTTTCTTGTAACTAATGACAAGCTTGCCGAATTCAGGCAATAAAGTCTTTCCTCGCGACAACTGGCACTTCGTAAACTATGTCCTTTAAATAGCCGCATACAAAAAAGTCTAACAGTGTAAGGTCTGGTTGACCTAGGAGGCCAAGCTGCCGCTGCTCTAGCGGGTTCTGGTTGTTCATTATTATTGTTGGTCATACGACCTATCCATCTTTCTGGATATTGTTGGTCCATCCAGTTCCTCACCTGTCTTCCAAAATGAGCAGGGGCACCATCTATTTGGAACCAACTATTAATCCGTATTTGGTATGGAATTTCATCGAACAGTTCGAACAACTTTTTTGTTAAAAAATCAAAAAATAGTGCGGCGTTAAGTCGAAGCGACAAAAAAAATGGACCGCAAACGTAGGTAGCTGTTTATAACAGCTAGCCAGACATTTCCGCTAAAATGTTGAAAGGACGAACACGAGTTACTCTTGGATTTTCTTGGCTCCAAATGTGACAATTGTGGTTATTAAATATCCCCGTTCTTGTGAAAATTGCCTCATTCGTGCACAAAACTTGGTGCAAAAACCCCCATTTTAAATGAGAGAAACCCGGCCACCATTGCCGTCATTGGCATAATATATGTATATTAGTGACAGGGCCGGCTTGCTCAAAAAGAACACACGGATACTCCGCAGATGTTATTTATAATTATTGTAACTATAAACAGTTGCTTGTTTGCATCTGCTCATCTTTGTTTTACACAAATAATGGCAAATAGGTAATTGGAGGTGATATTCACGTCCATTGTTGTATGGGTAAGTAGTGGTTGAAATATATCCAATTTGTTTTGCCAGACCTACTCCTCATGATTAGGTATAGTGCTCTTTTATTCACTCTTATTAATACCAGTTGTTGAGCCATATAGTGCTGCACATCTATGTCTATGTCAATGTCTTACTCCACGATTTCCACTTGTGGCAATTTTTGCATACTAAAATGTGTTAACAAGAGCGCCAAAAACATTACATTCTATTTTTGGAATGTGATTTGATTTCTATTGTACGAGGGTAAGTCAAAAATTACTTACACTTTTCATTGTACAACGATAGGTGGCGCCGCATGCGCATGCGTCGGTCAGCTCCACCATTATATTACACAAAAGAGGAGCAACGTTCAGGATCAGATTTTTGTGGTCAGAGGGTGCGAAAGGTGCCAAGATTCACAGGAAGCTTTTGTCACAACAAGGGGAAAGTTATTTTGTGAATTGAAATGTTCAAAAGTGGCCAAAACAAACGTAACAGAAAAAGGGGGAGCTAGCCAACCGTCAACTTCCTCCACTGCCGACCACATTCAGGAAGCTATAGACATGAGGTGTTTTCTTTTTTGCACTACCACAGGGTTAGGTAAAGTCACAATAATCCACGCAATTGAAGTGGCTTGCGTCAGAAGACATTTCTGCCTCAGGTTAATATAAAACTTAAATAAAGCTTTTAAAACGAATAGGGTTATTGAGAACTGAGTCAAATTACTTTTATAAAACGAATGGTGTGTTATTGACAGAGCTGACTTAAGTCTACCACAACGTGCAAAAAGAAAACACCTATTGTTACAGCACATGGGCGAGTGACCATGGATGACGTCGCATCGCTTTACACATTAGTCACAGTTCTGCGTATGAAATTATCAACGACAAACTCAAATTCCATAGTGTGTGCGCAGGGCCGGATTTACGGCGGGGCAAGCGGGGCTGAAGCCCCGGGGCCCCCACAAATTGAGGGCCTCCACAAACTTTGAATTTTCCATTTTTTAATGGCTTTCAAGAAAGTGAAGAGAAATGAAATACCTATATCTAAATATGTAATGTGGATTAGAAGATATAAAAGAGACTGTCCGATTATAATAGGTAGTATTTATTATACTAACGTAACTTTGGAAGGCCTAATTACCCCATTACCCCTCCTCTTAAATACGCGCTTGCCTGGAGAGATTTATTAAAGTTCAGACGGTCCTCCCTCGCACGTTTAAAGAACAGTAAACATTAAAGTTCTCGTTCTCGTCACTCCGTTTAGGCGTTTACAGTACCTATTTATATACTTCTATTTGTAAGACCGATAGTACTTTTGTGTATTAATTTCACTATTAAGCCTCCGCGACATGGCTTTTTAATCTAAAAATAAAATTATCCAGAGATATTTATTTTTTGAAAGGGGCCCCCCCTTTGTTCATTGCCCCGGGCCTCCACACTCGTAAATCCGGCTCTGTGTGTGCGCGATGTGTACTTGCCTCGCAAATGCCTACCACAGAAAACAAAACGAACAGTTTGGACATCTGCCAACCGCGGTTACTGTATCGTTGCAACGCGGAAAGTGACACATTTTTAAGCCGAATAGTGACCGTCGGGCGTCGATGAAGCATGGGTCACTACGGGCCCGAATCGAAATGCCGGAGGATGGAGTGGAACACCCATAATCTCCTACAAGGAAAACATTCAAGACCTTGCCATTGACTGGGAAGGTGACGTCACCTTGTTTTTGGACAAAAAAGGTCATATACTGGCAAGACTATCGGGGACTACCATAAATAGCGCGAGGTGCAGCGATTTATTGGCGAATAAAGTTGAAACCAGCCGGAATGACGTAGCCTACTGTCAAAGAAAGTTCTGTTGTTGCAAGACAACACTCGACCCGTAACACCATGGAAACAATCACGCGGTACAGTCCAGATTTACATCTGTTTAGACTGCTAGAGAACGGTTTGAGGGGTCGTCGATATGCATCAGACTCGGGCGTGCGGGATGAGGTGCAAAAGTGGTTTTGACGACCAAACGAAAACCTTCTACCACGAAGCAATACGGAAGCCTGTAGCACACTGAACAAGTGTCCACACAAATAATGTATTTGTTGCACATCTATCTTTGTTTAATAAAGTTACAGGACTAAAAGTGTAAGTAATTTTTGACTTACCCTCGTATCATTAATTTTCAATTGCAGTCTTAAATCAATTTTACTTCCGGGACGTGGCATATCATTGACGAGTAGCATTTTTCACATACATTACCCCTTTGTTTCCATTTCGGTTAGTTCATTTTTTTATTATATTATCTTAAAAATTCCACCAGAGTCTAGAAAATGTGTTGGGAGTGGAAATGAACTCGACGAGTCCTCAAAGTATTGATAATAACATTTGGTAATCCATACCGTTGCCAACCTGGAGCTGAAAAAAAATTTGGCACAAAATTAAACGCATTTATTCTACAAATACAAAATGTTTTATAACTATTCAAAGATCATTAAAATTCATTAACTAAGAGAATTTGTCAAGAAAATTAAGTTAATCTAATAATTTAGACACGACTTTCACTTTCACTTCACAATAGTATTTGTTCGGGATCGCTAAATGGTCCCATACGTTTTTGTACATCTACAGCACGTACTGCAAAATGATACTTATTACCATCGGCGAATTGAGTTAATGTACATGCCATCGGCAGTGCTAAAGCTTTAACGTCGCCCACCTTTCGCCACATATCGGAACTAGGTGGCGATGTCGTTTCTTGATAGGCATATAATTGATAACTGGCGATGGCTTCGTAATTATCTAGAATATAAGGCATCTTCCACGACAGTACAATGCCACCGCTGGATCGTCTAATGGAAAGATGCGGTTTGGGTGGTATAGGTTTGCGGGCGGCTAAATTTATTTGCGTAATAGGAGGAGGTGGTAGTGGAGCGGGATGTTTCGCTACCGCCTTGGACGATGGGGACGTTCTTACTGTAGTTACGGGCGAGGAAAAGCGAACCGACTGAACTTGATTTGCCCGTACTGTACCGTTACTGACCGTTATAGGTGAACCATTTGTGACTGCAGTTAAGACACCGTTCGCTTGACCTAAACAAAGGATAAATTTCATCGTTCGTAACATTCCTAAAATTACTTACCGATTACATTCGAATTTAATTTAAACATTACTTTCTGCGATCCGACTTTTGAGGAATCCGTCGCCAGAACACCTTGGTGTAATTGATTGTTATAGAGGTACATAATACGCGGGGGGTTTACAACTCCGGCAGATGATACAGTGTTAGTATTTTTTACAGGTGTGGAAACGATACGAACGCCCTGTGTGGTACTATTCACAGTGGTTGATGCATTTGCTGATGCAGGAGAGGGTTTCTTTTCATCTTCGTCAGTTAGATCAATCACTCCCTTCGATTCGCTTGCTTTTATAGGTTTAGGGGATGTGTTTGAAAGTGCCTTTGTTGTGACCGGTGTTGTAGATGTCGTAGACGTATTCGATATTGATGCTAAAGGCGGCGTGACGGTGTTACTTGTAGCTGTGGCAGTTGATGACGAATTTGCTGCTTGTGCAGTAGAATTTTGTAGTGCTTTCGATAACAGTGAGTTGGGATTTTTTTGGGTTATTGGCTGTAAGAGTAAAATGATTAGTTAATTTTATGGTTATGGGTTAATCTGTCCCAATAGTCCAATCACTAAATGTATACCCAAAGAGCACTAATTTATATACCTACAGTTGTTTGGGATTTTAAATATGGGGATGTTTGATCAATTGATTGAGGTATGGTATCGTCATGGAAGGAGCTAACTCCTTAGGAAAACACTTTATGAAGAACTGGCTGTGCTTCAAAGTGTTTTTCTTACACTTGAAATGAAATCAAATCTGTCAAAAATTGTACAGTATGTGTTTAGTATGCCTGGATCTAATACTACTTGTTTTCAATACAAACACACCATGTCTGGCAATAAATGTTATAGTATCATCTAATGCTAAGTAATAATAATAATAATGAAATTTAAATAAAAATGCAATAATCCATACCAAAACACATACTACCCATATAAAAGGTAGATCCGTGTAGACCTATGCCATCAACATACAGTTTGTACAATTTTCCAACAGTGTGAGCGGTAGTACAAAGTTCCTCCACTAGAGGATAGACAGAAAAGAAAATTATATGAGTGTTATTTTGTTTACTTTTTCATAAAAATCTATGATAGATGGAACCATATTGTTTCATTACAAAAGTCCCTGAATACCTCCAAGCTGAAGTGCAGTAATTGTAATAGACGTGGTTCTGGTGATAACATTCCTCTTCCTCTATAACCATCTGACTTAACTTAGTGTAATTTTTGTGTATGGACACGACTTTTGGCTCATTGCTGAAGCCCACCAAATTACCCCAACTACAATACAAAATGAGTTTAAGAAATGCGGAGGCTTCATGCAATCCCCATTAGGATGTCGGGAAATAATCACAAACGAAGAAAACTGATTGCTTTGGTTAAACCTTGAAAATAAGATTGGAAAGAAAAAGTTGAACGTGTTCATCAGAATGAGGGAATGACCTGGACACAGAAAAATTATGGGAAACATGTGACAAAAAAAAACTTTGTTGGAGGTGCATTAGTTAACTGTTTTATTTCGGCAGAGGTGGTACTGGAAAACCTGCAAAAACGAAGAAATCTCAATGGAGATGCGATTGAAGAAAAAACGCAGAAAAGAGCCTTTAAAATTCAATATGAACAAACGAGAACTTACTAGCTGTTGTTATATCCCTACAGTTGCGAGATTGTCATAACAAATATTAAAAGAAGAAGAAAAATACTTGGAGAAACAAATGATCCACGAAAAACTTCTGAATCTAATTAAGAAAATGAAATAGATAACTATGAAAGGGACAAAAGGAGTGATGAAGGGAAGAGACCTGCAGACAGATGGTATACCAAAGTACTTGAGGGAAAGGGGAGGTACGGTTCAGGGTGGGAAATGAGGAAGGGGACAACAAATACTGGTTATACGATGAGGAGAGATTGTGCAGGCTGTGAGGGGTGGAAAGTGAGAATATTGGACATGTGGTGGAAGAATGTGGGGAGCTAAGACAGCAGGTGGGAGGGTGTAAAAGGGTGCTGAGAGAGAATGGGTGGGAGTTGGGATGAATGGAAGAAGTGTTGGAAATCAAAAGGAAAAAGGGCTTTGTTTTGTAGAGGGTTTATGATGTAATTAAAACGAATAAGAATACCTTGTATAATGTATGATAATATAATAATTATGCAATTCAAAATATAATTTCATACGATGAAACCTAAAAGTAGTGATGCTATAAGGAAAGCATTTGCGGTAAAGGAAAATGATGATCAATTCATTCCAGAAAATTTTAGAGAAAGCCCAAAATAGAGCTGTGATAGCCCCAGGGAAGAGAAGTGTAATTATTCCCTGAAAGTGAAAGAACAGTGAAACTGTGGAAGATTTGATCACATTTGAAAAAATAAGACTTCCCCGTTCAGATACTGTAGTATGAATCACCACAATGCAGCAACACTGCAGTAGTTACACAATGCAGCCCCTTCCCCTGTTTCTGTGTCTGGATCATTTGTTTCTCTGGTGCAAAAGTAAATATATACTTGAGCTACGTAATTTCTGTAATAATTAAGTGCAGACTTACTTTTGAAGATAATCTGTAACTTGGTTATCAAGTATTTCACTGTAGCTGGGCAATTTTTTGTATTTTAATAAGCTCACAGTCATAATTGCCTCAAAAGTGTAACTAATTTTGATGAGTTAAGTTCATAAAATTGCATCTTGCAGATGTCCGAGGTTTTATAAATGGAAGGAAGATGTTAAACAAGCAAAGCAAAAATAAATGAGGAATCCACGAAAAAAATTAGTTGGAAAGGTATATTTCACAAGAAATGAGAAGACAAAGGGAGATGACATTGCTTGACTCACTCGGTCTCCGGGATTGATTGGGTCCAATGATTTATGCACCACAACTCTTCGCCTCACTATTTAAAAAGACTCAGACAGGGAAATGATCTGTGAAGAAGAAATGTGGAAACAGGTTGTACAACTGTACAATAACCTTTTTTTCTAATTCTAATTCTTTTTAACAGCGAATATAATGTTTGTTTTTGTTCAATGAATTATTAATAGATGATTAAGTGTTCCTTATCCTAGTATGCTCATGTATCTCCACTACTAGAGATACTTGATCCATTTAATTAAAATCACATTTTCAAGTTATCGAATGTTGGGAGCAAAAATATAAACAAATTAAATAGGTACCAGTTCTCTTAAAGCTTTACAATGCTCTCACTAGTTACACAAATGAAACTGGTGAACAGTAAAGCTAACCATCTTTTTAATAAAATTGAAGAAATGGCGACGATTGGTCCATTTACATTAGGTATGGGCTCAATGAAGACTTTTGATAATTTTTGCACATCCTTATATGATAATATTATGAACTATAGAAGAAGAATGCAGTAGGCAATTTAAAAAGATGTATGGAAATTGCCGTAGATAAAATAACAAGAAACAAAACCATAGAAGAAAAAAAGAAGGAATGGTTTGATGGAGAATGCAGAGAAAGAAGGCTGGCGATAAGTGCGAGGAAAGAAGTAGATTACAGGGCATACCAAAAATCTAGGAAAGACAGCACTAAATTGCTAAAAGCCAAGAAGATGGAGTGGATTGGGGAAATAATGAGTATGACAGGAAAAGATGACAAATATAACACAAAATTATACAGTTATATCAAAAGACAAAACGTGAAAAGAAAGACAGTAAACATAAGCAACACTAAATGGATTAATCATTTTAAGGAAGTACTAACAGAGAACAAGATGAAGATGGGAAAGCAGTACGGAAGTAGAAGAAAAGAGTAATAGCAAAACTTAAGAGAACCAAAGCAGGGGGAATAAATAACATAGTAAATGAGACACGAGGGCATGGAGGGATTTGGAAAATCCGTAAGGAAGGGGGGGGGAACATATGCGGACAGTATAGCAGAATTACCTTACTAGGTGGAATATACAAAATATTTACTATGGTAATAAAAAGCAGACTAATGAAGCAAGTAGTTGCATACGCAGATGACCTCACTGTGATAGCTAGAGACAGGAGAGGGTGGAAGAAGCCGTCCAAAAAGTTGAACGAGAAGCAAAGAAGAAAGGTCTCTTAATAAATGAAGGAAACAGGAAATACATGGAAACAAAGAGGGAAAACAGAAGCCACATAATCAATACAGTAAAAATAGGGAACTATGAACTGGAAGCCACAGAGGACTTTAAATATTTAGGAGTGTCAATAAACAGCAAAAGGGAAAGATGCACACAGAGATTGACAACAGAATAGGGGCGGGACACAGAGCCTATTACAAATACAAAAACGAAAGTGTATAAAGTAGCACTATCAGGCCGATAGTAACTTATGGAGCGGAAGTAATGAACATAAGAAGCCTGGAGCAAGAAAAGTTATACATTTTCGATAGACAGATGGTAAGAAGAATATACGGACCAAAGAAAGTGGCAGAAAATGAGTATAGAATACTAATGAATACTGAAATAAAAAAAAAACCTTAAAAGGGGGAAGATATAGTGAACTTCATAAAAGCACAAAGATTGAGCTGGCTCAGACATGTAAGAAGAATGGAAGACAACAAAGAAGTAAAGAAAATTACAATGTGGAGACCAGATGGTTGCAGAGGCAGAAGGAGACCAAAAAGTAGGTGGGAAGACAAAGCACTGGAAGACATAAGGAAATTAGAAATACAGACATGGTGGGAAAGGAGGTGAAGGACCGGGACGTGTGGAAGAAGCAAAGGGAAAAATGGAATATAACAGAAGAACATGGAAATAAGTTTATAGAGCTCAAGCACTCGAGTGGCTACAATCCCTCTTTTTGGGATGTAAAGCCATTAATTATTATATTTTGTCTTCAAGACCTTCAAATGTACATGAGAGTTAAAGGGCAGTAAGTGTGCGGTAGCAATTAGACATTTTGAAATAGATTAACCCGAAACAAATGAAGACTTACCTTTGGCTTTATAGGTAATGGAGACTTATTCGGAGGAGACGGTGTTACGGATTTACTTATTGGAGTTTTATTCGTGGGACTCACCACAGGTTTATTTTGATTAAATCGATTTTGTTGCGGCTTTGACGCCGTATTAGTTACGGCAGGTTGTTGAGGACGTACAAATCGGCGCTTTTGTGCCATAACATTGCACATAACGTTATTATCGGAACGTACTTGCAAACCAACGGAACGTGTAATTTTTACAGGAATTAAGGGTTTATCTTTATCGTTTTTCAGTCTTACTTCGTGTAAAAGTCTCTTGTTTACAATTTCTAAATCTCGAGCCTGCTTCGTCAACTGTGCAGCTTCCTTTCGCCACATATCGATCATTTGTTCTTGTACGCTTAACTGATGCCGTAATTCGCCAATTTCACTTTTGTGACATATCGCCTCACACATTTTCATTAAACATATCTGTTCTAAATCTTCACGAGTTAATTTTTTTAAAGTTCTTTTTTGCATGTATTCCGAAATAGCATTTAGGGCAATTATGGGTGCGGAAGGTTTCACCACAGGTTTTGATTCTTCTTCTACCGGTTCTTCATCAGCTTGTAAATCTTCAGCCACATCATTCTCTTCTAATCGTAATCTTTTAGCTTCAACCGTTATATCCGGTTCCGATAGGCTTCGTTTCGTTTTCGAAGTAGAATCTGAAGATGTTTCCTTATCTACGAGATGAAAACAGTTAAAATAAAAGGTTGGAGTGAAATAGAAATATTGAAAAGAAAAAAATTAAGGAAGTATAGGTACTTTTTTGGTGGGGAAAAAATGAGTTAGCGGGCGTCATTTCAATATTTTTGATACTTTTTTTTTTAAGTAAAAATTAGGTTAGGAACAAATTTTAAAAGTGACAAATTGTTTTCAAAATGGCCGACACTAATACAGTGACTGTATTACAAACAGTGACGACAAGCGTGGTATCGATTTTGATTGGCCGTGGTATATTTTGCATCTTAATGGCGGCCTGACTGTGTTTACCTTTGATCAGCGTGTGGTTGCTAGGATACCACCGTTGAGTTCATATAAACCCGCCCACAATTTTGCCTCTTAATGGCGGATAATCGCCGCTTGTCGTCACTGTTTGTAATAAAGTCACTGTAACACTAATATATAACAGCGCCATCTAGTAATCGTTACTTACCACTAGTAGTTTCAGTCTCAATGTTATTGGTGTCTTCATTTTTTTCATTTTGAGAAACTTCCATATCCAATTCGGAATCTTGAAAATTGTCTTTTTCACTGTCAGTCACACTTTTATCTTCCTGCGCGTTCTCGCCGACATCTTCGTCCATTTTTTCACTTTTATCATTGCTTTCCTCCGTAAGTGATTCGTTTTCTTTTTCATTAACGATTTTGTCATACTCCTTGTCTAATTCGCTATCATAATCTCCTTTATAGGGACTATCCTCTTCAATATCCACGGTATCGTCATCATTTTTGGACGTCTGCGTATCATCTTCATCTTCATTTTTATCCGTTTCGGTATCATTACATTCAGTTTCGGCCTCGTCGCTTTCTTCCTTATCAGGTGTGTTCTCTCCACTGCAACTATTTTCGTTTGTTCCGCCGGTATCTTGTTGATCAACTATTTGTAACAAATCCTCGGTGTCCATAATTTGATTTTTTAGCAATTCGGCGTTTGCCTTTTCTTTTTTCTCGGCATCATCCTTCTCTTTTTCGATTTCTTCGGAATTTTCCATTTCTTCGACGACCTCTTCCACCTTTTCCTTTTCGACATCCTCCATCTGTTTTTCTTTCACTTCGTCGTCTTCTATCTCTTTTTCTTTCTCCACAACATCGTCTTCCTTTTCCTTTCTGTCTTCTTCGTCGGCCGCGCAATTTTTATCATCAGTATCACTTACAATGTCCTCACTTTTTTTATTTAATTCACTAACATCCGCGTTATTTACACATTCACCGTTAGTCGTAATTTCTGCTTCTTCGTTTTCTTCTTTGCCATCAATTAAATCGTTTAAAAGTCTTTCTTCCAAATTTTCATCACTGTCTTGGCAAGTATTTGTAACCGATTCCCCATTTTCGGGGGAGTCAAATTTATTTAATATTTCATCCTCAGAATCTTGGGAAATTTCGGGAACCGCCGAATCCGAAACTGAATTCCGTTTCTTTTCGCCTCCTAAAAGATGAAGATTATAAATTGCGCGTACTAATTGTTGCGAAAACGGCTTACTTTCGTCGTCATCGACATCCGACAAATTTAAATTGTAATTTTCGGTATCCAAATTGTCTTCGACAATCGAATCAACTCGAAAGATGTTCGCTTCCTTCAAGGAAACGGGCGGTAATGCTTTCAAGGCCATATCGTCTTGACTAGAAATGTCAATTGACATTTGTTGACTATCTTTCATAATTTGTTAACCTGAAAATAAAATTGATGTTAATTTCGTCGAAAAGCGCATCGTCGTTTTAAAATTACAAAATAAACATCGTAAAAATACTGATGGTCGAAATTTCTCAATTCGAAACGTGTCGCTTTATCTAAGTATAATGACGCCCTCTATAGTAACAAAAATGTTGCGGAATGCATGTGGCAAGGTCGCGTAAATACACTGTGGCCATTTAAAACGTCGACATCCCCCCCCCCCCGCGCGCTTCCTGTTATGCTCAATAAAATCGAAAATGTTCACTTACACATCCGTTATACCATACCTATACAAGATGGCGTCGTGTCGTGGACGATTTTATAAAATTGAAATGCGCAAGTTTGACACACGACGATTTCAATTTTTTCACGAAATTAAATATAGCAATAAAGTAGGCCGTGACTAAATGTGAAAGGATGTAAGCGCGGAGTGCGGGTTACGACAGTCAGGTCAGGATCGACGACTGGTGCGGTTGGGATCGGGGAAGGGTAATGATTTAGAGAATTGGCGCGAACGCATGCGTTCTACCTACGAGATGAAATTCCAAATGGAAATTTTATTGTCTAGAGATCGTTCGAAATTTTTGAGTTGGCTTGGAAGGCGACCGGTGGAGAAAACTCCACGCCACTTGGTCACTCACTTTTTATGGACCATAACAATTTTGCAACTTCCTCTCGGAGAAAAAATTGCGACGTAGTTCGCGATAATTGAATTTATGGAGTGAAAATCGGAAAAAAGTGAATACAGTACATAAGAACCTTGAATTATCGTGGACTGGACATTAATATAAAACACACTGTAAAGTAAATGCGAAACCTGCTTCTTGAACTAAAATTATAATAATGGTACCAAGGGGGAGAGGGTTGCGACACAAAAAAATGATGTTGGATTGGGATCGAGATGTAATTAAAAAACCTAGTAAGTGTGTACCAACATAATAATTTAAGTATGTATAACGTAACTTACTCCAGTTAAAACGACAGTTGGCACTGGCAGTGACTCGCTTTTCTTTTGTCTTGTTCAGTTACATAACAAATACGAGTAACTGAAATAAAGTTTCTGCTTTACGAACAGTAGCGTGACTACATCGAGGCACCGAACGCTGCAACTAGAAGGGAAAGCGGGAGCCAGGACCAGGAGGGCCTCGCCGTGCCCGCCTGCATAACCGCGGGAACTTTGGTCGCGAATGACGCATGCGTCTTGTACCAAAACCTTTTGGGCCGAAAATCAAAAACGACCCTCTGCTACTAAATATAACTAAAAATAAAAAAAAACACGCGAAATTACAAAATTTCATTTAGGTATTATGTGTATTTCAATAACTGGATGAATACAAAACTAAAAACAAAATTTGATGTATACAGGGTGTTTGGGTATTTGGACACATAATTGAGTAACACTGAGTGAACACCTAAACTCAAACTGCATAGGGCGATAAATATGAAATGCGAAGCGAATAACCTCCACCTACCTACTTTTCGATCTATTTTCCTCAAGTTGACATGAAGGTAAAAAAAAAATCAAAATCTGCAAGTAAACGAAGGCAAAACAACGTAGAAAACATTTGAAGATTATAAAATTAAAAATTGTTGTGCTTCGAACCTTCGAAGGTCGAAGTAAGGCGCATGCGATATAAAAATATAGTCCCATTTTATCGATTTTCTGGACAGATGCGCATTTTTGTTTTTTTTCTTTTGTTAAAATGTACATATAATATAAACACGCTATAACTTGATTTCGAAAAATTATTTACTTTGAATCAAGGTCAACAAGCTCAAAGTAAAATAAGACGCAGTAAGTGGGTTTTCCCACTCAATGCGTCACATGTTATTAATAGCGTGTAATCGCATCAGTGGCGTGCGTACACATCCCGTCAGCAAATCTGAACCTCCTCATCCAGACACGGAGGGAGGAAACACTTTTTTTTTTAATTTTTATATTATAAACATGAAAGGTTAAAGATGAAAAGTTTACAATGCGAAAACTAAAAATGTAAACCTTATCTTCGGCTATAAATCTAAGAATTATTGTGTCTCTTCATCATCTTCTTTTTCAATTTTTGCTTTTCGCAAAAAATCCCTATTTTTGTAATTTGCTAATATAATACAATTTAACAATAAAATAAATAACTAGCACAAAATAGTTGAAATAAGAGAATTATTCATTTCGAATGGAAGGCAACGTAATTTCTAAATTTATAGTTATAATTAGTAATTGTAATTAACGAAATTAGTAATAATTCGTAATCGCTACCTTTTTTAGTTTTTACTACGAATACCCATTTTTGCAAACTTAAATTCAGCGTTTCGCAAGATTAATAATATTTACGAAACAGCGAATTAGTGTTGTAATTGCGAGTCTTGGCAAAAGTCAAAATTGCGAGTTTTATCTTGAATTTTGACTCTTATTACATCATCACATTACAAATTAGAAATCGTAAAATGTGAAGAATGATTACCGAATTACAACGTAAACTATGTTATAATTAGTAGGTAGTAATTACGTTAGTTATAAGTTATAAAAATCATTTCGACGTGGTTAAACTAGTGATAACGCGAACATAAAAAATTCGAAGATTGTGAATATGTATGTGACAATCACTAGATAAGCGACTGTAAAATTATATAAATAGTTAATCGTTTACGAATTTAAGTGAACGAATGTACTAATTACGTAATTAGCCGCTATAGGGGGAATTTTCGAAATTTGTGATCCAAACAGAAATTCAAATTTTGAGTATGATTGTTCATCCCAATAAACATTATTGTTAGTTAAAGAATAAGAACCCAACAGAGTACATATTTGAACTTTTGTTTATTAACAAAATAACAAAAATTGTTTCGATATAGATTAAAAATGTTATTGGCAAGAGGGTTGGGGGAACATGCACCAAAACTGTTTAATTGGTCCAAATCTATAATTGTAACGAAAATGGGGTCAGCATTAATTTGATAGTAAGAGCATCGTCTTAAAAATAAATAGCTAGTAAAGCAAGTACCAACACAACGGGAGTAAATATTTTTTTGTTCCGCAATGAATTGTGAGGTCATTGAACACAGAAAAAAGCAGGTGAGAGGCCTCCGTTAGGGTACGTACTTCACTGACATTGGAGTTAAAAAAGATGCATTTGGCGTTCACGCATGCGTTTTATCTGCTCAATCACAGTTAAACCAAAAATCGAGATTAAATTAAGCGAGCGGAAGTTGTATGTACTTTAAAACGTATATGACAACACACAAAAAGTAATCAATTCAGTGGCGTACAGCGCAACATTTTTTTATCAATATATTTTTTGTTAATATTGTAATTGTAAAAAAAAACACAGTGGCGTACGAAGTAACCTTTTAATGAACTGTTTGGGTTGCAATTCAACGTTTTTTAAAGAGAAAAAAAAATCGTTCCTGCGTTCCATGATCAATTGCATCTTATTAAATATAGGGAATAAAACATGGATATCCTCCTTAATAAATTACAAGAACCAACCTAAATGACCCCCCCCCCCCGCGCGCCATTTCAACTTTTTTGGCATATTCAAGCGTGATAATTTGCACTTCTTCAAAAAACACCAATAACTGTTTGTAGCAATACAATAACGTACCGTAATTGTACACATTTATCCTTCAATTTACAACACTGATGTAGTTTCGCAATATTGGGGGGGGGGGGGGGGGGGGGGGGAAGGGATAAGTATATTTTGTAAATGGAGGGGGAGGGGGGATTTACTGTCAAAACCGAGATCAAATTAAGAAAGCGGTAATTGCATTTTGAAACACATTGGACTGCGCACAAAGTAATCAATTCAGTGGCGTACTGTGTACCATTTTTAATGAATATATTTCATTCATATGGTTTGTTAGTTGGAAACAAAATTTTACGACGTTTTTAAAAGAACATTAAAACGCCAAAAAAAGTGTGACAGTACAGTGGCGTACCATGCAACATTTTAATAAACTCAAAACAGATAGAAAACGCTTTTTTCGGTGGCAGGTGAACGTCTTTTAACGATGGGTGCATTCAGTTAACCAGCCACTATCGCTGCTAAAAAAATAAATGGTAACAGTTTGGAATCCGGGGTCAGTCCAATTTCAGGTAAAAATGTTAGGAATGACAGGAAAGGGGTGTCTTACTAGGAAAAATGCTAATAATTTCTCTCGGAAAAGGCCCTTTTTTTTGTTAAGCACTTAGTTGTTAGAGGTACAGTTTACTGTTCAATAGGTGGCGTTATAGATATGAATTTGTAATTAAAAAATACGTATGAAAAAACGGTAAAGCAACGCGTAATTAATAAGTCAAGAAATTGTTGAACAATAAAAGACACGTGTCTAATGTATACGAGTAATAAATGGAAAAGATTTTAACGAAGTAAATCCTCTTCTCAACCTAACACACAGATCAATGTGTAGAATTATCGTTAGCTTTGTTGAGAATTAGGTATACATAAGTAAAAGAGTGGCATTTAAATGGCCTTATATACTAGCGGATAACCTGCAAAAGACGCTGTAAAATTGTAGAATAATCAAAAGTGTATTATACAAACTACATCAAAAATAAAGATCATTATTTTTAATACGGTGCAGTGGCTATAAAATGTAACAGTGGCGTACACAAAACGGTTTTTTGGGTTGTAGTTTAAAAAAATGTTGCGTCCCCATGACGTTTTATTAACGCAGGCATTTAGTTAGATAGGAATTACTTCTGAAAAAAAAATTCTATTAAATTGTGCCTTGACTGTTGTGCTTTATACACAATTTGTGCCTTTCTCAAATTTGGCGAGTTTTAATGGCGGTGACGATTTTTCTTCATTATTTTTGCATTAATGTTCGTGCAAAATATCATTGGATCCCTATAGAACTGAATAATAGTATCGCCTTCATCTTACCATTTCCACAAGATATTTTGGATAACAATATTTTGAAAAATCGGTTACCGATTGAATTCCAAAATTAACACAACATGTATTGCAGAATTAAGCACCAAAAGCTTTAGTTTAAACTGATTTTGGAAATAGTTCGTCTCGACGTAGTCACATAGGTTTTTTTGAAATGCGCTGGCCGATGTTCATTCAAATGATGTGGTGTGTGATATTTCCAATGGTTATGGCTCGGATGAAAATTGAACCGTGGTGTACCATGAGGTTTTTTTAATAAATTCTGTATAAATGTAGCGATTTGGATCAAACTTCGAGTTCAGGTGTCAACACCGTCTTGGTACAAAATCCATGTCGCAATGTACGACAATTAAAATTCGTAAATTACTAATTACTAATTGTAATTAACGAAATTAGTAATAATTGGAATATAACAGATTCTTAGACAAGTATTTACGAATTCAGTACCAAAATTACGCAATTACATGTCATATTACGAATAATTTAATCTTGTTGATTTTGCGATATCGATAAAAACTAAAATCGTTATCGTTAGTAATCATCACGAATTGGTACTTGCGTCTTAAAATTACAAGTTTTGGCTTGGATTTTGCAATCATTACACCTTCACATTACAAATTAAGTATATGTGACAAAAGTTACTAAATTAAACATCCTAATTGCAAGTTACGCTATAATTAGTAATTATTTCAGTAAATATAAATAATTTCCGAAATGTGACGTGGCAAGCCATGATAAGATGGAAATTTCGAAGTATAATCACAACGTTAAAATAACGAGATAAGTTATATTTCGAAAGTTACGCCCTTAATCGTTTACGAATTGTAAGTGGATTTAAGTAGGTACTAATTACGAATTAAAAGTCAATGACCGTAATCAACGACAGTAAGAGAAATTTTCAGAAATTTAAATGTTCTGTCTACCGTCAAGGAATTACGAAAATTGCGCTAGAATTAGAATTATGAGTCATTGTGATGTCAGTCTCAATTATCATTATTCTCAGTCATAATTTTTAGAAGTTAGAAAAGGAAGAGAAAAAAGGAAAACGATTCGACTGAGTATTTGACCTTTATGTTAATGTACATTATAACAGTAAACGGGGTTTAAGGGTATATGGCAGACATTATTGTTGAGAGGGTTGGCGAACATGCGCGTGAATTTGGGTTCCAATTTATTGATCTAATGCCCCTATGAAAAAATTACCAAAACTGTTTAATCTGTCCAAATCTGTAATGGTAATGAAAATGAGGTCAACTACAATTTGATAGGGAACTTATCACTTCAAAAATAAATATAGTAGGTACCAACTTGACGAGAGCGAATACTTTTTGGTACCGCGTGTGTAACGAATTGTGGGAATAAGCGAGGTCATTGAACAGAGGAATGGTTAGAAAGCAGGCGAGGGGGGGGGGGGCAACGTTAGGGTACTTCAGTGATATCGGGATTGAAAAAAGACGCATTTAGCGTTCACGCATGCGTCTATCTATAACTTTTTTTAAGGTCTTCTCATACCGAAACCTGCCAAAAATCGAAGATTACGGTAGCGAGTAGCGACTAAATTAAGCAAGCGAGCTGCTTTCACGCAGCAATGCTGTGACGTAGGGTCAAGGAATTTAGTTTTATACTACAAAATGGTGTAAGGCACTCAACCATAACCACAACGGTGAATTAGCAAATAACCGTCCTGCATTTTAAAGCAGTGGCGTACGGTTGAACATCTCAACAATTATTTCCCTATACTTTGATTACATGGTGCATATTCGTTACAAGCAATTGTAACAATCATTTAAAAAAATTCGGTAACAGTACAGTGGCGTACCATATCAATTTTTAATAAAATACACATTTTGGACTGCAGTTTAATTCTCCTTAAGCGGAAAGAAATGTTGAAATAATGGGGCGTTCATTTAAGTCCCCCCCCCCCTCAACCTTTGAAAAATAAATTCTATTCTATTATGTACTTACATAACATTTATACAGGGTGACTCGTAAATCGTGGACAATAAAAGGAGCATTATTACCACGATTTAGAAGTGTCAAGCAACTCTTTTCTTTTCTTGGACTTTGTTGATGATGATGATTTTCTTTGCTCGTTTCGATGGAGATGGGAAGAGCTCCCTCGACTATTTTTGATAATAATGTTACATAAATTCCGAACTGAATGGAAAAAATCGTGGAATGCTGAGGTCCATGATAGTTTAACACTAATAGTCATAAATTATCTTCAATTTCGTAAGGCGATATTTATGGGGAAAAAAACACCAGCGATTTTTTTACTCCCCGACCATTCATAATCGATTATTTTGATACGCTAAAGTTGTAGTAAAGTAAACCACAATTCCCCAGTATTAAAAAATGTTTTTTTATCGCCCACAGGATTACTCAAAATGCATTCGAAGCCAGAAAGCCACAAATTGTGTGTGATATCCTCCCGCCTCATTCGACCTTTTTTTGATAAAAGCACAATTGTGCCCCATTAAAACAATTAAAACAAGGCATAAGCACTTCCTTATCAACCACAATCCTACTTAAACGATCCCTAACATTCTAAAGGTGCAAATTGTGTTTATCAAACTAAAATTTTTGGAGAGCGGGCGTGGCTGAGGTAACCTACCTTTGATCAACTTCCATGAAATGGAAACAGATTCTCGAAGTGGTCTGATAAGTTACGGGAAATCATGCCGATTTTGAGAATCTGTTACTTTGACCTTAAGCTGCGAAGAATTCGTTTTCGGTAGAGTTTGACACTTTCGAAGATCACCCATGACCTTTGGCATTTAGCCAAAGGCTCGAAAAGGTATGATTAACACCACAAAAGTAAACCAACCTGTCCTATGAACCTCACGTACAGTTTCACTGGACTCCTTGAAGAGCTGCTCTAAAGGTTCCAAGATTTTTGAACTTTGACCTCAAACTAGTGAGAAATAGGTGTACATATATTGAAAAAATTGGTCAAAGAACACTATAGTATTAAAAATTTCGCCCAATATGGTCTTTAAGAAGGTATAAGCTGTGCACGAATCGGTAGTGTTGAGCTACTTGAGTGACCAAGTTATATAACATATGGTCGCAGGCGATTTGCCGACTGCAGGGAATATTCGTGAGGACAGAAGATTCACGATAACTACCCTCTCCATGGTATTTTCTCAAGTACTGAGTTTGAATGGTTGTAGGAGGAATACAACTGTTTTTTGCGAAGTATCAAAACTGTAGACACTACAGAACTCTTCATCTCCAAAAGAAAACATGGTAAAATTATGGCATCAATTTTTTGGGAAAACAAAATATAAGGTAACAAATTTTGAAAATTAATGAATTGAAGTATCTCCCCATCTCCTCCGATTTTCATCTGTTCCCTAACTTTCCTTTCTGAAAAGCGTTTTTCTAAAGAATGTAACAATAAGATCTTAATAAACCAATTTTCTGTTAAAGTACGTCATCATTTGGAAAAGCCAGAATGATTACATTTTTGCAATATTTCGATTTTTCGCAGCTAAAAATGGCGGAGATCAAATCTGGTTATTGATCACAATTTTTTTTTAAATTATTATTGTACTAGGGGTGGTCCCAATTGGTCCCCGTTTGGGGTTTCCAGAAAGATCTTGGAATGACTCTGTCCTGGGATTTTCGACCAGTGTGTCCAATGTTCTTTCGAGAGTATTGCCAAAATCTCCTTTTTGGCTGTGTTATAATATGTAATCCCACAGGTCGGTTCTGGTCCTATGAGTGTGTTTTGCGCTTGTCTTTCTCGCGAGCTCGTCAGCAACCTGGGTACATGCGATTCCCGCATGCCCAGGTGCCCACATTTGCCTAATGCATTTGTGTGTATTCAAGGGCTAGCTCTGAATTTACATATGAATCTACTGCTGCAATTGCTGCTTTGCTGTCGGTACCTATAAAGATTTTCCTTTTGGCAAGGTTCTCTTTTAATAGCTGAGCAGCCGCTGTCAGGATTACGTATACGTCGGCTTGGAACACGGCCGCTTTTTGTCTTAGGCTTACAGAAATTTTGCAGCCCTGTCCTTAGTGGTTTTCGAGAGTACGCGATTCCATTGATCCCAAACGACATGTTCAATTAACATGAAAGAGACAGTGTCAGAGTAAATTGCAGGTAAAAATGTACGGCAGTAGCATGTATGTATAGTTTATTGTAATCCATTCCATGTAAGAAACGAAATTCTGCAAGTAGTTAATTGCTACGGTGATGTATAGGAAAAAACGATATTTCAGACACTCTGCAGTGTAATCGACGTAATCATTTCAGGCACATGCGCATATGGCAAGTGCTACTTCATTGATTTCGTATTACAGGTCAATAGGGTGACATTTTGACCACATGAAATGTCAACTCAATGTTATGGGACAATCGAATTCCCTTAAGAAAAGACAGTCCAGGAATTCAGATATTTGTAGTCCTTTCGTGGTAAGTTACTCGAAGCACTTCGTTCTCGGCAAAGAACAATTTTCCCTATATTTACCATTTCATTATAAAATATACATAGGAATTGCTGAGAAATTGTACATGAACATAATGTTAGCAGAAGCGAAGGTCACGTCCAGAGAAGTCTCGTGAGAGACTACTGGAATCAATATTAAAAATGGATGCCGACGAGATGAAGCAGAGTTTCAAAATAAACGGCTAGAGACCAAAATGAATCAACTTAAATCAGAGGAGAGAATGGTAAGATGATAAAAACAATTAGCTAGGAATGATTCAATCCTATCCAGAATCACAAACTTAATTGATTCTCATAATGGGAACATGGGTTCTTGAGACCTACCACAAACCCAAGAAAGTAATAATATGTCTAAAAGGTTAAGTGGAACCCCGATGGATCATTTGATAAATAAAAGGCCTCATTGGAGGTAATAGGCTTCAAAAAAAGAAACGAGAGGACTATCATCAGATATTTAGACTTATACTAGGATGATAACAGTTCAAGCTGAGTTGGGTATCGCAGCTAGTGATGAAATCGTGTTAACTCCACGACTATGGCATAGACCTCAATTTCTTCAGTTCTTTTGTTAGAAATGGCCCCTGACAAGACAGAGAAACGGATAAGCAAGCAATAGCACATTCCGTTTTAACACTTAATAAACTGTTTTAGCGCCTAAGACATACTTTTCATCAACACAATAGAGCTGATCTACGAGGCAATCGACACTTGAAGATCAAATTAAAAAAGAGAGTATGGCCACACAACTAAGAAAAGCTATAACATAATGGGCGCAAGTCACTAAATTGTTTAAAATGCAATAAATAAATAATCGCAATATGTCAAAACTTGGCGGATTCGTCATAAAAAATGATTGATATTTACAAGGCAATAATACTATTGCGCATGCGCGTGCGCGTCGTGGATCAATACTTTGAACAAATATTTATGCGCATGCCTGTCTTACAAATACGGTTCCATATTATTAGTTGCCATATTTTCCTGCACCGTCTAAAATCATCTTTCTCATTGATCAAGTTTGTATAATAAACAGTTATCCACTCCCTTTTAATTATTCTATAATTTCTTAAGTTATTGATTATGTACAGCGATTAGTATAGAGTTATCCGCTAGTATATAAGGCCATGTAAATACCACTGTTTTGCTTATGTAAACCTAATTCTCAAGCGAGCGATATTAAGCTAACTAAAATGAATTCTACTCTTTGATCTGTGCTTAGGTTGAGAAGAGGATTCAATTTGCTAAAATCTTTTCCAATTATTACTCGAATACATTAGACACGTGCCTTTATCTCTCACAGGGGAGGCTCCCGCGGCCGTCAGAGTCAGTAAGATAAAAAACAACTTCCAGGGTTCCACAGTGTCAAAGTTATGTAAATGTGTAAAGGTCCCCTGGGAGACATATAGAAAGTATATGCATCACCTCTCTACAGCAATTTCCCGTGGAGTAGTTAAAATTGCAGATGTGGATACAAACGGATGGACGGGTGGGTAACACAAATTTTTTTATTAAAAAAAGCGGAAATTTGAGTTTGAATTAATTGTAAGTCGTAATTTAAAGTTATAAGTAGCAATTAGCAGTCACAGAGGAAATTTTGGAAATTAAAACAACATTTAATGGAATCAAAATGAAACATATCCAACAAGAAATGTATTAGTCAAATAAGTAGGTACCAAAATTATAATTAGAATAATTCAATTAGCTGTCATATGTCAGTTTGCTTTATCCTCCATGAATAAATATCTAAGCCACCATTTTTGAAGTTGTACAAAAACGTGACATGTGGTTTGAGTAACAGATTAATGCATTCACTCAATTGAGTGTTAGAAATAATTGTAATAATTTACGACACCCACATTTGAGGGCGCGATTGACGTCACTGGTGAGAGAGGTCGACGAACATGCGCGTGGATTTGGGCTCCAAGTTATTGATCTAATACCCTACAGAAGAAAATTTAAAGAAAACAGGATGAATGATCCAATCAGAATTGGTAACTGTATCAATTAATTCTCTTACAGGAAACGCAACCTTTAAAAAGTAATTAAAGCAAATACCAATCTAAAGAGAATTAAACAATGTCTGGTTCCGCATTACAATCTGTGTGTAATAAATATCTGAATGAGCGAAATGAGAAAACGATGGTATAGTCTGATTTATGAGAAGATGCGTGCAGTCATAGGTATTTTGTATAGTTACAATTGTTGTCAACAATATAATAACAATGGTAACTAAGAAAAATGCCTATGACGTGAAGATGCGTGCAGTCATAAGCATTTTGTATAGTTACAATTGTTGTCAACAATATAATAACAATGGTAACTAAGAAAAATGTCTATGACGTGCACGCATCTTCTCATAAATCAGACTATATGGAAAGACGGATACTTTGGAATGTTTCACAGAGATAAAACCAATTAGCTTATGACTTTGTCAATTGGATTTAAAAGACCCCTTATTTATTAATTATGAATGCGATTGGATTAACCATAAACTGATTAAGTACATGCTTGAATTAAAGTGAGCTAGTAAATGACAACAGAAAAATGCTAATTTTTATGAATAAAGATAAGGGGGATGATTGTACTAGTAAAACGGTAGCTGGAAGCATGCAAAGACAGCATCGGCGACCAATTTGTACGATGTTTTACGGAGCCAACATGTGCTTAATCTAGAATTTTAGATCAATCATGTTGACAGACCATGGACCTCAGCTTAATCGCTGACACCGAGAGGAGGCAACCCAATTTTCAAGATTCAAGGGAACGAGGAAGAGACAATTGTGGGCCCCGAGGTAAAGGGAATCGAGGAACAAGGGTACCCAAGCAACAAAAAGGTGGGAAAGATAGCTTTAAACTACTACCCATTAACGAAATTGTCTCAACAAAACCGAGCCAAAAACAGTATCGCAGAGCATGTATAAGGTTCAAAATGGGACCCATACGGACACCAAAAAGATCTTAGGCAATGTCGCTGCTCCATCCATCAGAGCGTATCAAGACCTAGATAGGGGTGGTGCTGTGAGCAGATCATACGGGAATGATTGGACAGGCGGAAGCAGCTTGGGAAGGGACTAAATTAGGATTTCTCGAAGCCAAGAACCATCCCAAATCTGTGAGGACAATGCTTTGGATACTGGGATACGTGGAGGAACCGAGTAAACATTGACCCGTCTGGACATATAACATCCAAAGAATGGTTCGTTGCTGACAGGAAGGAGAAAGAGTCACCTCCGAGTCCATTGGGAAACTAACAGTCGTCGAAATAAATCAGGAAGACGCTACGAGGAGGCAGAGAAGTTTTTACCTGGAACTAGTAAAGATTAGGGGAGCTCATGGATAAACTTGCAGACCGCTAATGTATTAGTCCAAGAACCATGGGCGTATGGGAACCAGAACAAACACAGAAAGTAAATTAAAAACGATGGGTTATTAAGGACCTATCCAAAGACAATCCTAGTGGTCATTTTCTCATATAGGTAATAGCTACAAAAACCTTGTAAGTATCAACTGCACTTGGTCCACACTTTCGTAAAGCACGAGAAGGGTTTATGGAACACAACAGGAGACACCTACCTCCTATCGGACGTTTCTCTAATGCTTTGCGAGGAAAATTTAAATAGACTTCGCAGTCTCTTCAAGAATAGAAAGTGTATCGAGACAGCACTCAGATTCAAACATATTAAAGTGCTTCCTTGGAAGAGATCACTAATGATTTTGAAAAAAAAGTTCAGGAACCTGATTCTGTGGCTCCTGACGGTATTCTTAATGTTAAATTCTGGAGATACAAAACTGTAGATAACGAAAAACTATTGTTTGGTGCAGTTTTCAGCTACCATCGCGCATTTAGGCCATTTTCTCGAAAACGGGAATGGATATAAAAAAGTGATGACACTACTTCTTTAATTGATTGCAATTTCCTACACACATCGTTCAAAAAAGTTGATCGGTAGTTGAAGGGTTGTTACGAAGAAAGTCAAAAAGCCAAAAAAAAGTTGGAATTCAATTTTTTCTGAAATACATTAATTTAACCACACTATAAGATGATTATTATGTTGGATTTGGATATTGGCCGAAGATGTTTGTTGGGCTTTGCCATCGAAACGTGTTGGCAGTGTTGTGGTTACCGTTTACAAAGTCACGACTCTATAACGAATTTATGAAACGGGGTGTGCTTGGTCATTCATTTCCAACGCTTTTTGGTGCAAGTAATGACCGCAAAAAGGAAGTAATAGAAAACCGAAAAAAAGTTAATGGTACGATAATAAGTTTAAGTTTATTCCACTTTCTATTCAAAATCAGTAATTTATTACAGAAAACAATTAATTTCGCAGTAAATAATTTACAGGCTGGGAGTTCTTAATTGAGGTACATGCGCAAAAGATCGGTCCCACTTTATCGATTTCACCACAGCTCGGCCGGGGTAATACGAGTATTTTTAGGCACGGAGAGCTGGCATTTAAACAAGTAATATATTTAAAAAAAATTTTGTTAAAGTCAATTCCTACTTTCTCCTTAAATTTTAATTAACGAATTAATAGTAATTAGTAGGAATTGAAAAAAAAGATCGATTCAACATCACTGCCCTAGGCAAAGAAGGGAATAGTGCGCAATTCTTCTGGGGGTCATGAAGAAATTTACATTTTTTTCGTGGATGTACGACCCAGTCATCAATTAATTAAATCGAAATTTTGAGAAACATTACATAGATGAAGTGTAACAACTTTTTAATTAATTGTTTTTTAATGTTTGTGTAAAAGGGACACACGAAAAACAAAGAGAAAATTTTAGAAATTCGTACCTTCGTAGCTTAATTCAAAAGTTTCAGATAAAAGTCGGAATTCCGTCTGGCAATACTAAGGGTTCGAATTCCATCGAGATCTTACCTGCATCTCTGACGTCTTTTTTGTATTTTTTTTACGAGTGGATTAGTTCATCCTTTCCACAGTCGCGTTAGATCCAAGTATTTGCGACTTACCTAAATTCAAGGCGATGATGTACGTGTTGATTAACATGTGACTATGTGTATCCTGTATCAGGAAATAGGATCGATCGATACAGTTTTGCCAGGAAAAATAAAATCGTTTAGTGTGGGTGTAAAAGGCAGATGAAAGAAATAAAGCAAAATTTTAATGGCATTGTATATTTTACACACAAACCAAAAAAATAAATAAACTGGAAGCAGTACTGAAATTAAATTATTTTTTTGAAATAAACAATTAATAACGGCGCTAATAAACACATAAAATTTTAAAAAACCTAAAGCTTGGTGAGATTTTTGTCAAAAACCCTATTTCAAAACTATGTATGAACAAATAACGTTTTTTTCCCCAAAACTCAAGCACTCATTGTATCTGACAGAATTTTTTGTTTGGCGAACAAAGATACGAGGAGGGTTCAAATTTAAACCGGAATATTGCTATATATGAAATTAAAAAAACCCGCTGTTCACATTATGTAACAGACTATCGATTTCTATGGCTTGTATTCATACCCAAGTTGCGCAACGCATTATGATCAAATTTCTAGCAAAGAAGGTGTGAATCCAAGCGAAATCGTGTGGGGACTTTCTGTACAGTTTCAAGAAAACATTTTTTTATGCAAACAATTTCATGCACTTCTATTTAACCAAAGAAACAAAACACGCTTGACCGGAAACGCCTATAAACAGAGCAAGCTGGGATAAAAACATTTCTAATTTCCATGAAATTGGGCAGTTGCACTGCATCCATAACCCTAACTCACCTTGCCAAATGTTTTTGAAAAATTGGCAATATTACAGCAGTAGGCTTAGGTCAAAGTGGCGAAATAGGTCCATTTTTGCAAAGTCTGTCGCCGGAAACCTGAAACACCCTGTGATTGAGGTCAGGCACAAATCCAAGGACAACTCATGTAGTTTAGCGACATACACTAAAACTTCAGAAATCAAACACTAACAATGGAAAAACTTCATAGTAATGGTTATTTCGTTGATGTTCACGGGTTAATTGTTATTTTGGGAAGTATCAAATTTTGGCCAAAAAACCGAAAATAGATTTCAGCCTGACGTCAATCAAAGGGTGTTTCAGGTTTCTGGCGACAGACTGCAAAAATGGACCTATTTCGCCACTTTGACCTCAGCCTGCTGCTGCAATATTGCCAATTTTTCAAAAATATTTGGCAAGGTGAGGTCCAGTAGAACTGCCAAATTTGATGGAAATCAGAAATTTTTTTATTCCAGCTTGCTGTATTTATAGGCGTTTCCGGTCCTTATATTTTCCTGAAACCTATTAGTTCAGCTACTCATCCCCATGGAAGCTTATTGCCTCAACGCCAATAGTATATTTGCTTACTTCCATGATCTTTGCCTCTTAGTACCATGCTAAGTGTAGAGGATACAGAGCTCTGGTTCCTTATGGCTCTTGTTGACTTTCCTCCATCTGTACCTATCGGTCACTAGCCATCATCTCTGCCTCTGTACAGGCGAGACTCCGCTTCATGGATTCTACATTGCTACATTCACCCCCCCACCCCACTATTTTCTCGATCTTTCGCACAATAATTGACCTATACACGTATACACTCTCCCTTTGGTAGACTTCGCTATTTCCTTTTCCCCGAAGAACGCTGCATCCTTTATGCGTCAGAGCGGACTTCCGAGGATGGACTGTGCCAATGTTTCACCCACTTCGTAAGGGGCTTCGCCATGACAAGTATAAAACAAACGCAAATGCAAAAATATAAAAAAACCAAATGAACGAACGGGAACAACACACACCACTACACTAAACTGCACATGGTGAAACACTGAAAAAAGGAAGTCAGGAGAAAGTGATAGCAAACTTCCATACCGCAGAAAGTTACGGTCGAAATTGTTGGGGTGTTTGAAGATCTCAATGCCCTTACGGCCATTTTAAAAATTGCTATTATGACTACAATTTTCCAGTCCCTTGTTCCTCCGCATGACGTTTAATAATCTTCAAGATTCCATTTCTTCTTCTTGTTGTTGCCTTTTCCCACTAGGAATTCCTTTCGTGTCTCAATGGGCAATGCCTTATAGTAATTTTTTCAATCTTGGGGCTTTGTAATAATGTTACCTTTTCCTTTCTATCTGTTGTTAATGTCTTGAAAATTTGCCAGTACTCCAAGTTTTTGCACCCCCTACTTATTGATGGATATACCTACAAGCATTTTCCTCCAGGCTTCATTTTTTCTTCCATTAAGACATGTATTTTTTTCTTTTCTTCATACTGAGGTTGTACATCTTCTTGGTGTCTTCAATATCTCCCAGAGCTTCATGCTTTGTAACAGGCGATGAGATACAAATATATAGTTTTTCCATATGCGAACTCACCAAGAGAGACACACAAGATTAAGGTAACCGAACACCCTCCCTGCTCACCGAATCTGGCAATGTGCGACTTTATGCGGTTTTTTGGGCTAAAAAAGAACTTAGGAGGAAGAAGGTTTTTACGGAAAAAGAGATCAATGCTCCTGTTCGGTGTTAGTGTTTCAACAGTATTCTTAAACCTGCTTGGCTTGGAACATTTAAGCAGTGGAAGGAAAGAATAGCTAAGTGCATTATAACAGAAGGCAACTACCTACTTTGAACATATCTAAAATAAAATTTTGAAAAAGTTAACATCTTAGGTAAGTTCGCTATCACACAAAGGGGTCGAAGGTAATCAAAAGAAGGGGAGGTTGCGAGTTTTGGATTTGATTTGAAAAAGTTACACTGATTCTCAATAACTTCTCGTATTTCGTGAAATATCGTAAAAAACTGCAGTGTATCCATCACCATTTACTTATTTTATGAATTCGCGCTTGATTAGTTTCAAAAATAGAAATGAACTATTATATAGATATTTATGTTAACAATATACTTGATTACAAATGAACAAACGAAAACAAGAAAAACAGGTAAAATGATTATTGCCACCATGTTGTTAAACCTACTTTTGGTCTCCCAGTTTGTATTACAGTACTTCTTCCACCCCTAATTCGTTGAATATAGTTCACAACTTCCACTATTAGTAAAAATAATTGAGCATACCTACCCCAACGATAAAAAAGGTTGCAGGGATTGACGTCACTGGAGAGAAGAGTAGACGGACATGCGCGTAGATTTGGGTTCTATTTTATTGATTTGACGTTATGTAAAGGAAGTTTTAAAGTAGTGAAAACAGTGGAAATGATCTGAAGAAGGCGATTCATAATTTTTCAGATACCACGAGCTGTAGGTAATTAATTTGTTCATTGAGCGAACGGAAATCAGATAAAGAAGACTATGTTCGGATGCTTCACTGACCTTCAAGACAAACAGTATTTCAAATGAACGCATACGTTTATCAAATGGTCGAAGTCAAAACTCGTTTAAACGGGTCAGAAATCCAAATTACCATCACGATTAGATTATCTGTACGATCTCACAATGTGCTTGATGGTGGGAAAAAATCGATTTTACACAAATGGCAACGATGTAAATTGCCACCCTTGCGAAGAAAATGTTTTCCCATTCGCATACGAGCCTGACTGTAACAAAAACGGTGAATTTGGCAAATAACCAAACTGCATTTAGAGATGACAGTACAGTGGCGTACGTGGTAAATTATGAATAAACGCGCAGGAAAACACATTCGGCATTCCCCACGTGAGCTGTAATTTATTTTTTTGTTTATTTTCCAAAGCGTCTTTCATTATATTATTAAGTCTCATCATCTTCAACAAGGGGAAATCGATAACCTTACTCTCGTCGAATCTATTTTTGTGCTTAGCGAGCTTTTGGTGGATCCCATTTTCTTTGTCTTAAGGGCATAAATAGATACCTACCGCTTTTCCCTAAATATTTTTTACACCCCCATTTGACGACCAAACCAAATAACGCAAACGCGATTGCGCTGACAAACGAAATTAAATCTGATTGAGGGGCGGGCGTAGAAGGGTCCGATTTTAAGTTACGTTTTATTTTAATTTTAGCTTGACCAAAGGCTACTTAATTGTTGCACGTAAGCCTATAATTAATTGGAGGATTAATGGCGGACACAAACGAATTGGGTTTTTAAAATCATATCATTACGATCTTTATGAAGGACTACAATGGCTGGTATGTGCCCTCTAGTTACAGTCGCACAGTTAAATATTATTCGACTACTGCATCTAAATACATGGTAAACATGTGCGCAGTCCTTCATGATGAGCAGAGTGGATTTCAAAATGTGGATGGGACCGCACATTTCAGCTACGGTCAGGTTTCAGAAACTTCCCCTTATATCGGAAATGGACTCCCCTACTTCTTTATTTTAAGTTGAATATATCAATAATTATTGAATTTTTGAAATCTACACAAAATTTTAAATGTATAATTATGTAAAGGTACAAAACCATCAGAGGCCGATCATTCTTTTACCCGTTCCACTTAGTGTAACATTTTTTTTTCAGTTCCTTTTTGGTCAAGGTTACGTTAGCGAAGTTAAAAGATGATTTTTCGCGAAATCTATCAAGCATTCCCAACCCTCACCCTAACAACTGCAATTTGGGGATGAGGAACAACACCAGAAAATATCACATACTGCGTGTTGTGTTGGGATCCGTAATCAAAACGTACCTAACTATTATTTGTTTCTCTCCCCAAATAATATATTCCATAAAAATGAAGATTTTGCACCAATTTTGTGACCATTGGTGTAGGCCACACAATCAATCCTTTAAACTTCTCGCACCAATCATATAATGACTTTGTCATTACGAAACAACCTTATGGTAGAAAAAAAGGCCCTCAGATTTAGATTAAGTTCAGTTAAATCCTATCATGTTCAAGTGATGCTGATTTATTTCCTAGCAGTTCTTCATATTCGTGTACTGAGATCTTTTTTCATCCCAATTACACATGGACACGACACTAGACTTTCTCTGCTCGGTTTCTACTTCCACCTCACCCGGTTTATCCAAGTTTATGGGATGAAACAACCATTTAGGAACATCCGACCAACACAAGTCCCTAACACTGATAGGAAGACCTGTGATATTCCATTAGCTTAAATTTGAGCATTGCAATTGCTTCAACTCACGATTGTTCAAAAATGTTACCCAAACGTGTTCCTGAATAATTAAAATAATAATTCGAAGACTATCCATCCTCAAAGTTTCGCCGAGGTAGGGCACAAAATCAAGAATGAGTTCTATTCCAGAGCTAATAATTGTCCCCTTGATGCAATCAACTAGTTGAGCATTACAGTACTTGACACAACCTTGCACATCTCGACCAACTCGAATCAGTAAATGTGAGTAGGAATGTCTCCTAGATTTTTCCAATTTCGACAAACTGCGAACCTTGGAACAAGAGGCACCAAATTGATCACTTCCTTGCAAAACATTCTTGGAATGTACGTTAATGTGGCTAGGTGGGCATCTCCATGCTTTCTGAAGAAGCACATCGATGGTAATCCTAACCCGGCTGATCAAAAATACTTTGGGTAAAGGAAACAACGCCCATATGTGGTTCTCTTCATAGGTTCCATGACAATGGTCATCAGAATTGCACATCCACATTAGACAGGATTCGTGAGACTTTCTTAAAGCCTATCGATGCAACACAGTCAGCCATCCAAACTAGAGGTTATTTGGGAAGTTTTGCTGGAACCTAGCAAGACCGTCCAAGTGATATCCCAACCGATACAGCAACAAGGTGCGCCAAATTATACACGCATATGTTCCTGCGTATCTACGATGATATCCATTTCTTCATTTTGAAGTGAGCGAATATCTTGGATCTTTGAACGTCCCTTTTTTTAAAGCCAGTGAGCTAATTAATAAATTATTACTAAACTAAAAGTTCTGACTTTCTTAATAAATCCATCGGCCTCTTCTCTAGTTTTTCTCGTCGTTTATTAGCTACTCCTTTGTTACCAGAAAGAAGATGGTGATGCAATCCTCCTTCTTAGTTATGACTTTTGGCTTCCACCTTTGACCTCAACAGATTCTCCCAAAAAGGTTATCTACAGAAATATAGTGATCGAAATCTCATCCTTCTTCAACTGCTCAAGCATCTGTTTCTGGACTTTATGCTCTAATCCCGAACTTCCATCTTATAACGGAAATCATCTCAAGGCATTGGAAAACTTCTTACAATTTGTTTGCACTTGACCCATCCATAATGGTCTGGAATATAAAGATCAATAGCTTTGCTTCCGTTAATACTCTCACATGAATGAAAGTTTACTTATTGTCTTTTGGAAGGCACAAGTGGGGATCAGTTTAGGGGGGATGTGATATTTCCCATAAATAGTAAACTTCAAGGATAATTTGATTTTCGCCTCGGTCAGTACACATAGGTTCTCACTCATTTAATTCTTCTAGAAATAGTCTCTGTGCAGAAAAAAATCATAGGTATCAAGCCCCTCAAGAAAAAATGATCCCTCGGGCGGTTACGGTGGGTACCATCTCAAGTCACCTACTGTGCCTGCTTTCCTTCTTGTCATCAAGTTTCCCGGATTTTAGTGCCAAGTCATGAATGACTCAACGAATGGATATGGTCACCTGCCTTCTTCAAAGTCCAGTTTGAGGCACAGCTTCGAAAGTGGACGTTTATCTTTTGTAAATAGTATGGAATAGCGTATGGACATAAACTGCACCAAAAGGTGGATATCTCCATGTCATGATTTTCAAATTTTCACTGCTGTGGGGTAGATATTCCGCTGTTAGTGATTACCCGTATATTTCTTACGGCCAAAAGATGAGCAAAGTCTTAAACCATCAGTGAACCTTGAGCGAGGTACAATATTGGGATACTAAAAATTTTCGATCTTCGAATTGATAATTTCGTGGCTTGAGTAGCGTACAAAATTGGGTGTAGAGATAGAGGAAACAAAAATATACAACACACGTAATAACACGATCTTGCAACAAAGAAATAGGGATGGAAGTGAAGATTCACTTCCCTCATTAACCCATGGCACTAAACAAAAAAAAATTGGTGACAAAAATTAATACAATAGAGATTAGGACAACATCAAGTTAGAAATGAGAATATAAAAAGAATGGTAAACCACGAACCAATAGAAGAAAACGTCAGAGAGAAACAACTGAGCTGGTATGGACACATGGTGAGAGGGAATAGACAAAGATGATAGAAATGGGAGTGCTAAAGAAAAATGAGAAGAGGAAGACATAAAAGAGGAATGAAGAACTATAGATCAACTAAAAATTATCGCAAGAAACAACAAAACGTGGAAGAAATGATTTCTCGATTTCCATCACGACGTCTGGAAGGGCATTAAGTAGCAGAAGCTTGGTGAGTAGCTTCCCCTTCTTGATTTATTGTTTATCTTGTGATTGTCTTCTGTTGCTAAAGTTGCACATTCTTGGACGTACAAACGACGCTAATTGAGGCGGTACCGGTATTTTGGAAGGGTAAAAGATAACTCGAGATTTTGTGAAAATTGTTTCTGTCCACTAAAGCCGAACTTGAATCAGAAGTTATACCAACACGACAGAGCTGTAGTAATGGTGCAATAATAGTTAGATCGAGAACTAATATCACTAGTGGTGTGTCACAAGGCTCTATTTTACGACCAACCTTATTTTTAAATTGTCCTGCAGAACCGACTATATTATTTCAGACTTTCAGTTGACCAATACGATTATATCGCACAGATCCAGACGGTATTCCTGAACATACCTTCACGCACAATCGAATTCTATACCTTTCATCTCTTAACACTAGGCTCCATGGTCATACCTTTTTTAAATATACATTGCTAAAAAAATACTTTTTTACAAGGAGGCAGTGGTAACCATAGCCGTTAGTAACTTCAAACAATTACCATTATTTCACAGTGAAATGTGAAGTTGCCGCCCCTCCCCAGCTCCCAATTTTCAAATTTGATAAATATAAGTGAAGCTTTCGTGGTCTCCCAAAAAATTCAGAGTACTTGACAAATACAAACAATTACGTCTTCCAAAATTAATTATTTTGAAAATAATGCTGCACTAACTCGATCTATAAAAATGTCCGATACTTTTTTTTTAATATAAGCTTTCGTCCAAAACCCCGTTAGATAAACTTTTAGAACTTTTGAGGGGCTATTTAGAACTCTAGAGAATTTCCTTTCCATTAAAATATATAGCCGGATGTTGATATTTTCTTTGTGGGAATTTACTATTGCCAAATACGCAAAAAATGCGAAAATTTTCATAATTGTTTACTTTCGTGCAAAAGTTCCATTTATCAAATTTTGAAAAGGGGGGAGGGGGTCTTAATGATCTTGTAAATGGAAAATTAATTTGTGATCAAATAATTCGATAGTTTCGTATTTCGACACCCGGTGCAGTTTTAATGAATTATTATTATTATTATTATTCAAACAATCAAATCGTACTTAATGTTGTAGTGTTTGAGTAACAAAAAATTGGGGATTACAAACATTTTATTTCTTTAAGTCCACGCATCAATTATTTTGATTATACTACAACAAAAGGGAACGGCAAAAGGGTTCGAGGGTATGACTGACGTCACTGGTGCGAGGGTCGCCGAACATGCGCGTGCATTTGGGTTCCAGTTTATTGATCTAATGCCTTCATAGAAGAAAAAACAGCATAATTTGGTAATACCAACAGTAAAGTGGACACTTAAAAAATGATTAACAAGTGCCAACTTAACAAGATTTACATATTTTACTGGTTCACTTTAGTAACGTGTAATGAATTGCGTTAAATAACGAGGCCGTTGAGCAGGAGAATGGAAAGCAGGTAAAGAGGCCCATGTTGGGATATTACCTAATGTTCAAAACAAAAATGATTATTCGTGCATTTATCAATGGTTGAGCCCCCTGGTGCTTTGTCCGATTAATCCATCTGATGTCAAAACTATTCACCAAATTAAGATCGAGATTACATTACGTGTTCAAGTTCAAACGGACTCCTCACAGTGCGACAAAATCGATTTCGTATAAATGCAGCAACATGCCCCCCCCCCCCCCCCACTGTGAGAAAAATGGTAATGAAAATACCAAACAGGAAACAACAATAATCTATAACATGATAAATTGACCAATAGCCAAATTAAGAGTTAATTAAAAAAAATTAATAGTAACAATGCAGTGACGTACGATGTAAATTTTTTAATATACGTACACATTTTAACATACTTTTAACTGAAATGTCCGACATGACCTACATCCCAATTCAATTGTGAATTTCCCCCTCTCAGTAGGAATTTTAAAAGATTGGCGACTAAACTAGAAAATTGTTTAGCCAACTGGAAGGAATACCTATACCTAAACTCAACTACATAATTAAAATTTCACTCACTTTTTTTCCAAAAAGGGGACTTCAGTTTTTCGAAATTCATTCAATCCATCAGATGGAATTGCCCAAGTATGATGCAGTTTAATTGTAACGATGTTCCAAGTATCCGTAAATTCCGTGGAAGAGAGTCACCGGACGAAACTTTCTTCACATGAAAAGTCTGTACCATATGGAATTTTTTCATTACTTAACATTAAGTAAGGCTAATAATAAAAATAAATACACATGAATGACATCACACGACATTTCACAACTGTCAAAACTAAAATTTCCCCCCCACAAAAACAGATCAAAAAACAACGGAGTTGTTGATTGACAAAGGTTCCGCTTTCTCTTCCAACATTCTCAGGTTTATCTCACGTGTGCAATGGAGTTGGACAACTCTAATCAGGGAGATAAATATGAATTCACCTCGGAATTCACATAACCAAAGAATCCAGAAAAACGGGTTTATTTAACGAAATTTTGCCAGGTAAGTTGTTTCTTCTACCGTTTTGGACTATTACTATTTTTTTGCATTTTTCTGTTATTTGCCTTATTCAAAGGACTAAGCAGGTGTATTCGCTTAAAAAAATGTGACACTTCAGCAGTATTTTTGGACTATTTTGGACAATTTCGATCAGCCTATTAAGGTAAAATGTGTCTTTGGTTAAAACTATGGCAACATTGCCATGTACCATTTAGTTTTTTTTTATGAATTAAATATTTCTTAACAATATCTTTCAACATTAAGAATTCAAGAATTTGAGTTTGTTTAATGTAGAAACACAAAATAGACCAAAAAGTGCTTCTAAAATGAATGAAATGGTTGGCCAATGCTGCATTTGTGTTCCATCGCTCGCTTTCCTACATTCCTCACCCTCCTACTAGTGGGCAGTGGTGGATTAACCATTAAGCACAATAAGCACGTGCTTAGGGCACCAGGGACAAAGGGGCATCTGAGAATTTTGTGTAACAAGCCTCAGATCGTAGACAGTGACTCTCATCACCATACAACTTCTTCTGTGTTTCGTCATTAGTGTGTATTTTTGTGTTGGCGGTTTGAACATTCGCACACCTAATATATTTACTCGCAAATTGCCACGGAGGTAGAGTACAAAAGAAAATATTTCGCATTTCTTTTAGAACGAGATGAAACGTGTTCAGTTAAGTGGTGCGCAAAAACGAAAACTGTCCAAAGAGAAACAGACAAAGACTTTAGACATAGTCTCCAAAACGGTAATTTATTAATATCTACAGTGGGGCACTAATGTTTTTAAGTGCTTAGGGCACCTGAAGGTGTTAATCCGGCCCTGCTAGTGGGTTTCTCCCGACGAGTTGCCACCAAAAAAGGTCAAAGGGCGACCGTACGCGGTATAATCCACATCAATTGCCTTGAAAAAGGAATCCGAGGCACCCGAGCAAAGATATTAAAAAAGACAGAAGGATACCAAATAGTGGCAAAAAAAGATACAGAAAAGACCCCGTATGAAAGGAACTCTTTAAAGACACGACGCAGGAATTTTTTCCTATACACCCTTCAATAACGGAGACCTCAGCGAATTTGGAGTAAATTCGGTGGAGAGGAGAAAGTAGAGTTTCCGACAAATGCGGAGATGGCGCAGGGTTCTACCCTGGTTCCAGTGCTATGGTACGTAATAGAAAAGCTTACTCTAATCGTTCAGGATAGATATGTAGCACAAGCGGTTAACAAGATGAAAACGGCGGTATGGTTAATCCAGGATTGGAGGAGAGAAGAAAAGAAAACTGGGCCTGATTACTGGTAGATGGAGAATGGAACAGGTGAGGATATACTGGATAACCTGACGGAAATAAAGATCCTAGGAGTGGTGGCGGATAAAAATCTTTCATTCATCAGGTAGCTAGGCAACTATCAGCTCGGTTCTAGGCAACCTGTGGGACGCAAAGCCATCCAAGTGTAAGCTGATGCCGGGAGCGGTACGATTCATAGAGGCTTATGCGGTGGAGGTTTGGCAAAAAGTGACCAGATGGGGAGTAGCATTGATTCCCATGAACCTAATGATGACACTATTAGCCATCAGGATTTGCAGTGCAAACTGCATGATGTTCCGGTGATACCTTGTACAATTTGTAACATGCACTATGAACCGCAGGGCGATCATCTGCAACTCGCCCCTTAGGTTCCAACTACCCCTATTTTTAAAATTGAACTACCACATGTGTGACATATCATTGGAAAGCTCTTTAAAAATGCTATTCATCAGTACTAAACAAAATGTTTTGACTACGTATTTGTAAAGATAAGCTGTTTTTGGAAAATAGCTAATTTGACATTAAAAACAATAACTTGGAATAAATTGATTTAAATACTATTTTTCGTATTATTTAAAAGGGTCTGCAATGGGATAGTACAATTTACAAAAATAGGGGTGGGGTAGCTGCAGTTTAAGGGGTGAGTTGCGGAAGATTTCTATATCAGTCCCCCTCAATATTCTAGAAACGTTTTCGAGCAATTTTACTTAGCTGTTAGGCCTGTTTCACACGTATGCGGTTCTATTCGGTTAAGTTCGTTTTCGGTTCAAATCGAAAACGAATGAAACCCCTTCACACATACAGGGTTCTTATACACAACATATTAGGTTTGGTGTTTCATTCCGTACACTTAGTAGTGGCCACGGAGAGAAGACAAGTGATTGCCATGGTGTTTCTCTACAGAAAAATTAAACAAGGAAGGAGCAATACTAGACTTCAATGGGAGCACCCTCATCACTTTACGGCAGGAATTTGGAGCATTCTACACCATTTTGCCCGAAGACAAATTTTTTAATTACTTCGGGATGTCAACGAAATCATATTTACCAGAACAACTGTAAAACTTTCAAAAAATTATAAAGATCCACTCCATGTCAGGTTTAAACAGAAATCGAACCGCCCATGAGTGAACCTGTTCATTGCTTTCTATTCCCTGGATGTGTTCGACCGCATACAAACCTGACGAAACCTTTTCGTGTCGAGTCGGTGCTATACTATTTCCAGTACCATTAGGTACCGAATAGAAACCGAAGCACCGTTCGGTAACGACCGAAAAAGAACCGAACGAATGGAACCGCATTCATGTGAAACAAGCCTTAACAGTTCCGAAGATATGAGGTCTGGCAGTAAAATAGAATGTTGGAAAATCTGGTGTAATGGAGGGGAAGACCGAGACAGAGACAGATCGTTTCTCAGCAGTGTGGGGAAGTAATTATTTCAGAAATATTATTAGGTTAATGTGTGCGAACAGTGTACACTGAGATAAAATTGCGAGAGTGTGTGTAATTACTTGAAAAAGATAAGTACTAGAGAACCCCGAGAACCCTCGGTGGCAGCAGCGATTATTACGAACAATTGGCTGCAACCTCAAAACAGATCACGAGGAAAGTCGTCAAAAATATGGCCTAATGCAATATGTCTATTATGAAGGTAAAAAAAGATGGGACGAAGAAACAAAGTGTATGAAGTTGTCAACAGAACTAAAACTCTTCCATCTTCGGTATAAAGTGAAATGGTTAAAACATGTCAAGGACTTTCAATGTCAAAAGTGGCACTTTTGCGTATACAAAATAGCAAAACAGATACAATAAAAAATGCAGCAAAAAATGTGAAAACAAACTGTTTTTTGTTTGTCTAGACTCTAGAGGATGTTATCTATCATGTCATTTTATACTTTACTTATGTGCCTAACTTTTTTCAATTGTAATTCCACTAACTTTTTATTTTAAATCTACGTAACCGAACTTTTTTTTAAATTATAATTAATCACATTGAACAAGAAACGCATTGTTTTTGTTCAAAAAAAATTAATAGTATGTGCTCCCCTGCCCCTTATTTGTTCAATCGCTGACGACGCTAATGGAAAACAGAACAGAAAAGAGAGTTGCAGAACTGACCTCGTAAAAAAATCAATTACATTACGGGGTTTTAGTTTGTGGAGATATAAGAAATAATTATAGTCGTCTGTAGAGCAACAATAATTAGCGTCCCAACGCTTTACGTTATCGATTTTGCCCTACATGTCGAATATTGTTAATGACGTGGGAAAAATATCGAAAGTACGCCGTACGCCACTGCTCCAAAAACTGTAAAATTTATCAAAGAAGTTTTAAATTATTTATTCGTTTATTATCCATTAACGTTATAGTGCCGAATATTCCTCGTACTTAATTGAATTTATATCAAGTTATACGCCGACCATAATTTAAAAAATGTAAAATTCACGTGCGCCACTGAAAAAAATTCAACAACACAACAAAAATTTATCTACACACGCATGCGTAAAAATGGTACAATTATAAGCAAATGTCTTATGTTTCATTCGCGAAATCGCCTTCAGCAATTCAGAATTACCAAAAAAAAAAAACAAGTGAACTAAACAAAATAATGTAAAACGAAAACAAAAGAAGTACGTAGAACGACAACATAAATTGTACGTTATTTTTATGTCGTCGACAAAATGACTTTAAACATAAGGTTATCATTATCACTTACATAGACGACGTACTTCGATGACATGGATTTCGTGTTGCCAACTTAATGCTCAATTTGATTTAAAATAATTCACTAACGCTTGAAAGAAGTTAACGTGGAGTTAGTTCGGCAACAGCGTGAGTACTGGCGGGTAAGCGGGCACGAAGCAGAAGAAAACCCCGCTTGGTATCCAAGCGAGTGGGTTTCCGCCACTCAACGCATGCGTTCCAATACCAATCAAAATGTTTTAAAACCGAAACCTGGCGTAGTGTTAGTTCGACCAACATCAAAATTTCGATTGGAAATAAAACCATAATTAGATACCTACCAGTGCTGTGTTTATTTACCTTCTAACACTTGAGTGCGGTTAAAACTTTCTTTATACCGTAAAAGATCTGGGTCAAACCTTTTTGATGGATGTGAATGCCGAAGGGAATAATTTTGTACAAAAGACGATTTCGTTTGTTAACGATGGGGCAAAGGGGCGCAAATGGAATGCCATTTTACGAATGGGACGTAGAAAACGAAGAAGAACACGACCGATCTTATTTTCTGAATGTTAACATTGAATACGTTCCATGACCAACTCAATTCGTCTTTCAAAATTTAATTTGGGACGACCCAAAAAAAATTGCGCAACCAAGACGTTAAGTGACGCCCTTTACAGCAATATTAGTAGAAAATAAGGCAATTTTGATAGCGGCTATTATCGTGGGGAAAGCAAACGAGGAACAAGCAGGTCGATGACCCGATGTGTGAAGTTAACGGCGCACATCGCTTATAATACAATTCTACGTATAAACAAATGGTCGAAAAGTACCTGTACTGGAATATTACAGTTCGATTATCTATGTTTAACAAATATTTAAATATCACTACACCGTTCGTATTTTGATGCCAAAAAGCTTTCGTTTTCAATAATTTTGAGCTTTATAGCAACAACAATAAGATCTCATGAAGTTTTATACTATCGTGACATTGCAATAACCTTACAGTTAAAAATAGTTTTAAACGCGATGCTTCAACCGGCACTTTTCATTCAACGTTGCCGCTTTCGACAAGAGCACTGTTAATATAATAATAGTGTGTCACTAAGGGAAACAAATTTTTTTTCCCTCACGGACCACCACTGGAGAATAAGTCACCATATTGGAAAAAACATTTTGGCATTTTTCTCCATAATCGTAGTTTTTACGAGGAATATGTACAGTTTTGTGAATAAATGAAGCAAATTACTCGCTACAATGCAGCACCTTTCCGCGCTTCTCACAAGACAGATGGGAGGCGAAATGCCTGCTCCCGTGCAAGGTCACTAGCTAGAATAGCATTAAAACAATGCCCAAGACTTGGTCGTCTGTCCTGGAGCATTAACGATCTTTTTTTTTTACTAAGATATTGACAAAAAAACGCCCAAAATTGGCGTGAGTAATAAATATCTTGAATGAATTCCTGAATTTAATAAACGCTTGAAATTCTTGAAGCAACCTTTTGTCCAAGTCTCGTGACATTTTTCTTTGATTGTTACCCAAAGTATCCATTTGAATTTAATAAATTGGTTAAGATTAAGTGACGAAATGTTCCATAATTCAAAACATTTTTCTATTATTGTTACCCAAAATTGCCCAAAGTATCCATTTGAATTTAATAAATTGGTTAAGATTAAGTGACGAAATGTTCCATAATTCAAAACATTTTTCTATGATTGTTACCCAAAATTGCCCAAAGTATCGATCTGACTTTAATAAATTCGTTAAGATTAAGTAACGAAATATTCAATTATTTAGAACATTTTTCTTTGTATGTTACCTAAAATTGCCCAAAGTATCCATTTGAATTTAATAAATTGGTGAAGATTAAGTGTCGAAATGTTCCATAATTTAGAACATTTTTCTTTGATTGTTACCCAAAATTGCCCAAAGTATCCATTTCAATTTAATAAATTGGTGAAGATTAAGTGTCGAAATGTTCCATAATTTAGAACATTTTTCTTTGTATGTTACCTAAAATTGCCCAAAGTATCCATTTGAATTTAATAAATTGATTAAGATTAAGTGGCGAAATGTTCCGTAATTTAGAACATTTTTCTTTGATTGTTACCCAAAATTGCCCAAAGTATCCATTTGAATTTAATAAATTGGTTAAAATTAAGTGGCGAAATGTTCCATAATTCAGAACATTTTTCTTTGATTGTTACCCCAAAATTGCCCAAAGTATCCATTTGAATTTAATAAATTCGTTAAGATTAAGTGACGAAATGTTCCATAATTCAGAACATTTTACTTTGATTGTTACCTAAAATTGCTCAAAGTATCCATTTGAATTTAGGTTAAGATTAAGTGACGAAATGTTCCATAATTCAGAAAATTTTTCTTTGATTGTTACCCAAAATTGCCCAAAGTATCCATTTGAATTTAATAAATTGGTGAAGATTAAGTGACGAAATGTTCCATAATTTAGAACATTTTTCTTTGATTGTTACCCAAAATTGCCCAAAGTATCCATTTGAATTTAATAAATTGGTTAAGATTAAGTGGCGAAATGTTCCATAATTCAGAACATTTTTCTTTGATTGTTACCCAAAATTGCCCAAAGTACCCATTTGAATTTAATAAATTAGTTAAGATTAAGTGACGAAATGTTCCATGATTTAGAACATTTTTCTTTGATTGTTACCCAAAATTGCCCAAAGTACCCATTTGACTTTAATAAATTGGTTAAGATTAAGTGACGAAATGTTCCATAATTCAGAACATTTTTCTTTGATTGTTACCCCAAAATTGCCCAAAGTATCCATTTGAATTTAATAAATTCGTTAAGATTAAGTGACGAAATGTTCCATAATTCAGAACATTTTACTTTGATTGTTACCTAAAATTGCTCAAAGTATCCATTTGAATTTAGGTTAAGATTAAGTGACGAAATGTTCCATAATTCAGAAAATTTTTCTTTGATTGTTACCCAAAATTGCCCAAAGTATCCATTTGAATTTAATAAATTGGTTAAGATTAAGTGACGAAATGTTCCATAATTCAGAACATTTTTCTTTGATTGTTACCCAAAATTGCCCAAAGTATCCACTTGAATTTAATAGATTGGTTAAGATTAAGTGACGAAATGTTCCATAATTCAAACCATTTTTCTTTGATTGTTACCAAAAGTTGCCCGAAGTATCCCTTTGAATTTAATAAATTGATTAAGATTAAGTGGCGAAATGTTCCGTAATTTAGAACATTTTTCTTTGATTGTTACCCAAAATTGCCCAAAGTATCCATTTGAATTTAATAAATTGGTTAAGATTAAGTGGCGAAATGTTCCATAATTCAGAACATTTTTCTTTGATTGTTACCCAAAATTGCCCAAAGTACCCATTTGAATTTAATAAATTGGTTAAGATTAAGTGACGAAATGTTCCATGATTTAGAACATTTTTCTTTGATTGTTACCCAAAATTGCCCAAAGTATCAATTTGAATTTAATAAATTGGTTAAAATTTAATAAATTTGTTAGGATTCAGTGACTTATTTCAGAACATTTTTCTTTGATTGTTACCCAAAATTGACCAAAGTATCCATTTGAATTTAATAAATTGGTTAAGATAAGTGACAAAATGTTCAATAATTCAGAACATTTTTCTTTGATTGTTACCCAAAATTGCCCAAAGTATCCATTTGAATTAATAGATTGGTTAAGATTAAGTGACAAAATATTCCATAATTTAGAACATTTTTGTTTGATTGTTACCCAAAATTGCCCAAAGTCTCCATTTGAATTTAATACATTGGTTAAGATTAAGTGACGAAATGTTCGATAATTTAGAACATTTTTCTAAGTGACGAAACATTCCCATAATTTATTACGTTTTTCTTTGATTATTACCCAAAATTGCCCAAATTATCCATTTGAATTAATAGATTGGTTAAGATTAAGTGACGAAATATTCCATAATTTAGAACATTTTTGTTTGATTGTTACCCAAAATTCCCCAAAGTATCCATTTAAATTTAATAAATTGGTTAAGATGAAGTGATTAAATCCTTTGGAATTTAAATGTGTTCGATAGTGTATTGGCTTTCCAAAACATCTGATCCCAACCAAATTCCCAAAAAGATTTTATGGCAGTCATTTAATTTTAAAAATTACTTTCAACTGTTTCAAGATTGAACAGACAGATTATCTTCTCCTCAATAGTCCGTTGACGTCTTAACAGCATCCTGTGGTTCAACCTCATCTATGAAATTGGTCGAAGTAGAGAATCAATTTTTATGTTATTTAAATAAATGATAGATTTAACCCAATTAACCTTTTGCCTCTCATAAGAGGAGGCTAACTGTCCAATTGTATGCCTAACGATACATCCATTACCCACCATCCTACGTACCGAGCAATCATTGATTCACTATCCTCACTATCAGGATCCCTGATCTAAAAATGCTTTTATTGGCCTCAGGGCCGTCCCGAGGGTTAGCGGGGCCTGGCGCGAGAAAATGCGCGGGGCCCTATTAGGTATAACTTGCGGAGTGGAAGGGAAGGGGGGGGGGGGGGGCAATCAATTTGTCGAGGAAGAAAATTCTATAAAAGCAAATTTGGAAAAGGGAATTTTTTTTGAAAAAAAATACAAATCAAACCTTATTTAAGATCTCATTTTATTCAATTTTTGGTTTTCGAACAACCCTTAAAATAAATTTAAAATATACTCACAGGAGACAGGAAGCACGTATCTGATCAATCGAAAGGAACAATTGGACAATCAAATAAAATAAAATATGGAAACAGAGATAATTTAATCATTTGGCATAAACTTAGGTACCTTACCTATAATACATAGAAAACATAGGGCATGTGTTTGACCGGCTTGACGTGTTTTCTTATTCAAACGCCCATACACAATTCTCGTTTACATATTTACAGTACCGTACTCTACAACTCAGTTTTTCATAGACTAGTCGACCACAAAATATAATGACAGCCAAAGCACACTAACTAGTTCCATCGGTAAAAATGATCTGAAAAGACACTTCGTAGGAGAAATAAGAAGTAAAAACAGGCTTTAAAGCAAGTAATTTCTTTTGACGAAAATATAATCCTTTCGGTTTCTGAGCTCTCTATTTATTTAAAGGGCACTTTTCGAGCTTTTGCAAAGGCAAAAGCGCTGATTAAATTATCCATATCTAACTTTTTCGCTGTTTCATATTCTATTGATAACGTAGGCAAACCGTTAAGACGCTCCTGCTCCATAGTTGACCGAAGATCATTTTTTATTAATTTCAAAATCGAAAAGGTCCTAATTAAATAGCAGAGCGCGGGGCCTGGTACATCGCGGGGCCTGGCGCGATCGCGCCACTCGCGCCGCCCTCGGGACGGCCCTGATTGGCCTGGTATACGACCGCCATTAAGAGGCAAATTTTCTGTGTTTACTTTGATCAGCGTGTGATTTTTATATGGATTTAGCAAGTTGCTAGAATACCACCGTTGAGTTCACTTGCTTAAGGCGTTTTTTATACAGTGTGACTAATTTAGAATGGAAACACACATGTAAAATCTGAAGTTATTTACCGATTTTAACCAATTTTTTTTTAAAATGTCAAATAATGAAACATCTACTTTGGGACAAAATTTTAAATGTTTATTCCAATTTTCAGGGCATACTACGATAACTTTTTCGTACTCGGAATGGAGAATTATTATTAGCGATTTGTTTATAAAAAAAATATCTACGCCACTGGATTCAGAATGCTTCCAAATAGCTATCACCAAAATTTTACAAAAATATATTTATTAATAACAAAGTTATAACAACTTAAAGTTCTAAGCTAACAGTTACAAAACAACACCCTGTATCAATAGATGGCCATGGAAATTATGTTAATAATTCTTAAATTAAACTATTTGAACCATCATTGGAGAAAAAAATATTTAAAGTAACGTAATATTTAACAAAAATCTATTATAACAGTTAAACAGTAACATAATTTCCATGGTAACTAAGATTTAAATGGAAATGTTAGGTCTTATTATGTATTTACTCAATTGTGCGATTCCGTCACTTTTATTACCTAAATATTACGTTGCTTTAAATATTTTTTTCTCCACTGATAGTTTAATTTAAGACTTATTAACATATTTTCCATGGCAATCTATTGATACAGGGTGTTGTTTTGTAACTGTTAGCTTAGAACTTTAAGTTGTTATAACTTTGTTATTAATAAATATATTTTTGTAAAATTTTGGTGATAGCTATTTGGAAGCATTCTGAATCCAGTGGCGTAGATATTTTTTTTATAAACAAATCGCTAATAATAATTCTCCATTCCGAGTACGAAAAAGTTATCGTACTATGCCCTGAAAATTGGAATAAACATTTAAAATTTTGTCCCAAAGTAGATTTTTGATTATTTGACATTTTAAAAAAAAATTGGTTAAAATCGGTAAATAACTTCAGATTTTACATGTGTGTTTCCATTCTAAATGAGTCACACTGTATAATTTTTTTAGTTGACTTTTAATGGAACGCCCAGTATAGTTTTTTGTAGCAGTTTGAAAGAACTGACCTTCACCTATCCAGCGATGCAAAGTTTTTCAAAATTGATTCGAAAATGACTGAGTAACTAATCTTTAAAATGAGAGATGTAAAGTAAAAATCACAAATATACTCAGACATTTTTGTTGTGACGGAATCGAAATCGATAAAAGAAAATTCAATCCATTCAAACAAAACTTGTACTAAAATGAAACATTTTAGTGAAAACCGCATAGTTCTATCCTGAACCGTTTACAAGTTATAGACCGCTAAAATAGGGGAAAATATAAGTGGACACCCTGTATATAAACCAGTACGTAAGTTTTCGTCTTGAGCATATAGATACGTTACTAATTCCCTTAGGGTGACAAATGTGCAATAATGACAATAAAGTAGGATCACTTACCAACATGATTATGGCTTTTCTTGCAAGATGAATATCAAAAGTTCTGATGAATTGTGCTTGTGATGTGTAACGTAAGGGAACTTTCAGCACACTGGGGGGAGGGAAGTGGAATGACGCTGACGCCGAAGGGGGAGAGTGTTGAACGCATGCGTTCCGTTGCAATGGGAATGGACATACTTATAAACCGAAACGTAAGGGTTAACTTACCCAACACGAAAATTGAGCGATCAAAAATAATTGGAAAAGGGAACAATAAACTGAGAAATAATTTCCTTTTGACTACTTCTAATGCTTTTATTACTAATGAAAATGGAGGTTAATCTATGAAAAACAATGTGATTGATGAAAATCCTGGGAGGGAACAATGCAATAATTTAGGTTTCCACCAAACTTTTGATATGGAGGGGGAAATAAAAACAAGTATAATACTAAACAAAATTAAATAAGAGACCAGTAAGTAAACATTTTAGGTATAAAATAAACATTCTGTGCATCTTTTCAATAATTTTCACTAACTGCTCGAGAAGATCCGTCTCTGTAGCAATTTTTAGATATATGCAACCCGCTTAAAGACAAAAAAAAAGATCAAACATATTTTACTAGTTTCTCCATACATTTCCATGTTCACAAAAAAAAACTTTTTTCTTCAAAATATGGTCAAACAATAGAATTTTTATAAACCGACTGCCTTCGTTTTTCTTAAAAAATCGAGCGTTTAGAAATGAATAATATAGTGTTGACAACACACCTCGATATTTTCTATGATTTTACTTTTTGGAATTTACTCGACTCGCATTTCACCCCCAATTTCATTGAAAAAGCCACAACCCAAATTAATATTAAATGAATAATCATAAATGACGCATAGTATTCTTTCGCAGTGAATGAGCGAACTAGTAGTAGATATAGCAAAAGTAACTAATAAATAATCATTTTTGTGGCCCTTAGGCATTTAATGAGCTTTATTATCCGTTTTCTTTCGCTTTAGAAAAACGATCAACTTGACCGAGTTGAAACACGAACCGGCAGGACGAAAGGGAAGCACACTCATTTCTTTCCAAATTCGTGAAAAATGTTCATTGTAATTTAGCGACGAACCGAATTCGCAGATTTCTTCATGGTTATAAGTTGATAAAGTGTGAAAATTGTTAAAAAAACAGTAAATGTTTACAAATTGGTACCAAAAGTTAGATGTAATTCGATAAATGTCTCTCTGGTGGCTGATTGCACAGATGTAAATTAAAATATCGAAACCAAATTTAGAGAGCGGCGGTAATTAATAGGCTTACCTAAATTTTTGGTGAGCAGTTACAAGGGAAGTCCTGGTACAGTAAACAGTCCAGGCTCCAGGCACAGCTCCACGTGAGTTTTTCAGAACATGCGCGCAACTTTATCTTCTATTTTATTGATCGAATGTCCAAGGGAGAAAAAAGCTTCGGAAAATGTTATTGAAACGATCAAAATAGATCACGTTCTATAACTACGAATAGGAAAAACACAAATATGTAACATTAGTATCTATACACACGTCTAGTATTTGGTTTTTACTTTGGGCATCGAAAATTATGAAGGATCGACGACCCTGAAATGAAAATATGATCGAAAAATGAATGATGTATATCTTAGTTAGTAGTTGCGAGAACGCCATCCGACACCTAATTATAATCGATCGTTCCATTGTCCATCCCCAAGCTCTTGTGGCTTTTGTTATGCCACGACTTTTTAAGTTTTCTACGTTTGCGCCATTAGGTTTTTTTTTAGGTAATCAACCCTCATCCATTTGTTGGACAAAGCCACACTAAATAAGTTGCTTCGTTTCCATTTTTGCATACACAGTGTCCCAAAATTATGGAACATCGTTTGTAAAAATCTATTTTATGGAAAAATGTTTCAAATAAAAGTTATTTGGTATGTATTTAATTTCTCATCACATGACATTTTTTTACTTTTTTTGTATTTTTTTAAAACAAAAGCGCAACAGATAAAAATGATTTTTTTATAGCGTGTTTTATTCCCTTTTCAAGAATATAAAATATTAATACCCTTCCCCTTGCTAGGAAAAATATTAAGAAAACCTGAGTATTTCAACAACGTTCAACAATGCTCATTAATCTGGTCACACATGACCGTTTTGTGTAGTATCTACCTATAGTGCATTTGGAAAAGAGCCGAAGTAATAAATCAACTACTTCAAGTATAGTATGGTATTTTTGCTATACGAGCGGCACATCAGTTTTCAATAATAAATTTTGCAAATATCGGAAACATAAAATGAAAATGACGCTTCTTTCGTACTAAGACTACCAAACAATAGAAGACCTTGTAAAAATGACCGCGTTGACAATAGGAAACCCTCATTAAGCTCCCAGCTAAATCCTTCGGCAAAGGGTTCATAGGCGTAGAAAGTGGGTAATTTGTAAAAGAGTGAACAATAACACTTCATACAATTAATAAATTAGAATTTATTTATAGTTTTCTCATTTGCTACACTGAAATCTGCCTGATAGTCTGACTTATCACTCCGGCTCTTTTCCAAATGCACTATAGTTTATTTAAAATGGAAGAATTTTTTATGATTCTGGGATGATTTTGTTCAACAACTCAACGCCATTCAACACCATTTCTTAGTTTACGGTAAGTAAGATTTTCCACAGATTTCAAGAAACGGGATCTGTGAAAGATTTACTAAGGACGGGAAGAATCGCAGTAACAACTAACGAGGAAAATGAAAATGTGATGCTTGAGTGCCGTGGAAAATCCAAACGTTTGTATTCGCCAACTTTCTGGAAATCATGATGTACCTACATAAATCTAATGTACATAGAATTTTAAAGAAAGAAGATTGGTATCCGTAGGTACAAGTCTATTACTGTTCAAAAACTACTGGCAGATGATTTGGATCGGCGCACGGAATTTTGTAAAAAAATAATCGGTCGGTTCGCGACTTTCCACAAAAGTATCTGTTTTACGGATGAGACAAGATTGAGTTAAAATGGAGCGGTTAATAAGGAAAATACACGCTACTGGACTTCAGAAAATCCTCATTGGTATCTACTCAATATCAGCAGAAAGTTAATGTTTGGGGTGGAATAATTGGAACTCAAATATTTTTTTCAAGATCCCTGAACGAGCAACGTTTAGGTTTGAGTTGGTTCCTGCGTTAGCCGTATTATTTCATAATGAAGTTGATCCTGATATAGGCCAAAACCGAATATGGTTTTGGCAAGACGGAGCTCCTCCTCACTTTGGAGTTCACGTTCGCCAATTCCCTAACGAAACATTCACTCCGTAATGATGGATAGCTCGAAACTCGTTCCTCCGATTTATGTTCACAAGACTTTTTCCTTAAGATCTTAAAAGATCGTATTCGAACACCAATTAGAGAGATCTTTCCTGAAATTGTTCAAAATTCTGTTAAAATTTGTTTATTTTGTAGGCTATAAAAAATTCAATTTTATACTTCGTATTAACACTTTTTTCCCTCGCATTAACATTTTTTTCAAAAAATAAATATAGCACAATATACGCTGTGTCCAAGATAAGGAGGGCCACTATGGGGATTTCGGAAACGGAAAGAGATAGAGTTTCGGTAAAATGGGAGAAAAGTTGGGCAATTTTGAGTTTAGTAAAAATTGTTACTTTGTCGTTGATGTTAAATAAAAAGTAAAAGAAGCTTCAACAGGTACTTTTTAACGTTCTTTAACATGGCATACAGCAAATTGGAATCCGACGTTTCGTTTTCAAGTAACCATCATCAATTTTGTTTTTTTAAATTCGGTCCTGATTACTTTATACTTATATAATATTAGAAGAGCTTCTATCGTCTATCACACTGTAATTGCGATTTTATACTTACTTTACGATTATCGGAAAAAATCTAAGTACGAACCTGTATCCCTCCCAATAACATTCAAACTGAATTTTATTCATATTAAATGGTGTACTTTCTCAGTCATTTTTTAAACACTTTTTCAAAAAATAAGTATAGCACAATATCTATACATATATTACTGAATTCAGAAAAAAATACTCTTTTAAACTACATAAAAAAACTGCAACATTATCTTATAAAAAAAATGAGTGCCGCCATTTTAGCTTATACCGGAACTGACGTCGTCAAAGGTAATATCAGCATTTTCGTCCTTGGCCCGAATGCAATCGATTGGCGAAAACCGCATTTCGATAACTTCAATAGTTTCTAAGTTTAGAGCGTTGCAAGGAATGTGTACGGACTACAGACTATAGATGACAGACGGAAATTTTTTTCTTTTCATTTTTTTCAGTTCAGAAATGCAAAGATATGTAAAAATTTGCATAGGTCAATTTTCAACGAACTTCGTTCGTTACTGGAATCAATATTCCGTCCGTGCGTCCGTGCGTTGCAAGAGATGCGTATTGTCTACAACCAAGTTAAGATATGGATCTTATGTGAAATTTTATGCTGATTAAAGATCCGGTCCCAATTTTTCGATATCTCAAATACTTTTCGAAATATTCGACTTTAAAGTCGAAATTTCGAAATTATCAAATTTTGTCTTTTTGATAAGGCCAGATTTTTTTTATACTTTCGTTACTGCTGTATTCGAAGTTCGTTTTGTAATCCAGGGATTTCAACTAGTTTATTTTTGGAACACTAATACAATACTTTCCTTTTACTTCATCCTAGGGACGTAAAAATTTCCCAAATGATGTCACTGAGATACTTTCAATTGTTTCAATATGTAACTAGATGGACATGGGCGACTAAATTAATGAGTATTGTTGAAATATATATACACCCAGATTTCCGGGGTTTTCTTAAAATCTTTTCAATTTTTGTTCTATAATTCTCCAGGTTTCAGCTCCTACCCATAATGGAGTATCCTCTGCTAAGCTGTCACTTTGCACCTGTGTACTTTCTTCTTTTCTCATATCGGAGTTCCACAATACTCCGTTGAAAGCGTGTGCTATTTGTATTCTTATATCCTTATTATATGTTCCCGTTCTATGGAATAGAGCAATATTATTCACAGAAGACAATTCCTTGCTGTATTATGAACCCTTGGCCCAAAGTAAGATTTTTGGTTATAATGAAAATGGCGCACGTACATGTCGGTCCGTCCGTCTGTCCGTCCGTCATTTTTCTATAACGCGAATAGACTCTATCTCTAAATTGTTATTCAGTTAGATTTCTTATTATTCTTTCATAAAGTCGACTAAGTGTGCTAACATATTGACGATGTATGTTCTACATTCCAATCTTATGCTATTGGGTGTCATTTTTGTTAAATGTTCAAAAAGTCTGGCACTAACACATTTAAGTAGTTTGGCTGGAATATTGGCTGTATAATACAAGTTTATCTGATAATAAAGATAAGAAAGGGACAAGTCGGAGTCATACCAACATACAATAATAATTGTTGTGCACACCACTGTATAAATTGGATACTCAATCACTTACCTAGAGACGCATGCGCGAAATTGCATAATCACGAGCAGTAGGTAATGTTGTGTCACAGTTACATTCTTAAGATTTTACAATTATTGTATATTAAACACTTACCCACATAATACGATCTATCTTGTAGCAGCTTATAAGGAATCACTAACGAATTCTGCTTGAAAGCGTAAAACGTGTGAAACGTAAGAGAACATTCAATAGACTGGCTTGAAGTGGAATGAGGACGAAGCCCGAAGCGAAGGTTTTCTATTTAAGTGGGAGAGTGTTAAACGCATGCGTTCCATTATAATGGAAACATGAACCGAAACGTATAAGGTTTACCTACTCAACATGAAAATGGAGTGATCAAAAATAATTGGAGAAGGCAACAACCAAACCGAGAAATTATTTCCTTTTGACTATTTCTTACTAATGAAATATTTGGTTAATTCATGAAAAACATCGAGATGAGGGGAACATAATTAATATAATATTTAGGTTTCTTTCCACAAATAACCCCAATTTGAACTTTTCGATATGGAGAGAGAAATTGAAACAAATTATAATACAACAGATACCAAGTTAAATATCTTTGTTGGAATCGGCAACATCGTTAGGAATGTCGAACCTGTTGAAATTCCTACACTGACATCGGGAAATTCTGGGAGCGAATGCGAGAGACCAGTAAATAGGTCGATGACCATGCCAGTAAAGTTGAGAAACGGCGGCAGTACACGTTTTAGGTGTAAAATAAATAACGTTCTGCACATCTTTTGAATAGCCGTTATTTCGACGTGTTCTTTAGTATCTTTAAGTCTATTTCAAGAGTTACATTACTTATAGTTTTTTCGTACACTTTGAAGTTGACGAAATACTGACATTTTGACCAAAAGACTTTAGAAATGGACAATAGACTTTTTAAAAATTGACTACCTTTAATATAAGTGTTTGTTATAATATGATGTTCTCGACGTACACCCGTCGATTTTCGATGCTTTCCATGATTTCTTACTTTTCTGAATTTATCCGACTCGCATTTCAGCCATAATAACCTCATTGAACACATTTACACATAGGGTAATTCTGGGTTAGATGGCCCTGCGGGCACTGACCTGTATCATAAAGGACTGAGCATTCTAATGATCCCCTCCACTATTTTTGAAGCAAATTGAAAACTGGTATTTTAAGGTGCCAATTAGTAATTTAGGTTTGTTGTGTTGGTGATTATTGGTAACACTGTAACTAATGTTTTTATTTACATAAACATAACCTTGTTTCATACGTAGTATAAACTACGTTTATGCATTGCAATAAAATACAATTTTGAATAATTTACGTTTTTAAATAATTATGAGCCTGTAATTATACTACTTTTCACCAGATATTAAGCATATAGGTTAAAACAAGCTAAACTGTAACAGCTGATACCAGTACTACCAACACATTATAAACACCGAGCTACCATCATTATATAACTAACGCACTAGTTGGCACCTGAAGTAACTAATATTTAGGTGGGGCTTGTTTGCTTCAATGTTGTATTGAAGAATGCTCAGTCCTTTATGATACAGGTCAGTGCCTGCGGGTGAGACCACTCGGTCGTCCATTTTCCATACTATCCAAGATTCCCGCTATTTCTGTTAGTGTACCGCAGAGATCTTAGAGGGGTAGATGGTGAATAACAATTCGCAAGTGAAGCGAAGAAAGTGGAAGCAAGATATATTTTGTTCTCACTCTGGGAGCAATCGTGTTTAAGAATTTACAATGCTGCATTTGCGCAGTAGATCGGTAACCCCAGAGTGAGAACGACTTATTTATCTTTGTATTTAAATTATTTATCTTTTTATTCACTTTGTCAGCTTCAATTCCCGGACGTGTAAAATATTTAGCATTCATCATCTACCCCTCTAAGATCTCTGGTGTACCGCAACCTATGGACATAAGCTGCATCCATCGACTTGGCAACGTCGGGCCGTAGCTTCCGACGTTGCCAAGTCGATGGCTGCATCACACATTACGTTTTTGTGTGCTAATCTGTGAAATTAGGTATGTAATATCACAGATGGAAATATACTATATTTCCATCTGTGGTAATATGTAATATTTGGTACCCTCTGAAGTTTTCTACTTTTTTAACTCGTCATTTATTCAGATTTTACTAATGAAAAATGATGTTTTCTTGTTATAATATGTTGATGTAAAGTATAGTAGACCCAATATAAAATTATTTTAATCATTAAATTGTTGATTTTTTAAAGACTGAATACAAAAGAAAACGTGTTACTTAATACTTAATTTGAGAAGATCATGAACACAAGAGTCACTTTCAAGTGCTGTAGTGTAGAAGCAGTTGAAAGTGGCAGGATGGGTGTAAATGCTGCCTCCAGAAACTTTGGTGTCCCTGCTCCTACCTTGAGGAGAAGAATGAGGAATAATGACGTAGGTACCTAAGAAAACGTTGGGACCGCCTGCATTGCTGGCAGGAAAAAAATGAAGAGAAATTAAAAATGCATATTAAAAAGTTGCAAAATAGTGCGCGCGGTACAAGGAAAATAATAGGAAAAAGTGGCATTTGATGTTACAAGCAAGCGGTTTGGCACACATAGTCTATGTATAAAATAAATACATTTGACCCGAAGTTCTTTCGAATTCATCCCTTAGGGCCCAAGATATATCAATTTCAAGATCACTTCGATACTCACCGATATCTTCCGTCCTAATTATCGTACAGCTATCAAATTGATATCAAAATGACGTGCAGAATTTTATTCTGAACAAATCATCTAAGAATGAAAATCGCCCTAAACCCAACCAATTTCTGGATATAATCGAAATTATCAAAAAATTCGAGTTTCTTTCTTAGAAATGGACGTTTATTGCAATATTACAAAAACTATAAAATATATATCGATTTTTATGTCCCAATATAAAATGTAGAGAATTAATTTCTGTACACAACAACATTAGTGAAAAATATATTAAAGGAGTTGTGACGCTGGACGCAAACCTGACCGTAACGATTTTAATAACTCGGTTATGTGCTCTATCGGGATGCAGTTTTGTAGTCGGAAGTGTGTCTCAAACCAATATTACCACCAGGCAGTACTATGTCGAAAAAAAAGAAAAGCTTGTGTTGCCGGAACTTGACCTACAGAATTTTACAGGTCAGTTGAATTGGGAACTGTGTTGTGTGTGCCAGACAAGTGGAGGACCCTTGACCTGCCCACTTAATAATCCTATAGTATCTAGGAGAACGTTGGGATACGAAGCCTTGGCTACAAATTTGGAGATGTTAAGGGCGTACAATTATGTACTTCCGTGTGGACGTGACGTAAATGTTCTAGATGAGGAGGATGGAATCAAGGAAACTTTAATAGAGAGACGTGCAAAGTAGCACAAGACCTGCTCGCTGAAGTTTCTGTCTCCAAAATTTGAAACCGTCCTAAATGAAGCATCTATCTCTCACTGTAATCCGGGAACTGCTGAGACTGGTGCCGAATCAGCAGCTCGAAATCAGAGGGAAATACGATTAGGGTTCACTTCTCTTAACCTAAAGGAACCCTTGTGCTTCTTGTGGGGAGGACCAGAGACGTGGAAGAAACCTCTCCGGCGGTGTGAAACGCAAGATATTAACGCCAACGTGATGCAATGCGCTCAAGTAATAGGCGACACAAGGCTGTTGTCGCTGCTAGAAACAAATGGAGACTTGGTTGCACAAGAGGCTAAATACCACTGCAAACTGCAACTGTCTGGCACATTTGTACAACAAGTCGAAGAGGGCAAGTTGCGTCACAGATTCTGCTCGAAATGCTATTTTTTGTGAGGGCATGGCATTTGCAGACTTAATTATCTACATGCAAGGAAAATTGGCGTCTTCCTCCAACTATGTTTTCAACATGGGGAAACTCAAGCGAATTTATAGTTCCCGGCTTGTACAGTTGCTTGGTGTGAGTATAGAAAATGTGGCACCAGAGCATACTACTCGCATGCGGGAGAAAATTCTAAGCCATTTGCCGGGCATGAAGGCAGAGAAATCTGGTAGGGAATATGTCCTGATAAAATGCAATGCGAATATACTCAACAATTTTAGGATCGTTCATATGTTATTCTGTTTGTCACGCATCAACTTGAAAAAGCCTGATATAAAAAACAGGCGAAACGTCGTTACACCGATCAATTACAACCATGTATAATTATTAATAAAAACTACTACAACAATTAGCAGCCATTCCACTCTTCCAACCCCTTCGTTAATACTCAACAATGTTTCTAGCGAAGATCAGGATGATGATGCGTTAGCGTTCCATCGTTTTACTGTGAACCTAAGAACTTGCATGTCTAATGCATCTGTGTCCTTCGAAGGTAAATTTACACCGAAAAGTGAAGACAGTTGCATACCTCGACCGTTGTTGGCTGTTGTTCACACACTGTTGTACGGATCTTCAGAAGTTGTAGATTGCGCTTCAACTAAACCAGCCATCACCATATGGCAGATAATTATGCTGAACTACCGCCGCAAAACGCCTACAGGGAATCTTGTCAGGCAGTCATAGTATCGAGCCCCTCTGCCCATGTACATGGCATTGTCATGCTACGGCAGGAGCTGAGACCGGACCTGGATTGACGAAATGCATCGTAGAGGACTCAGTGTCTCATCTAACAGGGTAATAGAGGTAACGTCCCAACTTTGCAGAATGGTTGTTCAATGAGCTAGAGACGAGACAATAATGTGTCCTTCCAATTTGAAGAAAGGTCTATCACTGTGATTGATAGCGTGCTAGTTCTGGCGATTTCCTTCTACCATGAGCTCCATGCATGTGGACTTCAAGAGCTCTGGTTGCTGTTTGGGTCCGGCAATAAGCGCAGGTACATCAGCGTTCATGCTATCGTGACACAGTTTCATTTTTCGGATCAAAGGGCAAGCGGAGAGCCTGGGCAGCTTGGAAGGATGAACATACTGCAGCTTTCAAGAAATTAGGTAGTCTTCTGACTCTGCAGCTTGACGACACTCTACTGCAATCTCTTGAGTCATACACAGTCGGTTTGTATGGTGTGAAAGGCCAAGGCATCACCGGTGTCAACGATGCGAGGAAGTACCTGTTTGCTAGTGAAAGCAAACCAGTCAATGCCATTCCTCCAACGCAGGACGCACTTTTACAACATATTAAACGAGCTGCTTATCAGGCCGCTCATGTGTGGGGCACAGCCATCACTCCAGTCCCACTTCCTTCGCCATCTTTGTGGAGGTGGAGATTACGCAATGATTCTTGGGAACCACATTGGACCACCAAGCCAGAAATTTGGACTTCTTGTAGAGCCTTGGATAGGTGTGGTTGTAATTCAGCTTGCGACACCTTTAGATGCTCCTGCCGGAGGTACAAGTTACCTTGTACCATAGCCTGCAAACAATGCAAAGGCGAGTGCAACAACAACAGTTTAGTAGGTACTAAACTGATATGATGGAAACTGTTACTTCCGTATAATACCTATAGCAATTATTAATAATCAAATATTTTCTGTTTCAGCACAACTTTCATCGAAAGTGCAGAAAACTAATAAAAAACAATAGTGTTTAAAATAAGTGTGCTTAAACATAAATGAAAATAATGTTGTTAGAGTATGTGCGGGTTCAGAACCACGGCAACCCCGCATATCGCATAAAATACCATAGTTATTTTTGTACTTATTCTATTCTTCATAGTACTGTAACTTTCAGGAAAAACGTGCCTATCTATTGATTTACAATAAAAATCATTATCTTTTATAGTTTTTGCAATATACAACGACAACGCTCCATTTTTAAAGAAAAAATTGAATTTTTGATAGTTTCAATTATATCCAGAAATTGGTTGGGTTTAGAGCGATTTTTATTCTTAGATGTTTTGTTCAGAATAAAATTCTGCACATTTTGATACCAATTTGATAGCTGTACGATAATTAGGACGGAAGATATTGGTGAGTATCAAAGCGATCTTGAAATCGATATATCTTGGGCCCTAAGGGATGAATTCGAAAGAACTTCGGGCCGAATGTATTTATTTTATGCATAGATCAAGTATGCCAAACCGCTTGCTTGTAACATTAAATGCCACAAAGTTTCGTGTACCACAGGCACCTGCATGCATTTATAAAGGGAAGAATATATAAGAAGGCCGAGTTTGAAGATGGGATACCTCCTTGAATAATATTATTGTGCCTCCACAGTCACTCCACACAATTTTTGCAACCCTTGGACCGAGCCTTTTTTAAAAGCTTGCCAAAGCGTGTAACTTGTTTATTAAAACCAATCCTACAAGAAAAATCATTAGGATGATATTCGGCAAACTATTATCAGATGCATGGTCGAAGTCAGTAACCGTCGAAAATGGAATATCATCTTTTAGAGCAACTCGAATCCACCCGTTCAGCCCAAATTCCATTCTAGATTACGCCTTTTTGAATGAAGATCCTTAACCCGCAGAATATCAGAAACCGAAAGAGCATCAACTAGTTGAACATCAATCCGAAGAACATCAACTTGACGCATCGATACAAACAAACATAATGAACCAGAATATCCCATACCTTGTTGTTCACACGCTATTGATGAGTTAACTCCTGTTAAAGATACGCCAGACACGATTCTTACCAAAATACATCCTATTCCCACTGCCGTTCAGCAAGCCAGAAAACGTGGGAAACAACTAGCATCACTTTTGACATCATTCCAGAATAATCAAAAAAGAAAAAGTGTCGAAATAAGAAAATTAGAGTTGGAAAAATGTAGAGCAACAAAACGACTCAAAAATTCATTCAGGCCTAAATCCAAAAAAGTTGTGGATGACTCATCTTCGGATGAAAATGTTTACAGGAGACTGATGATAGCCCTGAGGATGATGACAGTGCTGAATGCGAAGGATGTGGAGAGATTGGGTTCAATGTATAACCTGTAGAAAATGGTTCCATGACGGGTGTTAACCTTTGTGATTGGTGTGGAAGCTTTTAGCTGTGAAAAAGAAATAACAATGTTCTTTTTTATGAAATATTAATTTTTTACCTGAATCATCCCACCCGGACAATCCGGTATAGACGGTCTTTGCTTGAGTTTATTTATTTATTTTTTTTAATGAAAAAATATGAACTATTTTTGTATTTTACATTGGCATGATAGTATAATAATATATTTTGTTTGCGAATAAATTTTTCTTTTAACGTATCGGTTAAATTTACGTTTCTATGATTTATTTTAAAAAAGTGGGTCATCTCTCTCGGAATTACCCTAACGGAGCCCAATTAATATTGAATGAAATCTGACATAGCGTTTTTCAATATGTCTTTGTCAGAATGAGCACACTCATAGTATTGCAAGCAATTAGTAACTAAAAATCAAATTAGGAGTCTTAATGAGCGCGAGCGAATGAAACAAAACCAATTATCACTCGATTAAATTGAAATAATTCACTTATTATGAAGAACTTAACCAGTTTTCTTTGTTAAAGAATTGAATACCTAATTAAAGTAACGTAACGCACTACCCCTTCGCCATTTAACATTTTAAACCCCTGCTTGAGAAGAAATAGGTATACGAAATTAGCGCATCTTTCCTTTCACTTTCTTTTCTTTCGTATTGGGGGGGTTCGAAGCAAAAACGGCAAGGCGAAAAAAAATTTGCAGTTTCTTCAAAATCATAAACCACTAAACGAAAGTATGTATTTGTAAGTTGTGTTAAAAACAGTAGATAAAGGAGTTACAAATTGATACCAAAAGACCAACTTATTGCACAAACATAAATTAATATTTCGGAAATTGATAATAAAGTTTTTCAGTTATAGATCGTTGGATTGATACGGGACCATGTAAGCTATTAACATAAAGGATGTGAGGAGGTGGTACGGTAAAGAGTCTAAGCATTGCTCCACATGAGTTTTTGGAAACATGCGCGTAAGTTTAGGTCCTATTTTATTGATCCAATGTCTCACAGAATCCTTTCGATTGCAACGTTAGTAAAATTGAAAGCGGCATTGAACCTTAATTATCGATCCTTTCTGTTCCCTCCAAGAAATACTAGTATTTGGTGTTTTCACAAAGAATATTCCGCGATTAAAAGTAAGTAAGAGAAAAAGCTCAACTTTCGACCTTTCCTTGTGGTATTTTTATGTTTGAACACTATTGTACTCTTCGTCTTCGTATATCCACATCTCATCCAGATAGTAGATCTCAAGACTGGGCAAATTATAGACCATATTCTGTCCAAAAATTTTGAATATGCTGCCATGCTGGAAAGACTGAACAGTCATCTCCTCAAACATGACATTATAAGCAACAAACAACACGGCTTTCGTAATAGCAAATCAACGTTCACTGCAATTAACTCCTTTGTTAACGATACCATTTCATTTCTTGATAAAAAGCAAAGTGTCCTTGCAATTTTCTGTGATCTTAGCAGAGCCTTCGATACTGTCGATCACTATTTATTATTACACAAATTGAATATTTACTGAATAAGGGGTGTTGTTGCAAACTGGTTTTCCTCCTACCTATCCGATAGATGTCAACAGGTAGAAATTAAATTTAAAAATGGCGAGACCTTTTCTAAATTTTTGTCTTCGCCTTTGTCTGTAAATGTAGGAGTTCCTCAAGGATCCCTGTTGGGGCCTACCCTTTTTATACTATTTATTAATGATATTGTCATATTCTTAAATTCTTTAGTTTTATATGCTGATGACACTACGGCATTAATCTCTCGGAAAAGCAAGTGCGATGTTCAAACGAAGGCTTGTGAGATGCTAAATAAGCTTTCGTATGGCATTATTGTCTGGGGATCGTCTAGCTGAGCATATTTATTACTCAAAAAAGGATAGTTCGGTGTATCATGGGTAGTAGCAAATATGAATCTTGCAAAAACATTTTCATAAAACTACGCATACTCCTGCATCTATATCCATCTTAGAAGGCTTATCATTCATCTTTACTTATCGATATCATTTACTACGTAACAGCGACTTACATCCATATAATAACATACGAAAAAGAGATCAATTCGTAACCCCTATAACGAGGGTTAAATTAGCTCAGCATTCTCCCACCTCAATGGGTATTAAAATACTTAACCTTCTCCCCATCACTATAGTCGAGGAAATAAAGCACTAAAATAAGCCAAACCTACCAAATTTTTGTAGTAAGACGGATTGAGATGGGGTTTTTTGCATTCGCTTCCTACATTTAATAGGAAACTTTGTAGCTACTTTTAATCATGTTTTTTTTCGAAATCGCAATTGTGCAGTCGAAAATGTATCCTGAAAAATGCAATTTTATAGAAAAAATTCATAACTTCGTTATAAACTTCTAGAATCGACTCAATTCGGGTTCAACGGGGGTTTTCGAGGTCGCTGATCCCGAATATGACCTCCAAATTGCCTCACCGCCCACCTGGAGCTCAGGATGCCTGAGCAACGTCATCTCCGAAGCTTTTTCTTAAATTTACTCTCAAATGATTCTAGACCTCTCATACGAAATTTGTTTGGGTTTCTGATTCCAAATCAGGCATCGGCAACCGTCTCCCGCGTACCTGTTGCCCCACATCCGGGCATCAACGTCATCCTCTGAAGTTTCACTGAAGTTTCAAGACTATAGGGAACCGAAAATTGTTTCCGGGGTTTTTTGGGTCGCTCAGCTTAGGTCGAATGTGGCACCAGATACTTGCTAACGGACACCTGGTGCATCACACCGCGGCGACATCAACGTCATCCTCTGGAGTTTCACTAAAATTTCAAGCCTAGTGAACCGAAAATAATTTGTAATTGCTAGGGCGGGGTTCTTCCAGGACGTCTATCCGGACCTGACCAGCCGTGCATGGTACATAGCCCGCCTGCAGAGGCGGATTCCGAAGTTCTCCACGAAATTTTGAAACTACTCTAACTACCAACCTTATATTAAGTAGGAGTTTTACATACAAATTTAATCTGTAATAAAAGGAACAAATTAAATTAAATTAAATTTAAACTAAATATTTTATAATATTAACTTCATACATTTGGATGATAATGTTATTAAACAAAACTTACATTTTTTATATATATCTCAATTTTATTTCACAAAATGAAAATGGCCGCCACATCTATTCAAATGTTCCATTATAAGTTTTACATCATGATTTCCTGATATGATGAAACAAGCATTAGAATGAAAGCATTTGAGGGAAAATTTTAAGCGAAACTCCAGAGGATGACGATGCGGTCGCGGTGTGGTGCACCAGGTATCCGTTAGAAAGTATCAGGGACCAGATTCGATCTGAGCGACCCAAAAAACCCTGGAAACAATTTTCGGTTCCCTATAGGCTTGAAACTTCAGTGAAACTCAAGAGGATGACGTTGATGCTCGGATGCGGGGCACCAGGTACGCGGGGGACGGTTTCCAATGCCTGATTTGGAATCAGCAACCCTAAAAACCCTCGGATGAGATGTCTAGAATAATTTGAGCGTGAATTTCAGAAAAAGCTTCGGAGATGAAGTTGCTCAGCCATCCTGAGCTCCAGGTGAGCGGTGAGGCAATTTGGAGGTCATATTCGGGATCAGCGACCTCGAAAACCCCCTTGTACCCGAATTGAGTCGATTCTAGAAGCTTATAACGAAGTTATGAATTTGTTCTATGAAAATGCATTTTTCAGGATGCATTTTCGACTGCACAAATGTAATTTCGAAAAAAAACAATGAAAAGTAGGTACAAAGTTTCCTATTAAATTTAGGAAGCGAATGCAGAAAACCCCATCTCAATCCGACTTACTACAAAAATTTGGTAGGTTCAGTGCTTTATTTCCTCGACTACTATAAAAAATCAGAAGACACTAAAAGGATTTAGATTATCAATTAAAAAAATCCTCTTAGATTGTGCACCATACACCATTAATGAATTTTTAGATTTATATTGTTACAAATTGCGTGCTTTGTTTATAAATTTTAATTTTTATTTTAATAATAACTATTGTAGTGTAATGGATGTACTTAATTTTTTCTCTTTTAAACATTGATTTATATGTAATTATGTATCCTTACTACTGACGTGTCCCATGCAATGGTTACTATTTGTCAGGGATATTAAATATATTATTATTTTCATTATACGTTTCCCTTCTTCTCGAAATTGTTTTATGGTTTCAAGATCCGACCTTCATGAAAGTCGAATTTGTAATTTTTTAGATATTAATAATACTTCGGAACTTTCTTGTATTGGCAGTACTTTGCTACGCTGCCTCCATTTTCATTACCATTATGACTGTTTTGCGGTGATTGATACGATTAAAGAAGAAAAGGAAAGCCTATGACAAATTCCTAAGCTCAAATAACCGGGTCAAAGACGCCTGGAAATGGATGAATTTCGTCAGAAATAAAAGTGGCGCTTAGGTATAATACGCGGTCCTCCTTCCACGACTGGGAGCTTTAACTCGTATTTTGTTAACGCGGTTAGGGAATTAACTGAGAACTTGCCTAAACCAGACCCCAAGTTTGGCTCCAGACGATCTCCAAACTCGAGGGTCTTAGAGCAGCTAGCAGGCTAAAGTCATCCCGTTGCTCGGATTACTATAACAGACATCAATTCTACGTTGGTAAAGGTGAGTCCGGCGTAACAGGGCTTTCGTAAGAACTGTTCTACGACGCAAGCAGTCTCTAAAATAACCCCCTCTATTGTAGACTCATTTGAGAAAGGGGAACACGCTGAATTGATCCTATGTGACTTGACCAAATCAATTGTGTTCCTTTTGATATTTTGCTAAACAAATTAGAGCTACACGGTATTAGGGGTCTCGCCAATTAATTTTTTTGCGTCGTATCTTCACAATAGAAAGCAATGTGTACTGGCCAACAGGATCAACTCGAAACTACGCAATACGGAGTGTCGCAGCGCTCAATATTTTGGCCATTACTTTTCATTATTTATATTAATGACTTTTGTCAGTGACACAGAACAACTGTAAGGAGTTAAACTCCAAAAAAATTATTACGCTACTACGGGCTCACAAGTGGTTTGCACAGAACAACCTGATACTTAACAAAGAAAAAATGCTCTCAATTACATTCTCCGCCAACCCTACATTAGTCTCTGGGTGTAGTGCCAAAGTGCTAGGTATTTACTTAAACGATAAACTTTGCTGGAATCTCCATGAGTACCTCCTAGGCAAACTAGTTAAATAAGCCACTTTTGTTCTTAGGAATCTAAAAAGCTGTCTCAGTCCTTCCATACTCAGGCCTTGTTATTTTACTCTATATTCCACTCCCATCTTCGCTACGGGGTCAACCTATGGGGCAATTCCTGTAAAGCAAACAAAGTCTTCTCTATACAGAAGAAAGCTGTAACGGTTTTAGCAAATGCCCATTTCAGAGACCATGGGCAAAGCATTTTTTGTAAATACCAAATTATGCCCCTCCCTTCCACCCCACTTCCTCCTCCTCCCGTATAAGTGTGATAAAAATCGCTTTAGTTTGATGTTATCAGACAGTAATTTAGGTAGGTACTCTTTATATGAAGCATTGCCAATTTACCAATAAGGAATGAAGAATTTGAGATATGGCAACGAGGTTTGTTCCTGACGACCTACTTTCTTGGTACCTACTTAATTAGTTATTCAATGGTACTATCAAAGAACGTAAATTACCTTCTTTGGTATGTACTAATAACATGGAAATGAATAAAAATCGCTTACCTATAGGCAACCAAATATTTATTTATTTATTTCAAACGGGACACGCCCAAACTAGAAAAACATGTACAATGAAATACATAATATACATTAACATTATTTCAAATGTAATTTAAATAATTACACATTTATTTTTAATTGTTTGGAAAATTATTGACCATTTATCTGTTGTAATATCACAATCAGCACATAGTACATTAAAGTTATTACAAATAATATTTAAAGGACTCTTTTTTAATATGTTTGTTCTTGAGAACATTGTATAAAAGAATAAAGATTTTCTGGAATATCTTTGGGGTACATTGATGTTTATTTTTTCTAATAATTGTGGACAATTAATTTTGTTTCTTATTAAATTGAACAAGAATTTAGTACTCATTATAATTCTTCTAGTCTTTAGTGAAATCAAGTTATAATTAATAAGAGCTGTAGAATATTGAAAATCATGTTGCGGATAAAGTCCTGAGGATAGATATGTTAAATATTTCAAAAACCTTTTTTGAATCGATTCCAGATAATTAAGACAGTATTGTATACAGGATACCAAATTAGTGATCCATATTCCAATACACTACGTACAAAAGCACAGTATAATACAATTAAACAATGGGTCTCGGTAAAATCCCTACAGTTTCTGTAAATAAAACCATAGGTTCTATTAGCCCTTGATGTAATATACGTTATATGATCAATAAATGATAGTTTACTATCAAAGTATATACCAAGATCTTTAACATTATACGTACGGATTAAAGTTTGTTCATCAATAGAATAGTTATAGTGTATTGAATTATGCGTTCTTGTGTATGTCATAATAGAGCATTTCTTTATATTAAGATGTAGACGATTATCTTATTGCACCAGGTGTTTACTATATTAATATTCTGTTGTAATTTATAGCGGTCATCAATAGTTCTTATTTGGTTAAATATTTTCAAATCATCAGCAAACAATAAATTTTGACATTTTAAAGCAGTTGGTAGATCATTAAGAAGATTAGAAATAGCAAGGGTCCTAAATTTGACCCTTGTGGGACTCCTGACGTAGGAATGAATGTAGATGAAACAACTCCTTTGTATTCGACACGTGATTCCCTATGAAATAAATATGATGCAAATAATTGAAGTAATGTATCTGAAAAACCTATGTTTTTTAGTTTATTTAACAGTAAATGAAAATTTATAATAAATATACGAAGTGAAAAGTGAGAGGTACAGATAACGATGGATACTGCAGTTGTAACACAATTACAGAGGACTGGTAGTCTATTATTAGGCTTGTAACTTAAGAAATATCAGTGATTCACCAAGCCAAGTAGCTTGACTTGAAATATAATAGCTCGGCTTGAGCTTCAGAGGCAAGCTTTTTAAGAAGAAAAGCTTGGCTTGGCTTGATGTTTGCGAATGCAGGCTTGTGGTTACCAAGCTTTTCCAAGCTTTATCAAGCCTTTTCAAACTTAGTCTTGCTCCTCCCGTAAGAGTAGTGAGGTTGGAACACACTGCGTATTACGTCATACGTATAAAGCTCATTTTGAGACTTTCGCAGTATTACTCAATTGCTGGTTAGTGGGCGATTGTTAAACTATGAGTTCTAACAAATTATCTGAAAATTCCGAAGAACCGTTATGTAGAACGTACATTTTCCAGATTATTTACACATTCACATTTTCTAATTTCTAATGTTTATCATTCTTGACTTCGTACAAACCAAAAACCGTTGCAGGACATCACCTGATAGCCGTGTCATTTTACAATTTAAAACTAGTGTTACAGCGTGACGTGCAACAGATTTTGTACAAGGTACCGTTGCGCCCATTGCGATTTTGAGAAATATATATTTATGTATCTACTGGTAATTTTTTTTACAATGATTTTAAGTAAAATATTCTTTTCTTACTAAATCGAATCGACATACCTAATGGTATATTTTGTTTGAGTAGAGTACAGACTATCTCAAATATACCCTGAATTACACGTAGGTAGGTACCTCTTTTATACCGAATGAATATACATATTTTATGGTAGAATGCAAAATCATCAGCTGGATCTTCTAAGAATTATGTTCCATGGAATAGCAAAAAAACGCTTAGAAGTATAAGCTTGAAAGCTTGGGAAAAGCTTGAAAGCTTGACAAATGAGCTTGGCTTTGATAAGCTTGGCTTGGTTTTTTGTAGGCTTGACTTGATTTTAAGTCAAGCTTTAAAAATTCAAGCCAAGCCCGTGAATCCCTAAGAAATATATAGCTGCGATTGTCGAAAAAAATTATTTATGTTTAGTGGGCAAACATTTTTATCTTTCAACCTGCTGGATGAGATGTTCGGTAGGTACGTTAGGTATAAGTTATAAACATTGCCGAGGGCGGAACTCCTTCAATTGAGGAGGATAATGCTAATAACCATATATTAGCAGTTGACGCACATAAAGATGTTTAAGAAATTCGCAGTTCCTTCAAGTGTTACACAGTTTTAATAAGATAATTATTTTTGTCTGCATATTTAAATATTGAACAGAATAAAAAATTTGTAATTTTTATAATTCTAGGGGAGAAGGAGGGCGCACGCGACCGATAAATCTGCCCCTGATGAAAAATTGAGGAGTTTTTACAATAACGGCGACTCCGTGCTTTCGTCCGATTCATTCTTGATGTATTCATTCTAAATAATGTTCTCTTAAAAATAACAATTTTACACTTTACTAAGTAATTCTTTTGTAAGATAAAAAAAAATAATTACACTGTAACGTAAAATAAAGTTTTCTTTTTAACATTATCAATGTGTTGGAAAACCAGCGTAATAATTGGTTAACCTTCACTAATTAGAAAGGTGCCACATAGGCAAATCAATAAGATAACTTAATTCCTTGTTCGCTACACAGGTACCAGTGACGTAGCGATGTAATTACGGGCCTGTGTTCACCAACTTACTAGCGGGCCCTACTCTCCGGTGGGGGGGGGGGGGGGCTCAGAGTTTCACAATAACAGAAATAACAATGTTAAAATTTATTTATTGTAGGTACGGTTTCAATTTTTGTATTGTAAAGATCCAAATAGAGAGTCCCTTCGCAGAGCCATTTACTCCATTATCGTACAAATGAGACACTTATAGGTGGACTTGGTACACTTTTTCTACTTTAAACTATCTTTTATGAAGTAAACTAACATATTCTGCTCTTTTTTCCAATAAAAAATTTCTTCAAATTTTGGCCAAAAAAGCAAGGTTAACCCCTTTGAGTTTTTTCTGGCTAAAAAACGAACTCCCGAAATTCGACCAAGTAAAGATCGTTTTTGTTAGATCATTAGTCGCCAATTAAATAATTCCAATCCGTTCCATTCTAAGTCGAACCGTTTGGGAGACATCGCTCTTTAAAGATCCAAATAGAGGGTCCCTTCGCAGATCCCTTTCCTCCATTATCGTACAAATGAGACACTTATAGGTGGACTTGGTACACTTTTTCTACTTTAAACTATCTTTTATGAAGTAAACTAACATATTCTGCACTTTTTTCCAATAAAAAATTTCTTCACTTTTTCGCCAAAAATGCAAGGTTAACCCCTTTAAATTTTTTCTGGGTAAAAAACGAACTATCGAAATTCGATCAAGTAAAGATCGTTTCTTTTAGATCATTAGACGCCAATTAAATAATTTCAACCCGTTCCATTCTAGGTCGAACCATTTGGGAGATATCGCTCTTTAAAGATCCAAATAGAGGGTCCCTTCGCAGAGCCCTTTCCTCCATTATCGTACAAATGAGACACTTATAGGTGGACTTGGTACACTTTTTCTACTTTAAACTACCTTTTATGAAGTAAACTAACATATTCTGCACTTTTTTCCAATAAAAAATTTCTTCATTTTTACGCCAAAAAAGCAAGGTTAACCCCTTTGAGTTTTTTCTGGCTAAAAAACGAACTCTCGAAATTCGACCAAGTAAAGATCGTTTCTTTTAGATCATTAGACGCCAATTAAATAATTTCAACCCGTTCCATTCTAGGTCGAACCGTTTGGGAGATATCGCTCTTTAAAGATCCAAATAGAGGGTCCCTTCGCAGAGCCCTTTCCTCCATTATCGTACAAATGAGACACTTATAGGTGGACTTGGTACACTTTTTCTACTTTAAACTATCTTTTATGAAGTAAACTAACATATTCTGCACTTTTTTCCAATAAAAAATTTCTTCAAATTTTGCTCAAAAACGCAAGGTTTTGAGTTTGAGTTTTTTTCGGGCTAAAACACGAACTCTCGGAATTCGACCAAGTAACGATCGTTTCTTTTAGATAATTAGACGCCAATTAAATAATTCCAATCCGTTCCATTCTAAGTCGAACCGTTTGGGAGATATCGCTCTTTAAAGATCCAAATAGAGGGTCCCTTCGCAGAGCCCTTTCCTCCATTATGGTACAAATGAGACACTTATAGGTGGACTTGGTACACTTTTTCTACTTTAAACTATCTTTTATGAAGTAAACTAACATATTGTGCACTTTTTTCCAATAAAAAATTTCTTCACTTTTTCGCCAAAAAAGCAAGGTTAACCCCTTTGAGTTTTTTCTGGCTAAAAAACGAACTCTCGAAATTCGACCAAGTAAAGATCGTTTCTTTTAGATCATTAGACGCCAATTAAATAATTCCAATCCGTTCTATTCTAAGTCGAACCGTTTGGGAGATATCGCTCTTTAAAGATCCAAATAGAGGGTCCCTTCGCACTGCCCTTTCCTCCATTATCGTACCAATGAGACACTTATAGGTGGACTTGGTACACTTTTTCTACTTTAAACTATCTTTTATGAAGTAAACTAACATATTCTGCACTTTTTTCCAATAAAAAATTTCTTCAAATTTTGCTCAAAAACGCAAGGTTAACCCCTTTGAGTTTTTTTCGGGCTAAAACACGAACTCTCGAAATTCGACCAAGTAACGATCGTTTCTTTTAGATAATTAGACGCCAATTAAATAATTCCAATCCGTTCCATTCTAAGTCGAACCGTTTGGGAGATATCGCTCTTTAAAGATCCAAATAGAGGGTCCCTTCGCAGAGCCCTTTCCTCCATTATCGTACAAATGAGACACTTATAGGTGGACTTGGTACACTTTTTGTACTTTAAACTATCTTTTATGAAGTAAACTTACATATTGTGCACTTTTTTCCAATAAAAAATTTCTTCACTTTTTCGCCAAAAAAGCAAGGTTAACCCCTTTGAGTTTTTTCTGGCTAAAAAACGAACTCTCGAAATTCGACCAAGTAAAGATCGTTTCTTTTAGATCATTAGACGCCAATTAAATAATTCCAATCCGTTCTATTCTAAGTCGAACCGTTTGGGAGATATCGCTCTTTAAAGATCCAAATAGAGGGTCCCTTCGCACTGCCCTTTCCTCCATTATCGTACCAATGAGACACTTATAGGTGGACTTGGTACACTTTTTCTACTTTAAACTATCTTTTATGAAGTAAACTAACATATTCTGCACTTTTTTCCAATAAAAAATTTCTTCAAATTTTGCTCAAAAACGCAAGGTTAACCCCTTTGAGTTTTTTTCGGGCTAAAACACGAACTCTCGAAATTCGACCAAGTAACGATCGTTTCTTTTAGATAATTAGACGCCAATTAAATAATTCCAATCCGTTCCATTCTAAGTCGAACCGTTTGGGAGATATCGCTCTTTAAAGATCCAAATAGAGGGTCCCTTCGCAGAGCCCTTTCCTCCATTATCGTACAAATGAGACACTTATAGGTGGACTTGGTACACTTTTTCTACTTTAAACTATCTTTTATGAAGTAAACTTACATATTGTGCACTTTTTTCCAATAAAAAATTTCTTCACTTTTTCGCCAAAAAAGCAAGGTTAACCCCTTTGAGTTTTTTCTGGCTAAAAAACGAACTCTCGAAATTCGACCAAGTAAAGATCGTTTCTTTTAGATCATTAGACGCCAATTAAATAATTCCAATCCGTTCCATTCTAAGTCGAACCGTTTGGGAGATATCGCTCTTTAAAGATCCAAATAGGGGGTCCCTTCGCAGAGCCCTTTCCTCCATTATCGTACAAATGAGACACTTATAGGTGGACTTGGTACACTTTTTCTACTTTAAACTATCTTTTATGAAGTAAACTAACATATTCTGCACTTTTTTCCAATAAAAAATTTTTTCACTTTTACGCCAAAAAAGCAAGGTTAACCCCTTTGAGTTTTTTCTGGCTAAAAAACGAACTCTCGAAATTCGACCAAGTAAAGATCGTTTCTTTTAGATAATTAGACGCCAATTAAATAATTCCAATCCGTTCCATTCTAAGTCGAACCGTTTGGGAGATATCGCTCTTTAAAGATCCAAATAGAGGGTCCCTTCGCAGAGCCCTTTCCTCCATTATCGTACCAATGAGACACTTATAGGTGGACTTGGTACACTTTTTCTACTTTAAACTATCTTTTATGAAGTAAACTAACATATTGTGCACTTTTTTCCAATAAAAAATTTCTTCACTTTTTCGCCAAAAAAGCAAGGTTAACCCCTTTGAGTTTTTTCTGGCTAAAAAACGAACTCTCGAAATTCGACCAAGTAAAGATCGTTTCTTTTAGATCATTAGACGCCAATTAAATAATTCCAATCCGTTCCATTCTAAGTCGAACCGTTTGGGAGATATCGCTCTTTAAAGATCCAAATAGAGGGTCCCTTCGCAGAGCCCTTTCCTCCATTATCGTACAAATGAGACACTTATAGGTGGACTTGGTACACTTTTTCTACTTTAAACTATCTTTTATGAAGTAAACTAACATATTCTGCACTTTTTTCCAATAAAAAATTTTTTCACTTTTACGCCAAAAAAGCAAGGTTAACCCCTTTGAGTTTTTTCTGGCTAAAAAACGAACTCTCGAAATTCGACCAAGTAAAGATCGTTTCTTTTAGATCATTAGACGCCAATTAAATAATTTCAACCCGTTCCATTCTAGGTCGAACCATTTGGGAGATATCGCTCTTTAAAGATCCAAATAGAGGGTCCCTTCGCAGAGCCCTTTCCTCCATTATCGTACAAATGAGACACTTATAGGTGGACTTGGTACACTTTTTCTACTTTAAACTACCTTTTATGAAGTAAACTAACATATTCTGCACTTTTTTCCAATAAAAAATTTCTTCATTTTTACGCCAAAAAAGCAAGGTTAACCCCTTTGAGTTTTTTCTGGCTAAAAAACGAACTCTCGAAATTCGACCAAGTAAAGATCGTTTCTTTTAGATCATTAGACGCCAATTAAATAATTTCAACCCGTTCCATTCTAGGTCGAACCGTTTGGGAGATATCGCTCTTTAAAGATCCAAATAGAGGGTCCCTTCGCAGAGCCCTTTCCTCCATTATCGTACAAATGAGACACTTATAGGTGGACTTGGTACACTTTTTCTACTTTAAACTATCTTTTATGAAGTAAACTAACATATTCTGCACTTTTTTCCAATAAAAAATTTCTTCAAATTTTGCTCAAAAACGCAAGGTTTTGAGTTTGAGTTTTTTTCGGGCTAAAACACGAACTCTCGGAATTCGACCAAGTAACGATCGTTTCTTTTAGATAATTAGACGCCAATTAAATAATTCCAATCCGTTCCATTCTAAGTCGAACCGTTTGGGAGATATCGCTCTTTAAAGATCCAAATAGAGGGTCCCTTCGCAGAGCCCTTTCCTCCATTATGGTACAAATGAGACACTTATAGGTGGACTTGGTACACTTTTTCTACTTTAAACTATCTTTTATGAAGTAAACTAACATATTGTGCACTTTTTTCCAATAAAAAATTTCTTCACTTTTTCGCCAAAAAAGCAAGGTTAACCCCTTTGAGTTTTTTCTGGCTAAAAAACGAACTCTCGAAATTCGACCAAGTAAAGATCGTTTCTTTTAGATCATTAGACGCCAATTAAATAATTCCAATCCGTTCTATTCTAAGTCGAACCGTTTGGGAGATATCGCTCTTTAAAGATCCAAATAGAGGGTCCCTTCGCACTGCCCTTTCCTCCATTATCGTACCAATGAGACACTTATAGGTGGACTTGGTACACTTTTTCTACTTTAAACTATCTTTTATGAAGTAAACTAACATATTCTGCACTTTTTTCCAATAAAAAATTTCTTCAAATTTTGCTCAAAAACGCAAGGTTAACCCCTTTGAGTTTTTTTCGGGCTAAAACACGAACTCTCGAAATTCGACCAAGTAACGATCGTTTCTTTTAGATAATTAGACGCCAATTAAATAATTCCAATCCGTTCCATTCTAAGTCGAACCGTTTGGGAGATATCGCTCTTTAAAGATCCAAATAGAGGGTCCCTTCGCAGAGCCCTTTCCTCCATTATCGTACAAATGAGACACTTATAGGTGGACTTGGTACACTTTTTGTACTTTAAACTATCTTTTATGAAGTAAACTTACATATTGTGCACTTTTTTCCAATAAAAAATTTCTTCACTTTTTCGCCAAAAAAGCAAGGTTAACCCCTTTGAGTTTTTTCTGGCTAAAAAACGAACTCTCGAAATTCGACCAAGTAAAGATCGTTTCTTTTAGATCATTAGACGCCAATTAAATAATTCCAATCCGTTCTATTCTAAGTCGAACCGTTTGGGAGATATCGCTCTTTAAAGATCCAAATAGAGGGTCCCTTCGCACTGCCCTTTCCTCCATTATCGTACCAATGAGACACTTATAGGTGGACTTGGTACACTTTTTCTACTTTAAACTATCTTTTATGAAGTAAACTAACATATTCTGCACTTTTTTCCAATAAAAAATTTCTTCAAATTTTGCTCAAAAACGCAAGGTTAACCCCTTTGAGTTTTTTTCGGGCTAAAACACGAACTCTCGAAATTCGACCAAGTAACGATCGTTTCTTTTAGATAATTAGACGCCAATTAAATAATTCCAATCCGTTCCATTCTAAGTCGAACCGTTTGGGAGATATCGCTCTTTAAAGATCCAAATAGAGGGTCCCTTCGCAGAGCCCTTTCCTCCATTATCGTACAAATGAGACACTTATAGGTGGACTTGGTACACTTTTTGTACTTTAAACTATCTTTTATGAAGTAAACTTACATATTGTGCACTTTTTTCCAATAAAAAATTTCTTCACTTTTTCGCCAAAAAAGCAAGGTTAACCCCTTTGAGTTTTTTCTGGCTAAAAAACGAACTCTCGAAATTCGACCAAGTAAAGATCGTTTCTTTTAGATCATTAGACGCCAATTAAATAATTCCAATCCGTTCTATTCTAAGTCGAACCGTTTGGGAGATATCGCTCTTTAAAGATCCAAATAGAGGGTCCCTTCGCACTGCCCTTTCCTCCATTATCGTACCAATGAGACACTTATAGGTGGACTTGGTACACTTTTTCTACTTTAAACTATCTTTTATGAAGTAAACTAACATATTCTGCACTTTTTTCCAATAAAAAATTTCTTCAAATTTTGCTCAAAAACGCAAGGTTAACCCCTTTGAGTTTTTTTCGGGCTAAAACACGAACTCTCGAAATTCGACCAAGTAACGATCGTTTCTTTTAGATAATTAGACGCCAATTAAATAATTCCAATCCGTTCCATTCTAAGTCGAACCGTTTGGGAGATATCGCTCTTTAAAGATCCAAATAGAGGGTCCCTTCGCAGAGCCCTTTCCTCCATTATCGTACAAATGAGACACTTATAGGTGGACTTGGTACACTTTTTCTACTTTAAACTATCTTTTATGAAGTAAACTTACATATTGTGCACTTTTTTCCAATAAAAAATTTCTTCACTTTTTCGCCAAAAAAGCAAGGTTAACCCCTTTGAGTTTTTTCTGGCTAAAAAACGAACTCTCGAAATTCGACCAAGTAAAGATCGTTTCTTTTAGATCATTAGACGCCAATTAAATAATTCCAATCCGTTCCATTCTAAGTCGAACCGTTTGGGAGATATCGCTCTTTAAAGATCCAAATAGGGGGTCCCTTCGCAGAGCCCTTTCCTCCATTATCGTACAAATGAGACACTTATAGGTGGACTTGGTACACTTTTTCTACTTTAAACTATCTTTTATGAAGTAAACTAACATATTCTGCACTTTTTTCCAATAAAAAATTTTTTCACTTTTACGCCAAAAAAGCAAGGTTAACCCCTTTGAGTTTTTTCTGGCTAAAAAACGAACTCTCGAAATTCGACCAAGTAAAGATCGTTTCTTTTAGATAATTAGACGCCAATTAAATAATTCCAATCCGTTCCATTCTAAGTCGAACCGTTTGGGAGATATCGCTCTTTAAAGATCCAAATAGAGGGTCCCTTCGCAGAGCCCTTTCCTCCATTATCGTACCAATGAGACACTTATAGGTGGACTTGGTACACTTTTTCTACTTTAAACTATCTTTTATGAAGTAAACTAACATATTGTGCACTTTTTTCCAATAAAAAATTTCTTCACTTTTTCGCCAAAAAAGCAAGGTTAACCCCTTTGAGTTTTTTCTGGCTAAAAAACGAACTCTCGAAATTCGACCAAGTAAAGATCGTTTCTTTTAGATCATTAGACGCCAATTAAATAATTCCAATCCGTTCCATTCTAAGTCGAACCGTTTGGGAGATATCGCTCTTTAAAGATCCAAATAGAGGGTCCCTTCGCAGAGCCCTTTCCTCCATTATCGTACAAATGAGACACTTATAGGTGGACTTGGTACACTTTTTCTACTTTAAACTATCTTTTATGAAGTAAACTAACATATTCTGCACTTTTTTCCAATAAAAAATTTTTTCACTTTTACGCCAAAAAAGCAAGGTTAACCCCTTTGAGTTTTTTCTGGCTAAAAAACGAACTCTCGAAATTCGACCAAGTAAAGATCGTTTCTTTTAGATCATTAGACGCCAATTAAATAATTTCAACCCGTTCCATTCTAGGTCGAACCATTTGGGAGATATCGCTCTTTAAAGATCCAAATAGAGGGTCCCTTCGCAGAGCCCTTTCCTCCATTATCGTACAAATGAGACACTTATAGGTGGACTTGGTACACTTTTTCTACTTTAAACTACCTTTTATGAAGTAAACTAACATATTCTGCACTTTTTTCCAATAAAAAATTTCTTCATTTTTACGCCAAAAAAGCAAGGTTAACCCCTTTGAGTTTTTTCTGGCTAAAAAACGAACTCTCGAAATTCGACCAAGTAAAGATCGTTTCTTTTAGATCATTAGACGCCAATTAAATAATTTCAACCCGTTCCATTCTAGGTCGAACCGTTTGGGAGATATCGCTCTTTAAAGATCCAAATAGAGGGTCCCTTCGCAGAGCCCTTTCCTCCATTATCGTACAAATGAGACACTTATAGGTGGACTTGGTACACTTTTTCTACTTTAAACTATCTTTTATGAAGTAAACTAACATATTCTGCACTTTTTTCCAATAAAAAATTTCTTCAAATTTTGCTCAAAAACGCAAGGTTTTGAGTTTGAGTTTTTTTCGGGCTAAAACACGAACTCTCGGAATTCGACCAAGTAACGATCGTTTCTTTTAGATAATTAGACGCCAATTAAATAATTCCAATCCGTTCCATTCTAAGTCGAACCGTTTGGGAGATATCGCTCTTTAAAGATCCAAATAGAGGGTCCCTTCGCAGAGCCCTTTCCTCCATTATGGTACAAATGAGACACTTATAGGTGGACTTGGTACACTTTTTCTACTTTAAACTATCTTTTATGAAGTAAACTAACATATTGTGCACTTTTTTCCAATAAAAAATTTCTTCACTTTTTCGCCAAAAAAGCAAGGTTAACCCCTTTGAGTTTTTTCTGGCTAAAAAACGAACTCTCGAAATTCGACCAAGTAAAGATCGTTTCTTTTAGATCATTAGACGCCAATTAAATAATTCCAATCCGTTCTATTCTAAGTCGAACCGTTTGGGAGATATCGCTCTTTAAAGATCCAAATAGAGGGTCCCTTCGCACTGCCCTTTCCTCCATTATCGTACCAATGAGACACTTATAGGTGGACTTGGTACACTTTTTCTACTTTAAACTATCTTTTATGAAGTAAACTAACATATTCTGCACTTTTTTCCAATAAAAAATTTCTTCAAATTTTGCTCAAAAACGCAAGGTTAACCCCTTTGAGTTTTTTTCGGGCTAAAACACGAACTCTCGAAATTCGACCAAGTAACGATCGTTTCTTTTAGATAATTAGACGCCAATTAAATAATTCCAATCCGTTCCATTCTAAGTCGAACCGTTTGGGAGATATCGCTCTTTAAAGATCCAAATAGAGGGTCCCTTCGCAGAGCCCTTTCCTCCATTATCGTACAAATGAGACACTTATAGGTGGACTTGGTACACTTTTTCTACTTTAAACTATCTTTTATGAAGTAAACTTACATATTGTGCACTTTTTTCCAATAAAAAATTTCTTCACTTTTTCGCCAAAAAAGCAAGGTTAACCCCTTTGAGTTTTTTCTGGCTAAAAAACGAACTCTCGAAATTCGACCAAGTAAAGATCGTTTCTTTTAGATAATTAGACGCCAATTAAATAATTCCAATCCGTTCCATTCTAAGTCGAACCGTTTGGGAGATATCGCTCTTTAAAGATCCAAATAGAGGGTCCCTTCGCAGAGCCCTTTCCTCCATTATCGTACCAATGAGACACTTATAGGTGGACTTGGTACACTTTTTCTACTTTAAACTATCTTTTATGAAGTAAACTAACATATTGTGCACTTTTTTCCAATAAAAAATTTCTTCACTTTTTCGCCAAAAAAGCAAGGTTAACCCCTTTGAGTTTTTTCTGGCTAAAAAACGAACTCTCGAAATTCGACCAAGTAAAGATCGTTTCTTTTAGATCATTAGACGCCAATTAAATAATTCCAATCCGTTCCATTCTAAGTCGAACCGTTTGGGAGATATCGCTCTTTAAAGATCCAAATAGAGGGTCCCTTCGCAGAGCCCTTTCCTCCATTATCGTACAAATGAGACACTTATAGGTGGACTTGGTACACTTTTTCTACTTTAAACTATCTTTTATGAAGTAAACTAACATATTGTGCACTTTTTTCCAATAAAAAATTTCTTCACTTTTTCGCCAAAAAAGCAAGGTTAACCCCTTTGAGTTTTTTCTGGCTAAAAAACGAACTCTCGAAATTCGACCAAGTAAAGATCGTTTCTTTTAGATCATTAGACGCCAATTAAATAATTCCAATCCGTTCCATTGTAAGTGGAAGCGTTTCGGAGATATCGCACTTTAAAGATCCAAATAGAGGGTCCCTTCGCAGAGCCCTTTCCTCCATTATTGTATAAATGAGACACTTACGGTTGTAACTAAGCAACACGTTGAAATTTCATCTTTATTTAATCCTTGCAAAATTACAAAGCGTAACAATAATAAATATGTATAAGGTAATTCTATTATTACAATAATAATTTATAATATAATAAATTAGCCAAATGCATGTAGAATCACTTTCTTAAGAGATGGTGAACCACCAATCGAGTGGATCTTCCTCGATAAAGTTCTAGAAGCAACCATTCTTCCACAGTCTTCTGCAAATTGTATCCTGCAGTGAATTATAAATTAAATTAAGTATCATAATAATTATAAACCTTCCATTATTTACGTTTGCTTGTATTCTGGATTCTAAGTACTTAATTTGCCAATTGGCAAGTGTTTCTAATCATCCCCTTTTCTTTTCTGGCATCCAGGATCTTCCAAAAACACAATCATAATTTTAAACGTCATTAAGTTACATTGTTCGATGTACCTCATTATTTGCACTTTGTTCACAAGCTGGGACACCAGAAAGTTGGATTCGAAATGAATTGAATCCAAACCAGGCAGTTACCCTTCCTGGCCATCTTCAAACCGTGCACGACACACTCGCATTACAGTTGGACCGATTTTCTTCAATTGGAACCATCCATGTGTAATTTAATTTAATTTAGTTAATTTGATGGAGAGAGTCATGGCTAAAAAAACGCGGATTTTGATCCGTTACAAAAATATTACATTTCTCTCATTTACATAAAATCCTTTTTATTAATGAAAATTTAGATTATGCGTTACCGATGGGCCTTAAAATTCTCTAAAAGATGTGCATCTCATTTAGTTATAACGGAATTTTTTTTTGCATTTTGATCCGTCTTGTTTTAAACAAAGTGCAAAATTTCTGTCGACAATTTCAATTTTCAATCCAAATCGGTAGTGAGGTTTGATTATTAGGATCACATGAATTGGAAGATACGACAAAAGTATCAGGTGTGATGTGGTTGATTCTTCGATAGTAGCGCTATCTCCTGTACAAAATATAACTAAAATTTAAAGTAGTTGATTCTTCAATTGCTAGATGTCAGTACAATATCACGTATTTTCAAAACATAGAATATATAATACCACAGAATGTTATTTCGTCGTTGTAACGTATGTAAACAATGGTATTAAGGTAAATAATATATACACTAAATAATAAAATGTTAAAATATAACTGTTATATGGATTTAGTTATTTATTATACAAAGGAGAAGAGTAAAAAGCTAATTTTATTTTTCCCCAATGTAGAATTTGGGAATATTAGTGAGGTTACGTATATCTGTATATAAACAACAATTAATAGTCGTTATATACAGTTTGATTTTATTGATAAAAATGAGTGAGGTAGGTAAGGGTAATTGCTGGGGTTTCTGTACGTTTAGTTTATAAAACAGAGTTTGTCTGAATCATAATATACTGAAGTTGAATTTATTCACTTATTTTAGGTTAACACAAATCGGGGAACGATCTGCAACGATCATGTAGCAGTTGTGTGTGTGTATGTCGGGGTTAGAAATATAAGGATTGTTGATAAGATGGTATGTCCACATGACTCAATGGACAATCCAGAAGACCAAGAAGAAAGGAGTGCAATTATTTTTGGAGATATCTATTTTATTACCACAAAACATCCCCTTTATTTCTGTCCGTACAGATCTAAGCAAGAAGGCATTGCATCTGTTAACTGTGCATTTAGATGTGGACCTGCTTATTGTGCACGGCTTTACATATATATGTTAATAAAATGAGATTGGTAATTGGAATTTGTAATTTGAGACGAAACTCGAGAAACTGTTGCAGAATAAATAAATTCTGACGTAGATGGTAAGTGACGACAACAACAGATAGTTTTTGTTGTAACGCTATTTGTTTGTAGAATTAAATCAGCAACAAAGAACTGCACGTGTAGCAGAAGCTGTGGCAGAAGTGTGACCCACACAAGCAAAACCACTCATAGACAAAGAAGCTACGGATCGAAGTATATCATAAATGTCTGCGTGAACTGAAATCCTTTTGTTGTTCACTTTTTATAATAAATAAATGAGATTGTGCTCTTTATAATTATATCGTTAAGGTTACAGTGCAATAAAATATGATTTTGACTAACCCTATGAGTGTATAAAACGAAAAAGTAGCACAAGAATGACAACAATAAACAATTAAGATCTTATTTTTTTTTTTAACTTTTGTATCTAATTCTCTCGATTTTATGTGTACTCTGTCCAGTCTGATGCAATCAACTCTCAGAGTAACCGATGAATGGTGCAAAGGACATTCCCTGTCCATTAACCCAACAAAAACGGAGGTAGTTCTCTTCACAAGGAAAAGGAAGATAGAGGGCCTTCGAGATCCTCTACTCTTCCGAAAACGTCTCCAGTTTTCAGGGTCAGTAAAGTATCTAGCAGGCTTGGGCAATTAGAGTGGCCTGAAGTCCTAATTACCAAGTGTACTTGAAGTACATTTTGTATAGATTAGTCAAGTACTTAAATATAGTACAGTACTTAAATCCAATTGAAAGTACACAAGTACATAGTACTATAATAACTGCTCGTTTTATTTTTTATTATGAAGCAACATAGGCAACACTATGTTAAGAAGTGGTAGAAAAATTAATAATTTTTAGCTGATTTTGAGCCATTAATAGTTTTTGTTGGTCCAGGGCAGAGTAGCTCAGCTAACTCAGCTGTAATTATACCTTCAGAAGTAGTTAATAATTAATATTGGTTTAAGATATTTTCCCCGAAGAATAAATGGGTAGGTGCTCCATTTTCCGGCTGTTTTATTTCGTTTGTCCAGTAAAACACTTCAAAAGTAGTCTTAAATATAATTAAAAGTACGGGCACTGCAAGTTACGTATCCACTAGTTGCTAAGTAAGCACTGTGTAAAGGCGGTCTATGTCTACAAGTGCTGGCTGACTAAAAAGAATTTTATGTTTGGATGACACGAAGTTCATATGGATCTGTGTTTTACTTTGTTCAGCTTACGAATGCAGCCGAAAATGTGTGCTTTTTTAGAACAAACATGAAATGTACTTTGTTGTACTTGATGGTACTTTTACAAGTACTTTATTGCAAATTTTTGTAAATACAAAAGTACTTAAATAATTTTCTCCGAATTTTTTGTAAGTACAAAAAAGGACTGAAGTATGTATTTAAATACATCTGGACTTAAAGTACAGAAGACTTGCCCAAGCCTGGTATCTAGGTATTACACTTGACAATAAACTGAACTGGAGCAAGCACATCCAGCTTAAAGCAGTGAGCCGGTGAAAGCTAACAGGGCTTTCTGGCAATGTCGCCGCGCTATCGGAAGACTTTGGGGCCCATCTCCAAAGGCTATCCTGTGGTTGTACACCGCCGTGATAAGACCCATGTTCTGTTATGAAGCAATTGTCTGGTGGCCTAGAACCAGACTATCCACAACCACCAATACGAACAACCCGTACAGCCGTCATGGAAGTCATCCTGGCTCTGCTTCCACTGGATCTCCACGTGAGAAAGCAGGCCACTCTGGTAGCCTTGCGTCTGGGAAATAAGGGGTTATTGAACAGAAAAGGCACTGAGGTGGGTCACTCTCGAATTCTGGGGCGAGGCAGTCAAGCGACTACCTATACTAGAAGGACGATCTGACTCACTCATACCTCGATTTATACTAGGGAAAAACTACCACATCTTTGATGTGGAAGTGGCATTCCAACCAGATATATCCATCTTCACGGATAGATCTAAAACAATGGAAGGAACAGGTACAGGTGTTACTCACAAGAACTGAACTTCCATATCAGCCAAAAACTCGACTGTCTTTCAGGCAGAACTAGCAGGTATTACTCTAAGTGCAAAAACAATTCTTATGCACAGTATAAAGAATAAAATCATCAGAATCTCCAGTGACAGCAGAGCGGCTCTGCAGGCACTAGATCAATACAAATTCACCTCTAGCCTGGTTTCCGAGTGTCACCAGGTACTAGAGCAAGTAACAAACAGCAATACCCTTGAGCTTGTATGGGTTAAAGGGCATGCTGGAATAATAGGCAATGAAAAAGCCAATAAGTTAGCCTGACTGACCTCAAAACAATTGTTTTATGGTCCAGAGCCGGCTCTTCCACTTACAGTATCAACTGTAAACAACTTAATAACCCAAGACACCCAAGCCCAGCGCAGGATTAGGTGGAACTTGATGTTAGACTGCCACCACGCCAGAGAGTCCTTCAGAGGACCATCTCGTAGTCTGGCGCGCTTTTGTACGGGGCTATCCAGAGGAAACTTACAGCTACTTGTAGGTATACTTTCTGGACACTGTAAACGTAACAAGCACATGCACCGCATGGGCCTGGTAGACTCACCATCCTGTAGACTGTAGAGGATTAAATAAAGCATGGTTATCCGAGGTGTTGTACTTATATAGTTGGGATTCATATTGAAGAGAGTAAAACGCTTGTTTCTTGCAATCTGTTAATCACCAACTTCTTTATGTTTAAAATGTTTTCGAACCACCTGGTTTAGTGGTTGTTATTTGTGTCTTTGTTGTTCATCCTTCAGGTTTTTTAAAATGTTAACTTAAGTGCGTTTACACTAGCCTTTTAAGCCTTTTAATTTGTAACTTTTAACTTATAAATTTTAAATTTAAATTTCCATTCACCCCTTCGTTTTTGAAGGTCAGAGAGCCACTTAACTAGGGGTTCTCTCCTTTTCAATTTTGTAAACATTTGGTAAGTGACCGTCAAGTACTTGTTCCTTTCATTTATTTATTTATTTATTTATTTCAAACGGGACACGCCCAAACTAGAAAAACATGTACAATGAAATACATAATATAGGTACCTACATTAAAATTGTTTCAAATGTAATTTAAATAATTTCACATTTATTTTTAATTGTTTCGAAAATTCGTGACCATTTATCTGTTGTAATATCACAATCAGCACATAGTATATTAAAATTATTACAAATAATATTTAAAGGACTCTTTTTTAATATGTTTGTTCTTGAGAACATTGTATAAAAGAATAAAGATTTTCTGGAATATCTTTGGGGTACCGTAGAATGGGGCTATTTGGAACAAATTTTTTGTTTTTCACTCTGTAGCTGTTCAAGTAATTTTTTTCAAAAACATTTAAAAATATCTTTCACAAAATGCATATAAATACAATCAATTAGTACCAAAATTACCAAAAAAAATTGATCAATTAGTGCCTCTTTTTACATTTTTTTTCATTCCAAATAACCATACCTTTTGGGGCTATTTGGAACGATAATGTTTTATATGCAAAATATCATTACTTTGTAGTTTGTTCCGAGAAACCCCCTAATGGAATGTACAAAAAAATTTTTTTTTATATAAAAAAAATTTTTTTTTTTGAAAAAAACATAAAAACACATTAAAAACCATCAAAAAAACGTAAAAAATGTATTGCTTTAATTCTCTTTATGGTGAATAGGTACAGTAAAAATATTCTTATTATCTTATAGATCTAGGTACTAAATTACAGAACATTGTTTTTAAAAATGTGCCTTCCACGTGAAACTTGCGGTTTGGGCAAAATGTATTTGATTTGTTCCAAAGACACTTCTATGATGTCCTCAATTAAAGGAAATACAAATACATCTGTTTTTTCTTTATACGGTCTTAAGCATGAAACCTTGTAATTTTTCTTTAGCAATTTTTGTAACTCAGCGACAAATTGTTTATTAGCTTCTTTTTTAGTTCCAAAATTATACACTAATTCTACCACAATAAATACACCTTCGGTCAAATTAGTCTTGTTTGCAGGAGTTCTTATCTTACAGCAGCTTGCGAGAATGAATAATTTCCCTCCACAACTGCTTGTAGTGCCAATTCTAAATTTTGTGGATTATAATCCAGCCTTCTTGCAGCAACAAGTTGCCGTTTATACTTCCGCGGCATGTCGTTCCAAATTGTACCACAAAACGTAATTTTTTGTAAAAACCCTGTTTACTTTAAATTCGAAAATATTTTTATATTTTTTTTATATAAGAATTATAGTTTAGTCTTGTATTATCATACCTGAACAAATTTGAAGGTGCTATATTGTTTAATTTATTTCGATCCAGAGGACACAAGTTCACTTTAAAAAATTTGCATAAAATATATTTTTAGAATCACTGGAATATAACCAAAATGCTTTTTTATTGTTTGGGAACAACAACAGTTTCCATTACTTAAAGATGCCTTTTATTAAATACGCACAACAAATTTTTTTAAATATTTTACTATGCAAAGCGTAGTGTCAAAAAGAAAAAAACATGCTTTTGTTCCAAATAGGCATAGGAGTTCCAAATAGCCCCATTCTACGGTACATTGATGTTTATTTTTTCTAATAATTGTGGACAATTAATTTTGTTTCTTATTAAATTGAACAAGAATTTAGTACTCATTATAATTCTTCTAGTCTTTAGTGAAATCAAGTTATAATTAATAAGAGCTGTAGAATATTGAAAATCATGTTGCGGATAAAGTCCTGACGATAGATATGTTAAATATTTCAAAAACCTTTTTTGAATCGATTCCAGATAATTAAGATGAGTATTGTATACAGGATACCAAATTAGTGATCCATATTCCAATACACTACGTACAAAAGCACAGTATAATACAATTAAACAATGGGTCTCGCTAAAATCCCTACAGTTTCTGTAAATAAAACCATAGGTTTTTATTAGCCCTTGATGTAATATACGTTATATGATCAATAAATGATAGTTTACTATCAAAGTATATACCAAGATCTTTAACATTATACGTACGGATTAAAGTTTGTTCGTCAATAGAATAGTTATAGTGTATTGAATTATGCGTTCTTGTGTATGTCATAATAGAGCATTTCTTTATATTAAGATGTAGACGATTATCTTTGCACCAGGTGTTTACTATATTAATATTCTGTTGTAATTTATAGCAGTCATCAATAGTTCTAATTTGGTTAAATATTTTCAAATCATCAGCAAACAATAAATTTTGACATTTTAAAGCAGTTGGTAGATCATTAATGAAGATTAGAAATAGCAAGGGTCCTAAATTTGACCCTTGTGGGACTCCTGACGTAGGAATGAATGTAGATGAAACAACTCCTTTGTATTCGACACGTGAATGTCTCATTGAAGGTTTGATAATGAGCGAAGATTACGGTCGAAACTAGTCATCTGTAATTTTAAACATAAAGAAGTTGGTGATTAAAAGATTGCAAGAAACAAGCGTTTTACTCTCTTCTGTAGGGGATGCTACACAGTCGACGAGACAGCGCAACACATACTGTGTGAATGTCCCGTACTTGTTGAATTAAGACGATCCATGTTGGGAGAATCCTGCCCAGACATGGCTAAGATTAGACGCTCCCCATCCAGCATCCTCAGGTTTATCTCACGTGTGGGATGGCTTGAGTGACGTTGCGGGGTCGAACGACTCTAATCAGGGAGGTAGCACAAAGAGCCCGAATAGATGGCCTAGGTGCGTGTGGGCTTTCCCACTCTCCCATCGAAATACAGAATCCAGAATCCGGATCTCTCGATTTTATTCCAATATTTCGAGGTATTTTGATCACTTTTGGTAGTTGCTTTCATGTCAAAGTTATCAATAGCTAGAAACGTGATTTGCCGGTTGTCAATTACATAGGTATAATATATGAATTATTTACACACAAAATATTTATTACATTTCAAAAATAATTTGACTTTCTGTGACAAGCTCCGTTATAGTGGTTACAAATTTTGAAAATTTCAAAGTGATTCTTCTATTAGTTAATTTGATGGAAACAGTCACAGCTAAAGAAACGCGGATTTGGATCGGTTACAAAAATATTACATTTTTGTCATTTACAAAAATTTGTGGTATTAATTAAAGTTGCAATTAGCGTTTCTGGTACGTCTTAAAATTCTCTAAAATTTTTAGTTATAACAAAAGTGTTTTTTTCATTTTGATCCATATTGTTTTTTAGTAGTCACAGTGCAAAAATTTCTGTCGTCAATTTCAATCCAAATCAGTAGTGAGGTTTGATTATTAGGATCACATAAATTGAAAGAATAACACGACATAAAATAAGTATCAGGAGAGATGTTGGTGAGTTGTAGATAGTAGCGCTATCTGCTGTACAAAATGTAACTAAAATTTAAAGCAGTTGATTCTTCAATTACTAGATGTCAGAACGATTTTCAAAACAAAGAATATGTAATACCACAGAATATTATTTTGCAAGGTCGACTTTTCTTTTGAATGAGTGTGATAAGGCGTCTTATTAAACGTGTTTCTTAACTATTTTTTCTATTGAGAAATGATTTTAGTCATCTTATGAAATTATTAAAACGTTAAAATCTTATAAGGTTAAAATTAATATCTAGGGAATTTTTGGATAGTAAGTTTATAACAGAGGAAAAGTTGGTAGCACAATTCAACAAAATATAAATTTGAATTAAATTTTTATTGCAATTTTTTTATTGTACGATACACCAATGAAAACGTTAATATTCTTGAATTGAACTACAGAAAATAATATAAAATCAATTAGCGAATAGTGGTGGCGATCTTACAATTACACGTAATGGACGTTGGAAGTCATGTAGGGTTGCGGAAGGATATGTAGAAGGTTCTATAAACAAGAAAACATTTAGGAATCATATCAGAAAAATTTTGAATTACAGGTTGAGCAGAGCATGATGAGTTGTTGAAAATGCATTTGGCATTTTAACAAATGTTTTTAGCATTCTTCTTACGACGATTAATTTAAATGTGTATAAAGTTCAAGAAATTAACAAGGTTTAAAGGATTATTATAAGAATACAACTTAGGAACTTAACAAACAAAGCGGCAAGAGAACAGATGATGCGTAAGATATCCGAAAGGAATTTTCCAAATATTTTAACGGTGTTGGAAGTGTATCATCACAATATGATAATAATTAATTACAGTTATTGTTATAGTTTGTATAATAAAATACAAAAAATAATGCTAATTTAGTGTATCCTGGTATTCCAGATACTCCTCTTGCGTATCAAAAATTAAATTCCTTATCTTTCTTATTGACCTTTACGAAATACGGTCATTTTTTATTAAGCGTAACTCTTCAGCTACAGACCTGTAAATGAACCAAATAAATTGTTTTAAAATATCACGTTTGAAACTTACAAATGAAAAACATGAGGTACTTCCGAATTGTCACCTGCATTTTTATTACCAACAGAATGCTACAATTTTAGAAGCGTCTGCAATGAGTCCTCCCAATGCATCGTCGTCCTGCTTACTAGTAGAGTGTTTCGTATTACTTTTATGTGCTGCTTGTTCAGTTGGCACACTTCCCACTGATGTGGCTGGAGAGGGAACAATATCCTGTGATATTCTTGCAGTGTTCTTTCAAATATAAGGGTTTCATCCACGAGTTCATTCTTTAAAGGGAGAATTAGTATTATTTTACATGCTTTGCATTTTACATACCTGCATCGTATAAATGTTGTTCCCAAACGAAGTGTCGTTTAAAAAACCAAGTAAATCACAGCACCAAATGGTTGGGCGGCCCCATTCAATTTGGATGCTTTAGTTTTCTTCTTTTCACTCAAGTATTGAATTTTAAGCGCATTTATTTTCTTTTTCACATCGTCTATGGTCGCAGTAACCCCCCCGGGTTCCATTAAACTTTCAATGATGCATTAAATTGCTTTGTATTTTTAATTTTGTTTTTGTAATCTACAGCGCTTACTAAATACAAGCACCGATATTTCTCATATTCGTTAATTAAATTACGAACTACCTCTTTAGTTCACATTTCGCAATAAAAACCTTGACGTGAACACAAGAGAGTTATTTACTTGATTATAATTAATAATCTAGGGTTAATTTAATTTTTTGCAAAACAAATAGGTTAATGGATCAAACTATCTTGAAGTTAGATACTTTAGGATTGTTGCCAACATAAACAATTTTAATGTCAATATTGGCAACCCGAACAAAAAGGAAGGTCGCCCCTACGAAATAATATTCTGTGGTATTACATATTCTTTGTTTCGGATCGTTCTGATTGGTTCTGACATCTAACAATTGAAGAATCAACTGCTTTAAATTTTAGTTACATTTTCTACAGCAGATAGCGCTACAATCTACAACTCACCAACATCTCTCCTGATACTTTTGTCGTATCTTCCAATTCATGTGATCCTAATAATCAAACCTCACTACCGATTTGTATTGAAATTGTCCACAGAAATTTTGCAATTTGCACTGTGACTAAAACGATAGGGACCAAAATGAAAAAAAAAAAAACAATTTTGTTATAACTAAATGAGATGCACATCGTCTTTTAAAGAATTTTAAGACGTACCAGAAACGCATAATTGCAACTTTGATTAATAAAACAGAGGGATCAAAATCCGCCTTCGGTCACTGTTTCCATCAAATTAACTAGTTATAGAGGGATCACTTTGAAATTTTCAAAATTTGCAGCCACTATAAATTGAACCTGTCACAGTTTAATTATTTTTCAAATGTAATAAATACAGTACAACCTCTGTAATCCGACAGATATCGGATCAGAGCACTGCCGGATTACCGAAAACACTGTATTACTGGAAAATTAATAAAAAAACGAGTAAGTACCTAACAGAAACTTTAGCTACATTTTATATAAAACATACAAAGGGTTACTGTAACATAACTTGCGTTACTCCCTTGAAGTGGAAGGCTTGAAATAACTGTCTATTGCTTATCCGACAAAGATAAAATTTTGTTTTTTCATTTCCCACTTGGCGCGGAAGCCATCTTCAACACCTCACAATAATATGTACTATCTTCAAAACGCGGGACCGCCGGATTACTGGGAGTGTCGGAGAGCTGAGATGGCGGATTACAGAGGTTGTACTGTATCTTGTGTGTAAATAATTCATATAATTATTATAACTTATTAGACAACAATGATGCTGATAAATTCAAAACTGTAGCACATGAAAATTTGAAAAACAACTATGACGTAAAAATTACAAAACCATTTATGCTCAGAATTAAAATCGTTGGTCTTACACAAGATTTAGATGATTTTCAGCTATGTCGTTATTTATTTAAACAAAATTCTGATTTCATAAAGAATGAATTCATTTGCAATTTATTGAGATATGGCGCTACCAAAAAAAAAAGAGCGGATATCTTTCAAGCAGTTTTCCAAGTTGATCTTATTACCTACCAAACATTAATTGAAGCTGGTCGTGTCTTAATTGGGCTTGACTCCTGCAAGGTGTATGATGCTATAGACGTACTAAGATGTTTTAGGTGTAACGGTTATCATCATTCCGCAAAAAACTGTACTAATAAAATTAACTGTCCGTTATGTGCTGGAGAACATATCATTAAAGACTGCATCTCTAAAGAAATTTGCTGTAGCAACTGTGTTAAATTCAACTCAATGAAGAAACAAAATATTGATGTAAACCATCATCCTGCCAGCTGGGACCATTCTAAGTGTCATGTTTATAAAAGGAACATGTATCCAAGTTGAAACAAGATGTCCTTTAGATATAGCAACAACAGTTGTCCACACTCAATATAAGTAATGTTAATATCAATTTAGTATTCAACTGGTCCATTAATGATGATGCTATTTCACGATCAACAAGTAAGTTAACAGAAATATATTACCAAAATGTTAGGGGACTAAAAACCATAGTAATTGAAATCTTTAACAATGCATGTTCCTCAAATTATTCTTTCATATGCTTTACTGAAACCTGATTAAATAGTGATGTATCTAATAATGAGCTGATGTTCCCATTGCATTTCTCTGTATTTAGAAAAGATAGAGATTTTGACTTGTGTGGTGTTAATCGAGGAGGAGATTAAACATCAGAACTTATCAACAATACATAAATGTGTCCCAACAATAGATATTGTAGGCGTTACACTTTTTTTTGACGAACTAATATATCTCATTTTTGTTGTATACATACCACCATCATTACCTACAACCTCTTTAGAATCATTTTTAGAAGTGTTTACTACTATTGACTCTATCATCGATAACAAAATTATTATTATAGGTGACTTTAACATTCCCTCTTTTTGCAGTCAATCAAATGGACAATTCTTCTGTTAGGTACTCTCAAAAACTATTGTACATTTCTTGGTTTGCTCCAATACAACAATGTGACAAATATTACGAATAGAACATTCGACTTAGTCTTCTCTAATGTTGATATTCAGGTTTCTAGAGACACTTTTCCAATGGTTAATGAAGATAAATACCATCCATCTCTCTGTATTACTATAAATACTCCAAAATTCACTCCTACTTTTAATTTTCATAAAAACAAAAAGATGTACAATTTTAGAGCAGCTAATTTTAAAACTTAATACTGTCTTACTAGCCACTGATGTGGATGATGCATGTAAAATATTTTATTATAAACTTTACCAAGTACTTAACACCAATGTTCCGGTAATACGTTCGAATAGACGCAGACAACATTTTCCCCCATGGTTTACAAATCATACAATACGAATAATTAACAAGAAAAACCAAATCCATGCAAAATACAAAAAGTACGGCTCAACTTTTTACCTCACGAAATTTAAGGAAATTCGTTCTGCTGTTAAACATAAGAAATATTGACTGCCTATCAAAAGTACATACACTAATATACAAAACAGCATATCTTCTGAGCCTAACAATTTTTGGTCATTTATCACCATTAGAAAAGGTCAATCTAGGATTCCTGGCCTTATGTATACATCCGATAATAATAAGCAACAGATAGCATAATAAATGCTTTTAAAGATTACTTCGCTAGTGTTTATTTACCAATTCATCCAAATACTACTACTCAGTCACTAATACCAAATAACTTACCACTTATTAATATTAACAAGATCACTGATAGTGATATTGAAGTCGCTATAAAAAAACTAAAAAACAAAAATACCGCTGGTGTTTCTTAGTACGTGACTGCATGCCTATATTTATTAAACCATTAAATTCTCTATTTAATTTAATACTATAAAAACTTGTAAATTTCCTTCGACCTGGAAGCAAGCACGTATTTCTCCTATTTTAAAAAGTGGTGATTCGGCTCTTATTAATAATTACAGGCCTATATCAATTTTGTGTAATTTTGGAAAAGTGTTTGAGATGATCATATATGAAAAAATTTACTTTTGTATTCATCCACTAATTTCTGAATGATTTGTATCACAAAGATCTACAATAACTAACCTAGCCTGTATTATGCAGTATATTTCTGAAGGGTTAGATAAAAGAGGACAAGTAGACATAATCTACACAGACATATCTAAAGCATTTGATCAAATTGATTTTCATTTACTGTTAAATAAACTAAAAAACATAGGTTTTTCAGATACATTACTTCAATTATTTGCATCATATTTATTTCATAGGGAATCACGTGTCGAATGCAAAGGAGTTGTTTCATCTACATTCATTTCTACGTCAGGAATCCCACAAGGGTCAAATTTAGGACCCTTGCTATTTCTAATCTTCATTATTGATCTACCAACTGCTTTAAAATGTCAAAATTTATTGTTTGCTGATGATTTGAAAATATTTAACCAAATAAGAACTATTGATGACTGCTATAAATTACAACAGAATATTAATATAGTAAACACCTGGTGCAAAGATAATCGTCTACATCTTAATATAAAGAAATGCTCCACAAGAACGCATAATTCAATACACTATAACTATTCTATTGATGAACAAACTTTAATCCGTACATATAATGTTAAAGATCTTGATATATACTTTGATAGTAAACTATCATTTATTGATCATATAACGTATATTACATCAAGGGCTAATAGAACCTATGGTTTTATTTACAGAAACTGTAGGGATTTTACCGAGACCCATTGTTTAATTGTATTATACTGTGCTTTTGTACGTAGTGTATTGGAATATGGATCACTAATTTGGTACCCTGTATACAATACTCATCTTAATTATCTGGAATCGATTCAAAAAAGGTTTTTGAAATATTTAACATATCTATCGTCAGGACTTTATCCGCAACATAATTTTCAATATTCTACAGCTCTTATTAATTATAACTTGATTTCACTAAAGACTAGAAGAATTATAATGAGTACTAAATTCTTGTTCAATTTAATAAGAAACAAAATTAATTGTCCACAATTATTAGAAAAAATAAACATCAATGTACCCCAAAGGTATTCCAGAAAATCTTTATTCTTTTATACAATGTTCTCAAGAACAAACATATTAAAAAAGAGTGCTTTAAATATTATTTGTAATAATTTTAATATACTATGTGCTGATTGTGATATTACAACAGATAAATGGTCACGAATTTTCGAAACAATTAAAAATAAATGTGAAATTATTTAAATTACATTTGAACTAATTTTAATGTATATTATGTATTTCATTGTACATGTTTTTCTAGTTTGGGCGTGTCCCGTTTGAAATAAATAAATAAATAAATAAATAATTGACAATAGGCAAATCACGTTTCTACCTATTGATAACTTCGACATGAAAGCAACTACCGAAGGTGATCAAAATACCTCGAAATATTGGAATAAAATCGAGAGAAATAGATGCAAAAGTTTTTACAAAAAAAGTTAGATCTTAATCGTTTATTGTTGTCCTTGTGCTACCCACAATTATTGAGTAGAGCACAGACACTCACATAGCTCTTTTCGTTTTATACAGTAATACGGTTAGTCAAAATCATACATATTTTATTGCACTGTAACCTTAACGATATAATTATAAAGAGGCCAATCTATACTTCGGTCCATTCCTTCTTTGTCTACCAGTGGTTTTGCTTGTGTGGGGCGTACTTCTGCCGCAGTTTCTACTACACGTGCAGTGCTTTGTTGCTGATTTAATTCTATAAACAAATAGCGTTATAACTAAAACTATCTGTCATTGTCGTCACTTACCTTCTACTTCATCAGAGTTTATTGATTCTGCAACAGTTTCCCGACTTTCGTCTAAAATTACAAATTCCAATTACGAATCTCATTATATTAATATATATTATGTAAAGCCGTGCACAATAAGCAGGTCCACATCTAAATGTACAGTTAACAGACGCAATGCCTTCTTGCTTAGATCTGTACCGGTAGTAATAAAGGGGATGTTTTGTGGTAATAAAATAGATATCTCCAAACATAATTGCACTCCTTTCTTCTTGGTCATCTGCATTGTTCATTGTGTCATGTGGACATACCATCTTATCAACAATTCATATATTTCTAACTTCAACATACACACACACAACTGCTACATGTTCCTTGCAGATAGATCCCCGATTTGTGTTAACCTAAAATAAGTGAATAAATTCAACTTCAGTATAATTATTATGATTGAGACAAACTCTGTTTTATAAACTAACGGCACAAGAACCCCAGCAATTACTCTTACCTATCCCACTCATTTTTATCAATAAAATCAAACTTTTATATACAGATACACGTAACCTCACTAATATTCCCAAATTCTACAATGGGGAAAAATAAAATAAGCGATCGTATAGTTGCTCGCCCTAAAAACGCTTTTTACTCTTCCCCTTTGTATAATAAATAACTAAATCCATATAACAGTATATTTTAACATTTTATTATTTACTGTATATATTATACATTACCATAACATTCTGTGGTATTATATATTCTTTGTTTTGAAAATTTTTAAAGTCACTAAATATTCTATTAGTGACTTTAAAAATTTTGATATTGTACTGACATCTAGCAATTGAAGAATCAACTGCTTTAAATTTTAGTTACATTTTCTACAGCAGATAGCCCTACTATCTACAACTCACCAACATCTCTCCTGATACTTTTGTCGTATCTTCCAATTCATGTGATCCTAATAATCAAACCTCACTACCGATTTGGACTGAAATTGTCGACAGAAATTTGGCACTTTCAACAAAATGAAAAAAACAATTTTGTTATAACTAAATGAGATGAACACTATCTTTTAGAGAATTTTAAGGCCTATCCGAAACGCATACCTAATCTAAATTTTCATTAATAAAAAGAATTTTATGTAAATGAGAAAATGTAATATTTTTATGAAGGATCAAAATCCGCCTTCGGTCACTGTTTCCATCAAATTAACTAGTTAATACTAATAGAGGGATCACTTTGAAATTTTCAAAATTTGCAGCCATTATAACGGAGCCTGTCACGGTTTCATTATTTTTCAAATGTAATATAAATATCTTGTGTGTAAATAATTCATATAACTGACAATCGGCAAATCCACGTATCTACCTATTGATAACTTTAACATGAAGATGACTAACGAAGGTGATCAAAATACCTCGAAATATTGAAATAAAATCGAGAGAATTAGATGCAAAAGTTTTTACAAAAAAGTTAGATCTTAATCGTTTTTAATCCTTTATTGTTGTCCTTCTTGTGCTATCTTTTCGTTTTATACAGTCATACCGTTAGTCAAAGTCATATTTTATTGCACTGTGTTGGATTATAGATATGTTAATGGATCTAGTTTGTGTTATAATTTGTTATACAGGGTTTTTCAACGAAAAGGAGCCACCCTTTATAACTTCTAACAGAATCAAAATTTGAAAAATCGGCGATACCCGTCTATAATAATATCGAGGGGGACACTTTTTGACATAAGTTTGAGATTTCATACCTTAACCCCCTGGGTCCCACAAACATACCCTTAATTTTTTTAAATGGCAACATGGGTCATGTGATACGTCATTTGAAAGGTCTTTTGATATCTTGCATTACTGCGTTTAAAATTTTAAAATCGTTCAATTCGTTTGTGAGATATTTTAATTTAAAGTTTTAGAGAACTGATATAATTTTCTTCAAAATGGTTGTTTTTTATTTATTTTTTTGCTTTTATAGTCAAGATAAATTGATACGAAATTCATTGTATTAAACTTTTTTTTATTTACATGGAAATAAAACTTAAAATAAATTAAAAAGTCAGTAATACTTTTATATTGCATTATTATAACGACAAATTATATCAGTTCTCTAAAACTTTAAATTAAAATATCTCACAAACGAATTGAACGATTTTAAAATTTTAAACGCAGTAATGCAAGATATCAAAAGACCTTTCAAATGACGTATCACATGACCCATGTTGCCATTTAAAAAAATTAAGGGTATGTTTGTGGGACCCAGGGGGTTAAGGTATGAAATCTCAAACTTATGTCAAAAAGTGTCCCCCTCGATATTATTATAGACGGGTATCGCCGATTTTTCAAATTTTGATTCTGTTAGAAGTTATAAAGGGTGGCTCCTTTTCGTTGAAAAACCCTGTATAATATTGAATATATCAATTTAAATAATTTATTGTTGGAATATAAAGTAAAATTCATTTTTGTTTCTTGTATCTAAATACTCAAGCAGGCTAAAAAAAATTATAACGAACTGTCAATACAATTATTAGTAATTAAAACGTTTAATAGTTTAATAAAGATTAGTTTCTCTTTAATATGCTGCGACATTAATATATCTGCAACATTTATTAATTCTAATATTAGTCTAATATGGTAGCAGAGCTAAATAAATAAAATCCTAACTCGCCAAGCAAGGAGATTCAAGCAATACTCACGAAAGAGCATTGCAGACATTGGTCGAAAATTCCAGGACAGAGTCATTCCAAGATCTTCCTGGAAACCCCAAACGGGGACCTAGCTACGTCCATCTTAAAGCTAAGCAGGACGAAGATAAAACTTGCGACAGAAATGGTCACGGGCCACTGTCGCATGAACAAACACCTGCACAACATGGGGCTGACTGAAAGCCCGACATGCAGGGGTTGTGGTGAGGCAGATGAAACGCCCTATCACGTCATTTGCCAATGTGAGACATTCATAAAGGCAAGGGAACTCCTACTTGGAAATGAAAAAAATACACAAGAGGAAGTAACGAAGATTCGTCCTACTAAAATCCTGGACTTTGTGAAAGATACAGGTATTCTTGAAGGGTAGATAACACCGGGGAGGAGCACAATAGACCAAAAGGTCGCAGTGCGGGAACCTATTGGGACCACCCCCAGAACCAAAAAAAAAAAGCAAGGAGAATAAGCCTGAAAATTAACTAAAACGTTTTTTTAATAATGAGGTATTTTTTTTGTGTTCGCAAAAATGGCAGGAAATTCATTGGCATTAATAGAAAAATTAACGGGTCATGAAAATAATGCAATTTTGCAGTGAAAAGATATCTGCAACACGAAGAGTTGTGGGACTGCATTGAGAAATCTGATGAAGCAGAAATTGTAAATACAAAGCGTGATACAAAAGCAAAAACAAAGTTAATTCTTCTGGTTGATCCTATCAACTATGTACACATTCAAGAAGCGAAAACTGCAAAAGAGGTGTGGGACAAATTGTCATCTGCACTTGATGACTCCAGTCTGACACTTAGAGTTAGTTTACTGCGTGATCTCTGCAATACCTCACTCAGTGATTACAAAAACATAGAAGAGTATGTGAGTAAAATAATATCCACTGCTCACAAGCTCCGGAACATCGGTTTCAAAGTAGACGATGAGTAGCTCGAGACGCTGCTACTTTCTGGTCTTCCTGAATCTTATCAGCCAATGATAGTAGCAATCGAAAGTTCTGGTTTGAAGATCACTTTCGATTCGGTAAAAGCAAAACTATTATAGGATCTTAGACAAACCGAAAATGAAACAGCAGTATTTGCAGTAAAGAAAAACTTCAATAAAAATGATAAGAAGACATTCAAGAGTCCAAGGTGTTACACATGTAACAAATATAGTCACAAGAGTTCAGAGTGCAAATTCAAGCCGAAAAACAAAACACAGAACTCAGATAATTCTTCCTATGCTGCCGTGTTTATGGCATCATCAAGGTGGATTCAGGCGCATCTACACATTATGACTAGACACAAAAATTTGCTTCAGATAGAAACGACCTCTGTGTCATTCAGAACATAAGAGCTGCAGACAATAAAGTATTGACTGTTAAATGTGCAGGACAAGTGCGCTTGGATGTTTATAATGACAAAGGACAAGAGAACACAGTACTCTTTACCAATGTACTGCGTATGTTCCAGATCTGGCAACTAATCTTCTATCCGTCAGCCAGATTGTCCAAAGTGGTGGTCAAGTAAAATTTGATAATACAGGCTGTGTTATAATGAACAACAAGAAACAGATCATTGCAACGGCAAGCATCATCAACAACATATGTACCGGCTAAATATGTCTGAAGGCTATGCATGCATGTCAAATGTTGAAGAACGCATCAAAGAATGGGACATTTGAATTTCTACAGTTTACAGAAAATGACAAGTAACACTGAACATTATGTAATTTTCTCAGGAAAACCAGAAAATCTGATATGTTTAACTTGCAAGGAAGGTAAACAGACTCGATTACCTTTTAAACTTGAAGACACCAAAGCCAAAAAGTCTTCTTAAATTGGTCCATTCAGATATATGTGGTCCTATGGAAACACAAACATTAGGTGGTGCCAAGTACTTCATTACATTTCTCAATGATTTTTCAAAGAAGATCTTTGTCTATTTTATCTGTAACAAATCGGATGCTCTCGAAAAATTTAAAGAATTCAAGATTGAAGTTGAAAATCAGTTAAATGCTCGTATCAAGACATTTCGAACAGACAATGGCCTAGAATATATAAATAAGGAATTCTCTGATTTCTTGAAAGGTGTCGGAATCATACACCAGACAATCACACCGTACAGCCCGGAACAAAACGGAATGGCAGAACGTATGAATAGGACACTAGTTGAAAGAGCAAGATGTATGCTGCTAAATGCTAATTTACCAAAAATGTCTTGGGCTGATGCAATTCATATTACCGCCTATTACATTGTCAATCGTTTTCCAACGAAGTCATTATTTTTCAAAACTGCAGAAAAAATGTGGTCAGGTCAGAAACCAAGTGTAGATCATATGTGTATATTTGGTTGTGATGCCATGGTGCACCTACCTAAAGAGAAACGAAAAAAATGGGATGTGAAGGCACACAGAATGATTTTCATTGGATATAATTGTGAGAACACTAAAGGTTATAGCTAACTCTAGAAAAGTAATAAAAAGTAGAGACGCCATATTTCTTGAATCTACCGTAAAAAGAGATTATATGTTCCTGTCGAGTTATTACAGAAGAACCCTGATACAGAGATGAGTAAAAAACAGATGTTTCAACAGAAGGAGGAACAAGAAACAGAAACACAATGTGATATAGTAATGAAGATGAGGAGGAAGATGAAATAAAGGAAAATATGGAAAGTTCAAAACAATAAACCCTTCGAGATCGTGGCACTCTTCAGAAACCTGGAAAGTTTGACGATTTTGTCATGGCTGCGTTCAATGAAATTACAGAAAAAGTAAAAGAACCAGTTACTTATCGCGAAGCTATGCAAAGTGAAGATAACATTAAATGGCAAGAAGCAATAAATTAGTGAAAATTGATTCACTTAAAGAAAATGAGACTTCGAAACTTGTCAACTTACCAAAAGGAAGAAAAGCACTTCCATGTAAATGGGTTTTCAAATTGAAAACTAAGCCAGATTGTACTACTTATTGACTACGTTGAAATCAATGCTGGACACTGAAACCTTGTTGAATTAATGCATATTATGCTTATGAGTTATGGATATTCAGCTATAGCATTATAGTATGGGGGCAGGGTCGAGATATTCAAAGGGTTCTTATCTTACAAAAAAGAATAGGTACTTAGATTGATCTTTAGTATTAGTGGTAGAACCTCGCATGTCGAGAGATCTTTAAGAGTAAAAAAATACTGACCGTAGCATCCATATACCTCCTCAAACTATTAAGTTATATTTACCTAAATAAACACAACCTTATTTGAGGCAATGTGATATTCATAGCCATAACACCAGTCACAAAAACAATCTCGTTAATGGTAAAATTAATAATAATTACCACACTAAATCACCCAACGTTGCTGGCATAAACTTATTTAATAAGCTTCCGTGCGATTTAAAAACAGCTGCAAATAAATGCATATTTAAACGTAAGCTAAAAACCTTACTATTAAGTAACTGTTTTTACAACGTTAAAGAATTTGTTACTTTTACTGCAAACCATTAGTCTTATGTCTACTTATTCATATTGTAATGTGTGTATCTTTAAAGGTTGTATTGTGTTATATGTATGTGAACAGTTGTGACTTATCCCATACAATGTAACATTGTTTACAGGATTAATAAATTTATTATTATTATTATTACTATATAGAGTATAGACCGTTATAAGGCGAGACTGGTAGTAAAAGGTTTTTCACAAACACCGGGATTAGACTACTTTCAGTCCCGTTGTTTGAATGAGCACACTAAGAGCAGTTTTTGGAGTAGCTGTAAATGAAAAACTGTCATTATGCCAATTTGATACAGCGTTCCTCAACGGAAAAGTTGAAGAAGAAATATTTATAAAGCAACCAGAAGGCTACAGCGATGGAACAAATAAAGTATGTCACCATGGTATTAAACAAGCTCCACGTTGCTGAAATACATGCATTCATCCTTATAAATTCTAATTTTAAACAGAGTAAGTCAGATCCATGTCTTTATATACGAAAAGAGCTTAATCAAAAATCATATGGAAAAAAGTTATCGAGTCGATTTGAAATGTCAGATTACAAACAAGCTCTAACTCCAATTATAAAGGAAAAACAACTGGAATTTCAAAGTACCAAGGAAGAATTTTTTCCTTACCGTCAAGCAGTTGGCGCTTTGACTTATTTAATGGTAAGAACGAGATCTGATATAAGTTATGCTGTCAATGTGGCATCCAGAAATCTTGAAAACCCCACTAAACAGGATATAACTAGGTATTTGAAACGTTCTCTCGATAAGGGTATAATAATCAAGCCTGAAACGGACAAAAATTTAATATGCTACAGTGATGCAGATTTTGTTGGAGATCAAGCAACTGGCCATTCAACATCAGGTATGGTGTGCTTACTCTCAGGGTCTATAAGTTGGAGTAGTCATAAGCAGAATACGGTTGGCTTTATCTTCGACCGAAGCCGAATTAATTGCAGTTACTGAAGCTGTACAGGAGATCGTTTGGCTTAAAGAACTGCTTGCAGAGATAACAGAATGCAAAAAGCTTCCAGTACTATTTTTGGACAATGAATCCACACAATCTACATGGGTCAGAATCCGTCTTATGAACATCATAGAACTAAACATATCAAACGTAAATATTTTTACATAAGAGAATGTGTTTCTGAAGGTGTACTGAATGTAAAGCCAGTCGAATCTGAAGTTCAGCTAGCGGACATGTTGACAAAGCCATGTTAGATATGCTATGTTATACTTATAAAATTGGTATGCACTGAAGTGCATAACAAAAGTGGAGAGGATGTTGGATTATAGATATGTTAATAGATCTAGTTGTAGTGACATATTAAAATGTCAGTGTGTTATAATTAATAATTTGTAATATTATAATATTGAATATATCAATTTATTAATTCTAATATTATTTTAATACGCCCTACCGTTGATTGAAAAGGTTAGTCAATGGCCCTACTAAAATCCTGGACTTTGTGAAAGATACAGGTATTCTTGAAGGGTAGACAACACCGGGGAGCACAATAGACCAAAAGGTCGCAGTGCGGGAACCGATTGGGACCACCCCCAGAACAATAATAATAATAATAATTCTAATACACTGTAATCTTAACTACAGTTTATCCAGCGAATCTTTGCAGATATGGCCGCCGTTCAAAGTGTATGAATCAAGATAAAATATTAAATCAGCAACTACTTTCATGACCTGTCACAAAATATATTAGTTTGTCAACAACAAATGTAACACAAAAAATCAAGGAACAAATATAAACAAATCAAACGTCAAAGAATGATAATGACAAATGTCAATTTATTCGGCGGAAGTGGTGTGGTAACACTACTGAAGTCAAAATAGAAATGGTATCCATACAGCGTAAGCTCAGACAAACTAATTAACTTATGCTTCTACACACAAACTAAACTGGTATCAACGTATTTCTGAGCTTTCAACACACGCATATAACAAATTGGGTAGCGTCTATCTTTGTTTTTGGTGCGTAATAAGAACCTAAATTGTGAGGACGTATATTGTTGTATATTTCATACATCGGCAAACATTCGCTGGACAAACTGTATATTATTATAAAGAGCACAATCACATTTATTTATGATAAAAAGTGAATAACAAAAGGATTTCCGTTCACACTGACATTTATGATATACTTCGGTTACAGAATTTCTGTAAGCCTAGGACAACAAGCGACCGTATTCCAAGCCGAGGTATATGCAATCCTGACGGCGGCTGCTCAACTATTAAAAGAGAACCTTATCAAAAGGAAAATCTTTATAGTGACAGACAGCAAAGCAGCGATTGCAGCAATAGACTCATATGTGGTAAATTCAGGGCTAGTCCTTGAATGCACACAAATGCTAAACGCACTAGGTAAGTGCAACTCAGTTACACTAGTGTGGGCACCTGGGCATGCGGGAATCGCAGGTAACCAGGTTGCTGACGAGCTTGCGAGAATGGCAAGCGCAAAACCATTCATAGGACCCGAACCGGCTTGTGGGATTACTTATAACACAGTCAAAAAGGAGATTCAAGCAATACTCACGAAAGAGCATTGCAGACATTGGTCGAAAACCCCAGGACAGAGTCATTCCAAGATCTTCCTGGAAACCCCAAACGGGGACCTAGCTACGTCCATCTTAAAGTTAAGCAGGACGAAGATAAAACTTGCGACAGAAATGGTCACGGGCCACTGTCGCATGAACAAACACCTGCACAACATGGGACTGACTGAAAGCCCGACATGCAGGGGTTGTGGTGAGGCAGATGAAACGCCCTATCACGTCATTTGCCAATGTGAGGCATTCATAAAGGCAAGGGAACTCCTTCTTGGAAATGAAAAAATTACACAAGAGGAAGTAACGAAGATTCACCCTACTAAAATCCTGGACTTTGTAAAAGATACAGGTATTCTTGAAGGGTAGACAACACCGGGGAGCACAATAGACCAAAAGGTCGCAGTGCGGGAACCTATTGGGACCACCCCCAGAATAATAATAATAATAATAATACTTCGGTCCGTTGCTTCTTTGTCTGTGAGTGGTTTTGCTTGTACGGGCCACACTTTTACAGTAGCTTCAACTGCACGCGCAGTGCTTTGTTGGCGACTTAATTCTATAAAAAAAATAGCGTTACGACAAAAACTATCTGCCCCTTCCAATTACAGTAGAACCCCGATTATCCGTGTGCGAGTTATCCGTGCCATGATTTCCATTATTGAAGTTGCATAAGTACATACATAGTACATTTATGTATAAATAATATGTAAAAAATAAATGTTCGGATTATCCGTGCTTTTCAATTTTCCGTGCCTCGTTCGGTCCCATGGAGCACGGATAATCGAGGTTCTACTGTACAAGAATAAATCTCATTTCATTAATAAAGCTGTGCACAATAAGCGGGTCTACATGTAAATGCACAGTTGACAGACGCAATGCCTTCTTGCTTAGATCTGTACGGGTAGTAATAAAAGGGATGTTTTGTAGTAATAAAATAGATAACTCCAAACATAATTGCACTCCTTTCTTCTTGGTCATCTGGATTGTCCATTAAGTCATGTGGACATACCATATTATCAACAATCCATATACTTCTAACCCCGACATACACACACAACTTCTACATGTTCGTTGCATATAGATCCCCGAATTTGTGTTAACCTAAAATAGGTGAATAAACCCTGAGACAAACCCTGTATTATAAACTAACTGCACAGATCGGATACATGAACCCCACCAATTATCTTTAATTGTTGTTTATATCAAATACTTTATAGTAGTAAAGTATTTGTTTATTTATACAGATACACGTAACCTCACTAATATTCCCCAAATTCTACATTGGGGAAAAATAAAATGTTGCTCGCCCTAAAAACGCTTTTTACTCTTCCCCTTTGTATAATAAATAACAAAATCCATAAAACAGATTTAACATTTTAATACATTACCACGGACGAAATAACATTCTGTGGTATCACATATTCTATGCTATGAAAATTTTAGATTTGTAATAAAGTCACTGTAATTTTAGATCCATCGTTACGACATCTAAAAATTAGAAGAAGAATCAATTTTAGTTAGATTTTCTACAGCAGATAGCGTTACTATCGAAAACGCTCCTGATATTTTTGTCGTATTATTCTTTCAATTCATGTGATCCTAATAATCAAACCTCACTACCGATTTTGTATTGAAATTGTCGACAGAAATTTTTGCACTTTGATTAAAACAAGACGGATCAAAATGCAAAAAAAAATTCCGTTTATAACTAAATGAGATGCACAACGTCTTTTAGAGAATTTTAAGGCCTATCGGTAACGCATAATTTCAATTTTTATTAATAAAAAGAATTTTTGTAAATGAGAACAATGTATGTAATATTTTGTGATGGATCAAAATCCGCGTTTTTTAGCCCTGACTCTCTCCATCAAATTAACTAATAGAGGTAGGTATCACTTTAAAAAATTTTAAAATTCGCAGCCGCTATAACGGCCCCTTTCAGCTTTCACAGTTTAATTATATTTCAAATGCAATAATTAGTTTGTGTGTAAATAATCAATATAAGCAGCTATCGACAAATCGTGTATAGAAAAGTCATAATATTGGATTGAAATGAAGAAAATGAATTGGAAAAGTTTTTAGAAAAGAATTATTAGATTTACGATTCACGAATTACTGCAAATTCTAATTATTTGGACATCTTTGTCCATGACACTGCAACAGTGGAACGTAGATACTCGTACTACAACATGGACTACAATAAAATTTTAAAATTATGGTTGTTTTTTGGAAGATACTGGACGTCAGAAAAGGGGATGATTAGAAACACTTGCCAATTAGCAAATTTGTTAGATTCCAGAATGCAAACAGAAGCAGACGTAGACGTTGTAAGTAATCAAAGGTTTATAATTATAATAATTTATAATTCACTGCAGGATACAATTTCCAAAAGATTGTTTGAAGAATGGCTGCTTCTAGAACTTTATCGAGCAAAGTCCACTCGACTAGTGGTCCACTAGCTCTTAACAAGTGATTCTACATCAATTAATTACAGAGTGCATTTGGCTAATTCATTATATGTATAATTATTGTAATAATTAAAGTACCCTATATTTATTATTGTTACGCTTTGTTATTTTGCAAGGATTAAATAAAATTGAAATTTGAGCGTGTTGCTATTTTTGAATTTCGTCTTCTATTATTATTATTGCCCTTTATTTTGTTATATATAATAAACGAAACAAAAGATTCTTATTCACTACCTACTTAAGTAAACAAACTCATTTAATTAAATAATACATGACCTTCTCCTCAACTCAACTAACTCTATTTCTGGCTTCTTGGCATCAGCTTGTCTCTTCGCTCCATCACACCCTTCATCCACCCCACTCCCAGCCCGTTCCCACCTTAAGACCACCTTTATTCCTCTCCGCTTTTCTCTCAGCTCCTCACATTCCCTCATTAAATGAAAGAATGAAACACACTCTCTCGCCCCTTACCGCACATTCTACACAGCCTTCTCCCATCTTCTCACCAGTATCTATTTTCATTCTCTTCATTCCCACATCTAAACCTCGCCACCACCCTCTCTCCACCATATCTCTTCCCCCCTCTCTTCTCCCTTCTATCTCTTCCGTCGCATAACCCACTCTCTCATAGAACCGTCTTCTCTCTTCCTGCCCATACCTTATCCGCTTTTTTGCCACCTCTCTTATGCACTCCTTTACTCCAACAATATCTTCCCGTTTTCTGATCATCTCCTCACATTTTACCGCCCTCGCTCCTGCCCTTATCCTTATTTTCTCTAATTTTACCTCTTCCCCTACGATATACCCTGGTGTCTCCCTGTCCAACCCTAATGTCCACCTCCAGTACTTCTCCTGAATTCTTTCTATTTCTTCCCATTCCTTCCACCCCCATTATCTCTTCATTACCCCAATTAACCCCCTCATCTCTTCCTCTCTGTCTGCCATCACTACTACATCGTCCGCATACGCTAGCACGCACACCTTTATCCTTCCTATCATCACTCCACCCCTTTGATGTCCCCGCAACACCTCCTCCAAATCTCGAATATATAGAGAAAATATAGGCTCGGGCTCAACGGACATCCCTGTCTCAACCCTTTCTCCGTCCAAAATCTTTCTCCTTTCTCCCCCCTCACTCTCGTCACGCACCTTGTTTCCTCGTACACCTCTTCCATCGCTCTCACCAAGCCCTCACTTATCTCGGCTTTCCTTAGCACCTCCCACAGCTTCTTCCTATTAACATTGTCGAATGCTGCCTTGATGTCCAGAAACATCCCATACACTTTCCCCCCTTTCCTTTCCAGCACCTTATTTACCACTTGCTTCATCACATATATATTATCCACCGTCCGCCTTCCCTCCCTGAAACCCGCCTGCCAGTCCTTCGCTAACCCCTTTTCCTCTATTTCCTTCTTAAGTCTCCCTCTTAATATCCCCGCATAAATTAGCCCTTGGTCTAGCGTTATGCCCAAGTATTTGCCTTCTTCCACAACCTGTACCTGTACAACGTTCCATCCTATCACTCTCCTGCCGGCTCTTGGCAAAATACTTGAACGTACCATTGTGGACAAATTAGCCACCCACCTGGAAACTAAAGCCATACCGGCCCCAAACCAGTTCGTGTTTAGAAAGGGGACAGGGACAATTAATGCACTTCTCGATATAGTCAACACCGCCCACAGTACGCACCATAAATACTTACTAATTACTTATCTCGATATCGCTGGCGCATTTAACTCTGCGTGGTGGCCACGCTTCAGCGACTAATAGATGCGGAGTGCCCCACGGCGTTTTACAACCTAATACGATCGTACCCCACGGACAGAGCGGTCGAGCTTACGATGGGAAAGTCAAAGGTGCAACGAGAAATCAATCAAGGATGTCCACAGGGCAGCATTTTGGGTCCTCAGCTATAGAATATACTCATAGACCCCCTACTGTCCATCCCACTTCCTCAAGACGTCAAAATGTGTGCTTACGCTGACGACATTTGGATCCTGGCACCTAGTGGATCGAGGGCGATGATAGAAAACAACACCACGCTTGCACTAGACTTCATACAAACATGGTGCGGACATAACAGACTCACAATCGCTCCTCAGAAAAGCGCTTGCACTCTCATCCGGGGGAAACTACAGCGGAGGCCCCTTGTCAAAATGAACAACCACCGAATCCCCTATTCCGCAAGTCGTAAACACCTCGGAGTGATCATCGGGGAACAACTGAAGTTCGAAACCCACGTAAACGCTGCGGCGGACCTGGCGACGAAGACCTTTTATAGATGTGCAAACATCGCAGGAAGACGCACCGCCATTCACACCACGGATCCTTAAGTTACTGTACGAGCAGGTATTCGAAGGCACCCTACTATACGGAGTCCAAGTATGGGGCCGGCACCTATCTTATACCTCCAGCGAATACTTACTAAGGGCCCAAAGACTTGTGCTACTCCAAGTGACAAGGGCATACAGGACCACATCCAGGCATTCCCTCCAGGTAATATCCGCCACCCCGCCCATGGACCTTACAGCTAAAAGAATGGCGGACAACTGGAAAGTGTCGAAGAGACGGAAACTGGACAACTGGGATGCAATGCTAGCGCCTTGGTAGGAGCAGTGGACGACCTCCAATAAAGGCAGACTCACATTCCGGATTTTCCCATCGATACGTGCAAGACTTAGGTCGACCTTCATTCCCAACACCGCATCTTCCCAGGCACTCACTGGTCACGGTGCTTTTAGGGCACACTTGTTACGGCACGCGAGGGCGAGCACACAAGGGTGCATAGACTGTGGAGACGACGATGACGTGGCACATGCGCTCCTCTTCTGCCCAGCCATCCAACCTCCGCCACCGCATCTCACAGAGCTGTTCTACAATTGCCGCATGGAGTACGAAGGCCCCTCCGACGACATGCTCACGGAACTCAGAGCCCACCCAGAAGATCGACACCTTTTATGTTATTGTATTATTGTATTTTGTATTGTATACTATATAAGTTGTTCTGTACTTTTTCTTGTGATTGAGAGCTGAATGAATCCGGGAATGGTGACTGGTTAAAACATGTACCTTGGTGCCATACATTGCTATGTCTTTTAGCTTTGGCGGCCCTTTTCTTCGTGAGAAGAGAATGAGGTTTGTTTTTGTTGGATTAACCGACAGACCCTCTTCTCCGCACCATGCTTCCACTAGATTTAAAGCTCCCCCTGCATCACAACCGATACGGTCTCTTCAAATTTGCCACGTACCACAACCGCTATGTCATCGGCATAGCCAACAGTGGTGTAACCTGCCTCGCTTAGTCGCCTCAACAGTCCGTCCACTACCAGGCACGACAATAGAGGAAGGGAACTCTCCCCTGTGGACATCCTCGTGTGCGCCCTGACCACTACAGAGTCGTTATTAAGCGAGGCTGTAACGTTCTTATGTTTTAGCATAGTATGTATCCACCTGCGCACGGTAGGTTGTACCCCCTTGCTTTCCATAGCAGTTTTGATTGATTCTAGAGAGGTATTATCGAACGCCCTCTCTATGTCTACAAACGCCCCTAGAGCCACCTCCTTACAGGACATCGCCCTTTCGGCTATGTCCACTACACTGTGGATGGCGAGTTCACAGGATTGGTTGATAGGCACATTAGTATTTGCTGATGGGCTCAAGTCCCAGCACCTCTTCCCTAATGTGTCGCTTAATTAGTTTCTCCAATAGTTTTAGAAGAAACGACGTTAGACTGATAGGTCTAAACGACTTGGCTTGGGCGTATGAGTCTCGCCCAGGTTTCGGTATGAACACGACTTTTACGTCCCTCCACGCCATGGGTATATGTACCCTAGGGCAATACTTGCCCTTAGTAACGTACAGAGCGTGATGGCTACCAGGTCGAGGCCTTGTTGTAGTAGAACAGGGAGAATGTCATCCATCCCTGGGGATCTGTACGGATGGAAATTTTTCACTGCCCACCTAATTTTTGTAAGGTTTACTATCTGACGAACCAAAACCCAATCTCCTCTGTTCTCCCTCGAAAGGGGTTCCAGAGTTATTCATTCGCCTACGTCAGGTTTTGGGAGGGTCTTTGATCCCGGGAAGTGTGATTGATGCAAAAGTTCCAGAGTCTCCTTCACGGTCTCTGTATAGCCCCCCCCCCCCCCCCCCCCCAACATACTAACGCAATGACCCTGTCGTAGTTTAATTGACTGAGATCTACTCGATAAATAAGGCTCAAATAATTTCGGTGATTATGGAATCAAGGTTTTCCAATTGTGATTTCGACAGCATAAACTAAATCCTCTCTAAACGATGTTCCGCTTTACCGCTCGCAGTTTTTGTCACCAATTTGGTTATAATTTACACAGTTGACTTTTTTGCAACCACACTAAATAAGGATGTTTAACGTTGATCGATTTTTCAGTAAATCTACTCATGTCAACACAACGATATGATCGTCAGCTTATTGGCGATTTTGCAATGGTTCGGAAGTTCAAGAGGTGGAAGTTTGCGTTACGATATTGTGGGAGGACATACTGTTAAATTAAGTATCCATTCTCATCCTCATCAAGTTTCAATAAGATGCTATGGTCAGCATACTTGCGGTGGTTCGATTATTGATGAAGTAACCGTTTTGACAGCAGGCCATTGTTTCAAGTACGCTTTTTAGCCCTTTACTTAATTACCTACAATTTATCGTTCCAGAAACGACGACCCTACTAACTACGAGGTAGTTGCCGGTATAAATAGTTTAAAGGAGGTCGGACAAACCACGAAAGTACAAAGAATTATAAGACCGACTGACTATAAAGAGTTTCTCAGAGATGATATTGCGATACTAAAACTTAAAGGTTCTCTTAAATTTAACGACCAAGTGAAACCCATACCCATTTTTGAAGATGAAGTGGGTGGAGGTGTTGATTGTATAGCAAGTGGTTGGGGTCGAACAAGAGTTAATGGGTCATCTAGTCAGAATTTAAAGGAGCTTACCTTGAAGACCATTACTTTTGATGAATGTCGTTCCAAACAGCCATATAAAAATGATTTTGTAAATCACGGTCACATATGTGCATTTATGAGAGAGGGGGAAGGAATATGTGTGGGTGATTCTGGCGGTCCACTTGTTTGCAATGGACAGTTGATCGGAATTACCTCATGGATGTGGCCTTGTGGTGTTGGGTATCCGGACGTATTCACAAGATTGTCGAAATATTTTAAATGGATAATGAAAGAATGGAAAGGGCAGTGTTAATAGAATTAATTGGCTTTTTCTTCAGTTATTTAGCATAATCAGTGTAGGAAATATAATGATTTGATGTTCTTCTTATACATTTTATTGATCTGAAGATTTGCTAAGCGGTTGAGTAACAGGTCTTCCTCCATCTCCTTGGTGGTCTCCCAGGATCGGGTCGCTTCCTTCAAGAGCTGTTTTTGGTCATTTATACCACACAGGATTCTTCTTTGTTTATCCAGTATTTCACCCTCATGTTAATGTTGCTTATTAGATTACTTTTTTGTGATTTCTGAACCACTGCTCTTAGTATTACCTTTCACATACATTTTGTTCTTTTCGTATCTTATGGTAGATCATTCTTATGCAAGTTTTATATATTTTGATTGTTCGCATGTATGGGTTGAACAGTATGACATATCTTATATGGTTATTTGCGAAATATATTTTGAAAAGTGAACTTTTTTGTATTTTACGAAAACATGCTTCTCTAGCTGGCACAAATAGGAATACAACAGATGGTAAGTCCTCGTTGGATAGAACCAGTGAACTTTTGAAATGAAAGCTCGCGTACGTTGGTATGGTATGGTAAAAAATAAGACATTCCTTCCTACAACATTTTTACCATTTAAGCATCGATTGTTTGACACTTCTTAGTTTGGATTTACCATCGGTCTCTCCCATGTGCCCAAAGAGAAGTAAAGCGGTGCGTCTGGTGGAATGGCGAGATAGGCGCGAGATCCAAAAAACGGAAGCCTAAATTTTAGACCAGTGTGCTTAATAAATGAGGTTGCCAAGCCATTTGGAAGACGTATTAAGCAGAGATTAGCCACTCACGTTCCCTCCATTAAAGGAAGTCTATGATTGCGGACTGAAGACATATAATATTACTGGCCGAAATAGAAATGGCGAATGGGGGGGGGGGGGGATTCGGGGAAGATTTTTAGCCATTTCGACAATATGAAGCAAATTTAAAAAGCGTATTACTGCTTATAATCTGAGTCAAGGGGGGGGGGGGGGGGATTCCCATGGGTGCCCATGCCGGCCCCAGTACTCGTACAAAATGTGATTTGGGATTGTTTAACGGAGATAAAAGTGTCAGTTGTATCACCGGAGGTATAAAAATGGAATTAGAGTCGACAGTGGGAGTACCGCAGGGGTCTCTCTTGGGGTCTACGTAATGGAACGTTTGGAAAAGCTTAGGTACACAATACAGGAGATAGAAAGGTGGATGAGCAACTTGTCTTGGTACCGAAGAACTCCAGAATTACATTAATGACTCGCCTATCAGTCATTAATGTATATAATAGGAAGAAGCACCCTGATCAGAAGAACATAAAGATACTAGGAAGAGCTTAGATAAGAATTCCACCTACATCGACCATTTCGTGTTGTCGGCATGGCTGCAAGGTACATCACGGCAGCATTACATCGAATTATGCCGAACAGGGGTAGGGCCACAGTATCCTAGAAGCATTGCAAGTACGGACCAATCAGTGATACTGATGCAGCTGAGGTTACTCGCAGACTAAAGCTCTAAGGCGGCTAAGGACAGCTCCGCCATTTTTATTGCTAAAATGACCATAAAATGACCATTTTGGACGTAATCATCTAACAAAAATTAAAAAAGCGATGCATACGTCAAATTCTATGTAGCATAGTTATCAATTAATGTAAACCTTCTGGTTTCAAATTAAATATTTAAGTTACAATCTTGGTCGAAAGTTGCGTAAATGTAGTACCTCTCCTTTAGAACTTTCGACCAAGATTGTAACTTAAATATTTAATTTGCAGCCAGAAGGTTTACATTAATTGATCACTATGCTACATAGAATTTGACCTATGCATAGTTTTTTTAAATTTTTGTTAGATGATTACGTCCAAAATAGCAATTTTATCAATTTGAACTACAGAGCTCTCCTTAGGAGCCTTGGGTGTTGAAATCGTAGAGGACGACGAAGGGAATGGTTGGAGGCCTGGAATAACAGGGAATCGTGAGGAAAGAGAGACGTAATGGTATTGGTACACCGAATGCATGGCGAAGTTGATTACCTCGACTTGACACCGCTTTTTACAGGCGAGAGAAATAAGATGTCTTCTGCCAACCAAAAAAGGGCAGACGAACGAGTATAAAAAACAACGTTTCTAAAAAATGTATCCAAACTGTGTTTTTTGCATATTTTCCCTTAAAGCGATATTTTATTAACGTTATTACAGGATGAGTTAAAGAAACCCCGAGGGTAGCAAACTCACAAGCATATTAAGTGGGTAGTAATAAAGGAAAGAGTTAAAAGAGAAACCATACAATATGAATGTACTTTTTTGTTGGTTTTTGGCAAAGCTTGTACTGTAGCACACTGATCACAGTACAAAGTATCTGGCTGAAGTTATTTACTTAATAAATAACCAGTAACCTTGCACACAGCTAAAATGACGCTTTTTGTGGCGAATCTGTAGGTTTGACGGACGAACGTAGTCCGCCAAATACAGATGAAAATTTCATTTAAATGAAACTCCCAGACCAAAATTTCATTTATATGAAACTCCTCGAACAGAATTTCATTTAAGTGAAACTCCTAAAGTAAAACTTCATTTAAATGAACCTTCTGGCCAATATTTCAATAAAATAAAACTAATAACGTAAAACCTCATTTGAATTGAAATGCCTAGCGTAAAGGTTGAATAAAATGAAACTCCTACGGTAAAATTTCATTTAAATGAAACTCCTTGAACAGAATTTCATTTAAATGAAACTCCCAGACCAAAATTTCATTTAAATGAAACTCCTCGAACAGAATTTCATTTAAGTGAAACTCCTAAAGTAAAACTTCATTTAAATGAACCTTCTGGGCCAATATTTCAATAAAATAAAACTAATAACGTAAAATCTCATTTGAGTTGAAACTCCTAGCGTAAAGGTTGAATAAAATGAAACTCCTACGGTAAAATTTCATTTAAATGAAACTCCTTGAACAGAATTTCATTTAAATGAAACTCCCAGACCAAAATTTCATTTATATGAAACTCCTCGAGCAGAATTTCATTTAAGTGAAACTCCTAAAGTAAAACTTCATTTAAATGAACCTTCTGGCCAATATTTCAATAAAATAAAACTAATAACGTAAAACCTCATTTGAGTTGAAACTCCTAGCGTAAAGGTTGAATAAAATGAAACTCCTACGGTAAAATTTCATTTAAATGAAACTCCTTGAACAGAATTTCATTTAAATGAAACTCCCAGACCAAAATTTCATTTAAATGAAACTCCTCGAACAGAATTTCATTTAAATGAAACTCCTCGAACAGAATTTCATTTAAGTGAAACTCCTAAAGTAAAACTTCATTTAAATGAAACTTCTGGGCCAATATTTCAATAAAATAAAACTAATAACGTAAAACCTCATTTGAGTCGAAACTCCTAGTGTAAAGGTTGAATAAAATGAAACTCCTACGGTAAAATTTCATTTAAATGAAACTCGTTGAACAGAATTTCATTTGAGTGAAACTCCTAAAATAAAACTTCATTTCAATGAAACTCCCAGAACAAAATTTCATTTAAATGAAACTCATTGAACAGAATTTCATTTAAACTTTTACATTTTCACCGGTGAAATGTCAAACTGTAACGTTGCCAGTTGAAATTGAAAATGTCATCTTTTATTGACGTTTGAAGAAAAAATGTTTTTTGCACAATACGTAACTCAATAAAATAGTTTCTGCGTAATAACTCAGAAAAATAATAAAATAAATATAAGTATAGTGTATAGTTGTAATCAGAAAGACATTATCGTTCGTGAACACAAAAAGGAGGGGTTTCAAGTTTCAAATAAATGACAGAGAAAAGTCACAGGCTCCCCTTAAAAACAGTATATATTTGTTGAATAAAGGTGATGACGATGGACGAAGATGAAGGTTTATGTTTTTTAATAATAAGTACCGAAGTACTGAAACTGACGCCAATGCAAAACGTCAGGAGTAAAATGTTGAAATTAGGTGAGCTGTGTCAGCGCTCACCTAATTTCAACATTTTACTCCTGACGTTTTGCAATGGCGTCAGTTTCAGTTTCTCTGTTATTTATGTAATCAGAAAATGATTTCTGATTTTCTCCTGAAATATTACACATCCGCCGTCATAAATATTATTAATATTTTGTTAATTTCCGGATAGACCGGAAGTAAATTGGGATACTTTTTATAGTCGATTAAAAGAGTCGTATGTCATCTACTTCACTGTACAATTTTACTTCTTCCTCTTTGTTAGTAAAGAGTTATGAATTTTTATAATTTTCAACTCTAAACATTCATCCCCCTTTTGCCGTACTTATGGAAAATAAAAAAATAAATGTAGTGCCAACAGTTTCCATGAACTACATAACATTTCAAAAAATACAAAAATGCTCGTAGTAGATTTTGAGAAAATCGATTTTTAGTTTTTAACCAATTTTGGGCACCAATAAATTGGCTACGTTACATTTTTGTTTTGTATCAATATTATAAGTAAAAGTTCTGGCCATCCTTTGGCTATAATTTTCAAATTTTAATTAAACGGTTCTTGAGCTACACCCTTAAAGGTAAAAACTTGGAGAATTGCTATATTGACCGCTAGTTTAAATTTAGAAACAAACGAAAAACGGCGTTTTACTTGTTACCATGTCCACCATTTTGAATTTGAATGTTTGCTCCCAAAATAACGTCCCTAGTTTGGGCCCCTTTGGGCCGATTTTGGTGAAAAGCCTGTTTAACCGATGAAGTTTTTTATAGGCCATACAGACAAACATTTATCAAAGGATATACATATGTACCTAACATTTGCTCTGCGCTGATATTTAACTAAAAAATTTATTACAAATAATAATAATAATAATAAATTTATTGATCCCGTAAACAATGTTACAATGTATCGGATAAGTCAAAACTGTTCACATACATGACATATAACACAATACAACCTTTAAAGATACACACATTACAATACGAATGCTATCATTGGCATATTAGTGACAGGGTCGGCCAGCTCTTTAATCGTTGTAAATTATATTTGAATATTTGCAAACAAAATTAATAAATAAAAATAAAAAAAAACCTTTTATTTTTGTATAAATTGTAGGTACTTAATAAAAATAAAATGCGTTGTTTATTAACAAGATTATTGTTGAGCGGCGCAGTTTAGTTAATGCCACACCTGATTCCTGATCGGCCCAGCCATGCTACGTAAGGCTACATAAGACTCGATACTGAATTCTCGGTGTGAAAAGTACAATAGACACTTTGTTTATTATTGAATATCGTTTCTTCTTATATGTTCCAAATTCATCGCGTTGTAAGACCGCAGTGCTATAATAACGAACCGCACTTGAAAAAATAACGGTTAAATAATTTCCTAGGTGATATAATGTAATATTAGTAAATATTATTATTATTCGGGTGTTATGTGAAAAAACAGTACAATAGTATATTAGCACAGATTTTGTCTCGCACAATACACAATAGCACAAAATTAGCACAAACTCATAGTGCTTATCGAATTTGGGAATTTCCCGGATTGGTATGGAATTGGAGTGGTGGCACCATACAAAATCCATAATAGCACAAAATTATGATTGTACGACACAGAATTAAACAAATTGTTGTTATTATAGGTTTTAAAATTTCTGATTTATATAGCACTAAATTAGCACATAAGGGTTGTATGGAAACATTCCGATTTTTCGACTTCAATTATAATCGTAAAGTTTAGACTCTCGAGCTATAATCGGGAAATAGTCGCAGCAAAAAAGTAGCACAAAATTGTGGCGTGGTAGAAATTTTGATATTACGATGTCGGTACTTCAATTTTACTGCCCAGATCCCTTCACTTACGTGTTGGGGCGTCATTCTTCAATTTTCGCGTACTACACAATCTACAGGTGTCTGTCTGTTCTCTGTTCAAATCTAATTTTACTAACAAGGCCATTAACCCAAATTTTATTCAGATGCGAACGTAATCCGAAACGTTGAGTCACGTACGTTGACAAAAATAGAATTAACGAATAACCAATTTAAAATTCAAATTTCATCATAAAATAATAAATACCTACATAAGTTACACTTTCACATTTATACCTTAAGTTATCTAACCGGAATTTGAATTTTTGAATTAAACGTTTTTGGAAACGATGACGTGCTCGGTTTGATGCGAATGCTTGGGGGAGTAATTTACTCGCTTGGGTAATTACTTTAGTGGAATATCTTAAATATAGGCTGGTGGGGATCAATGTCTAGAATACTACTTTCTCTTTGCCATTACTGAATGTGTATGTGTACACGAAACTATGTTTCTTGGTGTTAATTTCTTCAGATTTCTTCAGTGATAAAAGAAACATGTGTTTGAAAAGTAATATAAGATGAAGAATTAGTGCTTGAACACGTTTTGTGTTTCACGAGTTTGTGAATATGAGACGGCTGTCTTAGAATTCTCGTTTTTGATTAATGAAAATGTGGTTGCAACGTCCGGGTCATCGTCTGTGGTTAGTGACACTTGCGTATGTCATCGTACTAAATTATGGATATGGAGGTGAGTCCAATTTTTTTGCATTAGACACACGTGCTCCACATTGAAGAAAAATTGGTACCAGGTCTGGTACCATCTTATCGTTGATAATGGGATGAACAAAAATATCTCTTCATCTTCACAAAAGTGTCGGCAATATAAAATTATGAAACAAGGTCGTTGCATATCTAGCACACAAGTAATTCGTGTAGAAATATTTCGACTTTCGTTCTTATGCACAATGTAATCTTTTTCTTGTTATGGCCAAAAATTAATTTTTTTAATTAGGTACTATAATAAAATTGCGAAAGAAGAATAATGTAATGCGATAGACATTCCGTCTACACACATACGATGATTGGATATGCAAATGAAATTGGTTGCGTAATGAAAATATGCAATCACTTTCTCTGATAAGGTACTATGAAAAATAGGCTCTTGGTTCAATTTTTTTAGAAAGAAAATAACATACTTTGCGACTCATTTTTTTTCAGTTATCTTGAGTTCAAAATGTCTATAAAAAAATATTTTTGAGCGACAACTTGGGCTTTGGGCACTCTTTGTGTGGGTGTCGTCTGTCTGTCCGCCAGGACGTAGTAATCCGCAGATCTTTGAATTTACATTTGGTGCAGTGATACGCCATGTGTCCAGTTGATAACTAATAAATTTCAATGCACGTCGCCATCGGGCAAAGATATTAAAACGTGGTTTGATTTAAACTTCCTATCATTTCGATTTTGTACCAAAAATGGTGCTTGCCACGGTTTCAATGGTCAAAACTGTATTTTTCAGTTTTATTGAGTCGAGAAAAAAAAGTTATTTTTTTCATTTAGATTGTTGGACAAAACGTGGTCCAATAGTTTTAACCATTAAATTAAAGGCATAGAGTAACATTTTGGACCAACAGTATTGCAAAAACTTCGTTTTACTGAACTGTATCTAGTATAATTCAAAAATAAAAAAAATAGTTATTTTTGTATGTAGTGCGCGAAATGCCACTTTGGTGATCGAGAACTGATTTATTTAACGAGGCGCAGCCGAGTTAAAAAAATAGTCGAGATCACCAAAGTATTTCGCGCACGAGTTGCAAACAAAATTTTTTCTACAAACGCGAAAAAGTTATAACCATTATTTTAACGTTAAAATACAAAACTCTCATCTAGTTTGCGTGTAGTGCGCGAAGTAAGTACTTCGCGCACGGCGTCCTCATTTCGCGCACGCTGTCATGGTAATGTAGGAAAGTGAAAAAAGGGTCACTTCGCGTATTGTTATCGATGCGCAAACCTTGTCATTTTTTGACGTTTGTAGAAAAATAAAATTTGCTCGGGTTTTTCACCCCTTGGTCACCTTTCTATCCAAATATTATTCTCCATGGTCTTTGGCTAAGCAAAGAGGCATGGAACGCATCCGTCCTGCAAGATAAATACCACCTGAAGCGAGCTCATTACTCTCATTGAACTACATTTGCCCTATTTATGACGGTGCCCAAATGCAAATTAGTTATTTACATAATTCGGATGCTCCCACCATACCACACTTAGAACCATGTGACACTTTGGTACTCACTCAATTTGATGCTCGCACTATGAGGGCATTAACTGTTTTCTTTGGTCTGACTCTTCATAGTGCTTCACTGGATTAATTCACATTCCGCCCCAATATTGTGTCCCTAAGCCAAGAATTGACGTAGACACGCATGTGACGTTTTCTAAACAGAGTGCTCTCCTGCAGATTTAGCAAAAACAATCGTTGGTGGTACGAACCACTATGGTTAATAGCTTCATAAGAACATTGATCCATTACAACCATTCGATTGGTAGAGTTCGTAAAAAATACTCGAAGAGGTGCAGAAAATCGGCACACAAGTGTTGATCTGAAACGTGAATTGTTGGTTCTGGCAAAAGAAGATTTTCTAAAGGTCTTTATGCTCGCATAGCTCTTCACCTTCCGTGATTTATTTGGCCTCATACGTGTTGGTTGGCGACTACTGAACTTTCAAAATGAATTTTGGAAAACGATATTTATGAAATTTTGAAAATTGGGAGCCAACTTTTACTCAATCTAAGCCTGACAAAATTTGCATTCTAAATAGTCCCAAAATTTTGTATAATGAAGTATTGTACGAAAGATTATTTTAAAATATTTGCGCTTTTCTTTCTATGCCCAAAAGGAAAATATACGGTGAAAATTTGAATTAAATTTTGGACTTCCGTTAGTTCCTCAGAGGTCTTCAGTTACAAATCTATTAAATGATTATATAATTATTATAGAAAACGTTTTGATAATTGAGGGGCAGTGTAAAGTTGCTACCTCCCCATCAACTAATTTTCAAAATTAATTTTGGAAAACGATATTTATGAAATTTTGGAAATTGGGAGCCCACTTTTACTCGATCTAAGCCTGACACAATTTACATTCTAAATCCGTAGTCCCAAAATGTTGTATAATGAAGTATTGTACGAAAGATTATTTTAAAATTTTTGGCGCTTTTCTTTCTATGCTCAAAAGGAAAACATACGGTGAAAATTTGAATGAAATTTGGGACTTCCGCTAGTTCCTCAGGGGTCTTCAGTTACAAATCTATAAAAGATTAAACAATTATTATAGAAAACGTTTTGATAATTGAGAGGCAGTGTGTAGTTGCCCCCTCCCCATCACCTCATTTTCACAATTAATTTTGGAAAACGATATTTATGAAATATTGGAACTTAGGACCCAACTTTTACTTGATCTAAGCCTGACACAATTTACATTCTAAATAGTCCCAAAATGTTGTATAATGATGTATTGTACCAAAGATTATATTAAAATTTTTGGCGCTTTTCTTTCTATGCCCAAAAGGAAAACATACGGTGAAAATTTGAATTAAATGTCGGGCTTCTGTTGGTTCCTCATTGGTCTTAAGTTACAAATCTATAAAAGATTATATAATTAAAGAAAACGTTTTGATAATTGAGAGGCAGTGTGCAGTTGCCCCCTCACAATCAACTCATTTTCAAAATTAATTTTGGAAAAATATATTTATGAAATTTTGGAAATTGGGACCCAACTTCACTCGATCTAAGCCTGACACAATTTGCATTCTAAATAGTCCCAAAATATTGTATAATGAAGTATTGTACGAGAGAATATTTTAAAATTTTTGGCGCTTTTCTTTTTATGCCCAAAAGGAAAACATACGGTGAAAATTTGAATTAAATTTCGGACTTCCGTTAGCTCTTCAGAGGTCTTCAGTTACCAATCTATAAAAGATTATATAATTATAGAAAACGTTTTGATAATTGAGAGGCAGTGTGCAGTTTCCACCTCCCCATCAACTCATTTTCAAAATTAATTTTGGAAAACGATATTTATGAAATTTTGGAAATTGGGAGCCAACTTTTACTCGATGTAAGCCTGATACAATTTACATTCTAAATAGTCCCAAAATGTTGTAAGTATAACGAAGTACTGTACGCAAGATTATATTAAAATTTTTGGCGTTTGTCTTTCTATCCCCAAAAGAAAAACATACGGTGAAAATTTGAATTAAATTTCGGACTTCCGTTAGCTCCTCAGAGGTCTTCAATTACAAATCTATAAAAGATTATACAGGGCGTCCCAGGTTTAATCATCAGCACTTTGACATTTTGTAGAGAAACACATTATAGGTGGGTTGCTCCTGTATACATAGGTCCTAAAATTCTTTGTTTCTGAGATACAGAGTGCGTCACAATTTAAAAAAAAGTAAAGGTTTTATTTACTTATCTATTTCCGAACTGTTGAAAACATTCAAACCAAAATTGGCACACAAGATACATGGACAGAGCATAAGATCCATGGCAACTATAATTTTTGTACACAGCCAAAATTTTTCGCGAAATAAATTACAAAAATCTAGTTTGCGGCCGCACGGTAACAGAAACGAAAAAAAGTCTTGAGACATTTTTTGTTCAGAATTGAATGCTCCATCGAAAAGTATATTTCGAATATTTAATTCAGGGCCCTACTCTTTTTATTTATCAAATTAGTAGAACGGATTACCCATATCTCCGCCACTGGTTGATTAAAAAAATTGATATTCTTCAATCTTGTGGCCCTCTGTCCTTGAATCTTGTGTGCCAATTTTGGTTTGAATTATTGCCACAGTTTGGAAATAAATAAATAAAAACTTTATTTTTTAGAAAACTTTAACGCCCTGTATCTCAGAAACAAAGAATTTTAGGAACTACGTTTATAGGAGCAACCGCCTTAAAATGTGTTTTTCTACAAAATGTCAAAGTCCTGATCATTAAACCTGGGACACCCTGTATAATTATAGATAACGTTTTGATAATTGAGAGGCAGTGTGTAGTTCCCCCTCCCCATCAACTCATTTTCAAAATTAATTTTGGAAAACGATATTTATAAAATTTTGGAAATTAAGAGCTCGATGTAAGCCTGACACAATTTATATTCTAAATATTTCCAAAATTTTGTTTAACGAAAGACTCGACGAAAGATTATATTAAAATTTTTGCACTTTTCCTCCTATGCCCAAAAGGAAAACCTACGGTGAAAATTTGAATTAAATTTCGAACTTCCGTTAGCTCCTCAGAGGTCTTCAATTACAAATCTATAAAAGATTATATAATTTTATAGAAAACGTTTTTAATTGAGAGGCAGTGTGAAATTGCCCCCTCCCCATCGACTGATTTTCAAAGTTAATTTTTAAAAACGATATTTATGAAATTTTGAAAATTAGGAGCCAACTTTTACTCGATCTAACCCTGATACAACTTGCATTCTAAATAGTCCCAAAATTTTGTATAATGAAGTATTGTACGAAAGATTATATTAAAATTTTTGGCGCTTTTCTTTCTATGTTCAAAAGGAAAACATACAGTGAAAATTTGAATTAAATTTCGGACTTCCGTTAGCTCCTCAGGGGTCTTCAGTTACAAATCTATAAAAGATTAAATAATTATTATAGAAAACGTTTTGATAATTGAGAGGCAGTGTGCAGTTGCCCCCTCCCCATCAACTCATTTTCAAAATTAATTTTGGAAAATGATATTTATGAAATTTTGGAAATTGGGACCCAACTTTTGCTCGATCTAAGTCTGACACAATTTGCATAAATTCCGTAAGAAATCGGTTGCGACTATTGCTTTAAATATGATTATTCTCCGAAGAATAATTTTACTGTACTGGATGTATTTTTCGAGGAAACGATGAGATAATAACGGTTATAGTGTCATTTCCTCTTTATTGGAACTCGTCCAACGGTAACATTTTTCTAAGGCGGCCGAGTGTTTCAACATAACAATATACGAGGTTGCAAACACTTGAAGATTTTTTTCAAAAACTATTGATTCACTTCCAATATTCAATATGAGAAGTGCAAAATCGTTCATTGTACTTTGGCATGTCAAACAGCCTTCAATAGGGGGTGGGGTAGATGGATGGGTGACTGTAGTTGATGTGTGGGGGGACCAAAATTTATGATTTTTGTAAATGAACTGCCGATGGATGTTGGTTGGACATCCATTCAGTATCCAAGCTATCCATCGATGACAACAAAAATATCGATTATTGAATACAAAGTGAAAGTATTTGTTTGTATAGCTTTCTGAAATGTTAATTGGTCGCAGTTTCTCACTTTTATTTATTATAAATGAGGTCATTTATTAAACAAACTAGTTTACGGTAGAGACATTAATTTATAATCTATGTTACGACTTCTAAATCCGGTAGTAACACCCAAAACTGGAAAGCAAGTTGTGAAATGTAACAATGGTAAATCAAGATTTTTTAAAATACTACTAGAATAACCTACATTTAATATCTATTGTAAATAACAGACTTTCTCTACATAAATAATTATTACAAGGCCGGAAAGGAAGCTTAAGTACAGGATGCGCGCTTATACAATATCATACTTGATGATAGGAAGATGATGGATTTTGCGGTTAGGGTTCGTCACTTCTATTGTATTCGCAATTACATTCAGTCCATTCTTTCCTTTCGAAGAATTTAGTCGATATATAAACCACAATTTGAGCGCGAAATGTCTAGGTTGAGGTTATGGTTAAATAAATGCAAGTGGTTCACATAAAACTAGAATAGGAATGTCGAGGTAAGGTCGATGTAAAAATAAAGAAAAAAAAACAGATGGTAAATTAGTATCGTTGCACTACTTAATTGTCTCTACCTACTTTGATCCATCACGTTTCAGACGAAACGTGCATCAAAATCATGATGCTGATGATCATCAAAGATAATAAAGATCACATGACGTAACCCAGATTTATTATATGAAAATAATTGTTAATTACGCTGTGTTTTGCTACTTAATTTACAGACCGAACAAGAATTATTACAAGGTTAAGAAGGAAGCTATCGTGACATTTTTTTCTATATCATTAGAAGAATGTGGCTTCAATATAAAAAAAAAAATTTTCAAAAAGAAGGATTCAACACACTGCTCTGTGTCGTTTATGAAAAATTATATGGTGCATATGACCCCTTTCTTTGGTTACCATCCATGAGCTCTGTCTGTGATTTTCAGTTTTAATTTTGTCAATAATTCAAAGTCCTCCAAGAGTTCCTCACTTAACAGTTCGGCCGAAAAGTTCGTAGGCTAAGATAAAAAAAAACATTTTTTTGGCAAAATTTGCTTTTATTGTCGAGGGTGATACACCGATTCCAACGATTTTCCAACTTTTCGATACCATTGTTCTTATCCGCAAAATAGGCCTCTGTTTCGGCGACTAATTCTTCATCAGTGCTGAATCTCTTCCCAGCGAGCATTCTCTTGAAGTGCGAACAGGAACACTGGGGGCGACATCTGGAGACTAGCGTGGATGGGGAAGCAATTCATTCCATTTTGCCATCGTTTTCATTGATTTGTGCCATTGTCTTGATAAAACAACAGTTTTTTCTCGCCATATGAGGCCGCTCCAACAACGCTATGTAGTAATCACAGTTGATTTTTTCCCTTTTTGGGGGATAGTCGATGAATATTATTTCGTGTGCATCCAAAAAAATGGACCCCATAACCTTGCCAGTCGACTGTTGTGTTTTTCCACGTTTTGGAGTGGGTTCGTTTGGTCCTGTCCACATAGCTGACTCTGGAGTATAGTAATGGAACCATGTTTCATCCATTGTTACATATCGACGCAAGAATTCATTTTTATTTTTATTTTTCATCAACACATTGTTGTTTTTGATCGATAGTTAGTTCGTTCGACGCCAACTTTGCACAGAGCCTTCGCATGCCCAAATGTACATTTACGATATGTCCAACACGTTCCTTACATATCTTTAGAGTATCAGCTATGTCGAGCAACTTCACTTTACGGTCATTCAAAATTATTTTGTGGCCTTTTTATGTTTATATCTTTTATTTTGGGCGTTCACCTGCGCGCATCATCTTCGGTGCTAATTCCGCCCCGACGATATTTAGCAAACCACTTCTCAACGGTTGATTTTCCTGGTGCAGAGTCCGGATAATATTTATCAAGCCCAGTTTTGCTTCAACGGTTTTTTTTTCGCCAAAAAGCACACGAAATTCTTTTTTATCCATGATTTTGAAAACAATAAACGTAGCTTCACTCAAAATGATGTAACGCACCAACCAATCGTCCAATTGCGTTTAAACTTCGACACGTATTGTTTGAAGGTTGGTACAAACTAAAGATCATATGGAATTAATTCTAATGACGCCATCTAGGTGTCAGTCTACGAACTTTTCAGCTGAACGATCTGGGGAAAACTTCAAATATAAAAAATTGTTAACGTTGCCTTGTATTTATTATATACGCTGTGTTCATCTGACCCACCCTTCATATTTTAGAAATGCGCCGTGTTAGAAAGAAATGCCAAAACACGTCAACTTTTAACTTGAGGGGTCACTTTTTGGCGCTAATGTCATAAACGTCAGATTCACCCTTCCTATTGAAAATCACCTTCTCCCTTCCGAAAACACTTAAAAACATTTGAAAATATTTAAGGGATGAGGTGAATCTGATGTTTATGACAATAGCGCCAAAAAGTGCCCTCTTCAACTTAAAAATTGACATGTTTCGGTATTTCTTTCTAACAAGGGGCATTTTTGAAATATTAAGGGTGGACCCTTTTCAAATGAACACAGTGTAAGTTACTATGCCTTATGGAAAAGTATCTTGTGAATAAGATAAACAGAAAGAAGAACAATCATGGATATAATACAAAAAGAAACCAGTTTATAGCGATACCTCAACATAGCTTTACTTCATACGAAAACACCAAATTGTACTTTGTAATAGAGCTGCACGAAAATAATATAAAAATGTAGTAAAATCGTTGTTAAGTTCTAAGTCTTATTACAGATTTGAGTAATATTAAATGACAGAGACATTTTGATTTTAATGTTTTTCAAATTTCAAATCTTTAATTTTGGTTATTTCAATGAAAATGTTTGTTTCCCATCTTTGGTCCTTGGTTGTAAAATGTTACGATTATTTATGAGGTTGTGTATCAAAAATGGTAAATAAATTATTATTAATATTAGCACAGTTTTTGTTTGTAGAAATGCTAACAAATTATTAAAAATTGAAGGAGGAGGAAGGGACGTTGAGGGCATATTATATGGTAGCTCCCTCATTTAACGTAGGATCAAAAAGACTATAAATCCAGTTTGTTCACATATTGTTGCTATTTAATTGGCCCCGATGAAGTCTAAAAAGAACGAATGTGGTAGAAACTGTAGAACCCTCTGTCTTTCAAACATATTTTAGAGGAAAGTAAGTTTTTAGGAAAGTAAGTAGGGGGTGTTGCGGGATAATTCGTAATGTAAAGTCGGCTCCCCTGTTTTGTCTTATCGTTGCGTAATTATACTGTTCTTGTCTATCTTGTCATGGAAGTGGTAGCGTGTTAATTTATTAATTACATCTGCCGTACTTTTGTACAAAGGATATGATGAGAGGCAACGATATCATTGTTAAACACTGATACGTTGAAGAGTGAATCAAGTGCACTAAAATGTCCATAATTTATTTTTTACCAAGGATTCATCAAAATGACGAAAGTAGCAAACTCTATTCATATAATAAGTTACGAAAAATGATGAAAAATTGACTTTAAAGTTAATAAATACTTATTTAATTATACCATTATGTGAATTTGAAAAATTGCCAGACCTCATATATTCGAAACTGTAACAGAGGTAAGTCAAATTTCTCGAAAACGTTTCTAGAACATTGAGGGAAAATTTTCTGCAACTCACCAGTTAGGTTTCAGGCACCCCACCCCTATTTTTTCTTAATTGCACTTCCCCATGTGTAATAAATCATTGGAAAGGTCTTTAAAAATGCTTACCAAACAAAATGTTGATTAATCGATTATTTTTTAAATATTTAATAGAGAGGAGGGAGAATAATGGAAATCATTTGAGCATTTCATCTAGATTAGATTCTGTGATTTTTAACATGAGCAGGTATAATTATTTATGGGCTATTGTTGTTTTTTTGTTCATTTTGACTACTACTACTACTACCGGAAGCCGGCCACCTTTTTTACAATCAATTAGTATACCTTTATACTTCGTGAGCGGCTTTATTTTAACTAGACGCCAAACTTTTTCCTCTGCGAAAATTTTCGCAAATGGGTCCTACGGGGTGCGCAGGGGTAAAACACGTTGATGTGGTAATTACAAAAAATGGATTAATACCACTTAATTTTTTAGCAAACTGTTAAGTTTTTTTGTAAGTAATTCAAAATAACATTTGTCCTACAACAAAAACGAGTCCCTCAAGAGTGTCCCCCATCTCAGATTCATGTAGATATTATTACATTAACAAAAATAATAATGAAGATCAAGCTGATTTTTTTTCTGTAGCTTGGTAAATATTTGCATAATTAAATGCCCGCTCTGTCCTACAAATTAATTGGCTCGTTTCCCATGATATTCATCAATTTTTTGTAATTTCCAAATCAACATGTTTTTCGCCTGTGCACCCCGTCGGACCAATTTGCGAACATTTTCGCAGAGGAAAAAGTTTGGCGTCTCGTTAAAATAAAGCCGCTCGCGAAGTATAAAAAGTATACTAATTGATTGCAAAAAAGGCGGCTGGCTCCCGGACTATACCCATTAGCAAAGATTATTAATCTTAATTTGACATTTAAAACAATAAATTTGAATAAATTGTTTAAATACTATTTTTCGTATTATTTATAAAATAATCGATTAATTAATCCTATACTAATCCTATTATTGAAACTACCACCAAAAATAATTATTATACCTAACCATTTTTTATAAATAACGATACTCATATTGACAAGTTACCTTATAGTAATTGCTCTCCACGTAAAAATAATTGTAATGACCCTAAAAATAACGCTAGTAATCTTCATTTAAAAATACTGCATCAAAATATTAGGAGTATTAAAAACAAAATAATTGAATTTGAACTCATGTTATTAATGCTAGAAAATATTGATATTGCCTGTGTATCTGAACATTGGCTACAAGAAGATGCACATGCAATTATGAAAATACCGGGGTATCGATTAGGAAATATATTCTGTAGATCGAACTCTAAAGGCGGAGGAGTTGCAATAATTTATAAATCAAATCTAAAATTACATATAAAACCTTTGAATATGGAGAAATATTGCAAAGAACAAATCTTTGAAATCTGCGGTATAAATTTATCTATGCCAGGTACTTTATTATCTATGAATATTGTTACAATCTACAGATCTCCATCTTCAAATGTGCAACACTTTTTTAAACTCTTCACGTTAGTATTAAACAAATTATGTACTAATAAACACAGTCGGATAATCTTATGCGGTGACTTAAATATTGATTTTGCTACCGACACAAACCTGTCACTCACTTTAAGAGATTTGCTTATATCTTATAATATAAGGAATCATATTTCTAAACCAACAAGAGTGTCAGAAACTTCCTCAACGTCTATTGATTATGTTTGCTCTAATATAATTGATAACCGCGTACATTCCAAGATACTCCACAATGGCTTATCCGATCACACGGCACAAATTGTTGCACTAAACTTGGTATTAAAAAGCTCAAAAAAGGAATTAGTTATATACACGTATAAAAGAAATGTTAATGAAAATAATTATAACACATTCGGCTTTCATATAAGCAAAGAAAATTGGTCCGAAGTATATAAAATATCAAATAATGTAAACGAAGCTTTTAAAATATTTACAGACACAATAAATTATTACATCGATCAAGCGTTTCCGTTACGAAAAAGTAAAATATATAATGGTTGTCCAAAGCCATGGTTAACAAAAGGAATAAAAATTTCATCGAAAAACCTTAAAAAATTATATCAAACAAAAATGAAAAGTAACTCTGTTCATGATAATAACACATATGTCAATTATAAAAAAATATACAAAAAGGTAATACAACATGCAAAAAAATTGCATTATGACAGAACATACAGAAATTCCTCAAACAAATCGAAAACAGTCTGGAATATTATAAATGAAAACGTACAAAATAGTAAATCGCAAACAGATATAAAAGAAATTGTAACACTATGTGATAAAACAACGGACAAGCAAAAAATAGCTACATACTTTAATAAGTTCTTTGTTACTGCCCCCAAAAAATTAAATGTCTATTTAAGTCAGGAACCATATAACTTTCAAGTAAACAAATATTACCTTACAATGTATCTAAAACCAGTTACAGAATCTGAAGTCTTTAACACAATTCACGATTTAAAACGCTCTAACTCATGCGGACTTGACGGAATTAGCGCCAATATATTAAAATACTGTATAACATCTATAACACCGCCATTGGCATATATTATCAATTTGTCTTTAACTAGTGGTATATTCCCAGAGAATCTAAAAGTGTCAAAAACTATTCCTCTATATAAAAAAGGAGATCCCACTAAATTAGAAAATTATAGACCGATTTCTCTGCTTTCTACAATTTCTAAAATTCTAGAAAAAGTTTTATTTAAGAGAATAACAGAATTTTTTATCAAAACTCGTGTGTTAAATGATGGGTTTCTAAAAGGTAAATCTACCACAACTGCCATCTACAGCTTTCTGGAATCATTGTATAAAAATTTAGATAATAAACATAAATGTGTAGGTCTATTCATGGATTTGAGTAAAGCTTTTGACATGGTTGATCACTCTATTCTCTTAACAAAATGCTACCAGTATGGTTTACGTGGCAAAATATACGACTGGCTTTCGTCGTACTTACTTGATCGTAGCCAATTCGTGCAAGTTGGCAATGAAAGGTCCTCTAAATTACATTTAAGCTCTGGAGTTCCACAAGGGTCGGTTTTGGGACCATTATTGTTTTTAATTTTTGTTAATGATTTACCCCATGTTGTCGACAATAAGAACATTACAATGTTTGCAGATGACAATAGTTATCTCTCATGTAGGCAAGATCTTTCATCTACTTTGAGAAATCTTCATGTATCATTTAACAAATTTCTTTTATGGTTCCAGTCAAATAAATTACACCTAAACATTTCTAAATCAAATATAATTAGTTTCGGGCCCCGTTCAAATAATCTAAATCAATCATATTTAATTCGAGCAAATAGTCAATCGTTACATCATGAAACTACAGTGAAATTTTTAGGCATTCATCTAGAAGCTAACTTAAGTTGGGATACGCATATAAATCATTTATCGAAAAAACTCTCTTCATTATCATTTGCAATATATAAGTTAAATAACCTAACCACACTACCAGTTTTGTTATCATTTTACTTTGCGCACTTTTATAGTAGAATTAAATATGGAATACTTTTTTGGGGGTCTTCAACCTCGGCGGTCAGAATATTTCGCATCCAAAAAAGAGTCATTAGAACCATAGCTGGAGTAACTAAATTAACGTCGTGCAAAAATTATTTTATGAAATTTAATCTCCTAACGGTATCAGCAATCTATATCCTTGAAGTCCTATTATTTGTTAGGGAACATCCTCAAAACTATCCCCAAAACAATTTTAATCACAGCTACAATACCAGGTTTGGGTCTCAATTGTGCATTCCAAAACATAAGCTTACTGTGTATGAAAAAATGTTAATTATATGGGCATACATATCTATAACAAACTTCCAAAACACCTAAAACTAGAAGGGAATCAAAAAAAATTTAAAGCTGAAGTTAGGAAGTTTCTGATAAAAAATTGCTTTTATTCTGTAAAAGAATACTTGTCGCATTAAATTACCGACTGTGAAAATAATATTTGCTTAAATGATAGTTTAGTATTTTATTCTTATGTTTGATATACCTACATCTTGTATTATTTTAACTAATGTCTTACTGACTTGATCTATACCATATTATGTCTTGGTCCTGGATCCAATCAACTATTATTATTATTATTATTTTGTTTGGTACTGATGAATAGCTTTCCAATGATGTATCACCCATGGGGTAGTGCAATTTGAAAAAAAATGGGGGTGAGGTGACTGGAGCGTAGGGGGTGAGTTGCACAAGATTTCTATATGAGTCATATTGGTTCCCTCTCAATGTTCTAGAAATGTTTTCGAGAAATTTTACTTACCTGTTACAGTTTAAAAGACACAAGTTTTCAAATTGATACCTGTAGTCCAAAAGCTGGCAGCATGAAATGATTTTTAAAAGCTAGTACTTATACAGATCAACAGATCATCCATAAAATCTTTTGCTGCCTCGGCGGAACTTGTGCAGAAATTCGCCATGGCCCATGTCCCCTCTCTTGAATTTTTTTTGGCACGTTACTGTACCTATCGAGTAACAGCTTCAAATTACTCTTAAAATATAGCTTTTATATAGTTAAAAAACAAAAAAATTTCTGCCTTGTTAAATCTTGTGCTAATATACGCAGAAAATTTTAAAAAATTTTTTTTGGCATGTTGCTGTACCTATCGAGTAACAGTTTCAAACTATAACCAAATTAAAGTTTGAACATAACTCTACAGGGTGTCTCACGGTGACCGTCGGTTAGAAGTATATCAAGAACTGTAAAAGCTAGAAATTTGAAATTTTGCACATGCGACATGGAGTGTTTAATCTATTAAATAAAAATATTTTCCAAATCCGGAAATACCGGAAGTGAGCATCAACTTCTTTATTTTAAATACAAACCAGTAAATTTTTTTCACATTCTGATGTGTCATAAAATGTTTAGTAAGTATGCTTAAAATAATCGGCATGTCAATTTTGATTGTTGAGAAAAAAAATTTTTTTCACTGAAAAATGACAAATTCTTGTTTAGGAAATAAAATTGAAAGTCGAAAGTGGTAAAAGTTAGGGAAATGGGATTTTAGGTTCTCAATGTCAAATGATTGAGACACAATTGTCTGTAATGGATAATAAAAATTGCCCCCGGTTAAGTATCTATTTGACGTTATTTCCAGACTTAAGAAAAACTTTAAAGTCTCTTTTTTTAAATGGAATGCCTATTTAATTACCGGCCCATTCGATGCAGAAATAAATTTCCTTTAAATTGATATACCATGTTCCTATACCTAAAATCAATGATTGCAGAGTTATTTACATTTTTCTCATTAAATTTATAATTACATACTTTACAAAACATGGTTGGCTTTGAAAATTTTCAAAAAATTTTAAGAGTAATTTGAAGCTGTTACTCGATAGGTAAACAAGAATTCAGGAGAGATGACATGGCGAATTTCTGCATAAGTTCCGCACAAGCAGCAAAAGATTTTATGGATGGTCTATATAAGTACTATCTTTTAAAAATTATTTCATGCTGTTACTTGATAGGCCAGCTTTTTTGCAGCCAGCTCTCGCTCTAATAGCTTTTGGAGGAGATCTCACACCCATATCACCCCCCATGGGTACGCCACTGGAGATAAAACTTAATTAAAAGATATATGCCATGTTGTATGATTACCTAAAGGGGCGGAAAGGGGGTGGGAGGAGTAATTCGGAAAAAGGATGTGTCTAAAATTTGTACTACATATATGTATTCACTTATTCATCAGGAGTACGTGTTTACTGTAGTATAATTAGTATCTTCTAAAAGTGGCACGTTTCTTACATTGTTCAGAAGAGTCATAGATGTCATGCAATGTGTTTTCTGTTTGGAAATTGTTACAAAAATTATTGCATGTTTATGCAACCTGAATTCAATTCAATGAAATTGCTCTGGTTTACTCCAAATGTTGATGTTGTGTAATGCGGTCAAGATAATTGCCAAAGACCCAAAAGTATTGCTGAAAATATTCAGACCATCAAACCTCAAAAAAGTTGTCGAAAATGCCTCAGATCATAGTATTATGAAGAGTAAGTCTACCTAAAATTTCTCAGGGATAGTCTACAGACTTGATCGAGCAAACTATCCATCCAGTTGAAGTAGGAAGTTCAAGAATACCATTTCTATATCACATGTTTAGGGATGAAGAGGTGTGTTGGTTGATAGATGGGAGAGGGCAGTTCCGCGCAATTGTATTTATAGCCTTTTTTAAGTGATAAGTTGCCTCAATTCGTTAAAAATCTATAAATATTACGTAACTGTTATATTATGTTAATCCTTTATGCCAATAGCTTTAGCAATGAATGCAAATCCTTGATTGATAATTATTATTATTACTAACGAAATTTTTAGAAAACCCCTTCACTGTACCATCATATGTCACTATGACGTATCAAAAATACCAACAAAATTTGTCTAATTAACATTCTATTGGTGATATTGAAATAATGACATCAAGGGCACGTACTTCTCACCATTTGAGAATTCAACAAGAAATTGCCAAAACCGGATCTAAGACAATTTTTTTTTTGAAATTACAGATCGCATCTACAGCCGTTTCGAAAAACAACGATATGATGGATGGTTTAACAATTTGGCACATCCTGAATGGGGATCGGTTGGTAAGTTTCTTTCAATCAATTACTGTCGAATTATTATGAACCACGTGAGTAACTTTAAAAACAGCGGTAGGTAATTCACCTTTTGCCAGTGCTGTAAAATGTAAATGTTCATTTTTGCGCCTCACTGCTTGAAAAATCGAAATTGTTATAAATTACTCAACGCTCATTAATAATTGATATATCTGTAATTATATGCGGATTCGCTCGCAACACATGTCTGATTTATAAATAAACTTCAAGCATAATGTTGTAATAGGTAATAATAATAATAATCACCTTGCATTCAATGCATAATTTAAATTACACGATACTGTATAACTAACATAATTAATTGTTATTATAATAAATCATACACATTTCATTGTGGTTTTTACTAATTATTTATAAATATTTTTCAGCCTAGGCAATCTTAATTAATATGGACTACATTAAATAATCGTCTACAGTTATTCACGTGATTTTATGGAGTCACGATCATTGTGAAATTTTAGCTATTTTAAGGTTAACGTCCTAATTTTGCCCACCTGTTGGTTGTAATTATAATATTCGACGAAATTTAAAGGTCTACCACGATGGTAATTGGTAAACATTTCAAAAATAGTCTTGTTGAATGCAATTATCTCAAGCCTTTTTTGGAAGATTTTTGGGCAGACTTTAACAATTTTCTTTTGGAGTTTTTTATTACCTCAATGGCAGGTGTTTCTAAAGCTAGTACGTGCTAGTGTTGATGAAAACCCGAAAATATTGGTAAACGTTCACATCGAAAAGGTCGAGTCTGCATAACATTTTAAAGAAAGATCTCTATTAAGTGACTCAAAAATTAAAATGAGATGATTCTGAGTATGTCATAGGTTTGTTAATTGGACCTTACAAAATTACGGGTTTTTTCAAAAAACAATCTTTTGTGATGGAGCTCATTTCGAAATTGGCGTACCCGTCAACAACCAGAATTGCAGAATAGGAAAATTCAAGAGAGGTACAGGAGAAACAACTGTATCGAGTAAAAGAGACTCAAACACCTGAACAGCGTCGAGTTAAATTCGAGATAAATTGGCCGAATGTCTGCAAAAATGTCTTGAACCAAAAATACTTGTGCCTTTTCAAAACTTTGGAACCATCCAGTAAGTTCGATGCAATACAAATGTTCAAATTCACCACCACCGAAGAAGTTTCAAGAAAAACGTTCTGCAGGCATGTTTTGATCGTAAGGGGAAGGGGGGGGGGGGTAACGTACCGAGTGAAGAAGCATGAAATAGATGCAAATTACACGAAGTAAATGTCGACCGAGGCACCGAGGGAGAAAGATGGCCTAATCGCCTCGAAGTTTAATGTTGAAGAACAATATACCTACTTAATTTTGAAAAAGGAAGAAGCAGAAAAATTGTCGTGCGCGAAATAATCTGCCATTTATTTCTTGCCAGAGTCAAACGCATTTTTGTCAACAGTTTTTGCACAACGAGCCTACCCCTTCCAGAAAAATTATTCACAAGTTGTAGATTTGCAAAGGAAGAATAAATCCTGGGACCGCATCGTCCTCAACCGATATATACCCGGGAGTAATATTGAAGCGGTAGTGGTGGCTGTACAGGGTGTCTCATTTTCATTGCCCATCCAAGGTTTTTCAAAGCTTCGATGATATCCCATAAAATGACCATTTTGACATATTTAGAATGACGATTTCCCATATCGCCCCAACGAATGAACTTTAAGCATTCCAAATTTCGAAATCTCCAAGACTAATGTTATGCCTCTAAAATCAGTAACTTATGAACCGATCGGTTTTTTGAAAAGGAACCTGATCCACTTATCTCTCACTTCATATACAGTAGCTGCGAATTACAATTAAGATACTAACGACTAAGTGACTAAGCAACCTCTTCATGACATTTACAATAAGAATTATCTCACACTATAGACACCACGCCTAAAGCGTGCATTTTTTTCTAATTACGGCATGACCACAACTTTGCCGAAATACTAGAATAGTGGACCACCCAGTTTCATTGAGATTATTTGAAATCTGAATACGTACAATGATATTTAATAACAAGTTTGGGAAATTGGGTCAATATTCGATCATTTTGCTTCATTGTAATATTATTTAAATTTATGGCATAAATTAACAATACAACTTAATTTATTTCTATTTTCGCGCCTCATCACAAGAGATATTTACTTTGAAATGGTAATGGTCGTAATGCTAATTTTATTATTTCGTAACATTCTAGGTGAGGATGATCGAAATTTTATTGTTTTTAGCCTGTAATTTTGAAAAATGTTTACTTATATTTTGGTAACTTTAGTTTTCGCGACGTAAAACTTCAACTCAAATATATGTACTGTACATTGCATGCGAAACTTTTATATCCTCAGTAGCCCAGAACACAACACAGCACTTTTTTGAATTTTTGAAATAATTAAATATTAAATTTCGGGACATCTAAAGCTAAAATGGAAGTTAGCGTAAGTATCCTATAAGTAATTCTCGTTTTGACTTATAAAGACTGAAATGGAAGTTTCACCTAATCAGGAAAAACTATGAAGAAAGGAGGAAGAGGAGGAACCATATTGGATGTTTACTCAAGAAGATTTACACGTGTTTTGGTGTCTACTTATAACAATAATTCTATGGGATATGAAAATGGTCTAGGTGAAGCTTAGCTTTCGGCAGAATGAGTTCACGAGGCCTGTTGATGTTGTGGGGTGAAGGGTGAAGGGTGTGTTGTGTTCCGAGCAAGTATTTTGGGGTGGATGAATGCTGTACGTTAGTCTTTTTGAAATGGGCGAAGTGTTTAACGATCCATAACTTGTTGATTTTTGACAGGACGAGATGGGGTTCTCTTGGTAGCGGTTTGGGATACAGTATGATGAAGTACGGTAGTCGATTAAGAGGCGGTTAAAGGTGTGTTGAAAAATTTTGGGATGGTGTGGGTCGTCATTCTCGGCGAGAGTGCGGCCGATCCCAAGGTTAGTTAGTGTGTCAGATAGGGTAACGGATGATAATCGGAGGGAAGTATACAAGACAAAGTAACCAAAATATTGGCCTTTGTGAAAGACTCAGGCGTAGACAATAGTGCTTTCCACACCCTAGGGAAGGGCGCGAGTTGAAGACATCTGTTGAAAATTTGCTGCAGTAGGTGCAGGGCTGCGGGGAGTAGATGACGTAAAATAGATCTGTTAAAGCCATCAGGATCAAAGGGTTAGTCTTTGCCTATCTTGAGGGCATCGGGCATAAGGGGTGAAAATATGAAATGAAGAAGTGTGTGCCCGCCTTCCAGAGTATATTGGGGTGAGCTCAATCTTGAAAGCGTTGTCAAAGTTTTGGTTGTTGAGAGAGATGAAGGTGTTCTGTAGTTGCTGCCCGGAACATTCGCTTTCTCTTGGTCTGTGGATTGCGCGAATGGATTAGATGGGTCAAGCTGTGTGGCATCCACTTAGTTAGCAAGTCGAGGTCACCCGGATGGAGGATTTTTTATTTTCGAAAGAAATGGGTCGAACAGTTCGCACTATATTTTGCTTAAAACATGGAATAAAATGCAGCATCACACTGAAATATTGCTTTTGGTGGTTACGCTATGAGTAGAGGATAGGTTTGTGAGTTATAGAAACGTTCCAAATAGGGTCCGTGAAGGTTCTTGTCACTGTTTGATTCCCCTACGACTTGGTGGTGCGGTCAATAGCATCTGAAAGCATGGATCGTCTCCGTTAAGGAAAACCCCCAGAATTATAGTAAAATAACACTTGTAAATGTCATCACAATAATGCACATGCGCACACTTCTCCACTGTTCATGAATTTTTGCCGTATTCGCTGGAAATGACCCCCCCCCCCCCCCCCCCCAAACTTCATTCTTCGAGCTGAAGGCAAAGATAACATTTCGCCAACATTGAAGAGATAAGTTAGAATCGGCTAGGCAACTGAATGTCATACCGTACAATGAATTCCAGACGTACTTCAAAGATTGGGAAAACGCTAACTGAGGGAATTATTTGGAAAAAACGGAAATTTTGGTTATATTTTGATCAAACCTCGTACAGTACTTGTTCTTGGCCAATCTTCTAATATTTCAGCACAATATTTTTATATGTATTTGGATCGTTAATTATTAACCAGGATCTAGCAGCTTGTCAGAAAAAAATTGATCAATAAGTAAAGATAAAACATCATGATTCCCTGTCGATTGCCAATAAAGGACACTCACGATTTTCGCATTGAAATGAATGTGAAGAGCAGTTATGTAAGAAAGGATGATGTAGGTGTGCTGTGTACAATTGAATTGTGCAGTAGGTTGTGACAGGTAGATTTCAGAAGTGATTTAAGTGGCACCAAAGTGTGTTCTTGAATTTATTTATACAATCTAATTAGTAAACGGTAGTACTTTTTCTGGCAATTGGCAAATTATTTATGGTAAAGTACAGGTAATTTTTCTATTATTGCACCCCGTCGTATTACAATGAAAGGAATACGCGCAAAACATCGTACTTTACCACCTTATGTTGTACCTACGTATATTAATTTACATGGTCGGTATTTAGTCTTTCAGGTTTATGCCTCTTAACGTATAACTGAACAGTACATAGTTTATACTGGGAACTGGCCCAAATCCTTCGGAACATTCATTTCTATTGAAATATCATCTCTTTTGATGCTTGTCTTATGATTCAGTAGATTTTTCGGAATACTAAATAAATGAACTGGAATTCTTGTGGCCGTTGAGTACTTATCTCGCCTCAAATACAATCGTTGAGATAAATCTGCCATTGCCCTGCACATGCTTGACAATAATCACAAAGTAGATAATATTTCCGTAGTTAAGCAAGTAAATAATAAGAATGAACTCGAATGTTATGAAAGTTTAAAAATTCACAAAAACAAAAGCTTTTTAATGAGGTCCATTCGGGTCCTTTAGGCTTACCAAAACTTGTAAATACTGTGTACTCCACACCGCGCTTATCAAATATCTTTTTCCATGACGAAACTGGAAATCCAAATTATGAGATGCAAAGAGGCGTAGGTACTTTCTCGATACACACAGGGCGCAGAACCGTGCCAGATTTTGATGTGGTGAGCTAGTAGGTTGCTTACAGTTTTGGACCATAAATCACCTGTTTTAAGGCCAGATTATATGAAGAATCAATGACCGTCTCTTCCATTGTTTTAGATCCATTCGTGAAGTTGGATATGTCGGGTAGAAATTGCACCTCCGCATCAAGTAGTAGGTAGTTCCTCTCTATTATAAAATGTGGAGTGAGAGAACTTGATGCCCTATTTAGGATAGGCTAACGATTTCCACGCCTGAAATGCGATAGTGCCCTACTTCAATGTCTCTGCTATTTAATAGTCCCTTAATTTTTCATATGCAAGGCTACCATGGACGGTAGTTGCACGTGGAGATCTAGTGGAGATCCATAACTGTTGTAAGAGTTGTTCGGATTCCTGAATGTGTTTTTGGCACATGATTGAGGAGTGCTATGTTATGGGCTACGCGAGGATATTGGCAGAAGGCTCTATTTGGTTTTATTGCTTTGAGCTGGATGTAATTAGTCCAGTTCACTTTGTTCTCAAGCGTTATAATTACTGTACTCTGAAAGCTGGAAGTGTTTTTGGAAGCTGGAAGGTCTCTCCCTCTTTATTGCGTTAATGGGCAAGGAGTGTTCTTTAGACCATTCTTCGGTTATCCCGCGCCCAACTATCCTCGCGCCCCAACTGTCGCGCCCTTTCGGCGGCGCCCTAATGTTAGGCTTCGGACCCAATCATTGGAACAATGGATTTTTTACTGTATTGGAGACTCAAATTTCACCTAAAAGTAGATCTTAACTGATTGACTGAAAAATACATCTGATAGCGAAACTTCTAGAATGTACATTTTTTGCTTAATTTTGTAATTGTAACAAAAAAATTAACAAAATTTGAAATAGAAGGTCGCCGAAGAAATTGCCTAAATTGTCCCAAATTTACCTATTATTATTATATTTACAGCATACCAAAATTGACTAAAATATTTCAATGTTCCGGAAGACCGAATAGTGTGAAATTGTAAAAAAATTCCGATATTTACAAATGTTAATGTTATAAATTGGCGATGTAATAAAAATTGACACTAATGGTATATGAAATTCAAGGTTAGTTAATTTAAATAACTTCAGTCACATCCTTTTACCATATCCGATTAATTGAAGTAAAAAACCAAATTGCTCATGCAAGAAACGGGATCATTCCAACGTATTTGTAATTAATAAATTACTTACAATTACGTCACAATAATTATTATTAATTTACGAACAGGACATTAACAGTACGACATCCTGTAGACATTTCAGTCTAATCCGAAGACGTAACAGTGATGTCCATGAAGTCCGAGAATTGTTTTTCTAAAAGATATCTGGGAATTTCGTGGTTGTAATTGGTTAATTATCCTTTAATCCTTCTTCATCTCCTGCTTGGTTTGATTTTTACCTAGTTGGGCTTACCGCTTTTGTTTCTACAGTCATCTACCTGTCTCTTTTAAATTTTTCTTACAGCCACTGCTATCAGAGCATAGGGGGTGGACGGGGTGGTCCTCCAACCTTCGTTTTCCTATCGGCCTTATATTTTGACATTCTTGGTTTGTGCCAATACCATCCCCATTTTCCACCAAATTCCTACGCATGTAATATAATTGCACGGTTCTGATTTTTTACTGAAGGACACAGTGGATGTTTTCTAAATAGGTAAGGATCTTCCGCTTCTGCACCTCCTTTCTCTTCACTGAACTGTATGTTGTCCTCCCCTACTTTGTCCTGTATGAGACAGTAGAAGTACCTAGGTACCTTATTATTATTAATTCCCTCTTTGTCGAATCCATATCATTTGGCCTGCGATAGATTAAATTCGAATGTTGTCTTCTGTTCCATTAATGAAGTAAACTTAATTATTTAAAAATACTAATTAAAGTAAGGCCGTCATCTTCGTTTATATTCCATTTTTATAATCTCGCTAACATAATCACATGTTTAAAGTTTAACTAATCATTTGTAGTAGGTACCGGTTTCCTAATTTTAAGCTGTGGAATTTACAGCAACCAATTGGCCCTAAGTACACATTGTACTCGTGTCACTTTCGGCTCCATTGCACGTAGCAATTGGCCATTTTAGTAAACATGGATCAGTGGAACGTGGAACAGCGTTCATTAGCCATAATAACGTTTTATAAAACCAGTGATAGTTTGGAGGCTGCGTAGAGGGAGTTCCGAAGATTTTATAACTTAGAACGTCATGGTGCCGTCAAAAATGCGCCACTGTCCTCTTCCTCCCTATACCCCCTCCCCTCTCAAGTACTTCGGTATTCCATTGGTCACTAATTTCCTATATTTTTCCGTTACACTTCCCCACCCTAATCATCATCATTCTATCCTTCATTCGTATATCCTCATCTCTCCTTATTATTTCCTCCGCTATAGACCGTCCTCTGCCCTTGCATACCGTCCTCTCTTATAGTATAGCCTTCTTCCACGCCTTAACCTTTTTTTCTTTACCTCATTCCCAGCCATAATTCTAAGCTCCTCCAACTCCACCTCCACAACAAGTGAAGGTTATGGATGATGGTTATTTGAAATAACCAAAATTTCTCTTTCCATTAAGGTGCAAGGTTTAAAGTATCACGTGCAGGTTTCGCCTAGGTTTTCTTGAATTAAATATGTTCTATTATATGTCCTTCTAATTCCACTAATATTTCATTTAATATCTCTTGATTTTTCTTGGTTTTTTTGAGTCTTCTTTTTCCTTTCTCTTCCGTTTCATCGCATCCATTTTTATTTCTATTCCTATTTCCGCTTACCTTTTCCACTTTTTCCGCTTTCTTTTCTTAATCAGGAAATAATAAATTATATATCTTTCACTCCTCCTTTGTATGCGTCTATCTTTAAATTTGTTAATAATGTTCTTTTTCGTCGTTTTTCTTCGTTTCTTTTTGTTAATGAAATATAATGTTGAAATAGATTTACTAATTAATTAATTAATTAATTCACTAAATCTAAATTATATATTGCAAATTAATAAATAGAAGTTAGTGCCAAATTTCTGCAACGATAGTAATGGATGAGGATGAGGATGAGGATGAGGATACCCCATGGATTTCATATAGGTAAATGTTTGTATTTCAATAAAATATGGAAGCTTAAAGGCAAAAATGGCCATAGACATTTTGTTTATAGAAGCCGTAAAGGCAATTGCGGGACTTTTAATTTTTTCCATTATTTTTTGTGTTGGGACATTCATTTGTTTACGGCCTATTTCAATTTATTCTTTTGCTAACGCCACCAATGTAATCAATGGTTTGGCCGACACCAACTATCAATAACATTTTTCTTTGCGTAATAAGTACGCGTAGTTGTCTATCTTTATACAAAATTATCTACAAAAGAAATAGGGTTTAATTAATTGCGCGTGATTTGGAAAGGTGTTACAATTGGCACCTAATTTTAGCGGATAGATAATTGGATTTAATTGTCCAACCATTGCGACTATTTTCATCTGGGATTTCCGTGTGCATTTTCTTTATCATTGTCTCACTTCGAGATTATTTAAAATCTGTATGAGAAAGAAATGCCTGTCTATTCGCCTCACTAAAAATATATGTATTAGGTTATTGAAAGACACTTTCTAGTCCTGCCTTATTTTTATTAATTTTTTAATTACAATTAAGTAATGATGCCTAATTACATTGAATGGTAGCGCGTTTAATTTAACTGCTGCTGGAGTGTAACAACAAATTAGCTAATTAACCGAATATTTTACGCCACTTGAGAAATAATTATATTTATTCATCAAATTAGGCGCTAAGTCACGCCAACAATGATAAGGTCAAGTAACTATAGGATCTAATAGGGACAACAATTCATAACGACTTTGGGAAAATCGGCAGATTATATTGGACAAGATTTAATTTAATTTAATTAGGTGTGATTATGCGCTTTCTTTTACCGATTCAACACATTTCAATTTATTGTTTCATGTAAGAGCAAAAGTTTGAGGTAAAATTAAAAGAAGTAATTATTTCACAATTTGACCCGTTATTAAACCCTTTCAAGAAGCACCTAATCACACATTGGGTTGTATCATTCAATATCATTCGACTGGACACCTAATTACAACTTTGTGGTGCTTAATGCGGAGTTAATAACAGACGAAAAATAAAAAAGAGTACATTGACAAGGTTTTTGTTTTTAATTTTGTCTAATTGTGGCTGAAATATCTACCAAACGTTCAATGAGTAATTTTACTTAATCATTAAGTTACAGAATCAAAAGGAAAGTTTACATTCCTGGTTGAACACACGAAGGCACCTAATCGTAATTAACTTTATCATTAGGGCCTCTTTTTTGATGAAATTATCCTTAATTTCAGCTTTAATTGATCAATATAATTAATTCCTCAATTGAACACCTAACTAATTAATGTAATGAAATCGGAATTATAATTGAATTCCGGAATTCTGCGTAATTGCTTGATAGGTGGGTAGGTTTAACAATCTTACGCGAGTTCCTAATTAAGTTTTTGAAAATTAAAGGCACCTAATCATAAGTATTGGCACAGTATTCAATTTCTTGTTAAACCCTAAAAAACGCTTATTTCAAACTGTGGTCTATTTATAGCCATTAATTTGCAAGATACCTTAAAAAACCTAATTAATTCGAAATTACCGCACCTTTTAAAAAACATTACCAGTTAATAATAATTACTGGAATTTATGCACCAATTCCCCGCATTCATTTAAAATTAATAAGTAATTGTCGATGCCGCTCCTAAGCGAAAAAAAGTCTCGACTGGTTACATTAAAAGAACAATATTTCCGAATACAAAAAATTGAAATGGCGATACTTCCAACAATTGATAAATTAATTGGTCAATTAACCCACTAAACAACGAGTTTTTAATTGTAATGCTACGCGTACTGTATCAATTAGTTAACATTTTGTTTTTTTTCCAGACAGTCATCTTGTACGTAAAGCACCCGCCGCCTACTCGGATGGCGTGTACATGTTAGCGGGTCAAAATCGTCCCAGTCCAAGACGATTAAGTCAACTTTTTATGAAAGGATCAGACGGTTTGGGTTCAATGTACAATCGTACCGCGATGTTAGCGTACTTTGGTCAAGTGGTCACTTCGGAAATAGTGATGGCAAGCGAAAGTGGTTGTCCGATAGAAATGCATCACATCGAAATTGAGAAATGCGACGAAATGTACGATAAAAAATGTCAGGGTGACAAATACATACCATTTCATCGTGCAGCTTACGATACCAAAACAGGTCAAAGCCCGAATAGTCCAAGGGAACAGTTGAACCAAGTAACGAGTTGGATTGATGGTAGTTTTATTTATAGTACAAGCGAACCTTGGTTGAATACTATGCGATTGTTTAAAAATGGTTCTCTAATAACCGATCACTCCGGGCGAATGCCGGTCAGAAACACAATGCGCGTGCCTTTATTTAACAACCCCGTACCTGAGGCAATGCGAATGCTAAGCTCAGAGAGGTTATTTTGTGAGTATGACCCTTAAACCTGTAAACCTCTTAACTTTACTACAGTACTAGGAGATCCGCGGAGTAATCAGAACCCAGCACTGCTCACTTTTAGCATTTTGTTCTTTTTATGGCACAACGTGGTTGCTAACAGAATTCAATCACAAAACCACGATTGGAGCGAGGAGGATGTCTTCCAAAAGGCGAGAAGAATCGTCGTTGCTAGTCTTCAAAATATAATCTACCACGAGTACCTCCCTGCGTTTTTAGGCGAAGAGCTCCCCAAGTACGAAGGTTACCAGGAGGAACTTCACCCGGGCATAACCCACGCTTTTCAAAGCGCCGCTTTCCGTTTCGGTCACTCCTTAATTCCACCTGGCATGTATCGGCGTGACAACAAGTGCAACTATCGACAAACGGCAATAGGTCACATGGCACTTCGCTTATGTTCCACTTGGTGGGATTCAAACGTAAGCAATTCAAACTGAGGTAGATCTACTTTTAATTACCTACCTCTTCTGCAGGGCGTCCTCGCTGATAATCGAATTGAAGAGTTACTAATGGGGATGGCCTCGCAATTATCCGAAAGAGAAGACTCTGTCCTTTGCCCAGATGTTCGGGAAAAACTCTTTGGTCCCATGGAGTTCTCCCGGCGAGATTTAGGCGCATTAAACATCATGCGAGGTCGCGATAATGGCCTCCCCGATTACAACACGGTAAGGGCATACTACAAACTTAAAAGAATCACTTCCTGGAAGGATATCAACCCAAAACTATTCGAGCGCAACCCCGAATTGCTTGGTTTACTAGTGGCCACCTACTCAAACAAATTGGATAACATAGATTTATACATTGGTGGAATGTTGGAAAGCTACGGACGACCCGGTGAACTTTTTAGGGCGATCATCAAGGAGCAGTTTGTGAGGTTAAGAGCCGCGGACCGTTTCTGGTTTGAAAATTTAGACAATGAGTGAGTAGTCCCCGCCGCTGGATTTGCTTTGATTTTCTGTCAGAATTTTTACAGAAGATGAAGTGGAGCAAATTCGCAAGATAACTTTGTGGGATATCATTGTGAATACCACCGACATTGAACCGAGCGATATACAACGGAACGTCTTCTATTGGAAAGATGGTGATCCGTGCCCACAACCCATGCAGCTCAATACCACGATGTTGGAACCATGCAAACATATCGATGGATATGATTACTTTGAGGTAAACTTTGGTACACACTGTTCAGAGCTTTAGGTTTATTTTGCAGGGGAATGAGTTGGTGTACATTTACGCTTGCGTGTTCTTGGGGTTCGTTCCGATACTTTGCGCAACCGCAGGTTATGGCGTTGTCAAATTGCAAAATAAACGCAGAAGGAAGCTTAAAATTCAACAAGAGGAGTTACGGCAAAGGGCCGAAGGAAAGATATCCTATGATAATATCATTGTACAAGAATGGTTACATGCCAACCACAAACGTTTGGTGAAGATTAAGTTTGGGCCGGATAGTCAACTTAATATAGTAGGACGTAAAGGGGAAAAGTTACGTACGATTGAGTTGAAAGGGGCGGAATCGGTTACCGTTGAAGAATCTCACGATACGACGCGGGGGAAGAAGAAACCGTTTTTGCTCATTAGAATTCCGAAAGATTACGACCTTGTCTTGGAATTTGATAGCATCGGTTCACGTAAGAAGTTCATCGGCAAGCTGGAGGTCTTTCTAAATTCGCAGAAAAAGAATTTAATTTGTACAGAGGTGGGTTAAGTAGCTTGAAACAATTGTTATGGTATGGTCGGTTTTATAGGTTGCGCGCGAAATAATGTTAGCCAAAGCGGAGACCAAAGAGCGAAGGCAGAGGAAACTGGAGCACTTCTTTCGTGAAGCATATGCGCTTACATTTGGTTTACGACCAGGTGAGCGTCGCAGGAGGTCGGACGCGAGCGTTGATGAGGAAGTTGTGACCGTCATGCGAACTTCTTTGTCTAAAAGCGAATTCGCAAGCGCATTGGGAATGAAAGCCGATGCCGTTTTTGTACGGAAAATGTTTAATGTCGTCGACAAGGATGGGGATGGTCGAATTTCCTTTCAGGTGCTTTTGTTTAAACCTAGTTTCTTTATTTCTAAAAGGTTGATTGCAGGAATTCTTGGACACCGTGGTACTGTTTTCGCGTGGAAAAACTGAGGACAAGCTACGCATTATTTTTGACATGTGCGATAACGACAGTAATGGTGTAATAGATAAAGGTGAGTTGTCGGAGATGTTGAGATCCCTGGTAGAGATCGCTAGGACCACCAGTTTGTCGGACGAACACGTCACCGAGTTGATCGACGGAATGTTCCAAGATGCCGGATTGGAGCGAAAAGATGTACTCACTTATGGCGATTTTAAAGAAATGATGAAGGAGTACAAGGGAGATTTCGTAGCGATTGGTTTAGACTGCAAGGGGGCAAAACAAAATTTTTTGGACACGTCCACAAATATCGCTAGGTAAGTTGTGCCATTTTAAAATATGTTTATTGAACTTTTTTGTTTAGGATGACCAGCTTTCATATTGAACCATTGTGGGAGACCGAACAAAACTTCTTGCAGAAGAAATGGAATTGCGTTACCACTTTTCTTGAGGAAAATCGTCAAAACATTTTCTATCTCTTCATATTTTACGTCATTACAATTGCGTTGTTCGTGGAAAGATTTATACGTAAGTCTAAGTTGACCACCAACACCAAGTCTATAGGATTACGCTTTCAGATTATTCATTCATGGCGGAACACACCGATTTGCGCCATATCATGGGAGTTGGAATCGCCATTACTCGAGGTTCGGCAGCTTCTTTATCATTCTGCTACTGTATCCTCCTATTGACGATGTCCCGCAATTTTCTTACCAAACTGAAAGAGTTTTCCGTACAACAATACATTCCTCTAGATTCCCACATTCAATTTCATAAAATAGCAGCGTGCACCGCCTTATTCTTCTCCTTGCTCCACACTGTTGGGCATATAGTAAACTTCTATCATGTCTCCACGCAACCCGTTGAAAACCTCAAGTGTCTAACGAACGAGGTACGATTTCCATCGGATTACAAGCCGAGTATTACGTTTTGGCTCTTCCAAACGATAACTGGTAAGTGTTTCCGGTACCCACAATGCATTATAATCTTTCTCTTGTAGGTGTCACGGGAATATTACTATTCATAATCATGTGCATCATCGTAATTTTTGCCCATCCAGTCATCAGGAAGAAGGCGTACAAATTCTTCTGGGCAACACACTCGTTATACGTCCCCTTGTATCTACTTTGCCTTGTACACGGTCTGGCAAAACTAACCGGCGAGCCACGATTTTGGATATTTTTCCTTGGTCCCGGTGCACTTTTCATTCTCGACAAAGTGGTGAGTTTTAGGACACGCTACATTCCACTAGATGTAATCGAAACCGAGCTACTCCCATCGGACGTGATTAAGATCAAGTTCTATCGACCACCCAATCTGAAATATCTATCGGGACAGTGGGTGCGTTTAGCGTGTACGGCCTTCAAACCGCAAGAGTTTCACTCATTTACGCTAACATCGGCACCTCACGAAAACTTCCTTTCGTGTCATATCAAGGCGCACGGCCCGTGGACTTGGAAGTTAAGGAACTACTTCGACCCATGCAATTATAATCCGGAAAATAATCCCAAAATTCTGCTGGAAGGTCCTTTTGGTGGCGGTAACCAGGATTGGTACAAGTTTGAGGTGGCCGTAATGGTTGGTGGTGGTATAGGCGTTACTCCTTACGCATCCATTTTGAACGACTTGGTGTTCGGAACATCCACCAATCGTTATTCGGGTGTTGCCTGTAAAAAAGTTTACTTCCTGTGGATCTGCCCTTCGCACAAACACTTCGAGTGGTTTATTGACGTACTGAGAGACGTCGAAAAGAAGGACGTTACAAGCGTTTTAGAAATTCACATCTTCATTACACAGTTCTTCCACAAATTCGACCTGCGAACCACGATGCTGGTAAGTTTTACCCTTTGTAGCATTCCCATCTCAACCTATCATTTTAGTACATATGCGAAAATCACTTCCAAAGACTCTCCAAAACATCGATGTTCACAGGTCTTAAGGCCGTTAATCACTTCGGCCGTCCCGATATGACCTCATTTCTAAAATTTGTTCAAAAGAAACACAGCTACGTAAGTTTTTTTTGTAATTCTCACTCCGATCTTAACCCAAATTTGTAGGTAAGCAAGATTGGGGTCTTCAGTTGTGGTCCGAGACCGTTAACGAAAAGTGTAATGTCGGCATGCGATGACGTTAACAAGAGTCGAAAGTATCCCTACTTTATACATCACTTTGAGAATTTTGGTTAGACTGTATTTTTGTAATTTTTAGCTAGGCTGAATTATTTATTAATTGTATATAGACCTTTTTTACTTAAAATTGTGTATATAGGTTATTTTTTTTTGTATTATGCAGTGCGAATTGAACAGCGTTGTTGTGATATACCTACTTTTATAGATCAATATATTTATCAACTTTTTAACTCAGTTTTTACCTTTTATTAGGCTATAGTATTTTTAGAGCCGCCCCTGACCCATGCGAGGGATTATTCCCGATTCTTGTGCCGGCACGCACAAAGACTAGACTATCTTCGTCAGTATTCAACCATTCTATTGCCAGTTTCGAGTTAGTTTTGTTCCCTGATGATGAGCCTGACTATCGAACAGAACGTACCTTTTTTAGGGTTTTAAAGAAAAGAAAGCGACAAAGTTCCATCGAGATTTTGGTCCTCTTTTCCAAGATCCCTCTTTTTAAAGATCAAATTTGACATTTTGTTTCGAACACTCTGTATAAGTATCCGGCAGAGAAATTGTAGTTTAAAAGACCCACGTTAGTTATCTCTGAAAAACTCAAAAAACCATAAATTGGAGATATTGACATGTGGGTATCAAAACAAAAGGACTCAAGTTTAATGTAGAGAAAACATACCATTCAGGTGGTATTTTTGGTTTTGAACACTTTTGTACTGTTATAGGTATATATGTTTTGACCCCAAATCAATTAGGGGAACAGGAAATTGCATAGCCAAGATTTTATTATTATAAAAGATATTATAAAGTAGCAAAACTTGCAGTTGAAAGTTTAAAAATTAAAGTTGAAAAATTATTAAATCGACGATTATATACATCTAATTACAATTACATGTTTCGACAATTAATCATCTTCAGGTAAAATGGTTAGGAAATTACAAAGTTATGTACTTGGAATTTATAATTTATATAAAGGAGGAAATATAAGGAGATATGCAGAAGTAAAAAGGAGAAATATAAGAAGCAAGTGGATAAAAGTAGGTAGGATAAATAGATTAGAAAACGAAGGGGACATACTTATGGAAATTTCTCAACGAAGTAGGCAACAGAGGAACTTTGGTGAAAGGCAGGATTGACAAGGTTAAATGGAGAGCACATTGCATGGAACTGATGGAAGGGACGGAGTGTAGTGGGGATGATACGGAAAGACAGAATGACGAAGAAGAGAGAAGGAATGTAAGACAGGGGAGGATAAGCCTTGAGGAGCTAAAGGGAGGCAATGGAAATTCACAGGGAAAAAGGCGAGAAGAAAGATTTTTAGGCTGCTCAGCGGGATATGGGAAGGTGAGAGGATGGCATAGTAGTGGAGGGAGGTTATCGTGTGCCCGGTCTATAAGGGAGGGGATAAGAAGCACGTGAAAAACTATAGTTATATAATTATAGTTATAGTGTGCTAAATGTGGGTTATAAAGTGCTAGCGACGGTAGTGAAGATGAAAATGGAGAAGGAAATGGTCCCAGATTGGTAGGCCGGATTCAGAAAGAGGAGGGGTACGGGAATATATACATCCTGAAGCAACTAGTGAACAAGGAATTTGACAAGAAAGGTGGCAGAAGGGCACTATTCATAGATATAAATGCGGCGTTTGACGGGGTCAGTAGAGAGAAAGTGTGGAAAAGACTGAGAGCGCTAGACATGGGGGAGGAGATCGTTGGAATGTTGGAGGAGATGTATACAGAGACTAGATGTATGGCAAGTGTAGGGGAGGAGGTTAGTGAACCCTTCTGGACTGGGAGCGATTGCGACAGGGCCGCCCTCTGAGTCCAAGTCTCTTTTCAATTTTGATTGGGAACCTTGAGAGGGTTCTACGAGGGAACCAAAGTGACGAGCTGGTGATTGGAAGGAAGAAAGTAGGGAGGAGAGAGGAGAGGAGAGAGAGGGAGATATGAGGTAGATAATGCGGACTACAAAGAGATACGTGGAAAAAAGAGGCTTTGATGAGGCGACTACATGAAAGTCAAAAATGGTGGAGCTCCAAAATATAAGATAAGATATGATAACAAGGATCATGGGCAGATTAGGGAGCTGGCAATGAAAGGTAATGCAGTGGTGGGGCAAGTGTGGGGTCTGGGGGGAAGGTGGATATACAAGAAAGGTGGTGGATATTTGAGAAACTAGTAAAAATAAGTGTCATGCTATATGTGGCGGAGGTGTGAGGATGGGAGGAAAGGGAACAGTTGGAAAAGGTACAGTGTAAATATGGGAAGTTGGTGTTAAGGCTGGATAGAGAAACCACCGGGGAGGAAGAGCTAAAGCTGAATAGGATAAGAATAGAAACAGGAAGAAGAGGAATGGCCTATAAAGAAAAGATGGAACGTAGAGAGGAAGGGGGAATTGTGAGATGCTGTTGGAACGAGGTAAAAAACAGGAGAATACGACACGGACAGGATGAAAGAAGACGTTACTATGAAAGAGGGGGATGCACGAGAGAGCTGGTGGTGATCAGGATGGAAGAGGGTAGAGGATATGGTAAGGAGAGATGAGGATGTGTCGAGAATAAAGGAGGGGTGATATAATGGAAAATTTAGTGAACTAGAGACGATAGAAATCCCTAAGTATTTGAGGGATAAGGGGGGAATAGAAAGTAAGAGGACGATAGCACGCTTCAGGGTGGGGAATATGAGGGAAGAGAAAATAAATACTGGCTGGAGGAAGACGATGAGAGGCGGTGCAGACTGTGCGGGGAGGGAAGGGAGAACATAGGGCCTACTATTTATTAAGTGAATAAACCTTGCGCTGCACCTACAGTCCTTTGCATATCAATTCCGCTGCTCATTCGGAGTATACGCATTTTATTACAATGTTAGCATATTAATTTCTTTAATAAACACTAAAAATCCTACTTTGAAAATTAATTACCGTCCACAATGTTTACATTATTTATCTACTCTTCGTTAATAGTCGAAAAGATCATCTTAACAAAGGATAACAAGAACAGATAAAATAATAATGGAAGAGTTTAAGGAGGGTGAGGATCTCTATTACCAGAGTTTTAAAAGGTGAGGTGCACCAATTGCAAGGACATGTAAGACAAATTCCAGACTATAAATGGCCAAAAAGATTGACACAATATTCTCCAAGCTGGAGCTGGAAGAACTACATAAAGACATCTACAGAAGGAGACTTTTTAAGTTGAGCCATTTATACCAAGTGCAGGTTGGCGCAGCAAACTTAAGTAACAGTACACGAAAAATGTAGGAAAAAACGCCTAGAGCCCGTGCTATGTCATTAACGTCAGTTATATTCCAGGAACATACGAAGGCCATAATGCCGAAGGATCGTTTCTTGTTGAATTATCACAACAAGAAACATCTCATATCGATGCTGACAAACAAACTGATGGACGAGGGGATTCAGGTGAATCAAACCTTGGAAGATGCAGATTCTCTGATTATCAGCACAATAATGGAGAGGTCTAAAGAGGGAGGCTGCTCACTTTTCATGTTGCTGTCTTTGAAGAGCCAATCTCCAACGTGTTCCCCATCAAACCTGGAAATCAGAACCAGGAAACTGTCGTTTACAGTTCCAGCAATTTCCGGCTGCCTGAAAATACGAGGAGGCATGCCCTCTGTTTCTCCACGCTTTCACGGGGTGCGATACTACACCCTCATTTTTCCGCCAGGCGATAATAAAATTGATCAAAACCAAAACCTCCTTCATCACGCCTCTATTTCTCTTGACCGCATTGCAACTCCAGATCAAGTTGCAGAGCCAAGCCTTCATTTCATAAAACTTTGTACACGGGTGGCAGCAGCAAGTCCCTAATTCACCTAATTCAAGTGAGGTTTGATCTCTTCCAGAGGTCGCTTTCAAAAAATAATTTTGACTTGGCGTCCTTGCCTCCTCCAGAAGCGGTTGCTCGCCAGCACTCCTTCAGAGCTTATTTACAAGTGCAGGTATGGAGGAGTGATGTACTAGATCCAGAGAGATGGGGATGGAAAATAACCACCAACGGGCTAACTCCAATCACAACGACTGATCCACCGGCCCCACAAGAACTTCTCAACTTCATGTCATGCACATGTAAGAAAAGGTGCTAAACAGCTTGCTCCTATAGGAAGGCAGGGATAAAATGCACCACCATCTGCATAACCTGCAATGGGCAGGCATGCCTCAATTCCGTCTCTGAAGACAAGGATGTTATACTTGATCTGTGATCCAATTTCAAAAAAGCGTAAAGCATAAAAGTTTGCCCGAAACCAGTTTTAGTATAATTACATACCTATGTAACAGTTGCAACAATTTAATTAACGTCGCATTTCCGTATGTGGAAAAGTTCCATCAAACTCTCAAAAAAGTGAGTACCTACTTAATTTCGTAATTTTATTTTTGGAGCAAAAGCACAGTTGGTTTTACAACCAAGAAAGGTGCGACTTTCCTGTACAAAATTTCATCGGAAGGACCTACTTTAAGTATCACTATTTAAGCGTTCTGATCAATAGTTAATCACGTCTAATTAATTGTAATTTAAAAACGGAATTAGGTTTACATGCAAATGTGTCTAATTTTGCACAGTTTTGAGTTTGATTAACGAACAATTCTAATATAATTAATTATCTACCCATAAATGTTACACCATCCTTAGCATTGACATAAATTACATTTTACAGGATACCTGTACTTCATTACCTTTTTTTGCACGAAATAGTTGTCGAAGTGACAATGACCCTCAATTACTTACTGAATGGTTTAAGAATTTGACGATGACACTTTCTGAACCGTCTCCTCAACTTTCTAGACAGTCAAATTTTGAGTATTATAATTAGTAAAAATCGCAATGCCAATAATCCAAATGTTTGTAGAAATCGCGGTTACTTTTACTTTAGAATATTAATCATGGAAAAAATTATCTCTCAGGAATTTATAACTCTACCGACTTTCACCGATAAAAGTCGCAGCTCTTCGCAATAATAATTTGTAGTTTCACCTAATATCCTCACGGTATTAACGTCGTTTGGTGAAAATATCGTGCTACTCTACGTAATTAGTGATAATGTGTGAAGGTGGAGTAAATATAATCCCAAAATGTCGGTCATGAGAGGATAAAAATACAGGTAAATGTAGCAACTTTCCAATAATTGCTGTTGTAAACTTTCAGCTCGGATTTAAACAATATGAAGGTATTGAGATAACCTTCCCATGCTAATTTAATTAGGTTATCGGTTTCACTATTATATTTTAACAACAATACCAACAACAGGTTGATTGTACTCGGTGATCTCAATATTGATTATTATTAAGTTCATCATCGCAGCAACTTGAATCGAAGTTCGACTCAATTTTTCATCTTCGCTTTTCAGGCGCCAGTAACTTTGGAAGAAGGGCGTACTTGAACTTAAGCCAAAATTATACATAGCGTAACGGCACCTCAATCTAGAATGGCACGTTTTAATTTTGTTTAAATTAATTCAATTAAAAGAACGTGATCGTGATACGTGTCAGCACGTACGCTTAAACTAATTACTGAATAAAAACAGCTATTGTTACATTCGCTGTTGGTCAAGAGGTCATGGATCGTTCATGCAAGATTGTAAATGAATTACAACATTACTTAACATAAATGATCTTAAGAATTTTTTGAAACTTATTGCAGTTATTAAGTAATTCCACGTTATTATAATTGAATAAATCGTCGGTTTCTTTTTCTGCTTGACCGAACGTGACTAAAATCTAGTAAGCTCATTCTTTTTTCTGTCAATCTTCTCCAGAGGTGTACTACTCCTGAAACCAGATGTTAAGATTCTGGGATCTTTTAGACAGTTTGTGTGTGCGTGTGTCTCCGGCACAAAATCATAACGACCCATAAATCTAGTATGGCACATCCTCCATTAGTTTGCTAGTGTTATAGTATGGCTAAGGAAAAGGGAGGAGGGTGCTCATAAGGGTTTGAAGATATCGTGCAAGGAAGATTTTAAAAAAGTTGAGTGGTATGATTGGAGGATACTGCTTTTTTCTCTTAAGTTTGTAACTGGTTGTGTATACCAGGGGGTTGCTCCAACAGGATTGTTATACTTGGTTTGTAGGAAGGATACCGACCGTGAATTTGGTCAGATGAGTATCTGTACTGTAGTCAATGATCGGTGGATGTTATGCAGTACGACGTTCGCAAATGGTGATTTGTTTTAAGCGGAGGAGGTTGAAAAAACTGAATAGGGGACCGGGCCTGTGTTGGTGGTTTTGGGGTCACGGGATTTTTTCTTAATTTTAGGAAGTGTTGGTACGACCACAGAGGGCGTAAGGATGCTTAATGTAATTTCTGTGCAAATTCGAATGACGTAACAAACTTAAGAAACCCATACCAACATTACGTTTATCCGTACTGAAAACAGCAACACCATTGCCATTTACCTTACTTCCCGTAAGGGGACAACCCAGTTCTGTGGCTCCCCACATTCTGTTACATTCCACAACAAGGGATACACTACGGAAGCAACCCCTGATGACTGAGACCTGCTTCACAAAAATTTTGCACAAAAGCACCAAAATTTCATATACATACTTAATTAGAATCCGTGTTGGCTTCTACGGTTCTGCCATAACTTACAAGGCTTTTAAGGGCACTGTTAGGAATATATTTTTTGTTCTAAGTGTGAAAATTTGCCCATTGGAAACAATCTACAATACTTGGCATTGATAAATGTAATAATAATGAATTATATTGAAAATAAAAGTATACGTAATAATATTGTACTTATTATACTTGATTAATTAACGAAGTTTCGAAGTCATTAATTAATAACTTCTACTGTAACACTTAATGCACATTATTAGCAAAGATTGAGGAAAAAAAAAGCGCGAAACCTGTAATGACGACATAGGTAACACGAAAACTTAAACAAAAGGTCCTGTAAGAAGGTTGTTAGGTCCCAAAAACTTTCTTTTTTTTTTCGAAATTTTCAATTTTAATATTGTATCTAAAAGTCTCAAAACTGTTTGGACCCCCTTCTCCCAATATAATTTGTACGACTCAAAAATTAAATACTACGGTATGGTGTGAAGACCTCTCACTAATAAAGAGGGTTATTGCTATTCCAAACAAAAGGCGTTGCGGCAGGAAATAATTGCACCTGCAAGTTACATGAAGGTCTCTTTTCAACTATATCCTCTGTCAATATACACCGTGTCCAAGATAAGAATGCACAGCATGGGGATCTTGAAAACGGTAGAAGATACAGGGTGGCTTAAATTAGAAAAAAGTTGCGCTATTTAGAGTATGTTCAATTGCTGGCCGCAAAAGTTCATTATAATCATTATTGTTTATCGTTTTCAAAATTCTCAAAAAAATGTGATTTTTTGGATTTTCGTTTCTTTTCATTTTTTTATTTATTTTAACTGATATTAAAAAACTACCGGCACTTTCTCATTGCCACTTTTTAAGCTCTACAAAATGGCGTATTCAAATTTTTAATCCGACGTTTCGTATCCGAGAAACCATCATCAACTTTATTTTTTTATATGGCCTCAAACAAAGAGACACTCTGTATTCGGTAGCATTATTCATTACAAATTCAACGATGTATCACACATTATGGTTTTGAAGCCAAAAAATGGGAAAAACGTGAGTTATAAGGTTTTTTATTTTTTAAATTAGTAGGCATTGGAATAATCGCAATATTTATGTTTTATCTGTCACATTATTGTTGAAAACGTAATTTGGTGTTGTGTAAGTTGTTTTTACGGGAATTTGAAGTGTTTTAATTTTTGTTCTTGTTAAAGTTACTTATTCGTTAATTTGTTGCTTCGTGCCTTTAATTAATTTACAAGTGTTACCATGGAAAGAGAACGTTTCACAAACGAAGAAAAATTTGATATTTTGACGTGTTACATCTTGTGCCGCAAAAATTGTGTAGCTGCTGAACATATGTACTCTGATAATTATCCTGAACGAAGACAACCTGAAAAATCCATTTTTAGACGTTTGGTATCTAATTTAAAGGAATTTGGCTCATTTAAAAAACCTGTTGTATCTCGTAAAAAACAATCCAACGAAGAAACGGCGACTACTGTTTTACAAATGGTTGTTGAAAATCCTTAAATATCAACAAGACTAATTGATCGTTGAACTGGAGTAGCTAGATCTACAGCCCATTTCGTTTTACAAAAGAATAAATTTCATCCCTATAAATTTAGAATTTGCCAGGGTCTTAGACCTGGTGACGAGAGAAGGCGAGCAAGTTTTTGTGAATGGTATACCAGAAAATGTGAAGAAGATCAAAATTTTCCTTTTAAAGTAATTTGGTCTGATGAGAGCATGATAACCAACAATGGCATTTTCAACCGGCGTAACAAACATTATTGGGCAACAGACAATCCTCATTTAATAAAAGAAGCAAGGCATCAACATCGATTTGGATTTAATCTGTGGGTAGGCATTTTGGGTGGCAGAATAATAGGACCTTTTATTTATCACAACAATTTAAATTCCGAACGATATCTCGACCTACTGCAGATTGATTTGGAGAATGCCTTGGATGAATTACCATTACTTATGGTTAACAACTGCTGGTTTCAGCAAGATGGTGCCCCAGCGCATAATTCAAGAAATGTGCGAGAATTTTTTGTCCCAGAGGTTTCCTGGAAAATGCATTGGAACTCACAGTGAAGTAGCCTGGCCAGCCCGATCACCTGACTTAACCCCATTGGATTTTTTCCTGTGGGGTTATTTAAAAAACCAAGTGTATGACGCCATTTTTGAAAATGAAGAACAGTTATTGGCACTGGTTTTAGCAGCAGTTAATACAATCACACCAGAAATGTTAGACCATGTTTTGAATTCTTCTGTAGACAGAGCATACTCGTGTCTAGAAAATAATGGCAACCTATTTGAGCAATTATTATAATTTTTTGACATTGTGTTTCTGTTATTGTACCAGCGCCTACTAATTTAAAAAATAAAAAACCTTATAACTCACGTTTTTCCCATTTTTTGGCTTCAAAACCATAATGTGTGATACATCGTTGAATTTGTAATGAATAATGCTACCGAATACAGAGTGTCTCTTTGTTTGAGGCCATATAAAAAATAAAGTTGATGATGGTTTCTCGGATACGAAACGTTTTTCCCACTTTTTGGCTTCAAAACCATAATGTGTGATACATCGTTGAATTTGTAATGAATAATGCTACCGAATACAGAGTGTCTCTTTGTTTGAGGCCATATAAAAAAATAAAGTTGATGATGGTTTCTCGGATACGAAACGTCGGATTAAAAATTTGAACACGCCATTTTGTAGAGCTTAAAAAGTGGCAATGAGAAAGTGCCGGTAGTTTTTTAATATCAGTTAAAATAAATAAAAAAATGAAAAGAAACGAAAATCCAAAAAATCACATTTTTTTGAGAATTTTGAAAACGATAAACAATAATGAACTTTTGCGGCCACTCTAAGTAGCGCAACTTTTTTCTAATTTAAGCCACCCTGTATCTTCTACCGTTTTCAAGATCCCCATGCTGTGCATTCTTATCTTGGACACGGTGTATACCTATAGGTAATGTTTAGGTTCGTTATTATGAACCCAATTAAATCCACAATTCAAAAAATACAGTGAAAATAACAACAAAATCACCTACTTTGCGCCACTGTGATACCTATATACATTTTCCGAACTGCCAATATTTCAAATAATAATAATAATAATATCTCGGCCCATAACATAAATAACATAAAAAAAAAAATAATACCTAGCTTTATTTGTCCAATATATCCTTTATGTGGATGTAGGACACGTCATCGCATTTAACCAAATGAAATACAATAAATAAATAAATCACTAACACAATAAAACATTAACATGCCCTAAAAACGCAATTATTGTACTTTTAGATCAATACAGAGCAATATTTGGACCCTAATCAATAATCATAAAAAAAAATCTGGCAAGTTGCCACGAGACCTCCCGCATTTCGATAACTTTAATAGAGTCTGAGTATAGAGCGTTGCAAGAAAATGTGTACGGACAGACTACAGACGGAACATTTTTTGAATCTACGTATGCAGAAATAATTTACATAGATCAATTTTTTTTGGAACACTAATACAGTACTTCCCTTTTACTTCGTACTCGGGAAGTAATATAGTGGGCATAATAACAATTCAATTCAATTATGAGCATTTGCAATTAATTTTGGGTTAGTAATTAAACTATGTTTGTGGCTGTTCAGGATTAATGTTTTCATATGGCTACGAATTACAGTTTCAAAAAATGAGCTAGTGTAAAACGAGGGTAGTTATAGGAAAAATAAGCAACCTTGTATCTTTGACTGTTTCTAACACCTAAAGTATATAATTTTAACTGTATTCTATTCTATACATTTATAACATTTGAATTCGCTACCATAACCACAACTTATAATAAGCGGATCAAAAAACAGAATCACCTACCTTTGCGTCGCCGGCGCCGCCGCCAATTTGGAAAATTTTTTGTAGCACCCATCCCAGTCGCGTTATTACCGATTGTATTTTGGTAGTCCACCACTAATAATTAAACAACACTTAAGATTTAAGGGGGGGTTCAAGAACTTTTTTCGATCCAATATTGACCCTGATTTCTATCGCGTTGAGGGCCTCCAAAGCTCTCTTACGTCTGCCCAGTTTGGTGTTCTTCTTAGCCACCTTTCTTTCACCTGCACGCACCGATCTTGGTTTACGTTGGCCCATTCCACTGAAGAAATCTCTACGAATTTGTTTGGTGAATTCCGAAATTTTCGAATAATGGAGCAATTTACGAAGAAATTGAGCGTGAGGTAAAGAGTTGTGATGGAACGACAATTTTTCCTGCTTGTACGCCAAAAGTTCACTCGTCATTGGAAAATACTCGGACTTCATTTTTTGGAAAACTCGCTGTGACCACTGTATTGGTCGGATTGTTGACTTTTATATCTGAAAATGACCCCAATGAACCCCCACGGCAGTTATGCCTATCGATATCGCATTGGGGTATGCTATTTCTATTGTAACTTTGAAAGAATCGCCAAATATCGCAAGAAAACAGTATCTGTCTCACTTTGACACATCCTAGACAGCTTGAAATATTATACTTTTTGCTAAAACTAGGCATATGAGCCGTGGCATGTTCTTAGGATCATTTTGAGACATAAAACTCCATGATCGGAGCAAAACTATGATCAGAACGAGTTGTCCAGAAATGCATGCCAAAGTCCAATTTTAACATGGCTTTTATATGGGTGTGCGATTATGAATTTTTTATTACTTAGGACAATTGAACCCCTCCTTAATTAGCAATTACACAGACACAGATATTTAAACTCGAAAACACCAACGCGACACCAGAAATTTATTTAGTTTCACTCTTACTTAAAACGTCGTTAATGCACTGATAGATAATAACTTCCAACGGTTCCATCGTTATCGAATTTGTTTGTAAAAACTCGTAAGGGCGGTTTGAAGTGACCTATCGGTAGTGAATCACGTAAAGTTAAACAATCAAGTAATACCAACGAGTACGATGAGAATCATGTCATGTGACAGACGTGTCGAAATTAAATATTTTGAGGTTGATCGTAGCGAAAAAATTAAAAATCACTGGAGTTAAAAATCTTTTATTTTTCCTAAAGGCTATCGATTTCGGTCTTTTATTAGACCATCTTCAGGCCGTGCGTCTGGTGTGAAAAATAGGAAAAATAAAAGATTTTTAGCTCAAGTGATTTTTAATTTTTACATACAGACATGGAGCAATTCATAAAAACTGTTGATCTTAGTGCTTTAATTTCTTTAGTTACTATTCAAATCGCGATTTCTCCTCGTTCACTTAGTATAAAGTTGTCCATTTTCTGCATTTTCGTTAATAGAATACGTCGAAATCTTTCTCGCGTACAGTTTTCACTAAGACAACGAACTTTTCCCGAGTTATCACTACCTTCCACAAAGATTTAGCAGACTTGTTTCGTCCTTTTCTTTGCGCCATCAGCTATATCATTGGACAAATCCTCAACGAAATCATCGTCAGAAGATTCATGGAGGCTTAAGAAATTTTCAGAATAAGACGATTCTTGAAATATTTTGTAAGTATTATGGGATTATGCCATTCTCTTTGACCTTGTAGATTAGAGGAAGGTGCGCTCCTTCACGCATGTGCTGTTTGAAGAAATTTCGCGGAAAATCGAAGAGCGGCGCGGCGGAATGCTATTTGCAATTGCGACAGCAGCAATTTTTGTCAGCGTATCTCGCTTTTCAGTACTAGTCATGGCTCCGAGGTGCATCGTGCCCTTCTCAACAAAAGTCTTGGTGGGATTATGAACCGTAGAGCATCCACTTTCACTTGTCTTCCTTATTTGATGCAGTTTTTAATGTGTTCTTCTTCTGTACCCTTTCATAGTCAAAAAACTCCTTGACGGAGGCGGTTTAATTGAAGGCTGTTGGTAAACTGGTTTTCTCAGGTCTTCGTAAACTAAGAGATCTGTGCCTCGATTGGAAATGCTTCTGGTAGGCAATTTCTCATCTTCCCACTGTGGAACCTTTTTCAGGTTGTGCTTGGCAAAGCCATACACGAAGTGCCTCAGTTGAATGTTTGCCAATCCATAATGCCGTTTGGTTGACTTTTTGAGGTAATTTTCCAAATCAAGTTTCTTCTTTCTTCGAGAAAATCCTCTTGAGTCAAACATTGACCTTAAATTCGTACAAAGAAGCGGTTTTTCTTGGCTGCCAAGTGACGTTAGGTTAGACAATAACACTTTTCGATAAGAGGTAAGTTAAATTGCCTTGCAGCAGTGCGGATGGATCCTAAAGACATGATTGGTCGCCTTTTCTACGTTCTGCTGACACGCTAAGGGTCGCTTAACTCATTCTTTACTGCGAGACATAGTTCTATAATAATAAAAATAGAATGTGTCTAACGTTAATTTGGCATAATGCCGCATGCCAGAGGACTGCCCATGGAACTGTGCTAGGATGTCCCAAGATATTTTCATGAATGTATATACATGTAGTTTTACCGCGTTTCTGTGAAGTAATGGCTTAATAAATTCAAAATAACAACTTATTATGTACAATTATCCACTTGTTCGGATTTTATAAATAGTTACTTTAACCGCCATTATTGTAATTGAAGACATATCTTTCACAGCACTCTATTTTAAATCCAACCCCTATTTTTTATTACATTTTTGGATTCTACATGAAAGTATTTTACATGAAAAAACACCCGGTATACGTAATTTATTCTTATTATTATTAACTTTTCTAGTTGAACCTCAGTTTCATGTCATACTTTTGCGGACAGAGGGTTGATCTTTTTTTGCATTTTTTATGAGAATAAATATACCAAAGGTTTCTCTAACGTTGTGTCTTGGTAACTCTTGTTTAATTTTAATCTTATCACAATTTGTTACCCTTGATAATGACACATATAGTGCCGAAACGCGTTGCGGTACATTTAAACTAAGAAATCAGTGGCAATTTTTTTAATATTACAATTACATAATAAGGAAATGAAAAAACTCAAAACGTCCTCTTAATTATTAAGGGTAGGTTTTGAGTTTTTTCATTTCCTTATATTATTACCCCCTTTGTGAGTATGAACCTATCCACGATTTCATTACAGTTAAATTATAGAGCTGCACAAAGTAAGTTAACTAATTGTACTTATCTACTATAATTTCATTGGGTATTGGCATTTTGGAGGGTATGAACACCGATTTAGTTGCGATAAGCGCAGAATACCACCAAAAATGTATTCAAAATGTTTACAAATTACCTGATCGACTTCAGAAGATAAGAGAACCTGCTCCAAACTTTGACCAAGCAATGGAAATCGTGTGCAAGTTTCTCAAGGAAAACCGGGAGAAATGCCAGTTTTCTCTTGGACTGGTACTCTTATTGAGAAGATATCGGACCCCCAAGAAGAACGCGCTCGAATTGTGGATTGTGGAAACTGCTGGGAACATTATTTTACAGGATATCCGTTCAAAGATTCCTACCCTTCGAATGATAATTTTCATGCTGGTGCCCATCATGTCGTCACCAAAACGCTGCTTTTCCTGTTGCACTCATTCATTTTGACGAACAAACAGGGTTCATTGGTGCCATGGAAGAAAAGGTGTCTTGCACTGGCACGTGCCATAATGGTTGCAACATATTGTTTGGATCCAGGCTTCTTCTGAACCTCCTTGCTACCTTGGGATTTTCAGCCAGCTATGACAAAGCTTCTACGCTTGAAGAATCGTATGTTATGCAAGCAAAAGAAGCGGTAGTTGATGTCTCAGACAACGTTCCATGCACTCGGAGGAATACTGATTATCACCACCCGAAATGCTGTGATCAGTGAGCAATATGTTCTTCGCATGAATATCACATGATTATTTTCAAAGCTAGCGCCATTGAAGGTAATGAGTTTCACCGCCCACCATATGCCGGCTTGAAGACATCAAAGTGATTGACATATCAGCTCTCCAAGATGTCATCTTGAGAGCTGATACCATTTGTATCTGATATCGCCTGGCTTTACCAAAAAAATGATCCACTCACGGGTGGTTGTGACACTGCTGACTGCAGCTGTAAAAAGGTTCGTTTGTTGTGCTGTGCAGTATGCAAGCACTGCGTGGGCCCATCATGTAACAACGCGCCTCAGCCTGACACCAAAGCAATAAGCAACTGACACCGATGACGAGAGTGACAACCCCACTGACTGCAGCAAAGGTACATGAGGGAGACGTCTCCATGGATCCCAACAACAATGACGAGGACGAGAAAAGTTCGGCAGCCCCAAGTTGACTACGCCTGATGCACTTCGTTAATTGCAAATGCTTTTTTGTAAAACAAGTTCAAATTCACAGTAGGGTGATGGGCAGGCACAAAAATATGGAAATAATTGCCAATCACGAATCACGTTTGGGGGAGAAGGGCTTTAGATGTTGATGTTGATGAGTGATTAACATAATTAACATGGAATTAACATAGGGTCAAAACCTACGTTTTTTGCCTATTTTTTACATTTCGAGAAACTTTAATCAGCTATATCTCGGTTACAATTGGGTCTAAAAATTCGTTTCAAAAATCAAATTTTAGCAAATTGAATGCTCTACAATCTGTCAAAATTCTATTAACTTCGGAATACTTTCTAACTACCCACATATTTTTCATTGTATCGACTGGCACTGGATTAATGTGCAAATACCCGGGTATTTTCCATGGTGCATAGAATACTCGCTGATATTCGTTTGTTGCTAGGTGGTTTCTGTAATATGCATTAATATGATTGGTTGAAATTTTCTTCGGGAAATATTCAAAATTACTTACAAAAATGTCGGAATAATTATTAGTTCTAACAACAAAATTGGACATGGTACTAAATGGTAGCACAATATTCAATGCTAGGTGACATCTATTTTCTAAAACAAAAGGGTTCGTGTACCCCTCTGAATTAGACAAAAAACATCAAATTATCTTGTATCGCTATGTATATTTCAAAATAAAAGTACTATTAAGGGTGGTCGTAAAGGGTAACCATAACCATCGAGGAGGAACATGAATGGTATTCAATTTAGTTTGTTCATTTGCCTGCGACTCCTATACAAGAATCATCCCGACTACCCACATTGATATTTGCATATTTTGGCACTTTTGGCACGAACGGCGTATGGTGATGATATAGTAAGTATAAAATTCTTGTACGGACAGAGGATGTTTTTCAATATTAAAACAGGAAGGTCAAGGATGTACATTGTACTACAATGGTCTGATTTGAAGATTAGAAGATCTACTCATGTGAACAACTTTCGCCGTTTCCTATTATGAAACTTTCGCCCATTTCAAAATTCGTGTTGAATTCAAGATAATATTTTGCTCTCCCTGTCAAAGTATCTTTTCGTTGAAAGTAAAATAATGTTTTGCAACAACATAAATCTCTTTGTTAGCATTTGACCTAAAACCTGCTTATCTTCGTCGCTTGCTAACAAGACGTCTAATTTTATTACAAATATTTGAGTTTAGGAAACGATGCGAGTACGCAAGCTCCTGGTGTGGTGCCGAAGCGTGAATATCCCAAAAAAAATTTTGACCTCCGTTGTTTATGCGCGTTAATTATATTTAAACAAAATTACATTAATTTTTACCAATGGAGGTTAAGATTCCGTATCAATAACCATGGATACAAGGTCATCTCAGAAAGTGACCATGTATAACCTTGCCGTAAGCTTCTCTCCCTTCTCGACACCTTCCTTCCTGTGTGTGTATGTGAACTCACGGCCAACCAAAGACGTCCATAAAACTTAACATACGTTTAAGTCGCGGAATGCGGGTCTGTTCTAAATGAATCAGCTCTCGTCGGTGATTAAAAGTGATTTATTTTTGTGCTGCCTGTATTTGGATTAACGGATACATTATATTATTCACTATTATTCGAAAAACAGGTAAAGTTCTCTGTTTTATCTACGTAAAATGTAAAAGTTTTATTTATATACATATGCATGATTACATTCACTATCACTATTGAATTCTTTATTTATTATTGCAATAAATACGAACTCTCTTTGTTTAATCAACTCAAATCAATAAGAATGTTTGAAATTAATTTTGCGTTCTATTCATTTTTCAATTATTATTATTATTGCAAAATTGGTTTGTGGGAGAGAAATCGCTTTGTTTTGTAAATCAATAATAATAGAGAAATACGAATTTGTGCTACAAACTATTTGCGCTATTGAAATTTATTTTTTTCACCACCCCCTTAATTTTGCTACATTTTAAGCATACCTACTCAAAAATCGCCTGATGGAGAAATTTGATTTATTCTTGCAATTAATTTAGAAATTTTATCGCAGATTTCTTTTTAATCTACTAAGATTCTTTCTCTTACCATGTAGGGATCGGGGAAGGGGTAGTTTTCGAAATTCTGTTTGGATTTTAATTTCCCTCCCAGAATTTGTTTTTGTTAATTATTCAATAAACAACGATGGGTCCTGTCATTAAAATTTCATATCCATAAAGAGTGGTAATTTTCGCGGTCCCAAGAATTGTCACTTTAAGGCCAAGAATTATTATTTTTACCCCAAGAATTATTTTTTTTAATTATTTTGGTCCCAAGATTTCTGATCCCAAAAATTATTATATTAGCCCCCAAAATTATTATTTTAATCCATAGAATCATTCTTTTGGCCCCAAGATTTTATTCATTTTACCCCAAGTATTATTTTTTCTACCTTAGCTTTTTAATTATTTTGGTCCCAAGATTTGTGTTCCCAAGAATTATTATATTAGCCCCCAAAATTATTATTTTAACCCACAAAATCCTTCTTTTGACCTCAAGATTTTATTCATTGTATTCAATTGAAAAAAAATATACTAAACCTACCTCTAACCTAAGCGCCTGAGTGGCAATATACGTTTAGGGTGACATTTTTTTTTTAGTTTCAAATATGTACTTCTATAAAATAAGCAAATATATAAAGTCTGGGTAAAATAAAGAAATCTTGCGGTGAAATGAATAAAACCTTGGGGTAAAATGAATAAAATCATGGGGAAAAATGAATAAAATCTTGGGGTCAAAAGAATAATGATGTGGGCTAAATTGATAATTTTGGGGGCTAATATAGATAATAATTCTTGGGAACAAAAATCTTGAGACCAAAATAATTAAAAAGCTAAGGTAGAAAAAATAATTCTTGGGGTAAAAATAATAATTCTTTGGGTGAGAATGACAATTCCTAGGATGTACAAAATAATATCTCATCCATAAATACGTTTACGTCCTTTCTCCCTTGTGGGTGATAAAGTTGGACATCCCCTTTCAAATCTTTTTCCATTCCCTTTCTAATACTTTAACCATGTCCATTCCTTGAATTTTCTTCTTCTTTCATCTTGTTTCATATACTTACCGTTTTTGTTATCCATTCCTCACTCATTCTTCTTAAGTTCCTATTTCAATTGATCTTCTAATCGCCTTTGTTTTTAAATCTTTATTATAACTTCATTTGATATTTTTCCATTTTTGTTTTTCTTCTTCAATATTTCACATTTTTACGTTTTATCTGTACAAGGTCTCTTTTTTGGATACTTTTTTCCTCCAGACGAAAGAGTTTTCACGCCGTGAACAGTCTACCTATACTGTTGCTGTTGCTTCCTTTATTTTGTTACCCACATTTCTCTCCTCGAGAATGACTTTTTAATTTTGTGGATTCGACAGCTTGTGCTGTCTTCCATCAATTAAAAAGGATTTCCATCCTTCACCCTCATTTAGCTGGCCCCCCACCACGCAAGAATTAAAAAATGATAGCTCTGAATTAGAAGCTTTATTATTTATTATTTATTATTTTTATTATTATTTATTATTTATTATTTTTATTATTATTTATTATTTATTTATTATGAGCTTTCAAAATCCGCAAAAATAAAATTTTGAGCTCGTTCTCCTTAGCAGGGGTTTTAATTTGAAAGTGACGGGGTTGAGTGAACGGTCACTCAGCCCCCCCCCCCCCCAAATGTTATAAATAACAATAGAGGATCGCACATAGGTGCATAATTAGGAGCTCTTAAACGAGTGTAGTTTCGATTTTCGAGCTCCACCCCTTACCTACCTTAAAACAACCCCAAAACTAGTTTCGCCGAAAACGTAACTCATGGAAAATACCATTAAATCTATAAGATCTTTAATGGATGTAGTTCCACCCTTAATAGGCTACAACAATACGCATCACTTCATTTCCAAGTTGCAACCCCTTAACAAGAAATCCACCCCTTGTTACAAACACCCAAGAGGGAACTGTGTTAAATAATAGAGAAACGAATCATTTTATGAAGGTATATCTCTTATTATTTTTATCATTACTCATGAGGGTATTACTATTTATTCTTTTAAAATATTTATATATAAATTATAAATCAGTTTGACAAACGTGATGCCACAGAATAAATAGCTACGGATACAGAAGCGACACTACCCCTCTCGACGGATACCAATTTGCAATGCGCAAGTACCTTCCTTTTAAGATGGCCGTTGAACTAAGAGGAGGTTGCAAACATCACAGAAATCTCCGTAAGGTCACTTTTGCATCCGCGTAGGGATTTATTCTGTGGTGATGCAGTATTCATTTGAAATACTAAGGTGGTAAGGGTTTGCGAGAAGAGTTCTTTCCAAATTTTTTTGTCTAGTAAAGCTATAAAGCAAAAGTTAAAAGTTTTATAGAAAGAACATGTAGGTTTTGGTTTAATTAACAACATAAACAATGTATTAACTGGTCAAGGCAATATAGTACACAATCTTGAATCTTTATCTCTTACTTCATGCGAATTTTCATTGACAACAGACATAATTTTACATTTGTTAACGTCTGTCATGGTAAAATGTAAGAATTGTTGTAGGTATATTGTTTTTTTTTAAATTATATACCTACTTATCCAATTAGCAATCAGAACAAGATTCTCTATAGGCTAATATGTTAACATAGTACCATAATATTATTAATTTAAGGGTCCTTATATGACCAGATAGGAGCTCTTCCAATGAGGAGTCCTCATAAATCTCATCCTAGGTCAATTGGCCAATGTCTTTCTAATCTTCTGTGCCCGTTATGATGCAGAAGTGGTTGCAGCAGAGGATTGCTGTGTGTTGTGAGTTTTTCGTGGTGTTTGTTGCTTCGGTCTTGTATGACTTCTGTGATAAATGGAATACCGAGATCATCGTGTACACCAGAGACCGTCTGTCATTTTGAATTGTTTTGCTGACGCAGTTCAATAACGCTATACCGTAAGTGTAGACCTAGGAGGTTTGGGGAATGAGGGAATAAGGGAGTTCAGGGTAACTGGGGAACACTGTCATTTTCTTAAAGCGAAAGTGACTTGTGCTGATTTGGGTTTTCCACTTGTTAGTTTAGATTTAGAGAGAGTTTAGGTGATCTTGGAACTTGGAGATCCAGTTAGTGTATTTGGTGTAGTTGGTAGGTCAACAGTGTATAGTAGGTAAAGCATGGGGCCCAGTACGGAGCCGTGTGGAACTCCAGATTTTATTGGAAAGAAATCTGATACTTTACTTTGGTTCTCGATTGGCGATTGCTTAGGTATGATTTTGTATAGGAAGTTTTGGTCTTTTGAAGCAGAATTTTGTTTCTTGACAATGCCACCTCCACTGTTTGGGGCGATCCAGTATAATTTTTCCAGCATTTATGTTCTATTCTTGTGAGGTTCTTTTTATTCCGATTGCAGAGCACTCAATATGTATTTCTGGTGCCAATTAACTGTACTTTACCGGTAATTTCGCCCATGGTAAGTGCCATACCATTGTCAAGGTTATCACCGTAGCCCTAAGATCTCTTAGACGATGAACCATCAACAATAATCGTCGTAAAGACAATAATCGCCGTAAACACTATAGAGAATAACTCGTACAAGCTGCTCAGCGATAGGTATATGGTTTGGGCAACTCTTTGGCCCGTTTGACCCGTTTTTTGATTTCCCGGGAGGCCCGAGCTCTTGCCATTAGCCAGAACCCACGTTATCTTTTCAACTGTATAGCCTGCTCCGGAACGCTATAACTTCACCTTTGGCCAGTCGTTGTTCCCAACTAAATACAAAGGTATATCTTTCCATTTTTTCAAACTTAACCATCCCTCGCCAGTTAATGCTAGTTTATGATCTTTCTCTCTCTGTTTCGTTTTCTTTTGATACATTTTCATGCGAGTTTTAATCCTCATTATTCTCATTTTTAATTTCGTCATAGGAGCTGCTGAAACTTTTATGTCTATTCAATTTCTATAAGAAATATTTTGTGAAAATTGTACCTACCTAACAGTATGTCCACTTAAAATTTCAAATTATCATAGCGTTATAAGAAAAATAACTAAAAATGGGTAACTCGTGACATTCGTAAACTCGTTACATTCAGACCGTGAAGATTCTTTGTAGTGTATCGAAGTACTTGCTCGTAATTAATGTTCATGAACTATTTTTAAATGTAGTGGCATCCATAATATCTTTTTTTTATTGGTGTCCTATTTTAGCCTTTTAAACCACGCCCCAGCGTGTTTAAATCACACTTTTTAAAACGCGCGTGTTTTAAAGTTGCCATGCCAACATCAACAAATTTGAAAAACGGGAATTCTATTGGTTATTGATCTGACAGGAATACTTTGTTACGTCAAATAAAATGACAGATTGCAAATTAATTACCATTTTTCTCATTTCCATGACAACGAAAGGTATACTGATTTCACATACGAATTCAACCATTTCACATTATTAGTTCTTATTTCCATTTTAATACCAGATTTCAAAGTGAACCAATAAAAAAAATAGCGTAAAGTATTCGTGGATAACTGGTCTTTAAAACACTTTCTCTATTTCAAGCACCCGGCTGCGCCGTCGTGCTTGAAAACTCGCGCGTGTTTTAAAGACCTGTGTATCCACTTGTACTTTAATATACTATACTGTGGCAAAAGTGAGAGCAATATAAAACCGTTTTCAAACTTTATAAAAACTAGAAACATCGACTGAAATTCTAGTTTGTGTTATTTTGCCAAAGGTTACAAAAAATTGATTTTATTGTTATGTCTAAGGACAAAAATGGCCTCCATGACATTTCTCAACTGTTTCTTCTAAAAAACACAAAACGGATTTATATTGCCAGTTTTAGATGCTCAACCAGCCGCCGAGCTTGGAATAACTTGTCTTCAACGAATCATCGACGGATGCAATTTATGTTGGGAGCTTTGGAAGGTATGAAAATATCGTGGTGATGATGACTTATAAGGCTAACTCCACCTGTACGGTTACTTTAATTGCAGAATTACCGTTATTGGATCTTGAAAAACTTGGAAAACCAACGTATTCCCAACAATCAGAGGTGGTAAAAGTGAAAATGACGTAGGTAGATGGGGATCTTCCTGTATTATAACTGTTCACAAGATGGGTGCCCCCTAAAAGCAATAATTTTTTTGCAGACGCCACTCATTTAAAAAATTGAAGAACAACAAATACGTTTTCTGGCTACAATTTTCGAAGAAACTAAAGGTTATCTTATGGTTATACCGAGTTCAGTTCTCACTAAGAAACCTACAAAGCGTTTTGAGCTCATTCGATATAAAAACGATTCAAGCAACTGCCTCAAAGCATCACTCTAGGCGGAAAAATCTTTGGTGGAAGATGTGTCTGTGGACATAATGATGGTTTCTGCGTACAACAGCACAACAATATTATCTGGAACCCATAATTTATCCTTAAGGAAAAAATTAAAGATTTCTGAAAGATTTAACTAATTTCGGAATTGAATGTGGGGATCCAGTATTGAGAAAACATCTCAAAAAAATGCTACACACATGTATCCACAAAATGAGTTAATAAATCTATATGGGCTCAGTTTTTTCCCTGGCATATCTGGTATTAAAGTGTAAATATCTATAGGTGTCTACTCGTTTTTTGTTGACAACGAGATACAGAAATTATGATAGGAGTTCATTGGATTCACTGAAAATTGACAGATTCCTTCAAAATGCACAACATAATCCTGATAAATGGGTTGAAATAGGATATGACGATCATGATTTCATGAAGATGGCGGGGTTCAACAACTTTTGCAAGAGAAATATTCAACGGCCTTGCACTTCCACTGTGCGAGCCATACATTAAATTTAATTGTTTATGAACTTAATTCTGTACCTGAGATCCGAAATACAATGTCCACCGTTACACACGTCAACGACTTTTTCGGCGAATAATAATTAAATAATATAATATAATAATTAAATTGTTGCCTATTCGCCTAGCGTGTGTATTTGCGTTTAAAACGGTGGAGAGATCATCATGTATGTATAGAATTAATAGTAGCGGGCCTAGTAAGCTCCCTTGTGGTATCCCGTAATGTATTTGGTTCACTTAACATAGTTTTTGATTTCGACCTGTTAGGTAGCTTTTTATCCAGTCTAAAGCGACGCCACAATATCCCGTACCTTTGTTTTTCTTATTATTATGAGACAAGCCTCCTCTCCTTTTTAATACAGTGTAAACTACAGTGCGCGAAGTTGATCGCACACATCTACGCGTAATGTGTGAGTAGAAGTTGACCTCATCGGTTTGTTATTTACAAGGACGATAATATTGACTAACAAGCTACAGAAAATTCAAATTTCGGAATTTGATCTACATGAAAAGAGTGGCACTTAAATTTCTACCTATATATTAAAACAAAAGGGCCTTGAACGTGTTCATTAAACAAATTTCACACTAGACGACAAATTTAATTTATCTTCTTGCGGATGGCTTCTTGGTCAGCCACGTTTTGCTGAAAGTTTGGTTTAAATTACGTTAAGTAATTGCAATTAACGGCGAAACTATGTTAGATTATCTAATTATCGTGTAAGGTGTGCTTCTTCATCTTAAGAGATTGTTAACATCTCTCATTTTCTTTAATTACTGGTTATTATGTAAGCGCGATAATTTTATCTTTGTTCGTTTTCTAAAATAACAAAAAGTTTAATGATACCTAATTGATTATTAACTACACTTGCTGATATAACACCTCACCACAAGAAAAAAACCACTCAGGTGGTTACGTTAAACTAATTAAGGAATGCCGTTAAATTATAATCAATTTTTATACTCCTGCTCAAATAATAACAAAGATGGAGAATAAACTTCCGCAATAAAAAAGAAATTATACGCATATTATTATATTAATATATTTATAAGGAATAGAAAGTGGGATCATTGTAAAAAAATTACAGTTTAAGAAATAACGCATTTTTAAATTATTCCACGATTGTTTATCGTAAGGATGTTTACATAATATTTTATGCCTACTACAAATTATTATTTTTTTATTAAGTTGTTCTCCTTGCTCTTTATTTATAATCGGATATTCGGAAAGGTGATGCGGTTTATATGCATAATTGATATGTTCATTATAAATTTAAATTTTTGAATAATTTTGAACGCGCCATATAATTTACTCGCATATTAAGTTTAGAATGACGTTCTCATGGCATTCTGTTTATTGATATTTCGATAATTTCGGATTCGGGGTGTTGGAGAAAACGTGAGTTTTGTACATTTTTTGCTTGGAACTCTACTCCCGACCCGAAAGATGACTTGACTGAGAGAAATAATTGCTCAAGAGCAACAAAACTAAAAATAACGGAAAAGAGAAAATTGGGAAAAGGTGGCAAGTAACAAGATCTCCTCCTTACTAAAGCGGTAAAAGCACTCAGACAGGCCCTAAATTAGGAGAAAAATGAAAGCATCCAAAAATATCTAGAAAATCTTATGGAAAGCCACCAGAAAACTTGTAGGACCTCAAGCCCCTCCAACCCTACGAACTGAATGCGGAGAGTGGGCAAAAAATGACGCCCAAAAGGCATAAGTGTTTGCGGACCACCTTGTTAAAGCCTTTAGACCTTTCGAATCCACAGAACCAATCGAAGCAGAAAATGAGATTAAGTTAATATTGGAATTAAAAAAGCCCCGGGGTTTGACCTCATTACAGGAAGAATCCTGAAAGAAACATAGGCAAGACCACGCAACAGTAGAGCAAGTCTACCGCAGAACGTCTAAGATCAGAAAAAATATTGTACAGCGACCTTCCTTGACATAAGCCCGACTTATGGTAATTTCTTCCTGCAATATCTACCAAATTCTCAAATCCTATTTGGAAAATTGGCATTTTCGAGTGAAATTCCGAAAAGCCTTCACAAACCTTCGATCAATTCAGTAGGGCGTGCCTCAAGGAAGTATATTGGGGCCGGTGCTGTACTTACTACATACGGCCGACCTGCCTACTAATGACTACTGTATGACTGCAGCGTTTGCTGATGACACCGCCACACATAAAAACCCAAAAACCGCGACTAACATTCTGCAAGACCAAATGAACGAGATCCAAAAATGGATTTCCCCAGGTTGAAGGAGCAAAGTAGCTAAACATACACCTTGACCGACGTTTAACATGGCAGAAACACATTTTTACCAAAAGGAAGTCTCAAACTCCGTAAACTCTACTGGATAATTGGTAAAAAAATATCAATTATCAATGGAAAACAAATTGCTACTTTACGAAACAATAATAAAACCATTGTGGACGTACGGGGTGCAGCTATGGGGATCGGGCTCAAATTCCAATATAGAAATTCTGGAAAGATTCCAATCAAAAATGGTACGGTTAATAGTGATGGTATGTGCCTAATGAAGTAATTCATCGGGACTTAAAAGTGCTAAGTGTATAAAATGAAATTAAAAACTATAGTGTCAGATATATAGAGAGAGACTAAGTGTGCATCCAAACCAACTGGTAAAAAATCTATTAGAAGATCATCCTGGCCGTAGACTAAAGAGATTCAATACTGTAGACTTGACAACAAGGTTCTATCTGTAATAAGTACAAATCGATCCACCAACAATGGCTATACGTCCACATGCCACTAAGCTTCTCATAAAAACATACTAAATACCCTAGAGTAGATCGTATTGTAATGGGATTAATAAAAAAAGTACAAAATGGAAAGTCCTCAGATCCTAAATAAACTCAATGAACGCAAGTCCTCCTTCCTTTCTTATCCTTCCCTAACATTTTTGCTAGTTTGTCTCATTTCTTATTCTGGATGTCCTCGACCAAGGGGCTCGAAGTAAAAGAAAGCATCACTTCGAACTTCGTCGTTCCATGTTCTCCTTTCTTCGCTAACAGCCGCATCTCATACACGCTTCTCGTTAGCCTGTCCTTCTGGTATTCTTCCCCTTTTTGGTTTAATCTCTAATTTCTACTTGTATGCCTCATTCCTTATTCTGGTTATCCTTCACCAAAGGACTCGAAGTAAAAGAAAGCATCACTTCTAACTTCGTCGATCCATGTTCTCCTTGGTCTTCTTTTCTTATTATTCCCTAATAGCCGCATCTCATACACTCTGTTCGTTAGCTTGTCCTTTTGGTACCTATTTTTCCCTTTGTTGGTTTATTCTCTAATTTCTGCTAGTATGCTTCATTCCTTATTCTGGCTATCCTCGACCAAGGGGCTCACTTCTAACTTCGTCGGTCCATGTTCTCCTTGGTCTTCCTTTCTTATTCTTCCGTAACAGCCGCATTTCATACACTCTTTTCGTTAGCCTTTCCTTCTGGTATTCTTCCCTCTTTTTTGGTTTAATATTTAATTTCTGCTAGTATGTCTCATTTCTTATTCTGGCTGCCCTAGTTTTATTTTCTATTCTTAAAAAATCTTATATCCATGGTATTCGTACGTGTTTTAATTTGTTCTGTCATTTTCCATGTCTCACTGCTATACACTCCACACCTCCACTCTGTACTCCCTTCTACATTCCACTGTATACTCTGTTATATACTCCACTCTTCGCTCTACTCTGAAATACTCTACGATACCTCCACCCTTCCCCTACCTCTCAATGCCCTACATTTTGTATCCCCATGCTCTTCTTTATATTTTTTTATTTTCAGTTTTTTTTATTTCAGTTTTCATCTGTTTAGAGATTTCCATTTTCTTCCAGAAATGTTTTCATTTACTTATTGGTCTATACTTTGTTTTGTACTATTGTTTCTAAATATTTTTAAGTTTTTTTTCAATTGCTTTTCTTGTTAATTTTATGTATGTTGTGTGTTTTACTTTCCGGTCGCTTCGGCCAGTATTCCATTTTTCAGTGGTTTCGTCCTTTTCTTAGGTTCCTTGATAGCTTCGTTTAATAGTAGTATAATAGTGGACTTAACTCACACCCTTGTTTTAGTCCAATCCTTTCTTGAAATTCTTTCCACGTTCCGTTGCGAGTTCTTACTATGTTTGTGTATAACTTATCTATTTCTATTCTCTTCTCTACTGTCCTATTTATTTATGGACAAAATTTGACGCATGAAATTGAAATTTGATTTACAATTAAGAAATAAAGTAAATGGTCGTGGGACACATACCTTTCTTCGGGACCCAAAGTGATGTAGGGTTTGATTGCTCGTAGACTTCATCCTTCAGTAGCTGCCTTAGCTTGTGGTAGAATTTTTTCCGTTAAAAAGAACCACCCAATTAATTGGCGTTGCTTAACCAAAAAAACAGTTGGAACACCAATACTGTCAGTCAAAAACATTAAAACACCCCTCACCTACTCTATTTTCATTTTTTTTACTTCCTCCACCAGATGTTTTGTATGTAATTCAACATTTAAATCTACACCCTTAATAATAGTAATTTTAACTATTAAGAACGACAATATGGCATCAAAATGAAATTGGCAACTTGTAACCAATTTAGTCGTTAGGTTACATCTTCTCTTCTTACACGACTCGTCGCCTTTTCAAAGCTTATGAAACTGTGCTTCTTTCTTCTTGGCTATCTTTTACACCGTCTTCCATCTAGGGTTGGGCGATATTGAAAATTTTATATTCGATATATCGTCGGTGAAAATATCGCGATACGACTAAATATCGATATATCGTGAAATATTCAAATATCACGTTATATCGTGATATCGCGATATATCGGGATAGTTTAGTACCACGATATATCGCGATATATCGGGATAGTTGAATATATCGTTGTATGATTGCGTATCAGTGTTGGTAGGCCAGATTTCGATAGCGATCTTATATATATTGTGTAACCCTCAACTTTTCACCCTGGACGTCTTCTTAGAACCCCACGCTATGCACTCGCGGCGTTTACTGTTACGTCACCGATGGGGGGGGGGCAGGGTGGAAGGGGGTATGTATGAATATAGGCTGTGCTCAGGCCCTATATATTTCAGATTACAGAAATATCATACAAATTTTTTAAAAAAGAAGTATAAATGTAGTGGGCTAGGCTAAAGGTATAAAAAAAACTAGAATATCACCTATAATAGGCCTAAATGTCTAAAATCACGATATATCGTCATATCACGATATATCGTCATATTGCGATATATCGACTATGACGATATGTCGTCATATTGCGATATATCGACTATGACGATATATCGATATTACAAAATTCATGTGAATATTCATATCGTGGCTGAAAAATATCGCGAATATGACTAAATATCAATATATCGCCCAACCCTACTTCCATCTTTCCTCTTATTCTTTCCTGGAACATTTGATATTGCGAAACATTATAATTTCTAAATTCCATTCTTTACTCTTATTTCTTGTATTACCTCATTCATTAGTTTGATTGTCTTATTCCTTCTTCTTCTTCTTCTTCTTTATATTAATTTAGGTTATCATCGCCTCCTGGTACCTTTCGCAATTTTACTTTTCCTATTGCCTAAACGACTTCATCTTGTATTTTTGTAGTATCCCTTTATTTTGTCATAAATTTACATTTGAAACAAAAGATTCTTATTCTCCTAAAAAAAACTACGTACATTTACAAAAAATAAAAGCTTCCTACTCTTTTCCCCTTCTCTCTACCCTTTCTCTTCTCTCCAAAAACAACCTATACACTTTCCCCCCTTTCCTTTCCTTCCCATCACCTTGTTCTTCACCACTTGTTTCAACACATAAATGTTATCCACCGTCCGCCTTCCCTCCCTGAACCCCGCCTGCCAGTCCTTCACTAAAGACTTCGTCTTGTATTAATTCTACATCCTGCATTTCTTTCTCCTCATTTGTTTTTTTCACTTCTTCCACGTTCCCATCGATCAATTGCTGAAAATTTTGTCAGCATCTGCCCATTATTCTACCACGTCTTAATCTTCGTCTTTTATGTCAATCATATTATATTAATTATGCTCCTTCGGTTGTTGTCTTAGCTCTTTTAGAGTAATTAATTTTAGAGTAATTTTAGTACCACATTTTTGGCCACTTTGCCTTTAAAGGAGGGTAGGTGTACCAAAAGATATAATGAACAAAAATTTCAGGGCGATGCGATGGTTTGGACATCACAATTCATTATGACCTTGCTACTGCAATAATTTTTTCCAGCCGGATCAAAATGACGATGTGTAATTACGATATTAGTCATTGCTACCAAATTATTTGATAACGAAGTTTAAATCCTGTTCCTGTTTTTCGCCCACGACATTTTTTTTTTAATTCAAGGTAGGTCCACTTCTTCCGAGAATTTTAAGCCAGTCATGTAACTTTTAGCCTTATTTAAGAGGTGTAGCAAGTATAATTAAATCAAGAACCCTCGACTTGTTAAGGTCTCAATTCAACCTTCATTCACAATTCGTCAATTTTGACACATAGGTACTTTAATAATAACTTTAAGCATTAATAAGTATTATATGATAATAACAAAAATACTCGCTCAGCTAATTTTAACGATGGTAATTTATTAGGTAAGTTATATGTATAAAATTGGGTTAAGGGCGGCAAATATAATATATACGGCAACAAGGTTAATCATGTACAAAAACATCATCATGTCTTTATTAATAAAATATGGGTTAGATGTACTCGTAATGCTAATTACAGTAATACATACCCGTGCTTTATTTAATGGCTGTTATTATTTTTTTGTCTATTTATCAACTGGTAGAGCAATTGACGAACGATTTGACATCGTTTGTGACTAGTTTTACCGTAAAAATACATAATTAGACATTAAAATTAATTAGGTACCTTGCCGATTTACCTTGATGGGTGACGTAGGTGTTTGATGTTCAAGGGAACTTATTTACATTATTTATTTCAGAAAACTAATCACGTCTACTGTTTATTTCATGATCGTGTTCTCTCTTTGACCAAATCCAATTGTGAATGTAATTATTTCGACGAAGGTGGCCATTCATGTGTGATCACATTTTTCAGTTCTCTAGAATTCATTGAGAATGTTAAACAACATTGCGTTATTTTTCGATTAAGATGGAAATGAGTCTTCGGTGAAATTTTTCCAAGCTGATTGTGCCACCGTAACAATTTCGGCTTTTAGGCAATTATGCAAATGGCAGATAATAAAAAAAAATAAAACAGCACTTTGATATTAAAAGAAAACTACTTTTGCTTTACTTGAACTACTTTCGCTTTACATATTTATACTAGTGACTGTAACTAAACTGTTTACCATTTTACAGTTTACTTGACTCTCTAAGTCTTTCTTGCACTTTGTTTCTTTTCGTTCAGCGTTTCTTCCCTTTTCGCTTCTTATTTTTGCTATTTGTTCCATCCAATTCTGCCTTAGTATTCGTCTATGGGACTTTTTGCTTTCGTGCAATATGTTTTGGCGTTATTGATTTCGGATTTCTTCATTTCTCAGTTTGTCTTAAAACGTATCTTCTTCATGGTTTTTGCATCCCTGGTGCTCTCCTTTCTTTTGCTATCTTTAAGAGTTTCTGCCAAATTCCATTTAAGAGTTGTACCGCAAAAATGTAATGCCATCCATACACAGAAAGTGGTTTACTTATGTTATTTAGTTTAAAGAGTCGCCTTGTAAGTTACTCCTTGGATTTTAAGCTTCGTCTGTGCGTGTGTTGTGCTGTTTGTTTTCAACGTTTTAGGAACTGTAAGTTTAACGAAGTATAGAAGAGACGACAAGAAGAGCAAAAAACTAAAATACCAGAAAAAGGGAAGAATACCGAAGAATTCGGCAAATATACTAAAAAAATACGAGAAGCTACAATATCATCTATCTACACACACTACGAAAACCTTTTGCAACAAGTAAGGCAAGAGCATCAAAACGGTAGAGTATTGTTGTCTGTCCGTCCGTGTGCGCGACAGCTCATTTTTTATAGATTAAGAAAATACGCTATTGGTCCTCAGATCTTTGGCCCAACGAAAGTTGCAGAAATTCGTATGGATCGGGAACTGTAAAAATAGACTGACCAAATTACGAAATTGGCCCTTTTACTCTGATGAAGGCTTGTTTCCGAATTTTTCGAGAGAAGCGAATCCAAACAAACACGATGAATGTGTTTGTGTCAGTTTTGATGGGTTGATGAGTTTTTCAAGTATGAGCAGCACCTCCATGCAACGCCGATTTCTGAGAACAGACAAATGAACTCTGGAAATAAAGCAGATCTTGTGGGAATTCTGGAGAGGTTCTGAGGTGAGTGTGAGGTCACATTCAAGGCGGATGGAGTTGTTTATGATGCACGGTCTAAAACTAAATGGAATAAGTACAAACTTGCGTGAGTACTGTACTGTAGCTCCAATTGCTGTCGAAGGGAAACACGTTAGGGGCCAGGAGAGTTGGTGTTGTTTGAAATTTTTATTCACAGCTAAGTATCAAAGGCCCTACAAAAAAATCGCAGAGGGCTCGGAGTAAGCTAAAAGGACTGCCACGAAAAGGTAGTGTATAAAATGAAAAACCCAGACTGATGTGATTCAGACGATCTTGAATATATTTTTAAAACCTTCGTTCGTTCTCAATGGAGTGCTTCCAAAAAAATTGAAGACCTAGGGACGCAAGGAGACACCCGTTATGTACTTGTCCAATTCCCCAAACAAAGAAGAACTGTTTTCTTTTCTGGTTGTTGTTCTCATTGATTAAGTTTAGTTGGTCACTAACAATAATATGGAGTTACGGTTTCTAATTTTGTTTGATCCAACAGCTTCAAGAATACTTCCTGCTCAGCATCTGGTTGAAGCAGATGGGTGCTTAATATTGCATGTACGAGATATGGTTGGTGACAGTGCTTCCGCAGTTGTGATCGGTTTCTCAGATACCCATCTTTTTATGCTGGTAGTGTCATTTTTCGCTTCGTTAGAGCAGGATGAACTTTGGACGTGTTTGGCACTTGAGCAAAAAACACTACATTTCTGCGCAATTTTACATGGATTCCATTCTTTCACAAGCTGCGACTCTGGGTCTTATTTTTCCTTCGAAGGTAAAGAGGCAGCTTGGGCAGCTTTTTGAGATGGACGTCCAGATCATTGAGGAGTTCACTGTTCGCATCAATGATACTCACTGCAACGAAAGAGATTTTCTGTAGTGGAGGAAAGTCAATTTCGTTGATTCCTTCCAATGTCCTGAGAGAACATGTCAAAAGGGATGTTTACCAAACAGGTCGGTTATGGAAAAAAGCCAATAATTGCAAAAGTGAGATAGATACGCAAACTCCAACTGTCTCTTTACCTGTTCAAAAATAGTACTTTCACTCATCTTTGCAAGTCATCTACTTGTCAAGACCTCGACATCTTGATTTATGTGACATGTTTATTTTTTTTAATCAAGAAATGCAAATTTACAGCGAGAAGACATTCACAGGGTATGATAATTTCATAGTCGAGCGAGAAGACCGTTAGAGTCAATATCTCACCTTCTCTAGTAAACTGAATTTGGTTAGTACATTGTGACTTCTTTGAACGGTTTTTTTTTTTAGAAATACAGGTTGATTCGAGGCTGAACGAATCCCAATTAGGGGGAATAGACATCTAGCGCGGAAGATGACGCGGAATAATTTTTTCCCACATTGCGTAACGTCAAAATGAAGATTTGAAGAATTTTATGAACCAAAGCGTTCAAAAACCTAATCTGAAGGAAGCTTTTCGGAGGAACTGCGAGTCAAAAGTTACTTAATTGATAGTACGAGAAACATGTGTCGCGATTCTGTTCATTTCACCGTAAACAACAATTAGATTCCAAAAACCTTAATATGTACAACTATTGCGAGCCATTTTTCGTTTATTGAAAAACTTATGTTAACGTATGACAGGTGACGGATTAGTGTCACTACAATTGTTTCAAATTTGACTGCCATAAGGTCATGGTACACTATAAAAAAAATCCGAAAAAATGGTATTAATCCAATGAAATGGGAATAAGTCAAAAACTATTAAAGATAGGTATAGGAACATCTATGTACTACTAAACTATGCCCATTTTGATTTTCTATCAAACGCGATAGTGCGAAAAAACACTGCGTTTTTGGTTTTAAAATTTGGAGCGCCATAGGTGAGGTCGTACCAACTCGTAAGCAACTTAACTTTTATTAAGTACACCAAAAGAAAGCCCTGTTCTTTTTCTACGCGCTGGTAAAATTCGGTTGCCACATCTACAACGGTTTTCAAGTTAGATTCTCAAAGCACCGTCTACATCTATCGTTTTTTTTTTTAAATGGGAAAAGCCATAAACCATAAAAACATTGTACTTAGATATTGACATGTGGATATCACAAGAACTAAAATTTCACATAGAATCCAAAAATGCATTAAAAAATAGCAGTTGCTGTTTAAAATAACGAAGTTACGAGCTATTTTCGATATTTCTGGAAGTGCCACCATTTTGAAAATAGTTTACATCGCGTACAATAATTCAAAAACCTACCTATACAGCTTTCCTAAAGTTCCCAAAAAAACACCCCGTGGCGGATGCATATGGGATACTTCTCGCCCATGTCGACTCACCGTAATTGGGGTCCTGTATCTTCTTCTGATTCTCAAAAATGGAAGAAAAGAGGGGACCATAATTATAATGTTATATTTTCAGTAGAAACACTGCACTATATCGATATTCAAATTCTCCGCCAAAAATGAGGCGAAGTAATTAATGATTAACAATGTGAAGTACAATTTTACTTCTTCATCTTTGTTAACAAAAAAGTTATGAATTTTTAAAATTTTCAACTTCAAACATTCATCCCCATCCCTATGGGAAATAAAGAAATAAACGTAGTGGCGATAGTTTTTCATGAACTATATGTAGGTATAACATTTCAAAAAATAAAAAAAATAATTATAACATTATATTTTCAGTTATAGTAAGAAAAAAAATAATTATAATGTTACATTTTCAGTAATCAAAAATAATAATGAGAATGTTATATTTTCAATAGAAAAAATGGGAACAACCATTAACCATAAAATTGTGCTAGATATTGACATGTGGGTATCAAAAGAACTAAAATTTTACATAGAATCCAAAAATGCAATAAAAAATAGGGGTTACTGTTTAAAATAACCAAGTTGCTAGCTATTTTCTGCATTTCTGGAAGTGCCACCATTTTGAAAATATTTTACATCGATTCGGTTTACAGGAGTAACCCCTAAGTACAGTTATTCAAAAACGTGCCTATAAAGCTTTCCTTGAAATGTCTAACTAAAGCTCCAAAAAAAAAAAACACCCTGTGGCGGATGAATGTGGGATACTTCTCGCCCGTGTCGACTCACCGTAATTGAGGGGACCTTGTATCTTCTTCTGATTCTCAAAAATTAGAAGAAGAGACCATAATCATAATGTTATATTTTCAATTTGATTAACGAAGGGGGGTGGAAGAATGAATTGGCTGCTAACTGTTGTTGTAGTTGGTATTTATATAAATACCATTGATCAATATGGTATTTATTATAAATACCAACTACAACAACAGTTAGCAGCCAATTCATTCTTCCACCCCCCTTCGTTAATCAAATCGTCAATACTGCTAAAAAACATCACCTCAAGTTATATTTTCAGTAGAAACACTGCATTATATCGATATTCAAATGTTCTACCGAAAATGGGGCGAAGTTATAACAATGTGAAGTACAATTTTACTTCTTCATCTTTGTTAACAAAAAAATTATGAATTTTTATAATTTTCAACTTCAAACATTCATCTCCCTCCCTTATGGGAAATAAACGTAGTGCCGATATTTTTTCATGAACTATATGTAGGTATAATAACATTCAAGAAATTTAAAAAAATAATTATAATGTTATTATTTTCAGTAATAAAAAAATAATTATAATGTTATATCTTCAATAGAAAAAATGGAAACAACCATAAACCATAGGTAAATTGTGCTTAGATATTGACATGTGGGTATCAAAAGAACTAAAATGTCACATAGAATCCAAAAATCCAATCAAAATAGCAGTTGTATAATTTACTAGCTATTTTCGGCATTTCTGGAAGTTCCACCATTTTGAAAATATTTTACATCGACTTGGTTTTCAGAGTAACCCCTAAGTACGATTATTCAAAAACGTGCCTATAAAGCTTTCCTAGAAATGTCTAACTAAAGCTCCCAAAAAAAAAACCCCCTAAGGCGGATGCATATGACAAACTTCTCTCCCGTGTGGATCACCGTAATTGGGGTCAAAAATTGGAAGAAGAGAGGGGACCGTAATTGTAATTTATTTATTTATTTATTTATTTTTATTTTTATAGATCATATAATAATTCTTACTAACTACCGTCCATGGTATACCTAAAATACCATTATTACATAGGAAAAATACAAATTTATATACCATAAACTCAAAAAACACAAAAGAAAACATTACAGAACCAGATTTAAATTACGTATCAAAAATAGTTAAATGAGGCCAATGTTATATATTTTCAGTAGAAACACCGCACTATATCGATATTCAAAAAATGAGGCGAAGTAATAAATTATTAACAATGTGAAGTAATAAACACACTTTTTCGTGTAGGCGAAATCATACAATGAAATAGTATATTAAAGTATAAGTGGATAAACAGGTCTTTAAAACACGCGCGAGTTTTCAAGCACGACGGCGTAGCCGGAGTGCTTGAAATAGAGCAAGTGTTTTAAAGACCTGTTTATCCACGAATACTTTACGCTATTTTTTTTAATTGGTTCACTTTGAAATCTGGTATTAAAATGGAAATAAGAACTAATAATGTGAAATGGTTGAATTCCTCATGTGAAAACCTTTCGTTGTCATGGAAATGAGAAAAACGGAAATTAATTTGCAATCTGTCATTTTATTTGACGTAACAAAGTACTCCTGTCAGATCAATAACCAATAGAATTCACGTTTTTCAAATTGATGGTGATGAACAATATCAAAGTTACAATAATGCAACGCATAGCGGGTAGGAAATCTGTTCTAAATGTCTTTATCTTTCTAGTATACACGCAGAAAATTATTTTTCCAGAAGGACGCGGTATCATGAGACTTTTTATTATTGTTATAAACATTGTTAAGTGCCGTACGTGCTAAATTGAGCTTGAAATCATAAAAGGTTTTTCGTACATTAAACAAATTTGCATAAAAAAGCAATTGAAACCAGAATTTCTACGGCTTTGACAAGTTAATTAAGGTCTTCATGTCTTCACTTCCTACTTTTTTATTATATCCACATGTCGGCATTTACTTGACAACCAGGGACCCGCCACATTTTGCAACTTCTATCGATTACAATATAAGTAAGTAAACGAAACTTACATCAACAATTAAATTTCTCATTTAACCTAAACAACAATAAAACTAATTATCTGAAAATTACCTTCCTCTATAAATATGTATTACCTACATTTGTAAACGTGTCTTAATTTCCTATTGTATTATTAAAAAATTAAGAAACCTTTATTTTACATTACCATGAAGTCGTAGTTATTGCATTATAAATAACAACAAAAAAAAAGAAACAATTTCTTATGCAAAATTAAACAGGTTAAATATATCCATGTTAAATAAACGGAATTTTACTTTCAAATTTGTGTTTCTTGAAAAATTTCTATGGAATGCAAAACTAGTGATAGTATCTAACACTTAAATCTGACTTAAATGCATATTATGGTCGGAAGTATTGACGTAAATATTTATTAGTTGCTACTGTGTTATGCGATTGAAACTTAATTTACATATTTTATTATTAGTGTATTCATAATGTGTTCTATTTTCCGTTAAAACGGATCAAATTCTTCACTTTCAATTAAGCAAATTTGGTTAATTGTGTTAAGGTCGGGATTTACGTATATTAAAACATTTTCGTTTAACCTTTCGTCCTATAGAACATTATTTTTATTTCTTTTTCTTTCTTTGAAGTAAACTCAAGTTTGATCACTATTGCGCTCTCTTGCTCGTTTTTGGTAGCCCTATTTTGTCTTTTGTTCGAAGATCTTCCGCTCTTCTTTTTCTATATCTGATACTTATACTACTTTAGTTTATACATGGTGTTAATACTAAGTTGTAACACATATAATCAGACAAACAGTGAACAAAGAACTAGAGAGGAAGAGGGGAAATGTTTATGCGCTCTTTCTGGATATCAAAAAGGCCTTTGATAGGGTGTGCAGAAAAAAGCTATGGGGGATAATGAGGGAAAGGGGGATAAGTGAGGGGATAGTGGAAAGAACGGAAGAGCTGTACAAAGAGACGAAGTATATAAAGGAGCTGTGGGGGAAAAGTGCGGGGAAAATTTTGTGACGGAAAAAGGATTAAGACAAGGATGCCCCCTTAGACCGGGACTCTTTTCGATTTATATACGGGGGAGTGGTGATAGGGGGAGCAAAGGTGTGGGCCTTGGCGTACGCCGACGATATGGTTGTGATAGCGAAGAAAGAGAGGGAAATGAAAGGGATGATGAGGGTGGTGAAGAATTTCTTTGAAGGAAGAGAGTTAGAGATCAGTGTTAAGAAAACAAAGATGTTGGTGTTCCAGAAAGGTAGGGGAAGAAGAATGAGAGAAGAGTGGGGGTGAGGGGAAGAAGTAGTTGAGAATGTGGGGGAGGTAAAGTACTCGGGCTACAATCTAAGGTACGACAACAAAGAAGCGGAGCACGTAAAAGAGCTAGCAAAGAAGGGGAGGAAAGTGCTAGAACAGATATGGGGAATGGGGGAGAGAATTTTTGGAAACGATATAGAAAGGAGGAGGTGGCTCTTCGACAAGCTGGGGAAGACCGTAATGATGTACGGGGCCGAAGTATGGGGGTGGAGCGAATGGGAAGTGTTGGAGAGGGTGCAGGCAAGATATCGGAGGTGGACATTAGGTCTAGAGAGACAGACGCCGGGATACATGGTGATGGAAGAGATAAATCAAAACCAATATTTACAACTTGCTTCCCAGACAAGTCAGAGATGCGTCAGCCTTTCGTTTTAAAAATTTAGTAAAACAACACATACTAAGCCATTGCTTTTACTCTATGGAGGAATATTTAAGTACCTCTTTTTCCACGCCAGTCTAGCTAAGCTAATACATAATGTAATATAGGGTATCTTGCGCATTCATTTAGTTAAAATTACGTAGTTTGTTGATTAAACCATATAAGGTGCTGCCTTCAGTCCACTACCAGTGCTGATGTTTAGTCTGTATGTTAGTTGCTAGTTGTTTATGTCTAGGCATTGAACTGTAATATGACTTTGTGGAGTGTTTTTATTGTTTTTATTGTTTTTATTATTTTATTTTTACTTATGTTCAGTTTGTATTTTACCTGACTAATGCTAAACTACTAATGGTAGTCAAAGCATATTAAATAAATAAATAAAAATAAATAAAAAATGGGGAAAATCTGAGGATACAGGCGGGAAAAATGGCGATGGAAGGTCTGGAGAGAGGAAGGGGGAGGGGGGCTGATGTATCAATGTTGGAGAGAACTTAAGAAAGGAAGAATAATGCACGGACATGCGAGCAGAAGGAAATATTACGAGGGGAGGATATGCGATGATCGAGGTACACAGGAGCAGGGAGAGTGGGTGGGGAGACAACACAAGAGAAGATATAATAAGAAGGGATGAGGAAGTACAGATGCAGGAAAGAAGGGAAAAGATCAGAGAAGGAAGATATAACGAGAGATACAAAGAAATTGTGGGGAGGGCGTGCCGAGATATTTGACGGGTGGACTAAGCATAAAAAAGAAAAGACTGATAACAAGGTTTAGGTGTGGAAATGTCCTCATCAGAGATAATACATATTGGAGGAGGATGATAGCAGAAGATGTAGAATGTGTAGTGTGGAGCAGGAAAATTTGGATCATATGTTAGGGGAGTTGAGAGCGGAGACTAGGAGTTGGAAGAAGGTATTAGGAGAGGGAGGAGAAGGGTTAGGCTGGATGGACCCCATATCTTTGCACCTTATACCATCACACTTTTAACTATTTTTTTGAATAGCCATTTTCTTTTCTGTATGTCCTTTCCGAATACCCTTTCTCTTATTCCCCATACCTCCCCTTGTTCCCTTTCTTCGCCAGTTCTTTTATATGACTGTCATCCCTATTGCTGTATTTCAGCGTATACTCTAGGTATTCCATTCCTCCGCCCTCTCTATCCCCTCTTCCTCCCACCACCACTTCACTCGATCTTCCTCTCCATCTTTGAAATACCATCAGTTTTGTCTTTTTCACATTCGCCCTTAAATCTTTTTTTTTCCAAATACCTTTTCAAAACTCCTATTGCTCTCCTCTTTTGCCACAATCGCCACATCGTCCGCGTACGCCACTACCTACACTTTACATCTTCCTATGACCACCCTCCTCTCTGCTGCCCTCTCATAGCTTCTTCCAGATCCATAAATGGAAAACAGGCTAGGACTCATCGGACATCTCCGCTTCACCCCTTTTGTTGTCTAGAACTGCTCTACCATCATCGCCCCCCCCCCCCCCCCTCTTTAGTTCTACACCTCGTCTCGTCATACACTTCTTCCAATGCCTCCACCAAATCCTCCTCCTCATTACTGCTAACAGCTTCTTCCTATTTACATTGTCGAACGCCGCTTTTATATCCAGGTACAGCGTATAAGCCTTTCCTGCTTTCTTTTGCAACTCCTTATTATCAATCGTCCCCCTTCGTTTTCTAAATCCTGCTTACCAACAATTTTTTTTTGCCTCTATTTCTCACTCTAATCTCCTTCTCAGCACCTCTGCATAAATTTTGTATCCCGTGTTCGCCAAACTCACCCCTCTATAACTTGTTACTTCTTTTCTATCCCTTCCCTTATAAATCGGGCATACTACCCCTTCCCTCCATTTTTCTGAAAAACCTTCTCCTCTCAAAATTCTATTCAGTATCCTTCTTATCACTTCTCTCATCTCTCCTGTAATTTTCCATTGTTCTCCTTGGATTCCATCGGTTCCCCCCGCTTCACTTTTCTCATCGCTTCCTCCACCTCCTTCCTATCTATCTCTCCCTTTCTCCCTCTCTTCTTGTTCTCATTTATCCTTCCATCCTCCGGGCCCCCCCCCCCCCTTCCTTCTAAAACATTTGTAGTTACAATTATTTTCTATTTTATCAAATAACAAAATGATGACTGGTGAAAAATTTCAAAACAAGATATTTTGAAAACCACTCCTTCGTTTTTTGAAAATAAAACATTTATAAAATCAAAGTGTGAAAAAGTGTACTGTGACAGTTCATGTGCACGCATGGCCTGTCATAATTTTTCTGTTCTATTAACTGCATAAACCATATTGTAAAATTCGGTAAGACTATTCCCCGGTGGTGGTGACGGGGACCATTTCGGGCCAGTGGAGCATGACTTAATGGTGGCTTTTAGCACTTTGGCTATTTTCGAGAGGTTGTCCGTATTGTATGGGAACCATTTTCTCTTCTGATGCTAACTGGATTTTAAGATGGATCCTTGTTCAGGATTTTCTTTAGTCAAGATTCAAATATGAGAATTCTATAGAGTCACACACTTCCTTGCCTTTCTTTGACACCTTCTTGTATAACTTTGGGTTTGCCTTGTTGAACAGTTTGCCCAACTGGGTTTTCTGCTTTTCGAACGCCCTGTGCGACCGTGACCTTTAGTGTACCTTAACAGTTCTCATAAGTACCTGTTCAAATGAACCCACAATGGAATTGAAAAGAAGATCGGCTTTGTCTTGCAAATCAACAGGACTTGAGAGACGTACTTCAGATGGGTGTTCTCTTAGTTTTTCTGAAAGGAGACAATGTTATCAGGACCTGTTGGACTATTTCGTTGGATCTCAATGTACTTGTGTAGCTAATTGTGACAAAAAAACCCCGAACGACATTATACTATAAAGGCAATACAATTATAGAAGAATTTATCCTCCATCCAAGCGAAAAGTTAATTGTCAATTATGCTATTCAATCTGAATGCCCTTTAGGTCTTTAAAATAATCGATTAGAATTCACCTCAAGAATAACACTGACGAAATACTAACAAATAATATACATTAATCATGATTCATTCTTATTTTGACATTGACACTTGACACAGCTATAGCGAAATCTAATTGTTAATAATTATTTTAACCTTTTCGAACTGAAGAGAACCTTTGATCTAACTCATTAGTGATCTCGATATTTGCCTTTAGGTGACAGTAATTGTTACCATATCATCCCCAAGACCCACTTTCTAGAAAGATTTTGGACGATCATATTATGTAATAAAAATGGTTAATTTGGGCTATACACGTTAATGTCTTCAATGTTGAAAGTATTAGTATGTGTGGAAATTTAATAGTCGATCGTCTCATTTTTAGTGTTATGGTTAACCAACAATGGCAAATTTTTCCATTAAAACTCGAGTATTTCAAGTGTAAAATGGCGTAAATGTTTTTGAGATGAAGGTCATAAGCCTTAATGTTTTCCATATGGCGAAGAGAAGGTCCATATTTTAACAGAAGTGAATGATTTTGTAAGCTTCCATATAAATTTTTTAATTTTTTTTATTCTTCCGCCTTCTGCTACTTTACCTCTCGTACTGGCACAAAATTTATCTCTGAGGATGATGTCGAATTCGTTAATCTTTTGGTTTGGCTGCCATTTTCTCGTATCCCACTGAGCTGAGCTTAAACAATGACATAGTATCGCGTTAAAGCTAACTGATGTGCGGATCCTCCCATCTTAAGAAGACGTTGACTGCCACACTGATGAGAGAACCTTTTATAGTAGGTGTAGAATGAGGATAGGGATGCATTCGAATGCTGTATTGCAGATAAAGTGAAGTCATCGTCAGAATTTGACACAGATGTCCATCTTTTGATTTTACTTATACACACGTGGTATTGTCGATTCACCATCTTGTACAGGATTCTACATAAACGACAAGACGGCGCACCACATTCTTTGACAGGGTCCTGAACTTGTCCAATTCATGTTGGGGGTATCCTGAACGAACATGGCTACGATTAGAGCTGCTGCCCCTCGCGGGGAGATGGCTTGAGTGAAGTTGCGTGGTCGGGCGGCTCTAATCATATAGGCCCCGAATATGAGACTGTGCCCACTCTCCTATCATATTACAGAAACCAAATAGCTTTCCCTTTCTTCTACGGAAATAGTGCTTTAAGCTTGATTCTTTGTTCTCCATGTGCTACTTGGTAGATTTCTTTTTTCCTTACATCATTCTCACTCTTGTCCATGTTTCGTGTCCAGATATTCCGCCCACTTCCCTATTCTAAATCGTGTTGTTCGCCACTTCTCTTTCTTTTGCATTCTTTAATATACCTCTGTACTCTTTATATTTATTTGACCTTTCACATTTACATTTTTAAACACGAATCCCAGGCTACCATTCCTGAGCTCCTTGCATCGCGCCTCCACGGTTTTTATCACTTTGCGATTGGTCTTGAATTTTCATCCTCCAAGCGGAAGCTTGAGGTAGTGCAAAAGCCATAACTCACAACGGGCCGAATCTGGACCGTCAGGTGAGTGGAATACACTTGCGATATCGTGAACGCTCAAAGAAGTTCGCTACATTGCCAGCGACGTGGATGCGCGTCATGATGCATTAAACTTTCGTTCAGGAGTTTCACTCTATTGAAATGTTGCGCTAAGAGTTTCATTTAAATGATAATGAAGTTTTACGTTAGGAGTTTCATATTATTGTAATATTGGGTTAGGAATTTCATTTAAATGAAATTTTGCTGTATGAGCTTCATGTCAATGAAGTTTTGCTTTAGGAGTTTCATTTAAAAGAAATTCTGCTCTAGGAGTTTCATTTAAATGAAATTTTACGTTAGAAGTTTCATGTTATTGTATTATTGGGCTAGGAGTTTCATTTAAATAAAATTCTGCTCGATTAGCTTCATTTAAATGAGTTTTTACGTTAGGAGTTTCATTTTATTGTAATATTTTGCTAGGAGTTTCATTTAAAAGAAAGTGTGCTCTAGGAGTTTCATTTAAAAGAAAATTTACCTCAGGAGTTTTATTTCATTGAGTTATTGAGCTAGGGGATTCATTTAAATGAAGTTTTGCTTTAGGAGTTTCATTTAAATGAAATTTTCCCTTAGGATGAGTTTCTATTGAATTATTGAGCTAGGAGTTTCATTTAAATGAAGTCTTACTTTAGAAGTTTCATTTAAAAGATAGTCTGCTCTAGGAGTTTCATTTAAATGAAGTTTTGCTTTAGGAGTTTCATTTAAATGAAATTTTCCCTTAGGAGTTTCATATTATTGCATTATTGGGCTAGGAGTTTCATTTAAATGATGTTTTGCTTTAGGAGTTTCATTTAAATGACGTTTTGCTTTAGGAGTTTCATTTAAAAGAAATTCTGCTCTAGGAGTTTCATTTAAATGAAATTTTACGTTAGAAGTTTCATGTTATTGTATTATTGGGCTAGGAGTTTCATTTAAATAAAATTCTGCTCGATTAGCTTCATTTAAATGAGTTTTTACGTTAGGAGTTTCATTTTATTGTAATATTTTGCTAGGAGTTTCATTTAAAAGAAAGTGTGCTCTAGGAGTTTCATTTAAAAGAAAATTTACCTTAGGAGTTTTATTTCATTGAGTTATTGAGCTAGGGGATTCATTTAAATGAAGTTTTGCTTTAGGAGTTTCATTTAAATGAAATTTTCCCTTAGGATGAGTTTCTATTGAATTATTGAGCTAGGAGTTTCATTTAAATGAAGTCTTACTTTAAAAGTTTCATTTAAAAGAAAGTCTGCTCTAGGAGTTTCATTTAAATGAAGTTTTGCTTTAGGAGTTTCATTTAAATGAAATTTTCCCTTAGGAGTTTCATATTATTGCATTATTGGACTAGGAGTTTCATTTAAATGAAGTTTTGCTTTAGGAGTTTCATTTAAATGACGTTTTGCGTTAGGAGTTTCATTTAAATGAGATTTTACCTTAGGAGTTTCATTTTATTGAATTATTGAGGTAGGGGTTTCATTTAAATGAAGTGTTACTTTAGAAGTTTCACATAAAGGAAATTCTGCTCTAAGAAGTTTCATTTAAATGAAGTTTTGCTTTAGGAGTTTCATTTAAATGAAATTTTACGTTAGGAGTTTCATATTATTGCATTATTGGACTAGGAGTTTCGTTTAAATAAAATTCTGCTCGATTAGCTTCATTTAAATGAGTTTTTACGTTAGGAGTTTCATTTTATTGTAATATTTTGCTAGGAGTTTCATTTAAAAGAAAGTGTGCTCTAGGAGTTTCATTTAAAAGAAAATTTACCTTAGGAGTTTTATTTCATTGAGTTATTGAGCTAGGGGATTCATTTAAATGAAGTTTTGCTTTAGGAGTTTCATTTAAATGAAATTTTCCCTTAGGATGAGTTTCTATTGAATTATTGAGCTAGGAGTTTCATTTAAATGAAGTCTTACTTTAGAAGTTTCATTTAAAAGAAAGTCTGCTCTAGGAGTTTCATTTAAATGAAGTTTTGCTTTAGGAGTTTCATTTAAATGAAATTTTCCCTTAGGAGTTTCATATTATTGCATTATTGGACTAGGAGTTTCATTTAAATGAAGTTTTGCTTTAGGAGTTTCATTTAAATGACGTTTTGCGTTAGGAGTTTCATTTAAATGAGATTTTACCTTAGGAGTTTCATTTTATTGAATTATTGAGGTAGGGGTTTCATTTAAATGAAGTGTTACTTTAGAAGTTTCACATAAAGGAAATTCTGCTCTAAGAAGTTTCATTTAAATGAAGTTTTGCTTTAGGAGTTTCATTTAAATGAAATTTTACGTTAGGAGTTTCATATTATTGCATTATTGGACTAGGAGTTTCGTTTAAATAAAATTCTGCTCGATTAGCTTCATTTAAATGAGTTTTTACGTTAGGAGTTTCATTTTATTGTAATATTTTGCTAGGAGTTTCATTTAAAAGAAAGTGTGCTCTAGGAGTTTCATTTAAAAGAAAATTTACCTTAGGAGTTTTATTTCATTGAGTTATTGAGCTAGGGGATTCATTTAAATGAAGTTTTGCTTTAGGAGTTTCATTTAAATGAAATTTTCCCTTAGGATGAGTTTCTATTGAATTATTGAGCTAGGAGTTTCATTTAAATGAAGTCTTACTTTAAAAGTTTCATTTAAAAGAAAGTCTGCTCTAGGAGTTTCATTTAAATGAAGTTTTGCTTTAGGAGTTTCATTTAAATGAAATTTTCCCTTAGGAGTTTCATATTATTGCATTATTGGACTAGGAGTTTCATTTAAATGAAGTTTTGCTTTAGGAGTTTCATTTAAATGAAATTTTCCCTTAGGAGTTTCATATTATTGCATTATTGGACTAGGAGTTTCATTTAAATGAAGTTTTGCTTTAGGAGTTTCATTTAAATGACGTTTTGCGTTAGGAGTTTCATTTAAATGAGATTTACCTTAGGAGTTTCATTTTATTGAATTATTGAGGTAGGGGTTTCATTTAAATGAAGTGTTACTTTAGAAGTTTCACATAAAGGAAATTCTGCTCTAAGAAGTTTCATTTAAATGAAGTTTTGCTTTAGGAGTTTCATTTAAATGAAATTTTACGTTAGGAGTTTCATATTATTGCATTATTGGACTAGGAGTTTCGTTTAAATAAAATTCTGCTCGATTAGCTTCATTTAAATGAGTTTTTACGTTAGGAGTTTCATTTTATTGTAATATTTTGCTAGGAGTTTCATTTAAAAGAAAGTGTGCTCTAGGAGTTTCATTTAAAAGAAAATTTACCTTAGGAGTTTTATTTCATTGAGTTATTGAGCTAGGGGATTCATTTAAATGAAGTTTTGCTTTAGGAGTTTCATTTAAATGAAATTTTCCCTTAGGATGAGTTTCTATTGAATTATTGAGCTAGGAGTTTCATTTAAATGAAGTCTTACTTTAAAAGTTTCATTTAAAAGAAAGTCTGCTCTAGGAGTTTCATTTAAATGAAGTTTTGCTTTAGGAGTTTCATTTAAATGAAATTTTCCCTTAGGAGTTTCATATTATTGCATTATTGGACTAGGAGTTTCATTTAAATGAAGTTTTGCTTTAGGAGTTTCATTTAAATGACGTTTTGCGTTAGGAGTTTCATATAAATGAGATTTTACCTTAGGAGTTTCATTTTATTGAATTATTGAGGTAGGGGTTTCATTTAAATGAAGTGTTACTTTAGAAGTTTCACATAAAGGAAATTCTGCTCTAAGAAGTTTCATTTAAATGAAGTTTTGCTTTAGGAGTTTCATTTAAATGAAATTTTACGTTAGGAGTTTCATATTATTGCATTATTGGACTAGGAGTTTCGTTTAAATAAAATTCTGCTCGATTAGCTTCATTTAAATGAGTTTTTACGTTAGGAGTTTCATTTTATTGTAATATTTTGCTAGGAGTTTCATTTTAAAGAAATTTTATTCTAGGAGTTTCATTTCAATGAAGTTTTGCTTTAGGAGTTTCATTTAAATGACGTTTTGCTTTAGGAGTTTCATTTAAATGAAATTTTACCTTAGGAGTTTCATTTTATTGAATTATTGAGCTAGGAGTTTCATTTAAATGAGGTCTTACTTTAGAAGTTTCATTTAAAAGAAATTCTGCTCTAGGAGTTTCGTTTAAATGAAATTTTACGTTAGGAGTTTCATTTAAAGTTCCGCCCTTCCACTAGAATAAGGCTTAACGGTAGGTACTTAGGTTTACATTAACGGTTACTTCTTCACTTCGATATGCAAAAGGATATTTAATAATTAAATCAGTGTATAAATAGGTTTTCATGCTTCTTGTGTAAACAATACACTAGTTTTCAGAAGTTACTAGTCACTAGTAATTAAGTTAAAGTCGTTTTGGGGCGGTCTTTTTAATAAAATGTGGCAACATCGTCGATCTTCCTTCGCGGATGATAGTGGTCTGCGAGGCTCTCCCTACCCTCCTCGAATCACTTGTAGAAAGTCACTTTATTTCGTATTCCATTAGAGACACTGTTTTGTTTTCTTCTTTGCCCTTTTCCTTGCTACTTTAATTGCATATTTCTCGATTATTTCCGTCCTTCCTCATATTCTTTCTACACCTTGTATATATAAATAATTTATTTTTGATAGTGTTGTTTCTCATTTCTTTTCTTTTCGATTTTTTCGTTCTTAATCTTTTCTTGTACCTATTTAATTCTTTCTTCGATTTTCAATTTTGAACTTTGCACCTCTGTAAGTATTCAGTTTCTGGATAATGAAGTAACCTACCAGCGTTTTGGTACTTTTTTCAATTAAATTAATATTTTGTATTATAGCATTTTATAGAAACGATTGGGGTTTCCTCGGCTAAAGACAGGCCAAGGCCCTAGTAGGAATTTTCTACAGATAAAAAACGGAAAATGTGCTGAAATTCAGCATGGAAAACATGATTCTTTTGCCAGGTCTACTCATTAAGGATCACAATTAGGCACATCCTTGCTCCACAACAAAAAAGTTTAAAATGAAACTGCACGTTCAGATTTTTCTCACTTTGTTTCCTGGCAAGTCACAATCCAAATTTTGGAAGATTGGGTAACCCTGGTAATTTTTTATAAAATCGAGCCGAAAATTTCCTTGGCTTTGCCAGTTACCTGCGTGCTATTCTCATTAGCAACAATAAATGTTTACGAAATTTCGCGATGATTATCAAAACAAACTATAGGTGGGAAATTCGCGCATCACGCATTCTCTAGAAGTTGTCACAATGTATAGTAATTGACAGATGAGAGAGTTCTCGTTTACAATGTTATAATAACGATTCCAGTTAGTTGTTATTAATATACATATAATATATATTGCAACAAAATCGTGATAGAAACTAGATTTGTTACTAATAAAAAAAATCATAAGGCGGATGTGGTTGCTGATGCGTGTCCACGTTTCTTTCCAAAGACAAAGTGAACGTTTATTAACAACAATAATAAATGTTAAACTAAAAATTATGCTACTTCTTTCAGTTGCTTACAAACCGTTGCACTTACAACAAATAAGCGTGCGCCAGGATGCCTTTTTTTTAATTAAAAAATTAATTAATTAATGAAAAATTAGGTAAGTTTTATTATTGTTATTCCCGTTTTCTAATTAACATTATTTAATTTGTTCGGGTGTAATTAATAATTAGTGATGTGATATTTTTACTTATTTTTATTAATGTAATCATTTCCCGACAGAAGGTTTGCCTTGAGTTCAGAACAATTTCGAGCAAAAATTAATTACTTACCTCATTTTTTATAATTACATATACGCGTTAGTGTAATAAATTTATATCCACAAATTACAATTAATTATCAATAATTATTATACCACATCAATTATTATATAATCATAGACATGCTTGAATTAAATTTCTCAAGCTTCATTAAATTACATTACATGGATTAAATTTTTTTGAGCAAAATTTATAAATTTATGCTCTGGTTAATGTGATATTATTCTCTTTAAGACGATTTCTTTACTGTAACTAGATGAAGAAGCAAAAGAAATACGTTTCAAATAACAAACAATTTTACACTATCATTTCAAAATACTTTTCTTTGTTTTGGTGTTCGTTATTTGTTCTTCTACGAGTTTCTTCTAAATTTCTAATACACTTGCAGTCCTTACATTGCGCAAAAACCAGTGTTGAAAATCGATCGGAATTCTAGCAAATTAGATGTTTTTTCTATAATATTCAACCGCAAACCACAAGGGTGTTTCGAAATTTGAATTATCGCAAGTTGTAGCTTTTAGAATATTTTTAGAGTAGGTACCTGGCGTTCTAGGCACATGAACCAGTGAAATGGCGTAAAGAACGTGCGTGTTACGTGGAATTAAAATGGAAAGGAGCTCATAGTACATTCCTAGGATTATGGAGAAGATGGAAAATGTGTTTTTGGTCATTAAGGCATTATGGTGTAAAGATGGCATAAAAGGATGATACCGTGTTGGTCCAGAAAAAAACTCAATGGTACGCTCGGTTAACAAGTAGCCATAGATATTCACCAGTTTTCTGTTAAGATATCTTGCTTCACTTTATCACTAAAACGTCCATAAAGAGATAAGTAACTTAATCACGTTTTAGATTACAGTGAATTGCTCATAATGTCTTCATTATTCTCTGTTTACGGCGCGTGACCCTCTCTTCTATCTCTAAACCACTTACAAAGGCGCCACTTCGTTTCAAAAGGCTTCTCCATGAGATAATGCCCTACAATGCGAAGGTTCAGTACGTGAAAGGGGCAGATATTCCCATTGCAGACACGCTCAGCCGTGATGACAAGTTTGAGCCACCACAAGAGTATGATGAGGACGAGGTTCATATCACATCCATGACGTACCTCAACGACCGTGCAGTATAGAGGTCCAAAGTATCTATAGCAAACGATCCAAATTGGAAGCTGATGAATCTTATCACCATTGGATGGCCGGAGAGGAGTGACCAAGTACCGAAAGCCATAATTAATTATTTAAGCGCCAAAGAGTGAATCAAAAAAAGACACTTTCAGTGAAGAGAATTCCTGAGTTGCCATTCGAAATTGTCGCAACTGACCTGGTCAACTACTGGCTCTTCTGCTATCACGTAATACACCAGAATCGGAATTGAGTGCATCATCCACCGAGCAACATAGTTCCTGAGGTAGTGGACAGTTCTGCGAGCGAGGTTCAGATCCATTAGACATCTTCTCCATCATCTTCGGGAATCTCTGTACAGGTCCAGCTTGTCCGGGGCAAGCATCCTACTATCAGACATACTCGGGATGTATGATCGTCAAACCGGTACAACGAATGAATCTTTAAAATTAAGTTTCTATCTTGCTTTATCTCCCCATTCTTCATTTCTATAGCATTCAATGAATTACTTAATTTTGAATTATCTTAAAATATTGAAAAGAGGAGATGTCGAGGGTTGTACACCCCTGACATTTTGAGTAAAGTTTGGCAGCCCTGATTTTCTAATAGACATAGTTGGCAGTATTAAGAAACTGTCATTACGATTTTACAGTAACAAACAGGAATACAAAATGGGTGGTAATTTTCGCGGCCCCAAGAATTGTCACTCTAAGCCCAAGAATTATAATTTTTACCCCAAGAATTATTTTTTCGACCCCAGCTTTTTAATTATTTTGGTCCCAAGATTTCTGATTCCAAGAATTATTATATTAGCCCCCAAAAAATCATTCTTTTGGTCCCAAGATTTTATTCATTTTACCCCATGATTTTATTCATTGTATTCAATTGAAAAAAAATATACTAAACCTACCTCTAAACTAAGCGCCTGAGTGGCAATATACGTTTAGGGTGACATTTTTTTTAGTTTAAAACACTTCTATAAAATAAATAAATAAATAAAATCTTGAGGCAAAATAAAAACAATGTTGGGGTGAAATGAATAAAACCTTGGGGTAAAATGAATAAAATAATGGGGTAAAATGAATAAAATCTTGGGGCCTAAAGAATAATTATGTGGGCTAAATTAATAATTTTGAGGGCTTAAATCTTGGGACCAAAATAATTAAAAAGCTAAGATAGAAAAAATAATTCTTGGGGTGAGAATGACAATAATTCCTATAATGTACAAAATAATATCTCATACCAAATGTCCGCTGCATGAGCAGTTTCTTTCAGGGCAATGGGAAGGTAAATCGATAAACTTCAGCATTAAGGCAACCTTATATACATTCGACATTAACTAAGAAAGACACATAGATTTTGACGAGAAGGATTTTTACATTTATGTTCTACAGAAATGGAGGAATTAAGGGTTCGATCGAGTTGCCCATTAAACACTTTTACCTATATGGTAAAATTGTCATATTCAGAACAGTTTGCAGCTTCGTCCATCTTCATAAGAATATTTTGAGATCAGACTGAAACGTTTGAAAGACAGTGTTATCTCTCTTCATTTTGGGTATCGGTTTCTTTCCTTATCTATGAAACTGTTTTGCGAAAGACTATTGTTATGTTCTCTTTGCATTGTGGAATATGCCTCATACTAAACCAGTTGATTTTCCAGTTTCTTAATTCCAATTTTATCATAATATTCCCATTTTTTTAACATCTTACGATGTTCTATGGATTAAATGTGTTAGGGTCACTTAATTCCAGCTCACCTATATCTGGAATGTATCCAGGGAGTGAGGCTAATCACTACACTACCACCTCCTCTCTAATTCCAATTTTAGAACTCAGGTTGGGTTCTAAACTTCTATATTGCACTTCAAATTCCTAATTTTAAAATATCGCAATTCTTGATCATTTATTTGGCTCTTGACGCTAGAGGTGTCTGTATAAAAGTTTTTCATATTGATGACCTTTTGAGTTTTTCTGCGTTCATCGAAAGGTTCGTTTTCTCTAGCGCCACCTCTAAAAGGTTTTATGTGGAAAACCTGTGATAATTTCACATTTTTCGGATGATACGTAACGTGTAACACAAGCAATAGTATTCTACCTTCTAACCAACTATTAATCAAGGGTGTTATTTTCAAAAAGGTCTCTTTTGCAAACTATTATTTTGTCACTTTCATTCATGAAACAGCACCGAGGACCGCTAAGACTCAGTAAGACACAATTTCTTTGATATTTACGAAAGATGTCTCCACTTTTCCTTTACTACGCTTGATTCATTTTAGTCATATACAGCTGACAGAAAATGAATTTCTCCTGTTCATCGTCTCTGTTGAGCTACACTATCCTAGTATCCTGTTAATCGATTTATTGTAGCTCAACAGAGACTCTACAAACTCTGAGATCCTGCATAGATGTCGATGGAGGGGAAGGAAGTCGCATTCTTCAATTCCTTCTTTCACGAAATCTGGTTCGAAGAGCGCAGTACTAGTCATGTAGAAATGGAAGTAGAGCATGAAGCACGGGTACACCCATGTTTTCTAGTGAGCTATAGATGTAGAGGTTTTGTCGTTAATCTTTTGATAGGATGTTAAAACAGTTGCCAAAACAGTGCCTAGGATCTCACCCATCCTTCTTGTTATGTTCATGGTAATTTTTCTAGTCAAGGTAGCTAGGTAATCAAATCATTAACATTAGACCAGATTTACCCTTTATTTTATTTAATGCTGTCTAAACATACTGGATGAAGGGGTCTGTAGTACTTTATCTCATGAGATGACCGGTTATTTCCTTGAGCGAAACGTGCACGGAGTAGTCAACATCATGGTAACTTTTTTCAAAAAAAGCTTAAAGTTTTATTGCTCCAGTTATCTTCAGACCAGAACGGTTTGTTCTGAAATGTCTTTAAATACAGGGTTTAAATTGTCATATTGAGTAGTTAGGGGAGCTCGTGTATGACCTTTTTTGCTAATAAATCGTAGATTATATTTCATTTATATTCTAAGTAATAAACCCATAGTCGCAGGTGATATATGCCTACCAACATCAAGAAAACTCGTTTATTGGGTTTAAATAAGAACTTAATCAAAAACATCCTCATTACTAAAAATGAAGGTTTAATCCCTAGGCTACAGTAACCACGAAACTCAATACCGACGCAGTGGTGTGAATGATATCCGCTGCAGCAGTAATTATGGCCACCTTTCTAGTACTCTACTGGAGTTTCATACACCAGACTCATAGAAATCTAAAGAGGCGCGATCTGGTAACCGTGCATGCCAGGCGACAAGATCATTTAAATATTCTCGAGCGGCAAGATTTACATGGGATGGGGCGTCCTCGTATTGAAACCATATGTGTTCCGTAAAATTCAGTGGAACATCTTTATGGTAAGCAACTTGGCAACATTATCGTCATTCTTCCAATAATTCCGTTCCATATGTTGACTGAGAGGTAACTTCCATTTTTTCGCCTTTTGAAGGTGGAATGGATGAAGAAGTCGTTGCTTACATGTTATAAACAACCTGTCGAATACTTAATGACGCTTCATCTTCGCATTGTTGCCCAAAATATGGATTTCGCAGATTATTTTGAGCTCCACTATCCACTAGTGGTTTGTTTCTTCGTGCAAACATTGTATAAATTGAACGCTGGAATGAGCAGCTCCTCTGTTACATTCAACTTCCTCATAAATGAAGGGCATGTCAATATATTGAGCAAACGACTATTCATTCCCGACTATCACATATGAGCTCCTTTTATCTACATTAAAACGGAATATGGTCGCATTAACACTCTGTGTAAGTACATGTCTTTAGTGTACCTAGACAATATCGAACTTTTAGTTAGTGTTAGTAGCAGATTCTAACTAAAATCTAGATTGAGATAAGAGTGTGGATATAGTTCACTTATACGTTGTACGTCTCATGTCCGATGCCACGCCACTGAAGCGACCCAATGCGTGAGATACACCTGAGGATGTTCGCAGGGAAATGGCAGAAACGCGCCAGACTGAGAGATGATCCCTTCGAGGCCTACCATGGTCTACCACGGTCTACCATCAAGTTCCCTTTAGTTTCGTGCTGGGCTTTGGGTATCTTGAGTTATTGTTCCTCACAGTTTGAACCGTAAATAGAAGAACCGGATCTAGACCACAAAACACTTTTTTTTAACTTTCTCATTACCTTTTGTTCCAGCGAGCTCGAGAGTATACTGCTTGTTACTTGCTGTAGTATATGATTACACCAATTTGAAAGTAATTTAGCGAGTGACTTTAGACTTTTTTAGAGAATATATGAGTGCTGGTGATATAGAAGGTTTGTAGAGGATGGAATATCTGTTCAGTTGATGATGTTGTACAAGCGCTATGTGGTTTTGTCTTGGGCGAAATGAAACAGAATTTCCATTTGATAGAGATGCAGTTTTGTGAATTTATCCAGGAAGACAGTGACGCCCGCCTAACTGGGCGAAGGTCCAATGTCGGAATATAAGATTTCAGCATCGTTCCAAGCTTTAAAGCTTGTCTGTTTAGCCAGAAAATTTTCTGGGATGTTGCTCACAAAATATGTTGCATTACACCAAAAAGGAGGTCACAAACGATCTATTAGATTTTTTAGAGAAATAGCTGCGCCAGAATTATTAGATTGATTTGAACTTTTGGCTCTTTCAGTAAATTAAACTTTCACGCATGCACTTCATGGAATTAACTGTTTGCCATTAAAAATCGCCTTCTCGCAATAAAGAAAGTAGGTATGCAGATTTGCCATTTATGTTATCGAGGCAAATATATGACAAAAGTATATCCTGTTCCTGTTGTTACAATAATCCTTGATCTTTTTCTGGCTGTGATCGGTTTTCGTTAAGGAAGTGTCACGTTTTTCGCAAACTTATAAATTAAGTAAGACTTTCACTCCATAGCGAAATCAAAAAAAAATTAATTAAAAATCGTCAGTAATTATGATAATTTTATTAGATATTGTGCAAATGATAATGAAGGAAGTAGCGGAGAAAGTCCTTCGATCACGAATTTTTTTATGACAGTTTTTAAAAAAAAAAATTTGCACACCCACAAACCTTAACCTTGAAGGTCAATTCGCCAAGTGAAATTAGACACTTTCTAACTTTTTTTGTTTGTTTGCAGGAAGTGCAGCGGCGGCATCATGAGGGGATGGTTTGACGCATTTCGATACGACGGTGGACCGACGCTTTATAACTTTAATAATCGTACCGCCGTTACGGGGGATGTTACCCTAATCACTTTCCTTGCAATCTTTTGCACACTGTACGTAGCTTTTTTGATCGTTTTTCCTGGTATACGCAAAGAGGTGAGTACCTACTTATTTTATTTAGGGCTCCAAGCGAGACGGTAATTGTTTCAGAGATTTACGACGTTCTTCTTTGTCACCCTAAGCCTGTTTGTGGGAGGAACGATAGTTGGTAAGTATCCGGGTTTGGAAGACTTACAAATCAATAGTTAACACTGATGTCTTTTAGTTACAATGGTTGGATCCGCCTGGCACGTTGGATGTACGGCCATTTCGAGTACATACAGAGCGTTCTCACGGGAAAAGGTGAACGCCAGTCTAGGTGTGCATATTGGTTTAAGGCATGTGAATGTCACACTTCAAGGTACGTACTGTTGGTGGTATTCATAAAAAAAAATCACTGTTACTTTAGGTAACTTATCATCTGACATTGATTTCAACGAGCAGTTCATGTGGCTGACTTCGGACAAAATGGGTACGACATTTAAAAAGGCGATCAGACGAGGATTACCTTACCCAATACTAACTGTGGCCGAATACTTTAGTTTGGGACAGGAAGGTCTTTCGTGGGGCGGACAGTATAGGGCCGCAGGATATTTTGGATCTGTAATGTTATGGTTGGACGAAACATTTGTTAAACCTACTCCGTAATTGAATCTGTGTTTAATTTTAGGGCCTCCTTAGGGACGTGGTTACTAATGAATTTAATGATACTTGTAGTTCCTCGATATGGCGCTCTACTAATGACATTTTGTGGAATTTTACTTTTAGCGACTGCATGTGGATACTTTGGTATGCTACCAGAAGCACCTCTTATCATTCACCTCGAGGGTAGTGCCATTTATTTTCACTTGGGGTGGTGCTTTTGGTTAGTGTTTATTGCAGGTAGGTAATTGGATTGCGTGATCAGACATTACATGATGGTTTTAGGAAGCATCTGCCTTTTTACCGGTGTAATCATAACAATCATCGAAATCGTGTATCCGCACAGTTTCTCGACAATTCTAGAAGTGAACTACGATACACCTTACGATCGACATATTATCATCGAAGACAGTCACGGGAAACGTTTCCAAAAGAAACGTTCCAGTAACAACAGTAAGTTGGAGGAACCAAGCGGGTTCAGTTCGCGTATTTTAAGGCAAGTACGTCAGACGCTACAGTCACCTGCTTAACAATTTGCTTCAGGCGCTTATCGTCGAAAACACGTGAGGAAAAAGAATCTGGAAAACAGAGAATTGATAATCCCGCTTTTGAGTTATCAACTCCAAAATCATCGTGGAGGTATCCATACCAAATCGAGCAAACAGCGACATGCCATAGAAACTTCTTAAGTAACTCAGTGTCTAGTAACATATCACCGATTCAGAAAAACATTTCAAGGTTAAAACCGTCGAAGGTCCCCGAAGATTCTTTGTGGTGAATCCTCTTCTAGTGCAATTTTTATATAGGTACCTAAGTGATTCAATTGTGATATTTGTTAATCATAGATTATGACTACTGCCATATTGATCTTTGAATAGATTTTTATTGTTAGCACTTATTTATTAAAGATCGATGTTACAAAATTATTATTGTTAAGTAGTACCTGCAAGATTTCATTAAAATTTAATTAACGAAAATATATTTTATTAACAACTGAAGAAATGGCACACTCGGTAGGCGAGGCCGGTTCAAGCGGCCCTACTCATCTTCTTCGCAAATATAATAAGATTCGTACACATCATGGGTTTCAGCGGAGCAATTAGCATCGCAACAACAATTATGTCATCTCGTTATCAGAACTGCGTCAATATGATCCCCGTATTGGGAGTAGGTTCCCGGACATTCCTTCTTAGGCTGCAGCCTCAAGCGTTCCTTTGACGACGGATACAAGCCTTCACAACTACAACATTCGCATCGGCAAAACAGAACGAGTCCACCACATAACCACATTATCACGCCAAACCACGCTTCCGATAGGAGAGTGTTGGCCAACAATACATTTAATATCGTGGAAGCGATTGCAACCCATGGGAAAACGCTGCGGTGTAAAACGTCCTCTGGCGGGACGTTAAGCTTGTTCCGTGGCATCACCAAGATTATGAAGGCGGAAATTGCGGTAACTGAAAGATGATTATAAAAATTAGATCACTTAGTATTGTGACTTACCGGAAACGCTGGGCCAAATCATCTGTGACATTTTAATAAAAATTCCAGTCATTGTAAGAGATGATGATATGTAGATTATCAACAGTGCAACTAAAACAATTTGGCTCGTTCGTTGTGTGGGTGCTTTATTCTCACTGAAGTTGTTCACCGTTGTTACCTGTAGAAACAAAAACAATTTATTAGAGGAAACATAATGAAGCTGCTTATCAAAGAAAGTCGTAAAACCATGGATCAACCACAAACAGTTCATTTTTTAGGTTTTACTCGACAGCGCCAAATTTCGATTAAATGAAACTCCTAACGTAAAATTTCATTTAACCAAATCTCCTCCAGCAGAATTTCAATAAAATAAAGCTCCTGACGTAAAACCTCATTTAAATGAAACTTCTACAGCCGAATTTCATTTAAACGAGACTCCTAGGCCTAGCGCAAAGTTTAAATAAAATGAAACCCTAAGGTAACATTTCATTTAAGTGAAACCCCTAGAGCAGAAATTCATTTAAATGAAACTCCTCGACCAGACTTTTATTTAAATGAAACTCCTAACGCAAAATTTCAATAAAATGAAACTTCTACAGCCGAATTTCAATAAAATTAAGCTCCTAACGTAAAACCTCACCTAAATGAACCTTCTACAGCCGAATTTCATTTCGACGAGACTCCTAGCGCAAAATTTCATTAAAATAAAGCGCCTAAGGTAAAATTTCATTTAAACGAAGCTCCTCAAGTAAAATTTCATTCAAATGAAACTCCTAACGTAATATTTCATCTAAATAAAACTCTTAGAGAAGAATTGCTTCTAAAGCAAAACGTCGATTAAATGAAACTCCTGCAGAAGAATTTTATTGAAACGAAGCTCTTAGCGCAATATCATTAAAATTGAAACACCTCACGCAAAATTTCAATAAAGTGAAACTTCTAAGATAAAATTTCATTTAAATGAGACTCCACGAGCAGAATTTCATTTAAATGAAACTCCTCGACCAGACTTTCATTTAAATAAAATATCCTCGAGCAGAATTACATTTAAATGAAACTCCTGAAGCAAATCTTCGATTAAATGAAACTCTTACAGAAGAGTTATATTTAAACGAAACTCCTAGCGTAATATTACTTAAAAATAAAACTCCTCGCGCAAAGTTTCAATAAAGTGAAAATCCTAAGGTGAAGTTTCATTTAAATAAAACGCCTCGAGCAGAATTTCATCTAAATGAAACTCCTCGACCAGACTTTCATTTAAATGAAACTGCTCGAGCAGAATTCCATGTAAATGATACTCCTGAAGCAGAACTTCGATTAAATGAAACTCCTACAGAAGAATTTTATTTAAACGAAACTAATAGCGCAATATTACTTAAAAATCAAATTCCTACCGCAAAATTTCAATAGAGTGAAACTCCTAAGGTAAAATTTCATTTAAATGAAAGTCCTAGCGCAATATTACATAAAATTGAAGTTATTTCGAAGATATCGCTCTTTATCGATCAAAATAGAAGGTCTCTTGCTCTTTGCAGACCCCTTTCCTCCATTACCGTACAAATGAGACACTTACAGGTGGACCTCGTACACTTTTTCAACTTTTAGATAACGATATATGGGGGGACGCCTACGGGCTCATGATGAAGAAGATGGGGAGGGCAAACGCTATCTCCATGTCTGTAGAGAAACTAAAAAAGATCACCATGCTACTCTTCCCGAGCCATCCAGAGCTCCCTCAGGGAGACGGAAGCTGGTGGGATTTCCCGTGATCAAACACCCGGAGATAGTACAGACAGGCAACAACCCGCCCAGATAACATAGTGGCAGTGGTGGTCAAGAGACTTGCGAGTGCGATTATCAACAACTGTCTACATAGGGGCCTTTTCCCAACATCATGGAAAAACAGCCGACTCGTCGTCATCCCCAAAGGAGACAGCAATTATAGACCTATATGCGTCATAAGCTATGCGGGGAAACTTATGGAGAAAGTCCTAAATGATAGACTATACACAATTCTTGAGAGCAAGCTAGCGGACAATCAATACGGCTTTCTTAAGGAAAGGTCCGTTTGCAATGCCTTACAGGAAATATTAAACGAGAGACAGATGGGGATGAGAAGAACAAGGCAAACTCGGGAGCATGTTCTAATAACGTCCCTGGACGTAAAAATGCGTTTATTGAAGCACCAAGAATAGAAATTATCTCGGCACTGACAAATTTCGGTATACCGCAATACCTCCTAAGGAGTATAAATGACTATCTACGAGACAGATGAATTTGTGCAGAGGGGAAATCATACAGTTTCAGGAGCAGAGCTGGCGTGCCACAAGGATCAGTCCTGGGACCGATCCTCCGGAACGCTCTCTATAATGAGGTAATCGGTTTCGCTGGTGATCTTAGTATTCTGGTAAGGGGGAGAGACATGCATACTGTGCTCGAACAGATGAGGGTCACAGTGAGGGAAATTAACAGGTGGATGAGCGAGAAGGGACTGCAACTGGTACCACACAAAACTAATGAGCCTATAAAAGGTTTCCCGGTACCTCGATTTAAAAAACCATCTTTTATGAAGTAAACTAACATATTTCGAAATTTCGTTTGAATATAATATACCAACCGCCATGATATCGAAGTATTAGATGATCTTTGTTCGACGTACAAATGATACAGAAACCAATGCCTTAATTCATTTCAAGATCACTGAACAGATTCGGAAATATATGTTTGATGCTTAAAATCAATGACAGTTTAAACGTGGGCAAACAATGAGTAATAAATGAATTTTCCTACCTGAATTTTTTCTTTATACTCCTGGACAACTGCATCAATATCAGTCGAGCTGCTCGATTCGGCTTCATCGGCATCGGCCATTGACAAAATTTCATTAACGTCACTCTCGGTGTCGCTGTCAACACTATCGACACACTCTTTTGTACTTTGAGTGCTATAATCGTCCATGAGCAAGCACTCTTTATCGTCCAAAATTTCGCTACTAGTTCGCGGTGCCGTCGTGTTTCGAAAAAATCGGGGCATTATATCGAAAGCCGTTTTAATGCGCGCAGCAGGCGATGGTTTCACAGTTCTCTTCTGGCTCTTTTGCAAACGGCTATACTGTATATTGGTGTGTTGCACTGAAACAAAAAATTCAAAAATGTCTACATTCACAAACGTCGCTTACCCGAAAGATCCTCGTGTACAAATTCAGGTTTGTAGCGCGCGTACAGTACCCTGCTGGAGAGGAGGGCACACTTCAGTAAAGGTGCCACGTTTAGTAAACGTACTAGGTATGATAGGGGGCACGCAAATGCCAAGATAGATGTTAAACTACCTAAAACCAGTGTAATACTTTACTAGGATGGAGCATTTTCTGTGCAAGAAAGGAAATTGGCGGATGGTACAAAATTTAAAGGCCACAATGGCAAAAAATCGGAAGAAAAAGGAGAAAAGAGAAGGAACCTTGCTTCAATCTGATCATATTGATTGAGAAAAATCTCTATTCCGGCTACGCCGGATTACGACTTAGTATTTTCAGCCTTTGTAACATTCACTTTTATTAATCCCGGGCTTAAAGGGCTTTAAGCCCGGAATTAATAAAAGTGAATGTTACAAAGGCTGAAAATACTAATGTTCACTCTTATAGCTTTTACAATATGGAGGTACCTATAAAAGAAAGGAAATGCTCACCTTTGTGGCTGTCTACGCCTTTTGGCGGTACTAATAGCGTGTTAGAAGTAGATATTGGGAAAAACTAAAATAAGAAGACCAATGGGGATAGGGAAAGGCGATGGAAAGGGGAGGTATGAAATACCGAGTGATGGAAGGAAAGGTGCAGAAAAACTCAAGGCCATACAACGCAAGGTAGAAAGACACTGGATTAAGTCAATAAAATACACTCACCAACAGTAAATATTGATAGCACCGGCGCGCCAGTCATTGGATTACGATAGAGAAGCGACGAGACCAACATTCTCCACTCTTTACTAGCTAATCTCAGTACACAATTGCAAAATGATGGAATTATTTCAGTTAAAGCAATACAGCTCACAAAAATTGTGCTCGTCGCCATTATTGGACGTGCCCAATCAACGTCGCGTATTTCAAAAACGCGAACTAACGGAATGGCAGTACCTGCCAACTCCCTTGAATGGAACATTGATAAATAAAATTAACGCAACAATTGGACCTTACCGAAAATGGGACATCAAGGTGAATACCACAACGATAAGTATGTAACAAAGGAGAGGTACGACTACAAAGCACCCATATTTAAGGCACAACTTTTTCTTATTTGTCACAATTGCATTTGGGAACGCATACGCGCACATGGCTGATGTAGTCAAAATCTACAAAAAAATGTTCGTTTAAAGTGTATAGTAACCAATACACTTACGCAAGACCAGTTATTTAAGGTAAAGTCTTCAGTCCAATTCCAAAAAATGGTGTCAGTGTGCAAACTTCCGATAACTATAAAGAAGATGACACTTACCCCTAGTCCAATATATAACAATATTGACAAAGTGTTTGATTTCTACAAGGGATGAGGTGTAAGTCTACTGCCACGAAAAATTAAAACTTACATCTAGTCCCAGCATGAAAAGTGCCGTGGTAACTACGACGATAGTAACTCCAAGGACGTCGGGCCACGGTTCGCCCAAGGAATGAGATTCAAGGCCGAATAACCAATCTCTTAATCTACCTTTACTCATATAATCCATAGTCGCACTTGCAACTCTTGCAGATGTCGCACCTGCCGCTAACAACTCTAACATATTCAACCATATTTCCAAAAATTCTATTATATCCTTGAAGTTTCTTTTTTTCGTAGTTAATTCTTTTGGTCTTGATGCCGGTTCGCAGAGGGCTGAAAATAGAAATAACTTTAATTTGTTTTTCAACCTTTCATTTCTCTCACCGCCTAATGTTATTGTCAATGCCGTTAACGGTAATGCGATTATAGTAGAAGCACCTGCCAGTTCGGAAGTTGCCAACCCGATTAATACTAAACTTCCTAAAGCCCAATGGCTTGATAGTGGACCAAAAGTTTCGTTTTCGCTCATTTTACTGCGTCTGGAAAAATTAGATTAACATATAAACTCATATTTCAATGATTATGGGGTAATAGTAATGGTACAGCAATATGCCTTAATGTAATGCTCTTCCACCTCTGCCGGGCCTTAAACTTTACAGTGCCCACTGCCCACACTCTCTTAACGAACTTCTCAAAAAAATTGTGATTATAATTGAGTTCCGAAATTATAATTATTAAATCTATTATTTTAGAAAACCATTTCCGATTGCCAATGAACTCAATTTCTTTTGAACGATACTTGATCTATAATCTAACTTTAATTTAGAAAAACCTCCCTTTCCAGAGAAATTGGACACCATAGACGATATGTAAATTTTTAAACCAGTGATCTTAGGAACACAAACATTTAATTTATTTTTTAGATTAAATGGAAACAAGCCTTTTGCATGGTCCTCCTTTCTAAATTTGCTTAAAATCCAAAGCTATTGTTTTGTTCCTCGTAGGCTTCTTTAGTTCTGCCAAAAGCCAGTCGACAATTGAAAGAAAACTTCTCTTCGCTTCGTCCACTTCGCCCTCGTCAAAGAATTTCTTCTTTTTTCTAATCAATTAATATGTCGCTATATTTCACGTCCTTTGCTATAGATGACGAATTGTCTTCGTAAGAATCAAACCCCCTTATGATTGTATAAAGACCCCATGAGTTTCTCAAAACTACCAACTGCAGTCAACAATTTTGCTTGCGATAACTGCAGATGTCGCCTGACATCATAGATTATTTCCAAAACTCTGTGACCCTTACCTTTGTCTTCAGTTTGCGATCCAGACCGTTACGTTGCCCACGTAGAATTACATGAAAAGTAATGAAATAGTTATTTGCACTACAAGTGGCGGTAAGTGATTTTTTTTATTCGAGGTGGGAGTTTGTGCACCGAAGCGGAGCTGAGGTGCATAAACCCACCGAGAATAAAAAAGAAACTTACCTACGCGTTGTGCATTACGTTTTTCTCACTACCACAGGGATTAACTCTAATAATGTGTACAAAATATTTGGGTATATAATAGTAATTACGTATAATTAAAAATTTACTGGCATAATCGAGTATGCTGATTGATTAGTTGCTGTAGTTACGACAAACAAACAAATTCAGTAGAAAAATTTTGATCAGAAATTCGTTTTCTAATCGATACCATAAACAAATATTTGTGATCAATATAATGAGTGATTCGAACGAGGTTAAAGATTTTTTTGAAATTGAAAGTAGTGCTAATGCAGCTCGAGCGTCGTTACTGCCTGAAAAGTCAAAGGCTCGATATGAGCGAACATATACATATTTTAAGGAATGGTGTAATTCAAAGAATGTTAAGACAATTAATGAAACTGTGCTTTTGGCATATTTTAACGACAGGGCATCGAATCTAACGTCTCCAACCAGCTTATGGAGTGAATATTCTATGTTGAAATTAACGCTTTGTGCTAATGAAAATCTTGACATTTCAAAATTCAAGCAGGTACGTATCTAAGTATATCAGATTTTAATTTTGCTAAATGTATCCTACCATTTTATAGGTGATCTCATTTCTCAAGAGAAAAAATGATGGGTATATTCCTAAGAAGGCTAACATTTTTACCAAGGAAGAGATAACGAGGTTTCTGTGTGATGCTCCGGACCACGCATTTCTATTGATGAAAGTTGCGATGGTTTTGGGAGTTGCCGGTGCTTGCCGGACCGATGAACTTTATCATTTGAATTACGAGGACGTTGAAATTAAACCTGACGTAGGGATTGTTAAGATTCTGCAATCCAAGAACAAAATCCCACGATCATTTGTGGTAACTGGTTGCAGTGAAACGGTTAATTGGCTCAAGATTCTTGAAAAATATATGAAGTTGCGTCCCTCTAATACCAAAGAAAGTAAATTCTTTTTACGTTATGGTAATGGTAAATGTGTACGGCAAGTAGTAGGCAAGCATACTTTATCCGCGATACCAATGAAAATAGCAAAATTTTTAAATCTGAACCACTGCAAAGACTACACGGGCCACAGCTTTAGGAGAACCTCCGCTACTCTTTTGGCTAACAGCGGGTCGGACGTCCTATCTTTGAAAAGACACGGAGGGTGGAGATCCAACACCGTTGCAGAGGGGTACGTTGGAGATTCTTTAACCCATAAAGTCCATGCGGCTAACAGCATTTCCTACGGAGGAACCGTTGAAAATTCTAGTAATGCAATTGATATAGTTAATAACGTTATTTCTGTTACGAACAAGGAAGAAAATGATGTTAAACAATTTGTAAAGATACCCGGAATTAACATTCAAGAATGTTCAAATTGTACTTTTAATATTAATATTAATAAATAAATGAGTCCTCTATTTAGGTATACATGACAAGTGTACATAGGCGGAAAGTGGTACATAGGCAGTAAATCGTTTTTTCACTCCTCAGATACCATATGTTTATGTATCTAAGTAACGGTTTTACTTTCCATTTCTGTCGTGTTTTTATCAAAGTAACGTTGATTTACCAAGGTGGTAGTGAGAAAAATATTTTTTATGTTTAGCCTTTTCAGTATTGTAGCACCACATATTAACAAATGATTTCTACAAAATATGAATTATCCCTAAATTACATTAAGGTCTATTCACTTCCGCTGTTCAACTTGGTTGAAATCCACAAAAATGGAAGGATGCCTGTGCATGTCCAACTAATTAGTCACAATTTTGAAACAGTCAGGATGTAACTTTACATACCTATTCAAGAAGAAACTTATAATTTGGCAGATAGTTCCTTTAAAGGAAAACTGAAAAAATTTTCATTTATGGAAAAAATGGAAAATGTGCTAAACTATTTTTTTTAAACTGGTGCAGTATTGAGCAAGTTTTGAAAAAACTTACAACTAAATAACGGACAGATAATACATTAACTACAAATACTTAGGGGCGACACTATCACATAATGGAACGTACAAATTGAAGATCGCAATACACTTGGAATAAAACCCATATACATGGGATAGAAAAATTAATCGAGAAAACAAGACGAACTAGACAAAAGTATTATCGTGCAATTGGAAGACAGAACTAAAAAATGCTGCAATGATTTCTTAGAGAAGAACAGAAAGAAGTTCAAAAATGCCCGTAATTTTTCCTAATGACAATTTTGATATTATAAGTTAATTTTAGTTGGTACCGTAATATTTAGATTTGTTGTAATTAAAGCTTTTTAAAAATGTGGTATTATTTACGTTTTTGAATTACTCTGTGGGAAACTACCTAAAGAGCTGAAACTTTTTGCAATGGATTGCTCAGCTCATACATTGAATGTGTGCCAGAAGACCTTTAACTGTGTATACCTAAAACGGGACTCTTCCATAAATTATTTTGATCTATTTTGACAAATAAAAGTTAAGACCCATTAATTTCCTATCATATTTTGCCTTGAGACATTGTTCGCCATATTGAAAATGTGTACTTAGTCCTTAGACATGCCCAAAATCTTGGCGACAGTATGTCTAATTTATTTGTAGGTACATCTATTTTATTAGCAAAGCAACCTGGTTCTGATAAACTGCTTCATCTCTTAGTCTCCTGACATGTTCATAAACTTCTTAGTTTTATAATTGACTTTTAATTTTTGACCAATTTGGGGCACCAATAAATTTGCCACGTTAAATTTTTATTCTTTATCAATTATAAGTAAAAGTTCTGGCCATCCTATGGCAACAATTTCCAATTTTCAAATTTTAATTAAGTTAAACTGTTTTTGTGCTACACCCTAAAAAGTAAAAACTTGAAGAATTGCTATATTGGCCGCCATTTTGAATTTAGAAACAAACGAAAAACGGCGTTTTACTTGTAACCATGTCTACTAACTTTTCACCAAGGGAAATTAGTTTGGGTTAAAATTTTGAATGTTTGCTTCCAAAATAACGCCCCTAGTTTTGGGGCCTTCGAGCCGATTTTGATGAGAAGCTTGTTTTACCGATGAAGTTTTTTTATAGGCCTTAGTTTTAAATTTCATCAAAATCGGCCTAGTAGTTTAGGCTCCAACGCTATAACGTACGCACCAACACACCCACAGACAATTTTCAAAGATGATGGTTTTGGACTCAAAACGTCGAGATTCATCAAAACCTCGAGTTCGATTTTTACTTTCCCTATGTGTATCAGGCAAGCCATAAAAAGCAGTTTTCAATTAAAATGTCAAACGTGTCAAACATTTGTAGGCGATCGATCAAGATCAAATCCAACGTTAGTAGGTACCTGCCGCTAAATTGCACTTAATTGAAAAAAATCATCTTAATGTCGTAGAAACCACTTGTTGCAGCAGGGACGAAAGAGGTTTGCGGAAGAAAAAATTAACCCTTGTTTTTTTTTTTAAATTTAACGGTTGTTTACCCTGTAACTAAAGGGTGAAAGAATGATGTCAAATGGCAGTAAAAGTACCTATTATAGCTTCTCTAAAAAAAAACAATTGACCTGTCCGGGTTTTTTTGAGTTTTTAAATGCCTTTCCTCATTTTTCATTTTTGAAAGTTCAATTGTTTTGTTAAAAATTAAAAAATATATAAAAGAACCAGTGCACTGAATTCAGGAAAGAAATACCTTTCAAATGACGTATCATTTGGCCCATTATCCCTATTTAAATTTTAGGGGTTGTTCTCATAGTGCTAAGAGAAAACAGATGAAATCACTTCAGGTTGAAAATCATGGCAAAAGTTGTCCCCCTTGATATACAAATTGACATGCTTTTGCCTTTCTCAAAAAAAAAATTTTTCTAGCCAGAAACCCGTCTGTTACCTTTTCGTTGGCCCACCCTGTATTGTACAGTGTGATTCATTTAGATTGGAAACACACATGTAAAATCTGAAGTTATTTACCGATTTTAACCAATTTTTTTTTTAAATGTGAAATAATGAAAAATCTACTTTGGGACAAAATTTTAAATGTTTATTCCAATTTTCAGGGCATACTACGATAACTTTTTCGTGCTCGGAATGGAAAATTGTTATTAGCGATTTGTTTATAAAAAAAATATCTACGCCACTGGATTCAGAATGCTGTCACCAAAATTTTACAAAAATATATTTATTAATAACAAAGTTATGACAACTTAAAGTTCGAAAACTTTCTAAGCTAACAGTTACAAAACAACACCCTGTATCAATAGATGGCCATGGAAATTATGTTAATGATTCTTAAATTAAACTATTTAAACCATCAGTGGAGAAAAAAATATTTAAATTAACGTAATATTTAATAAAAATCTATCATAACTGTTAAACAGTAACATACTTTCCATGGTAACTAAGATTTAAATGGAAATGTTAGGTCTTATTATTTACTCAATTGTACGATTCCGTTACTTTTATTAAATATTACGTTACTTTAAATATTTTTTTCTCCACTCATAGTTTAATTTAAGAATTATTAACATAATTTCCATGGCTATCTATTGATACAGGGTGTTATTTTGTAACAGCTTAGAAAGTTTTCGAACTTTAAGTTGTCATAACTTTGTTATTAATAAATATATTTTTTTTTAATTTTGGTGACAGCTATTTGGAAGCATTCTGAATCCAGTGGCGTAAATATTTTTTTTATAAACAAATCGCTAATAACAATTCTCCATTCCAAGTACGAAAAAGCTGTCGGAGTATCCCCTGAAAATTGAAATAAACATTTAAAATTTTGTCCCAAAGTAGATGTTTCATTATTTGACATTTTAAAAAAAAATTGGTTAAAATCGGTAAATAACCTCAGATTTTACATGTGTGTTTCTAATCTAAATGAGTCACACTGTATATTTTTGAAAATGCAATGCCGCAATCTAAATGCGACCTTTTTATATGAAATTACATTTCTGGATAAATGATTAGATGGTATTATCATGACGTCTATGGCCGATTTATAATTTTTTTTATATAGCGTTTGCTTCCTAGCCGAAGGAAAACCATGGGAAAACTTTGATATTGATTGGAAATACTGATTGATTCGCAAGTACAGGTAACCAAAGAGTTGCATCTTGTGAAAAACAAACCCAAAGAGGATTATACATTTAAAATTTTACAAATCCACAACAGCCAAAACAATTTTAGGTTTATTACATTTATTTTTTATAGGTACAAAAGCTACTAGAAAAATTAGCAATTATTATTTTCCAAAAAGAATTTGGGAAAATTGTAATTAAAGCTGGAAATTATTGATCGAAATTTGGCTTACACGCCCTTCCGGTGAATTTGTCGACAATAATGTCATTATTGTTATTAAACCTTTAGAAAAAAGTGATAATTTATCCTCGTATCACAGAAAATTGCTTGAAACGTAATCATAATTACTTTTATCAAATTCGGTAAACTTTACCTACACGTCATGAAAGGAAGGGAACTCTGACTGCTCTTTTATATAGTTAACACTAGAGGGGAGATCAATGTAGAGAAAATGTTTAGGTAAGTTTTTTGGGACGATATGTTTTGGAAACTTTGCATATGGGTGACACATTTTCTAATATGAATACAAACTGTTTTTTTTTGGCAGGGCGTTAGAACCAAAATGGTACCAATAGCAAGATATCAAACATATTGTTAACAACATTATATATTTTGATACATTACTTCACATAAAATATAGTAAATGTCGAACATACTAAATAATACAAAATATTATATCGAAATAACAAAGGTTCACTTTTTGTTGACCATATTTACACTAAAATTGACAGTTGTGAAACTTTTTTGTTACTTATAACTTTGAATGATATTCATACCTTATAATAACTTAATTCACTTGTATAATAACGTTACCTGAGTTGCCTGCTTTTATGACATTTTATCCGTTACCAAAACCCTCCTTCATGCAGGCCCGGGTTAAAGAGTTGAGGGACCCAGAGCTCTTTATGTGAAAGGGGCCATTTTTTAAACTCATCCAAATTATTTTACACGATAGGTAAACATTAAAATAAAATCATATGGATAATATAAGTAACTAATTAGATAAATACTTTAAATAAACAAATATATTAATTTATTTCTTTTTACTACACTAATGGGGCCCGGGCTGTAGCCCTTCCCCCTAGCCCCCTAACCCTTAATCCTGCGCTAGCAATGTATTTCAGATAAAATTATCAAGTAGAATTCATTTTAAATCCAAAAAATTAATCAAAACATTAAATTCAAATTGCCTATTTTGTGTTTCCCACCCGCTATGTATTTCCCCCTCACCAATCCTTACAATTGGTTCATACCCGAAGCAAATTTAAAAGGGGATAATATATCTAAAGAAGTTCCTCCTCCTCCTCCTCTATAAATTAGGGAGGGATTTTTTTATTTTTATCACGACTTTAGCACACATGAAAAGTAAACGTCAACAACCACGAGCTTCGAAAAATTTGAAACAATAAATTAAATTAAACGCTTCCCCCAAAAACCCTTTCTCTCCTTTTGTATTGATTTATTGTTGTGCGTAAAAGCCCATGTCAAATATATTTAAACTGACAAAAAAATAGGAGCAACAAGGTGAGCTTTTTTTTGTAATAAACGAAGGTCGTTACTTTGATACACCTGACACGCAATAAATAATAGGTTTCGCTTAATTGTTATTGATCCCCTTAATGCAATCAACATTTTGTATTAAATTACATAGTGAAGATATAATAAGAATATAAGGTAGTAGAAATTCCCAAATGACCACCGAAAAATCAATGAAAAATGTAATAATAATAATAATAATGATAATACTCACCCCTTGACAATTACTTTTAGGTTTTTATCACTAAATTCAATTGAAAGTTTACTTAAAAATCTTAATCAATTTTTATGCTAAATTCGTATGGACTTTTTAAAGGGAATTGGATCGGTGGCAGCTACCCTTTTACTATTATTTATCTGAAGGGTATGTCAAAAGCACGTGTATTTTCCCGCAATGTATAACTGCATTGAGTAAATCGATAAGCGCAAGCGCTGACAAATGAAACTTCTACAATTCTATCCAAAAGAAAAACATTTTTAATTCCTTTTATGGCGCACCGATCCTTTAAGGGTGGGTGGAAAAGTTTTGAAAAGTTACACGGCCACCCCAGATCTGTGGGATGAGAATAGGCAATTTCCCTTCACGTAATTGAGGTTACTTCCATCGTTTCCGGAAGTGGAAGGAATTTTTTTTTTGAGAAATGTATGTCTCTCTATTTTTAATCATTTTGGCAAACATTCAAATATCTTTAGAACGAAAACGCATCAGAAAGTGTTTGACTGCAAATCAACATGAAGATTATTCCTAAAACTTTTTATAACGTTCATTAATTAATCATTATGTGCAAATTAGTGTTGACTCAATTAGTCGGGCTAATTTCTCTCGCCTTTTTACGCATAACTAATGCCGCCTACGGTGATCCATTAACAATTGGTAAGTATCCTCCACATTTCCGTAATTAATTGTAATTTACAAACGTCACGACTCAATAGAAGAAAATGTAAATTTGGAAATTTGACCTTTTATTTTTGGAACAATTGAATAACATTCCAAGCTCGTTTCGAAGAATTTGACAGATTAATTTTAGGTCGCATTCTTGATACAAAAAAAAAGCCCCCACGAAAATAATCAAACGGAAAAGCGTTTTTGAGTAAGGATATCGTAAATTCGCAAGTATAAAAGTAGGAAATTCAAAAAAAAAAATGAACGGAAATGAGACGTTCCTGCTGAGTGATTGTTGAAAATTTTGCATGTACCCCCCTATTTTCCAATTTTATTAACGTATTTTTTTCTGTGATTGCTATTAAAGGTGTAGGAAGTATTTTACCTCTCCCCTCTACCGTGTTGAGTTTCACCCTTTTAGTGTAACCAGTAAACACATTTTTCGCTGGTCCATTAGTGCTTGAGTGCCTCCCAAAATAGTACCTACAATTGTAACCGCCGAAACTCTTTTCGTGGTCCAATTCCTTAGGTGTCAATCAGCTGGTTGCAATGAATAAAAGTAAAGAAAAAAAATGAAGAAGAATTAAGAAATAATCGATATTGTTTTGAGCATCAACCATGAACCATTTAATACGTCACTTCTTCCTAACTTACATTTCTTCCCGTGCAATAAAACTACCATAGAAACAACAACGTCATCTTTACCTCATTTGACATAATGCGGTATTTACACACGACACATAGCAACAATCGTATCCGACGAAACGATATCGTCATCACATCCAACATTCATGCAAGTAGTCTGTTTAAAAATAAAATTTTTCAAATTTATGATGCTAGCATTAAAAAAATAGCGTATACAACTCGTTATAATCTTGGTGTTAATTGCACTCAGGAAATTTAGTGTGACTCGCTCGCTGCGCTCGCTCGTAAGTTAAACATTCTCTCGTGCAATAAACACCATGATTATAAACTTGTTGTATAATATACTATTATTTTATCATTTTCTGTAAAACAAATGTTTATTAAAATTGGTAGATCACACCACACTTTTTATATCCCCTCCCAAGGCTATAGTCTGCGTACGCCACTGCATAGGTTTGGTAAGTAAATCGGCCAACTGACTCGTCCCATCGCTATGCTCCACGTCAAAACGTGCTTTGAGAAAACATTAGACTTTTTTTAATTTTCAGCATTACATTCTAATTGAATTTTGCTATTTCTTACTGAGATTTACAAATCCGTTTTCTGGGGTGAACTAATCCCCTTTTTACATTATACATGTCGCCCTCATTTTAATTTCTCCCGCCATTCATAGCCCTGTGTTTCCACTATATTTCTCAATCTTTTCCTGCCGTTGATTTTCTCCTTCCACCCTTTCATCTTCATGGTCCTAAGGTCCTGGCATCACCTGGTCCCACCATCTTAATTTCGGTCTGCCTCTCGCTCTGTTCGTGCCTGGTTTCCACAACGTTATTTCCTTTGCTGCCGATGTGTTGCTTTTCCTCATTACATGTCCCAGCCAGCTCACCCTCTGGGCCTTAATTATGCCATCTCCATTCATAATTTCTTCGATTTCGGAGTTCATTCGCCGTCTTGATTCATCATTTGCCTCTCTCACCGGGCCTAGTATTGTTCTCAAGACCTTACGCTCAAATATTCTTAGTCGCTCTTCCTCCGCTTTCGACAAGCACAGGTGCACAGGGTATCGGCTGCATATGTTGCCACCGGCCCAATTAGTGTTTTGTAGATTTTCAGTTTTGTGTATTTTGCATAAAAAGCTCTGTTTTCTGTCTTAATTCTTCTACCCCCAGGTAACAGACTCTTCCAGCTCGTATCCGTCCGCCTCCAAACTTCTTCTCACGTGCGTGTGTTTTTCGGCTACTCTTGACATTTCTCTGAATATCTCTTTCATCCTTTTGCTCGTTCTTGATACTATTACCATATCGTCCGCGTACGCGATTATTCCAGCTTCCTTCTTCGTTATTAGTCCTTCGCATGCTATTAATCTGATTATCTTATTTATCGCAAGGATATGCCATCTGCTCCCGGTACCTTGCCGTTCTTCATTTTTTCTATTGTTTCCATATTCTCTGCTCTGGTTGGGTGGTTTACTTTGCTGTGTATGTCGTTTGCTCTGTTTTCCTCGCTCTCCTCCCCACTATTCAGCAGCCTCTGGAAATGTCTCGTCCATATCTGCTCAGTACTTTGTGCGCCATATTCCATTATTCCTTGTTCGTTCCTCATTCCTCTTGCTCTGATGTTGCATTTGCTCCTCTGATTTCTCAACTTTTAAAAGAACATTCTAGCGTTATTAATGTTATTGCTTCTTTCTATTTCATCCACTTCGCTTTCCATCAGCTTGTTCTTTTTCTTTTTGTATCGTTTGTTAGCTTCCTTTATTTTATCGCCATAGTTGTTTTTATCTTCCTGTTTTTCCGTTCTCGGCCATTTTCTTTTGCTTCTTTTTTATTTGTTCTGACTGCTTCGCATTCGTCGTTGAACCATTCGTTCTGCCTTTTCCTCTTCCTATAACCTATCTCTTCTTTTGCACATCTCGTGATTCCTTCTACTCGTCCATTCATGATCCATGTCATCGTACTTATGTCTCTCTCATTGCCATCTCCCTCTCCACTCTTTCTTCATATTGTCTCCTTGTTTTGGTCCTATTCAATTCTTCCACTGCCATCCTTGTCGGTCTTTTATTGCACATCTTGCCTTTCGGTACATGTTTTTTGTATTCTTTGTTCCTTTTCCCAAGTCTTCTCCCTGCTCCTCATCTCTTCCTGCATTCTTTTCATTTTCTCATTCATCCTTCCTATCTCCTCTTTGTTATCTTTAAAACCGGCTCTCATCTCATCTCTCATTCCTTCTATGGCCCTCATTATCTCATTTGTTCCCATTTCCGCGGTGTTAGCTTCGGCTTTACTTGTGGTTGGCGATCTCGCAGCTTTCTTGCTTAAGCAAACAATGTTCTGTTGTTCTTCTTCAGTTTCCCCTTCCTCATCCGCTTGCATTTTCTGCCCATCAAAGAACATTTTCGCTTCCTCCTGATCCGAAGCCTGATCAGTCGTAGCTCAACTAGCTCTTCTTTCTTAGCCGCGATCCAATCGAACTTCTGCTCAATCTTCAATCTTCAAATTTCAAGACTCTGCAGATTAGTAAGGAAGCATTTGTGATTTGCGGACCTATGTTTATATGAACTTTTAGTTATGAAATAAGCCAAAGAATCACCCCCTTCCGTATGTACGTGACAGTTAGGAACACATTGTATATTATATGTTATTATAAATAAAAACAACTCATGTTTTCTGTAGTTACATCATCATATTATCGTGCTTTTCCCATCTTCATTTTGCTTCTGTTGATTGCTCTTCAGTTATTTAGTCATGTCGTTGTTTTGTTGCATTCTACCTGTCTCTACTGCCTTCTGTTCCCGCAATTATGTAAAATGTTCTCTCCGGCTTTTTCAGTTAATAGGATTCCATTTCGATCTTTTAGCTTTCTTATGATTTTTGTTTTTGGTATACGTAAATGTGTCGTTTCTGATTGTTGCTAATCACAGTTTTCAGTTTTTCCCCAAATTTTCTTGTTTTTTGGTCCTTTGACGTTCGTCCTTATACTTTGTATAATTTTGTTGTTTCTTATTTCTTTGAAATTTTCTCCGCAGCAAATTTTTCCCTTTTGCTATTTTTTTATTTCCGCTTTTCACCATACTGTTTTTTTCCTATCTTGAGTTGTTGCTTTCTTTTGCTACCATTGTTAGACTGCTTTTGTTTTTCTCATATTTTTCCAATTGTCCCCAGCTATATTTTTCGTTCACACTCTCTTCCTTTAATTTATATCTTCTAACTCTCTCGTTCATTATTTTCTTTTCTTCTTCCCTTTCTCCCTCTATTTATATAATATACCTTCTTCATTATTTATCTTGTGTTTCCATTCTCTCTCGTTTCATTTTTTTCCAACCATCCCGATATAACCATTGTTCTTGTTTTATGTCTGTTATATTCTACATCAGTTCTTTCATCATTTTTGTAAGAGCATCTATTTTATCTTTTCCCTCATTTTCCATTCTTGAGCTCCAAATGAGATGCTTTTCGCCTTAATTCTTCAACTTCTGCCAATGATAATTTCCTTCTCCTTCTAATTCTATTAAACCTTCTCTGCTTTCTCCAGTTCTGTGCACTCATTTTGGTGTTCGTAAATGTGATTTTCGTACAATTAAAGTTTGAAAAGGGACTTTTTGCCACTATATCTTAAGCAGGTCTTCCCCTTTATAAATCCGACGTAGTAATAATTTTACCAGGAACGTAGTCCGAATCACTCTTCCCGCCAAGACGGTACGATATAGAATCTGCCCATTAGAAATTACTATCAGCTTTTGAATTATTTTGGAAATTTTCATATTATATTGATGCACAGATTGTGTTTAGAGATTGTAGTTATATAAGTTTTAAGTACAACTGTCCATTTAGCTGGAATCATTGCAGCGCGTACTCAACAATCAAACTCAAGCTGTGTAACTACTACATGATTGTATCGCAAAAGAATGTAAACTGACTACTTTTACAGTAACTAATCATCAACGAAATTGTTCGCCTATTCCAAAGGAAGCGTTTCATATTCTTCAACCAAGAATCATATCAGTTGATTTTAAATAATTTCATTGCTTTGTTTCGTATACTGTCATCCTCTAAGGTAAAGGTGGCCTTTTGCCGCTACTTAATCCATAAATGTTTCCAACATTTCCTTATCCTTCACTCTGGAAAGGCAATCATCCATTTAAAAGCTGCACGACAACTGTTCAATTGGCAGGATCGGAATTTTCAGCATTATGACCAAATTGGTAATTAATTACAGCACCAAAGCTACTGCCTATTTAAACCCATTGGCTACCACTTGTGAGAGTGGAGAACCCATGGCAATACCAGAAACTTGTTCGTAAAACTTGCCCTGGAACACGAAATAAGTAAATGAGAAACACTTATTGATCAAGGTAACTAATTCGACGTCCTTTATCCTTCAAAATGGGCTCAATAAGAGAAGCCTTGATGGGAACTTTGGTAAACAGTGAAATATCAGAGAATCTTGGGGATCCAAGCGAAGATCAGGGATGCGTTGAATGAAATGAGCGGAGTAGATGACGTACGACCTGTGAAACTCTTCAAATTGCCAGATACTGAGGGAGCTTGTAGGTGGGCTTGTGAATTTGAGGAAGACCGTACAATCTCGGCGATTTGGAGTCGCTAGAGACAAGACGGCGTTGGACATCCTTGGGAAGGGCAGAAGACCTGATAGCAGCTGAGACCTCTTGCTCGATTTTGAGACTCGTCTAGTATGACTATAATATTTCCTTTATCTGCAGAGACAACGACCAAACTGTAATTATTGCGAAGATTTCCGATTTGCTCATGTTGGATTTAGGGGCTCTAGACGAATTGAGCACCTCGGTTGAAGTCTCTTACGAAAATGAACGAAACGTCGACTTTTCGTTCGTTCGTTAAAAAAACGCAAAGGTAAGAGGGAAAAAATTGTTAATTGATCAACAAGAACAGGCAAGGAAAGTAGGAACATCTTCACTTGCCTTTTCTGTTTCGGTATTAAGTAAAAACACATAAATTCACAAACTTTCAGGATCATTTCAGATTTTGAATCGCTTTCCTTGTTTTCTTCTAATTACCGACCTTCCCGAAACAATTCGCAGCCAACTTCCTTCTCAATAGAACCTGATCGCAAATTGGCACTATAGGACCCTCAATTTTTCTCATCGACACGTCTTATCATGGTTGCCAAATCTAAAATACATCAATAGAGGAAGATCATTAATAAAAAACTCATTTCTCCCTTCCATGATTAGATTGAAGGTGTATACTGTCATTAATTATTAATTCGAAAGAGTTAGTATAAATTAGGGTCAAGGAACTTAAATCGCAATGCTAAACAGACCAGCTTTCAACCATAACATGCTCAAACGTTGCCATCAATGAATTCCAGTGCACTCACTTACTGATAAAGTCTGCACCATAACAAGTGAATGAGTGGATTGAACGGTTTTTGACCTTCGTTGGTCTGATCTCAATGCAGACACTACAAGTGATCGTTTACAAGCATCAAAGTGACCGTCATACATTTAGATAGTCCCTCGCTGGGAGCTAATCCTAATTTTTCTAACACACTCATTGCATCATTTTGTTCACAACCTTAGCGCATGGTCACTCTCCATTTTGATGCACTTGCCCAAATATTATTGACCAGTAATTAGGAAATCACTTTCAGGTGCTTTATTTAGTAAAGATAATTCCGAAGCAGAACTTGCATTTAAATACGCAGTGCAATGGCACAATATTTACAGCAGCGAAGGTACGCATTACCTCACAGACATCAGAAAAGTACCAGACAAGAATTTGTTCGCCACCAGCAAAATAGGTAATGACGACAGACTGACGTAACCAGTGTTTACTTAGGAAATTCCAGTTTGCAATATGACCAATACGAAACCTGGCGTTGTTGCTATATTTGGATATGAATCGGCTCGTATCTCTCCCATGGCACGTTCCGTCTGCAAAAAACTCGAAATTCCGTACGTTGAAACTAAATGGAAGTCGACCAAATACCCACCTTTAATTGCATTGAACTTTTTCCCATCCTCTGATTTACTCGCGGAAGGCTTCGCCACAATCATAAAGCACATGAACTGGAAGAGCTACGCAATTGTTTACCAGAATGACAAAGACCTCGTTACGTTACAAGGTATTTTAAAAATACCTGACGTTTCCGACTATCCCGTCATAATTAAGCAGCTCGAGAGTGATTCGGGAGTACCCGATTCCAGGTATGGCCATTTTAATTTGACTCAACTTTAACCATCCACACTTTCAGGTCAATGTTTAAACAATTGAAAGATGCGAGCATAACTAAGATAATTTTGGACTGTCACGTTGACCACATACTAACAATTCTCACACAAGCGAATGAGATCGGATTTTTGACAATGTCGACGAACATTTTTCTCACATCTCTGGTAAGTGCCCAAACTATCGGTTCGAAATTGATCCCATGGATCCTTAGGATGCACACACCGTAGATTACAACCCCCTAAATACTACGGCCAACATTACCATGGTGCGACTCTTCAATCCTAGCAATGAAAATTTAGTCAGGCACGTACAGAGCTGGGAGGTAGGTGAAATGAGAAAGAATCATCATTTTAGCGCTAGTCCAAATACGGTTAGGGTAGGTTTTTTGAAATGTTTTACGCTCCCCTTTAGTACTTTTATTTCAGACGACAAGTGCACTAATGATTGATGCTGTCAACCTGTTCATCGAGAGCGTTAATCATTTGCACAAAACTGAGAAAATACGCCCCAGAACGATGAACTGTGATCAAGATGACACTTGGGAAGGTGGCTATCGAATTGCGGCTTATATGAAAGAGGTATCTGTAGTACTTTAAGCTTTCAATTACTCAAAAATTATTTGCAGCATCATCTTTCGAATCCAATTACGGGTCCCATACTGTTCGATGACTTTGGAAGAAGAGTCAACTTCACATTGCACGTTGTGGAATTGAACACTGATCTAGTTAAGGCGACGTGGAGCCCATCTAATGGCACCTACTTAAATATGACGCTCTCGGCTCAAGAACATAGGCAACTAATTTTGAAAAGCTTACAAAAGCAACGCATTATCGTTTCTTCTAAGTAATGCATGCGATTGAAGGTTCTTATAAACTCACATGGTCTTTCAGAATTTTAGCTCCATACCTGATGTACCGTAACCGCTCCAATTTAAATGAGGACGTCGGAAGTAAGTATGAGGGTTACGTTGCCGATTTGATCGAGAAGATTGCCGCCGAGCTCAAATTCACGTACGAATTTTACCTGACACCCGACAGTGCGAACGGGAACTACGACGAAAATTCCCAAACTTGGAATGGAATCATGGGTGATGTTATATCAGGCGTCGCTCAGCTGGGCATTTCCGATCTGACAGTTAACCATCAGAGGAGGCAATTTGTTGACTTCAGCAATTACTTCATGACGTTAGGTGAGAATTATGCTTTTTGAGATTATGTCTATATGTCTTGCAGGAATCAGCATCTTATACAAAACACCGGATCAATCCGAAGCGAACATGTTCGCGTTCAAAGATCCTCTCGCGGATGACGTTTGGATGTACACTGCGACAGCCTTTCTAGGGTTGTCGATCATGCTGTACCTAATAGCGCGAATGGCACCAGGAGATTGGCAAAACCCCCACCCGTGCGAAGAAAATCCGGAAGAACTGGAAAACATTTGGAATTTAGGCAATTCCCTTTGGCTAACGATGGGTTCCATCATGACACAAGGCTGTGATATTTTACCAAAGTACGCTTACATCACTCGTCGTTTTACTAAAGAATTCATTTTAGGGGAATTTCGTCACGAATGGCAGTTGCAATGTGGTGGTTTTTTTCACTGTTAATGACCAGCTCCTACACCGCGAATTTGGCGGCGTACTTAGCCAAAGAACGTATGGGTCCATCGATAAACAACCTTGACGATTTACTCAATCAAAATAAAATTAAGTTCGGTACCCTAATTAACGGGACGACCTACGAATTCTTTAGAACATCAAATTATTCCAAACACAAAGCGGTTTGGGAAAAAATGAGCAACTTTAAACCGACCCCATTTGTTGGATCAAATCCGGAAGGTGTTAAAAAGGTTTTAAATAAAAACCAAGATTACGCATTCTTCATGGAAAGTTCGACATTAGAATACGAGCGTAATAAAGAATGTGAACTAATTAGGATTGGCGATTGGCTCGATTCCAAAGGTTACGGAATTGCGATGCCTCTAGGTAAAATTAATTGCCGTGCGCCTATACATCTAAATTAATTTATTTTAGACGCCCCATACAGGTCGGAAATAAATAATGCGATTTTGAAATTTCAAGAAAGCGGAGAGTTGCAAACACTTAAGAATAAATGGTGGAAGGAATTAAATGAAGGTGAAATTTGTGAGGTTCGTGTTTGGGGTAAATGTTGACTGTCACCTCTAGAAGTGTTTTAGGAGGTTGAATCGGAGATCGGAGAGATGGGGCTCAAATTACAAAACGTGGGTGGTGTATTTTGGGTCCTGGGGGTGGGACTAGGAATATCATTTACTATCTCGATAGTGGAATTTTTGTGGAATGTCAGAAATGTTTCCGTTCAAGATCACGTAAGTATTAGTGTTTACGGAGCAGGAAGATGACAAGGTCGGTTTCAGATTACTTACTGTGAAGCGTTAACAGCTGAATTTAAGTTTGCTATTAATTTTTGGGTGACAAAGAAAGCGGCCAGGATCGAAGTTAAGGAACCGTCTCAATCAAGAGAAGGATCCGAATCTCGAAGTATAGCTGGGAAGATGCTACAAGGTGCTGGATCTTTCTTACACATGGACACAATTTTTGATCGCATGAGTGTTAGTAGAAACGATTAAAGTTTCTGGGCGGTGCTTATTCTTTATTAATTTTTTATGTCAACTCGTTGTTTGTTAATAAAGATTGTGATAATTCTTATACTTTTGAAGTACTGCTGGTTTTCTAAGTAGGCCATGATCAAACTTGTACCAAACTAACCTAATCTCAGTTTTTTGAACACTAGATTTTGTCAGCCGATGACTCGACAAATAGGCCATTTCTACGTTGAAGATCTTTTAAATCTCTTCCTCGGAATACTTATATAGTGGTCCGAAACCTAGGAACAGTAGATTTACAAGCACCTCCAAAGGGTTTGATTATTAATGCAAGGTTTACTAGAATTTTACCTTAACCGAATAGGTTCCATTACCAGCAAGGAAGCCTTGTCGCGCCAATTGCCACACGATCCACTATTTTGTTTCGTAATTGAAGAGAAAGTGTGCTTCAGATGTCTTTCCCGATATATCAAAACGATCACTTTGGTCTTGTTCGAATCTTCCCCTGATTTGGAAGATCTTTCTAGATGATGATTACACAGCCATCAACGAAAAGAAAATTTTAATGAATCTCCTACCACTTAGTGCTTCGTACTTCTTTGCGGGGTTGCCGTCTTGATTGACCAAACACTTTTAACTTTGTAGATCGGAGGCAGTTAAGCGACTGCCTACCCTAGAGGGGCGATCTGACTCACACATCACTCAATTTATATTAGGGAAAAACTACCACATCTTCATTGATGCGAAAGTGGCATCCAAACCAGACAAATCCATCTTTATGGATGGATCTAAAACAATGGAAGGAACAGGTACTGGTATTTACTCCAAAGAATTGAACTTCCATACCACACAGTCTTAATGTTACCACAGCAAGTAGCAAGGAGCAACACCCTCGAGCTCGTATGGGTTAAGAGGGACTATAGCCTGACTATAGCCTTAAAAGAGCTGTCCCACTTACAGTATCAACTGTAAACAACTGAATAACTCAAGACTCCCAAGCCCAGTACAAGGCTAGGAAGAACTTGATGTCAGACACTGACATGGAATCTAAGAACTTGAAAAAATGCTATATCTGTTTAGGGGGACACTCTGCCCAAAGTAAAAAGTAATTAAAGAAAAAAAAAGAAACTCTAGATAAACAAACCATGGTTCTAAAGCTGATAGACATCGTGAAGCAGAAAATGGGACATGATCAAGAACTTCCGACACATATAAGGGATAATGGATGACAGTAATGAACTACCACAATGTTGGTAACACAGGTGAGCAATTGGATACAATACAATACATCACGTGCAGCACAGAAACGCTGGTAAACGCGATTCACTGAATACTTTTTTGTACCTACCTCCATGACACTGTAACTGGAACGACGCCATCTATCGCTTTAATATATTTGCCTAAGTTGATTCATTTTCAATCAAGCGCTGCTGTACCGTCAAAAGTACAGTGACTCTATTACAAACAGTGGCGACAAGCGATGTATCGATTTTTATTGGCCGTGGTATATTTTGCCTCGTAATGGCGGCCTGACTGTGTTTACCTTTGATCAACGTGTAATTTTTATTTGAATTTGGCACGTTGCTAGGATACCACCGTTGAGTTCATAGAAACCCGCCCAAAATTTTGCCTCCTAATGGCGGATGGGTGGAGCTAATTGCTGCTTGTCGTCACTGTTTGTAATAGAGTCACTGTAGTCAAAAGAGACTCCAGTGGGTGCTGGTTAGATGCAAGTTAAAATTATCCAATGTTTCTATGTTTTTGCAGCAAAATGTTCAGGCCTGATCATCAGAAAACAGTTTTATCTGCAGTCTGTAGCTTTGCTCAATGTTTTGAGTCTCTTAGGGTCTCATACATGCTAACATACTTTCTTTACAAATTTTCTTTTACCCACCATAGAATTATGTAGCTTATCGACTGAAATACCGCGTCTAAAAACAAAGGGATTGTTGATCAACAGAGACATGGAGGCAGTACACTCTCGATTTCTAGGAGAGACAATCAAGCGACTGCCCATCCTGAAGAGGGAATCGGACTACCTTGTCCCTCAAGTTATAATTCGGGGGAACTACCACATCGTTCTTGATGCGAAAGTGGCATCCCAACCTGACATATCCATCTTCACGGATGGATCTAAAGCAAAGCGACGAACAAGCACCAGTATTTCCTCCAAAGAACTGAACTTCTATATCAGCCAATCACTAGAAAAATTTCTTTCGGACAGAACTGGTAGGTGCAATGAAAATTCTCAAGCATAGCATGGAGAACAAAATTATTGGAATTTCCAGTGACGGCGGAGCCACTATACAGGCACCAGGTAATTACAAAATTACCTCTATGTTCGTTTCCGAATGTCACAAAGTACCAGAGCAAGTGACAAACAGCAACACCTTCGGGGCTCGTATGGATTAAAGGGCGTGCGGGGACATGGCAATGAGAAAACCGATGAGTTACTCGAAAACAGCCGTTTATGATCTATGGCCGGTTCTTTCACTTACTGTATCAAGTGTAAACAACTTAATAATTCCAGACACCCAAGCCCAGCACAAAGCTGGACGGATGTCAGATTGTCGCCATGCGAGAGAGGCGCTCAGGGATCCATCTCGCAGCTTGACGCTTTTCTGTATAGGGTCATCACGGAGGAATCTGCAGCCAAAATCCAGATTATTGCTTGAAATTCTGCAGCGTATTTACCGATGGTTTATCCCATAAACGTCTGTCCCAGTACCTTCCAAACTCCTTGTTCTTTTTGGAAGCTAGATCGGCTACCGGCATCTCAAGAGTATTGCTACCTATCGCTTTTAAATGTAACAATGGCCTGAATTTCAACACTGATAAAGTTCTGAAGTGATGCTAGTGATTCCTCCTACGTTCGATGGCATGCAGAATGACCAATTCACCAGTCTCTCCAATGTAGCTTTGTGAGATATTTTTATGAGCGCTCTTATAGTCTCCAGGTTTTTTCATACATTCGTTCAACCACCAGAACCCATTCCACTTTCTTCTGCTTATAGAGAGGATTGATTGATCGAGATACATACTGAAAGACTCATCTCCCCAATTTTTGTATTTTTCCTCTGGTTGTACTTTTACCACGTACTACAGTGGTGATATCGTCAGCATAAGCTATGGTGCCAGATTCCTCCTTGTGGGCAACCTGGGGCTGTGTATAACTTGTACTTTACAAGTTAAGTGCATTATCCTACCTTTGAGGATGAACTCGATCCATACATACAGTAAAGACTCTTTTCAACTTATCTAGTTATTCCTTGTCTGCCATGTATGCATGAGCGCTCGAGTTGTAGTTGTGTCTGACCAGGACAGTACAGAACATTCGCAGAGAATGTGGTGCACCTTCTCGTCCTTTCTGTAGCATCTTCTACAAACTGATAATTCGGTACGTTATTTCGTCTACAGTTCCCAAAAAAGTGTGCAAACGAGCAAGCGCTTCCTTGAGTGCAGAAACGTGCCAGATTACAAGATAGTCCCTGGAAGGTCTCAAAATTAAGTTCTATCTGGCATTATGCCGCATTTAGGTGTAACTAGAAGAACCAGCCTTGGACCACAAAGTTGAAGTCGGTCAGGCTATCTCATTGCCTTTTATTCCCACACACTTTCATTATTCAACAGCGCCTTTGTTTTTAGGGGTTGCCATTGTCATTACACCCTAGCCTTTGTAGATGAAAAATATGTGCTTTGTATGAGAAGAGTCTCGTTCTGGACCACCAGACGTTTTCCCCATTACTAAACGTAGGCCTGATCACATCCAATTTCTTACATTTGCTTTTTCCGTTTTGAATTGAATATGAACACTCCAGTATAGATTATTATGAAGCGTCTATCTTCTTCATCGACTCCAAGAGGAGCAGGTGGCCCTACTCTCCTTGCGAAGAGGACTTTTTGCCCGGTTAATGAAAAAATGGCCTTTCTTACACAATTATTCTTGATTGCCCTCTAGAGAGGGTGACTTTGGTCAAAGGTTGAACAACAATGGATAAAAGTAGCTCTACCAATTATTCTTTCTTGTCTCTTGATTTGATGTGATCCTCCTCAAATAAATTCATCAGAAATTCCTTCAATTCCCCCAACTCAGAAGAATTGGGATATCATCAATGTGAAACGTAATGTCAAGCAAGACTTTTTATTTGAATTAGCAATAGAAAAGGAGCACGACACAAGGTTCTCAACAAAATTAAAACAAGTACAAACTAAGCACATGGTATAATATGCGCATTTGTTTCCAAACACACGCCTAAGTCAATGGGTTCCCTAGTTTAGTGACGCAACCTAGTAAAAGTTTTTGACCATGGAGAATACATTTGTCATTTTTGCGCAAGTATAATTGGGAGTTATGGGTACAACCAAAGACATCCGTTTATGTCGCCAATGGGTTAATGTGTGTAGGTGTTATCAATGTTTCAGTTCCAAAACAGCTCCTCAGGAAATAATTTGTGGGAAGGGGTAAGCCTCTTTGGGCATAAAAATTTTGAGATTGTCTGGCACATATTCAAGGTATGGGTCTATTGCAAAAGTTTCAGCTTCACAAATGATTTCTCCGCGGACTTGTGCAGCACGTCAGAATTGGGTCCAGGCGCACAGGTGAGAAAATGGACAAATTTTCACACTTTTTTTTCATGGTAGTTTCAAAATTACTATTTAGGTACGATTTAATCCATTAGGTCATATATCCACATTTAATATTTTTTGAAAAGAAAACTCTTGCCACATGCACAACAATTTCAATTGACGTAGGTACTTCCCCCACAAAGAATTTGATGGTACCTATTCAATTCTTATCATTTTAAAAAATGTTACACAAACCAAATAATCACACCTAAAATTATTATTACATAATGCGTAACGACATTTATTATTATTATTATTATTGATTCATTATTATTTTCAAGAAAAAAAAACAAATTTACAACGAGACGGTGTTTATATACCTACATAAGTGATTAAGTTAATTATACAGATTCTTTTGAAAGTGATAACAATTAACATCCGCTTCTGAAAGGAATAAAAACGCTGTAAAATAACGCTTAAAAACACATTCTATGATGAAGTTTGTATGTGTGTTAATGTTCACCTTGGTTTTGGGATGTGCTATGGCAGGTAAATGAAATCCTACCGATTACAAAGACGTTTACTCGAAATATTTTTCAGAAAACCGCCAACGTGATCACGATGACGACTCAGATTCCTCCTCCTCCTCCTCATCATCATCGTCATCATCATCTGACTCTAGCTCATCTGTAAGTTACAAATATCAATAATAAAATCGCCATTCGTTATAATTTTAGGAATCGGATGAAAGTGATGAACTAGTTTCCTTACGTCTGGTATCACCTAAAGAAAAATCACTGCTCAATTTGAGGAAATAAAAATGCTTTGTGTTGTTAAATATGTTAATAAAGTTATGTGACATTACAACTGCTGATACGGTAATAATCCTGCATGATTAAGGACTTTAAATATGTTTTGTCTTGGTATTCTGTCGGCCTCTCGGTACTTGACATATTCCTCACCAGGTCCAAACCACGAACTTTTTGACAGCTCGTAACGAATTTTTGGGTTCATGTAAAATGGGTTCAAGAATTCGGGTGGTAGAAATTCCTCTTGGGCCGCATTTTCCAGAACGGCTTCGTGTGCCACTCTGTCATGGCGGTGGTGAAATTGCGCGTTTGACAGTTGCAAGAGAACTACTATCGTTATGGATATCTTCATGCTCTGAAACAGAATAACAGAAATTAGGTTATCATTTCCTTTTTTTATCTTTTCATTGCGACTAAGGCCAAATATAATTAGAAAAATAGCTTTCCTAATTAATCCATAATGTAAACTCAAAATGGAGTAGAAAAAATCTGACGTAAAATTTTCCATGTACCTATTATTTGAATTGTCCTCTGCTTTTCTTTTTTAGCTATCAGTGTATCAAGAAGGGAGGGGCAATCAAGGACTTTCGGAAACTGAGCATGGTTTATCTGGCGAGGTTGGAAACTGAGCATGGTTGGGCCTGGTAACGAATCCGACTGGATGCAGGAAAATACTTTCATACGCATAGTGTTATTACTATTAGATAAATCACGCTTCTCATATAACAATCCAAGTCGCTTGACTTTTTAAGCAGAATGGGATCGTCCTAGTTTCTATTCTCCATAAATTGCAGCCTCTTGATGGTCGCTCTCTATACGGTCTATTAAAAAAGGCTATAAATGCTGCTTGCGATGGTTGAATTAGAAATTATCCAGGAAGACGCAAGACGTTTTACGACATATTCAGTATCGTGGCAACAGCGGCGTCCTTGGCCTTAACACAACATAATATCGAGGCCGGGTTTAAGTGGACAGGTATTTTCCCGTTCAATAGAAACATTAGTATAATACATATTACCGGCAAGGAGAACAACAGGATGCTAAAAATTCCCAAGGAACAAATAAATCTGGAAGGGCAAGGAAGGAGTATACCGAATTCCATGTGGCGGATGTGCCTCGGTATATATAGGACAAACGAGCAGGAAGATCAGTGCAAGAAGAGAAGTATATAATAATGCTGTTAAATTTCATCGTTGGCACAACATGTACAAACATCAGGCCATACCATTGATTTCCAAAATCCCACAATGTTAGCCAATATCGAACATTACAAATCTCAGATCATCAGAGAGGCTATCGAAATAGAGAAGTGCATAGACAACCTTGTGATGGATTAAGATTGCCGACAACATGGAAACCAATCCTAATGGATTAAAGCAACACGACGACAAACAAAATCGAAAAGAAGGAGAAAACCAAAACGGAAAGTGAAAACGCGGCGAAAGAAAACAACAAAAAGGAAAGTAGAGAAAGTGAAAGCACAGCAAAGGTACCAATCACAGGCAATCAAGCACGTATAACCAGCGACTCGAAACACAATATAAAATGGAACTTCAACACGAAGCAGCAGCCGAAAGTTAAACGTACCCTGAAGATTGCAAGTGCGATCTTGCCGAAACGTCGTGTAAACAGTCTCTTAGAGACTACTACATCGTCAACGCGGCCCAGCACCCGAAACAACAATTTAAGAAAAATGGAGGACGTGGAAAACATATTAAAGTCATACAAAGTTATATTTTGTACAATACTGTGTAAAGTACACACATACTGTAGATTTAAAGAATTTATAAAATATGATTTAATAGATATACAGAGTGGCATTCCGGGAACTGCATCAATCGATGATGGGAAAACTATGGCTAGGAAATTGTTGACAATTTGGTGACATACTAAGGTCTGTAGGAGACGTATGCGATTAAAATATTTTGACATTTCTGGGACTTGCGGTTATACCGAAAGTTAATTTAAATGACATAGCCTGTATATTAATATATTTTTATATTTTGCATAAAAATTGAAATACATTTCATAATATATGTCCTACCTATACCTATAAGTCCAACTGTTATTGAAATAGGTATTTTAACTTTTATTAAAAAACAAGTTTCAAAAGGCGCAAATTCTTATAGAATTCTAATTTCAACCAACTTCAAATATGTAACTAATTATAGCAAATATATATACAGGGTGGCCCATTGAGAAGGTAACACGCCTGTTTTGGGACACTTAGACCAGTTTCTTAAAAAAACGCTCGGATACGTCGATTTTCTATTTTTTGGGGACAACTTTTGATGTCAAATTTGACTTTGTCAGGTCAACCCCCTAGCCCCAGCAACCCCTAACTCAAAAATTTAAATAGGGAAAAGGAGTCGAGCGACCCCTCATTTGAAGCGTCTTTTAATTCTCTATTCGACAGTATAAATGAAAATTAGTTTTATTCAATTTTTTTTTTCGCCCCAATGAAAAGCACCCTCCAGAATAACTAAGGTGGGGGGCAAACCAATGCGATTTTTTCCGCTGGTTACAATGGTGACAACAGAACAACAATTGAACGTCCCGTTGTCGAGATATTCACAAAAACAACATTTCTTTAAAAGGAAATTTAATTTTGAACAAAAAATTGTTAATACATAACCACCCTAAACAAACACATAAACAAATAATAATTTAATGTTAAATGTTGCAAAATACAAGCCTTTCAATCTCAATCATTTACAAAAATATCACATGCGGAAATCTAATCTGCTAAAATGTTGTAGTAGTGCTTCTGCAGATATTTTCTGCACACAAGTATGTCAAGATTTTCCTAAATTTTGTGTTTAACATTAACATTATTTATTTATTAACATTAAAAGGATATTAAAAGTATAAGTGCTTATTATTTGTTTATTTTTAAGTTTAGGGTTAGGGCATTAACAATTTTTTGTTCAAAATTAAATTTCCTTTCGAAATGTATAACAATATACACGGTAAGTTGACTTATTATACATGGGGTATGGTTGTGTGATTTTCTCCTAATTGGAATTGTAATATACACGGTGTTCCATTTAAAGAAATGTTGTTTTTGTGATTATCACGACAACGGGACGTTCAATTGTTGTTCTTTTGTCACCATTGTAACCAGCGGAAAAAATGGCATTAGTTGGCCCATTTAACCGACCTTGTAGGCCTAATAATAACGGAGATAGCAATGGTGAACGTTTAACTTTGGACACCTTATGTATACGTTTAGGTTGGCATTTTTTTTTTAGTTTCAAATACTTCTATAAAATAAGTAAATAAATAAAATCTTGGGGTAAAATAAATAAAATCATGGAGTAAAATCTTGGAGCCAAAAGAATAATTATGTGGGCTAAATTAACAATTTTGGGGGCTAATATAATAATCCTTGGCAACAAAAATCTTGGAACCAAAATAAATAATTAAAAAGCTAAGGTAGAAAAAATAATTCATGGGCTAAAAATAATAATTTTTGAAGTGAGAATGACAATTCCTAGGATGCACTAAATAATAATTAATTTAGAAAATACTGCAAAACGTGTAGTTTAATAACGCAAGTTCGAAAATATGACCATTTTTTGTAACTTTTAGTGTGAAATATGCGTAATATATGCATTTGTATATGCACGCATGCGAATGGATAACTTTCCGAAGATTAATCATCACATTTCTGTTTCCTATCACTTTTTTCCCACTTATGATGGAGATATCATGATAAGTCACAATTATTTCCTATTTCTTACTATTTCATAGTTTATGATGAATTTATTAAGTAAAATAGCGTTGACTTTACAGTCAACAGTAATAACATGTTTTAAAACGTCCCGCACACGGACAATAGTACTGTCAATATACACATGCCAATACTATTGTCAATATGCAGATCAATAAAACAACAGAACAGGATATTGTCAATATCGCCAGCACTTTCGAGTATTGATGTTTGAAAATCAAAAAATGTAATAAATTTTTGTCAATACATATTTTTTTCATAGCACCTGGACAATAGTATTGTCAATACTTTTCTGTATTGACAATAGGTACTATTGTCCGTGTGAGGGCCGCTTTAGAGAAAAAAAATCATAAATCGAAATCGGTGCAGTTGTCCCCTGTCACCCCTAATTAAGAAAATTAGGGCTAAAGTTATATTATAATTGAATCAAAAATGATTTTTAAAATTCCTATAAAACTAAGCTTTACACTCGCTGGAAAACGATCACTTTACCATTAATCGTTCTCCTTAACCTTTTGTTTCTCTTTACTATTGCCTCAGGACAAGTTTTAGTGGATTATCAAGTAATTCTAACACACAAATATTAAAAAAAAAAAAGAATAAGAAGCTCTGTACATACCTCTGTATCGTTTAAATTTAGAACTTTCTAAACACATTCAAAATTTACCCATTCCTTTTAGAAGAGTAAATAATACTGTACGAATCTAAATATAAAATTACATCTAAATACTACGATAGAAATAATTGTTGAAGATGTGGAGGTTACATGTAATACCTAATAATAATAGTAGATTTCTTAACATTTAGTAGGTACAAAGGAATTTTAATTCAAAACGCGTCGTCATTTTAAATTTGCTTACATCACCTTTACATACTAATTTCTATACATGTACATGTCATTATTTCTTAATCAAGGACCAAAAATTGTGTTTCTGGAAGGAATTGCTAATAAATACGTAATATTGCAATCATTCAAGTCCATATATTGATAAATAAATTAGGTATGAAAATTTATGCTCGTTTTAACCTACTTCTCTAGAAAAGTTTATCATTTTTCACTCATTTGCAAGAAAAGTGCGCCTGAAAAGTCTTTTCGTTTATCGTGAAAATCATCTTCAGATTTTCCCATACCCTTACCGTCCATCTATGACTCCAAATTTTAATGCCTCATTGATAGCAAATCAAATCAAAATAGGTTTATTGTATTTTCTTACATAATAATCAAATAAATACAAGATTCTATTCCCCCTCTTACAACTACTCCCGCCTGTCCTTCCCCCTACTTTCCACCTTTTCCCTCCTTTCTAACACTTCCCTCATCCATCCCAACCCTTCCCCCTTCGCTCCTAGTATCTCCTTTCTTACCCTTCTCTCTTCTCTCATCTCCTCGCATTCCCTTAACATATGTGCCATGTTCTCCCTCCCTCCCTACACATTCTGCACACTCTCTCCTCCTCCTCCCGCCAATATCTATTCTCTCTCTCCTCGTTTCCACACCTAAACCTCGCTACAATTCTTTTTTCCTTCAGACCCATCTCCCCTGTCAGGTACTTGGCCTTGCCCTCTACCATGATCTCTCCATATCCCTCATTATATCTCCCTCCGGCTATCTTCTCTCTCCTTTCCTGCCCTTGCACATCCCTATCCCTCATGGCCACCTCCTCCACCATCTCTCTTCCTTCCTCCCTCCTTCTTTCTACCTCCTCCCTCGCGTACCCCACCCTCTCGTAATATAGTCTCCTGTCCTCTTGCCCATACTTTATCCGCTTCCCCCTCATCTCCTTCATACATTCATTCACCATTTTTATTTCTGCCTTCTTCCTGACCTCCTCCTCGTACTTCACTGCCCTCCTTCCCGCCTGCACTCTCAATTTTTCCACTTTCCCCTCTTCCCCCACAATGTACCCCGGTGTCTCCCTGTCCAAACCCAGCGTCCATCTCCAATACTTCTCTTGCACCTTTTCCAAACTCCCCCACTCCTTCCATCCCCATATCTCCGCACCGTATCCCATCACGCTCCTCACCAACTTATCAAGTAACCATCTCCTCTTTTCCATGTCTTTCCCGAACACTCTTTCCCCTATCCCCCACACACTCCCCACTACCCTATTTCCTCTCTTGGCCAGTTCCCTTATGTGTCCCTCATCCTTATTATCATATCTGACTACATATCCCAAATACTTCCACTCCTTTACACTTTCTATCTCATCCTCCCTCCACCACCACTTTGACTTCCCTCCCCTCCCTCTTCTCTTCTGGAATACCATTATCTTCGTCTTGGCCACGTTTACCCCTAAGTCTTTTTTCCCCAAGTACCCCTTCATCACACCCATTGCCCCCTCATTTCGTTCTCACTGTCTGCTACCACCACTACATCATCCGCTTACGCGAGCGCCCACACTTTCACCCTCCCTATCACTACCCCTCCTCTTTGGTGTCTCCGCAACTCCTCCTCCAAATCCCCTATGTATAGCGCGAATAAACTCGGGCTCAACGGGCATCCCTGCCTCATGCCTTTTGTCGTCCAGAACCTTGTTCCTTCCTCTCCCATCTCTCCGGTCAGACACCTTGTTTCCTCGTATAATTCCTCTATCGCCAACACCAGCTCTTCTCCTATCTCATATCTCCTCAACATTCCCCACATTTTCTCCCTGTTTACATTATCAAAGGCTGCTTTTATATCCATAAACAGCCCATACATCTTCCCCCCTCTTCTCTCCATCGCCTTATTTACCAACTGCTTCAGCACATAAATATTATCCACCGCCCTCCTTCCCTCTCTGAATCCCGCCTGCCAGTCCTGTACCAACTTTTTGTCGATCACTTCCCTCTCCAATCTTGCTCGCAGCACCTCCGCATATATCTTGTACCCCGCACTCATAATGCTTATTCCCCTATAGCTCTTCGCCTCTTTCCTATCCCCCCCTTTATATATTGGCACTATCCTAGCTTCTTTCCACTCATCTGGGATCCCTCCCCCTCGCCACACACCCCCTAGTATCCCTCTTATCTTCTCTCTTGTCTTCCCCCCCGTATACTTCCACTGCTCTCCCTGTATTCCATCTGGCCCTTGTGCCTTCCCTAACTTTACTTTTCCCAGTGCTTCCTCTACCTCCTCCCTTGTTATCTCCCCTCCCTCTCTCTTTCTCGCCCCTCCCTCTTTCCCCACTCCCGGTTTCTCCGTCACTCCTCCCACCACCTCCATGTACTGCTTCCTCCATTCCTCCCCACCCAACTCCGTCACTCTTCTTTTGCCTGTACCTCTTCTCCTGTTTATAAATTTCCACATATCTTTTTCACTTTTTAACCCCCTTATCTCCTCCTCTATCTCCTGCTTATACTCCGCCTTCCTCCTTCTGCACTCTTCCTTATATTTCCCCCTTAACTCTTTATATACCCCTATATCTACTTCCCCTTTCCTCCATTTCTTCCTCGCCCTTCTTACTTCTTTCCTTGCTCTCTCACACCTCCAGTTCCACCACAGCTCACCCTTCCGCGTCTCTCTATTCTTCCTGTATCTCTTCTTTTCCGCAAAATGCTCCATTTTTTCCATTAACTCCCCCACCTACGCCCCTCCTTCCTTCTCCTCCCACTCCACTCATTGATAGCACGTCTTGCTGTTTGGACCAATAAAACTGACAAAATCCTCCCATTTGTTGTGTGTTAGCCTGTTGACATACCTATACCTACTTTCTGCTAAGCTGTTGACAGTAAAACTCGATGATCATAATCTGACCATTGGGAACAAACTTTCATCCAAAAACGCACTTTTTACCACTAGCTATTTAACAATTTGAAGTAAAACATCTCGGTTTACGACAAACCGTCCAGTTTTAAGCCACATTTGTAGTTTGATGTTACCACCAACAAATTTTACACACATTCTTTGTCACTGTTGCATATAAAAACCTATATTAAACCCTATAATTTTAAGATTATAGAGAAAAGATTGCAATTAGGCCAGTCAAATTAGGACTTTTGGTGAAAAAGTGATGCTAACTTTACGGGACTTTTTCAGGGTTGTTTGGGAAGTTAAGGAGAGCTTAAATCCAAGTTTTCGTATACCCAGACCTCGTGGGATTTTTTTAAGGGGGGGTAAAAGGTAAAAATTTTGATTTCGCTATAACTCCGCAGGAATTGATCGTACAGAAAAAATAAAAAAAGGGTTTTGTAGGTTTGTTGAAGCTCTACAAGTTTCCTTTGGGCGACAAAAAACAGTAAAAAAAAGTAAACTTTTTTGGTCAACAAATAGAACTTGTTCATGTATGAGAGAATTGTAGAACAAAATCACCGTGTCAGATTTTTCGATCGGTTGAAAAATAAGGTCGAAGGGAGCGTCTGAAGGTGCGCTATCTATTGGCGCCCCTCCGGCAACGGCGCGGCCCGGCGGCTTGACGCTGCGGCACGCGCTCGGATCTCGGCGCGTTTGTAGCTTATATCTCTGTGCCAATGAATCGGAATTAAAAGTAAAAATCGTAAAAAAACAGTAAAAAAAGTAAACTTTTTTGATCAACAAATAGAATTTGTTCATGTATGAGAAAGTTTGTAGAGCTTGAAAAAACTAACAAAATCGAAAAAAAAGTTTATTTTTCATTTCGATTCATTGGCACAGAGATATAAGCGACAAACGCGCCGAGAATAATTTAAGTCTGGAAATAACGTCAAATAGATACTTAACAGCGGGCAATTTTTTATTATCCATTACAGACAATTGTGTCTCAATCTTTTGACATTGAGAACCTAAAATCCCATTTCCCTAACTTTTACCACTTTCGACTTTCAATTTTATTTCCTAAACAAGATTTTGACATTTTTCAGTGAAAAAAATTTTTTTTCTCAACAATCGAAATTGATACGCCGATTATTTTAAGCATACTTACTAAACATTTTATGACACATCAGAATGTGAAAAAAAATTGCCTGGTTTGTATTTAAAATAAAGAAGTTGATGCTCACTTCCGGTATTCCCGGAAGTGCTGCCATTTGGAAAATATTTTTATTTAATAGATTAAACACGGTATGTCGCATGTGCAAAATTTCAAATTTCTAGCTTTTACAGTTCTTGATATACTTCTAACCGACGGTCACCGTGAGACACCCTGTATAACTTCTTTATTTGTTTTAAATATTTACACTTTAAATAAAAGATTCCTATTCTTTACATTACGACTTGAAAGTTAATTCCCAATAAACACCCCTATTTCCCTAGCCTTATATCGTACACTTGCGTGGCCTACACCTTTCCTTTATCTCCCTCCCCCAAATAAACCTTCCTTTCACCTGCTACCCTTCCAAGCCTTCTTCGTCATTCTACAACTTCCTCCATCCACCATAAACCTTCTCCTCAACTCATCACACTCCCCTAACATACCTATGTCCCAAATTTTCCCACCCCTCTCCGCGTAGTCTACACCTTCTATTCTCGTCTTCCTCCCAATAATAATTATCCCTCTCCTCGTTACCACATCTAAACCTCGCTATCAACCTCTTCCTCTTCACCCCAAACCCATCCCTCAAGTACCCAGGCACATACTCCCCCATAATTTCTTCATATCTTCCATTATACCTCCCTTCACCCCCTTCTTTCCTGCATCTGAACATCCCTATCCCACTTCCCTCGTGTTATCCCCCACCCACTCTCCCTTCTCCTCTGTACCGCCACTCTTGCGTATCCCCCCTCCTGTCTTCTTGGCCATACTTTATTCTCTCCCCCTTCACTTCTCTTGAGCAGCATTGCAACAGGCCCAACAGCCAACCTCCTCTTCCTCTTTCCAGGCCTTCCTCGTATCTCATCGCTAGCCTCTCCGTTTGTACTCTCAGTTTCTCTCTTTTCACCTCCTTCTTTACACCTTTTCTCTCCCCCCCCCCCCCGCCCCAAATCTGCCCTAGAGCCTTGCCTCCCTTCTTCCCTAGTTCTCTTACATAAAATAAGAAGCAAACGGTATGGACAGTTAACTCCATTAGAGGAGTCAACGGTTTTAATGGTGACCCTGATAAGAGAAGGTATTAAGGTGAGTAGATCTATCCCCCCGAATTATGGCTGTCTGATGACCTATTCCATAGGTACCTACGTAGTTTTAAGGGTTCATCAATTCCAACGCCTCGTCGAGGTGCAGCTTTCGACTAACTACTGCATCGTCAACCCCAAACCCCCCTTTAACAAGAGGAACTATATATGACTCCTTTAAGTGTAATCTACACCAAAGACAACCAAAGCTACGACTGATCAAAAGTTGACAAAGGTGCCTAATATGATGTTATACGACCGGCGACGAAAGGTATACGCAAGTATGTCATAAATGAGAGCCTTATGGAAGATGGGTTTCTTGTTAAAAGCTGGCCAAAAATATACACGGGGTCCAAAAAGTATGGAAACCCTTGAGTTCTGAAAACTTAAATAGGAACACCTACCTTTTATCGCACTTTTGCATTCCCTATTAAAAAACTATTTTCAAATTGCAAATTTCACCCCAACCCACGACCTTTTTGGGGGGTGGGAAAACGGAATCCCTTGAATATTTCGAGAACGACACATCCGATTACGAAGAGAAAAAACACGTATTCCTTCACTTATTGATACCCCATTTGGTTATAATATGTAAGCAACACCCCCACTCCTCCTGGAGGATGGGGCGGGGATGAGTTTTGAAAATTTAAATGGGAAACCCCAATCTTTTATTGTACTTTTGCATTCTCCATAAAAACTGTTCTCAAATTTCAAATTTCACTCCCAACTTTTTTTTGGGGTGGAAAGGGGGAAAATTGCATATGTCCACAGAAAAACGATCTTTTTTACGTTTTTTCCCTTCAAATATTTTTTGGTGATTTATAAATTACTCCTCTTGAGAGTGGAAAGAAAAACAATGACTCATTTGTGCAGAATCCGGGGTGCTTGTGTCTGAGGTGGGGGAGGGGGTGAAATTTGCAATTTGAGAACAGTTTTTTATGGAGAATGTAAAAGTGCAATAAAAGATAGGGGTTCCCATTTAAGTTTTCAAAACTCACCCCCGCCCCATTCCTCAGGGGGTTGAGTATGATGTTTACCTATCATGACTGAATATAGGTTTCAAAAAATAAAGGAGCACCTGTTTTTTCTTTTTGTAATCGGATGTGTCGTTCTCGAGATATTCAAGGGTTGTCATACTTTTTGGACACCGTGTATACGAAGATGAATTTCGGAAAATGTTTTGATTTTCTTACAATGGATGTTCGTTTCATCTGCTATAAAGCCACGAATAAGATTTTTTTGGGGATACCAAAAGGCTTTTGGATCGACTGAACAAAAAGATTGGTGAGGATTTCGCAGAAAAAAGGCACAGCTTATATGACAATGCGCATCCCCACAAAGGAGGTTCGATAGAAGCCAAGAAACATTGGATAAAAACCATTGACATTGCCTTTATATTATCTATTGAAGAGAAGCAGTAAACTTTCAAAATGTTTATTAATTAATTTTAACTTGTTACTAAAACCGAAGATTATTGACAATCCAATCAATGTAAGTCGCTATTGGTGTATATCTCGCAATGCAAATTCCATTGGTGTGGTAAAATAAATAACTTACACCTTCTAAATACCATTGGTGCCTAGTAGACGCCATAACAGGTGCACCATTATTAATTACGTGACAGTTTTCACCTACTCCTTCCACATTTTGATACGTAATACATTTGGAGTACTTGGACAAGGTTAAATCTTCACCTAAACCAAAGAACGTACGTTCTTTGCCTAAACATTCCGTGTCTGAAACCTTTGTCGATGTTATTTTGATTTTAAATTGAGTGTCGTCCCACCCTGACGTGAAGAGATCGTAATCCTCCACCTTTTGGGGTTGTGACAGTACAGATGGTAAGCATATGGGTCGAATGTAATCTATAAAAAGACCTGTACATAAAAGCTAAACACATATATCTATATATACCAGAATAAGTAATACTCTTGGTTAGACGCAACAGTCCAATGTCGTTGAGGGATATTATTCCGCTATTAATAAATGGATGGGGTACGCTTTCCTCTATTTCAAAATCTTCATGTTGGTTACACTCTTCCAAATCACTTTTCCAAGTCTCACAGTCTGTTTTATTTTTGATGTAGAACTCGCCAAGCCTTACCCAAATTCTGAAAGTGATACGCGTCTAAGTTAACAAGAAATTAAGCTTTTCTCTTACTTTTCGGTCTTCTGAGCACAAAAACCGGAAGTGACGACATATCTGTCCGTAATTAATGCTCCCAAACATGTCACTACGTCTTCGCCGCCTTTACCTTTCTTCATGATGGCGGCGAGCCAAGGAAATTCGATTATGGACGTTTTTCTTAAATCAATCATAAGATCGTCAGAATGCTGGAAGCCACAGTAACGTTTGTCCGGTAATACCGCCGGTTTAAAGGAGATCTCTGGACAACACACCATAGGTGTTGGAGGAAATGAAGAATTACAGAGAAATCCTTCCAAATACCGTACAGTTTCTTTTGGAGGGTTGGCGAACAAATTCACAGATTGTGGACATTCTTCCAAAAGTTTACATTTTCCCTTTGCACCGTTTGGGGTTGTACAATCTTGGAAAAAAGTGTCAAAAAGGAGTCGATCATCATAGTATTGACTTACCTTCAACAATGCGTATGTCAATGACATCTAAAATAAATTATGTAGATATATCTTTTTTAATCATGGATTCTATTATAATTACCAGAATTTACTTGAACGTGTAGGAATCCTATTACGACAAGAGAGTACGGTGAGAACATTCTTCGCGTCGCGTCGTGCAGGACTGACCGTCTTGGGATTCTTTGTAAAACTCGTTTAATCGACTTTATAAATATATGAATCCAGTTTGTGATTAACTTGGCTAATTTAAAAATTTTCATTCTCTCCATTAGGCACCTTTTTTGATGAGAAATATAACACGCTTAAGTAAAAACCCAAGCGTAGGTACTTCCTATACTTAAAGTAAATTAGTTTTATGGGTTTTTTTTAATGAAGTAGATATAGGAAATTACCATTTAAATGCATCGAGTTTGAAAATGGCCCCTTCTACAATAATGAACAGTTCAGGCTATTAAAAATATATTCCAAACATACAATACGGCCTTAATTAGCGTTGGAGAAATTTAATTTTACATGGAAATTTTAATATTAACCACGGGCTTAACGTTACAAGTGTTGTCAGCAGATAAGTAGGTACGAGATTAAAAATATTTCGAAGAATGCGACTTGTTCACCTCTTCAGTTCACTTTCAACCTTTACAACATGCTAGTTTACGGCGCTCTTCTTATTATTTTATTAACGAAAACCATGGGTATGTAATTATTTGAGCATTTTGTAGGTAATTTTTAGGAAATTTAGGGTTTCAATTGTTCGGGCGTGAATTTCGACCAGAATTTTGGCACACTCACTACGTTAACAGTTTTCCAAAAAAAGGTAATAGATGATGATGATGATTTAATTTCCTTTCTTATTTTCACTACAGGTCATCCGTGTGTGACACCAAACAACGAACCCGCCTATTGCGTCTCTTTATTCACATGTCCCGTTTTACTGACTACGCTGGGCAGTCTGCAACCATTCGCACTTGACTTTGTTAAAAAATCCCTATGCGATCCCGTACCTGAAGACGTTTCGGTTTGCTGCGGTAGCTTAGGAAATTTTGCCGAAACCTATCGGAACACAACAACTCGCACAAAGGAGATCCAAAATACTACACCATCAATACCATCAACTCCTCCACCTCCTCCTCCAGTTTCAACTAAGAAGAACTTCTTGGCCAGTCGTAAATTTTGCGGATATCAACACACCGACGATAGATTTGTTTCTGATAATAATTCAACAGCTTTAGACGAATTCCCGTGGCTGGTGCACATTGTATTTTTGGATGATGCGGATGAAGAACCAGAACAATACCTCGATAGGTGCAATGGCGTTTTGATCAGTAATCGATACGTATTAACAACTGAATACTGTGGCACTTTTGCGTAAGTACCCCCCCCCCCCCCCCCAAATTAGAGTTCACTTTTCAAAAACATTTTTCAGAAAATCGGTAAAGTTGGGACAATACTACACTAACGCGACTGTAACGTGTACGGAAAATGCTGATCTAAAGGATTGCACTGAACCGGTTTTGGAAGTTTCGGTCGAAGAGGAAATTCATCGGGTAAATAAAACGGATGGGTGGCACGATTTTGCCCTTTTACGTCTGGCAACTAAAATCAACTTTTCAGGTAATGTTAACAGTATGAATGTAGTCGTTAAGTGATAATTCTACAGATTTTGTACGCCCCATTTGTCTCCCACTAAACGAATCCGAAATTATGGAAAGGCAAGAATTAGTATTTTCCGGATGGGGTGCAACAGGTAAATCATTCAAAAACAATGCAATCTTATTTACTACGTCTGTGTAGAGCAAGGTGGTGTGCGGAAAAAGAGACTAATATACAAACCAACTAATGTTTCCGAATGTGAAAAGCTCGATGACAAAGGTTTGGGAAACGTTACAGAAATCACCCCCATTTGCTTACTTCCAAGAGATAAAAATGGTGATCTTGCCTGTGCGGGTGACGAATCGGGTCCCCTGTTGTACTCCAGGAAACGATCACAATGGTTTGCTGATGCATTGATTACAAGAGTTTACTCGAAACTCACGGACATAAACTTTTGTTCGAACGAACTTCCCATAACTGGAATTAAAATTACTATGGACATAGTTGAGTGGATTATCAGTAATATGCGCCCTTAATTTGACTACTTATCTATCAATGTGAATGTAGACAATATATAAAACAAATAAAGATCTCGTATTTATTTCTCTGACCATAGAGCATATACTTACCTATGTTCCATCCCCTGAGGGATGACACCCTAATTTGCCTGTTCTCGGGTGGTACTGCCTGACACACTGGAGATACTATCTGTGAAGTATCCCCCATCACTTATACTTGCAAACCCCTTAATTTATTTCAGCAATGCAGCTTGAAAGAATGAAAGTTCAGCAAGTCTTCTCGCCAATGAAGAAAATACTTTCATGCAGTTTGTGTTTTACAACGCCCATTTAACGGAGAAAATACGCCCCAATACACAGCGTACCGGTTTAGAATAGATTCATGGAGCAAAAGACTTTAAACATTCAAAATACACCACCGCGTTTGTGGAGTAAAGCAATAATACTCTCAAGAATTCTGTTTATTTATGCTTTCAACTAGTGCGACACCCACCTTCACTCCTTTTTGGCAAAGAAGGGCAAAATTTGCACCATCTCCAGAAGAATTCAGCCCTTGTAACTTGTCAGACCAGTGGTCACGGTGAAGATCGGGCTTGTAAGCCCCACCACCGAGGCTGTAAGTCAACATGCTTTTTGCACTTACCAACAGGTAATCTAAGAATTAAAATGGGCATTATTACGTACTATATGTTCTGTTCCTGTTTGGATGCAACTAATATTCAAACCCAAAACAATTTCCGCGCCTCTCAACGAATTAGTGGAATATCCAAGTACATTCACAATATTAGCCTTAACAACGGGTCTTGCTCTGGGACCTAGAATTTCGAATTTGTTCGAATTTTGGACGCAAAGAGCCACATTTGGCTCGCGAGCCACGGTCTGCCGACCGCTGCTCTAGGTATTTCAACCAATTTCGTTCCAGTGTTTGAATGATGTATTCACTAGGATATCGCTCAATGAAAGTACGACAAGCACGTAGAATTCAAAAATGCAATAAGTATAAAAAAAGGGGTTTTCGTTTAAAATAACGAAGTTACTAGCTACTTCCGGAATTTTCGCAAATATTTTTCACCGATTCGGCTTTCAGAGTAACTCCTAAGTACCTACAAATTTTCCACTTACCAAAAAACTTTCCCAGAAACATCCAACTAAATTAAACGAAAACTCTCAAAAAACACCCGCCATCACGGCATTTCGATTATGCGTTAGTAGCTTTTTTCGCTGGGTTGTGTTTGGGAAGGGCGCTTTGTCAATTCGACGATCGCCTTATTTAGATTCGTTAAAACGACCCCTACGGAAACTCCCTTGAACCTGCCCCTACCAAACCTAGTAGGTAATTGAGGCAGATACTAAAGGGCACTGGCTCTGGAATGTACGGGAGTAATGGACAGGGATGCAGAATCTCAGTGAGCCTATAGGACGAAAAGCGACTGTGTTTTAAGCCGAGATACCTATAATTATGCAATCCTGACGAACGCTATTAAAAGAGATCCTTGCCAAAAGGAAAATCTTTATATCAAAGCAGCGATTGCAGCAGTAGATTCATATAGGTATATGTAGTAAATTCAGGGTCGGTCCTTGAATGCACACAAATGCTAAACGCACTAGACAAGTTTAACGCAATCACACTAGTGTGGGGATCTGGGCACGCGGGAATCCCAGGTAACCATGTTGCTGACGAGGTTACGAGAGTTCCAAGCGAGTAACCACTGAATCGGCCGATGCTGAACTCCTCATAAATCAGAGATTTGAATCCTGCAAATATTTTTGTTTATTTGGTAATTTTTTCAATTATTTAACTTAAGGATACGAACATCAAAAATTACACCTTTTTCTATAGGTATATACATACATATGCTAGAGCCTGAGGTTTTTTCCTGGCGCGGGCTCTCCTAGATTCAGGCAATATCCACAAACATTGGTCGAAAATTCCAGGACAGAACCATTCCAAGATTTTTTTGGAAAACCCAAACGGTGATTTAGCAGCGTCTGTGGCAGCGTCCACCTTACGGTTAAATAGGACAATAACTGCCCGTTATGCAGGGGTTGTGGCGAGGAAGAAGAAGCGTTATTTGCCAATGTGAGGCATTCATAAAGGCAAGGAAACACCTAACTATTTGGAAATGAAAAGATTGCACAAGAGGAAGTAATGAAGAAACGTCCTATTAAAATCGTGGATTTTGTTAAAGATACAGCAGGTATTCTCGAAGGGTAGACAATAGCGAGGACGGGGAGCACAATGGACCAAAAGGTTGCAGTGCAGAAACCAATTAAAACCAACCCGCGCTTAGTATAAGTAATGAATGATAATAATCTGAAAAACAAGACATTTGGAGGAATAAGACTAGAGCATCAATACAATCAACAGAGGCTGCCATTGTCTGCTCCCATGAAACAAACTCAGCTTCGAGTTAACATAAGTCATAACACAAATAATGGATCACGTACTGTTAGTTATAGGTAGTTATTACCTATGTCAAAACTGGCATGTATAACACATGAATATTGAAATCGCAAATGCTGTAAATAAAAAAAAAAGATATTGAATGTGGGTATCAAAAGAACTGCAATTTCACGTAGAATCCAAAAATGCAATAAAAAATAGAGATTGCGCCGTTTAAAATAACGATGTACGTTACTATAGCTACTTCCGGCATTTCCGGAAGTGCTGCTATTTTGAAAATGTTTTACTTCGATTCGTCTTTCAGAATAACCCCTAAGTTCGATTTTTCAAAAACCTACCTATATAAAACTCCCAGAAACGTTTAGAGGGTACTAAACCTCCCAAAAAAAACACTCTGTATAAGTGCTTTTAACACTATACTTTTTATACCTTTTTATTTTTATATGTGTCGACAATTGTAAATCATTTTAATATGATCACACAACATAAATAAATATGTATGAAAAAAACAAATGATCCCTAAAGAAATGAAGGAACTATCCGTCGGCGAAAAAATATACTCGAGTTTGAAGCCGAATAAAAAAATAACCATTAGATCAATTTGAATGGCCTTAGTGTCAAATAAAGCTTGTTTATTTCTACGTTGTTAGGGAGTAACAACTTTTTTTAGTAGATATACTATGGCACTACTAATCCACTTTGACCTCGGTTGACCCCAAGGTCACGCGTCAAGGTTAAATTTCAAGGTCAAGGGATATACTATGGCACTACTAATCCACTTTGACCTCGGTTGACCCCAAGGTCACGCGTCAAGGTTAAATTTCAAGGTCAAGGGATATACTATGGCACTACTAATCCACTTTGACTTCGGTTGACCCCAAGGTCACGCGTCAAGGTTAAATTTCAAGGTCAAAGAGGTTTGAAACTTGGCTACTGTTTCAAGGTCAACTCCAAGGGCAGCGGCGGGCTCCGCGCTGGAGGCCTTGGCAAGAATCTTCGCTATGGATTCAAGGTCAAGGCCGAGCCCTCGTGGGTGGTTTCCGGTGGGGAACTTGGCTGCAGGTTTCCGGTGGGGAACTTGGCTGCAGGTTTCCGGTGGGGAACTTGGCTGCTGGTTTACGGTTAAGAACTTGGCTAAACGTTTCCGGTTAAGAACTTGGCTAAGCGTTTCCGGTGAAGAACTTGGCTAATCGTTTCCGGTGAAGAACTTGGCTAAGCGTGTCCGGTGAAGAACTTGGCTAAGCGTTTCCGGTGAAGAACTTGGCTAAGCGTGTCCGGTGAAGAACTTGGCTAAGCGTTTCCGGTGTTTTTCAAGGCCGAATGCAAGGTCAAACATTGAGGAAACTTCAAGCCCTCGTGGGTGGGGGGGGGGGAACTTGCGTGGGGAACTACTGGTTTACGGTTAAGACCTTGGCTAAACGTTTCCGGCTAACGTTTCCGGTGAAGAACTTGGCTAAGCGTCTCCGGTGAAGAACTTGGCTAAACGTTTCCGGTGAAAAACTTGGCTAAGCGTGTCCGGTGAAGAACTTGGCTAAACGTTTCCGGTGAAGAACTTGGCTAAGCGTTTCCGGTGAAGAACTTGGCTCAGCGTTTCCTGTTTTTCAAGGCCGAATTCAAGGTCAAACATTGAGGAAACTTCAAGGCCCTCGTGGGTGGTTTCCGATGGGGAACTACAGGTTTACGGTTAAGAACTTGGCTAAATGTTTTTCAAGGCCGAATGCAAGGTCAAACGTTGAGGATGAAGGTCATATTTGACGAATCACAAAATAAAGTGTATGCGATGTGTGGTCTTTTGCGTATGCGGAAGCAAGAAAAGGACCGTGGGAGACTATGGCTCTGGATAGATATCGTTTTCGCCGTAGAACAATAGAATTCTGTCACCCATCTTACATGAAACGAGTCGAAGTATATCGCATTTCAAGGTCATCGATTGGAAATATAAAGAGCGTCGTGCTGGGAGGAAAATCAGTTCACGAAATGGATCTTACCAAGTTAAACGCCAGCACCTTCTGCAAGAGCTTCAAAAATGTTGCGGATATGGAAGTGGGGGAGAAATATAAAGTAATTGGTATTGATACGATTAATACTAAATATGGGGATCGTGTAGTGTTGGAGACTGAAAATTTCAAGTGCGTACTACCATTACGTTTCTATGATTACTTCAACGAAGATGACCAACTTGAAACCTTCAAGCAGTCCTTGGCACAAAAGGATGTATTCATTACCAGCGTAGGATCAGCAGGGAAAACTACCAATTTAAAATTTATGTAAATAGCTATGTACATGATTAAATAAATATTTCTCTGTGTCTCTCTGTCTTTCGAGTATAAAACCTGACGAGTTCAAATCAAATCAGTTCCGCGATCGTCGTCGTTGCATTAAGATGGATACTGAAAACAGTTGTAATAATAATTATTTTAAATGTATGTGTTGGCTGTTGGTGCTGTAATGAAGATGAACCTGCGAGCGCACCTCCATTCAATGGGCGTTTAATTGATTGCACTGCTTACGATCTATGTGCTTCAAAATACGCTGAAATCGGATACAGTACACTTCATGACCTTGCACCAGTTCTACGAATTGTATGGCATGATGTAATAGTGATGGAAAGAGAAGATTGGGAGACGTTTCTCAAATGTCAAACGGAGATTGAAATGAAAGTTAAGCAATCGCAAGAAAGTCGATCCGATGTTAACGAAGACGTTGAATATTCGCATACTGAGGAATCGCTTAGCAGCAAAATGGTCATGAACTATGTCTGGGAGTCTGTTAAGGGCATGGATAAAATGTTAAAAAGTATAACAGTGCAAACGGTGCATGATGGCGGCAACAGGCAATTTTGTACGCTGAACCTAAATGAGATTGAAGAATTGTTTTCGCTAAAAGATATAATTAATTATCGATTTGAATTACTCGAATCGCATCAGCTTCCCAGTTTCTATCACAATCTTATCGCGCAGATAAAGAGCTACCGACGCTTTCGCAAGATGCAGTACGATGACGAGGACGATGATATCTATCGCGACTTTGAAAATTGGTTAAATTATAAATATGATAGAAATTCGCATAATACACTTTGTATGATGGAACTTTTGCATTATAGACCTGCCGATATCATGTATCGCATTTATGAATAAAAATCGTAAACGCATGTTGTTTTTCTCGCTTCCAGACACGAATGCTAATATCGTCCAGGGTTGGCGATATAAAACACATCGCGGGCCATCATCAACTGTTAATATCACCGTTAGCTCTTGAAGTCGCAGGCATCTGGGGTGACGAACTTTAGTAGCACCCCACAGTAGCAAACGGCTTTTCAATCAGACCCCTGTTCAAATCAGACCCTGTTCAAATCAGACCCTGTTCAAATCAGACCCTGTTCAAATCAGAACAGGCCCTGTTCAAATCAGAACGGACCCTGTTCAAATCAGAACGGACCCTGTTCAAATCAGAACAGACCCTGTTCAAATCAGAACAGACCCTGTTCAAATCAGAACAGACCCTGTTCAAATCAGAACAGACCCCTGTTCAAATCAGAACAGACCCTGTTTAAAAGACCCCTGCTCAAATCAGGCCCCTGTTCAAAAAGACCCCAGTTCAAAACAGGCCCCTGTTCAAAACTGGCGCCTGTTGATGCAATGGATAATAAGGAAAGTAGCGTATAGTAACGAAAAATGCGTTAGATAACTGTGCTGATTTATTCGAATAAAAAATTACTACTACTTACGTACTAACAAAATTTATATAGCTATCTATATATTGGAGCTGATTTTCATAGTCTTGTTCCTGGCGACGTGAGACTTCTAATTCAGCAGTAACCCGCTCCAGATCTTGTACAATGCGAGCCGAATTATCTTTAGCATGCATCAATAGATGACGGTATGTAGGTATCATCCCTCGAAGCCACATTAATGACCTTTCAGCCAACTCTTCCGGTGTAGTAGGAGACGTTTGCTGGTTGTATAGTTTCAGTCCCACATCCTTTTGAGGCGTCGGCGGTCTGTGTGTATGAAAATATAACGTTAGTTTTACTAAATTTTTTAATTAACTTACATGTTCGCTGATGCTTGCGATGTTCCAATTATCCTAAAAAGATTATTAGTCCAACAACAACGGCATATTTTCGACTAACCTGTCAGGAGCACGCTCTTCCAGCTGTTGAATGAGATTTTCAAGGATATCATCATCATCAATGCACATCATCGGCCTATATACAGTTAATTATTAGTACGGGAATTTTAGTCCAACAACAACATTGACTAACCTGTCAGGCGCACACTCTTCCTGCCGATGAACGAGATTTTCAATGGTATCAATGCACGCCATCGACCTATATAGTTAATTATTAGTACGGGAATAGAACATTTTAAATTTACCTTGCTTCATCATCTTGGACTATGATTACACTCTGTAGATCTGTCGAGGATTGCTCCAATATACTCGGTTCCAGTCGAACAAATTTAGGTGCTAAAGGCTTCTTATGTGGTAGCTCTGCAGACACCGTGCTGCATTTAAAAGTTTTCGCTGGGGTTGCCATTTCAAGGGTATCAAGACACATCATTGACCTATATAGTTAATTATTAGTATGGGAATGGAACATTTTAAATTTACCTTGCTTCAGCATCTTTGATGGCGATTACACTATGCCGATCCGTCACGCTAGATTGCTTCAATATACTTTTTAACAGAGACGGCTCAACAAAGTTAGGTGCCGCCGCAGCCTTCTTTTTATGCGATAGCGCTGCAGACTTCTTCACCGTGCTGCGCTTAAAAGTTTTCGCGGGAGTTGCCATTATGGGCTGTGATGGTGGCACATAAAAATGTAGTATTTATAGAAAACTTTGGAGGGGGGAGCAGACATGTGTTGTCCCACATGTGGTTTCATAGAAACATTTTAACCTAATTATTTCAAGCACTGACAGATTTATTAAAAGCAGATGGCCTATTATCAGCTTCACGAAGAGGTTGGCTCTTATGGAAAGCCATTAGGAGAATTTTAAAATTAGTTCCAGATTCGGTTAACGAACGTCGATGTCAAGGTTTGCTAGTTATTATTTCCGAGAACTTGAGCTGTTTATTAAAAGCAGACCTCTCTTATGAGTGAATGATTAAAACCAGATGCTTGTGCACGTGTGTTTCCAGATGGTGAAGACAATAAATCTCCTAAAATTAGTTCCAGATTTGGTTAACCAACGTCGCTGTCAAGGTTTGCTAGTTATTATTTCCGAGAACTTGAGCTGTTTATTAAAAGCAGACCTCTCTTATGAGTGAATGATTAAAACCAGATGCTTGTGCACGTGTGTTTCCTGAGAATTCCAGATGGTGAAGACAATAAATCTCCTAAAATTAGTTCCAGATTCGGTTAACGAACGTCGCTGTCAAGGTTTGCTAGTTATTATTTCCGAGAACTTGAGCTGTTTATTAAAAGCAGACCTCTCTTATGAGTGAATGATTAAAACCAGATGCTTGTGCACGTGTGTTTCCAGATGGTGAAGACAATAAATCTCCTAAAATTAGTTCCAGATTCGGTTAACGAACGTCGCTGTCAAGGTTTGCTAGTTATTATTTCCGAGAACTTGAGCTGTTTATTAAAAGCAGACCTCTCTTATGAGTGAATGATTAAAACCAGATGCTTGTGCACGTGTGTTTCCTGATGGTGAAGACAATAAATCTCCTAAAATTAGTTCCAGATTTGGTTAACCAACGTCGCTGTCAAGGTTTGCTAGTTATTATTTCCGAGAACTTGAGTTGTTTATTAAAAGCAGACCTCTCTTATGAGTGAATGATTAAAACCGGATGCTTGTGCACGTGTGTTTCCAGATGGCGAAGTCAATAAATCTCCTGTGCTAGCAGACGCCTTCAGCTGAATGCAGGCCTTGAAATAACAGTACACAGTGATTCTGTAAAAAGTTGTTATCCATGTTGTTACCATTTGCCATAACAACTCATATAAGAACTTTCCTAAAATTCCGTAAGCATGGTATAACTAGTCGTTGTTACCGTAGATTTATTGCAATCGGTATGAAGTTGAGAACACTTTTGACATAAGAGCCTGAAGCATCCTGAGACTAATTTTTAGCGATTTTTATAGGATAATCCGCGCATTTGAACGTCATTTTGCGTAACATTACGGAACGTCTTTGTTTTCATTAATTGGGCATTAAATGACTATCAGCATAGTGCAAATAATTCATGTAACACTTACGCGACTAGCTGTTGATCATAGCAAAATTGAAGTCCTTAAAGGTATCATATTTCACATGCAAATGACCAACTTCACCTAAAATGCAGTTGCTATAATCATAATAACTGTTGTTATATATTGTATATATAAAATTTTTGGTGAGAATTCTGTCGCCCAATTTAATCAAAATGTGCATAGAAACTTAAGTGTTTCATTACAAGGAGTTGTCGAGTACAGTAAATAACTTTTAATGTATATAATGGGCTTGAACAGCATCAAATTATTAGATATTTTTGATAAATGTTTGCAAGGTTCATATAACGCGAGCATTCGTTAATTCATTCTTTGGGTGAGAGCATCTATTTTATGAACCGATTTTGAATGATAACTTTGACTCAATCAAACACAACCAGTTCACACATTCGTGGCAATTCAAAATAAGCTGCGGGATTCGTTGGTATACAGCTCTAAAAGTCTCCTACTTGCGCACAGTAATTTTATATGTGCTCTGCATAAGTTTGTATGCCTGATCGTGTGCATTGCGGCATGAAAGATTATATGTAATGTTATTGTACAGATTAGGGCTGTATAATTTGTAAAAATGTGTTTGTGACCAATTGGAGAGAATTAGTTATTGACCACTATTTTTTAGGATTGAATTTTGTTTAAATTGCTTATTTGTATTTCAGAATGACATTGTGTTGCGGTTAAAATACAAATCATTGTGCTTGAAATGGTCGCAGTTCATGCAAACGAGTAGCATAACTCTTTCGTTAAAATTAAATAGGTAATACTTATTATGCGGAGCAAATCCAACTATGTATATCGCAAAGTTTCACGGACTACCTGATTGAGGGGGGAAATTTGAACGCGTGAATGAAAGCTGTACACTTTAAACGAATACCCTTTTTGCAGAGTGGGTAGCAAAAACGATGGCACAAACGTATTATCAAGTCGATTATAAATAAGCTTATTTTCACGCAAAAGTAGAGGATAGTTCAAATTCTTTTAATCATTCGAGCACACTAAACATTTTACGTGAAAATCATTTTAGATTAAATACGCAAATTCCATGATGATTGACGCTTTTTAGAGGGTGAAAGTAAGGGGGGGAATGAAACAACAGGCAATAATAGAAAATGCCGCATACGTTTATTTAAAACTGTAAATAAAATGTATCATAAAAATGCTAACAATTGTAATGAACTTACAATTTCTATAATTACGACACGCTGGTCGGGACCCACGTACACATTGAAGGGATGATCCTGTATTGTGCCGTCTAGTAATTTAATAAATACGGGTGGCCCCAAATTGAGTCGGTGGCTCCCATTAATTTTTATGTAATCAGTCTAAAGAAAACTCAAAGTAATTAGTGAAACATGTTAAAATACATACCAATCCCGTGGTCACCACCACCATTTCAATTATTCGTATTTCTAGAACAATAAATTGCACAGCTTTAAAACAAAACAAAAAATATCTTTACCGTAAGGTTTCAAGTCACATGCCAATTCAATCATGGCCCCGAGAATAGGCATAGCTGTAAAATGAAAATTAACTAAACTCATTTAAACATAAAGCACCATACCACGCATTTCGCACATAGTTTGCAAATAATACAAATGCGGAGGTGAAGCTACCATTTATATGAAAAGTTATCATAAATCTTTCAAATAGTAACATTATCTTTTTGTATAGATAAACGGTTTTTTCATAAATTGTAAATTTAAGGGCTGAATTTCTATCGATATCGCTTTCAGAGTTATGTAAACCATATGTTGGCCGAAGACGCTCATTATAAAAATTATAAATCGTTCAAACACCAGATTTCAGGATGATGTGCAAATTTAAAATACATTGAAAACGAACATGACCCAGTTCTATGAATTGTGTTGATGGAAAGAGAAGATTTTACCCTTTAAAACTAAAAAATCAAATTTGCATGGGAAAGCGGAAACTACAAGTCGCTGACCCTAATTCGTAATTTGCTAGGGTAAAAGTCTTTTCGAGTCGTGTTTTGCGTGTCTCGGCAATTATCAATATTTGCGTAACAAAAATTGTTGTATGCAGGTTATTCAAATAAACTCTAGTATGTCGAGTTTTTATACAATTGAAATCTTTTGAAAAACGGGATAGATTTCTGATAAACCCTTCTAGGACTCGCGTCTTATCATCATAACGGGCATTTTGTCTGGTTTTGAGGTCTTTTGGTTAGAAATTGCAATAGAGAGTGATAATATTACCAGATCATAATGACGTAATTCTCTTTAGGCCTGTTTGTCAATAGCGAATTAGTACAGATTGCCTGATGTATGAAAGGGTTCATAGAAAAACTATAGTGCAGGTAGAAAATTGAAAAACTCATTATTTCGAATACAGAGAGGTCACATGCGTTTATTTCTCATCCGTCCTTTTCCACAATCGTTGAACGCTAAAAGTGTAAAAATTTTTACAATTGATTTATGCATCTGAAAACTGGTCTTGCAGATTCATTTTCATCCCCTTGCTAACCCGCCTCGAAATCTGATGTTTGAACGATTTATAATTTTTATAATGAGCGTCTTCGGCCAACATATGGTTTACATAACTCTGAAAGCGATATCGATAGAAATTCAGCCCTTAAATTTACAATTTATGAAAAAACCGTTTATCTATACAAAAAGATAATGTTACTATTTGAAAGATTTATGATAACTTTTCATATAAATGGTAGCTTCACCTCCGCATTTGTATTATTTGCAAACTATGTGCGAAATGCGTGGTATGGTGCTTTATGTTTAAATGAGTTTAGTTAATTTTCATTTTACAGCTATGCCTATTCTCGGGGCCATGATTGAATTGGCATGTGACTTGAAACCTTACGGTAAAGATATTTTTTGTTTTGTTTTAAAGCTGTGCAATTTATTGTTCTAGAAATACGAATAATTGAAATGGTGGTGGTGACCACGGGATTGGTATGTATTTTTAACATGTTTCACTAATTACTTTGAGTTTTCTTTAGACTGATTACATAAAAATTAATGGGAGCCACCGACTCAATTTGGGGCCACCCGTATTTATTAAATTACTAGACGGCACAATACAGGATCATCCCTTCAATGTGTACGTGGGTCCCGACCAGCGTGTCGTAATTATAGAAATTGTAAGTTCATTACAATTGTTAGCATTTTTATGATACATTTTATTTACAGTTTTAAATAAACGTATGCGGCATTTTCTATTATTGCCTGTTGTTTCATTCCCCCCCTTACTTTCACCCTCTAAAAAGCGTCAATCATCATGGAATTTGCGTATTTAATCTAAAATGATTTTCACGTAAAATGTTTAGTGTGCTCGAATGATTAAAAGAATTTGAACTATCCTCTACTTTTGCGTGAAAATAAGCTTATTTATAATCGACTTGATAATACGTTTGTGCCATCGTTTTTGCTACCCACTCTGCAAAAAGGGTATTCGTTTAAAGTGTACAGCTTTCATTCACGCGTTCAAATTTCCCCCCTCAATCAGGTAGTCCGTGAAACTTTGCGATATACATAGTTGGATTTGCTCCGCATAATAAGTATTACCTATTTAATTTTAACGAAAGAGTTATGCTACTCGTTTGCATGAACTGCGACCATTTCAAGCACAATGATTTGTATTTTAACCGCAACACAATGTCATTCTGAAATACAAATAAGCAATTTAAACAAAATTCAATCCTAAAAAATAGTGGTCAATAACTAATTCTCTCCAATTGGTCACAAACACATTTTTACAAATTATACAGCCCTAATCTGTACAATAACATTACATATAATCTTTCATGCCGCAATGCACACGATCAGGCATACAAACTTATGCAGAGCACATATAAAATTACTGTGCGCAAGTAGGAGACTTTTAGAGCTGTATACCAACGAATCCCGCAGCTTATTTTGAATTGCCACGAATGTGTGAACTGGTTGTGTTTGATTGAGTCAAAGTTATCATTCAAAATCGGTTCATAAAATAGATGCTCTCACCCAAAGAATGAATTAACGAATGCTCGCGTTATATGAACCTTGCAAACATTTATCAAAAATATCTAATAATTTGATGCTGTTCAAGCCCATTATATACATTAAAAGTTATTTACTGTACTCGACAACTCCTTGTAATGAAACACTTAAGTTTCTATGCACATTTTGATTAAATTGGGCGACAGAATTCTCACCAAAAATTTTATATATACAATATATAACAACAGTTATTATGATTATAGCAACTGCATTTTAGGTGAAGTTGGTCATTTGCATGTGAAATATGATACCTTTAAGGACTTCAATTTTGCTATGATCAACAGCTAGTCGCGTAAGTGTTACATGAATTATTTGCACTATGCTGATAGTCATTTAATGCCCAATTAATGAAAACAAAGACGTTCCGTAATGTTACGCAAAATGACGTTCAAATGCGCGGATTATCCTATAAAAATCGCTAAAAATTAGTCTCAGGATGCTTCAGGCTCTTATGTCAAAAGTGTTCTCAACTTCATACCGATTGCAATAAATCTACGGTAACAACGACTAGTTATACCATGCTTACGGAATTTTAGGAAAGTTCTTATATGAGTTGTTATGGCAAATGGTAACAACATGGATAACAACTTTTTACAGAATCACTGTGTACTGTTATTTCAAGGCCTGCATTCAGCTGAAGGCGTCTGCTAGCACAGGAGATTTATTGACTTCGCCATCTGGAAACACACGTGCACAAGCATCCGGTTTTAATCATTCACTCATAAGAGAGGTCTGCTTTTAATAAACAACTCAAGTTCTCGGAAATAATAACTAGCAAACCTTGACAGCGACGTTGGTTAACCAAATCTGGAACTAATTTTAGGAGATTTATTGTCTTCACCATCAGGAAACACACGTGCACAAGCATCTGGTTTTAATCATTCACTCATAAGAGAGGTCTGCTTTTAATAAACAGCTCAAGTTCTCGGAAATAATAACTAGCAAACCTTGACAGCGACGTTCGTTAACCGAATCTGGAACTAATTTTAGGAGATTTATTGTCTTCACCATCTGGAAACACACGTGCACAAGCATCTGGTTTTAATCATTCACTCATAAGAGAGGTCTGCTTTTAATAAACAGCTCAAGTTCTCGGAAATAATAACTAGCAAACCTTGACAGCGACGTTCGTTAACCGAATCTGGAACTAATTTTAGGAGATTTATTGTCTTCACCATCTGGAATTCTCAGGAAACACACGTGCACAAGCATCTGGTTTTAATCATTCACTCATAAGAGAGGTCTGCTTTTAATAAACAGCTCAAGTTCTCGGAAATAATAACTAGCAAACCTTGACAGCGACGTTGGTTAACCAAATCTGGAACTAATTTTAGGAGATTTATTGTCTTCACCATCTGGAAACACACGTGCACAAGCATCTGGTTTTAATCATTCACTCATAAGAGAGGTCTGCTTTTAATAAACAGCTCAAGTTCTCGGAAATAATAACTAGCAAACCTTGACATCGACGTTCGTTAACCGAATCTGGAACTAATTTTAAAATTCTCCTAATGGCTTTCCATAAGAGCCAACCTCTTCGTGAAGCTGATAATAGGCCATCTGCTTTTAATAAATCTGTCAGTGCTTGAAATAATTAGGTTAAAATGTTTCTATGAAACCACATGTGGGACAACACATGTCTGCTCCCCCCTCCAAAGTTTTCTATAAATACTACATTTTTATGTGCCACCATCACAGCCCATAATGGCAACTCCCGCGAAAACTTTTAAGCGCAGCACGGTGAAGAAGTCTGCAGCGCTATCGCATAAAAAGAAGGCTGCGGCGGCACCTAACTTTGTTGAGCCGTCTCTGTTAAAAAGTATATTGAAGCAATCTAGCGTGACGGATCGGCATAGTGTAATCGCCATCAAAGATGCTGAAGCAAGGTAAATTTAAAATGTTCCATTCCCATACTAATAATTAACTATATAGGTCAATGATGTGTCTTGATACCCTTGAAATGGCAACCCCAGCGAAAACTTTTAAATGCAGCACGGTGTCTGCAGAGCTACCACATAAGAAGCCTTTAGCACCTAAATTTGTTCGACTGGAACCGAGTATATTGGAGCAATCCTCGACAGATCTACAGAGTGTAATCATAGTCCAAGATGATGAAGCAAGGTAAATTTAAAATGTTCTATTCCCGTACTAATAATTAACTATATAGGTCGATGGCGTGCATTGATACCATTGAAAATCTCGTTCATCGGCAGGAAGAGTGTGCGCCTGACAGGTTAGTCAATGTTGTTGTTGGACTAAAATTCCCGTACTAATAATTAACTGTATATAGGCCGATGATGTGCATTGATGATGATGATATCCTTGAAAATCTCATTCAACAGCTGGAAGAGCGTGCTCCTGACAGGTTAGTCGAAAATATGCCGTTGTTGTTGGACTAATAATCTTTTTAGGATAATTGGAACATCGCAAGCATCAGCGAACATGTAAGTTAATTAAAAAATTTAGTAAAACTAACGTTATATTTTCATACACACAGACCGCCGACGCCTCAAAAGGATGTGGGACTGAAACTATACAACCAGCAAACGTCTCCTACTACACCGGAAGAGTTGGCTGAAAGGTCATTAATGTGGCTTCGAGGGATGATACCTACATACCGTCATCTATTGATGCATGCTAAAGATAATTCGGCTCGCATTGTACAAGATCTGGAGCGGGTTACTGCTGAATTAGAAGTCTCACGTCGCCAGGAACAAGACTATGAAAATCAGCTCCAATATATAGATAGCTATATAAATTTTGTTAGTACGTAAGTAGTAGTAATTTTTTATTCGAATAAATCAGCACAGTTATCTAACGCATTTTTTCGTTACTATACGCTACTTTCCTTATTATCCATTGCATCAACAGGCGCCAGTTTTGAACAGGGGCCTGTTTTGAACTGGGGTCTTTTTGAACAGGGGCCTGATTTGAGCAGGGGTCTTTTAAACAGGGTCTGTTCTGATTTGAACAGGGGTCTGTTCTGATTTGAACAGGGTCTGTTCTGATTTGAACAGGGTCTGTTCTGATTTGAACAGGGTCTGTTCTGATTTGAACAGGGTCCGTTCTGATTTGAACAGGGTCCGTTCTGATTTGAACAGGGCCTGTTCTGATTTGAACAGGGTCTGATTTGAACAGGGTCTGATTTGAACAGGGTCTGATTTGAACAGGGGTCTGATTGAAAAGCCGTTTGCTACTGTGGGGTGCTACTAAAGTTCGTCACCCCAGATGCCTGCGACTTCAAGAGCTAACGGTGATATTAACAGTTGATGATGGCCCGCGATGTGTTTTATATCGCCAACCCTGGACGATATTAGCATTCGTGTCTGGAAGCGAGAAAAACAACATGCGTTTACGATTTTTATTCATAAATGCGATACATGATATCGGCAGGTCTATAATGCAAAAGTTCCATCATACAAAGTGTATTATGCGAATTTCTATCATATTTATAATTTAACCAATTTTCAAAGTCGCGATAGATATCATCGTCCTCGTCATCGTACTGCATCTTGCGAAAGCGTCGGTAGCTCTTTATCTGCGCGATAAGATTGTGATAGAAACTGGGAAGCTGATGCGATTCGAGTAATTCAAATCGATAATTAATTATATCTTTTAGCGAAAACAATTCTTCAATCTCATTTAGGTTCAGCGTACAAAATTGCCTGTTGCCGCCATCATGCACCGTTTGCACTGTTATACTTTTTAACATTTTATCCATGCCCTTAACAGACTCCCAGACATAGTTCATGACCATTTTGCTGCTAAGCGATTCCTCAGTATGCGAATATTCAACGTCTTCGTTAACATCGGATCGACTTTCTTGCGATTGCTTAACTTTCATTTCAATCTCCGTTTGACATTTGAGAAACGTCTCCCAATCTTCTCTTTCCATCACTATTACATCATGCCATACAATTCGTAGAACTGGTGCAAGGTCATGAAGTGTACTGTATCCGATTTCAGCGTATTTTGAAGCACATAGATCGTAAGCAGTGCAATCAATTAAACGCCCATTGAATGGAGGTGCGCTCGCAGGTTCATCTTCATTACAGCACCAACAGCCAACACATACATTTAAAATAATTATTATTACAACTGTTTTCAGTATCCATCTTAATGCAACGACGACGATCGCGGAACTGATTTGATTTGAACTCGTCAGGTTTTATACTCGAAAGACAGAGAGACACAGAGAAATATTTATTTAATCATGTACATAGCTATTTACATAAATTTTAAATTGGTAGTTTTCCCTGCTGATCCTACGCTGGTAATGAATACATCCTTTTGTGCCAAGGACTGCTTGAAGGTTTCAAGTTGGTCATCTTCGTTGAAGTAATCATAGAAACGTAATGGTAGTACGCACTTGAAATTTTCAGTCTCCAACACTACACGATCCCCATATTTAGTATTAATCGTATCAATACCAATTACTTTATATTTCTCCCCCACTTCCATATCCGCAACATTTTTGAAGCTCTTGCAGAAGGTGCTGGCGTTTAACTTGGTAAGATCCATTTCGTGAACTGATTTTCCTCCCAGCACGACGCTCTTTATATTTCCAATCGATGACCTTGAAATGCGATATACTTCGACTCGTTTCATGTAAGATGGGTGACAGAATTCTATTGTTCTACGGCGAAAACGATATCTATCCAGAGCCATAGTCTCCCACGGTCCTTTTCTTGCTTCCGCATACGCAAAAGACCACACATCGCATACACTTTATTTTGTGATTCGTCAAATATGACCTTCATCCTCAACGTTTGACCTTGCATTCGGCCTTGAAAAACATTTAGCCAAGTTCTTAACCGTAAACCTGTAGTTCCCCATCGGAAACCACCCACGAGGGCCTTGAAGTTTCCTCAATGTTTGACCTTGAATTCGGCCTTGAAAAACAGGAAACGCTGAGCCAAGTTCTTCACCGGAAACGCTTAGCCAAGTTCTTCACCGGAAACGTTTAGCCAAGTTCTTCACCGGACACGCTTAGCCAAGTTTTTCACCGGAAACGTTTAGCCAAGTTCTTCACCGGAGACGCTTAGCCAAGTTCTTCACCGGAAACGTTAGCCGGAAACGTTTAGCCAAGGTCTTAACCGTAAACCAGTAGTTCCCCACGCAAGTTCCCCCCCCCCACCCACGAGGGCTTGAAGTTTCCTCAATGTTTGACCTTGCATTCGGCCTTGAAAAACACCGGAAACGCTTAGCCAAGTTCTTCACCGGACACGCTTAGCCAAGTTCTTCACCGGAAACGCTTAGCCAAGTTCTTCACCGGACACGCTTAGCCAAGTTCTTCACCGGAAACGATTAGCCAAGTTCTTCACCGGAAACGCTTAGCCAAGTTCTTAACCGGAAACGTTTAGCCAAGTTCTTAACCGTAAACCAGCAGCCAAGTTCCCCACCGGAAACCTGCAGCCAAGTTCCCCACCGGAAACCACCCACGAGGGCTCGGCCTTGACCTTGAATCCATAGCGAAGATTCTTGCCAAGGCCTCCAGCGCGGAGCCCGCCGCTGCCCTTGGAGTTGACCTTGAAACAGTAGCCAAGTTTCAAACCTCTTTGACCTTGAAATTTAACCTTGACGCGTGACCTTGGGGTCAACCGAGGTCAAAGTGGATTAGTAGTGCCATAGTATATCCCTTGACCTTGAAATTTAACCTTGACGCGTGACCTTGGGGTCAACCGAGGTCAAAGTGGATTAGTAGTGCCATAGTATATCCCTTGACCTTGAAATTTAACCTTGACGCGTGACCTTGGGGTCAACCGAGGTCAAAGTGGATTAGTAGTGCCATAGTATATCTACTTTTTTTTTAATGAACTTTAAGGACCATTTCTACAACTGAACGACACAAAGTGCCCGTTTCTTGGGGTTTGCGACGCCATACGCCATTGCTAAGTTTAGAGGTAGGTACATAAAAACAAAAGTTTTGGCTCAAATGGTACCAAACATTAGTACCTATGTTGTGAATTCAACTTTTGTTAATACGATTGTAAAATTTTATTATCAAAATTGAATTTTTGTAGACGCTAGAAACGATTTTGTAACTGTTGCGGACATATAAAACTTTGTGGTTTTGTCTTATATGTCCTATAATTATACAAATATAATTATGTACATTAGTTTATTAAGGATTAGATGCTGGTTTTTATAATAAGAATGATCGGCCTTTCATTTCACCGTGAATCTCTACGCGACACCAATTGTGTCGGCAGCTACTTCATATGAAAGTTCGTGAAAGACTGTTCTAAAAATACGTGTAATAGTTACTTCATCCCTATAACGACTTACTACAAAAAAACTAACGCGCTTGTTCTAAAACAATGCAAGCATTCATGGTTCTAACACCCTAACATAAAAATTAATTCAAAACCAATGTATATAGAGCGGCAACAGTAACACATTGCATTCTCAGGCGAATGGTAAGTCTCAAGAGCAATAGATTTCTAGCAACATCTTAATTGTAATATCAATGATAAAATAAGACTCATTTAAAAATCAAAATTTTGTGCAGTTTTTTGAAAATAACAATTGCCACAAACTCGCTGTTCCCGGCCGTTGACGAAGCGGTGATGTAAAAACTAATTCATAGGTAGGTTTTCAAAAAACAGGACAAAATTTTGGTTTTTAAATGAGTCCCATTTTATTATTATTGATATTACAAGAAAGACGCTGGTGTAAGTCTAATGCTCCTGCGACTTACCATTCCCGAAAATGCAATGTGCTACAAAAACAAAATCGTCTCTACTGTGTTAGGTCTTTCGCTCTGTAACTCCTAAAAGTATGCAAATTTTCGACAATCAACATTTATACGATTTTTAAAGTACATTAAATTAGCAACAATATAAGCGCAATCGCGGCTCTGTAAGTTGAATGGGTACGGAGATCCGGCACTTCGAATTTGGCCCATTTTTTTCCAAAAAGTGCAATTTATACCTTTGCTTTTAGAAGTCAAAATAATGGTCATAATTTAATAAAATTTGGTACTTACCAACATGTTTGTGTGGAAAGCATGGTGTAGCATGCCTGAATACGTCTTCCATTTCGGGAGTCTTCCGCCCTTCCCTTGACTCTGCCGGTATTTCCCCTCAGCGCCGCCTCTGCCCTAATTACTAGGTTTAGTGGCGGCAGGTTCAAGAGAGTCTGATGAGGGACCCTCAACCACTAATGCCTTTTCGCGCTCCATGCTGGTCACCTGCTCCCCACCCCCCTCGTCTTGGAGAGGAGTTTAAACGCCACCCTAGTGAAGTTGACGCAGGGTCGATCGTTGCAACTATAGCCCCCATCTTGTCCCAGAAGAGGATAATCAATGTTTGTCCCTTGGCGTGCGCCACCTGTCCACCTCACGCCAGTTGCTGGTTACCACAACAGCATTTTGAATCTGAATCCTTTTCAGAATCTTTTCCAGTTCCTGTCGAGTCCCGGCGTGTTCCCTCACTGGTTTTGGGAGGTCTTCCCTTCGACTAATCGAAGCTTGGTTCCCTCCCACGGAGCTACTCTCCCCTGACTCCGATCTCAACCGGCCCACCGATATCAGGTATGCACTTCCCCTCGATCGCGACACTCCGTGAATTTGGGCAAACCGCCCCAATGGATAGTGTCGATTCTGTCGAGGATCCATGTTTTGATTTGTACTGTGTCCTCCTCCAACAGCGTTCCCTCCAGGTCTTCATGGACAAAAGCCATTCTGAAGCCTGTTACTGCTTCGCTGAAGGTTCTGGTATCATTACCAGTTCCAGCTTTTACCTTCTTGGGAGTGCTGCCCTCAGACCGGTGTCACTCAAGCATCCAAGTCTTCGAGAGAGCTTCAGTGTGTGAGGTGCTTGGTTGCTTAGAACCCACAGGTTGCCCCTCTTTGGACGATGGGAGGTCAGGTTACCTAGAGCTCCCTGGTTCCTGCCTCATCTTTCTAAATTTCCGGCGCGCCGTCCTGGAGAGTTTTTTAAGCTTTCCAGTACCCGGTGCCTCAGAAGTAGTTTCTATTATTTGTTTATCTACTTTATTCTTAAGTGAGACTCGTAGTTAAATTAAATTAAATACACAAATTTTACTTTTGTACGGACAATGAACTGAAGAAGAAATTGATGCGTATTAACCATACATACCTAGGCCAAAATTACACTTATTTCCATTTTAAATGATCAATTACAAATGATTATGTAAATTTTTGTTAAATACAATTAATAATCTTAATTACAAAGCATGTAAGTATATATAAGAGCTCGTCAGAATTACAATATTGGTGTTCTCAGTCACAATGTCAAAATCGAACAAAATTCTTTACATGTTAGTTATATTAATAACAGTTTGTGCACTCTCAGGTATGCACCACGTAAATTCATAATAATTCTAGGAAAATTTTCAGTAGATGGCGAAGATTACGTATGTTTGCTTGGAGGTGATTTCGGATGTCGATTAAACTGCCTTCCAAATGGTGAAAAGTCTAAAGGTTATTGCGACGATAAAGATGAATGCAAATGTGAAACAAAACCCGAGACAAAACCGAAATCATGATTAATTATTACTAATTAAAGCTTGCATCATATCGTTACCCGAAATAATTTTGTCACTAAAAATTATAATTGTACACCCGGTCAAAGTTTCTAATAAATTACAGGCCGCAATTTCCGAATACGTAACTCCCCCTACCAAGTATAACAAAACGGTTCGTACTTCCAAAGGATAACCCTGCTCGTTTCGTATACTAATCGGTCCCAACGGTTCTAGCTTCGCCTTAATCTCGTTTAGAGGCGTATTACATAAGACCATGCTGGCAATTTGTGTAATTAGAGGTATGTAGGTGCCGCCAAAGACGTAACTGCAACAAGTCGGCGCCTTCAAGTTAACTTTGTTCGGATCCGTCGGAACTTGTCTAAGTTTATTAATGTTAACGTAAAAATCGTTTGTTAAAAATTTACTAACAATATTCGGTAAGTTAGTCGAGATATCTTCGGTTAAGAATCCAGCTCGAATTAAATTACTATGCACGAATCCGTAATGATAGCCGAATTCGTGTAGAAATTTCTGCCAAAACGATCGGACTTCGCTATCCGACAGTTTCTGCGTGATTGCGATTAGGCAGGCGAGTCGAAGCGTGGCTTGTGCGTTATTTTCGGTCGCGAGTATTTCTTCGAGATAGGCAAAGTTCCCGCTTTTGTTCTTGTTTTGAATGAGAAGTTGTTCGGTTTCCTGTTGAGATTCGAAACGATGACCTAAATTATTTATAATTGTTTGAGCGGCGTCTAAATGACTTGCGAGATACTTTGTCTTCGATGCGGTCGCTTGCAATTGCGTGGATACATATTTTTTTATTTCGTCTAGTGCCATCTCGCGTGAACTTTCGCCTTCTTTTCGTAAATTTCGCGTTAACGTACGCAAGATCTCAGTCACGTCCGTGAAGTAACGATTTTTGATGTCACGATAAACCGAGTCGTTCGTACTGTCGAGGATAATTTGTACGGGTTCCTTTTTTAGAAGGGGGTTGAATTTGTTATCGTACTCCGCAGTTTCCATCGATTTATGCTCGCATACGCCGCAATTGATTCCGTACACTTCGTTTAGTAATGCGGTGTAAGTGGAAGGTGTTAACAACGCACTGACGTAGTCTACGTTACGATCTAAAAGTATCACCGCACCACAGTCCGTTTCCATCTTGTCTGTGTTGGGTAAATTCTCGTATAAGATATCTAATTGCTTTAGGATCGATAGCGAGTGCTGACCGAGGGCCAGGTGAAATTTTGGTTTACCTATTACAAAATTAAGGTGCCACAAGCTTCTAGCGTAAACAGGTAAAAGTGACAAATCGTGTTGAACAAACAACTTCTTGTACAAATTGGGGATTTCCAAACTCAAAATTCCTTGATCCAGATGAATCGGTTGCCATTGCAAAGAATACAACTTCACGATACCAAAAAGACCCATTTCTTCTAACATATTTTCAAAAACATACAAGAATCTTGGTATAACCACGATGTGGTACTTGTCGACCGTGGACGATTCCCCTTTTATTCGTAAACTGATTTGTTCCAGTAGTTTTTTAAACATCGACAAGTTTGTGTAAATAAAATAAAACAACGGATTTTGAGTACTGGGTATGTCGTCCTCCAATTTGAATATTTTCTCGACGTAATTTGCTCTAAAACGAAACAAAATTAGGTTACATAGTACATACATTCTACTAGGGCCCTGCTCACTTTAACCAACGGATACCACATACCCTTTCTAAGGGTTTGATGAGTTTTGGATCTAACACAAGATCTTTAAGGCCGGACGAAGAATTTAGGATCTTAGATAATTGTGTTTTTGATATTTCAGATAACGAAGAGAGTTTTTTATAAATCATTTTAAATTTTTGTAGAAAAGTGAGGTTATTACCAAGTTGGTGAACACTTGACCCACTTCATGTGAGTTTGGAACTACCCTAGACAAAATGTCTAGAGGAACTACTTTAGGTGAGATTAACCCTCCGTTAGGCGCGCGGTCTACGATCGTAGACCATCCCTGTTCGGATTAGTCCTTATCAGTTGGTGTGCATTATTGCTAAGTACCGTTTTGGGTACCTGCATTTTTAACATTACCTAATATAATCAGTGCGTTTCTAGCGTTTCTAAACTCTGTTTCGCTGTTATATTTACCGATTTTATATGAGAGACATGTGCAATATATGCCTTTCAGAGAGTAATACCTGCCACTGTGAAGGAGAACTCATGTATAACCAAAGTGTATGAATTATATAATGTATTTAGCGTGGTAAAATGTTTCATTTTTATAGAATACAATGATTTTTTTCATTTCTTTATGATTAGTAGAACACCTTTGTATAGATGTTCATCAATCTGAGGTATATCTTTATTTATGTTATTTACCACCTTTAAATCAACAGGTAAATATACAAAAACTTAATATTTTGTTTATAACTGTTAGATATACAATATGGTACCTATAATAAGCCTTAGTAAAATAAATTATCTAATTGTTCATATTATTTAATAATACGAATGGTCTACAATTGTAGACCACGCGCCCAACCATGTAAGTTTTTGCCGCGCGCCTAACGAAGGGTTAACTGAAATAAAAACACTAAAAGTAGGATAACGGATAACGCTTGGTCCAGTCTGAATAACATCGGTATATAACTCTGCTACATAGTTCTTGGTTTCGTCCACACTTTAAATGTTAGTCAAGATCAGTGAACTCTAATATAACTGGAAAGGACGCTCATGTATCGCGCAAATGCACTCGTTGAAGCAGGCGTAAAAGACAAAGATAGATTGAGTTGGTAATGCTGGTAGTACAACTAACCTTGTCTGATTTATTATGTTCGTTGACTATTTTGCAGTTCCTTTTAATTAATTATATGTATTTTATTTCATACAAGTTAAACAAGGACAACAATTCCACCACACTGCGGGTTGCATAAGTTACAAAACTGCTTCAATGTTCAATGTTGTTGCTTCCCTTCCAGTTATATTAGAGTTCACTGGTCAAGATGGACCTTCAAAACCCAGAAGACCAACTCCTTCCAGCAGCGGCGTGCGAAATTTTATTTACCAAGAGTAACTGGCCTGTCACAATGATGTTAATGTTAATGGTAATGGTAACGTAGGTTAAAATGTTAAAGTTCAGAAAATGCCGTCTGTTAGCAACTGTTCACAATGATGTTAATGGTAATTGTGATGTTAGATGGAGATGTTAACAGTACAGAATATTTCTGGATTTCTTACCATCACCACTAACATCTACCAATGGAAATGCGATCTCTCACGCATGCGATTTGTGTGACTTAAATTTTGCTTTTTATTAGGAGCAGAATCATAGAAAAATGAGCAGAATTATTAACATTTTCAAATGAAACGATTCCATCATTACTATAAAATTATTAATGTAAATTCTTCACTTCAAAAAAAATTGTAGGTAAAAAGTAATTTATTTTTGTGTTGTAGAGGAATATGTAGCTCCTCCCATATTACACCGCGAATTTTAAATTTGCAAGACAGTTAAGAATTTGGTTAACATGATTGTGACCAGTATTAACACTACCATTACCATTAATATCTTAACACTACCATTAACATTAACATCATTGTGACAGACGCTTAAGAGAAACCGCAGCAAAAAAAGAACTTTTGGGTTGGACCTTCACTAAGGTCGAGAAATCAATACAGTGGGACTCATCTATCAGAAGATCTCAAACGAGATGGTCTTGGTTCCATAGATTGCAGATTGGCCTACAGAGAAAACTTTAACAAGTTTTGTAGGCTGTCCAGTTCGGATTTCGGCCACTTGCTGAGTCTAATTGGTCCTAATATTAGCAACTCCTGCTTCTGTTGTTTCTGTAGCTGTTAGCTTCTGTCCATTATAAATGACAACATTTTAAATGCGAAGCCCCGCCTCTGATTTAGCTCTCTTTTGCTCCCATTAAGGAGCACAAATTCTTTTCTACTTCTTCATGTTTTTGTGGATATTTTTATTGTATACACGGTCTCCTATACAATTCCATTAATTTGCAAGTTTTTTCTACATCCCCATTTAGGCGTTAGGCAAAATCATTCTGCACTTTACTACGCAATAGTTCACTGGTCACTGGACTAAATATTTATGCACCACACTGATGACAACAGCAGTTGAAATTGACATAATACAAGTAACATATATATAACGATAGAACTCCTTTTGATCTTACCGACTCGAAACGGACAACATCTAACAAGTTAGGTATATAGCAAGGAAATCTGCTACGTAGAGTCCCTAGGGACTCTATACCTACGGATACAGGAGCGATACTTACGGCGGTATTTTTGATGTTTGAAGCGCTAGACTGCTATCTTAAAAGGAAGTATTTGAGCGGTACCGTTTATTAAAATATCCAAAATGTATAAAAGTAAAATATACCATTTTTTATAAATGTGTTATATCATTGAATTTAATAGGTTATATTTAGTAATTTTTGCGTCAGATACGGTGGTTTCAGTGATGTTTACAACCTCCTTTTAGTTCGACGGCCATCTTAAAAGGAAGTATTTTCGCATTTCGAGTTGGTATCTGCCGAGACGGGGTATGTGTCGCTTCTGTATCCGTAACTATATGTCTTCTGTGGCCGGGGACTGTAAAGATTTTTATCCACACATACTTCTGGATTTAGATAGGAGGATGGACAGTATAGGAGCACATGGTGCTCATATCCGAACACCTCACTCGAGTCATCCGACATAAACCTACTACTGGATCCTCGTGTTTGGGCAAACAAGATCTATAATGCGCTATCTTTTGGTCTGTATAACATTCTCTACAGGATGATGAGTCAATCAAACCAATGCGGTGCACGAGCTTCTTTAGTTTACAGTGCCCCGAAGGTGTACCAGTGGTTTGTGAGTGTACCTACCCGCAAGTAGTCGCACGTCTGTGCAGAAACGCGCCAGACTGATGGCCCTTTGCATGGCGACAGCCCAGCATCAAGTTCCATCTGATCTTGTGGTAAACTTGAGTGTCCTGAGTTATTTAGTGGAAGTGGAAGAGTCGGTTGTCGACCATAAAACATTTATTTTTAGGGTATTCGGACTAACTGTAACGCATTGTTGGAATTTCAAGATCATCTTAATACCATGGAAGTTAAGACTAATGGATCACTCCCTTTTCTCGATGTTTGAGTCACCCGCCACCCTAAAGGAAGTATTTGCGGTCACTCAACTCCCCGGTCCAATGTGCTGTAACCATCTCCAAAAGGCTATAACCTTCGGCCGAATTACAACACGTTACCAATACATTAATCGACAACGGTTTTCACAGCAGCAAAAGGAGTTTCGAGTAGTAGTGCAGTGAAGTCTAGGCATATGCTCTCCTGCTCCAATGCCTAATAGCCTTCCTTGAGCAGGTTGATCTTTTTTCTGGCCGTGTGGAAGACACGCCCAGCTGCATACTCTTGCACAGGGATTCTGCACGTCCAGGCGCCGCTTAACTACCACCAAATCATCGGTTTCCCCCGAGTCCCAAAAATGGCACTGTGGAATGAAAAGATGAGACTTTCATCAAATAAGCCTTCAAGTAGACCCTATATTGTGAGCAGGAAGAAGGAAGAAAAAATGCGACTACATTCCAAGGCACACAAGGACATTTAAAAAACGTCTAATGAAGATTCGAAATGCTGGAGGGCCGCAGAACAGGGCCTTAATAGAACAAATTTAACTAAGTAGTTCCGCTGTTGTAGACTTCCCTGTTCCTGTTCCAATTAGTAGTTCCACTGAATTATGTATAAGTATAGGGCATAGTTCAAAGTTCAGTAAGTAGTTCACATGACACCAAAAGTAACCAAACTTTTTTAAATAGTTTGTAAATTGTAAAGATAATTTTTTCGTGTTAACACCTTGAAAATTGTGATAAAGATTCCTTTTACTCTTATTAACCGACAGTATGGCCATGAATAAATACATGCATCCTCGGAACATATATAAGACACCACCTAATTTCAAACAATTAGCGGTTGATTATCCGGAATTTCGTACTTTCATTACTCAGGTATTTGTACACCCAATCGATTTATTTTAGTTTGATTGTTGAACCTGTTACAGGATGTTACCGGCAAAGTGAGCATCGATTTTAAGGATATTAAAACCTTGCGAGCGCTAACTTGCACGTTGCTTAAAAAGGATTTCAGTTTGGATGTCGATATACCGCTTACTCGAATGATTCCAACTGTACCATTACGTTTAAATTATATCTTGTGGTTGGAGGATTTGCTTAACATTTCGCCTACATCGAATGTTATCGAAGGTGTAGATATTGGTACAGGTGCCTCTTGCATTTATCCATTACTCGGTGCCAAAAGTAAAGGTTGGCGTATGCTAGGGACCGATGTCGATGCCGAGAGTTTAGAATGGGCTCAACGTAATATTGATCGAAATTCTTTGGGGCACTTAATAAAACGTAAGCAAACACATTTATTTTTATCTATTAAAACGTTATTAACAAACACTTAACAAGCACATTTTTAATTCATGTTCTTCACAAAAAATATGTGGAGCAAAGTTATACAGGGTGTCTCACTGCTCTGTAATTGGTTGATAACTCTATGTGGCTTGATACCAACTATTTAAACTATTTTGTAATAATAATTAGGTACTTAAACTAAAATTACTTTTAAGAAATTTTTCTTACGTGAAATTTTAAAAATCGTAAATATTAACAAAGTACAAATAATAATACCAGGAAATAATACACAGTCGAGAATCTGATGGTAAATAAAAATACAGGGTGTCCCATTTAAAATATTCGTATAAATTCTATTTAAAAGTTCACAAATTTTGAATTCTCATTTTAAACAATAGGTGTTTTCTTTTTGGATCGCCACAAGGTTGGGCACACGCTGTGGCACATGTACAATTATCACGTGATTAAAGTGCCTTGCGTCATAAGACATTTCTGCCTCAGGTTAATATAAAACTTAAAATAAAGCTTTTAAAACGAATAGGGTTATTGAGAACTGAGTCAAATTATTTTTATAAAACGAATGGTGTGTATTGACAGAGCTGACTTAAAGCTACCACAAAATGCAAAAAGAAAACACCTACTTAATGTATAAAATTTTGATAAAATAATTAATAATTTCGCAACCGCGTATCCAATATCAAAAAAATTGCAGGCATGATATAAACATGGTTGGTCGATATATGAAGGATAAAAAATATGGGGTGTACCATTTAAAAAAGTGACATTTTCCTGCCAGGTGAAAATGCAACATACTGAAGATATTTTTTAAAAATGCACAATTCAAATCAAAGCAACTTTTATTTGAAACTTTTTTCTGTATCTTCAACCCACATAGAGTTATCGACCAATTACGGAGCAGTGGGACACCCTGTATAATAATAGTGTAACATTTAAAAAAAAGTTTTTAGCCAACATTAAAACTAATAACCAGGAATGCTGCCCATTTTTAACACTTTCCCTTTTTAATGTTGACCAAGGGCATTTACCTACCTACATAAGGTAGACACAAGGTTCATACATCAACCGTACAGGGCGCGTCTCAAAAGGCCCACCTTTTTAGGGTCATTTGTGTTAATGCACCCCTCAGACTGTTCCATGTACGGGCGAATCTCTTCATAATCCAACCCATATCGCTGGGTAAAGCTTTTCGCACAATTGGTCCAAACAGGTTTCAATACTTGCTTATAGAGGGTGTTTTTTGAGAGCTTTAGTTAGGCATTTTTGGGAAAGTTTAATAGATAGGTTTTTGAAAATTTGAACTTGGGGGTTAGTCTAAAAACCGAATCGATGTAAAATCTTTTCAAAATGGCAGCGCTTCCGGAAATGCCGGAAATAGCTACCAAATTCGTTATTTTGATTGGGAACCCCTGTTTTTTATTCCATTTTATTGCATTGAAGAATAGAGTTTTCTTTAGGTATGTCAAGTTGTGTACGACCTCACCTATGGGACTTCATTTTACCTCTTCTTTCTTGGTACCCCTTTTTTGCCAGACCTCGTCCTTATTGTTATATGTCATTTTATACCCCAGGTTCCTCACTTTCCCCCTCGCTCCCCACTTCCACTCCTTTCCCTTTCTTCCTCTCCTCTTCTGGAACCCTACTATCCTTGGTCTTTCAGTCAGCTTCATTTCTCGTTTTTCTAAAAAGTCTGTAACTGTCACCATCATATCAATCATTTCCCACCTGTTGTTGCCATTACCACTGCATCATCTGCGTATGCCATCGCTCACACGTTGTAGCCCCCAATAACCACCCCTCCACTAGCTGTTTATCCCTTAGTCCAGGGGTGGGCAAACTTAATACCCGTATGATCGACATTAATTTTTCTAATTTATGCGCGATCTACTTCGAAAAATGGGTTAAAATAAGAATAATTAAATTTGATGTTTTTCATCTGAGAAAACGCTGCTTCATATGGATAAGTGGAACCAAAAAATGCAAATATCCTCATTGCCACCGATCTCAATAATGGATATTTTCCTTCTGGTAATAAATTCCAAAAATTATTGTCATTTGCACGTGCTTTCAGAATTATATCTGATTGTATTGTTAAAATTTCGAACTCTAGATCCGATGAATTCAATTGAAAAGTATGAGCTAGATTTGATGAAATATCCTCGTTATCGAATTCTCCAAAAGGAAATGAAATAAATTCAAAAATTGGTTGAAGATTATTGAGATTTACAAATCGTCTTTCAAATTCTTGATGAAAATTTTCTAGTTCAGATCAAAACATGTCAATATTACATTCACCAGTAAGTTCAATATGTTTTTCCAAGTATGGAAAATATTTAAAATTTTGCGTTTTTAATTGTGAAGCAAAAAGTTTTAATTTTGCTTTAAAAGCATTTACCGAACCCAATAACTCAATAATATTTTTTCCTTTTCCTTGTAATTCTAAATTAAGCAAGTTGTAATCACCCATAAAATCCGTAAGAAATGCTAATTTTTTTACCCATACTGGATCTTTCAATTGTTCATATTTTTCTCCCAATGTGTCCAAAAATGCAATAATTTCAGGCAAAAGATTGAGAAATCTTTCCAAAAAGCTTCCTCGGCTTAACCACCTAACATGACAAAAAAGAAGTAAATCTTCATATTCCGAGTCATTGCCTTCAAGTTGACTACGGAACAGACGCCTCCTTAAACTTCGCGCTCTTATCGAATTAGCAATTTTCACTGCCACATCCATAATATCATTAACATCCAATATTTTTATTTAAAATGTCTGCGTCTGCGATCGACTGTTTGCCCACCCCTGCCTTAGTCTTTCCACCAATGTAAACCGCGAAGACACTCGGAGTCTGAGGACAGCCCTGTCTCAGTTATTTTGTTGTTTCAAATACTCCTGTGACTTTCCCCTCCACTTTCACTCTACACCTCGTTTCTCTATAGATCTCCTCTATCCTTTCCACTAACTCCTCACTTATCCCCTTTCTTCTCAATTTCTCTATTCACACTATGTATCAAACCTGGGCGTATAACCTTTTTTTCCCTTTTTTTAGTGAAGAAAGTGTCTGAAGGTACGATTTTAAAAGGAGCAGTTGGGGATGAGTTAGATTTCTGTATGTGCAACCCCCCTTTTTTCGCGTCTTCGGCCGAGTTGAATCCACTACATAAAGCAAGGAGAATCGACAGACCTCGACCACGCAATGCGTTCTGTTCGAGTACAAGTGAGGTGATTGCGGAGGGAGGCGAAGTCAATTTCATACGTAAAATGATAGAGGAAAGCAAGGAGTTGGGTAAAACCGTCAGGTAAACTCTATAAATATTGTAAATGTGTAGTACCTACTCACCTTCCATTGTAGAATATATACGACAATGGTGGGACACAAATATCATTTACCTCAGCTGAAAAAGTTACTGAGAGAAATCGATGTTATCAGCTTTAAACAGACAGATTTTTATCAAGGTTATACAACTCGTTGGGGATTAGCGTGGACATTTCACAATATAGACTTACGAACTTTACCGGAAGCGACAATAGCGACAGCGAAAAAACTTAAACCCAAATCGCCTTTACAACACAAATTTCCATCGCAACAACTTCCCGATATTACGAAAATGCTTAAAGATCTCTTTGAGAAACTGTCGTTAAACGTCGAGGTTGTAAAAGAGACAAAGACCGCGGTACATTACAGCATTATTGCGTCTTCGAACACTTGGTCACATCAACGACGTAAGAGACGCGAACAAGAAAGACTGAACACATTTTTAGGTGACAACAATAATTATGCGACGGTCGCAAATGAAGAAATTAAGTCAACGTCCGAGATGATCGCAAATATGAAAGTTAATTCGCCCAAAGGTCCTACGAAACGCGAGTTGGAGGAAGAGGGTTATTACAATTATAAGCGAATAAAAACGGATTCTGGTGACGTCTACGAAGAGTGTTATTTGAAGTGTTCAGTTGTAGTTAAAAAAGATTCCTCGGATGTTATTGTTGAGTTTACATTTACAGAGGGCGTTGCTGGACTTGAAGGTGTCCATCAAATGTTTCAATATGTTAAGAACAATATAAAAACATGAAATTATTATTATTATTATTATTTCTCTCACAGATCATTCCAATTTTATGTTCAGTACCCTTAAAAAAGTATTGGTCCCCTGCTATCATTTAACTCTCAACGATTCCCTTATCTTTAGCAAAGTCTAGGACTGGAATCACTTGTGGCCGTTGAAAATAACACAACAAACACCATACACTACAGAGATAATTTATTATACCATACACGCGAAGCAGTCATCAGTGACTCATTGATGCCGCAATTATACTCAACTAACTTAATTGAACGTGTAACTAACAGTATCCGGTAGCTGTTTATCCTTTAATAGAGGGTGAGTTTTTTTTAATTATTTGCAATCTGCAAAGTCTTAGAATAAGCACATTTGATGATATGTACATTGTGTGTGACCTTAACTTAAGGCCAATGGGCTTTAATCTTTTTAGTCTTTGCAGATTTCTGTGTTGAGCGGTTGGTACTATACCTATACTTGTTTAAAATTAAAGCACACACCAATTTGACGACAGCCACTGCTAGTATCTGTCTAGATGTGCATGTGGGTATGGACGAGCTCAAGGTCAAATCATGTTAGGATGAAACAGCAAAATCAAGGATTGTGCCAGTTGTAACTGATGTAAAAGTAAAAGATGCTGGTTGAGCTTCTCTCTGTTAATTTCCTTCAGTAGGTGCGAGCCATGTGTAGTGGAGGAGTGAGGAAGTTAATGTAGGGTAAACCTGCACAAACTGCACATTCACATCCTTATTTCTCCCATTACGGCACTACCTGAATTTGGCGCCATACATTTTATCGGCTCTACAATTTTAAACAATTGACTACACCACTGCATCTTATGCATATAATATTAAAATTTGGCCACCCTGTACACCAATTCTGGATCACAGCTATTTTACCATGTATGTTGACGTCTGCGTTGCGTTACTTTGTAAGTAAAACATTGGCAAAATTGATTGTGAAACAACATTTTTGTTTGTTGGAGGATTCGAACATTTAGGGAATTGGATAGCCTCCCAGAAGAATATTATCACCTTTGTGATATGAGCGATGGAGACTTCATCGTAAAAAGGCCAAGTTTGCATGACAAGTGCCGACAGAAGTTTGCGACACACAAACTTTGCCCGTGTAGAGAAAGCTGCGGGCTTGTCACCCCACGCCCGCAACAACAGCGAAACTATGGTAATCATGCAGACATACGATATAGACAACAGGTTATCTGTCATGGCGTCAAAGTGCAAGCGAAGGAAGAGATTGCAGTATTCATCAAAGACAAAGTGAAATCAAAGGAATCACTTTTTTCGATTAGCTGACCTCTACCAAATGTACCGGGTGGCCAAATAAGCGAGGTAAGCGGCTGTAACTCAGGACTTGCTCATCTGACAACAATGAAATTTTTTTTATTATTATAAATGTGGCCATAAAAAAACTCTGGAAATTATTTTCGAGTTCCTAGGATGGCCGCTTGGGGGCGTATTTGGTATAATAGTTCATAAAAGCTTAATTTTCTCGCTTAAAGTCCCAATGAAGTGGGTCTGAAAATATTGTCATGGCAATCTACGATCATTTTTGAACAAAAAACCTTACATTAATTTTTTTGACAGCTGACAAATAAAGTGGTGGGGGAAGGTTTTACACCGAAAAAGAAAAATGCTCGTAGTGTCAGTTTCGCTTGGCCGATTTTACTGAAATAACTTTTGATTAAAAGAGCATTTTTGGAAGTATTTTTCTATAAAAATAAAACAACAATATATTTTTCCATTGTTCTGCGAGAGGGCGTTGATTTATAACTTACCCTATTTCTTTAAATATCTCTAAAAAGTTAAATGAAATCATATATTTTTTCTTACGATAATAAGTAGAGCACTAAAAACTAAAAAAAATAGTCTAAACCGCAAAACGATATTTAATAATAAGAATAATAATAATGTTTATTTTGTCCATTTTGGATGCTAAATATTTAAACATTTTTGTTAATACCTTCGTTATAAATAGAGATATCGTTTTGCGGTTTTCACTATTTTTTTTAGTTTTTAGTGCTCTACGTATTATCGTAAGAAAAAATATATGATTTCATTTAACTTTTTAGAGATATTTAAAGAAATAGGGTAAGTTATAAATCAACGCCCTCTCGCAGAACAATGGAAAAATATATTGTTGTTTTATTTTTATAGAAAAATCCTTCCAAAAATGCTCTTTTAATCAAAAGTTATTTCAGTAAAATCGGCCAAGCGAAACTGATACTACGAGCATTTTTCTTTTTCGGTGTAAAACCTTCCCCCACCACTTTATTTGACAGCTGTCAAAAAAATTAATGTAAGGTTTTTTGTTCAAAAATGATCGTAGATTGCCATGACAATATTTTCAGACCCACTTCATTGGGACTTTAAGCGAGAAAATTAAGCTTTTATGAACTATTATACCAAATACGCCCCCTAGCGGCCATCCTAGGAACTCGAAAATAATTTCCAGAGTTTTTTTATGGCCACATTTATAATAATAAAAATAATTTCAAGTCCTGAGATACAGCCGCTTACCTCGCTTATTTGGCCACCCGGTACATGGGCAAACTAAGCATACTTGGAATGAGCAATCAACCAAATCAACCTCGGTTTAAGGAAGATATTCTTAAAAGAGTAGATCATCTTCATTGAAGGGAAGAAAAAGAGGAAACCCCGTTTATCTAATTGGAGATTTTGCAATGGATATGAACACTCAAAGAAGAAATCGTGCTGAGCAATACAGTATCCTAACAAAATGTGCAGAATTGAAACAGTGGGATGTATTCTGGATTACTATGGTAGGGTGGTCAACAGTTCACACGCACTTAGACCACCTCCCTGAGCCCTCCGACCCCCCATTCAAGCCATCCCGGGCGTGAGACAAATCTGAGGACGCTGAACGGGGAAACAGCTCTAATCGTAGGATTCCCCTAACATGGATCGTCTTAATTGGATGAATACGGGACACTCACAAAGTATTATATGCCGTCTCGTCGTCTGTATAGCATCCTCTACAGCAGAGGTTCCCAATCTTTTTCGGTTTGCGGCTCCCTAAATAATCGGATTTTTTCCTCGGTCCCCATAATACATCAGATTTTTTTTCTAAATTTTTGACTTTTTTGAAAAATTGGAAAACTGAAAGACTCGAAAGTTGCTAAATTCTTGGAATTTTGTCAGCATACATGATTGTTGGCGTATAAATTCGAGAATTGGAAATTCCAAGAAAATTGCCGAATTGTTTAATTGAATATTTCGCGGCGCCCTTAGACGGCACACTTTGAGAATCACTGCTCTACAAGATTGTGATTCGACCAAGCCCATGCGATGCAGAGCAAATAAGGACCAGGCGAGAGCCTTGGATTCGTGACAGACCAGGTGGGAAGAGAACATGACTACAGCCGCGTGTACGAAACGACTTATTCCTGACGTGAGAATGTGAGTGGGATCCAAGAATATAGGGACCTGGCTTACTGGAGAACCCAGGTACTCACGGGCCACGGAAGCTTTAAATACTACAAAAAGGGTATAGGACAAGTGGCAAATGACGGATGCGTATACTATGGGGTAACCGACACAACAGAACTCCATTGCGAGAGATGGGAGAGAGAAGAACAAGAAGCATGGGCGGAAGTTGAGACGGTTTTAGATCCCGATAACTTTCTGGAAACCGCGCTGACAACCAAGAGTCGTGGGGGACAGTTAAACGCCTGTGTAAAAGGGTTATGGCCAAGAAGGAAGCCGAAGGAAGGGCGTCGCAAGGCATTTAGCCCATACGAGAGGAGGTACGACGCAGCAGAGGATACATTATCGCGAGCTAGTGTAATAATGCTGCGATACCACGGCTCGGTAGAAGAAAGGGGGGGGGGGGGAGTTTGGTGGGTATACCATCCCACAGAAGGAGAGTGGTCAGCCCCATACATCCCCTGTCATGAAGAAACAGGCAGGGATCGTGCGTAACATTTCCCTCCCGACAAAAAAAAGTTGCTCCCAAGCTAGGTCTCAAAGAAGGGAAAAACTGCGACATGTGATCCTGATTATTTTATTCTTTATGCTGTGCATAAGAATTGTTTTTGCACTAAGCGAATTATTCCTGCTAGTTCTGCCCGAAAGACAATCGAAATTTTGCCTAGTGGTTCTCTGATGTGGAGTTCAGTTCTTTGGAGTCAATTCCGGTGCCTGTTCCTTCCATTGTTTTAAATCCATCCGTGAAGATGGATATGTCTGGTTGGGATGCCACTTCTGCAACAAAGAAGATGTGGCAGTTTTTCCTTAGTATAAATTGAGGGATGAGTTAATCAGATCGTTCTTCTAGAACAGGCAGTCGCTTGATTACCTCGCCTAGAATTCGAGAACGGCCCACCTCAATACCTCTGCCCTCTGCTGTTCCACAAGCCCAGGCTGCCACCGTGGCCTGCCCTCATCAGGTGGAGATCCAAGAGGGCTTCCAGCAGCGGGATCGAAAACTGATCTGTTCAATGGAGTTCAAAGGATGTCCGAAGAAATCTGTACCATCTGCGATCCTCTTTCTGACAAGGTTCTCTCTCGCAATACAAGAATAGATTTGGTATGTATTCTGGTATGCCTTCCGTTCATGACTATGAAAAATTAGTATTAGTACACGTTTGGCGCATAATTGGTGCGATTTTTACCGTGACGTGACTACCACTCAGAGACGTCAGTTCGCGTGAATTGAGGGGTAGAATTAAAGAGATTTGTCTGAGCTTTAATTTGATATATCGAACACTATAGTTTATAGATTAGGGGAGTGCTGTATACCCTCTGTACACTCCTCAGTTTACAGTGAAAAAACTTGTTGATACAGATGGTTTGTATTGCAACAGACGAACTGTTACGCCACTGGTAAACAAAAAAAAATCACAAACTAATTAGTTTAAACTAAAGACAATTATTAATTGATTGATTAGAGAGAGAATGTTTTCTACGTTTGAGTGCCAATTAAATGCAGTTCAGTCATTAGTCACGAATTTCCTTTGATCCTTCACATGATCTATACACAGTGCATGTCACCTACGTTCCAAAAGGTCAAGGTCAATGTTGGAACAACTGTTCTTATCATTATCACACAATGATAACGTTAACTAAGTATAATTAAAATAAAACAGTAACTAGCGGTAAGAAGAAGACGTGCAGCTGCGCCTTTCCCAAAAATGAACGAAAACGTATTTGATGAATGGCTCGAACTCGCAGGTGATTACAAAGAATTAGAGGTTAGAATCACCATCACATTCTTTCAAATTAATCTTTCTACTCCCAATTCTTAGGCTACGAACAGAATTTATCAGGAAAAGTTACTCGAACTTGACGAATATCAAAAACAATGTCAAAAGAGTATTGCACATCAACGATATCGTATGGGAATTCTCGCGAAAAACTTAAAAAAGTAAAAACAGGTTTGAACTAAATCCGTGGACTTACCCTTTAAGGTAAAACATTCTAGATTAAAAAAACAACAAGGTAGTAACGATGAGGATAAGACGAAGATAGAGGAATTGGAAACGAACATTCTCAAACGTACGGCGCAATGTTTCGACATCGAACAAACGTTACCCAAACAAAACGGAATTTATTTAAAAATTATTCTCGGTAACGTAAACGTTTCAATATTAAACAAGGAGGAGAAGTAAGTCTGTAACTTCGTTCCGTACCAAATTTAACCAATTTTTTTTAATGATAGGTTTAAGTACAAAGACGAATACGAAAAATTCAAGTTAGTTTTGAGCATTATTGGATTCGTTTTGGCTCTTTTAAATCAAGTAGTACGATTTCGTCCTCTCGAATTAAGCTACATATTTTTATTGGTTTGGTATTATTGTACGTTAACGATTAGAGAAAGTATACTTAAAGTGAACGGTTCGCGTATTAGAGGTTGGTGGCGTTTTCATCATTTTTTCTCAACGGTTTCGGCAGGAATTCTACTAATTTGGCCCGATACGGAGGCGTGGAATTTGTTTAGGGATCAATTTATGTGGTTTAACGCGTACATTAGTAAGAACGTAATCTTGCGACGCTTTCGATAATAATTATATTGCGAATTTTTAGGTGTTGTTCAATATTTACAGTTCCGTTATCAAAGAGGTCAATTATATAGATTAAAAGCGTTAGGTGAACGACACAATATGGACATTACGATTGAAGGTTTTCATTCGTGGATGTGGAGGGGGCTCAGCTTCTTGTTACCATTTTTATTTATCGGCTACTTTTTCCAATTGTACAATGCGTACGTTCTTTATAAGCTAAGTTTCTTACCTAGTGCAACTTGGCATGTAAGTCTACACGATCCTGTAACGTATCTTTAGCGTCACGTATACATTGTTATAGGTACCGGTACTAAGCTTTATGTTTCTTGTATTCTTCGTTGGTAATACAACAACAACTGTGATGGTGATACCAAATAAATTGAGAGAGAAAGTTATTTTGCGATACAGATTGATGAGCCAAAGAATTAGTATTGCGAAAAATTTGAACTTGCAGGATGTATGTAAAATCCGTTACGAAATTCGTCTTTTAATATTTTCTGTTACAGAAGTGTGAGAAGCTAGATACGTCAAAGTTAGATTGAGAACGCGCACAGAATAATTGCATTTAAAAAAGAAATTCTAAAATTAGTTTTTATATGCATTATTGTAATTGTGTATACCTATTTTAATATATTTATTATCGGTAATATTAATAAATAGCTAATGTAATTAATTAATTAATTAATTAATAGCCCATTAGTCTAATGAAGTCCACTAAAATAACAAAGCTTTTCCTATTCCAAGTTTATAAAACTTTACGAATGATTGCAAACACCCTGTATAATTAAATATATAAATATTTCCATATTCACTAAGGAACAACCTTTACTAATTTGTGTAACAAAAATGGACTTGAACGAGCCTAAGCATTTTTTAATCAGACCATGTTTTTTCATAAAAATCGTGGCAGCAAAAAAATTCATCTCATCAAATATAGGGTGTTCCATTTAAAAACACAAGGCGGCACGGAGCCACGATTATTCGATGCACCCTGTATGTGTATAAATATTTTACAAATATGCAATGGTTCATATCCTACAACTTTTATTTGAAACATTTTTTAATCCTTAATGATATTGAAGGAAATATTGGGACTTCCTCGCACTAATGTGGCACTCAACCAGCCGAATTCCCAGGTGTGATATGGCGAATAGGGGAATGTTGTCGGTGACGTTTAGGTCAATGCTAGGGATAAGGATTCTTTCCCCCTGTTGCTCAAGGTACCTAATACTGTAAAGGACCAGGAAGCAAAAGGAAAATTTGGAGCTACTTCCGTGGTACCTGGTACTGGAGAGACTTAAAAAACTCTCCCAGCAGTGCGCTCGAAATTGAAGAAGATGAAATAGGAACAAGGGGGCTCTAGTCAACCCGACCTTCCATCTCCCAAAGTGGAGTAACCTCAGCAGGCCTGACAAGAGGAGAGGGGGCAAATTCCCAGGTGCGAGCGTCCTGCATAATTAACATTTTACAACAGGTATTTACATTTCATATAAATTACTTAATTAGTTTTTCATACTTTTCTTATTGCAAAATGCGATATGTGTGCATGCAAAAACTTAGGGGCCCGTATGCGGGGGTCAGCAGACAAGAGTAGGTCCCAACCCCTGAACCTGGGGCTCTAAGCAACCAAGTACCTCATCCTTTTTTTGTCGCGGGGGAGGGGATGCATTATTACGCATGGTCCCTGCCTGTTTCATGACAGTGGGTGTGTGGGACTGTCCACTCTCTTTCTGGGAGTAGTATACCCACTCGGGCCACTAAACTCCTCCCCTTTCTTTTCCCGAGCCGTGGTATCGTTGATGTCGGCATTCTCGCACAGACTAGCGATAACGTATCCTCTGCTGCGTCGTGTAGTTCCGATCCTGTCGTATGGGCTAAATGCCTTGCGACGCTCCTTCTTCGGCTTCCTTCTTGGCCATAACTCTTTTACACAGGCGTTTTCACAGCGGTCTCTATAAAGTTATCGGAATCTAAAACCGTGCCAACTTCCGCCCACGCTTCTTGTCTTTCTCTCTCCCACCTGTCGGCCTTGTCGCAATCGAAGAGTGTGTTTTCTGCTGTGTCGGTTACCCCACAGTATACGCATCCCGGCATCCGTCATTTACCACCTTTACCTATACGCTTTTTGTAGTATTCAAAGCTTCCGTGGCCCTGGGTTGTCCAGTAAATGCTAGAATGCCATCCACCAGCACGTCGAGTATTAGCCATTTGGTCCACGCTGCTGTGATCACGTTCTCTTTCTCACCTGTCTTGCCACGAATCCAGGGCGTCCGCCTTACCCTTGCCCTTCCAATCAAAGATCTCCTTTCTTTCCCTCCCTTCGATGTCGGTCAGGATCGCAGTAGTAATTACCTGTACCGCCGCCAACGACTCTGTCCTCTATAGCCTGAAACGACGCTCAGTTGCACCCGCAGCGTCAGCATCGATCATCTCGCGGTATTAAGCTACGCGCATGGTATCATATGCCATATATCGGCGCTGCGTACAACATAATGAAACGTACTACCCCCGCAAGAGCAGCTCTCTTGGCGTTGCCAATATTCGGCATTAGTCTGGTGACCTTTCCGCCTTTTCCACCGGCGCTCTCACGTGTGGGCCAAAGTACCCAGTGTCCTCTAAGATGACCCCAAGGTACTTGGCCTGCCGGGTCGGTACTACGTTAAATCCACGCAGTTTGAACACGATGTTCCTTCTGGCCCGGGATCTATACCTAGGGCTTTTCATCAGCAATACCGCGCCGTTTTCTGTGGGGCTAGTTCCAGCCGCTGCTGGGACATCCACGCATCTATGATGCTCAGACATTTGCGTTAACACGCGCCTAAAGGTTTTCCTCGTTGCTTCCATCCCACAACCAAACGCCAGGCGCCCTCTGGTAGATTCAGTTCTAAAACTCCGTGGTAGAGCACGCTCCATAAAGTGGGAGCCAAGACGGATCCCTAATGTAACCCCCGCCTTCAGTTCCACGTACTCTCCTACTATTATGGTCAGTCTCCTCACCCGCAAGGAGCTCGAAATCAGGTTCACGAGGTATGCGGAGAGTTGTCTCTTCTTTAGTTTTGCCACGATACGGCTCCAAAGTGCCGAGTTGAAGGCGTTTTTACATCCAACAGCAGGGTCGCGCTCCATATCTTCCGACAACTTCTTGCTAGTGCTAAGACCTTAGGTATGACGTGTATCATTAGGTGCCCGACTCTGCCCATTTGTCTTCGACATATCAATCTCTCATAAACTTTGCTCAGTATGTTCAGCAAGCCAATCGGCTGGAACGCATCCGGCTTCCCCTTCGGTATCAGTACCAACTGTGCACTTTTCCAGTCTTCCGGAAAGGTTTGCGTCGTCACTAGGTCGTTAAAGACACCGAGTAGCCAGCCCGGCGCCATTCGAACCGCCTCCTTCACGACCTCCGCCGGGACACTATCAGGGCCTGGCGCTTTTCCTGTCTTCATTGACGTGGTCGCCCTTTCCAGCTCCTCTCTGTCGAAGTGCCTGTTGTCCTTCTTGCCGGTTGCCCGTCTCTGCCTCGAACAGCTGTCCAGTTATTTGGCGTTTCCTGTCCGGCGACATGCCGTACGGAGGAAGGTTCTTCAGGGATTTTGTCACTATTTCGCACCACCTGCCCCTCACGTCTCTCTCAAGGTTATTTAATCGTTCCTTCCAGTGGTCAAGTACGTCATCTAGTAAATCTGTCTTGAAGACTGTCACGCAAAAGTGGCACCCGTCTGTGAGCAGTACCACCTAGGGAGGTATCTCAAAGAAGGTAAAAACTGGGACCGAAACGGATATCAGAACCTTCAGCGAATCAGCTAATGGTTCATAATGACCTGGAGAAAACAGGACAAATTAAACCTGGATCCTTGACAGTGTCGCTCAAATTGACGGAGTGTCGCCATCGAGGGGAAGCGCTGTTAATCACATGCGCAGACCAGATGTTGGTGGACTGGTTAGGGTCGAAGTAAAACTTCGATTCGTCGAAGCGAAAGACCTCCAAATGGTCGGGAATGGGAGTAAGAGGGGACTTGTGCTCGGATCCACACACCTTCCCTACTATGATCATCCACATCCACCACCAACCTTAGAAGCTATCAAACTGGTGGAACACTGTCGGCGGAAAGGATGGCAAGTTCTTCTCGGATGTAATGCCAATGCGCACCTCACTGTGTGGAGCAATACGGACATCAACAGATGGTGAGTCTCTCCTAGATTATATTATTAACAACAATGTAGAGATAGTTCATGAGTTCCTCGGATAGAGCTACAGATTTTCCTCAGGAGATTTTCAGTTTATTGGATGGGATGACAAGAGCGCAGGATCTGTTGGAGCACCGGAAATTTTAGACATCAGGTCGTCTGAAGTGGACTTTATGGCAGCAACAGCTATTTAACGAACTAGGCCTGTTGGTGGAGGAGCTTTGCCTTGGTAACTACTTCCTTAAATACAGTCCTCGCAATTCCGAAACGGATTCTAGCTATATACCTATCGCTCGAGTAAGGCGCGATTCTCACTATACGTAACGTCACCGTCACGTTACCGTTCCGTTACCAACCCAGCAAATATAAATATGTTGTAAGTAATGAACGTATTCATACTTGCCGTCACGGCTATCTTCCGTCGCGGTTCATTACTTGCCGTCACGGCTATCTTCCGTCGCGGTTCATTACTTACAACATATTTATATTTGCTGGGTTGGTAACGGAACGGTAACGTGACGGTGACGTTACGTATAGTGAGAATCGCGCCTAAGACCTACAAGAATCTGGAAAGAATATAAGTGCGTACCTACCTATACGGCAGAAGAAGAAGAGAGAGGGACCAGATGGAGGGATATGTGAGATAAATCCCACAAAATAGAAATTTACAGAAAAATCCCCAACTCTCCAAAACGTAAGTAAGTTATTTTTTATTGTTATTTTTGTTTTAACGGGCACATCCATGATATTTTTTTTACCTTACTCACTTTGTCATTTTTAAAGTAGGTACCTACCTACATAATTTGCGCTCCCTTAGAGGGCTGAATTTTGGAAAGCAAAGAGTACGCCTTTATTTCTTTTTTTGAGAAGACGCTAAACGCTGTACCAATAGAAATTGCATTTTTTGATTTGGAGCTGCTTTTTAAGCTTGAAGGCTTATTTTGCTCTCCTGAGAGATCGTTTAGAAACAGTGAGTACTAGTGATGCCGCGAGACGAGACAAGACTAATTTACGATGGGTCTCATCTCATCTCGTAACTTCGAGACGAGAGCAAGGGTTAGTATCGGTCTCGATCCTTGACAGTCAAAGTGAAGCAAAGGGTCGGCTTTACTTTATTATTACATTATGACTACCTACAATTGAATCAAAAACTGAATTTTGGAATTAACTTTAACTGTAATTAAGGTAGTTCCTCCGCGGAACGATTTGTGACAGAATTTGTTCAAACTTGGCCTATACGTTATTAAATACGTTATCCAAACATCTGTGGAGTTTAAATGAGGTTTACCGTCCCTAAGTCGAGATATTTATTACACTTAAAATTGGCATAATTGACATATAACCCATATACAAAAAACACCGCCCACGTAGCACATATCTTTCAAAGGCGTCCCAAAGACATTCTAAGGACTTCAATATGTCCACATAAGTCCCCAGGACATCCGAAAAACATTCTGAGAACTTCTGAATGTCCGCATAAGTCCTAGGGTTGCCAGATCTGAGTTCAATAATTCCTGGACATTTCTTGTGTCACGAAAAAGAAGATTAAATTAACTAACCATTTTTATTATTGTTGTACGAACATGGTAGTAAAGAAAAATGCAAATTACAGAAATGATTGTATTTATTCATTTTCCAAAAAACGAGAGTGTATAGTATACGTAAACTATAAATACAAAATACGTAAGTGAGAAAGTGAAAGTGAAAGTGAAAGGAGCAAAGTACTTAAACTACCACCCTCAGCGGCCGACAGTGGTTTTGTTCGTGTGACCAGATCACACAACAAGAAGACCTGAAGATGGCTAGTGCGACCTGGCCGAAACGTCGTCAATTAAACGCTTTTACGCGAGGAGAAACCCGGAAGGAGAATAGCAGTTCAAAATACGTATGTCTCAATAAACAATCAAAAACGTCACCTCTTTTATCTTAGTTGAAGGCGCTAGTTCAGTTAGTGTAAAAAAATCAACTTAAAAAAAAATCGAATTCAAAAATTATAAAACGTATTTTAAAAACTATAAACTAAACCATTTTAGCTTTGGTCAAACTTAAATTTGGTAATCATTTTTTTAAATACTTGTCACTAGACTTTGCCATCTTCACAAGTTTCTCTCCATCATTGCTTGGTGCAACGACATAATCTCTGAACAGGTCTCATCGTAATTTATTCTAGTTTGCAGTTCGGACTTTATCAAGTTCATAGACATTCTGTTTCGCTCTTTGGTCCATAAATTATTTAGCTGGCTAAGAATTCTCTCGCAAAAAGCGTTGCTGGTTGGTATGGATAGAACAAAACCTACTATTTTTCTTAAATTCACAAAATCATCAGAGGAATTTGTTCTAAAAAAATGAACCCAGATTTTGTCGTTCGGTAAATCTTTTGGGAGGACTTCAAAAACAGATTTCAGACATGAGAACTCCGTATAAAGACTGTCAATGTCAACCGCATCTTCAATTTTTAACAAACTTGGAAAATCAGATAGTAACTGCCATGTTAATTTGAATTCATCTGATTTAAGTGATAATACCTCTAATTTTTTATACAGGGTGTCCCAAAATTGCTGGGACACAGAGCTACTACGTGTAATAGAGATCAAAATAAGTTGATTGGACCCAATTTATCTATATACCAAAATGTACCGTTTGCCCGTGAGAAGAGTTCAAAGTGTACATAAAAAAACACATTTTTGTACGCTGTTCAGACATGAGTGAAACAAATTGAATGAAATTTGACAAAAGTGCATTTTAGAGGATTACTCTCCTCTCGGTAATTAAATAAATGCAAAAGAAATTGTAGAAGGGTTAAAACTACCCTCACCCCCTTACAAGAGTAACAAAATGAAGATAATTAATCAGTTTTCTTGATAGAATAATTTGAGAATCGTATTACCACCCCTAAGAAAGTTCTGAAAAAAAATGTAAGGGGGTGAGGGTGGTTTTAACCCTTCTACAATTTCTTTTGGATTTATTTAATTACCCAAAAGAGAGTAATCCTATAAAATGCACTTTTGTCAAATTTCATTCAATTTGTTTCACTCATGTCTGAACAGCGTACAAAAATGTGTTTTTTTATGTAAACTTTGAACTCTTCTCACGGGCAAACGGTACATTTTGGTATATACATAAATTGGGTCCAATCAACTTATTTTGATCTCTATTACACGTAGTAGCTCTGTGTCCCAGCAATTTTGGGACACCCTGGACAACACACAAAATTCCTGGACAATCCCGGATTTCCCGGACATCTGGCAACCCTAATAAGTCCACAGGACATCCCTTGCAGATCTCGTGCACAGATCATATCTCGTGTTATGTGGGCACTGACACATTATCAATTGTACTGTCAAAACTAAATGTCAGAATTTAATGAAAAACTAAAGAATGCTAGAGAGGGATTATACGAATATTGTAAAAACATTTGAGAATTGTTTACCGTCTACTTTGAAGATATAGCCTTGAGAAACATGACGTTTTTGGTATTATTAGATATGTTTAGGCAAGCGAATGATTGTATACGCAATCTGTTCCACGACAACGCGGACAGTCCGAACAAAAAGTGTGCTTCCACTGGCGTGACAAAAATGGTTAATAATAGAAGTTACTATGGTTACATGGTACGAAACTTTTGGTTGAGATTGTCGTGGAGGAACTACGTTAATGTAATTCATTTAAAAGCTTCAAGAGAGTCTCGTCGAAACCACTCGAAACTCTCGACGAGACTTAGAAGCGGTCTCGTCTCATCAAGAAAAGGCGCAACGAGTCTACTGACGTTGGTATCGTCTAGAAAAGTCGAGACGGCATGCATGGCATGCATTGCTACCAGTGAATCTTATATTATTTTTTTTATTGGTGTCCTATTTTAGCCTTTTAAACCACGCCCCAGCGTGTTTAAATCGAGTTTTATAACACGCGCGTGTTTTAAAGTTGCCATGCCAACATCAACAAATTTGAAAAACGGGAATTCTATTGGTTATTGATCTGACAGGAGTAATTTGTTACGTCAAATAAAATGACAGATTGCATCACCAATTTGAAAAACGTGAATTCTCTATGGTTATTGATCTGACAGGAGTACTTTGTTACGTCAAATAAAATGACAGATTGCAAATTAATTTCCATTTTTCTCATTTCCATGACAACGAAAGGTATACTGATTTCACATACGAATTCAACCATTTCACATTATTAGTTCTTATTTCCAAGCACGTGTTTGAAAAATCGCGCGTGTTTTAAAGACCCGTTTATCCACTTATACTTTAATATACTATTTTGTATTGGTGTCCTATTTTAGCCTTTCAAACCACGCCCCAGCGTGTTTGAATCGCACTTTTTAAAACGCGCGTGTTTTAAAATTGCCATGCCAATATCAACAAATTTAAAAAAAATTAAATTCTATTGGTGATTGATCTGACAGGAGTACTTTGTTCCGTCAAATAAAATGACAGATTGCAAATTATTTTCCGTTTATTGGTTATTGATCTGACAGGAGTACTTTGTTACATCAAATAAAGTGACAGATTACAAGTTAATTTCCGTTTTTCTCATTTCCATGACAACGAAAGGTATACTGATTTCACATTACGAATTCAACCATTTCACACTATTAGTTCTTATTTCCATTTTAATACCAGATTTCAAAGTGAACCAATAAAAAAAATAGCGTAAAGTATTCGTGGATAACTGGTCTTTAAAACACTTGCTCTATTTCAAGCACTCCGGCTGCGCCGTCGTGCTTGAAAACTCGCGCATGTTTTAAAGACCTGTTTATCCACTTATACTTTAATATACTATTTTTTAGTAGATAGGTACCGTAATATACAAGTTGTACTTTGAAACATGCGGTGCACGTGGCATTTTCCTGTGAACACCATAAAACTCCCAATCAAACTTGAAATTGCCTTGAGTGTGCTATCCCCCACAGATAAATTATGTGGGAAGAATTAAAATAATCCATTGTTCAAATTTATCAGTTTATTTCCGTGTCACCACTGACGCGCTTCATCATGTACCGTTTTCTTTCAGTGTTCAAAAATGGTATTCATCCCTTATACCGGGTAAGTTTTAATTCGCTTATACTGCAAACGATTTATGTGGAACCCCAATTACCTTAACCTTCTCTAAACATAAAACGATTAGAAACAATGGTATCTCAGTTACTCACGAAAATAAAGTTACTGAATTTAGTAATGTAAAGCAGGATGTACCTATCGTCTGATAACAAAAGAGGCAACGTCATTACCGCCAATTTCCATCATTACCTACCTACTCATTTTGAGTAAAAAGTGCCGATCTGTAATAATTCTATAAATATTTACAAATGCGTACGGTCATTTAGTGAACAATTGTTATTAAGGTGGGGTTCAAGAACTTTTTTCGATCCAATATTGACCCTGATTTCTATCGCGTTGAAGACCTCCAAAGCTCTCTTACGTCTGCCCAGTTTGGTGTTCTTCTTAGCCACCTTTCTTTCACCTGCACGCACCGATCTTAGTTTACGTTGGCCCATTCCACTGAAGAAATCTCTACGAATTTGTTTGATGAATTCCGAAATCTTCGAATAATGAGAGCAATTTACGAGGAAATTTAGCCTGAGGTAAAGAGTTGTGATGGAACGACAATTTTTCCTGCTAGTACGCCAAAAGTTCACTCGCCATTGGAAAATACTCGGACATCATTTTTTGGAAAACTCGCTGTGACCACTGTATTGGTCGGATTGTTGACTTTTATATCTGAAAATGACCCCAATGAACTCCCATGGCAGTTATGCCTATCAATATCGCATGGGGATATGCTATTTCTATTGTAACTTTGAAAGAATCGCAAAATATCGCAAGAAAACAGTATCTGTCTCACTTTGACACATCCTAGACAGCTTGAAACATTATACTTTTTGCTAAAACTAGGCATATGAGCCGTGGCATGTTCTTAGGGTCATTTTGAGACATAAAACTCCATGATAGGAGCAAAACTATGATCAGAGTGAGTTGTCCAGAAATGCATGCCAAAGTCCAATTTTAACATGGCTTTTATATGGGAGTGCGATTATGAAATTTTTATTACTTAGGACAATTGAACCCCTCCTTAATTATTTATCGTTATCAACCCTCTGGTTTTTAAAGTCTTGAATTTTGCCCTCACCTTGAAGATTGTCATAGTCTTGGGAATATCAAAAACAGATAGAGTATTTAATGTTTTTTTGGTAATCGATGTAGATTTAATTATAGATTAATTAATTAAGTACATGAGATGGATGATAAGTCAGCTAATGCGTTCCAGAAAGGAAAAAAGTGACGCATTGAAAAGATCGCCATTTTGTTATACCTTAATCGATTGTTTTAAAATTTGGGATTTGAATTCCCATTGTTAAAAGCTTTCCAACGATGTGCCACATGACCCCCTTTTCCATATAAATTTTTTTACAAATGGCGCGTGGCCGCCATCTTGAGTTTTTGTTAAATTTTTTTTATGTTAAAAGTGTCCAACAAAAAATAAAAATCGACCTGGGCGAGAGATTTTTCCAAAAATAATTATTTTGGAAATTATGAATTTTCTTCCAGATTTTTGGACCACCCGGTAGATAACAAAAATGCAATTTTTGTCTGTTTGTATGTTCCAGTATCACGTAGAAACTACTGAACCTATTTCGATGGGGGTTTTCACTATTATTACATTCTTTGAGGATATAGGCTTTATTTCATCGCAATCGGTTCACGAGGCGCCAAGTTGTGATCATTTCAAGTTTAAAACATTCCATTTTTACATGTCGCTTAACCAATGTATAAAAGCGTAACCTTCTCTCTCCTATAATCCTTCTTCTTCTTCTTTCCACTACCTCTTCTATCCATTTTATTCCTTCCCCTCCTTCCCTTAATATCTCTCTCCTACCCCTTCCCTCTTCGCTTACCTCCTCACATTCCCATTCCCTGAGCACGTGTTCGATGTTCTCCAAATTACTGCCACGCACTCTGCATTTTCTATTCTATTCCCATTTTCTTCATTTCCGCATCTGTACCTCACCACCATTTTTTCTTCCTTATATCCTCCTCTTACGCAACCTGGTACACCTTCCGTCATTATTTTCGCGTACTTTTCGTTATATTTCCCCTCCCTAATCTTGCATCTGCGTGTCTCTCTCCCTTCTTATGTTTTCACCTCATCCTCTTTCCTTTCTCTTTTGTACCCCCTCTCTTGCGTAACCTCCTCTTTCATAATACCCTCTTCTATCCTCCTGCCCATGTTTTATTTTTCCTTCCTTCATCTCTTTCGAACAACTTTGAAGTATCCTACCACCCTCTCCCTTCCTCGTATCTCATCGCCAATTTCACAGCTTTTGTAGCCTTACCTTCTCCAATTATACCTCCTCTTGTACTGTATATTCCGCGGTCACTCTATTGAAACGTTTCCATTTCCATTTCCAATATCTTTCTTGTATTCTATCAAAAACTTCCCATTCCTTCCACTCCCACCACACTCTTATTCACTAACTTATTCCCAAAGGTTCTTTCTTCCAATACCAACACGTATCCTAATATTTTGTTCCCCCCTTTTCCAAACTTATTTACATGTGCGCCATCTTCATTATCAAATCTCATTCTATACCCTAATCACTCACAATTTCTTGATTGGTCGGTCTTCGTATATATTTCCTTCATTATTTCCCCTTTATCCCGTTCCTTCTCATCGTTTCCCATAGTGTCCTTCTGTTTACTTTGTCGAAGGTTGCATTGATGTCTAAAAATTACGCATATAGCTCCATTCTTCCTTTGTTTTACCCCCCTTCCCCGCTTGTTTTTAAAACACTATCATTTTTGTTTGTTTTTTGCATTTAGTCTCTCTTCTCTAAAAACCCCTTTATCGTCTTCGCCATTTCATTTATTTCCGGTTCTCTTCTCGCAATCATTGCCATACACTAAAGTCCATACCTTCAACCCCCCATCACAACTCCATCACTCTGTTATCTCCTCCTGAACCTTTCTTCCAACTCCCCTATGTACACCGAGAGTATACTCGGGCTTAGTGGACAACCTTGCCTCAATCTTTTGTTTTGTCTCGAACGCCTCGCTTAACTTCTCTTCGATTTTTACTTTGCCCCTGGCCTCCGTATATATTTCCTCCGCTCTTTCTATTAAGTCCCTTTTATCCCTTTCCTGCTCAGCGATTCCCATCATTTCCTATTGTTTACATTGTCGAGGGTTTCGTCTCTGCTCTTCCAGCTCATCTGCTTTATCACGTGTTCTCAATAGCACTCCACCCCCTTCTGACATTTCACGTTAAACAAATGTACCTAATTGCATAGTAAGTAGTTATTTAGTAAAACCAGAAAGGAAAGTTGCTTAATTCTTTTATCTTGAGTGGAGATTTGAACAAACACTTAGATAGTCTCGTGACAGGTGTATTGGCTACAAAGGAAGAATTGGAGAAGACCGAGTAGAGCAGCGTTACGCCATAAAATTTTGCGTTTTACTCAAGTAAACGGGTGCCGAGGCTGTTGTTATGCTACGGGAGGCTTTTGGCAACGATACCATGTCTCAAGACATGATTTATCGCTGGCACAAAATGTTCAGGGCGGGGGCAGAGAGGACACCGAAGACGAAGACCACCTGGCCAAACGCGGTGTCGCAACACTGTCCCAGCCGAGACATGTCTCCTGCGGACTTCTTCTCATTTCCAAGGATCAAGAGGAACCTCATTAAGGGCTACCATTTCGAGACTTTAGAAGCCGTCCAAAAGGCTACGACGAGGTGCTTGAAGGAGGTCCCCGTCGACGCCTTCCAGGACGCGTACCGCCAGTAGAAGGGACGATAGCGCCGGTGTTCTGACGCGGAAGGAGCCTACTTCGAAGAATTTTTACCACTTATAGCTATATCTGCAATTACATTTTTTTCCTGAACTCATTCAACTTTATTTTGAGACAGACCCTGTATAAGTCGAGACATCCTAAACTGCCTGCAAAGAAATTTGTGCAGATCTTAAATGGTTGATCTTGTGTTCCTTTAAAGCTTTCCAAACATCACAGATAGTCCCTTCGTCCATGATTTTTTGATCTATATCAGCAACTGGAATTTTTGCTATAGACCCTGGGCAACTTTTCCAAACGGCCAGACTTCTTTCTGTGCTTTTTCATTTGATTTTCTTTATCTACAAACCAAAGGATCTGAAGTCTAAAAACCCCCTTCATAGAACATCACTCATAACCATTTTCCTTTTCCTCCCCGTAAAACAGTATTAATTTAGAAAGTATTTATATTAGGTACGATTAAGCACAAATATGTTCTGAATTTCCATTTTTCTTTTGGCACAATGTCTTATGTTTGTTGATTTTTGATCATTTTGATATGTTGTACCTAAACACTTTTACTTGCCCTTCACCATTTGGGGCTGTAACAAAAAAAATAAGTACCTAAATATATGTATTAAGTTGACATGCCTTTTTTTTCGCCAATTTTAAGTGTTAGCGAATGACCTATTTTTCATTTAGAACTCTACAGGAAAATTGTTGCGAGCTAATTTTTCGTCGGAAGGTGTAACAGTGGAGACAAAGGTAAACCGCAACTTGGTAACGCTTAACTGTACTGGACGTTTTAGCCATTCAAATTGCACAAACTGAAGGAGGGCCCACCGAAAACCGCGTTGTTGACAAAGGAGGAAGCGCTAAGGATGTATTTCAAATTGTATACCATTCGGAAATTAGACGAAAGTTGTAAATGGCTTTATGAAGCCAACCATTTTGGTGGCGCTTTACATCTCACCATCGGCCAGGTAATTATTATACACGGGCAAAAGGTTTTCAGTAGTAAAACTTGTTTCAAGGAAGCGGTAACTGTTGGTATACATGAAGTAATGAGAGAACAAGACACCATTACTCCAACGTACAGGGCGCATGGTTGGGTTCATCTGATGGGTGTTGACCATTTAAGTTTTATGGGTGAAATAATTGGTAACCGTTTCGGATCTGCCCGTGGAAAAGGTGGTAGTATGCATATGTATTATAATGAACAGTTTTATGGATCAAATGGAATCGTGGGCGCACAGGTGAGACATACGCGCTTCGATGAACAAAAGTTGATTATATGACTTCACAAAGTCTGGATGTCTTGATTTTTGGCATTCGGATTCTTGTAGAACATCAAAATTTGAATACATTTTTCTCATCGGGAAAGTGGTCAAAATGTCCGTCGAAAATATTGTTCATCATGGCAATCTCAACTGGTTTTTAGGTTCCTATAGGCGCAGGAATTTCTCTGGCAAAGAAATATCAAGGGTCAGATTCTGTCTCTTTTATCACATATGGCGATGGAGCTGCTTATCAAGGACAGATTTTTGAAACGTTTAATATGGCAAAATTATGGAATCTTCCTTGCGTATTTGTTTGCGAAAATAACCATTTCGGTAAGTCATTTTCTTTTTACTTACGAGTAGGTAATTCACTATTCTTTCATGTAGCAAGAGCTGTTGCGGATAAAACCACTTGTGCAGATCTAAACCTGTACCAAAGGGGTGATTATATTCCTGGTATATTTGTTGATGCAATGGATGTGGTATCAATGCGAGAGGCGGCAAAATTCGCTCTCAACTATTGCCTCTCTGGAAGTGGACCGATTGTAATCGAAGCGGATACATACTTGTATCTATAAACAAATAATCTTCAATTTTGGAGTATTTAATACAATCTTTTAGGTATTGGAATAGATCAATCATAGATCCGGATACAGTGTACAGACCAAGGGAAAAAGTTGATGATATTCGATCTCGAAGGGACTCTTTGGCGAGCCTCAGAAAGATTATCCTGTCCAACGCATTTATGACCTCGGAACAAGTCGCTGTAATAGTTCCGCTTTTTTTGTTGCAATTCTGTTTTGGTAAATTACAAAATTTTCCAGATGAAAGAACGTGACATTCAAGATGAAGTTAATGAAGCTGTACAAGAAGCTTTACAGGGCGAAGCTGATATGGAAGAACTTACCTCCGATATTTACGCCGAAAATTTAGAAGGGAAAATTAGAAATGCGACACCTTATAATCCTTTGAACCATAAACGAATTGGAAAAATTTTAGAAAGGTAATTTCGTCTATGCATGCCCATTGCCCATGCAATGGAAACATTTATCTATGGTAGTGTTTTAAATATTCGTAAATATATGTTTGCTTATCTGTACAAATTCAATCTCCTACACAACTGCTGCCCCATTTTGAGTATTGAATTCAACAAATGACTGGAAAAGTTACAAGAACAGCCGTGAATATTGATTTTTGGCATGCATGAGACACGAATTAAACTCTTGAAGGGGGAAAATGTTTCAAGGATAACACAAACGTGCTTCGTAGGACATGGAGTAACTTCTGCAAGAAGGTAGAACCTGTATACAGTGCTTTTCACAACGACCGGCCATTAGAAGTTTTTCAAAAACTACAAAAGATAGAATTATGAAATTTCGACATTACGAATCCATCTAAAATATTATTATTTTGACAGTAAGTACTTCCCGTTGTACCGGTTGTTATTTTAAATAGAACACCCTGTATATTTTTACATTTTTGCATTTTTTAATGATACGTAATTTTTCTACCTCCTATTTGATCGTTTTCGACATATTTAACATTTTATGATAATTGTTTAAAAAACAAGGATACAATCTCAAGTGAATTAAGCACAGTAAAAGTTATAATTAAAATACAATTGTTATTTAATTTGTTGAACAAATGTAGGATAATTCATAAAAAGTATTAATTTTTATTTAGCGTCATACAGGGTGTTCTACATTTTTATTTCAATTTTTTAGAAAAAATATTGTAAAACTCAATTTTTTCAAATAAAGGACCCTGTATATTTTGACATTTTTGGATTCTGTAGATATAGACCCATTTTCTTTCATAAGGTCCCCTTAATATATGGGTCAACATAATAATATTTTAGATCGACTTGTAATGTCGAAACAAACCTTATTGGAAAATTTCATAATTTTATCTTTTGTAATTTTTGAGAAACGTCTAAATGGCCGGTCGTCGTGAAAAGCACTGTGCGATACGACAAAATGCGTAGTCTCATTTGGCTGCTTAAGAATTATGGCAGCGCTAAAATTTACTTTTCCCCCGTGTATAATACATTATTTTTTTCTATACCCCTCAAAATAGTGATTACTGTAATATCAGTGGCGGCATTTCAGTGTATTGTTGGAGGGGGCAACGAACAGTTTTTTCTCTATTTTTTTTTATTTCAATACAATTTGGTACCTTCCTACTTATAAGTATTAAGAAGTATAGGTATATATTATATATTATTTTATAATGGAAAGCCCACATTCTCAGCCCCCCTAAATGCTGCCTCTGCTGTAATAGTAAAAAATAATGATTTTCGACGCCTCCTGCGAGTAAAATACTGGTTTGTGATTGGCTCAGATTCATTTGCGTTACGTCATTTTTATTTTGCCACTTTAGCCCCTTCATTTGCAGGTGAAAATAGTGCCATTATATATACAGAGTTTAGAAATAGCTATTTTTGTTTTAAGGACGTGAAGGGGGCAATTTTGGCCCGCGGCGGAATTAGAAGACCGAAGGCCAAAGGGCCGAGGAATTATAAATTACTAAAGAGCCAAAATCGTCGCACTCCCAAAATACACTAGACATATAAAAGCACATATAAATAGTTAGTTATTCGAACCTCCTCAAATTCGAAAGGTACACGCAGGTCTGGATTCGGCGCTTACGGTTACAGTGGTAATTCCAGCACGAGTGCTAAATTGCTATCAAAAAACGGGAGAAAAAAACATCATTATTTACATAAATGAGGGAGTACGTTAGCAACTCTGAGGTTAAGCAGATAAAATTCATGCATTAGTGTGGTCCACCCCATCGTCGCTGTTATCATATGCTGATGATTGTTCCCTCCCAGAATCCATGGAGCCTCTTTACCGGCCATCGGGGCTTGTACCCAATCAGGATTGTTACAGGTTTGAATAGTTTTTTTTATTTTCATTGCTCTATACTTCCATTTTGACTGGGCTACTTAGTTTTACCACTGCTGACAACCCCCCCCCCCCACATCGTCAAATGGTAATAAAAATAATAAGAAGTCCTATCTTTATGTTCCAAAGCTATAGTTTCTGTAATTGTCACTGAAAAATTTAATAGCACTCTCATACACGTCATTTGATACAATATCAAAACCAATATTTAGCCTGTATGTATGGGGATGCGACAAAATGTACAAATTTACCCTTCTACGACGCCAGGTTTGTCTAGTTATTTTTCAGGCACAGATGGAGCTTGCGGTATCTTTATACTTATAAATTACAAAAAGTACATGATCTAAGGATTCATTTGTAGACAAACTTGTTAATATAAATCTTTGTGACAGCTACAACAGAAAATATTAGCTTCAATTGGATACAGCTCAAAAATTTAATGGACTTACAGCTAAATGGCACTGTAGGTGTTTTGCAAATAAACCCTGGTTCCCTGGGTTGCACCCTGCATACATCAGGATCTGCTTTCTTACTGAAATATCACATTTTGTGAACCAAAGTTGCTTGTGCTGGAAGGAAAGTTAGTGTTTAGGAAGCAATTTTTTGATTGGGATAGACAGAGGCTGCTTGGGTATATCTGGAAAAGCACGAAATTTGCAATTTTTGTTTATTGTGCCAAAGGTACATATTTTACAACTTCCGGAATACAACTATTTTAGCGTTATAATGTTTGTTCTATTTTCCCTTTTTAACAAGCATTATAATATTTTTGTGGACATGTCGTGCGTGGAACAGCGCAGATACAATCAATGTACGAATTAAAATAAACTTCATCCAAACAGTTGTAGTCGTATTCAGGGGCTTGTTCAAAAATTTTATTTGCTTGGTCCGAGCTGCAATCATTACTACATGTCGTTCCATTCGTAGGATAGCTCCTTTTTAAACAATTCATGATGTGCTCACCAGCACATGTTGCTCGATTGGACTCGCAATAACACTGCATTAGATATTTTAAGGCAAGAGTGTCGAGGCAGTCGAAAGCATAGTTCCGTATTATGTTCTTCAAATGTTCAGCTTCAATTGGATCACATCCCTCACCACAGCGATTGCCTGAAACCGGTTAAGAATTATTATACCTTCTCACTAACCCTAACGTTTCTTACCTTTTTGTAAAGCAGATTGCTTGGATCCAATTATCACTAGCGAAAATACGAAAAGTGTAAGCGGTGCCATTTCCAAAAAGCGACCTTATTTGAGGACGTTCAATAGTAAAATACCTATTTAAGTCACTCCAAAGTTTGAAGTTATCAAAAATATCACGTAGGTAATTAAAAGTTATGTTATACATACTTAATTAAAATGATAACGTTATTGTATTGGCACAATAAAGTGCGTACCTATGTGTGTTTGATATAAAACAATACGTAGCCACAATGTGGTAGGTAATGAACAATACCAAATCATTACAACAAACGGAAACACTCACACGTATCAATTTTGTAAAAGCTTGCATACTCACAATGAAATGTTAATAATAAATTGAAGTAATTGTTCATAAACAAACGGACACTATTGAGTCATTGTTTTTACTGAAAGAGAAAAATCACACGGCGACAAGGCAGAAATGTTCTAAGACTTCTCAGCAGCCACTGACAGGGTAGCATATACCTCGGCTTGGAACACGGTCGCTTTTTGTCCTAGGCTTATAGAGATTTTGCAACCCTGTCCATTGCTCCCGCCGGACACTCCAGAGCCAATGCACAAACATACTGTTGATTTTTATTTCTGGAGATTTCATCAAAGATGAGCGACGTTAGACTGATGGCTCTAAACGACTTGCCTTTGGCGTATGAGTCTCGCCCAGGTTTCGGTATGAATACTTTTGAATGAATGACTTTTACGTCCCTCCACAAAATAGATATGTATCCCAGGGCAATACTTATCTAGGATAGATTCATCTCTTGATGTCCGTGCTGCGCCACACAGTGCGATGCGCATTGGCATCACATCCGTGAAGGACTTGCCATCCTTTTCGCTGACAGTGTTCCGCCAGTTTGATTACTTCTGTAGTTGGTAGTGGATGTGGTTGATCATATGGAAAGTATGCAGATTCGAGCACAAGCCATTTTCTTCCAATGTCAGCGTCGCTGCCAACAGATCTCTGCAACAGAATTCCCAGAGTGGTAGTAACTTAACGTTAACGCTATTTCTAGGTATGATCCACGATCTGGAATTGATTTCGGTTGGCCCGGCAATGAGCTCCTTTCAATTCCATACCTCGTATTTGTCCTTTGTAGGTTCAAGGTTCTTGTACCAGGACTACATCAATATGATGTATGCACAAAGAGTGGCAGATGGCGCGCTGCTGTGATGCAGATTAATTTGTACAAGTTTTACCATTTAAAAAAATAAAACTGTAGAAGTTAGATTTGAAGAAGAATTGAATTCCAGTTTGGTTCGATCAAAAATCATTGCGGAATACAAGCGTCGCGTCGAATTGAACGTAGCGGTAATGAAGATTCAGCGTCGTCAGCATTGAAACTGATAGTTGCGTCATCCAATTGGAAAAGGCAAATAGGAAATTTTTCTTGTTTCTTCTGTAAAGGCTGGAAGGCTGTAAATGTGAGAGTTGCACATGGTTAGCAGTTGATAGCGATTGGAAGAGGAACCATTAAGGTGCAATTCGTGAATGATCACAATCAGTCGCAATTAGTCAAAATTACGGATGTGTTGCTTATCCCAGAAATCAAGGGAGCTGTGACGTAAATTATATTCTAAGGGAGTACAGGCCATATTTGTCGGCTATGAATCGAAGGCTTACCATTGTTATGTTCCGGCTACAGGTAGTCGAGATGTGAAGTTCATCGAGAGGCGTCCGAAATTGAAGAAAACCAACAGGATCAGCGAATTGTTAGTCAATCTGAAGAGGTCGATATTGAAAACTACCTAAATGACTCAACAAACAGTGAATTTGCAGATTGCGAAGATAGATCGGATTATCCAATTGAAGCTGAAGTTCGGAATCCGGTTCAAGATGATAATCACCAATTAGAGGGAATCAGGGATCCAGTTGTTAGAAGATCTGAACATTCTAACAAAGATGCTCCACCGAAAAGAGTAATTGCAGAGATCAATTTGGCAAATTCAGTCATTCAAGAGCTAAAGAACTACGAAGACGCTATTAGCTGTGCAAAAGAAGCTATGGATTCAGGCTATGACAGATGAGATGCAGTCATTAATGGTGTAAATCTAGTTGCTTGCAAGTGAATTGACCAGCTAAAGAGCAATTCTAACGGTGAAGTCATCAGAGGGTAGACGTGTTGCGCAGGGGCAGGGGTTTTCGCAGAAATATGGCACGGACTACGATCTAGTATTTGCTCCAATAGTTCATCCAACAACGTTTCGAATTTTGCTTACAGTTGCGGCAAATGGGAACATGAAGGTTTATCATTTAGATGTGAAAACTGCTTTTCTCAATGGAAAGTTGAACGAGGCCATTTACATGCGTCAACCGCCATGTTTCAAGGGTGAAGGCAATCCGAATTTGATATGTTTAGTGTTGAGTAGCAGTATGCCAAAAATTGGAATCAAAAACTTCTTCGACTAGGTAGGTGCTCATCGAGGCTGGTTTCGTGCAAAGTAAGAATGATCCATGTGTATACAGTTACAAACATAACGACAAGATGTGTTACTTGGTGGTGTATGTAGAGTCTACATACACACATTGTAGACGACATCATCATTTCAAGCGAATGTGATGAATTTATTTCGAAATGTGAACAAATTCTGAATTCGAAGTTCAAAATTAAGAATTTGGGTGAAATCAGGTTCTTAAGTCTACAACTTAACAGGGAACCCAGTGAATTAGACAGTGTAGGTACATCAGAAAAATGCGAAAGGAATTCGATCTGTGGGACGCAAAGGATTCGCCAGTTCCAGTAAAGGCAGCGATACGGATTCATTGTTGAGCAATGAAGGCTATCGAAAGCTACTAGGAAGTCTATAATTGTATGTGTCAGTTAACACACGATCTGACATATCAGCTGCAGTGTCCATTCTTGCACAAAAGATGTAAAAGCCGAACGCAGAGGATTGGAATGAATTGAAGTATCTCAGGGGTACTATTTCGTTGAAGCTTCACTTGGTCAAAGTGATTCATATCGATTGTTCGGCTATGCAGATGCAAGTTGGGGAGATGATCGAACTACGCGTAAATCAAACACCTCCTCGCACTCCATACCCGACATCTCCTCTCCCCTCATCTTCATCATGGAGATTAGATTGAACGTCATCTTGGTAAAGATGACGTAGGGTCGATGGTTGCAGCTAGCCTCCACCTTTTATCAGGAAGTTTGGTCCATAAGGACACTCAATGTTTGTCCCTTGGAATCCTCCTTCTTGTCCTGACCTACGCTTTTACTTCCAATACGAGAAGAAGACGTGTTTCAGTTTTTCTCCTCTAAAAACGGCTAACTTAGTCGGGACCGAACCAGCGTCACTCTTACGTTAAGACCGCCCAGGTAACTATTAATAATTATTCTAACCAATCTTAATATAAAGGAGAACCAAGCAGGTTTTTGGTTAAACTGCTCAACACTTGGCTAAAGAAGGTGTCATCACCGTCTGTCACAGCAGAGCAAAAGTTTATCTTTTTTATTGTATGTGTCTGAAACATCCTCCTCCTTAGAGAGTATCGAAGAATTGTATAAGGAACACCCCTTTTCATTGACACGCCAAAACTCGAGAATCGTTATAATAAGAAAGAATAACATCTATTGTCCTACAGAAAGAAATTTCCAATTATAGGACAAAGAAAAAAGAAAAATACAAATTGTGCATAGTAGTCTCCTAGGTAACCTTGCAATTAAACATGAAGGGGCTGTTGGATAACAAAAGTATGTGGTAATTCGGGAGAAGGCAGTGGGGAAGCCGATTCCTTACTCTGACCATCCTCATGTCCTCAAGTGTGGTGTGGTTCAGAGCCAGCAACGTTATACCTACTTCAAGACCCCTTTGCCAAATGGAACTTGATGCACTCGGACAAGAATCTGAGGTTGCTTGAGTACACTATATGCGCCTGGTCCAATTAGCATTTTGTAGAAGATGCAATATAGACAACGAAGAAGTGCACATATTCTTTGTGAGTGTCTCTCACTGGTTGGACATGGCTGCGATTAAAGTCGCTTGCGTTGCGAACATCCACACCTATAAGTCGTCTTCAATCGCGTTGAGGTAACACAAAGGATTTGAATATGATGCCAACGTGCATAGGACTCTTCTGAAGTCAGCTAAGATTATAATAGGAGGGATACAGATACAGTACAGCCACAAAAGCTCTGGCCTCTCGATTCTGAATTATGATGGCAGGGTGGTAAGAAGTTCACGGGCACGTAGGCCACCTATTAGGGCCCTTTGTGCTGCCTCCCTGATTAGAGTCGTTCGGACCCGCAACCTCACTCATTGCCTCATGCTTACCTCATGCTTCTATCTGACATTTCCTAATGTTCGATGACCACAACAAAAGGTCGTTTAATGAGCTGATTTGCACAGTATAGTGTTTGAGTATTTTGAGGACTGCTCTCACCAAGTAATAATTGGAAAGCGTGTGAACTTTAGGCTAGCTTGAGGTGAAACGTATAGAACGCTTATCTACACAAAAATAGCAAAGGTGACTTTATGCTGCGATATGTTCCATCACACACACACCATTTTGCGATTGTGGAATTTATTTAAGTAGGTACCTCTACGTTGTTTTTGTTGCGTTGTTTGTACTTATCAAAAAATTTCAATTCACGAAAGACCTAACAATATTTGATAAAATAATAGACTACATGTAAATAACTTTTTATTAATTAATAATAGTATAATGCATAATCAACTTTGTTATATCGACATATCTCAACATTTTATGTAAATTTTATACTTTAGGGCGCTTTAAGGACAAACTTTACTCCCTAAACCGGGGAGTTTTCCAATATCAGCACACGCGTTAGGAGCGCTCTTATTTACGCAAAGCACAACGCCCGGAATATCCAGTAATGTAGCAAGCAATTCAAAAACAGGTGTTAAAAGTGGGCCAAGTGTGCTCAAAAGCTTATCAAGTGTAACACCAAGAATATTGCCCAAAAAACCACCGAAAATAGGTATCTGACTCACAATATCTAATACTGCGTTAGGAATGGTTGTCGTAAGTTCTCCAACTAATTGCAAAACATCAGTTCCAGTGCACTGTAAAAGTCCAACCAAACCTGGTAGTTGATTACCTTTGCACTTTGCCCCCATTTGACTAAGTTTACTTGTAGCCACTGCCGCGGTCACCGCAGATGCGTTCCCAGCATTTTGCTGTCCACATTTAAATATAGCCGTTAAACTGCCCAACAGATCTGAAAGAGAATAAACATTTTTAGTGTTGATTGCATGATAAGTTTTTTGTCATCAAAACTCTCACCTGCGCGAACAACAGAAGCCAGCAGAACGACTGAAATCACTCCCAGGATTATCTTCATTTTGTAGATCACAATAATGTTTCAATCTCAATACTGATCCCTTGCAATTTTTTTCTCCTTTTATACTGTGAAGATATCGAAGTACTTGAATAGAAGTTTGATAGCATTGTGCACCACAGATAAAGTATACTTTATCGTGGTGTTTCATCAAACAGAAATTCATGTCCACTGAGTCCTTGGGGGTTGCCTAAAGATTTTGTAAACTGCCTTCTGACGTTGTTACCGTTTCAAAATCTAATTTGGAAAAGATTTTTGACAGACCTCTTGTATATGAAGGAAAATTCGGTCTTCTAACATGGATCTGATCTACTTGAACACGGTTACATTTCTGATATTCTTCTTAAGCTTATGTTTCCTAATTCAATTAAATTACATACAGCAATTTCCTTGATCGTACGTAATTCTTTAGCATAATTTTGTTTTGAAAGAGTGAAATTGATCAATCTGCGCGCCAAAAAGTTGAAAGATGCCTCTTTATGCTGTACACAATGATTAGGAATCATTAATTATGATTTTATGAACCTCCTAGTGCCAGTATCCTTACGGTAATTATTTATTTCTAAGTGAGATTCGTTTCTTGAGACAAGAGTATCAAAATTGGATAGAGGGAAAATTGGAATTCAGTTGAGGGGAGCAAATTTTTGTTTTGAGGATGGCAAAAAACATCATCCACATAGCGAACCCAAACTCTAGGAGAGTCCCATCTTCTTGTTTTAGGAATTTGTCATTAATTTGGAAAAAGGTCCTATTCATTTAATAAAAACTTGCGCATCTTCCAATTAATTGTTTTTTTCGTAGCCCAAAGTTCTATCTATCTGTATCAAGCTTAATAATTATCATAAACCAGTATTTAGCAGATATTATTTTTTATAGATAAATTGTGAAACAGTCTACATCGATTTTATTAAGGTACCTACATAATATAAAATTGTTTTATTTATCGCTGATTACGGTTAAAATTAGATAAATCAATAATGGAATAATTGCGGCGCAATTTTTTAAATTTTTATTGTCACTTTTGAGAACCTTTGCTTCATTTTTTGTTAAAAATATATTGTTAGAAATAGTTGTAATTTTGGCTATTCGTAACTTGGAAACGAAAAAACAGAGAAATGTCATGTCAATCTGAGAGAAAAAGTGTGAATTTTGTCTCTCAGAAGGAAATAGTTCTTTTCTGTTTGAATTAATTGTATTATCTTTAGTAACAAAATTGAATATTAAAGCGTATTCATAACATAGTGGCGACCGTGAACATTGGGGATTATTCGTGTAGAAAATTGAAGAAAATTGCAAATACACAGTGGCAAGATCTTCTAAGTCTCTATTTTCACTATACAGGGTGTACCAATCTTACGACATTGTTCCGTATATGGCTTATTTCAAGAGATATCAAAAAATGTTGTTAAGGATAATAATAGATGTCTTTAAGGACCATATTTCTAAATTATGTTGAACTATACAGGGTGTTGCATAACTCGGTTACAAACCAAACACATGATTTTTTAAATGAGAGCCCCTGCATATTATTCCAAATTCGGATTGCCCACATTTTTTCGAGTCTTTTGATATAAGGTTTTGTTACGTTATACAGAGTCCTTTTCACTCCTTTAAAAGTTATGGGCACGTTTATGTTAAAATCGTAGCTAAATCAACGCCCTCTATAGCTTACTGTACGTTACAGAAAAAGACAATTTCTTGGCTAATCGAGTTTCCTAATATGACGTAATATCTCCTCATTCGATTACATTTCAATTATTTTCTCTCTTTGTGTACAGGGTGGATCGAAACTCGGATCTTTCATTTTCTTTCTTCTTTTAAATGGAACACCCTGTATTTTATTGCATAAATAGAATCTTTGATTATGTAGCTTTAATTTTTGTTAAGCATTTTTTAAATTAAATATTACAAAATAACTCTGTTTTTATAAACTTTAGGTATAGGGAATACTTTAAAAAATTAAAGCTACGTAATCAAACATTGTATTTATACAATAAAATACAGGGTGTTCCATTTAAAAGAAGAAAGAAAATGAAAGATCCGAGTTTCGATCCACCCTGTACACAAAGAGAGAAAATAATTGAAATGTAATCGAATGAGGAGATATTACGTCATATTACAAAACTCGATTAGCCAAGAAACTGTCTTTTTCTGTAACGTACAGTAAGCTAGAGGGCGTTGATTTAGCTACGATTTTAACATAAACGTGCCCATAACTTTTAAAGGACTCTGTATAACGTAACAAAACCTTATATCAAAAGACTCGAAAAAATGTGGGCAATCCGAATTTGGAATAATATGCAGGGGTTCTCATTTAAAAAATCATGTGTTTGGTTTGTAACCGAGTTATGCAACACCCTGTATAGTTCAACATAATTTAGAAATATGGTCCTTAAAGACATCTATTATTTTCCTTAACAACATTTTTTGATATCTCTTGAAATAAGCCATAGATCGAACAATGTCGTAAGATTGGTACACCCTGCAGATCAGCTAAAGCAGAAACGGAAAACGCTAAGACGCTAAGACCATAAGAATTGCAAATCTGTTGGAAGAAAGACTACAAGAAAAGGCTTCTGTTGAATTTTATTCACCGTGAAAGAAACACATTTAACCACTGGAAGTTATAATTCACATGCTTTGACCGTCCACGGTGCATGTTGTCTTATTGTTGTCTTAATTTTACATTATTAAAAAGAATGCCGCTGTTTAAAAATTGTGGAAATTGTGATAATCCTATTGATTTTGATAAAGACCGGATATGTGTGTGTGATAAGTGTAGAATTTCCTATCATTCGGCATGTTCTGGACTTTCCCATTCTGATGTAAGGACATTATCTTCCTCGGATAAACGAAGGCCAGCTTTCCATTGCGACAAGTGTGTTGATGATAAGGTACATACTTCTGAATTAATTAATATTATCGCAAATTTAAAAGCGGAAATTAACGATCTAAAGCGCCAAATACAAAAACCTAATATCGAAGCATTACCTAGTACGCAAGTGGAAGAATTAATTAGTGAGATTTCTGATAGAAATAAAAGGGCATCAAATGTCATATTGTTTAATGTTAATGAACCTACATTCGAGTCTAATAAAGACCGCATCGCTTCTGATTTGGATACCATATCGAATATTATCAGTGCAATCCCGTCGATTGATGCTAAGGAATTGAAGTTCTTCCGTATTGGTAAATTTCAACAAAATAAAACCCGTCCCGTTAAAGTTTTACTGAAAACTATCAATGATGCTAATGCTGTTTTAAAAAACAAAGCGGAAATACTAAAGATATTCCCACAAATTCGTGTGGCTTCGGATATGACTCCAGCACAACGTCAATACATGAATAACCTGCGTGTTTCATTAAAAGATCGTCAAGAGCAGGGTGAACAAAACTTGACGATTAAATACATTCATGGAATACCAAGAATAGTCACCCAAAAAAACTAACTTCGTCAAGTCCTGATGCTACCGATATAAATTTATATTACCAGAACGTACGAGGTTTAAACACAAAAACGCAATCTTTCTATAACTCGGTAAGTGCTTTGGACTTGGATGTGATATGTGTAACTGAAAGTTGGATTAATGAAAGTGTAATGACTAATGAGTGCGGAACTATTCCCTAATTCTTATATTGTATTTCGTTCGGATCGAAATTTTGATCATTTGCAAACCTCGAGAGGTGGTGGTGTCTTATTGGCTATCAAATCGAAATATTTAGTTACAGAGATTGACTTTTCAAGTGTTAAAAGCTTAATCAAATCGGTAGATATTGTTGGTTGTAAAATTGAAGGTAACAAAATCATTCTTTATATAATTGTGATTTATGTACCTCCTTATATTCAAGTGAATGATTTTTCCAATTTGTTTGAATCCTTAGCATTGATGAACTTTTTATACCTACAAAATGTTATTATTTTAGGAGACTTCAATATTACACATTATGTTGAAGACGAACGGAATGATAGTAAATGTGATAATTTAAACATATTCTTGAAATTTATAAATTGTAAACAAGTGAATAATGTGCTTAATACTAACAATAGATTATTAGATTTAGTTATTAGTAATTTTGATATTCGTATTAGCGAAAGTAATACTAGTTTAGTACCTATAGATAATCATCACCCGCCTTTAGAAGTGTCGGCCAAGCTTTGTATCCCTACTCAAGATAAATTTAAAACTGGGAGTACTACCAAAGTTTACAATTTTCAGCGTGCAAATTACATAAAACTATATAAAGATATATCATATATAAATTGGAATATTTTATACGCTCAGGATGATGTTAATAATGCTTGTCATGTTTTTTATTCCACTCTTGACTCCGTGCTAAAAGATAGTGTTCCCTACTACAGCCCAAAAAGTAAAATAAAAGGCTCTTACCCCCCTTGGTTTACACACGACATAATAAAAAATATCAAATCAAAACTAAAGGTTCACAAAAAATACAAAATAACAAACTCCTTATATTATTATAATGAATTTAGTCAACTAAGAGCTAAAATCAGAGTGCAGATATCAGATTCCTATAAATCTTACATCAGTCGTCTTGAGAACTCATTTAAAAAGAACTCACATGCCTTTTGGTCTTTTGTCCGATTAAAAAAAGGCATATCTAGAATTCCCCCTAAAATGCAACTTGCGGATTCTATATTTGATGACCCACAATTAATTGTTGATGCATTTGCTCAATACTTTTCGAGTGTATATAAGAAGTCATCAACCGGTACTTCCACGTTATTCGAAAACTCTAACTCCTGCATTACTATTACATCGATTTCAATTGAAGACATTGAAAAAGCAATCAAGAAGTTGAAAAATAAATCAACATCTGGTGAAGACCAAATACCCAGCTTTTTGATTAAGGACTGCATGAATGTCCTGATACCCCCGTTGCACTATATCTTCAACTTAATGATTACTAGAGGGGACTTTCCCCAATGTTGGAAATTGGTGCGCATTACTCCAGTTTTAAAATCGGGCACATCGTCAAATATCGAAAACTATAGACCCATTTCGATAATTTCAAATTTTTCAAAATTATTCGAAAGCATTCTGTATCGTAAAATATTATACCAGCTGCAACCAATGATGTCTGAATACCAGCATGGATTTATTGAAAGGAGATCTACACTCACTAATCTTGCCTGTTTCTCTCAATTCTGTACTGAAGCTATTGATGACCGAGGTCAAGTCGATGTTATATACACCGATTTTCAGAAGGCATTTGATCAAATAGATCACAACATAATCCTGCAAAAACTTAAGTACCATGGATTCAATCAATCACTCATAAACCTATTTGAATCGTATTTGATAGGCAGACATCAAGTTGTGAAGTATAATGGCTTTTGCTCTAGAACGTTTAGTCCATCTTCCGGAGTCCCGCAAGGGTCGAACTTGGGTCCATTAATCTTCCTTATTTTCGTGAACGATCTCACTGAAAAAATTGACTGTCAAAAATTGTTATATGCTGATGACCTGAAAATATTCACACGAATCTACTCAATTCAGGACTGCTATAAACTGCAATTAGGATTAAATAAAGTGTCCGAATGGTGTGATGTTAATAACCTCAATCTAAATGTGAAGAAATGCAAAGTAATGTCATTTTCGCGAAAAACAAAGAAAAATATTTATTTCGATTATTCAATAGGGCAAACATCATTAGAACGAGTTCAGATTATGAAGGATTTGGGTGTATATTTTGACACTGCTCTTACCTTCTCGCATCATATTAAAGAAATCACAAAGCATGCGTATAAGATATTAGGCTTTATCATAAGAAATGGAAAGGACTTCTCCACTACTTCCACACTTATAGTATTATTCTACAGCCTAGTTCGGTCAAAACTGGAATACAACGCGTTGATTTGGAATCCTGGCTATAAGAAGTATGAAAATATGCTTGAAAGTGTACAGAGAAGATTTGTCAAGTTTCTGGCTTTTCTGTGCGATAATAGGTATCCTGAGCAGGGTATCTCACAAGAATCGCTACTCGATAGATTTAATCTGTTATCGTTAGACGTTAGAAGAAGACGCGCGTCAGTCAAGACACTATATGGTTTATTGCATAATAAAATCGACTGTAGCTATCTGCTAAGCAAACTACAATTTTCCATCCCCAGGATTTCCTCTCGTAAAATTACCACTTTTTATTGTCGCTCTTGTAGAACCAATCTCCTTAGGAGATCACCTGTCCATTCAATGTGCACTAACTATAATTCAATTTCCCATATAACCGATATCTACTTTGACAGCCTGAATACACTCTTGGATGTGATGAAATAATGATAGCATATCTGGTTAATTTTCCTTTTTCTTATTTTTTCCTTATTTCACTATTTTCTTTTTGATAATTATTATATAAGTCTTAATTTTTTCTTTTTGTTATATATATTTCAAAATTGTCCATTTTTTTGGTTGTAAAACTGTAAGGACAATAAACATTATTATTATTATTATTATTATTATTATAATTGAATAATTCGTTGCAATTACAAGTTATGTGAGGATTAATATTGTGACAGACTAAAAAAAATAACAAGTTAACAAGTGAAGTAATGACACACTAGAAAAGTTATATACAGGGTTGCCCACTTGCCCTTCGTTCTTCGATAGTACCTTTAATATTAATTTTAGGTCAAGAAACATTTCTTCCTTGTTTACAACCTAAAAATATTTTCAGACCCGCACTGCTCTCGGTTTCGTCAGTACAGGATCGTACTCGATTATTTTAAATGGAACACCCTATAGATTTTTATATTTTTCAAATCCATATTCGATTCTAGACCAAGTTTGTTTAGCCTTTCACCTACTTAAGTACCTATCAAAACTCGATTGTTGCAGACCAATTTTATTTTTTATGCACTTGTGGTTGAAACATATAAAGTTCTTCGGTCAGATCACCTTGGAGGAATGCAGACACAGCATCCATTTGATCAATATCCAAGTCATGTTCAGCCGCTGAAACCAATAAATATCTGATAGAACTATAACGAACCACCGGTGAAAAAGCTTCATCAAAGTCCATCCCTTTCTTCTGACCACGTAGCTTTTAACCACGAGACGTGATTTGTACTTTACAATTTGCCCTGATGCGTCTCTTTTTGCTCGGAACACCCATTTTGATTGTAGAGCCTTTTTTTCCTGAAGGAAGATCTACTAAATCCCATGTGTGATTTTGTCTTTGAGATTCCATTTCGGCATCCATAGATTTTATCCGAAATTCTTTATCTGGACGTTCCATAACTTCTATAGTTAATGGATCACAAACATCCCCGGTGAATGCAGAAAGTATGTAATATAATCATTTAATACCTCTGGCTTCTGACGTGTCCTTTGAACTCATATGGTTCATTTTGTTCACCCAAGTCAGGTTCAATGTCAGAATTAGGATCTTGATTAATTTCTTCATCTGAAATATCATTTTGCGATGAAGGGAGTTTATGTACAAAATGACAATAGTGTCGACCATAACCAAAAAAGAGGTAAAGTGAATGACGTGGTCCATAAAAATAATGTAACATTGAATAATTGTTTTTTTCTTCTGCACTGCATTGCGCTCAGATTCATTGTAATTGCGAATCCTACATTATCATCATATTATGTAATCCTGAAAATCTTGTGTCTTTAAATTTAAAGAAATATCTGGCCAAATACTACCTAATGACTTTAACGTCAGCATAGTTTTAGAACAGAGAAGTATTGAGACTGCCTGCTGTGAATTTACTCAAGAAATCGGCAAGAAGGTCGTTGAAGGTAGTGAATGTAGTGGGTTTATTTTTGGACGTTAGAAAAGCTTTCGACGCGGCTAATTTCGAAATTCTGAGACGAAAATTAGAAACATTTGGGATTTTTGGAGTAGATTGGTTTTCATCATACGTATGACAAAAAAGAATATTGTGTTGAATGTAACGGGATGAAGCCAGATTTTTTTATATGGAGATGGGAGTATCACAGGGATCAGTACTGGGCTCACTACCTTTCTTGCGTAGTTTCCATCAATTAATGATATAGTAGAATAATTTTTGTTTGCTATTTAATTAAGAATGCTTTTGGGGAAAATTTATGTTAGTGTCTCTAAGGATTCCAAAGTCACCCTTTTATGGAAACTATTTATATTTAAATGTGGGTATCATTCCAAAATCTTTATTCCACGAGTCATCACCACGATCTTCATGTTCTCTGCTAAAAACATCTAATCGGTTAATTACATCCATTTATTATGATGTTTTTGTTAAACTCTGATTACGCAATCGTTTGTTTGTATAAAAGGTTATACAAAAAAACCACATAACAGAGGTACCGAATTTGATCAATCATGTTTAGTAGAGCGAAATGCACATAATGGCAAAAAATCACGTGTTGAAATTATAGAGTCTATATGACTGAACGATATTATTAACATTCCGGATCCTCTTTGTAATTTAAATAATGAAATTGTATCAATAATCAGACTCCGTTTATTTACGAACATATTTTACATTGAATTTTTTCGAATTTTAGTTTTGAAACGTTACAGTCGTAGGTACATCGTTTTGGGAAGGTGAAATGATGCAAAAATATTTGTTCCTGACGTTTGTCTATATTCTGCTCTGTATAGACCCTTTGGCAGGTAATAACAAGGCTATATCAAAAACCCATGCGGTTATCAAAATCTATTTTTTAGGTGACTTCTTTTGGCGTGATTATAATGGAACGATACCAAATGATGCTTTCCCAGGAGGAAGATTGAATGATACAACAACTTACATCGGTGGAATAAATGTTGAAGCACCACATTTCGTTGATACCATGGATTTTGTAAGTGCCACGATTATTCCAGGAGACATTACCGGTTATGCAGTATATCTTGAGGGTGTTGCCCTAAATCAAACAGGAGTAAAGGTGAATATTTTGTTCATCATATGCGGATTTACCAATTTGTGCGTATGTAGATTTTGTGCAGTTCGGACCATACTAGGTTACAATGGGTTAAAACGATACCGGATAACTGCAGCTTGGTGCGAGGTAGTGATACAGTAGTATGGTGGTCTCATTTTATTGGTCTTGGAGTACATGAAGGCCAGCTGGTTACGGGAAGAGTATCTCAAGTTTACAAAATGCTTCATGCACCTTGGTTGGAAAAGCCTTATAGACGTGTTAATATTAAGCAGTATGAGCAATTAGTTCATTGTTGAAAAGTATTTCACTCGTAATATGCAAAGGCAATAATAAATGAAACTGAAACATCATTTTCAACAGGTGGGGCCTAGTATTTTTTCGCATAAATTTTTTTAGCAAAATGGGAACTTTGTGTGCAATGCTTCGCTAGGAGCTACTTAAGATAATATATTACCAGGTAAAGAAAACGACCTATAAATATAGTAGGATGATCATTAAATGGGGGAACTTGAGACAGCCCACCCATGTAGCATAATTTAGTTTGTTTTACCTAAAAGAATATTATCTTCCTGCCTTAAGTTTAAATTTTCATAAAAATATTCCAATTATTACCCGAATAAATTAAGTTCAAACATGGAAAAACGAAAAGTAAAAGTAACTTTGACATCCCGTGACATTCGAACATTAATTGCCTACACTACAATTTCAAAAAAGGATTGTCACCATCAGATTGTTTGCAGAAAGTGGTTGGTGAAGATAGTGTTTCAAAGACAACAATTTACAAGTGGTACCAATATTTAAGAATGGGCCAGGAAGAAAGTACAGGCCGTCAAACTGAAGTTGTCACTGGAGAAATTGTTGAAAAACTATGGGAAATCATAAGTGAAAATCCTAGATCTATAGTGAGACAAATCGCCGAAGAATTTAGGATTTCTTACGAGTCAGCCCATAAAATTGTAAGAAATGACCTAAAGATGAGACACGTTTGTGTCAAGTGGGTGCCCCGTCTCCTCAATGAAATCCCAATGAAACCTCGAGTGAAAGCATGCCAAGAAAACCTGAAAATGTTTCGAAAATTGGGACCAAATGGTATTAGCCAATTCCTGACAGCTGACGAGACTTGGGTTTACTTTTATTCCAACGAATTCAAATTATGGGTGTTTGAAGATGAAGAACCGCCCAATTTACCCAAGAGAAGTCCATTGTTCGGAAGATAATTTAGTTTAGCTAAAGTTGTCAAATTAGAAAAGGGTCGACGCTAATTGGTACACCACTGTGTGGTTGCCTACCGCAAGTCTTCCAGGCTGTCCAGGAAAGACGCCAAATCCATACCATTATCTTTCATCAAGATATAATGCTAGGCCTCACACAGCATCACCAACATCAAAATTTCTGGAAGAAAGTCAGGTCACTTTGATGATTCACCCGGCCTATTCTCCTGACCTGGCTCCCCGTAATTTTTGGCTGTTTAGAAATCTGAAGAAATTTCTACGAGGAAAAAGATGTTCAAGTGAAGAAGAAGTGGATGCTGCAGTAAATGAATTTTTTTCAAGCATTTCCCAAATTGAGTGGTTACAAGTATTTACAAAGTGGCAAGAAAAAATGGAAACGTGCATTCAAGTCATGGGAGACTACTTTTAATTTGTATGTAATAAATCTCATTGTAGACCTAGGTATAGAAAAATATGTGCTAAGGGAAAACATCTTTTACCGTTTGCTTTGAAAAACTTGTCCTTTGTAAATTTTAATCGATAATGGCGTTGATGAGAATAATCCTGTAGTAGTGCGGTGGATATGCGTTATACAGTTGGATGCAAAAAGTTTCATATTGAAAGGTTATTATTAAAACTATGCATTTTTTCATAAAACATTTCTTCCTCGTACAGTGTGTTTCTTGTAATTTTTGGAAAAAGCGCCACTTCATTTGTGCATGTGGAAGGTCAGGGAAGAAACAAAGGAAAGAAGAGGAAAGAAGTGAGACTTATTGATTAAAAATTATGTTGCCCAACTAAAAAAGGAACCAAGCGTAAGTGTGAAAGTGCTTGATGGAGCAGATGAGTCAGTTTCATATCTTAGAACACAGTTCGGGTTCGTTAAACTTTGGATGTGGTATGAGATCAATACGTTCATGAAAGCCTAAAACCGCATGGGAGGCAGCGAGAATCAAAGTCTCGGGTTCCGTACGCATTTCCTGTAGAAACCATCCAGTGCAACCTGTCTGGAAGCACTTCAGGAATATACGTTACAAAAACGAAATTCTGTTCTGGGCAATACTCCTTGCGAAAGTATAGATCTACATAATGTATCCCCATGCAACCATGACGAGACTAATTCACTGCTCCTACTATACGCTGCAAATGTTTCCATGGTGTAAACACTGATGTCGTGGGATTTCTACAGGAAATAGCTGTGGAAGTAGGTATTATGGATAGCATTAGCGGTTGGTACGCATATGAACAGTGCCGGAATACCCATTAGGCGGAGTAGGTAATGTCCTATGGGCCCCACGCTTTTTAGGAGTCCCGTAACATTAGATTAAACTGTACACATATAATATATATACAGGGTGAGTGTTTTCCGATGTTTAGTGTAGGGATCTTGGAAACCAGGAGCGATAGAGAGACGATTAAATGGGGAAAGAATTGCAGTTTTACCAGCTCCATTTAGTGAGCTTTTCGTTTTTTGAAAAAAATGCATGGCTAACTATAGGTATCTCAAAAAAATTATTTATTCGTTTTTTTGTTTAGTGCCTATAGTTATTATTATTGACTTTAGAAAAAATGTATAAGTAAAGGGAAAAGTTGTAGATAATTATGGGCTCAATAATACCGTTCGGTTCAATCAAATCTTTTATTTCAATTCTAATTTTTGAATTATGACACAAACTTGTGTTTTTTCTAATGGAAACCATATAGTTGACCATAACTTTATAAAAAAAGGCCCTTTTTCAACGATTCTAACAATACCTATATCACTTGACATACTTAATTTCATAAATATAGAAATTATGGCCATTTTTTGTTAGAATCGTTGAAAAAGGGCCTTTTTTATAGTCACGGCCAACTAAGGTTTCTATTAGAAAAGGCACAAGTTTGTGTCATAACTCAAAAATTAGAGCTTAAATAAAAAATTTGATTAAAAACTGTATATTATTGAGCACATAATTACCTACATTTTCCTTTACACATTTTTTTAAAATCAACACGACACCAGGTGTAAGTGAGCAAGGCTTCCTTCCATGTACTGTACTCAATTTTGCTCTTGTGGTGATGAATGTCTAGGTAAGAGCTAAATGTGCCAAAAATATAGTCTTCTTTATAATTAGATATTTACATCTTTTAAATCATTATGTAACTTCAATTTGCAGACCGCAAATAGTAATCCAGTCGTCATGTACTTTTACCCTTAAAATAAATGCCAAGTTAATGAAACTTGGGGTGGTGGTTCGGTTCGATATGGTACAGTAGTGCTCCGCCCGATTTATCGAACAAAATTTCCTTGTGCTCCATGTAAGAAATCAGATAATACCTTTCAATACGTAAACTTATACTACCTATATCAAAAACCACCTTTTTGCGATTTTTACACAATTTGGGAAATTTTGTACTTTTTTGAAGCCTTGTACCTATAATCTAAGGATTCATTTGTAGACAAACTTGCTAATATAAATCTTTGTGACAGCTACAACAGAAAATATTAGCTTCAATTGGATACAGCTCCAAAATTTAATGGACTTACAGCTAAATGGCACTGTAGGTGTTTTGCAAATAAACCCTTGTTCCCTGGGTTGCACCCTGCATACATCAGGATCTGCTATCTTACTGAAATATCACATTTTGTGAACCAAAGTTGCTTGTGCTGGAAGGAAAGTTAGTGTTTAGGAAGCAATTTTTTGATTGGGATAGACAGAGGCTGCTTGGGTATATCTGGAAAAGCACGAAATTTGCAATTTTTGTTTATTGTGCCAAAGGTAGATATTTTACAACTTCCGGAATACAACTATTTTAGCGTTATAATGTTTGTTCTATTTTCCCTTTTTAACAAGCATTATAATATTTTTGTGGACATGTCGTGCGTGGAACAGCACAGATACAATCAATGTACGAATTAAAATAAACTTCATCCAAACAGTTGTAGTCGTATTCAGGGGCTTGTTCAAAAATTTTATTTGCTTGGTCCGAGCTGCAATTATTACTACATGTCGTTCCGTTCGTAGGATAGCTCCTTTTTAAACAATTCATGATGTGCTCACCAGCACATGTTGCGCGATTGGACTCGCAATAACACTGCATTAGATATTTTAAGGCAAGAGTGTCGAGGCAGTCGAAAGCATAGTTCCGTATTATGTTCTTCAAATGTTCAGCTTCAATTGGATCACATCCCTCACCACAGCGATTGCCTGAAACCGGTTAAGAATTATTATACCTTCTCACTAACCCTAACGTTTCATACCTTTTTGTAAAGCAGATTGCTTGGATCCAATTATCACTAGCGAAAATACGAAAAGTGTAAGCGGTGCCATTTCCAAAAAGCGACCTTATTTGAGGACGTTCAATAGTAAAATACCTATTTAAGTCACTCCAAAGTTTGAAGTTATCAAAAATATCATGTAGGTAATTAAAAGTTATATTATACATAAGTACTTAATTAAAATGATAACGTTATTGTATTGGCACAATAAAGTGCGTACCTATGTGTGTTTGATATAAAACAATACGTAGCCACAATGTGGTAGGTAATGAACAATACCGAATCATTACAACAAACGGAAACACTCACACGTATCAATTTTGTAAAAGCTTGCATACTCACAATGAAATGTTAATAATAAATTGAAGTAATTGTTCATAAACAAACGGACACTATTGAGTCATTGTTTTTACTGAAAGAGAAAAATCACACGGCGACAAGGCAGAAATGTTCTAAGACTTCTCAGCAGCCACTGACAGGGTAGCATATACCTCGGCTTGGAACACGGTCGCTTTTTGTCCTAGGCTTATAGAGATTTTGCAACCCTGTCCATTGCTCCCGCCGGACACTCCAGAGCCAATGCACAAACAAACTGTTGATTTTTATTTCTGGAGATTTCATCAAATATGAGCGACGTTAGACTGATGGCTCTAAACGACTTGCCTTTGGCGTATGAGTCTCGCCCAGGTTTCGGTATGAATACTTTTGAATGAATGACTTTTACGTCCCTCCACAAAATAGATATGTATCCCAGGGCAATACTTATCTAGGATAGATTCATCTCTTGATGTCCGTGCTGCGCCACACAGTGCGATGCGCATTGGCATCACATCCGTGAAGGACTTGCCATCCTTTTCGCTGACAGTGTTCCGCCAGTTTGATTACTTCTGTAGTTGGTAGTGGATGTGGTTGATCATATGGAAAGTATGCAGATTCGAGCACAAGCCATTTTCTTCCAATGTCAGCGTCGCTGCCAACAGATCTCTGCAACAGAATTCCCAGAGTGGTAGTAACTTAACGTTAACGCTATTTCTAGGTATGATCCACGATCTGGGATTGATTTCGGTTGGCCCGGCAATGAGCTCCTTTCAATTCCATACCTCGTATTTGTCCTTTGTAGGTTCAAGGTTCTTGTACCAGGACTACATCAATATGATGTATGCACAGAGAGTGGCAGATGGCGCGCTGCTGTGATGCAGATTAATTTGTACAAGTTTTACCATTTAAAAAAATAAAACTGTAGAAGTTAGATTTGAAGAAGAATTGAATTCCAGTTTGGTTCGATCAAAAATCATTGCGGAATACAAGCGTCGCGTCGAATTGAACGTAGCGGTAATGAAGATTCAGCGTCGTCAGCATTGAAACTGATAGTTGCGTCATCCAATTGGAAAAGGCAAATAGGAAATTTTTCTTGTTTCTTCTGTAAAGGCTGGAAGGCTGTAAATGTGAGAGTTGCACATGGTTAGCAGTTGATAGCGATTGGAAGAGGAACCATTAAGGTGCAATTCGTGAATGATCACAATCAGTCGCAATTAGTCAAAATTACGGATGTGTTGCTTATCCCAGAAATCAAGGGAGCTGTGACGTAAATTATATTCTAAGGGAGTACAGGCCATATTTGTCGGCTATGAATCGAAGGCTTACCATTGTTATGTTCCGGCTACAGGTAGTCGAGATGTGAAGTTCATCGAGAGGCGTCCGAAATTGAAGAAAACCAACAGGATCAGCGAATTGTTAGTCATTCTGAAGAGGTCGATATTGAAAACTACCTAAATGACTCAACAAACAGTGAATTTGCAGATTGCGAAGATAGATCGGATTATCCAATTGAAGCTGAAGTTCGGAATCCGGTTCAAGATGATAATCACCAATTAGAGGGAATCAGGGATCCAGTTGTTAGAAGATCTGAACATTCTAACAAAGATGCTCCACCGAAAAGAGTAATTGCAGAGATCAATTTGGCAAATTCAGTCATTCAAGAGCCAAAGAACTACGAAGACGCTATTAGCTGTGCAAAAGAAGCTATGGATTCAGGCTATGACAGATGAGATGCAGTCATTAATGGTGTAAATCTAGTTGCTTGCAAGTGAATTGACCAGCTAAAGAGCAATTCTAACGGTGAAGTCATCAGAGGGTAGACGTGTTGCGCAGGGGCAGGGGTTTTCGCAGAAATATGGCACGGACTACGATCTAGTATTTGCTCCAATAGTTCATCCAACAACGTTTCGAATTTTGCTTACAGTTGCGGCAAATGGGAACATGAAGGTTTATCATTTAGATGTGAAAACTGCTTTTCTCAATGGAAAGTTGAACGAGGCCATTTACATGCGTCAACCGCCATGTTTCAAGGGTGAAGGCAATCCGAATTTGATATGTTTAGTGTTGAGTAGCAGTCTGCCAAAAATTGGAATCAAAAACTTCTTCGACTAGGTAGGTGCTCATCGAGGCTGGTTTCGTGCAAAGTAAGAATGATCCATGTGTATACAGTTACAAACATAACGACAAGATGTGTTACTTGGTGGTGTATGTAGAGTCTACATACACACATTGTAGACGACATCATCATTTCAAGCGAATGTGATGAATTTATTTCGAAATGTGAACAAATTCTGAATTCGAAGTTCAAAATTAAGAATTTGGGTGAAATCAGGTTCTTAAGTCTACAACTTAACAGGGAACCCAGTGAATTAGACAGTGTAGGTACATCAGAAAAATGCGAAAGGAATTCGATCTGTGGGACGCAAAGGATTCGCCAGTTCCAGTAAAGGCAGCGATACGGATTCATTGTTGAGCAATGAAGGCTATCGAAAGCTACTAGGAAGTCTATAATTGTATGTGTCAGTTAACACACGATCTGACATATCAGCTGCAGTGTCCATTCTTGCACAAAAGATGTAAAAGCCGAACGCAGAGGATTGGAATGAATTGAAGTATCTCAGGGGTACTATTTCGTTGAAGCTTCACTTGGTCAAAGTGATTCATATCGATTGTTCGGCTATGCAGATGCAAGTTGGGGAGATGATCGAACTACGCGTAAATCAAACACCTCCTCGCATTCCATACCCGACATCTCCTCTCCCCTCATCTTCATCATGGAGATTAGGTTGAACGTCATCTTGGTAAAGATGACGTAGGGTCGATGGTTGCAGCTAGCCTCCACCTTTTATCAGGAAGTTTGGTCCATAAGGACACTCAATGTTTGTCCCTTGGAATCCTCCTTCTTGTCCTGACCTACGATTTTACTTCCAATACGAGAAGAAGACGTGTTTCAGTTTTTCTCCTCTAAAAACGGTTAACTTAGTCGGGACCGAACCAGCGTCACCAGGTAACTATTAATAATTATTATTCTAACCAATCTTAATATAAAGGAGAACCAAGCAGGTTGTTGGTTAAACTGCTCGACACTTGGCTAAAGAAGGTGTCATCACCGTCTGTCACAGCAGAGCAAAAGTTTATCTTTTTTATTGTATGTGTCTGAAACATCCTCCTCCTTAGAGAGTATCGAAGAATTGTATAAGGAACACCCCTTTTCATTGACACGCCAAAACTCGAGAATCGTTATAATAAGAAAGTATAACATCTATTGTCCTACAGAAAGAAATTTCCAATTATAGGACAAAGAAAAAAGAAATACAAATTGTGCATAGTAGTCTCCTAGGTAACCTTGCAATTAAACATGAAGGGGCTGTTGGATAACAAAAGTATGTGGTAATTCGGGAGAAGGCAGTGGGGAAGCCGATTCCTTACTCTGACCATCCTCATGTCCTCAAGTGTGGTGTGGTTCAGAGCCAGCAACGTTATACCTACTTCAAGACCCCTTTGCCAAATGGAACTTGATGCACTCGGACAAGAATCTGAGGTTGCTTGAGTACACTATATGCGCCTGGTCCAATTAGCATTTTGTAGAAGATGCAATATAGACAACGAAGAAGTGCACATATTCTTTGTGAGTGTCTCTCACTGGTTGGACATGGCTGCGATTAAAGTCGCTTGCGTTGCGAACATCCACACCTATAAGTCGTCTTCAATCGCGTTGAGGTAACACAAAGGATTTGAATATGATGCCAACGTGCATAGGACTCTTCTGAAGTCAGCTAAGATTATAATAGGAGGGATGCAGATACAGTACAGCCACAAAAGCTCTGGCCTCTCGATTCTGAATTATGATGGCAGGGTGGTAAGAAGTTCACGGGCACGTAGGCCACCTATTAGGGCCCTTTGTGCTGCCTCCCTGATTAGAGTCGTTCGGACCCGCAACCTCACTCATTGCCTCATGCTTACCTCATGCTTCTATCTGACATTTCCTAATGTTCGATGACCACAACAAAAGGTCGTTTAATGAGCTGATTTGCACAGTATAGTGTTTGAGTATTTTGAGGACTGCTCTCACCAAGTAATAATTGGAAAGCGTGTGAACTTTAGGCTAGCTTGAGGTGAAACGTATAGAACGCTTATCTACACAAAAATAGCAAAGGTGACTTTATGCTGCGATATGTTCCATCACACACACACCATTTTGCGATTGTGGAATTTATTTAAGTAGGTACCTCTACGTTGTTTTTGTTGCGTTGTTTGTACTTATCAAAAAATTTCAATTCACGAAAGACCTAACAATATTTGATAAAATAATAGACTACATGTAAATAACTTTTTATTAATTAATAATAGTATAATGCATAATCAACTTTGTTATATCGACATATCTCAACATTTTATGTAAATTTTATACTTTAGGGCGCTTTAAGGACAAACTTTACTCCCTAAACCGGGGAGTTTTCCAATATCAGCACACGCGTTAGGAGCGCTCTTATTTACGCAAAGCACAACGCCCGGAATATCCAGTAATGTAGCAAGCAATTCAAAAACAGGTGTTAAAAGTGGGCCAAGTGTGCTCAAAAGCTTATCAAGTGTAACACCAAGAATATTGCCCAAAAAACCACCGAAAATAGGTATCTGACTCACAATATCTAATACTGCGTTAGGAATGGTTGTCGTAAGTTCTCCAACTAATTGCAAAACATCAGTTCCAGTGCACTGTAAAAGTCCAACCAAACCTGGTAGTTGATTACCTTTGCACTTTGCCCCCATTTGACTAAGTTTACTTGTAGCCACTGCCGCGGTCACCGCAGATGCGTTCCCAGCATTTTGCTGTCCACATTTAAATATAGCCGTTAAACTGCCCAACAGATCTGAAAGAGAATAAACATTTTTAGTGTTGATTGCATGATAAGTTTTTTGTCATCAAAACTCTCACCTGCGCGAACAACAGAAGCCAGCAGAACGACTGAAATCACTCCCAGGATTATCTTCATTTTGTAGATCACAATAATGTTTCAATCTCAATACTGATCCCTTGCAATTTTTTTCTCCTTTTATACTGTGAAGATATCGAAGTACTTGAATAGAAGTTTGATAGCATTGTGCACCACAGATAAAGTATACTTTATCGTGGTGTTTCATCAAACAGAAATTCATGTCCACTGAGTCCTTGGGGGTTGCCTAAAGATTTTGTAAACTGCCTTCTGACGTTGTTACCGTTTCAAAATCTAATTTGGAAAAGATTTTTGACAGACCTCTTGTATATGAAGGAAAATTCGGTCTTCTAACATGGATCTGATCTACTTGAACACGGTTACATTTCTGATATTCTTCTTAAGCTTATGTTTCCTAATTCAATTAAATTACATACAGCAATTTCCTTGATCGTACGTAATTCTTTAGCATAATTTTGTTTTGAAAGAGTGAAATTGATCAATCTGCGCGCCAAAAAGTTGAAAGATGCCTCTTTATGCTGTACACAATGATTAGGAATCATTAATTATGATTTTATGAACCTCCTAGTGCCAGTATCCTTACGGTAATTATTTATTTCTAAGTGAGATTCGTTTCTTGAGACAAGAGTATCAAAATTGGATAGAGGGAAAATTGGAATTCAGTTGAGGGGAGCAAATTTTTGTTTTGAGGATGGCAAAAAACATCATCCACATAGCGAACCCAAACTCTAGGAGAGTCCCATCTTCTTGTTTTAGGAATTTGTCATTAATTTGGAAAAAGGTCCTATTCATTTAATAAAAACTTGCGCATCTTCCAATTAATTGTTTTTTTCGTAGCCCAAAGTTCTATCTATCTGTATCAAGCTTAATAATTATCATAAACCAGTATTTAGCAGATATTATTTTTTATAGATAAATTGTGAAACAGTCTACATCGATTTTATTAAGGTACCTACATAATATAAAATTGTTTTATTTATCGCTGATTACGGTTAAAATTAGATAAATCAATAATGGAATAATTGCGGCGCAATTTTTTAAATTTTTATTGTCACTTTTGAGAACCTTTGCTTCATTTTTGTTAAAAATATATTGTTAGAAATAGTTGTAATTTTGGCTATTCGTAACTTGGAAACGAAAAAACAGAGAAATGTCATGTCAATCTGAGAGAAAAAGTGTGAATTTTGTCTCTCAGAAGGAAATAGTTCTTTTCTGTTTGAATTAATTGTATTATCTTTAGTAACAAAATTGAATATTAAAGCGTATTCATAACATAGTGGCGACCGTGAACATTGGGGATTATTCGTGTAGAAAATTGAAGAAAATTGCAAATACACAGTGGCAAGATCTTCTAAGTCTCTATTTTCACTATACAGGGTGTACCAATCTTACGACATTGTTCCGTATATGGCTTATTTCAAGAGATATCAAAAAATGTTGTTAAGGATAATAATAGATGTCTTTAAGGACCATATTTCTAAATTATGTTGAACTATACAGGGTGTTGCATAACTCGGTTACAAACCAAACACATGATTTTTTAAATGAGAGCCCCTGCATATTATTCCAAATTCGGATTGCCCACATTTTTTCGAGTCTTTTGATATAAGGTTTTGTTACGTTATACAGAGTCCTTTTCACTCCTTTAAAAGTTATGGGCACGTTTATGTTAAAATCGTAGCTAAATCAACGCCCTCTAGCTTACTGTACGTTACAGAAAAAGACAATTTCTTGGCTAATCGAGTTTCGTAATATGACGTAATATCTCCTCATTCGATTACATTTCAATTATTTTCTCTCTTTGTGTACAGGGTTGATCGAAACTCGGATCTTTCATTTTCTTTCTTCTTTTAAATGGAACACCCTGTATTTTATTGCATAAATAGAATCTTTGATTATGTAGCTTTAATTTTTGTTAAGCATTTTTTAAATTAAATATTACAAAATAACTCTGTTTTTATAAACTTTAGGTATAGGGAATGCTTAAAAAAAATTAAAGCTACGTAATCAAAGATTCTATTTATGCAATAAAATACAAAGTGTTCCATTTAAAAGAAGAAAGAAAATGAAAGATCCGAGTTTCGATCCACCCTGTACACAAAGAGAGAAAATAATTGAAATGTAATCGAATGAGGAGATATTACGTCATATTACGAAACTCGATTAGCCAAGAAATTGTCTTTTTCTGTAACGTACAGTAAGCTAGAGGGAGTTGATTTAGCTACGATTTTAACATAAACGTGCCCATAACTTTTAAAGGACTCTGTATAACGTAATAAAACCTTATATCAAAAGACTCGAAAAAATGTGGGCAATCCGAATTTGGAATAATATGCAGGGGCTCTCATTTAAAAAATCATGTGTTTGGTTTGTAACCGAGTTATGCAACACCCTGTATAGTTCAACATAATTTAGAAATATGGTCCTTAAAGACATCTATTATTTTCCTTAACAACATTTTTTGATATCTCTTGAAATAAGCCATAGATCGAACAATGTCGTAATCGTAAGATTGGTACACCCTGTAGATCAGCTAAAGCAGAAACGGAAAACGCTAAGACGCTAAGACCATAAGAATTGCAAATCTGTTGGAAGAAAGACTACAAGAAAAGGCTTCTGTTGAATTTTATTCACCGTGAAAGAAACACATTTAACCACTGGAAGTTATAATTGAATAATTCGTTGCAATTACAAGTTATGTGAGGATTAATATTGTGACAGACTAAAAAAAATAACAAGTTAACAAGTGAAGTAATGACACACTAGAAAAGTTATATACAGGGTTGCCCACTTGCCCTTCGTTCTTCGATAGTACCTTTAATATTAATTTTAGGTCAAGAAACATTTCTTCCTTGTTTACAACCTAAAAATATTTTCAGGCCCGCACTGCTCTCGGTTTCGTCAGTACAGGATCGTACTCGATTATTTTAAATGGAACACCCTATAGATTTTTATATTTTTCAAATCCATATTCGATTCTAGACCAAGTTTGTTTAGCCTTTCACCTACTTAAGTACCTATCAAAAGTCGATTGTTGCAGACCAATTTTATTTTTTATGCACTTGTGGTTGAAACATATAAAGTTCTTCGGTCAGATCACCTTGGAGGAATGCAGACACAGCATCCATTTGATCAATATCCAAGTCATGTTCAGCCGCTGAAACCAATAAATATCTGATAGAACTATAACGAACCACCGGTGAAAAAGCTTTATCAAAGTCCATCCCTTTCTTTTGACCACGTAGCCTTTAACCACGAGACGTGATTTGTACTTTACAATTTGCCCTGATGCGTCTCTTTTTGCTCGGAACACCCATTTTGATTGTAGAGCCTTTTTTTCCTGAAGGAAGATCTACTAAATCCCATGTGTGATTTTGTCTTTGAGATTCCATTTCAGCATCCATAGATTTTATCCGAAATTCTTTATCTGGACGTTCCATAACTTCTATAGTTAATGGATCACAAACATCCCCGGTGAATGCAGAAAGTATGTAATATAATCATTTAATGCCTCTGGCTTCTGACGTGTCCTTTGAACTCTAATGGTTCATTTTGTTCACCCAAGTCAGGTTCAATGTCAGAATTAGGATCTTGATTAATTTCTTCATCTGAAATATCATTTTGCGATGAAGGGAGTTAATGTACAAAATGACAATAGTGTCGACCATAACCAAAAAAGAGGTAAAGTGAATGACGTGGTCCATAAAAATAATGTAACATTGAATAATTGTTTTTTCTTCTGCACTGCATTGCGCTCAGATTCATTGTAATTGCGAATCCTACATTATCATCATATTAATCCTGAAAATCTTGTGTCTTTAAATTTAAAGAAATATCTGGCCAAATACTACCTAATGACTTTAACGTCAGCATAGTTTTAGAACAGAGAAGTATTGAGACTGCCTGCTGTGAATTTACTCAAGAAATCGGCAAGAAGGTCGATGAAGGTAGTGAATGTAGTGGGTTTATTTTTGGACGTTAGAAAAGCTTTCGACGCGGCTAATTTCGAAATTCTGAGACGAAAATTAGAAACATTTGGGATTTTTGGAGTAGATTGGTTTGCATCATACGTATGACAAAAAAGAATATTGTGTTGAATGTAACGGGATGAAGCCAGATTTTTTTATATGGAGATGGGAGTATCACAGGGATCAGTACTGGGCTCACTACCTTTCTTGCGTAGTTTCCATCAATTAATGATATAGTAGAATAATTTTTGTTTGCTACTTAATTAAGAATGCTTTTGGGGAAAATTTATGTTAGTGTCTCTAAGGATTCCAAAGTCACTCTTTTATGGAAACTATTTATATTTAAATGTGGGTATCATACCAAAATCTTTATTCCACGAGTAATCACAACGATCTTCATGTTCTCTGCTAAAAACATCTAATCGGTTAATTACATCCATTTATTATGATGTTTTTGTTAAACTCTGATTACGCAATCGTTTGTTTGTATAAAAGGTTATACAAAAAAACCACATAACAGAGGTACCGAATTTGATCAATCATGTTTAGTAGAGCGAAATGCACATTATATTATAATGGCAAAAAATCACGTGTTGAAATTAGAGTCTATATCACTGAACGATATTATGAACATTCCGGATCCTCTTTGTAATTTAAATAATGAAATTGTATCAATAATCAGCCTCCGTTTATTTACGAACATATTTTACATTGAATTTTTTCGAATTTTAGTTTTGAAACGTTACAGTCGTAGGTACATCGTTTTGGGAAGGTGAAATGATGCAAAAATATTTGTTCTTGACGTTTGTCTATACTCTGCTGTGTATAGACCCTTTGGCAGGTAATAACAAGGCCATATCAAAAACCCATGGTTATCAAAATCTATTTTTTAGGTGACTTCTTTTGGCGTGATTATAATGGAACGATACCAAATGATGCTTTCCCAGGAGGAAGATTGAATGATACAACAACTTACATCGGTGGAATAAATGTTGAAGCACCACATTTCGTTGATACCATGGATTTTGTAAGTGCCACGATTATTCCAGGAGACATTACCGGTTATGCAGTATATCTTGAGGGTGTTGCCCTAAATCAAACAGGAGTAAAGGTGAATATTTTGTTCATCATATGCGGATTTACCAATTTGTGCGTATGTAGATTTTGTGCAGTTCGGACCATACTAGGTTACAATGGGTTAAAACGATGGTACCGGATAACTGCAGCTTGGTGCGAGGTAGTGATACAGTAGTATGGTGGTCTCATTTTATTGGTCTTGGAGTACATGAAGGCCAGCTGGTTACGGGAAGAGTATCTCAAGTTTACAAAATGCTTCATGCACCTTGGTTGGAAAAGCCTTATAGACGTGTGAATATTAAGCAGTATGAGCAATTAGTTCATTGTTGAAAAGTATTTCACTCGTAATATGTAAAGTCAATACTCAATAGTAAATGAATCATCATTTTGAACAGGTGGGGGCCTAGTATTTTTTCGCATAAATTTTCTTAGCAAAATGGGCTTTTGTGTACAATGCTTCATTAGGAGCTACTTAAGATAATATATTACCAGGTAAAGAAAACGACCTAGGTATAAACGTAGTAGGATGATATGATCATTAAATGGGGGGACTTGCGACAGCCCACCCATTTAGCATAATTTAGTTTATTTTACCTAAAAGAATATTTTTTTCCTGCCTTAAGTTTAAATTTTCATAAAAATATTCCAATTATTACCCGAATTAATTAAGTTCATTCATGACAAAACGAGAAGTAATAATGTAACTTTCACATCCCGTGACATTCGAACATTAACCCTACAATTTCAAAAAAGGATTGTCACCATCAGATTGTTTGCAGAAAGTGGTTGGTGAAGATAGTGTTTCAAAGACAACAGTTTACAAGTGGTACCAATATTTAATAATGGGCCGAACATCACTGGACCAGGAAGAAAGTACAGGCCGTCAAACTGAAGTTGTAACTGGAGAAATTGTTGAAAAACTATGGGAAATCATAAGTGAAAATCCTAGATCTATAGTGAGACAAATCGCCGAAGAATTTAGGATTTCTTACGAGTCAGCCCATAAAATTGTAAGAAATGACCTAAAGATGAGACACGTTTGTGTCAAGTGGGTGCCCCGTCTCCTCAATGAAAGCCAAATGAAACCTCGAGTGAAAGCATGCCAAGAAAACCTGAAAATGTTTCGAAAATTGGGACCAAATGGTATTAGCCAATTCCTGACAGCTGACGAGACTTGGGTTTACTTTTATTCCAAGGAATTCAAATTATGGGTGTTTGAAGATGAAGAACCGCCCAATTTACCCAAGAGAAGTCCATGTTCGGAAGATAATTTAGTTTAGCTAGTGTTGTCAAATTAGAAAAGGGTCGACGCTAATTGGTACACCACTGTGTGGTTGCCTACCGCAAGTCTTCCAGGCTGTCCAGGAAAGACGCCAAATCCATACCATTATCTTTCATCAAGATATAATGCTAGGTCTCACACAGCATCACCAACATCAACATTTCTGGAAGAAAGTCAGGTCACTTTGATGATTCACCCGGCCTATTCTCCTGACCTGGCTCCCCGTAATTTTTGGCTGTTTAGAAATCTGAAGAAATTTCTACGAGGAAAAAGATGTTCAAGTGAAGAAGAAGTGGTGCTGCAGTAAATGAATTTTTTTCAAGCATTTCCCAAATTGAGTGGTTACAAGTATTTACAAAGTGGCAAGAAAAAATGGAAACGTGCATTCAAGTCATGGGAGACTACTTTTAATTTGTATGTAATAAATCTCATTGTAGACCTAGGTATAGAAAAATATGTGCTAAGGGAAAACATCTTTTACTGTTTGCTTTGAAAAACTTGTCCTTTGTAAATTTTAATCGATGATGGCGTTGATGAGAATAATCCTGTAGTAGTGCGGTGGATATGCGTTATACCTACAGTTGGATGCAAAAAGCTTCATATTGAAAGGTTATTATTAAAACTATGCATTGTTTCATAAAACATTTCTTCCTCGTACCTACAGTGTGTTTCTTGTAATTTTTGGAAAAAGCGCCACTTCATTTGTGCATGTGGAAGGTCAGGGAAGAAGCAAAGGAAAGAAGAGGAAAGAAGTGAGACTTATTGATTAAAAATTATGTTGCCCAACTAAAAAAGGAACCAAGCGTAAGTGTGAAAGTGCTTGATGGAGCAGATGAGTCAGTTTCATATCTTAGAACACAGTTCGGGTTCGTTAAACTTTGGATGTGGTATGAGATCAATACGTTCATGACAGCCTAAAACCGCATGGGAGGCAGCGAGAATCAAAGTCTCGGGTTCCGTACGCATTTCCTGTAGAAACCATCCAGTGCAACCTGTCTGGAAGCACTTCAGGAATATACGTTACAAAAACGAAATTCTGTTCTGGGCAATACTCCTTGCAAAAGTATAGATCTACATAATGTATCCCCATGCAACCACGAGAAGACTAATTCACTGCTCCTACTATACGCTGCAAATGTTTCCATGGTGTAAACACTGATGTCGTGGGATTTGTACAGGAAATAGCTGTGGAAGTAGGTATTATGGATAGCATTAGCGGTTGGTACGCATATGAACAGTGCCGGAATACCCATTAGGCGGAGTAGGCAATGTCCTATGGGCCCCACGCTTTTTAGGAGTCCCGTAACATTAGATTAAACTGTACATATATAATATATATACAGGGTGAGTGTTTTCCGATGTTTAGTGTAGGGATCTTGGAAACTAGGAGCGATAGAGAGACGATTAAATGGGGGAAAGAATTGCAGTTTTACCAGCTCCATTTAGTGAGCTTTTCGTTTTTTGAAAAAAATGCATGGCTAACTAGGTATCTCAAAAAAATTATTTATTTGTTTTTTTGTTTAGTGCCTATAGTTGTTATTATTGACTTTAGAAAAAATGTATAAGTAAAGGGAAAAGTTGTAGATAATTATGGGCTCAATAATACCGTTCGGTTCAATCAAATCTTTTATTTCAATTCTAATTTTTGAATTATGACACAAACTTGTGTTTTTTCTAATGGAAACCATAGTTGGCCATAACTTTATAAAAAAGGCCCTTTTTCAACGATTCTAACAATACCTATATCACTTGACATACTTATTTTCATAAATATAGAAATTATGGTCATTTTTTGTTAGAATCGTTGAAACAGGGCCTTTTTTATAGTCACGACCAACTAAGGTTTCTATTAGAAAAGGCACAAGTTTGTGTCATAACTCAAAAATTAGAGCTTAAATAAAAAATTTGATTAAACTGTATATTATTAAGCACATAATACCTACATTTTCCTTTACACATTTTTTTAAAATCAACACGACACCAGGTGTAAGTGCAGCAAGGCTTCCTTCCATATACTCAATTTTGCTCTTGTGGTGGTGAATGTCTAGGTAAGAGCTAAATATGCCAAAAATATAGTCTTTATAATTAGATATTTACGTCTTTTAAATCATTATGTTATTATGTAACTTCAATTTGCAGACCGGAAATAAAGTTGGGGCAAACCAAAAAGCGTTGCACGTCACGAGTATTATATACATGTCAACAGTGTTGTCATATGGATTAAAACGAAATAGAATAAAATACGAAATGGAAGGCAATAAATGACAGATGTCCTTGGTTGCAACATTGTAATTTTATTTATGATGCTACCAACTTGTAGAATTATTTTACCCTAGAATATTACCTTTAATGACAATCCAAAAAATTAGTATTACATTGGTACTGTTTTACGTCATATGTCACGTGCAACGCTTTTAGGATTGCCGTGACTATAGTAATCCAGTCGTCATGTACTTTTACCCTTAAAATAAATGCCAAGTTAATGAAACTTGGGGTGGTGATTCGGTTCGGTATGGTACAGTAGTGCTCCGCCCGATTTATCGAACAAAATTTCCTTGTGCTGCATGTAAGAAATCAGAAACCTTTCAATACGTAAACTTATACTATATCAAAAACCACCTTTTTTGCGATTTTTACACAATTTGGGAAATTTTGCACTTTTTGAAGCCTTGTACCTTGGTTACACGAAACACGATTTATGGTCAGGAAATTACTTCTTTTTTTGTTTAGCGTAGTCTTACAGGATCATTAGTCACAAGTGAGCTCATTTCTTGGCCAAAGCGCCAAAATTTTGTTTTAAATTAAAGTCATATTATTTAGGTTATCCACCTAGTTATGATGGCGCTGTAATTTTAGTAGGTATGCCAGGTTTCTGTGACATTGTATAGTGTCATCTCAAAATTTGGTTCAATTATTTATTATTTCTGTTAAATCAGTTTAAAAGAGCAAAAATTAGTGATTTTAGAACTTGAACACAGACGCGTACCTACAATTTGAACCAAAAAACCGAAGTGAGACTAACCCCCGCTCCGTTTTGGCTATTACTAGAGAAATGCAAAGAACATTTTTAATATTGGAAAAATTCAGATGCGAAACAGAAACAATAAATCGTTTCCGGAGAATTATACGTAGATCAGATAAATAAAAATGATGCAATGATTAAAATGGAAATAAGGTGTGGTATGTCGTAGTAAATAAAAAAAACAATAGTAATAGATACATAGGTAGTATATTATCACAATACGATAAAATTTATGAAGAGTTTTGTTATTTAGATCTTACATACCTAATTTGAAGATATTGCTGATACACTTGGAAGAAAATTACTGTTAATTTTTTTTTTATTTAACTATTTGCCGATTTACAACTAGCTTAGGAGCTAACAAGCAAATGTGATTTTAGATTATGTATGACATGAAGGGAGAAACCGCCCAACGGCGGACCCCTGCTTAATACTAGTTAGCTTAGTCCAAAATCCTATTTAATCTTCTAATTACATTTGTATTTCGGGTGAGAATGAATTCTGTTCACATATTTAGTTTTATATCTGTCTATTTCATCTTCAATCCAAGCTATCTTTAAATCGTTGTGGAGAGTAAGGTTTCAGATGAACCATTTCACATTTATTATAGTGCGCAGAGTTCCATTTTGAAATCTCTGCAAGATTGCAATATTTGAGGGTTTTGAGCAGCCCCACAGTTGAATCCTGTAAGCCCACACTGGAATTATCACTGCTTGATACACTAACACTTTGTTGTTTAATGATAATTGAAATCTTCGTACTAGTAACCAGTTCATTTTTTTCATTTTGAGATCTAGTTCTTTTCTCTTCTTAGTGATGTGAACTTTCCATGTGAGTCGCTTATCCAAATGTATGCCAAGGTATCTTACTTCGTCCTTGGTTGGTATTGGAGCCCCATTCAGGTAGACCGCATGTTTGGTCGAGTTTGTTGCATTATTATTTTTATGCGCCATTTGTGTAACCATTCTTGCAAATTGTTGAGGTAGCTTTGAAGTATAGCCGAAGCTTGTACAGGATCGGTGTGAGATACTAATAGAGCAGTATCATCCGCATACGTGGCAGTAGCAACTTGTTCTTGTTGAGGGAGGTCAGTTGTGAAGATTAAATATAACACGGGTCCCATGACGCTGCTCTGAGGGACTCCAGCGTTAATAATATGGAGGTTAGACAGGCTTTCTGAGTGTTTTTGACATGATAGTATCTTTCACTTAAGTAGGATTTAATAAGATGGTAAAATTGGTGCGGCAAGGATTGTTTAATTTTCTAGAGTAGACCGGGATGCCAAACTCTGTCAAACGCTTGACTGGCCACCCTATGCACCTGTTCTATGGTGAAATGTTGCTGTCTGAACCCGAACTAATGTTGTGGAATTAGTTCTTTTTCTTCAATTATAGGTATCATTCTATCATTCTTTTCAGTATTAATTTCTCCAGTACTTTAGATAGAACAGGTAGGTAATAGAGTTATTGGTCTGTATGATGTGGTTTCACGTGCAGGTTTGCTCGGTTTAGGAATAAGAATTATTTGTCCAAACTTCCATTGTATAGGGAAATGCTGAATCTTTTTCCCTGCATTACATATTTGAGTAAGAGCCATTATCGCCTTGTGGGGCGGTTGTTTCACGACTCTAGCGATTATTAGATCATATCCAGCTGCTTTGCCATTTTTTAGATTTTTGATCACATTTTTTATTTCTGAAGGCGTGAAGGGTTTAATGGGTGGACTTGGGAGCCTGTAGGTAATTTAGTAGAAATATCGTTGTGAGGTGATTCGCAAATAATTCAGCCTTTTCATCATCTGATCTTGCCCACGAGCCGTTTGTTTTTAAGCAGTGGTGAAATGTGAGTGTTTGGGCGTTTGAATCTGCTAGTGGCCTTCCACAAGATGTACTCACCATGTTCGTAGGGAGAAAGGTTTCTTACATAATCATCGAGCGTTTCATTTCTCCAGTCCTGTAGTGCCTCTTTTAATCCCCGTGTTAACCTATTTAATCTACTCTTGTCTGCTGGATGTTTGGTTCATTGCCACTTATTTCTGGCTCTTCTTTTTTCCGCAAGCTTATTTTTGATGTGTAGTGGATAGTTATGGATGATGACGGGGTTATCACCACTAGTTCGTGTAGAATAAGAGGCTGCGTGGTGCTGTTCGTTAATCTTTCAACCGCCGTGCCTATTTCGTCTTCTGTCTTTAAAAATACTTGGATTTCTAGATTACTGGTTAGATACTCTTTGAATGCTTCCCAATTTGTGCATTTATTGCAAAGTGAGGCTTTTGCTTAGTAATGATCGACGTACTCATTGTGACGATTTTATAGATGAGTGATCAGAGAAGAGATCGAAACAGGTTTCTACTTTACAGTACCTAGGAGATATGGCCTTGGCGACGAAGAAGTCCATAGCATCTGGAATTTTGTTTAAATCTTATGACCAATATGTGGGCTCATCTGTTGATAAGTGGCCATAGTTGTTTGCCTGCATCGCCTTGATTAGTTTTCGGCCTTTAGTAGTAGTAATTCTAGATCCCCGTCTTTTGCATTGTAATCTCCACCAGCAATCACCACAAATCACCAGGATTGGACGGGATAATACCAGCTCTTCTGTAATGGGGACTGGATGTTATCGTTGCTCACCTAGTGAGAATTTATACGGGCTGTATCGCTTTCAGGTACATACCAAAACAGAGGGCGGTTAAAATTGTTTTTATCCCCAAACCTGGCGAAGGTGATTAGGTACTCCACATCCAAAGCATATCGTCCAATTTTCTTCTAAAGACACTTGAAAGAATGTTCGATAGACACATAAGGGATACGGCGCTAATACGATTTCCACTGCACCCTAACCAACACGCATACTCCCCAGGAAAATCTACAGAAAGATCGTTGGACTCTAAACAGTCCACACTGGGAGTATTCATAGACATAGAAGGGGCGTTTGACAAAACAACTTTCAAATCAATAGAAATTGCCTTACGTCACCATGGCTTAATAGAGGTCGTACGCGGCTGGATTGTGCAACTGCTGAAGCTCAGAGCGGTGTACATCAGCGTCGGCGACAAAACACTAATTAAGGTGCACAGTAGTGAGAGGATGTCCCCAAGGTGGTGTGCTGTCACCACTTCTGTGGAGTATAACTGTAAACAGCCTCCTCTGTCGCCTTAACGACAACGGCTACTATACCTTAGGTTATGCGGATGATCCATCCTAATAACCGGCAAATTTGTGGCTACTCTGTGCAGTCTGATGCAATCAGCTGTCAGAGTAATCGAAGAATGGTGTAAGGAACACTCCCTGTCCATAAACCCGACAAAAACGGAGGTAGTTCTCTTCACAAGGAAAAGGAAGATAAATGGCCTTCGAGCTCCTCTACTCTTCCGAGAACACCTCCAGTTTTCAGAGTCAGTGAAGTATCTAGGTATTACACTTGACAATAAACTGAACTGGAGCAAGCACATCCAGCTTAAGGCGGAGAAAGTAAACAGGGCGTTCTGGCAATCGGAAGACTTTAGGGCCCATCCCCAAAAGGCTATCCTGTGGTTGTACACCATCGTGATAAGACCCATGTTCTGTTATGGACCAATTGTCTGGTGTCCTGGAACCAGACCATCGACAACCAAAGCACTTTTGAACCATATGCAAATACTAGCGTGCCTTGAGTCTACGGGCGCAATACGAACAACCCCTACAGCCGTCATGGAAGTGATGGAAGTGATCCTGGGTCTGCCTCCACTGGATCTCCACGTGAGAGAGCAGGCCACACTGGCAGCCTTGTGTCTGAGAACTAAAAGGTTGTTGAACAGAAAAAGAGCTGAGGTGGGTTACTCTCGAATTCTGGGCGAGGCAGTCAAGCGACTACCTAGAAGGACAATCTGACTCACTCATCCCTCGATTTATACTGGGGAAAAACTACCACATATTCTTTGATGTGGAAGTGACATCCTAACTAGACATATCCATCTTCACGGATGAATCTAACAATGGAAGGAACAGGTACAGGTATTTATTCCCAAGAACTGAATTTCCGTATCAGCCAACCACTAGGCAAAATTTCAACTTCTTTCAGGCGAACTAGCAGGCATAACGCTAAGAGCAAAAACAATTCTTATGCACAGCATAAAGAATAAAATCATCAGAATCTCCAGTGACAGCAGAGCTGCTCTTCAGGCACTAGATCAATACAAATTCACCTCTAGTGAATTTGTACCTTTTCACCTTTGGAGTGATTCTCTTGCGATTTTTAATTTGTTGCCATGAATGTGTTGATTTATCGTCGGTTTCATCGATGGATATGGTTAATATTGAAAAAATTCAGAATCCTCGATGCGAAACAGAAACAATAAATCATTTCCGGAGAATTATACGTAGATCAGATAAACATAAATGATGAAATGATTAAAATGGAAAAGGTGTGGTGTCTCGTAATATACCAAAAAAACAATGGTAGTAGATAGTATATTATCACAATACGATAAAATTTATGAAGTGCTTTGTTAGTTAGATCCTATACATATTTTGAAGATATTGCTGATACACGTGGAAGAAAATTACTGTTAATTGATGCATCGTTTTCCACATCCGTTAACAAATAAAAGCATTAAAATAAGAGCACAATTAACATGTTAAAATAGAATCTTGCCCAATTGCACTTTCTCTCTCCTCTCCTATAATCCTTCCTCTTTTTCCCTTACCACTTCCATCCCTTTAACTTCCTCCCTTCTTTCTGTTAATACCACTCTCCTACTTCTTCCTTTAGCTCCTCACATTCTCTGAGCATGTTTTCCAATGTTCTCCCAATCCTTACCACACAGTCTTCATTTTCTCCTTTCGTCCTCCCACCGGTACTTGTTTTTTTCATTTTCTTCGCTATACTTCGCCACCATCTTTTTCTTCCTTATATTAAATCCTTCTCCTATGTATCCTGGTGCTCCCTCCGTCATTATCTCCCCATACTTTTCGTTATATTTTCCATCCCTCTCTTTCTTGCATCTGTATATCTTTGTCTCTTCTTACAATCTCCTCGAGAAACATCCAACACAAAAATAATGCAATGGTTTCTCAAAAACGAGCAGAAGGAGCAGAAGAAGACCTAAACAGGAAAACGAAGAAAAAACGAAATTAAAAGCTGCTTGCCGTATGTGAAAGGTGCAACGGGCAAAATCAGCAGAATCCTCAAGAATAACAACATTGAGATCATCCTAACTGCCAACAAGAAGATATCGAATACGCAGCAAAATTGAAGACCAAGGAGGTTTTGCGGACACCGCGTAACGAGTACACAGACATTCATAGAGCAAATCAATAGGCGCAACACCATACAGTAAGATCAACCAGCATTATCACTGGCTCAACACGTAAGAAACATATGGTACATGCCACGGATTTCGAAAATACCAGTATGATGATAAACCTACAAAGTACTATTTATACATCACTACGTCATTAGCATGGCCATCGAACTGGAGAAACGATCATTAAACATGGACCAAAAGGTTACCAAACATCTGCAACGTCTTCTGGAAAGTTCCGAACACGCTTTTCAATTGGCGAACACAGCCATAATACACGCTATAAAAGCCTTCTAAATCCGGGAAAACATAGAACAGCATTATTTCAGAATAATTTAAAATACAATTGCTGCAAAATTTTTAATAGTCTGCCAGGAAAAATCATACAAATAAGCACATATAAGCAGTTCAGGCTGACACTAAAAACATTCTTAGTAGAAAAGCCCTTCTATAACTTAAAAGAATACTTTCAATCCAACCAACTAGATTAGTAATGTTTGTGTCACCCTTATGTGTTATATTGACACTGATTTACATTACACTATATATTATGTAGTATTGACATCTATTGTGTACAAATCCATGCCTTTATGTGGAGGCGTACTGACAATAAACATACTTTATTATTAAAAAAAAAAAAACACGAACTGAAGAAATCTTCAGCAAGGTTGGAAACGTTGTGTTGACTGACCGTCGAGTAAAGGTTTCAGTTATTGCTGCTAAAGAAAAAGTGCTTTTAATACTTTAATTCTTTTTTAATTTTTTACGAGGATTGGAAATGAGCAAACTGGCAGCACGATGCAAGAATACCAAACAGCTCAGCCAAGATCAAGAACTGTGTACGCGACAAATTTACGAGGAGAATTTCACTGCTTTATACGACCAAGACCTTTGGGGATGTGACATGTAACCACCTGGGGGTAAATCACAGGAACCTTGCTCCGAAATAAGAATATATTTTGAAATCAATCACGACGTAAATGATTCTAAAAATAAACTTATCTGGTGATCTCAAGCACCTTATCATTATTATTTTCGATTAAGGCACTGAAGGGTTTTGTAAATAATATATTTGCTAATAATGCACCTACCGATAAGACAAACAAAGCAATTTATTAAGTCACATCTAAATCGAAGATCAAAAATGATGACCTTTAAATACATTCCACGTGTCAAGTTTCACTGCAGGAAAAGTGACGCAAAGGCAGGATTTGACTACACATCCATGCCACACCTGCAACTATTACACGTTCAAAGCTGGGACACGCATTACTTACCTACAAGGAACCTTCTTCCAACAACGACAGTGCCTCTTACATCACGGTCCAGAACCGTCTTGACTCTTGTCAATTATTATTATTATTTATACTAGGGGTAGTTCCTGCACTGCGACCTTTTGGTCAATTACGCTCCCCGCTATTGTCTACCCTTCTAGAATACCTGGTCAAAATGGCGGATATGAGCGTGAAGAAGAGCTGAAATCGGTACATCCCTTGTTGGGAAAAGATCATAGAGCGAATTGTAAATCGCACATTCTTATATATATCTTAGGAAGTGAAAACCGTCTTTTAAGACATCAAAAGGGGTTTAGAAAGCACCACTCTACCACATATCTCGGGGTTTACCTCAAAAATACCATACAACACAGTTTTCCTCATAGACGCCAACTTGCGGCGACGAATTCTGACTTACCAAAAGTTTATGACACAACCTGTCAATTTGAAGGGCTGAAACAACTGGTGGAAAAGTTTGCGAATGACAGAAGGACAGTTGAGTACAGTGCAAGAAAAGGTTTTCAGGCGCAGAAGTTGATTGTTGTTGCCGAGAAAAGATCGGCAAGTAATCACCAGATTAACAACGGGATACCTACCCTACCTCATCCTATAATCTGACCGAAAAGTATAGATTCAACACCCATATTATTGGTACAACACGTATGTACAGACAACTTGAGAGAAACCATGGTACAAGAAGACAAGGTATGCCTAATGCCTATGCGCATCTTTTCGTGACGTCATTGGGATAATCGGGCTCTACCAATTCAATAAAGTAGTGGCGTTTGTGTAGTCCTACCACTTAATAAAAGGTGTATCTTAGGGAAAACGCAAATAGTGGATATTTGTGGAGCTTTTTTGCACGTTGTTCTTACAACCTTTCACAACACAATAGGAAATTTTAAAAACTAATGCGATTCTCAAGTATAATCGCGTTAAACGAATGTTGATAATATAGGCATACTTGTAAGATGGGCAACCAACAATACAGCTGTGGCTTCATTGGGATAAAAACGTCATTTGCGCCAACTTTACCAATTTGCGATTTCTTATAGGCATACCTTGTCTTCTTGTACCATGAGAGAAACACTTCGATACCATAGAGATAAGGTTAATGCATTAGCTAGCTTTTGTAAACATTTAAAAAAAGCTGTAGACATACACTGCTTTAGAAACATAACTAACCTGCGAATTATTCAACTTTACGAAACTCTGCGTATGGTAATTCTTTAACTAGCTGAGTGTTTTCTAAATTTGATACAAATTAATCTACAAAGTTAAACAATAGTGACGTAAATTGGAAGGTGAAAACAAAAAGGTTAAGTCTAAATCTAAAAGAATTTATTTGGAGTAAAATCTAAATAAATGCCGAAAACTTAATTATGGTTGTTTAAAATTCCCATTCACAAAAAACCATAAAATCCCATTCCAGTAGAGTAGTATTCGATAAAATGACAAAAGTCCACATTTTAAGCCTATCAGAAAACGGTCTGTGACGAAATTGAAATAAAGATAAAAATCTCTAAATTTTGATTTGATACATTCTCATTCACCTTAGGTGAAAAATTATGGGTAAAATAAAAAGTAATGCGTAATAAGAATAACTTTTACACGCAGATACGTTATTTATATTTAAACAGCAACATAATTTATAAGTAGAAGATATGTTTAATATTAATTCAATTAATTTTCCGCATTTTAATTAATGATTCATACATTTGATAAATTCCTCTCCAATACATTTTTCGGGTTCCCTTTTTTCGCACAAAAAATCCTTAAACTTCCTTAATATTTCAAGAGGAATACAATTATAATCAAACCCGCTAATTCGAGCTAAATTTTCCATTTCTACTTTGGGGTCACATTTTTCACAGTGGTGGTCGAATGTTAACTGATTTCTTCTCACGCATTTTTGAATGCAGCTTCCTAAACATTTTACATTCCCTAGACTACAGATGCATCTTTTTACCTCGGCCAGAAAAGTTGCATTGATACAGTTAAACGAAACTTGCTTTAATACTTTGTCTATTTCCTTAAACGGCGTAGTACAACTTTCGGAACACTTGTTTGAGTGAGCTGAAACAATTTTATTATTTGGATGCCGAGGAAAATATAAGAAAGTGTGCGTACTTACCTTTCACATTGCTGCTGGCGAATGACAGGAAGAGGACAAGAATTGCTACGTTCTTCATTTTGGATGGCTAATGAATACCGAAACTCATGGTCTTTCTTTTTATAAGACCTACCCACCTACCTACGCAACGTAGGTAAAGCTTTGCCTTCTCATATGTCGCGTTATCTAACGTAAACCAAATAAAAATTATGACTCGAATTTATTAAAAGATTTACTCCGTCTAACTACATCAAATTCTTATTTTTTTGTTAATCTAAGATTAGTCGTTAACTTCAAAGGCCCTCCTTCGGTTTGACTTTGAGTAGTTTTCCTTAGGCCCGCATTACACTAGGTGGCCTGGCCACGTTGCCAGGCCACCCAAGAAGCCACTGGTACGGCGTCTATTATACGAGGTGGGCAGGTCACGTCGCCAAATTTTTGCCACCGACTGGCTACTCTGCCCAGTGCAGTGGCTACTATCGGTCGCCACTGACAGGCAACCGTTGGCGACGGTACGGGTAGCCAGCCAAGTCGCCAGTTGCCCAGTCAGTACATTGACAGGCGCGAGCGGGAAACGTTCATCTCAAACTTGTCTCAAATAGACTGAGAAGTGAGAACTGACCTCACAGAACCACACTAGAGTAGGTTTGGCCACGTTGTATTAGGCCATTTGATCCAACGCCCAATGTCAATTTTCGGTGGCCAGTGGCGACCGACAGTAGCCACAGGGCAGAGTAGCCAGTCGGTGGCCAAAATTTAGCGACATGACCTGCCTACCTAGTATAATAGACGCCGTAAGAACCAATGCCCAGTGGCTTCTTGGGTGCTCTGGCAACGTGGCCAGGCTACCTAGTGTAATACGGGCCTTAGATGACGCGTATAAAAAATGAAACGCAAATTAAATTTTTTGTAAAATAAAGGTGATAACAATTAAAAAAAATACAGTTACTTTTATAGAAATTAAATGATAAAAAATGTTCAGTTCACCGAAATATGATAAAAAAATTCAAACAAATATTTATTTAAATAACTCAAAAAATACGCAACCCACAGAGAAGTTATACATAAACTATTAAGTATTGATGAAATTTGACTTGGCGATACATGTGTCCAAAATTCGATGCTCACGAAGTCGGTTAAATCGAAGAATTTGAAGGCATTTGCCTTTATCTCATCTGCCCAAGACAATCATCCGCAAATAATGAGTCCAAAAGCTTCCTCGCCGTATCTCTTTATCCGTATCATTGACATTATTTAAAAGATAGTCCAAACCTTTTGGAACGCTTTCCTATATCTGAGACCGCAGCTACTTTCTTCATGAGAAACAGAATCAATATATCTGGAATAAGTTGAATGAAGCTTGACTCTCTCTCTCTCCAGGCAATCCTTCAAAGATGGAACTTTATCATCAAACACTGGACCTTTAATGACACCATGATTAGGAAGAAAGTGAAGGGAACATCCAGCAGTGAATTGTTTCCCATCAATACGTTAGATGAGTTCATCGATCTGACCATATAGTTTAAAATGACGACTCTTAACCATTCTTGACGAGTGCCTTATTGAAACATAAAAAAGCATGCCCATCCTTCCATGGAAGTACGGTTACGTATCTGCCGTTCGGCTTCCTTGTCATTGTGCTGTTGAGTTTATCTCGTGCATCTCGTTCCCTCTCGGTTTCCTTCAATCGGATCTCGAATACCAATCATTTCCACAAATTCCACAAATCTGTGACATCTATATTTGCCATATCAACGTTATTTTGGTCTGCAAGTAATGAATGTTCTCCTGACAGCGCCCATCCAAATTGAAATAGATAGACAACAATTTAATTGGTGAATCCTTAATTCCTTTAACTAGAGAGCCATAATGATCGGCTTTGAAATTGTGGCTTCATCCCTTACGTAAATAGATTTGGAGAAGGTGACGTTGGGTTTTTGGATCTTAACTTCGAACAAATTATCGATGTATAAGGTTTGAAGTCAGAAGAACACTTGTTTCGATCTTCTTTTGGTTCCTTAGAAGTTTTCTCAATGCTGCATGGTTCAACAATTTTCATCCTCTTGGAACACATTAAGAGAATTTGACGACAGCTGCATAATACACATTGAAAGTAAGTTTTGCATTTGGAAGACAAATGTTTTTCTACATTTGTTGCTTTCCACTATTTTTCGGATTTGAACTGAAGTTTCCGGTGACATAATAAACAGATCAGTGTGACGTCTACATTCTGAAAGCTTGTAAGAGTTGGAACCTTATGAGCATTATTTTCTTTCCAAAAGCTCGAAGAAGTGGTCTTTCCTCCTTTTGGTTGATACTCTGTCTCATTATTACCTACTCCTGAGCCCAAAAACTTCATTAATCAATCATTCTAGTTGTGAGCGGTATTTCTTTAGTACCGTCTTTTGTGGAAAGATGAGTTCCTCTCCCATGCAGTTAGATCATCAGTTCATCACCAATGGATCTGGATCCGCTATATCAAAATTTAATGTCTTCAGAGCACGATATGGGTCTCAATTTTAAATAAAGTTGATAGGAAATGGGAACTTGTGTTGTGACGAAACGTTAACAATCACGAACGCAAGAAATTACCTCATGTAAACTTGAAGTTGCAAGTCATTATCTTCATAATGCTTTCTCAAGGCGTTCATAACTCTTGGGATACTTCTCAGCAGATTGTGGATAAGATGACACGAATTCCGTAGCTTCACTATCCGGTTTCGTCGCTTGGACCAAGTATTGAAATTCATCGCCGTCGTGAAGGATCTCGTCATCGTGCGTTTTCCCTTAATTCACCGCTGAATTTCCTTAATTTGGAGTTCCTTCAGATGTAGCCTCCAATGGCGCCGGTTGTGTATGGCGTATAACTGACGGTACTCGTCGACTTTGTCAATCTCTGTTTCAATTTCCTTTTCCGTCGCGTTATAATCGAAGAGGGAATCCAATATCTTTTGATTAAGTTGCTCCAGGACTTGAGCTTTATGGAGAAATAGAAGAAAAAATCGGTTCCTTAAAAAATTTATGGAGTTATAGAGAAGTCGTGATATTCAGGAATGGATGGGATTTTCCCTGTTCTACTACAATAACGCTTCGACCTGTTAGCTTCCACGATACTAAGTCCAAGGGTACGTATCCAAAGCGTGAGGGGATGTAAAAGTCGTATTCATTAAAATCCAAGTCGTTTGTCAATTGTTTCTCCCGAAACTACGATAGGTAGGTACCCATTCGAACCTATCAGCAAATACCAATGTAAATTCTGTGTGTCTTCCACAGGGTAGAGGACGTAACCAAAAGGGCGGTCTTTCTTAAAAAGGTGGCGTACCGTATCTGGATGGATATACACATAGGTACCATGATAAAGCACAGGGACATTATGGCCTTCCTCAATAACCACCACACTGCACGTTACATACGATACTAATTACTAAGGGTAAGGAACCAAGGAACTATCCCATCAGTAAGTAGCAATCAATGCTGTAAATTCTGTGAACTTCCTTTCCACAGTGTAGTAGACTTGGCTGAAATCTGGTGTGTAAAAGAAATGCGGAAATACATGAAACGTCATGGTCTTCCCTCTGGCAAGAGGGTATGACCATGGAGGGAAGTTATGTCACCGCTACTGTGGTAGTTGGTTGTAGACGAATTGCTGTGAGGACTAAGTGAGGTAGACTATATCACAGCTGGCTATGTCGATGATATAATGATTATGGTTCGTGGCAAATTTATGTCTGTTGTGAGTCTCGTCATCCACCTGCCACATCCAACTTCTTCTGCATTGTCCTTTGTTTCTTCTTCCGTCTGGTTTTCTTTCTCGTTGTCACCGATTATTATTGCTTGACTATCATAATGGCCCTTATTTTGATATTTATAACACTTGCTCTGTTGCCCTTCTTATAAATTCTTCTCTTGTTCTCTCTATGGATATTTCTAATCGTAGGAGTAACGATGTGGCTTTTCTTCTTAGTGTATTTCGATCTTTAGTTACTTCATCCAGAGTTCCTTATGTGAAAGTTTCATTTTTAAATACCTCACTACATTACCTCATTATCTGTCCGCTACTTCATTGTCAGTTTTTCTGTTGTCCTGAAAAAGAATCATAATAAGAACTTTACGTGGTGCCTTTAATTCAAGCTTGACCAGTGATCAAATACCTATGGTTCTTGTGGATGACGTGTATAAAAAGTTCAATTATACAGAACTTATATTATACGTCTTTGGAAATGCAAATATTTAATTGTTTCGCAAAACAAAATTGTTTTGACGTCATAACGTAAATTTGACAAAGTACTCGTGCAATGTTAAGATAAGAGGTACACGTGCGAGAAGTAAATGATAAGAAAGATTTAGTATACTTAGGTAAATAATATAAATCATAAGAGCAATAATGAAAAAAAGGGGTTGGTACGCATAATATCTGCTCATAAAATAGTACCCTCTTTGATCTGTCTTCTCCACTTTCACACCCTTCAGTAAAATTATGGCCTGTGCTGTGTTGCTGGACCAAAGATGATGATAAATGGCGGCCACTATGGACAACTTTTGCCTACAGCTCAGAAACTCTATAACTTTTTTCCTTTGCGTCGTAAGACGTAAACCACACTATTAATATTTTTAAGTGACTCGATTCATGTTTCATTCCCCCCCCCCCCCCCGGGTCATTTTGATACTTAGCCAATCGAAATTCCTGCTTTTTTGCAGTTGCAGACTACTGTGCTACACCCTCTTTTGCAATTGCTGGAAATAATGTTCATGATGTTGCGCGGGAGCTGCATTTCGTGGGGTGGTGATGGGGACGACTCCTCTTCTCGTCAACAACGACCAACTCCATACCGACGACAGTATCTCATTTCCCGGCCATGTCTGCACCTGCAGATATGTGCTGTAACTGTGAGCACGGTGCGTCGCTGTATCTGTGGTATGGGGCAGCCTTGCCAGTTGGAACTGTGATTTGATCACAGATTTACATTGTTTGAAAACAACACTTAACAGTCAACGACGTGTAGGTATGGTTTATTCACTGTGAATATTATCACTCACCGAGTACTTCCTTTGACGGTTTGTACGACTTAACTGAAATTTTATTGAAAAATTTGATTATGCACCCAAAAAGTTGCTATGTATCTGATAGAGAGTAACCAGCCCTAACAGATACTACCTACCTACAGTGATCTGCAAACAATCAAGAAATAGTGTTAGGACCTGTATTAATTATTTACATTAACAGTATATTCGATTTTAATATTGCAGAGACAACATTCCGTTTTTCTGATGTGATGACATACCGCACCTTCGTGAGAAAACCTGAAACAAAAAATAGAAAATGATTTTCAAGCTTGCGAAATATTCTCGCCGCAGACCAATTGTACACTCTTCATTTCTCCTTAACTGAATCACATTTTGCCTACGGAATTAGAGGAAGAGGACCCAGCAAACACACATATAAAATATACATACAACATATATAAATTGAAGTAAATACCCCTACATATGCTTTTTTATATGTATATCAAGTATGTAAGTATTCTTTAATAAAGTTATATAAACCGTATGTCACACAATTACATATATTTTACATAATAGTATAGAAACTTACGGATATTCTGTATACAGAAATTCATATAATATATACATATAGATAATTACATATCACTCATGCAATTCATGTGCTGTCATATTTACATGATTAGATTTATGTACGTTATATGTAAAATATTATATTTTTTATGTATGCCTTCTGTAAATATAATTAGAAATTATCATTACATTACATATATTGTATGGTCGAAAATAAAGTCCGTTTCTATTTGCGCCAGATAAGTAATCGCACGCGCGTGTTTTCTACAACGCCAAAAATTGTAGTTCACGTACCTTTAATATTAGATCCGTATCGACTTAAATGCGTCTAATTTATATACAGGGTGTCCCAATATTCCGTGGACATAGAGCTACAGTAGGTTTGTGGGAACAAAAAAAGTCGAATGGGCTAAACTTACCTATATACTAAAGTACATCGTTAAGCCGTGAGAGGGCGTCAAAGTTGGAAGAATATTTTTGTTTTATTTTAATAAATCGGAAATTCTTTGATCGATTTTTTTAAAATTTGGTTTGGGCACATATCAATGAAGGAACTATGTTTTTAAGTGGATATCAATTTAACTGAATTCCGGGAAGGGTGAAAACTACCCCTACCGTTCGATACATTTAATGGTAACTTTTTTGTGGGTCGTAGGAGTGCTTTAATTTTTTGTAAAAAGGAAGATACATTAATTTTCTGTATTTTTCGTCTCTTACAAAAATGGCGTATCTCTTTTAGTTTTTGAGCGAATCACACAATAGTCACAATAAATGTTCAATACGGCCACCACCTCTTCGACCCTGCATAAATTAATTGTACGCAGGAAACTGAAATTGACTCTTCTCAAGATGCTGTGAACTCTTTGCAAGACCAACGCCTGTTGAGAAGAGTCAATTTCAGTTTCCTGCGTACAATTAATTTATGCAGGGTCGAAGAGGTGGTGGTCGTATTGAACATTTATTGTGACTATTGTGTGATTCACTCAAAAACTAAAAGAGATACACCATTTTTGTAAGAGACGAAAAATGCAGAAAATTAATGTATCTTCCTTTTTACAAAAAATTTCAGTTTCCTGCGTACAATTAATTTATGCAGGGTCGAAGAGGTTGTGGTCGTATTGAACATTTATTGTGACTATTGTGTGATTCACTCAAAAACTAAAAGAGATACGCCATTTTTGTAAGAGACGAAAAATACAGAAAATTAATGTATCTTCCTTTTTACAAAAAATTAAAGCACTCCTACGACCCACAAAAAAGTTACCATTAAATGTATCGAACGGTAGGGGTAGTTTTCACCCTTCCCGGAATTCAGTTAAATTGATATCCACTTAAAAACATAGTTCCTTCATTGATATGTGCCCAAACCAAATTTTAAAAAAATCGATCAAAGAATTTCCGATTTATTAAAATAAAACAAAAATATTCTTCCAACTTTGACGCCCTCTCACGGCTTAACGATGTACTTTAGTATATAGGTAAGTTTAGCCCATTCGACTTTTTTTGTTCCCACAAACCTACTGTAGCTCTATGTCCACGGAATATTGGGACACCCTGTAGAAAATAAATAATATAAAATAAATTAAAAAATTAAATTAATTATTGAATAAGACTTCACCCAACGGTATAATCAAACAAAATTTAAACTAATAACGCGAAACAGCGCAAAGTTACGAAGTACGAAATAAAAAGAAGGGATGTTACAGATGAGCGCAGTGGTACAATGTCGGATTTCAGAATTTGCAACGCCCACCCGCAAACGTTCGAATCCGGTTAAGGGACACTTTTCAAGCAAGTATATCATAATAAACTGTCGGCTTTCAGTTGAGGTAAGAACGGGTTCCTGCAACAATTAAGTTAAATATAATTAAAAGTATAGTTGCACGTAAAATGTAGTGTTTCCATTTTTTGTATGGAACTGCTTAAATAATTTTTTACATTGATAATATAATTACATTATGCTCGAGTAGCTGCCATTTTGGTCATCGCAACGCTTTTACAACTAATATTTTTTATGTAAATATTACATAAAATATACATAAAACGTATATAAATCCATGTAGAAGAATTTACATCTAACAGACATATTTTGAAAATTGCTGACATCCTGACATTAAATATCTCTTATTTTTCTTCCAGTTTTATATAAATCTAAAAAGCTCTTACATAATTTATATGTATTTTATATATAAATGTGTTTGCTGGGGAGGAGGGTACTACTGCTAAATAAAAGATGTGTAATACAAAAACGAATTTTGAGGGTACGAGTTCCGTACTCAGGAATCTCTTAATTATAGTGACTATAGAGTAGACCAAGACAAGTTGATTAATACCTGAACTTATGGCACGGAACCCTAGGGATCAAAATTTATGAGGTCCAAAATTTAACATGGGAATGTTTTGGAAATACATTAAAATCAATAATTTGGGTGTCAAATTGTCGGAAATGATGCCATGAGTCCAAGTAAAGTGGTTTTTGTATACATTGAAAAAAATACACTAACCCTGCAAATAACCTAGGTGCTTTAATTACAATCTACTTTTAAATTAGCGTTTTGTTTTACTTCCAAAATTTGTTTGGTGTTTTTGTATCATTGAAAAAAAATACCTCCAAATAACCTATGGCCGGAAGAAATTGGGAGGACTCAACCCCCATAACTTCCGACCCCCACACCACGAGCTGGCCTTATCCGGTTTCCAAAGGCCAAAAAAACAATTGGCCAGCGATACACCTACTACTTAACAGTTAGTACCTAGGCTTTATTCCATCCTAACAGTGTAGATAGACCCCCCAAGTCAGGGGAGATCAAAATGTTAAAATTACTGGCAGTGTATGTGACCCGCAAACCCAAGTGCATTTACATTTGACTATCCACATGTGATTTATTTAAAATTTAATTGTTGATTTTTTATTGTTTGATAATATAGCAGTACGCAATAGTTTTGTTACACCTTTTATCTAGCACACCCGAAAACTAAGTTTGCGGGCTAATATTCTAGTTGTAAATAGTTTGGAAAATTATGACTGGCCTTTCAATTACCCAAACAAACAGCTGCCCATAATACATTACTTAATTTACATTTAGATACTTAGTACATTAATTTTATCTTATTTACTTTCTGATATCAGATTTATTACATGTCACTGAACACTTAACTATTTTTCAATAATACTCCTTATTGGGAACGTAACCTAAAATGAAGATTTTATTGATCTTGGTCACTTACCTAGTCTTCCTGAGCTACAATACTGCAGGTACTCATACTATTACAATTTGCATTTAAACAACTACTTATACTATTCCACGGCCTAATACCTTTGACGCATAGACCTAGGCCCTTCAGACAAGTCTATACTGTTCGAATTCCAGAATCATTTTACATTTTAGAACTGAACCTGTGCTTACCGAAAAATTGCGATGTAAATGAAGTAGAAGTGGTGAGAGATACATTACTCAATTTCAATCTGGGTTGCCTCGATACAAGTTACTTAAATAACTTGAGGAAGTGCATCCGTGAGGAAAGGTACGTACAATGTCTCGGAGACAAATTTAATAAGTGCACTAGAAGATTTGAGGTAGTCGAACATGGTTGTGACGAATGCAACTCTGATTACATCAAAGAGAATTTCTTAAGAATTCGAAATTTTGATTACAACTGCCTTTCCTTAACAGTACTAAACACTTTTAGAAATTGTCTGGGATCGATGGATTACGATATTTGCGCAGGGTAACAGTTCAAAAAGTGCTATGAAGAGGCTTTTCATCTTGATTAAACTGTAATTATTGCAGCTGTTCAATAATTTGGTCTCTATGTATTTCATTGATTCAAGTTCACTGTTCAAAAGTATTATATTTGGAATAGAATGTATGATTATTTAAATAAATTTATCTTTAAGATGTGAAATTGATTTAAAGATTCATATTTTTGAAGTAGATATTGGAGAAGTATCGTAAAACATTGGAAATAGTCGTTCATCAAATTAACAAATTAGCTCTCCATAGTTCACATTTATAATTTAGAAAAGGACCAAATCGCATTATTTTAGTTTTTCGCAATCAACTTTAGCTTAGTTCACGTAAGAACAGCCACCACAGCATAACTAAATGGAACCTATACCAAAATTATAAAACAGTAGGTAGTTTTAACAGCGGGGGAATCGATTAATAATGCAGGTACAGGCAGTAGGTTGGTCGGTCGCCGGAGGGTAGACTGGCTCTGTAATGCAAACTGACGGGTTAATGTAAACGGACTGGCTGCTTTCGTTGGTGGCTATGACATCTGACTGACTTCTGTGGGTAACAGCGTTCGCTTATAAAGGATTCTGACCGGTGTCGACGCGTTGTCATTGGTCGGCCAATGGGAATCAATCGTTATTCTTCAGTATGTAAGCGACAGTGTACCGGGATCATGTGGTCGCCATAGGTGGTATGATGTTTCCATTACTCGTATTTAAGGGCGTGTAAGATTTATCGGCATGTTTGACTGTTTTGTGTAGTGCTGAAGTGTGTGATTTGTTATAAAAGTATTCTCGTAGTTTGTGTTTGGTGTAAGAAGTTAAGCCTCTACCTCCTCCTGAACGAGGTACTTAAAGTCTTACTGTTGAGGCGTGTGGAGGGTGTATTCGGTGTTTAATGAGCAATGTACGTGTGTTCAGGCCCAGATTAAAGAATTGAGGGGCCCAGGGAAAAGGTCATAGCTGACAGGAAACTTAGAGACAAGTTGCAAGTGTTCAACGACCCCAAGGCAGAAGCTCAAGCTATTGTTGACGTCGACAAAGCTTTTTTCTTGAATATCTACGCATCGAAAGATGCACAAAAGTTGAATAATTTACGACATCGTTTTTATGTGAAAACAGTTACCAAACAGCCAGTTCAATTCCAATTTATGTTGGCTACTCTTTACCATCAAGTGCAACAGTGGAATGACAGAAAGATTGATCCGCCAAGGGAGGGGGGGGGGTGGAAAGAGGTAAATGGATTTCTTCGCTCCACTACAACAAACAGAGCGCCTGCACCAGAAGAAAGAAGAACTAACGTGTCTCATATTCTGCTCGTTGCACTGGAGACTGCAGAGCAATCCGTGAGTGTCACAAAAGTGCACTAAAATGCACATCTATTTGTGTTTACTGCGCTGGAAAGTGGTGCAGCAATAAACACATTTATATATAAAATATATACAAATTATGTAAGAACTTGTTAGAATTACATAAAACTGGAAGATAAATAAGAGATAATGAATGTCAGGATGTCAGCAATTTGGCATATAATGTAAATTGTTCTATATCAAATCATTCAATCAAATCATTTCTATTGTGCATATAGCAATGTTTCTGCACTTGTCATACAATCACATATTCACATAGTTAGTTATAACTATATCTGTAGCACATGAATTTATACACGTTTTATGTATGTATATTTACATAATAGTTATTTGTGTATCAAGGTTGTAAAAGTGATCTTTTTTGACCGAATCTGATGATTGCAGCCGAGGCGAAAACCGAGGCTAGCAAATCAGATGAGGCTAAAAAAGAACTTTTAACCGAGATGCACACAACATTTTTTAGGCGACTATCACAAAAAGATATAAACTTTAATTTAAAAATCAATTTCATAATTTTGACAGTGACAGTTACCTGACAACATGTCACTTGCAGAGTGATTGTAGCGGCCGTAAAAGTGATTGTAGCGGCCGTAAAGTAAAGTAAAAGCGGCAGTAAAGTAAATGCGGCCGTAAAGTTGTTTATGACAGATGTCAAAAAAAAAGTTAAACTTTACGGTTTTCAAAAGATACGTAAAACAACTGTTTATGTAATAGTCGCTTAAAAAAAATATTAGTTGTAAAAGCGTTGCGATGACCAAATGGCAGCACCTCGAGCATAATGTAATTATATTTAAGCAGTTCCATACAAAAAATGGAAAAAACTACATTTTTACGTGCAACTGTACTTTTAATTATATTTAACTTAATTCTTGCACGGACCCATTTTTATCTGAACTGAAAACCGACAGTTTATTATGATATACTCGTACTTGCTTGAAAAGTTTCCCTTAACCGGATTCGAACCTTTGGGGTTGGGCGTTGCACATTCTGAAATCCAACACGTGTTTCCTTTGTATCCGACATTGTACCACTGCGCTAATCTGAAACATGCCTTCTTTTTATTTCGTACTCGTAACTTTTGCGCTGTTTCGCGTTATTAGTTTAAATTTTGTTTGATTATATCGTTGAGTGAAGTCTTATTCAATGATTATACCTATACCTTTATGTTAAAAATAACCAGGACTTAATTTATTTTATATTATTTATTTTCTATATAAATTAGACGCATTTTAGACGATACGGATCTAATATTAAAGAAAGGTACGTGAATTACAATTTTTGGCGTTATAGAAAACACGCGCGTGCGATTACTAATGCGGCGCAAATAGAAACGGATTTTTATTTTCGACAATATAATATAGGTATAGGGTGTTTCCTAAGTAATCTAAAATATTATATGGGGCGCTTCGTCACTCAATCTTAAGACAAAAAGTTCATATAAACATGTGTGATAAGTCTTGTTGTTAATGAGATACAGGGTGTTTTATTATTTTATTAGAAGCAACAACATGCGTTAAACATAAAGAAAAAATAGTATATTTCCGAGAATATGTTCAAAATGTCCACCTGCAGCTAAAATGCAAGCATCTGCTCGATGTCTAATTGATTGCCGAATACGTTCGAAGATACCAGGATTGTTACGAATAACATTACAGCCTTGTATGATACGATTTTGAAGATCTTGTACGTTTAACGTTACTCCAAAGGCCACTTAGAATAAGCATGTTTTTCGTATTACTTCTAAAAACCAGTAGCGTCACCAGGAAAAATTAATTTCAAATACAATCAGAGAGATTACAAACAATTCAACACCCTGTATCTCATTAACGACAAGACTTATCACACATGTTTATATGAATTTTCGTCTTAAAATTGAGTGACGAAGCGCCCCATATAATATTTTTGATTACTTAGGAAACACCCTGTATGTAATGATAATTTCTAATTATATTTACAGAAGGCATACATAAAAAATAAGTAATACTTCTTACATATAAGATTTTACATATAACGTACACAAATGTAATCATGTAAATATGACAGCACATGAATTTCATGAGTGATATGTAATTATCTGTATGTATATATTATATGAATTTCTGTATATAGAATATCCGTAAGTTTCTATACTATTATGTAAAATATACTTAATGTATGGCATACGGTTTATATAACTTTATTAAAGAATACTTACATACTTGATATATAAAAAAGCATATGTAGGAGATTTACTTCAATTTTATATATGTTGTATGTATATTTTATATGTGTGTTTGCTGGGAAAGAACCAGTAAATGATCCCCAAGAGGGTTCCTCTGAATCTGCAGATATAGAGGTCGATGTAGAAGTACTTGTAGGATGAAGAAGAAGATACATCTTAGATTTTACATCCTATGTATATTTAATTGTGTGATTCATATGAGTGCTTTTTTTTTTCATTTGTACGTATATCTTTTGTACCCCAACCTTTTCTTTATTGAATTCGTACGGTTGTGTAGAATAAAAGATACGTTTGCGTTTGTTTGCTGTTCTTTCCGCTACTATAATACTACCTTAAATTTATTGGTTTGAAGCGAAACTTGGCGTATTTTACATATTTTTGATTAATTTTACGTAACTTTACCCGTCCTTATCTACAAACGTATGGGGTTTAGAGAAAACATTCACAGGACCTCTTTGTAGAGAATTTAATACAAATTACTTTTGTATACGATGGTCTTTTAGTTAAACTTCATAGTTTTCGAGATATTTGCGAAAAACACAGAAAAGGTACAATTTAACCGCTGCCACCACACCTCTCCTCCAAACCCGTCGCCGAAGCTTAGGGGATTTTACACGGTGTGTAGGGGGGAGGGTACCGAACAATTTTTTCAAAATAGATCGTTTTGTTCTTTTGGATGTCCGGGTCAAAAGTCATTTTTACCGTACTATACAGGGTGTCCCAGGTTTAATGATCAGGACTTTGACATTTTGTAGAGAAACACATTTTAAGGTGGGCTGCTCCTATATACATAGGTCCTAAAATTCTTTGTTTCTGAGATACAGAGTGCGTCACAATTTTCTAAAAAATAAAGGTTTTATTTATTTATTTCCAAACTGTTGAAAATATTCAAACCAAAATTGGCACACAAGATACATGGACAGAGCATAAGATCCATGTACACAGCCAAAATACATTTTTCGCGAAATAAATGAGAAAATCTAGTTTGCGGCCGCACGGTAACAGAAACGAAAAAAAGTCTAGAGACATTTTTTGTTCAGAATTGAATGCTCCATCGAAAAGTATATTTCGAATATTTAATTCAGGGCCGTACTCTTTTTATTTATCAAATTAGTAGAATGGATTACCCATATCTCCGCCACTGGTTGATTAAAAAAATTTATATTCTTCAATCTTGTGACCCTCTGTCCTTGTATCTTGTGTGCCAATTTTGGTTTGAATTATTGCCACAGTTTGGAAATAAATAAATAAAAACTTTATTTTTTAGAAAACTTTAACACCCTGTATCTCAGAAACAAAGAATTTTAGGAACTACGTTTATAGGAGCAACCCGCCTTAAAATGTGTTTTTCTACAAAATGTCAAAGTCCTGATCATTAAACCTGGGACACCCTGTATATTATGGTAACTCAAGTAAGTAGGTCCACTTTCCTGTTAAAACGTGGTCCGCTGGAACAGGAGTGCGGAAAGGGGGACCACGAAAACGGGGACCGCTAGATCGGGGGGGGTTATGCCGCACTAACATTCTGCATTTACGACATTAGTAATTTAATTGGCATTGCTAACTGCATTTGGTCTTCGAAAGCTTGTTATGCATTCCGGTACACGCATCTTCTGCCCGGTTGAATAATTTTAAAATTTTGAATCGTTCCGGAATATTCCATTAGGTACTTACGAAATATCTCCCGATTTGTTAATTTGAACGCTAATCGGTGAAGAAATTAATTTTTATCAGTGAAATTACTTTATTATAACAACTGATGAATTTCGACAAAACAATATTTTGATTCTTTTGTATTATCTCAGAACCTTTTTTCGGTTAGAGACAGAACAGGAATTATAATTACTAAAACAATTAGAGCTGCATATAGTTTTTATTGATACATACTTAAATTTTGTAATGAACTGAGTAGTTCAATAAACTACAGTTAAAAGCACATTAATTTTATGGAATGTGGAAATAAATATTACAGTTACATAAAAGTGATAATTATTGTAGTTCTGACCGACTTTTAGCTAAAAATTCAATAATACATGCATCCGTTTTAAAAATAAATTTCAGAAAAATGTTACAATTTATACGTCTGGAAGATTGTCGTAAGACTCTGCCCAATATTTGCCTATTTGTGGTCCTGGACATTTCTCCAATTCGTTTGAGCAAACATTATTGCTAAAGTAACCCAAGAATCTTGTGCAGAAGCAATTGAAATTAATGTTTTGAAGTCGCTCTATCTCCCCTTTTAGATCTTTGCATTCTTGACATCCGCTAACACCTGCGTGTAATGCCTTCGTACACTTGTTGAATTTATCGCCGGGGCAATCGACATCGGGCATGTCGTCACAAACGCATTTTTTCCATTGATTTAAACTCTCCGAATCAATGCACCCAAATTTAAAATTTATCAAATGTTGTCTGACCACTTCAACATCGGAACATTCTTGAGCACGACAACGTTTATTTTCTAAAATTAAATCGAATTAAAAATTTAATTACCTATTCGATATTAATTTAATTAGAGAAATTGGAATTAAAATTTACTTACTTTGAGCGTTGAACGCTGAGATGGCGAGGAAGAAGACGCAAATGGCTAAGTACTTCATTGTGAATGAACTGTGAAGATCAATGCCATTCCCAATCCTTTTATACTAACCGTAACTCGTTGTTTACAAAGAAAATGTCCTATCATTGGCTGGTTGCACGAATACAATATTTATATTAACATTAAACGATAAGTTACATGGAATATGTAATTCCCCAGTTTGTTATAACGTGATTAACATGTAATCTTATGGGAGGCAAAAATTCCATCGCTTTTATCAACGTTTTCGAGGAATAAAACATAAGTAGAAAATGAAGAAATTAAGAGCCTATTGCTAAAATTAAATAACGCTAAAATATTGATTTGATATTTCTTGGTTCAAACAGAATCGTTAGAAAATTTATACGTATATGCCATTAGGGGCAAAAGGTGTACTTACCAAGATAAATAGGGCAATTAGGGCAATGATTGACCAACAAATAACTATAATCTAAGTCTAAGCAGTATAATGCAATAATAATATTTCAAACAAATGATAACGTAATAAAAAACATGAAAATAATCTCATTACATCGTAATGGTTAAGAGTACTTATGTTTTTTCCTGTAAAGATCTGCTCTATGTTTTTATCTTGAGCAAGGAGTTGTGTGCAAAAATTTTATTTACTTTTCTTTATGATCACCATGAGATAATCTTATGCAGCTCCGGTTTTTTACATAGGTAATCTACCTTACTATAAAAACTCGAATATCGACGTTCTTGAACAAGTTAAATGACCAGTAAACTGGCACACAACTTTCCCATGCTTACTACAATGACGTATTGAATAAAATAGTTTTTGCGTAATAACTCAAAAAAATTTAAATATTAATATGTAGTTGTAATCAGAAAACGATTTCTGATTTTCTCGCGAAATAATATATTATGTTTAGGGTACGTCGTAAATATTTTTAATATTTTGTTAATTTCCGGCTAGGTCGGAAGTAAATTGGTATACTTATTATACTCGATTAAAAGAGTCGTGTGTCCTCTACTTGACTGTACAATTTTACTTCTTCATCTTTGTTAGTAAAAAAGTTATGAATTTTTAAATAATACAGTCCCTGTACTGGAGTCCTGTAAAAATTTTAGTACTGATTTGTCTAACCAACAGAATTGAGTAAAGGACATATAGGAGAGTCAAAAAAAGTTGGGTAGACATCACCATATTCTGAACCAGGTTTTTAGACGCCATTTTCTAAAATGGCCGATATATGCATTTGATTGTGCATATACCTATTTCCGCTCCTATGACAGTCACATTCATCATTTTGGTGTCTAAATATATGTTTTTAAGGGCAAGGAATTGATTAAGATGGTTTGCGAAGTTAACCCCACGCCATTTCTCAAAATGGCCGACACCAATTTTCTGGTGCTTACATTTTTGCTCCCCTGGCAGTCATACCACTCATTTTGGTATCTAAATATATATTTTAAAGGACAAGGAATTCATTAAGATAGTTTGTGAAGTTGCCTGATAGCTATTTCTTAAGGAAAATCAGTACTAATAGTTTTACAGGACTCCTTTGTTACTGCAATCAGAAAACAACTTACTTAAAGCAACTAATTGACTTTCATTAGTATATTTATTTGGCTTTAATAGGTAAACTAACACTGATGAAAACGGATGATCAACAAAGGATGTGAATGAGACTGGCAACTGCTCGCCAAGAAAAACCAATTGTTTTGTTTGACATGAAGAAGTACGTTATTTGTCAAGCTGTAGACAGTAACAAAACTGTTACCACAGTTAATTGAAGAAACAGAGGACAAGAAGCGGCCGCTATATAAGAGATGTTGTGTTTGTGTATCATGTGGCAAACCAGTGCTATAAAATGTATACTTTACAAAAATCTCTTGAAAAAATAGCAGCAGCAAATGCTAATAGTGAAGTGTTGGTAAAGTGAAGATAAACATGCCAGTGAAGAAATCTCCAGGAAAACAAGATCATTTGTTGTACCACGAGAGCCTCCTTCATCAATCGTGCCCCAACATATCTTCGATGTATTGTCTATGGGCGTCAAAGTCATAATGGTGTCAAGGACAAATTTCGTGTAAGCCATATCCTTCTTTAAGCTTTTGGGACCTATAATTTCCATTACTTTCAAATGCCACAATTTTGGTTAAATAGTTTTCTGTTTTTTAACACCTTGTCACAGCATATTCATATTTTCTTAAATATGCTTCCAAACAAACTTTGTGGTACGTTACATCAGCACCAAACACTTGAGTATCTGATTCAGATCTGCCACAAGAGTATACATATCATCTTGAAAATAGATTGCTGCAGATTAAAAAATTTTTGCTCGTTCATCAGTGTTTCACTTACACGAAATTTGTCCCTGACACCATTATTACTTTGAATGCAGACAGACAACACATCGAATATGTGTTGGGTGCACCGTTGATGAAGGAGGCTCTCGTGGTACACATGATGATCTTGTTTTCCTGGTGATTTCTTTACTGGCATGTTTATCTTCACTTTCCAACACTTCACTATTAGCATTTGCTACTGCTATTTTTTCGAGAGATTCTTTAAAGTATACATTTTATAACACTGGTTTGTCACATGATACACAAACACAACATCATAAGCCACACTTTCAGTCTGTTTGCAACTATGTCATCTCTTACAGCGGTTGCTTCTTGTACTCTTTTTCTTCCATGATTAGCTGTGGTAACAGTCTTGTTACTGTCTACCGCTTGACAAAAAACGCAGTTCTCCATGTCAAACAAAACATTTCGTTTTTCTTGGCGAACAGTTGCCAGTCTCTTTCCCATCCTTTGTTGATCATCCAACTTCATCAGTGTTAGTTTACATACAAAAAGAAAAAATTAAAAAAGGTAAACTCAGTCAAATGAAAAGTACTTTTTTCAATGAAATTTCGTTCCCACAACAAAAAAAATGCCAAATAAATACACTAAAGTAAATTAGTTGCTTGAAGTAGGTAAGTTGTTCTCTGAATGCAGTAATAAAGGAGTCCTGTAAAACTTTTAGTACTGATTTTCCTTAAGAAATAGCTATCGGGCAACTTCACAAACCATCTTAATGGATTCCTTGTCCTTAAAAGCATGTATTTAGGCACCAAAATGATGAATATGAATATGACTGCCAAAGGAGCAGAAATGTAAGCACAAGAAAATCAGTGGCGGCCATTTTGGAAAATGGCGTCCGGTTAACTTCGCAAACCATCTTAATCGATTCCTTGCCCTTAAAAACAAATATTTAGACACCAAAGTGATGAATGTGACTGTCACAGGAGCGGAAATATATGCACAATCAAATGCATATCGGCCATTTTAGAAAATGGCGTCTAAAAAACCTGGTCCAGAATATGGTGATGTCTACCCAACTTTTTTTGACTCTCCTATATGTCCTTTACTCAATTCTGTTGGTTAGACAAATCAGTACTAAAATTTTTACAGGACTCCAGTCCAGGGACAGGATAGTAAAAGTTTTCAACTTCAAACATTCATCCCCCTTTTCCTATGGGAAATAGAGAAATAAATGTAGTGCCAATAGTTTTTCATGAACTATGTGTATAACATTTAAAAAAATAAAAAAATGCTTTTGAGAACATCGATTTTCAATTTTTGACCAATTTTGGAAACCAATAAATTGGCAACGTTACATTTTGTTCTTTATCAATCATAAGTAAAAGTTATGGCCATCCTATGGCTACAATTTCCAAATTTCAAATTTTACTTAAGTTAAACGGTTCTAAAAAGTAAAAACTTGGAGAATTGGCCGCCATTTTGAATTTAGAAACAAACTAAAAACGGCGTTTTACTTGTTACCATGTCTACTAACTTTTCACCAAAGGAATTAAATATTATATTTTAATTCGGTTTTACTATTATATTTAATGGCCTTGTTTGGCCTGTTATTTCGCCCCCGTTTGGGGACATAAATTGTTACAATTTGCTTATGTTATTACCATTTGTTAACTAGTTTTCATCCATTTCCCCTTGGCCATCTTTTTTCATAATTTTATAATCATCGCTTGATAATGGAACTTGTTTAGCTCCGAAACATGTCGCTCTAAACTACTTATACAGGGTGTAATGTAAGTACTTTTTTTGTGTGCACTTTTGTATATAGGTAAGTGAGGTTCAATCAACCTATTTTTGACCAAAGATTATGTGGTATAATTTTGTGACCAATCTTTTCGGTACACCCTGTATAACTGTCAACATTTCTCTGCTCCTATTTTTCGTTAGCAGCTTAAATACTATAAATAATTTAATAATTATTCATTATTACATTGGTTTAAGGGGAGGTGGAGAGTCTTTCATTCAATCCCTTTGAAAACCTTTACGAGTAAAGAATCCCTCAAAATTTGAATGTTTGCTCCCAAAATAACGCCCCTAGTTTGGGCGAATTTAATGAGAAGCTTCTCTTACCGATGAAGGTCTCTTATAGGCCTTAGTTTCAAATTTCATCAAAGTCGGACTAGTAGTTTAGGCTCCATAGCTATAACCACGCACCCACCCACGCATCCAGAGACAAATATTTTTCAAAGATGGTGGTTTTGGACTCAGGGGGGCTCAAAACGTCGAGATTCGTCAAAACCTCGAGTTCGATTTTTTTTCGATTACATTAACTTTCCCTGTGTGCATACATAGGTACACGTGTGTATAGGCACGGAAAGGTATAAATAAAAAAAAGTTTGGAGCAGAATTTGAGAAAATCGATTTTTAATTTTTGACCATCTTTGGGAACCAATAAATTGGCAATGTTAAATTTTTGTTGTTTATCAATAATAAGTAGGTAAAAGTTATGACCATCCTATGGCTACAATTTCCAATTTTCAAATTTTAATTAAGTTAAACCGTTCTTGAGGTACACCCTAAACAGTAAAAACTTGGAGAATGGGCCGCCATTTTGAATTTAGAAACAAACGAAAAACGGCGTTGTACTTTTCACCATGTCTACTAACTTTTCACCATGTGAAATTAATTTGGGTTAAAATCTGAATGTTTGCTCCCAAAATATAACGCCCCTAAGTTTTGCCCCCTTTGGGCCGAATTTGATGAGCAGCTTGTTTTACCGATGAAGTTTTTTTATAGGCCCTAGTTTTAAATTTCATCAAAATCGGCATAGCAGTTTAAGCTTTACAGCCATAACGTACGCAACCACCCACATACCCACAGACAAATATTTTTCAAAGATGGTGGTTTTGGACTCGGTGGTACTCGAGATTTATCAAAACGGTTCGGAATTTCGTCAGTTTAAAAATGTCATTTTACTAAACTCAAAATTGCCCAACTTTTCTCCCATTTTTTTGTTAAAAATGTAGTGGTGCAGTAAATTCTTTAAAAATATTCTTGAAATTCGTTATAAGTAGTAGCATAAAGTTGTATTTTTTTACATGGAACGCGTAGAAGGCTACGGCATCAAAAAATTACTCATTTTTTTTCTGATTTCAACGATATACAGGGTGTTTCAGACCACCCGTACCGCTCAAATATCTCGCGAAATACAAAACGCATTGAAAAAACAAAAAATACGTCTAAACATTTTTTTAAGACTCTATTGTTTGATAGTACCAGGATGTCCCCATTCCCACCCCCGGGGGTGGAGAGGGGGGTAACTTCGTAATCTTAAATAGCATCCCCCAGTTCATTATACAGATTTAAATTCTGCGTTAACAAATAGTAAATTTTTGTTTGAAACATTTTTTGAAGTTCGTGACAGATGGCGCTATGATCGCCGAAAGAAGTTTTTCCGATTACCTATGCTAATTTGATGTCAGTTTTGTTAAGTAACAATCAAAAATGTTAATGCTGTGTAAAAGGGAACAGGGAGAGCTTTATTTACCCCCCCCCCCCCCCACTCCCCCACACCGCCACTTCACCCCAAATTTTAGATTTAAACGTATCTCGAATGTCAATGTGTTCTTTACTCGTGAAATCAAAGTACGTATTTCAAATTTTTTTTCTATTTTCCATCAAAGACAAAAAAATTTACTAAATTTAACTTCTTCAATCGTGGTATTGAACAGTTTAAATCTAAAATGGTTGTGTTTTCCCATCCTAGGTTATGGACCGTAGGGGTGAAGTGGCGGTGTGGGGAAGGGGGGGAGTTAATAAAGGTCCCCCTCTCCCCTTTTACAAAGCATTAACATTTTTGATTGCCACTTAACAAAACTGACATCAAATTAGCATAGGTAATCGGAAAAACTTCTCTCGGCGATCATAGCGCCATCTGTCACGAACTTCAAAAAATGTTTCAAACAAGAAGTTCCTATTTGTTCACGCAGAATTCAAATCTGCATAATAAACTGGGGGGTGCTATTTAAGATTACGAAGTTACCCCCCTCTCCACCCCCGGGGGTGGGAGTGGGGACATCCTGGTACTATCAAACAATAGAGTCTTAAAAAATTTTTTAGACGTATTTTTTGTTTTTTCAATGCGTTTTATATTTCGCGAGATATTTGGGCGGTACGAGTGGTCTGAAACACCCTGTATACCATGTGGGGTCAAATTATTCATTTTTACTGGTTTTATTCAAAGTAAGGAATTATTTAAAAAAATCTCATACATCATCGGACTTTAACAAACCAAGAACAAAAAATTATAATATTGAAGATGCTGGATTCAGACTTATACTTTGGAATTAAGGTACCATGCTTTTTTGCAGATTTATCAAATACATTTTATATTGTTTTTGAAAGATTAGCTTTGATTTTACATGGAACATATTTTTAAATTTATTTAATATATTAGGAGCCACATATTCGAAACAATTTCTGTATTTACAGCTCTTATGTTGTTGTACTGCGTAATGATCATCACTTCTTAATTGCATATTATGATTGTCTTCGTTTTTCCTTCCGAAATCATCATGTTGTATCATTTTGCTGTCTTCAAGCTGCTTCAATAAAATCTTTGAAGGCGGTCCTCATTTTCCGCATTATCAACGTAGAGATTATCTTAATTTCTTGGTTTCCCATTTGGTATTCTTGTTGTTTTGTTTTTACGTTTCTTTATGATTTTGTCCATAATTAAGTCGACTTTCTCGTCTTGTACCTATTTTATATGGTATTGTTCTTATTAATTTTCTCGCTTTATTTTCTTTGTATATATTCTCTATCGTTTTATTTATTATCTACTCTGCTTCTTTCTTACACATGTCGATCTCCAAACTTTCTTCAAATGTTTGGTGTATATTTGTTGCCTTATTCTCTTATATTTTTGATATCTACGACTCTTCCGCTCTTTATAATTTATATTGTAAGAACGCATTTTTACATTTTTGTTTTATTTCTCTAGTAATTCCTATGTAACTTGAATCAATGAGCTTCCTGATTAGCAGTTTCTTAAATTTCGTCCAGTTGCTTTTGTATTCATTTATTCACTTATCTTTTCTTTAAGTCTTTTATCTTCATTAGGTCAAAATGATCAATTTAAGTGTGGCGATGACCTCACTTGGTTCAATTTTTTTTTTGGAGATAAGGACCAGAACTTGAACCAGAAACTGCAACAAAGTTGGCGAAAGGTCATTGAACAAAATGGCAAATATTTAATCGATTAAAGTTTATTCTTGGTATTTAAAAAAAAATTGGTATCATTTACAAAAGTAAGTACTCCACTAATCTGTTTTCAAGGATTTAAAGTACCTAATTCGGTAGCAATTACGACTATTAAAAAACCACAAGTAGTAGGCACTTATGGTATTCCCTGATGGGAAAAACCGACCACAATGTGTGGCCATAATTGCATAATGCATCTACGTGTAAATAAATTTCGTAGGATAATCTCCAGATCGCAAATGATAAAAGAAGGTAGTGTAGTAAACAATTTATGGAAAATCTTTTAAAGTCTAAAGGTTTGATTATTGCGTCATTTGGATTGACGTAGATGAAGTATCATGTTTGACATGCATATAAATGGTTGTTCTATTATTACAAACAAGTCGTCTTACAGACTTCGTGACCGTGTAAAATTAATTCAACGCCTGCATCTCGTTAAAACACAATGGACGGATATAGGCATTACATAGTTGAATCTTAAAAACGAAGGTGTGTAGGGAAGGAACATCAAACGGTGGCAAATTGTGACTGGACTACTTATAACTTATTATAAGAAATGGTAGCGCCATATACAGGGTGTAGAATTGCCCGAAGCAGCGATTTCAATGAAAAAATCATAATATTCGATTAATTAGCTAGTTTTAATAACTCGAAACCATTCCCCATAGAACGTTATATAATTGATTTAATTATTTACATGTTTCGGCAAATAATGCCATCATCAGGCTACTGAAATATAACTTCAAAATACACTGAACAATACACTAAAAATATGTTGGACGGGAGTAAAATTTAAGATTAGGTACAAGTTAAACAATTAATATGAAATTAATTAAAATGATAGCACTAGTTACCCTACCCTACCAATTTGATCCTCAGACTTTACAACAAATTCCTTAAGAATTATAATAAGAAAAATTGTACCATTTTGGCTCCCATATCTGATGTCGCTTCTCAAAGATATTTCTCCTTACAATTCATAAGTCCCACCCCATTTTTCTTTAAAACGCTTTGTAAAAACTACAATATTAATATCTCTTTCTCCTCCAAGCACAATTTAAAAAGCCACTTAGTTCACATTAAAGATCAGATTCACACACCCTCGACAAATCCGGAGTTTATAAGTTGGAGTGCGGCACTTGTCCTGCTTTCTATATAGGGTAGATGGGAAGAAGGTTCAAAACTCAGTGCGCCGAACATTTCAATTGCATAAAGAAAAATAATATTACCTCTTTTGCTAATGATATTTTAGAGTCTGGCCACTCTTTTGATCCAAAAACTAATTTTGATATCCTACATATTTGCGAAAAAGGGAATCAACTGCGGATTTACTTGATAGAAAAGAAATCGTCCTTAATTACAACCGCAACCCAGGTTTTTCCCTTAATGAGGTTTTGAATATCAACAAAAATGTTCTTGTCCTACAATAATGTTTCACGAATTTTGAATTTTCCCTCGTATCACCTAGCCCTCGTACATCCATTGCCTTCATTACAATTCCCTACACTCGGTTTGGTTTTCTCGCTTGATTGTCACAGTTGGCTTCTCATTCATCTGTTGCGTGGTGGTTGTGTTTCAAATCTCTAGCTGTTCAAGGCTTTGTTGTGTGTTTTCCCGTAAGTAGGTACACTTGGATTCTTTTGCTGCGTGTTCATAACCTTGAATTTTCCAGCATGGTCTGTTAAACTTTTTTCAACATGTACGGTAAGTTTACTTGTATTTGCCTGGTTTCACTTCCTTGTTGTAGGGATGAAGTCTTGAACGTCTTTTCTATCAATTTAATTAATTTAATATTAATGGTTTAACTTATAATTTTAAATTTTAATCCCGCCTAATCCTTCAATTTAACGTGAGTATTTTTAGTGTATTTTGAAGTTATATTTCAGTAGCCTGATGATGGCATTATTTTCCGAAACGTGTAGCTTTATTGTTCTCAATTTTGGCGGTTGATCGGATCACCAGCTATTTGGTGGTCGTGCCAAATAAACAATAAAGTTTTGTAAGTTGTAAAAACAACTAACATTTCTGTTTGCAAATTATGTACAAGTTTTAACAGTGCGGAAAGCGGTTAATAATGGAGGTACAGGCAGTAGGTAGGTTGATCAGTCGCCGGAGGGTAGACTGGTTCTGGAATGCAGGCTGACGGGTCGATGACGGACTGGTCGGTGTTGGCGGCTATGACTTCTGACTGGTTTCTGTGGGTAACAGTGTTCGCTTATAAAGAATTCTGGCCGGTGTCGACGCGTTGTCATTGGTCGGCCAATGGGAATCAATCGTTGCTCTTCAGTACGTAAGCGACTGTGTACCGGGATCACATGTGGTCGCCACACCTACCTACGTGCATAAATTGAAATGGTTTATTTAAATAAAAAGTTATAATCATAATTACAACTATATACCTACAAGTACTACAACTATATACCTACAAGTACTTATTTAGAAATATGTATAAGCTATGTATACTTAAACATACGAGTAAATATAAACAGGAGAAAACATTGCATTATCAACGCACGCGACGGAAGTTATATACGTACAAAAGGAGGTTAACGGAGTGGGGAGAAACGGTCGCAGAATAAAGTAATTTTGTCCATACAATTAACATCAAATCGTCGCAGAATGTTTATATATGTACATTCATAAACAAGACTTAAATATCTTTATTGCTTCACTAAGCAGGTTTTTTCTAAGACTGTAAGAGCTACTTAACTCCAAATTCCAGATGCAGTCGCTCCAGCTTGCTGAAAACACTGATTAAATTGCGCTCCAGGACAATCACTCAGCATCTCTGAGCACAAACATGCATTAACAGTCTCTAAGAAAACAGAACAAAAACAATTGTAATTAACAACACGGAACGAATCAATGGTTTGTTGTAAATCGTTACATGTCTCACATCCTTCGTCATCGCCATATGCATTTAACACACTACTGCAATCATTATAAACATCTCCGAGACATCTATTTTTTGAATTTTCGCACATACACCTCCACAAATTGTTTAGACTTTCTGAGTCGATACAACCAAAGGGAAAATTTAACACAGTATCCTTCACCTGCGTCATTTCATCACATCGCTTACGCGTACAATTATTAGGACCTAAAATATTGAACGGTAACATTTAAACCGATACGAAACGGTTTACTTACGCTGAGCGTTGCAGCTAGAAGAAAACACCACAACCAAGAAAAAAATTACTAACTTCTTCATCGTAAATAAATCTAGGAGATATTAGTAATCTATCTTTATAACAAAAGCTTTGTTATGATATAGAGAACGTTAATATTACATTATTCATTTTACTTAATTAGTGTTTTTTTTGTGTGATTAAAACTAACCTTCGGAATAAAAATCAGAAAAATAATGTTGACGAGTACAGAAAATAGTACCTACTACTTGAGCGAACGGGGAAAATCAGAAAAAATGGAGTTGATTTTAACCATCCTCGTAGTTTCAATGTACTAAGGACGCAGAGGAATACTCTTCCAGCACAACCGACAAGATTTACAACTGTCATAAGTATTTCCTTTTTACATTTTCCCATCCTTTTCCTCTTTTCTCGGCCACCATACGCACTTCCTCTTGTCTTTCTTCGCTTCCTTTGCTTCATATAGGTATCTGTCTTATGAATTCGTCAGCTTCTCTTCCCCGAGCTATATCTGGGCTGTTCCTATTCTACAGTTCTTTCGTCCATTTCCAGTTGTTTTCTGAACACTTACTTTCTTATTTTGTCTTCCGTTCTTATTTCATTATTACCTCCATTCACCTGTTCTAGCTATTTTCCTTCGATATGTTTCTCCGTGCGTCCTCTTCTTATTTTGGATTTCTCGTTTTAATGCTCTTCGGTTCTTAGTTGAAAGAACCTTCTTTATGTTTTCTTGTGTTTGGGCATCTGTTTCACCAAGTATTGCCACACCATCGTCGGGGTATAATTCTAGATTAGTTCTCGCAATCTCCTGTGAATCTACAGGGTGTCCCAGGTTTAATGATCAGAACTTTGACATTTTGTAGAGAAACACATTTTAAGGTGGGTTGCTCCTATATACATAGGTCCTAAAATTCTTTGTTTCTGAGATACAGAGTGCGTCACGATTTTCTAAAAAATGAAGGTTTTATTTATTTATTTCCGAATTATTGAAATATTCAAACCAAAATTGACACACAAGATACATGGACAGAGCATAAGATCCATGGCAACCATAATTTTTGTACACAGACAAAATACATTTTTCGTGAAATAAATGACAAAAATCTAGTTGCGGCCGCACGGTAACAGAAACGAAAAAAAGTCTAGAGACATTTTTTGTTCAGAATTGAATGCTCCATCGAAAAGTATATTTCGAATATTTAATTCAGGGCCGTACTCTTTTTATTTATCAAATTAATAGAACGGATTACCCATATCTCCGCCACTGGTTGATTAAAAAATTGATATTCTTCAGTCTTGTGGCCCTCTGTTCTTGTATCTTGTATGCCAATTTTGGTTTGAATTATTGCCACAGTTTGGAAATAAATAAATAAAAACTTTATTTTTTAGAAAACTTTAACGCCCTGTATCTCAGAAACAAAGAATTTTAGGAACTATGTTTATAGGAGCAACCCGCCTTAAAATGTGTTTTTCTACAAAATGTCAAAGTCCTGATCATTAAACCTGGGACACCCTGTATATTGTTTCATTACATCCTCCAATACATATTAAGTAAAAAAGTACGCATACCTGTCTTAGCCCAATTCTGAATCTTTTATTATTAGAAGTAGGTAATTCAAATCAAACGATTCACTATTATAAAATAATCATTCGTTTGACTTTTAAAAAATTTTAATTAAATATACAATTGGAATATTTTAATTAATACAAGTACAAAATAATGATTTGCATACAATGAAGAAAACAGTAGCAACCTCTAACAATAATTTAAGGAAAATCACATAATGTTTGTATTGTACCTACGTAAGACTTTAGAAGTCTCATTAAGGTTTTTATGTGACAGTGTACCTGAGTAAATGCAATAAGGAAGAAAGTATCTCTCACTACATCCCGGAAATAAAATCCATGGGGGAAGGCCTCATAAACAACTGGAAGTCATGATAGGGTTCCTATGGTGTTTGGGTTTAATATCGTCACGTAACTGTAATGATTTAAACATTTAAATTAGGTATTTGTTTTTGTTAAATGTTGCCTGGGAAATAGTTATTAAATTAAATGACCAATAAACTGGTACTTACACAACTTTCCCGTGTTTACTACAATGACGTAGGTATTAAATAAAATAGTTTTTGCGTAACAAAAATAAAAAAATAAATATATAGTGTATAGTTTATAGTATAATTGTAATCAGAAAAGGATTTCTGATTTTCTCCTAAAATAATACACAGGGTATGTCGTAAATATTTTTATTATTTTGATAATCTCCAGAGAGAGAAAAAAAGAATATATAGTTGTAATCAGAAAATGATTTCTGATTGTCTCCTGAAATAACATACAGAGTATGTCATAAATATTTTTAATATTTTGTTAATTTCCGATTAGGCGGGAGGTAAATTGGTATACAACTTTATTATACTCGATTAAAAGAGTCGTATGTCCTCCACTTCACTGTTCAATTGAACTTCTTGATCTTTGATAGTAAAAAAGTTATGAATTTTTAAAATTTTCAACTTCAAACATTCATCCCCCTTCCCCTATGGGAAATAAAAGAATGTAGTGCCAATAGTTTTTCATGAACTTTATGTATAACATTTAAATAAATCAAAAAAAAGCTTGATGCAGATTTTGAGAAAGTCGATTTTTATTTTTTGACCATTTTTGGGCACCAATAAATTGGCTACGTTTAATTTTTGTTCTTTACCAATTACATGTAAAAGTTCTAGCCATCCTTTGGGCATAATTTCCCATTTTTAAATTATAATCAAGTTAAACGGTTCTTCAGCTACACCCTAAAAAGTAAAAACTTGGAGAATTGCTATATTCGCCGGCATTTAGAAACAAACGAAAAACGGCGATTTAGTTGTAACCATGTCTACTAACTTTTCAACAAGAGTTTGGGTTAAAATTTGAATTGTTTGCTCCCAAAATAACGCCCCTAGTTTGGGCCCATTTGGGCCGATTTTGATGAAAAAGCTTGTTTTACCGATGAAGTTTTTTTATAGGCCTTAGTTTTAAATTTCATCAAAATCGGTCTAGTAGTGTGGGCTCCACAGCCATAACGTATGCATCCACTCACCCACAGACAAATATTTTTCAAAGATGGTGGTTTTTGACTCAAAACGTCCAGATTCATCAAAATATCGAGTTCGATTTTTTTTTCGATTAGGTAGGTACATTACTTTCCCTACATGTATACACGTGTCTATATGCACGGGAAAGTAAAGATTAAAGACATCGTCGCCATATTGGCTTAAATGAAAGTGGTAACTCGTGGAGCATTAGGTAATACAAGAATTTACTGATTGCCAAAATTGGTATCATGTTAATATATGTAGTGACAAAGGAAAACCCAGCCAATTGTATATTGTCACGAGGTTCTTATATAAATGATTTATTTAATTGCCAACACCTTTTATATTTCAATGACAAATTGCACAATGGGAATTTTACTCATTATGATAATGAAGAAAATTTTGTATTGCAGAAAACGCACGAGTCTTTGGTTATATGCTCAGGATTAAAGAAAAAATCAAATACAAAATTCCGATTTGCAGTATACTTTATACAACGTACGCAAGATAAGGATGAACAGCGTGGGGATCTTGAAAACGGTAAGAGATACGAAGGCGGTTAAATTAGAGAAAAGTTGTATAATTTAGAGCATGTTCACATGTAGTTTGCAAAAGTTCATTATTGTTTTCCTAGATTTAAAACAAAATGCGATTTTTGGGTTTTTCTTTTTTCGTAATTCCTTCGTTTATTTTAAAAGATTTTTAAAAACCAAAGATACTTCTTCATTGTCACTTTTTGAATTCTATTAGATGACGTTTTCAAATTTTTTATTCGACGTTTTGTCTCCGTGAAACCATCATCAACTTTATGTTTTTACATCGCCGCAACCAACGAAACACCCTGTATTCGATAGTGTTTTTTATTACGAATTTAACGATGTATTTACAGATTATGGTTTTGAAGCGATCACCTTTAAAGTACTGCCCATTTGATGCAATGTACCGGTCTAAATGTGTTTTCCACCTTTCGAAGCAGTCCATAAACTCTTGCAAACTGATCCCTTTTAATGCCTCGGTCGTTTTTTCCCACATCAGCAAAACGTTTTCCTTTAAGGACTTTTTTATTAGGGGGAATAAGAGGAAGTCACACGGAGCGATATCGAATGAATATGGTGGGTGGAGAAGCTGGGCCATACTGTTTTTGGTTAAAAACTGTGAGCACGTGAGGCACGAATTTTGTTGCAACTCTTTTCATTTGCAATTCCTCAACACCAGGCAAATCAACAAGATAGTCAATTGTTCTGCGACGGTCTTCCAACATCATGATGTTTTCATCCGTACGGGAGGTCATGGGTCGCCATGAGCGAGGTTGGTCTGCGAATGACACACCACAAGTTCACCTGCCGATACCAGTCGGCAGGCTAATGCAGACGGGGTCCCCGCTAGAGACAACTAACGACGGAAGTTAGTACTACAATGGGCCTGTCTACCAGAGAACCTCTCCAGTTTCTTTTGGGTCCCCCCTCGTATAAGCTCTCTATCGGCAACTATAAATAAAATAAATGGCCCCCCAAAATTATTTTACTATTTTCCGATCTTCTGTAGACGCACAGACAACCTTATCTGTAGTAGAGCCAAGTACACAAATTCAGATTTTATCTACTTGTCTTTGGACTAATTTTTTTAAAACCTGAGTCATTTGAGTAACTCTCTGTAGTTTGTTATTAATTACATATAAAACATATTTTTCCTAGGCAGAAATTTAGGGACATAATATTCAATTTGAAATAAATGATTGTAGAAGAATATAAATGAATGAAAGCGTGGGGTTTTGAAAGCTCTTGGGTCCGGGTCCCAAATTTCGTAGTTACGCCACTGGAAGCATTCAAAATGGATGTCCATGTGGCTCTTGTCCCATACTCAGTTTATGAACATAACCTCAATTTCTTTTTATTTACACTTTAAAAAATGTAATATACTTCACTTTATCCCATAATTTTTTAACGACAGTCCCATAAAAACACTTATAACTTTCCATCTTACTATTTAAATACTCGCCATCATGTTTTTAAGTAAAACTAGTCCTACAAACACTCTTAAACGCTTCATCTCATGTAACAACAGTTTATCATATAATATAAATCCTCCAATATCGAATACGGAATATGTTTTTCCACCAACGAAGGCTCGTGTTGTCATTTCGGGTGGTGGTGTAATGGGAGCTTCCGTTGCTTATCACATTGCTAAATTGGGATGGGCAAAAGATACGGTCCTTCTCGATCAAAATAAGTAACGCTACAAACATTACGCTTCATTATTAGACTTACCTAACTCTTGTTTTTAGAATAGGCGGAGGAACGACATGGAATTCATCAGGTCTTTTAGGTATATTTAAACCGAGCTACTCGCAAGTGAAATTAGCGCAAACCAGTAAGAAATTGTACAAGGAATTGGAAGCGAAAGGTTTACCGACAGGTTGGAAGGAATGCGGAAGTTTAAATTTAGCCAAAACTAAGGATCGTATGATTGTTTTTCGTCGTATGATCGCACAATCAGTGTATTAGTTAACCGTTTTATTAGTTATTACATAACAATCGTAATTCGGTGTTTTTTAGATTATGGAATATAGAGTGCGAATTACTTACACCTATACAGTGTAAGGAGAAATGTCCGTTCTTGAACGTCGATGATTTACAAGGCGGGTTGTGGATTCCAGGTGATGGAGTTGGTGATCCGTACCAAATTTGTCACTCCCTCATTGACGAAGCAAGGCAAATGGGTAAGCTCGCCAGAAAGTATGTGTCTAATTTAATTACATTGCTAAACAGGTGTAACCATTATTGAACACTGTGCGCTGACGAAGGTAAAACAGAGAAATGGAAAGGTGTGCGGCGTTCAAACCGAGTTAGGTGCTATCGACTGTGATTTTTTTGTAAATTGTGCCGGGTTCTGGGCGAGAGGTGTAGGTCAATTATCGGATCCTTGTGTTAAGGTACCTATCCATGCTGTCGAACATTATTATTTACATACACAACCGATGCCTGAACTACAAGCAATGATTCCAGGTGAATGTGACCGTATCTAAAACCTGTATATGTTAAGTATATAGTTTACAGTTGTACGAGATTTGGACGGTCATATTTATTTTCGTGAAAATAAAGGAAGGTTACTCGCTGGTGGTTTTGAACCCATTGCAAAACCTGCGTTTGAAGATGGAAAAATTCCAGGTAAGTACATTCTGTCATATACTTTATTTTTATTTAAGTAAACCGTTCGGTTAGTATTTAAGTAGGGTATAAATTGACCAATGAATGAAGAACTAAGTCAAGCTTGAGCTTCATATACTACTATTTACTACGTGTCAAATACAGACAATAAATTGTCCCAAAATTGATTATTTCTGGTGAAGGAACAGCAATAGCTAAATAATAAACAAACTGTAATTAGTGAATGAACAATGTTGTTTCATAGAGACTATTATATATTTTACCACCTACTGGACTTGGAGAGCAACTATTGCATTACAACCTACATACAACACATTACTTACAGAAAATATTCCTATTGCATTCTGTGCAGTTGCAGTTGGTCGCAAGTCACTTTCATCTATTTTAATGGTGTCTCCTATTTCATGTAAATCTGAGGTGCACATGAGAACTTTTGGCAGCTTTTTGGTGTTTATGTGGCCGTTTTCAACACTCTGTTTATTACAAAAGGCATAGTTTTACGTTCTTTCCATTTTTTGGTTGCAGTATCTTGTTTGCTCCAAATAATGACTCCATTTAATTTGGCTTCCCTTCTGGTCTTTCATAACAGTATCTTGTTCTACTGTAGCACTAAATACGGCTCTAGTTACAGTCTAATATTATACTTATGTACAACTTCTTTCAATTTTTCCCTTATCGCTTAATTCTATATTCTCACTCAATTCATTCATTCATTGAGCATTCATGGATATAGTTTCGAAGCGAGTTGTTGTCGTTTTAACAAAATACACAATTTGCATTCTCATCAAACATAATTACAAGGGGGTGGAGTGAGTGGAAGGTGTTGGAAAGAGTGCAGGTGAGGTACTGGGTCTGGAGGGGGGTACATTGTGATGAGGAGGTGAAAGGAGAAAAACTGAGAATACAGACGGGGAGGCTAGCGATGAGTTACCCCTGGAGAGGGGAAGAGGAGGTTTGCTTTTGGAGAGAAGTGAAGGTGAAAAGAATAAAGTATGGTGAGGAAGACAGGAGGAGGTATTATGCGAGGGTGGAAGTACAGAGGAGAAGGGAGAGTGGGTGGGGGAACAAAACGAGGGAAGATATAAAAAGGGTCAGGGATGTTCAAGTACAGGAAAGAAAGTGGAGGGTATGAGGAAATTATGAGGGAGGGTGTGCCGGGGTACTTTAGAGGTGGGTTGAGGATGAAAAAGAAGAGGTTCTATAGGGATTCATGGGCGTGACTTGAATTTTTAAAACTTGACATAAAATCAAGTCAAGCCTACAAAAAAACAAGTCAAGCTTAAGTATTATCCAAGCCAAGCTTTTTCCAAGCTTTCTCTCTATACATGCAGATGTTGCAGGAATAGATAAAAAGTCTTGTGCCATTTTGGATAAATTTGGGAACACGTTTTCATGATGTCGCCAGCAGTCAAGGATATTCTCGGAACCCTTCAACCCATGGTGTCTCTAAGTATTTGTCAATCTCGTACCGCCAAACATCAATAATATTATTCTTAACCAGTGATTTTTTAAATATGCTCAAGAAATCTATGTAGAATTCGTCATTTTCTATGATTTCAGTGTTAGTGCAAGCATTCAATTCAGTTTTCTCAGATTTATCGTGTGGGGATAATAAATATTTGGAGGCAGACGAAAAAAGAAGGTGCAAACTGTGCGGAGTGGGGTGAGAAAATTTGGGACATATTTTAGGGGAGTGTCATGAGTTGAAGAAGGAACGAAGGATATTAGGAGAGGGAGGAGACAGTTTATGGTGGATGGAGGAAGTTGTAGCAGGAAGAGGAAGGTTTGTAAGGATAACAGGAAAAATGGAGGGTTATTGGGAAGAGGGAGGATAATGGGAAGGCTAGGTTACCCTCGGGAAATGTTGGTATTTTATTGGAGTATGTTTATGTATAAGAGGGATAGTGTTAATTTTTTGTTTGTTCAAAACTGTGTCTCAGAGACAGTGTTAACACTTTTCTTTTAAAATCTTACCACACCACATATCTATTTCTATGAAGGTTAACTGGTTTAATAACAATTTAAAACAACATTGTGGCTATGAAGCCAATTCATCTTTTGTTGCGGAGGAAATGGTTAAAAATTTAAATAAAAGTAAGTTACAAACTTGGATGAATTGAAGCAAAAAAGATTAAAAAACGATAGAAGGATGTGCTGAACTAAATTGATGATCTTGTCATCTGCTGTGCTGATTTGTTGAGATGTTAGCAATGTATAATAACAATAATAATAATAATTAGCCTATAAATCCCACCTTCGAGCAAAGGCCCCCCCTTTTTCCTAAAGGTGGCTTGTGTGTCGCACTTTGTCAAAAGCTTTGGCTTCATCGAGAAGGGGAGCTGTGCAATATTGTTTCTCTTCGAAGGCTTGATTTATATTATCAACAATTCAATGGACTTGTTGGATTGTGGAGTGCTGTCTCCGAAGGCCAAATAGGTGGTCCGGAAGGACTCTTCCATTGTCTCTTCATCTGCTGGGGGGATTTGAGTAGGTATAGGTTGGAAGACGTTCTCAGGATGTTGAGCGAGGAGTTCTGAACTTCTTGAACTGCTTGATGCAGAAAAAATTAAAATATGTATCAAATCAAACAGATTGTATCTAAATGTATCAAAAACTCAAAAATCATATCATTAGCACAAACCAAAACAAAAACTCAAATTGAACATCCCAATGTATGATATTGGGTGTACATTGGATTCTAAGATAACTAAGGGAATAGACATATAGGTAACTATTCAAAGCCTTCAAGCTATTTAAGGCCCGATTTATCATTAGGAATCTCTTTCCCCTTTAACAGTTTGTTGCTTTTCCATATTTCTTCCATCCACTCCTCTTCCCTTCTCGTCTAGTATTACCTCTACCTTCCTTACGTCCTCCCTTAACTCCCTACACTCCTTTAGCATGTGTCACACGTTCTCCATATCTTCCTCACATACTTTCACTTTCTTCCTTCCCCCTTTCTCCAGTAGTTATTGTCCAACTCCTCGTTCCCGGATCTAAAGCTCACCACCATTTTTTTTTCCTTTTTCCCCTTCCCCTTTCAGGTATTCTGGTATCCCTTCTCGCTTGATGTTCCTATAGTTCTCATTATACTTTGGTCCATCCCTCCTACTTTTGTAGGTCCCTGTCCCTTCTTGTTATGTTCGCTCGTACCCACACTGCCTCTTCTGTTACATCTCTACTTCTTCCTTTGAGCACCCATTCCTTTCCTGTCCATATTTCACCTTGCCATCTTTTACCTCTTTCCGGCATTCTTATAGAATTTCACATCCCGCTCGTCCTTATATTTTACTGGTCTTCCTCCCGCCTCTTACTCTTATTTTTTCTACTTGAACTTCTTCCCTTACTATATACCCTGGCGTGTCTTTGTCCAGTCCCAGCATCCATTCCAGTATTTCACTTGTAGCCCTTCCACCTCTTTTGCTCCTTCCACCGCCACACTTCTACCCAGCTTCCTTTTCACTAAGTCCGTTTCGAACAACCTTTCCCCCACCCTCCATACTTCTCCTATCAATTTATTCTCTTTCCTCCCCATTTCCACACTTCTACTCCCCCACCCTTTCTAAATACAATTATCATCGTTTTTTTGTGTTTATTTCTATAATAGTTCCTTTCTCGACATTTCTCTCATTTATTTTTCTTCCTTCGCCGCCAGTATGTACTATGTCATTAGCATAGGCCAACGACCACACTTTCAGGTTCCCTTCAGATCCCCTATATAAACTGCAAATAGGCCAAGGCTCAGAATTGCTTGTTTTTTCCTTTTTTCAACGACAAGGTTTATGATATTATATCTTTTTTAGTTTAAGCGAAAAACATGTTTGTGGCATGCTTTGGTACATAATGTGTAGTGAGAACAAAAGGTCTCCAATATTTTGTGAAAATCGAATTTGGAACATAAGTGTATACATTCAAATCTATGTTTGTTAAGCTGTTTGTAAAAAATTAATAAATTACCCTTAAAACGGACATGACAATAAGAAAAATGTAAGGGAGTTCCATTTAAAATAATTAATCCCTTAAGACTTTAAACGTACAGAAAACGTTTCGGTAATTATCGAAAATGTGGAGCCATGCGCCAACCCGTTTCAACTTTTCCCGTATAAAAGAGTATTACTAGACAAGTAAGAAAAGCTATAACATAATGTCTGTAAGTCACTAAATTGTTTATCTATACATTCATATAAATAAATAATATGAATGAGTAGCGAAATATCAAAACTTGGCGAAAATTGTCCATAGGTGATGCTATCATAAAAAGATATTTACATTTGCATTTGTATTATCCTTAGATCGATAATAAATTCTACACATTGATCTGTGTCATAGGTCGAAAAGAGGATTCCGGAAGTCGTTTTTATCTCACTCCTTTATTATTTAAAATTAAATACTGACTGGATATGTGACTTGCAATGCCCAAGTGCTTTTACATTAGACAACCCACATGTTATTTATATGTTCTTTCAATTCCAACACAATAGTAAATTAAGGTAGATATCCACTCTCTTTTGATTATTTTACAATTTCTTGACTTATCGATTACATGTTGAGTAATGGTTTACTATTTTTTTCATATGTATTTTTTAATTACAAATTCATACCTTTAACGCCACCTATTGAACAGTAGACTGTAGCTCTACATTTAAGTGCTTAACAAAAATCGTTTACGGGGACATATTTTTTTCCATTTTTGCTCAGAGGGACCCTTTCCCTATCATTCCTAACATTTTTACCCGAAATTGGGATGGACCCGGATACTCACCTGTTACCCTTTGTTTCTCTACAAAAAAACTCCAAATACATTTTTTATTCTAAAATAATTCGTGGAGCCCGTATTCACTTTATATCAAATTGCCATGATGCGTCATCCAAGTTACTATACCCTGTACATATCGCTCATAATTTTGTTAGCACATTTAGTTACAGTAACTAATTTTTAGCAAGTGGACAAGAGCGTGTCTTACCAGAAGATTGGGATCATTTCCACGTGCTATTAGAGCAGCTACTTCATAGGGTACCGATTTTAAATAATGCGGTGCTCGATAAGTTATGTAACGGTCCTGAAGCGTTCAGTCCCGATTGTAAATGGATTATCGGACAAGCCCCAGAGGTATTAACCAAGAAATATCGATTTTCATATCTTTCTCTCTCTTTGTTAAATTACAGATTATCAATTATTACATAGCTGCCGGTTTGAAAACTGTGGGAATAGCTGCAGCGGGAGGTGTCGGACAGGCAACCGCCGAGATGATTGTAAATGAGAACACCAGCTTTGATATGTACGAATTAGACATTTCGAGATTTTTAAGTGTACATAATAATAGAAAATATTTACGAGATCGTGTTAAGGAGGTACCCGGTTTGCACTATGCTTTACAGTATCCATTTTCAGAGTTTAAAACGAGTCGAAATTTACGGATGTCACCGATTTATCCCAAACTCAGTGAAGCCGGTGCTGTATTCGGTCAACTTATGGGCTACGAACGTCCCTCGTGGTTCGATCGTAGTTATCTGCAAGGTATTACTAGATACCGAATTTTTTACTTAATAATATTTTAATAATTAGGGCAAGAATCGTCAGACTGGTCAGTTCCTTATCGCATAGCGTCCACTAACACTTTCGGATTACCTCCTTGGTTTGATTATGTCGCTTCCGAATATGATGCGTGTCGTGAAGGTGTCGGAATTAGTGACTATTCTTCATTCACTAAACTCGATATTTGGGTATGAAATTTTCCGTATAGTCGCCGAAGTAGCTCATTACGGTACTTTTAGTCTAAGGGTAATGAGGTTGTGAAAGCACTCGAATATATTTGTTCGAACGGTGTGGATATTCCTATTGGTGCCATTATACACACTGGAATGCAAAATAAATATGGAGGATACGAAAACGATTGCTCTCTAGCACGTCTTGCAGAAAATCAGTAATATTGTTGCGAAAGTGTATGAAAGTACCTTCACATATTCACTTTGCAGTTACATGATGATAGCGCCAACTATTCAGCAAACTCGTTGTCAAGTATGGCTACGAAGGCACCTACCTTCGTCGGTCGAAATGTCGGACGTGACCTCCATGTACACAGCTTTGGCTATCATGGGTCCTTTAACCAGAAGTCTTTTATCGGAACTCACCGATACCGATTTAAGTCCACAAAACTTTCCATTTTTCACCATTAAGTTACTAGATATCGGTCACGTCAATGGTATTCGTACGATGAATCTTACCCACACAGGTGAACTCGGTTACGTGCTCTATATACCGAATGAGGTTATTTCCAATTCCAACTACAACTTTTATATCATTAAACGGAAATTTTCAGTTTGCTCTGCACGTATACTCAAGATTGGTGAAGGCAGGAGAAAAGTACGGAATGAGGCATGTAGGTTATTACGCAACTAGAGCTTTACGAATCGAAAAATTTTATGCTTTTTGGGGGCAAGATCTCGACACGAGGACGACACCTTTAGAATGCGGACGTACGTGGCGTGTCAAATTTGATGTAAGCCTATTCGAAGTGTGCGTAACGTATTTTCCGATATTCTTTTGATTTTAGAAAGACTTTATAGGAAAGGAACCTTTACTAAAACAAAAGGAGGAAGGTGTGAAAAGGATGTACATTCAGCTTATATTAGAGGATCACGATCACGAAATTGATTTGTGGCCGTGGGGAGGTGAACCGATATATCGCAACGAAAAGCATGTTGGAATATGTACGACAACTGGATACGGATTTACGTTCAAAAAACAAGTTAGAACCCCTACCACCCCCCTTTGGTCCCTTAAATTAACTGTTGCTTGTTTTTAACTTTAGGTGTGCCTTGGATTTGTTCAAAATATTATTGACGGAGTACGTCATATAGTTACAACCGATTTTGTTCAATCGGGACGTTACGAAGTTGACATAGGTGGAGTGCGGTAAGTAATTTTTGACACTGCGTCGTCACACATTTGTCATTTTAGGTACGCTGCGAAAGTACATTTACACTCTCCTACATTACCAACTAAGTATCCTGACAAAGAGAGGGAGGCTTATCAAGCTACAAGAGATAAGGGAGGAAATGCTGTTGTCGAAGCTGTTTCATAGTACTTAGTTGAGTATTAATTACATATTATGCGCTTTAACTAAGTTTTCGTAGCAGACTGTGCCTTGTTTCATGTTATTTGTCAATTTTAAACAATTAAAATAGAAAACTAGATAGTTTTTTGTTAGGTAGATATATTACAACATATAACAGCATTTTTACCGAGTATCTGGAAAATATGGATTACCGTAAGTTCATTTTATAGTTTTTTATTTACTCTTGCGATTTTCAAAAATGCCAAACCTTAGATCAGAAATTGGAACAATTGTGTCAAAGTAACATGTCTTGATCTCATCAAGGAGACTGTGCCCCACAACATTTTAGTGAATAAAATTTGACGCTATGGCTTTGATGAAAATAGTGCACAATTTATCGAAACAATCGCTTTCAATACACCTAATATAAAAACATTACATCGAACACCTATTACTTAGTCAAGCATGGAGTACCTCAGGAGTCAATATTGGGGCCCACACCATTTTTATTTTACATAAATAAAACCAGATACGAATCATATGTTAGTGGTGGCAAAAATGAAGCAGAAAGTAATAAAAAATGAGTGGAGAAAGTACAAAAAGAAGACAATGGAACATAGGAAGACTTACAGAAGATGAATGTGAGGGGTTGGAGGGAAAAAGCCATAGCCAGGAATGGAGGAAAATAGTACCAAAAGCCAAATCAGACCAGAACATCCGACACTAATTTATTATGTGTAATAATAACCACTAATCCCGCTTAAAGGATTAAAGAGCACAAAAAGGGCGCCAATGATTCCCAAAGAAATAAAAATAAAATTAAAACATCAACCCTCAATAAAACAAAAATTCAAAAAGAGCGAGTAACGTTCGATTCGGAGCTAATCCGGAACAAAAACATACATAATGTGTATCAAACACAGACACAGTAATAACATGTGGACATTCCTCTCATGGCCTTCAACGGAATTGTATTCACATTATTGAAAGAGTGTAAGGGTGGTTTCGTTGAATTGCATGGTATTTCCAAGGGCTGTTCGAGAACTACTGAATGATGACTGGATGGAAGATTAGAGTTTGTGTGTTTGACAAGTTAGTTAAAAGCGTGATGTTGTGGGGGTGGGAGAAAAGATCCAGCTGAAGTACTGGAAGAGGGTGCTCGTTGTTGAAATATGGTCGGGTATCTTTAAAGCTGCAAAACTAAAATATTTTCACTTGAATAGCAAAGTTTACACAGAGTGATTTATAACAAAGTTGCATTTTTTTTAAGTGGAACCCCTGTACATTACTTCCTAGTGCGGTGTTTACCTGTCGTCCTCATGAACGGAATGAAATCTCATTTGTGAAAGGACTGGCGCGACATCTGTTGTGAAATGGTTGTACTAAACAAACATTGATTTTTATATTTATAGAATTACAAAAACAATCACATTATATGTGTTATATACTTAACAGATTAATTTATAAAACAATTTTAGTAATTAATCCTGCAGCAATGGTAACACCACCAACTCTTAACATAATCCTTCCCAATTCTTTGCATTCGCTATACAATTCGAGTGCGAGGGGTCTCGATGCCTGTATTTCCACCATAGCGCTCGAATTATTGCTCAAACACCGTGGATGTTTGTTGATAATTTCTCCGGTACTTTTGTGCAACTGATTAATTAATTTACTAACAATAACGGGTTCAACGAGACTTTGATGGTGCATGACGACCTACAACACATCACGTGATTATATCGCGGAGTAAAATTATTCGCTTATACCAACCGAATATCCTTTAGTCATTGGAACGGTAACATTAAAAACTACAATTCTAGCTTGAAACTTAGATGCTATTTGTACTGGATTCTGCGAAAGGCAAAGAATGTAACCTATACTAACATTTTGGATATCAATTCCAGATAAAGTCACCGATACTTGATCACCGGCAAATACTGTCTGTTGGCTAACTTCTTCAATTGCCAAACCTTTAACTGTTGCCATCTCCCTACTGGGACACACGAGTATACGTTCACCCAAAGACAAAGTCCCAGTCTCAACTCTACCGGATACGCAAAAATTAGACCCAGTTCCCTGTTGAATAATACAGAATTATATACGGGTAAAACATAATTTATATTTTGCCAACCTTAAAAACATCGTTAATCGAAAATCGAAAAGGTTTCGCGATCGGTCTTTCAGGTGTTCTAAAATTATCTACAAAAAAAAAGTGTTTTGTGACAATTACCAATATTACCGGATGAAATCTCACCTATAACATCGAGTAGACAGGGTCCTGCGTACCATTGCAGCAGCTCATTTTCGGTAGGTTTCCCCGTCAAATTTTGTCCAGTAAGGCCACTGCAAGGTACGAATGTAACATCGTTTTCTTTAAAACCGGCATGCTTAAGAAACAGTTTCAGTTTTTGGGTAATTTCCTTGAAACGTTCTTGTGACCACGATACCGTATCCAACTTATTTATGGCGACAGCTAACTGACTTACGCCTAACGAACGGACCAATAAAGCATGTTCACGTGTTTGACCACCGAAATCAAATCCAGTCTCAAATTCTCCTCTTGTTGCATCGACGACTAAGAGAGCAACATCTGCTTGACCTGCACCGGAAATCATATTCGGTATAAAATCCTTGTGGCCAGGTGCATCTAAGAGAGTCACCTTCAAAGAAATGGTTTATTAGGATCACGTGCAAGCTCCACACTTACAAGTTTAGTTTCAGTTTCAAATTGTGATCGGCCAACGTCCATGGTAATACCACGATTTCTTTCCTCTCCAGTTTCATCCAGAACCCACGCATACATAAAGCTTTGTTTTCCAACCTTTCTGCTTTCTTGTTCGTATTTGTGCATAGTTTTTTGGTTTACCTAAAGAATTCTTTGTAATTATACAGAACGACACACACACACAACTTACTTGGCCCAAGGCGCACAGCAAATGTCCCATTAACGTCGATTTACCGGCATCTACATGCCCAATTACGACCATATACAAGTTTTCCTTCGCATTTCCCCTTTCCTTTTTGTACTGTACATTAACGTCAAACTTACTTTCCTTTTGCTTCAAGTTTTTCCCTTCATCATTTTGATCGGGTGTCGGTGTAGCTCGTCCCGAAGCGGGCGATTGCGATCTGGGAGTTACGTTTAATCGATTTACTTCTTTTTGAACCAAGTCAAAACCTTTCGTTATATTTGTGGTTTTAGTTCCTGGTGTAACTACTTTAATATTTGAAGGATCTACATCTTTTGGTACAACGGCTGCTGTTTAAAATAAGGATTTCAGAGTTAACACAAATTATGTGCCAAATTAGCAAAAGAATATATGTAAGAATTACTGTTACTCTACATAAAGGGTGTCCAGCAAGAATTTTTCACGTTCCGAAGTTCCTTTTGAGGTTCTTTCTTGAGGGAACCTTCGCACCCATGACCAGATAAGCTACGTGCTCGGACCATCGCTTAAGTCCCGAATATCAAAGTGGGAACAGAATGCACAACGCGCTCGAAATATTGTTCCACCGCCAACCAGCGGTGCGCTCCCGACCAATGACCCATGGTTACTAACCAATCTGCAAACACCGCGCAACGAACGCTACTCCTTCTGTCCCTCTAACCCCGCTAACAAATGAGTAACGATACTTTAAAGTTGAAAAATTCCCGCTGGACACCCTTTATTAATGACATTCCAGAACCACAAAATTAATACTTGGAATGTGAGAAGCTGCTATGATCCAAACAAATATAAAGGCTATAAAAATTAATAAACTGGATGAATATAATACATTCTTTAACAATGGAGGAGAGAATTACAGATACTTTGGCACTGGTTTTATAGTAAACAAAAGATGGGTAAAACTTTAAACAGATATCTGATAAAATGAGCCTACTCAGGTTACGAGGGAACTATTGCAAGATTACTCTACTAAATGGCCATACACCAACTGAAGAAAAAGATAAAATTTTATGAAGGGCTAAGCAACACTAAAAACATGATACCCAAATACGACCTGAGAATTGTTATTGGAGATTATAACACAAGAGGAGTATTACAGAAGTATCATAGGATTTAATAGTTTGTAATGGAGAACCAAATGCAGATCATAAGCACACAGTTCCATCACAAAAACATCCATAAAGTCACATGGCGATCCCTAAATGGAAGCACTAAGAATCAAATAGACCAAATTGTGTTCATGGAGTCTAAGCATGCAAAGTCCATCAAAGATAACAGAAACTACAGTGGGCCAGATGCAGACACAGACCACTTTTTGGTGTTAATAAAGTTAAAACAACAGTTCCCTGAAGAACCTAAAGAGACCAACAATAAGAACCAATATAAAACAATTTGAGAAGATTGAAAAGAGATTCAAAGCGGAAGTTACAAAAAGGTTGGAGAAAGAACCATCTGTACAAAAGATAGAGAAAAAATGGGAAGTGGTGGAAAAAACGTTGACAGAGACAGCACAGAAACTACAAAGAAAACCTAAAGGAACAAACAAAGAGGATTGGTACGATGAGGCACCATGATATAAGGAACTTACGCAAAAGATGGTGGGGACACTCGGGCACTGTAAAAACCAGCTATGAAAACTATTAAGAGACATAAAAGAAAAAACAGAGGTGCAGTATTTTAAAGAGGTATTGGGAGAAAGGAAGGAAGGAGGATAAGCCATTTTTATGAATACAGAAGAGATAGAAGAGAACCAACACATCAAGAAATAGAAGAAATAATCGCTAAATTAGCAAAGAAATAAAAGTCCTGGGGGAAAATAGGGTACTAAGAGAATTCTTGAAAGAAAGAGAGCAGCTACTACTATTGTGGGAAAGTATGGCAAGCAGAGCAATTATTTATACCATACATAAAATACCATATTAGAGGAATTACTACTTGACACAACTAATAAAGTTATGGCGAGGATTACGACAAGCAGAATGGACAAGGGAGCTATCAGACAGTACCAAGGAGGATTTAGAGTAGGACGATCCACAGCAGATCAAATCTTTGTGCTAAATCCAATACAAGCGACAAGCTATGAACAAGAGTTACTGCCCCACAATCTGTTTATTGACTTTCGGAAAAAATTCTGGCAAGTTGCCACGAGACTTCCCTCGTATTAACACTTTTTTCAAAAAATAAATATGTATAGCACAATGCTGAATTCAGAAAAAAATACTCTTAAACTACATAAAAAAACTGCAACTTTATCTTATAAAAAAAATGAGTGCCGCCATTTTAGCTTATACCGGAAGTGACCTCATCAACAGTAATATTAGCATTTTTGCCCTTGGCCCGAATGCAATCGATTGGCGAAAACCGCATTTCAATAACTTTAATAGTTTCTGAGTATCGAGCGTTGCAGTCATTTTTTAAAAATGATTTTTTTTAACACTTTTAGAAAAATAAGTATAGCACAATGCTGAATTCAGAAAAAAATACTCTTTTAAACTACATAAACAACTGCAACTTTATCTTATAAAAAAAAATGAGGGGAGGAAGTAAGAGAAAGCTAGCCCTTACAAGTTGTTACACCTGAGGGGAAGACGTACTATTTCAAAAAAATCAGGCATTTTGAATACCTAGGGGTGACAGCGACCAATAAAAGCGAAGGAAAATTAGAAATGGAGAAGAGAAGGAAATGGAAGTAAAGCAGCCGGAGCATTGGAAAAACTGCTAAAATCAAAGCAGCTTTTTCGGCAGCTAAGATATGGTTGTATAGAATAGTAATATGCACCGCCGTCCTGTATGGTGCAGAATTGAGGATAGAGAACAAACAGGAGGTAAAGAAATTGGAAGTGTGGGAGAGGAAAATGTTGAATGGAGGAATCAAGGATAACGAAGGAAACCAATAAAGAAATATCAGAAATCTATGGAAAACCAACAATAACACAAAGAGTCAGATGGTTGGGACACATAGAAAGAATGCAGACCGAAAGAATTCCAAAAAAGTTGCTATTAACCCAAGCGTGAAGAGGAAAAGAGGTAGACCAAAGAAAAAATATACAGGGGTGTTCTATTTAAAATAATCGACTTTTGGCATTTCTTCTGTGGTCAGTACGGCCCTTTTGCAACAAATTTCGTTCAAAATCAACATATCGAGAAATAAAACTTTCTTTTGTTTATGATAATCTCCAATTTTGTTGCACTGCTGCCAATGATTGAATAATAATCGAGTACGATCCTGTACAGACAAAACCGAGAGCAGTGTGGGTCTCAAAATATTTTTAGGTTGTAAACAACGAACATCTCTGAATAAGAAATGTCTCTTGACCTTTTGTCCTACAATATTAAAGGTACTATGGAAGAATGAAGGGCAAGTGGGCAACCATGTATATTGTGCTATACTTATTTTTTTTAAAAAGTGTTAATACGAGGGAAATCTCGTGGCAATACTTGCCAAAATTCTTTAAAAAGGGGATTAATAATATTGTAAAATGCGTGGGCCACAGAATATTAATGTAATTTACGCAATAATTATTCCGTACACAAGGCTTCAAAGACTTCCAGCACATCACCTTCGGATTTAACCTCGAGTTTGTCTGTGAAAAGAGATTTGAAAATATTGGAGCTGATATTAAAAGCTTTTTCTCAGAATTCTATGATTGTTTCATGTATCTCTGAAATTTTTACATAAATAATAACCTCCGGACATGGATGTTTATAAGTGTGTAGGGCTAATGATCATCAACCCCCCTTCGTGGGGCGGAAACAAAAAAAATAAATAAATGTGAAGCAATAAGTTGACATAGAATAGACCCTTATAGTAAAAACGAAAATGAATTTTGACTAAATCATTAATTTTTTATTAAATCGATCTTTAAGTGTGTGTAATAAGATAAATTTTAAAAAATTCATTTATTATATTTTTTAATCTAGGTACACCCTAATTTAATTGACTCAATTTCAAAGGATTGCCTACTAAATTATAATTTTACCAATTCTAATAAAGGTATGAACAAAAAAAATGGTACAGACCTGAACTTATTATATCGAGGGATGAACTGACCATAATCATACACTCGCTAATCGTAAACTAAAAATTCTTATTACCCCCCACCTTATTATATATTTTGTTCTAAGCGCAACATTGCGCAATACTATACAAATTAATGCTAATCACATCGAACCAATTAAAATGTTTATATTATTATGTGTAAAATGACACAATTAAAAAAAAATTATGATAAATTACATCTGTATGAAACTGTAAAGAGGTTTTCGACAATACATAAAAATAATAATAATTATCTATCTAGTTTGTACCACTCAAGATAATCTCAAATTCACATATAAGTACGATGAACTCTTAATTATACAAATCATGGCTCAGATAATTAAGAATTCCTCACAGCGGAATTAGTCACCTTCTTCTGCAGTTTTAAATGATTGTGTAAAGCGCTAATTCGAAGATCATCGGGTGACGGACAATCGAACAAAAACTGTGATATACCGCTATAAATGCTATCGCTTTTATGCGAAATAAAAGGTACGGGTCTGGTATAATGCAAACATAACATTTTACCGAACGTCGAAACTTTTTTATATCGAATTTTCGTCGATAATTTCCTCGACCGATTCACATTGAAAATATCAACGGGTTTTTTTGTTTCGGACGACGACTGCGGAAGTACAATTTCGCAGTCTACAAAGGTCGGCGTAAACGTTTCGAAATTATCTTTCGGTTGACTAGCACGAAGTTGAGGTGCACTAGTTACATCGCGTAACGCTTTCGTTAGATCGACGTGACAATTATCGAATATATTATCGGTTTCGTTAATTGCGACGTTAATCTTACGAAAATCGTCCGTCAGTTTAGTGATGTGAAGCTGAGAAAATCGTGGTTTATCTTTAAAATTAATTGTACCGGGCGGTGCGGTAACGACACTCTGTAAGTGACTTCGCGATAATTCGTTTAGCGATGAAAAGCTTGATGAGTCAGTCTTAAGAGGTTCTCGTTTAAAATTCGCGGGCGCTTTTGTGTTTAGTTTGGGAATTGTAAAGTTTTTAAAAGATTTTTTATATAAAATATCATCTTACCTTACGTAATCCACAAAGAAGGAACGAAACGGGCAACATGAAACAAAAAATTACAATTGAAAAATCGTGTAAAACGAATTAAGTTAATGGGTTATTTTGAAAAATGTTCACCTTTTTTCTCTGTGATGTGATTATATTGCGGACAACCCAGAATAAAATTGATCGCTTTCTCCACGTTAAAATTGTATAGTAAAATTATGTTAACCAATTCTTGTCGAGGTATTCCGCTGCTTACAATTTGTCTGATCTGATCCACGCAAGATTCGAGTCGAGCCTTATCGATATCGGACAAATTCGCCTCCTACAAGGTGCCCGTATATATTAAGGTTACGGTAAGAGTAAAACTTACTTTAGATTCGTTCTCTCCTTCATTCTCTTCGGCGATATCGTTAACAGATTGAAAAAAGGCTCCAATCTTTTGCTTATTTTTCGAACCTTCTCGATCGTACATAAAAGCTGCCTCGCTAGGTGATACGCAATAGTCGTCTTCGACCGAATGTCCATAAACATCATCATAACCTTCGTACTCTTAAAAATACAATAAATTATTAATAATTATGATTATATTACTGGTAAAGCAACCTTCGTTAACGTTTATGGAACGTACATTGCGATGTCGTGACATTACGATTATTTAATTATTGATTAATGTATAAAATCCTAATTAGTTAATTGTGAAACATTTAAGTTAAAATTCAATTAAACATTTATATATAAATAAAAGTTGATATAATGTGTTAAATTGCCATTTTGGTGTGATGTACGATGTTGTTATGACATATTGGAATTTTTGACAGGAAATTATTTTAATGGTTCAAACCTTTGCTTAAAGTAGTGATGTGTCTTCACTATTAAGACGCGTCCACACAAAGCCAAACAGATGCAAATTTTATCATTCTTAACGATCGCAACGCGACAAAAACAAGAAACCACAACAAAAATATATTGAATCGGACGCGTTTTTCTGTTTAGTAATTTACGTTATAAGTGCAGTAGGTTACTTGTAACAGTACGGGTTAGATATTATTTACGAGGCAAATACCTATAGGTGCCGAGTCAAGAATGCCTAAACGAGTACTATTAAGCTGGATTTATAGTGTCGGTATCGGTATGCAATAAGAAATAAGCAATAAGCAATAAGAAATAAAAACGCATTTATAGTTCTTTAACGGTAACAGAGTAGGCATGCGCATTGCGGGTTTAATTTAAATTATTACTGTGTTTATGGTACGATTCTTAGGTTACCTAATGTACGATTGAAAAATTAAAATCAACTTGACATAATATTTTCCCATCGATTCTTGAATAAGAGATATATTTCACTCGAATATTTCTTTAACACCTGATTTATATTGATGTCATCTGTCTTTTCTTAACTCGTAAGCTCACATCGTATACGACTGTTGCCGATTCGGTAACGGTAACGGTAAGAAATAAAATTGAACCAATTCCTTATTTCTTATTGCTTATTGCTTATTTCTTATTTCTACTATAAATGATATACAGGTTATCCATAAGTTCATTTCCTTACCGCTTATTTCTTATTTCTTACTGCATACCGATACCGACACTATAAATCCAGCTTTACCGTATTAACTACTAGGTATATGGCGCATTCAACTTTCAAATATGAAGCCAACATATTAGAGATAGAGATAGATATATACCGCTGTCTTTTAGAGTAGCAATTGTTGCACAAAGTCAATTTTTGTCTTTGTTTATGGCGCAAAAAAGAAGAAGGTGGGAGTGTTAGTTGTGCCGATCACAAATTCTGTGTTGTTGTGTTTGCAGTTAACCTTCTCCTTAATTTGAAAGTGTGAGAGTTTTTAGTTTTCCAAAAGAAATGAATAAATCAAGAAAAAGAATTTATTTTCTGTGCGATTCTAAGAGTAGTCAAAGTTACCACAAGTAAGTAATTATATTTGATTTTAGTAATTAGTGCTAAAGTTACGCATCTCTAAAGGTGCGTCCAGACATACTTGTACTCGTGCTCGTACTCGCGGCACTCGCAATGACCTAGAAACTTGCCATAAGCCTCAGGTTGTACTCGTTTGCTTTATGTCCAGACAGACTTCAGTTGCTCGCGGGATTTTGACTTCAGAGGTGCGCTATTTTTTAAAATGGTTCGTGATAAAGTTACAGTCATCTTCTTCTTTAATTCTGGTACACCAATCTATAGTTCTTGAGAAATGGCCTCCCACGCTTCTTTTTTTTAGGTTTTACTTTATAAAATTTGTTGGTAGGATCCCACAAAATTGGGAACTTTTCATAAATATTAACAAATTTCAAACAAAGTCCTCTCCATCGTCGACGAGCACGAACAATCAACTGAAAGCACAGAAGAAATACCTACGGATGCAGAAGCGACAGTTACCCGTTTTCGCATATACCAATTTGAAATACGAAAAGACTTTCTTTCAAGATGGCCGTCACACTAAAATGAACTAAAAGGAGGTTGCAAACATTACAGAAACCGCCGAATGTGGCGTAAAAATTACTAAATATAACACATTTATAAAAAAGTTGTATATTTTATTTTATATATTAGATATTTTTAATAAACAGCACCGCCCAAATCTTGCTTTTAAGATGGCAGTCTAACGCATCAAACATCAAAGAAACCACCGTAAGTGTCGCTTCTGCATCCGTAGGTATTTCTTCTGTGACTGAAAGTGAACCAGTCTCCGTCCACATTACTTATTGTGCAACTTTGCGCAAATCCCTTTGATGTACCGACACCGAGCGAATCCTCACGAGTTAATAGCTCGCGCTGCTCGCATCGCTTGTCTCGTGACTTACCCTTACGTCTACACTACTCGCGAGTACCGCAAGTACCGCGAGCAAGAGTACGAGTAGTCTGTACGCACGAGACGTACAACTGTATACTTCTATCTTTTTAATGTTGGCTTCATTTCCACTTATAGCTGAGCATAGGGTATAATGACTGTTATGTTAGAAATACAAGTACTACGGGACGTGTATCGTAAAGGTGAGTCCATACTACTAGTGTTTGTACTTGCAACTTAACTTGCCTATATGTAGACGTCGCGACGAGCCTGAGTCGAAGCAACACAAGTCACACAAGTAAGCTACTCATGAGGTTCCAACGGGCGTCGGTACATCATACTTTATTTCATACTGTAAAAGTTTGAATAACCACATCTGAGATGCTACCGAAGTTTGCAAGATCTGACAACATGTAAGAAAATCTGCAACGGTTGGCAATGTCGCTTTTTTGTTTGCTTACTGATTGTGGAAGTGTAAGCATCGTTTTTGTATTCTTTTGTGTTACTGCATTATAGCTTTGGTTTTTATTTCAAGGTAGTACTTATCGATTTTAATTTAATACTTTGTAAGTATTGATTTTATTGCTGGATTCATTATTTATTATTCTGATGTAACAGACACCAGATTTCGCGCGCTTACCTACTTAAAAACGAATCCAACTACATCTGTACCTATAAGGTACCTTATGTTGTGTAACTGAAGAGGGCACCTACCAAGATGGCGGTTCCCTAGATGGCGCTTATGAAGACCTGTGAATAGAGTCCCTATTGTGAAGTTGTAAGATGAAGGAAAACAAACAAACAGTTAAAATGAACGTAAATCACGAACCTCAAACGCAATTATATATTTGGTGAGAAAATAAAAACCTTAAAATTTTGATAAATCATATTTACCGCCAAAAAGAGAAAATGCCATGTTCACCTGAAACTATCCGAAGGAAAAACATGGTAAAGAAACCTTCGGATATGTTCCCAAGAAACTACATACACAGATTAAACAAAACACAAAGAAACATGATGCAGTGAGGTAGACCACAGTAACATAAAAATACCTGCAATGAAATCATATAAATGGTAATCAAATTCAGTTACGCGGTACTCAAGAGCACAAACTAAAATGCCCACTACTTATACTCCCTCCCCTTGTTCGACAACTACCACATTCACTAGACATATAAAAGCACATATAAATAGTTAGTTATTCGAACCTCTTCCAATTCGAAAGGTACACGCAGGCCTGGACTCGGCGCTTACGGCTAAACTTGTATTTCGAGCACGAGTGCTAAATTGCTATTAAACGCCCAGCAGTCCAGTCTGCCACGGGAGAAAAAAACATCATTAGTTACATCCACCAAGGCTCTTCCATAAATGAGGGAGTACGTTAGCAACTCTAAGTTTAAGCTTCAAGTAAGTGTGCGGCTCTTATTGAGAAACGAATGTACACATGATGAAACAAAGAAAACAATTAACATTAATAAAACAGATAAAATTCATGCATTACCTTTCACCTAGTTGGGGGTCTCGCTCATTGATTGGCTTGGGATAGACTCAACCTCCTGTACTAGGTGAAATTCTGGTAAAAATAATGTTATGTCGCTATATTTGTCTATCAGAATCCCATCGTCGCCTGTTATTACTCGGAACGCACGTGGTATCTTTAATTTGGATTCTCTTTTGGGGCGTCCTACCTCAGGTTATACAGCCCTTACATCATTGAACCATTTAAGCCTCACCAGCAAGTCTAAGTGTTTGTTTAACATAAGCCATTTTAATTTATATAGTAACTAAAATGATTTTGTTCAATGTGTCTGTCCGTCATCGTCAATTTTGAACTTTTGAAATAACGGGAAATCATAAATTCAACGGTTCTTTTAAGAAACGGAAAAAAATTCATGCGCATTATGGTATGTTATTCTTTATTTAAACGAATTTAAATAATTTCAAAATTCTGTTTCAGTCTTCGGTTTTTTTTGCTTACTTTTCGTTTATCGTTAGCCTAAATTAGCAATTTTGATGACAATAATCGACTCGCTGACCACCTTAACTATTATCGTGCAAGATAAAAAAGTCTACAGATAAAAAGTAAAATGGAAACAGAAAATTCAGGTTTGTGAAGCATGTTTTATCACTATACAGATCTAATATTCTTTTAGGTGACCATATAAAAGAGGCTATTACGAATGTATACATGAACTGTGATATTTCTAATAATAATTCGGTGTCTGTGTCAAAATTGTTAAATTTTATAAGTAGCAGCGATTCGGGAAATGTGTAACTATTTGTGAACGTTAAGGGGGGTTTACTTTTAATGTGTAGTTTTCAGATTCGAGTTTTCACAACTGGAAACAATGTTAGATCCCGATGGTATCGATCCCTGTGTAACTTGTGAGGAGTTTGTTGTAACTGTCGGCGAGTGGACACGTAATAATGTAACAAATTTAAGGTTGGTTGTATGGTTGTACAGTAGAACCTCGATTATCCGTGCTCCATGGGACCGAACGAGGCACGGAAAATTGAAAAGCACGGATAATCCGAACATTTATTTCTTACATATTATGTATACATAAATGTACTATGTATGTAGGTACATATACTAAAAAAATAACAGAAAAAAATAGATTTCTAAGTTCAAACTAACTTTTAAATTGCATAAAAAGATAACAGAATAAAAAACAGAATTCTACATAAGTAAACTTTTACATTAAATAAGCACGTAGGTAGTGGCGATTTCAATATTGCGCATTGACAGATCCGTTGAGTGATTTACGGTAACATTATTTCGATAATAAAACTTCTAAAATGCAATTTCAATAATGGAAAGCATGGCACGGATAATCCGCAGCCCGCATAACCCGCGCATGGATAATCGGGGTTTTACTGTATCTATCGTTTACGGCCAACACTTAATTGAAAATTTGTTGTAGATCTGAATTAGTGCAAACACTATCGTCAGTTACCAAAGATGAAGTGTGTCACAATACTAGTGGTAGTACCGTTATTTTTTTGGTCTTAGAATAATTTCTACTACATTATTCACTTTTTTAGGCGTTACATACGATCAAGAGTATGTGCGTAAATTGGAAATGAAATATCAGATGGCGGTTAAACAACTTGAAGACTTAAAAGAACAACTTATGGCTGCCGAGGAGCAAAATGATTTATTGCAAAACGAAAATGATGGCATTTTGCAAAAGTTTTCCAGGTACTTAATCGTATTATTTTAATGTACATCAAATGTAACTTGATTTGTTTCGTTCTTCTTAATGCTGTCGCTTTCTCCCTTGTAGTGTAAATGGAGTTAAAGCTCATGTTTTTCTACATTTTTCCTTTTATTGCTTTTCTATTTTGTGTGTTGTTCTTCATTCTATATCTCCTATCTTCTTCGTTCTCCTTTCTCATGCCATAACATCCACCAGTGGCGTAACTACCGAGGGGGCAGAGGAGGCAATCGCCCCCGGGCCCGGTTTGCCTAAGGGCCCGACGATTGCAAAATTCCGACGTACGAGACCTGAACTGTTGCTGTATTTTCCATATGTGCAAAATACCATACTTTAGCATTAAAACTACTGTATTTCGTATTTGTATACGGTAGTACATATCAACATAGTTGGGAAGGTTAACGAAAAAAATATTAAAAGTAAATGTATATTCTTTTTTTCAGAATAGGGATAAAAAATGAGTAATGCAACAGTGTCAATAACCGAGTAATCTGACCCTTACTGGTGTAGTTATTAGGAAAGTTTCTCTCTTTTATACCTGACATAACAATAACGGAAAAATAAAGTAAAATTTGTTTTATTTTTAGTACCTACTTAATCTCTTTCTTTGTATTTGTACTGCCTGCCAAGTACAAGTAGACCAACAATAAATATTACCAGTTACGAGTAATACCTTTTACCTGTTGGACAATAAATTATTATTATTATTAAAAAAAACAAAAACAAGACTGACGTTATTTATTATTTTACAACCACAGCACTATTTTGCGATTTCGTGTTTTTTTTCTAAGAAGAAATAATTAACCCGTAACTAATGCCATTATCCAACTTTCGGGACAAGTATTATAGGTATGAAATAAAATCGTAAATTTCTTTGAAGATTTAAAAATGAACGTTAAAATTTTTAACGCGCTGGTTATTTTATTATCATGCTACCCTTTATTCTACTATTTAATTGCCAAAAAGGGGCCTTTAAAAAATTCTTGCCTCCGGGCCCAAATTTTGAAGTTACGCCACTGACATCCACCATAGTGTCGCACTCTCATGCAAATTATTTTTTCGAGGCCTATCTATGGCTGTTTGTAGAAATTTCGCAAGTACAATCTACAGCAAAAGCAGTTCCAAGGTTGTATAGTTCGAAGTAATATATTATCAAAGTTGATCAATTTTAATTAGCGAAGAAAAGAAATTGTAGAATTTCACTTGTAATACAAATTTTTAAAATAATGGCTTTACTTACATCCAAAGAGGGAGGATTGTAGCTGCTCGAGTTTTTGAGCTCTATAAACTCTTTCTTGTGGTGAGTTAGACCACATCCTTCTATTCTATGCCATTTTTCCCTTTGTTTGTTCCACACGTCCTGGTTCTTTACCTTTTCCCACCTTGTGTGTTTGTTCTTATTCTTCCAGTAATTGATTTTCGGCCTACCTCTGCCTCTGCAACCATCTGGTCTTGACAATGTAATTTTCTTTACTTCTTTGTTATCTTCCATTCTTCTTATAAACCCGAGCCAGCCCAATCTTTGTGTTTTTATGAAGTTCACTATACAGGGAGTTTCTACTCAAAGTGGACAACGTAATAGAGGTTGTAGAACTCATCAAAACTAACACTTTTTTAAGTAATTTTTTTCATTTTGGCTTTTGTTTTCGTATTAGGGACCTTTTTTATTTTTTTTAACAAACCTCTATATCTCCATTATTTGTAGTCGTATTTCAAAAAATCAAAGTTTTTTGGAATCAACAGTTGAATACAGGCGTAGTCACGTAAGAAGGCGAGCGCGGCAATGCGCATACGACGAATTTACGCTGCTTGTAAAATTTCGCGTATCTATAAGTCAGTGTCGTTTCACATTGTTGTAGATATTTTTATTCATCACTAAATATGAACATTAATGTTATTTATTGAATTATAATTACAGGATAATTACATACCTACTTTAGTGATATATAATGAAATTCGAATGAGTTATTGAAAAAAATGCACTTGTGTGAATGCATTTATTATGATACGCAACTGACTTGTATTTTTACAGTAATCCGCTTTCGGAGTCATGAATCGGGTTGCGCCGGTGCTCGCCTTCTTATGTGACTATGACTGTATCTACAACGTTTGTTCAAAACTTTTTTTACAAAAAATTTAGAAAAGGGTCATTTCCAAATTTCCAAAATTAAAATGACTGCCATTTTGCTGTTGTAAATTTTTAGTAAAAAAGGTTTGTACAAACGTTATATAGATATCATTGACTTTAGATATTAAACGTTGATTCCAAAGAACTTTGATTTTTTGAAATCCGACTGCAAATAATGGAGATACCTATAGAGATGTGTAAAAAAACAAAAAAAGGTCCGTAATTCGAACACAAAAACCAAAATGAAAAAAATTATTTTAAAAAACGTGTTAGTTTTGACGAGTTCTATAACCTCTATTATGTTGACCACTTTGAATAGAAACACTCCTGTATCTTCCCCTTTTAAGATTGTTTTTATTTCCGAGTTCAATAGCCTTCTAATACTCATCTTCTGCCACTTTCTCTGGTCCATATATTGTTCTTACCATCTTTCTTTCGAAAAGTTTTAACTTTTCTTGCTCCAAAGGCTTGTTATGTTCATTACTTCCGCTCCATTACCACCGCCCTGATAGCTGCTTTATAAGTTTTAATTACTTTCCCGTGCCTGAGTATCGGGTTAGAAGTAAACAGAAAAATGACAAAAATGGTGGAATTCCAAAAGAAGAGAAGGTAATGGAATTGTGGGACAGGTATGGGGCCTGGGAGAAAGGTGGATGGGAGGAGATATGTGGAAAAGGAGGTGGCTCTTCGACAGACTGGTAAAAAGTGTATTGGTATACGGGGCAAAAGTGTGGGGATGGATAGAAAGAGAACAAATAGAAAGGATTCAAGTGAAATACTGGAAGTGGGTATTGGGGCTTGAAAGGGAAACCCCGGGATATGTGGTGGAGGAAGAGGTGAAGTTAGAAAAAATTGGAATAGTGGCGGGAAAGAGATCGATGGCCTTTTGGGGGGGGGGGGGGGGAATCTTGAGATGTAGTTGGATTGAGGTGAAGAAGAAGAAGAAAGCATATGGACAGGAGGGGAGAAGGTGCTTCTACTAGAGGGGCGTATATGCGAGTGAGGAGGTGGAGAGGATGGGTGGAGGATGGGTGGAGGATGGTTGGGGATATAGTAGTAAGAACAGTAGAAGATGTGCAAAGGAGCAGAGGAGGGCAAAAATTAATGCAGGGATGTACAATGGAAAGTACAAGGAGTTGGTGACAAACGGTTTGGCGATGTATTTAACCGGTGAGGTCAACATAAGGAGGTAGAGGATAGTGGCACGCTTTAGAGTGGGAAATGAAGAAAGTTATTCAACACAGAATAAAAATATACAGGGTGGTCCATTTAAGTTAAGTGAGTTTTTGATGTTTGAAAAGTATAAAATATGAATCCTTTTTCTAGACACCCCGTACAAAGAATCGAAATCCTACATAGTGTATGTAAATGAAAGCCTTAAAGGTCAAAATAAATCGATATAAATTTGTGTTACTGAAAGTAAGTGGTTTCCATGTTATTAGGCGTTGTTTAAATTGAATATTTTTCTTAAAATCACAATTTTCTCAAAATTGGTAAGCGATAGGTATAGGGAACGTTGAATGAAGTTGCCTTAGTTCTTAATATATAATCTAAAAATGTAATAAAATACTGGGGGTTGCATTTAAAAAAACCTAACTTTGATAATATATGTATTACAATTTTGTGAACCACCCTGTATAATTGCAAATAATTTGAAAAAATAGTCTTCAAGGAACGATTTGATTGTCAACATGTTACCCTAGTAATTTGTATTGTCACTATAATAGTTTAAATACTTTAAAAAACATAACCTTCATCGTCATTAAATCATTTAAGGGGAGGTTGCGAGAGTTTTATTTTCCACATACCATTTGGCTCTTATACTGGGTTGACCATTTAACTTGAGACTGTACTTCAGTTTTTTTTTCAGGTAATACATTCCATAAGGAATTTCCATTCGCACATACTTTCACAATATAAATATACAAATAAGCTTTTTAGGGTTTTTAGTCTCATTGTTGAGTGATTTTCTTCCTCCCATTTTGGTTCCCTGTTAATTTTCTTCAATTTTTCCAGTAATGCTTCTCTCTCCTCTCTTCTTTTCTTACTTTCAGGTTCTACCTTTACTCCCCATGACTTTCAGTCATTGTCATACTTTTGTTTATCCTAAACAATAAATAAGAATAGATAACAATAGGAACAAACAAAATTCTCGAAGCTACACTAAGTTTGCCATTGTGACCCCCTCCGACCTTAACTGCAAAAAAATGAAATATATTGAAGTACAACCTGTAAATTGAGAACAAAAAACATTTGTAACACTTTGCGATATTTTGAAATCAATAATTAAGTGGAATTGTTTCTTATTATTTTAATGTAATTCTATGATTTTGTTTTTAATATAGATCTGCGGCGTTAAATAAAATTGATGAAGAACTAACTGATGGCGTAGAGTGTGTTGCTGAATTAAAATCATTTTATGAAAAGGAAATGTTTAAACTTAAAAAATCTGTTACAACTTATGAGAAGGAAATAACGACTCTTAACAATTCAATAACTAACCATATAGAAGAGGTAGGTTAAAGTAAAATAGCCTAAGTAACACTTACATTCTGGTTTTAGAAAAAAACTTTGGAAGATAAAATGAAAACGTTTGACAAAAAAATTAAAGATCAAATAAAGTTGTTATATAAGTTGGACGTTGAATTAAATAATAAAGAGCAATCGATATTATCACTTTCTGAAAGTAACTCCCAGCTTCAATCAAAATTGAATAAACAAGATGAGTATATGGCACAGTATTGTGAAATCATAAACATACTGAAGGACGAGAAGAAAACGTTAGCGGAATCCATTCACGAATATGTGATGGAGTGCAGCTATACAAAACAATTGAAACACGCGCCTCGAACATCTTTAACTTCGTTAGTACAAAGCCCAATGTCCAGTAAAATTTTATCAGATGTTTTCAAATTTAATAGTCCCAATCTTTTATTTAACTTACAAAATCCGGTTTCGCCCAATTTGGATAGTCCTCTTGTAAATAAAATTAATAATAACGATATTGAAATTGTGAGCCCTCTATCTGAAATTAATGATAGCGTCTTTATTTCTCCTAAATTTCGACAAGAGGATTATATTGGTGAGTTGTATTTTCAAAACTTTATTCTTTTTGATTTGTGATGATTGCAGAAAATGAGGAAGAAAATATGGAGACCTCCATTGTCAATGATGTGTGTTTGGAAAATTCCTTAAAAGCTTTATGTAATGGAAGGCGTCGTGATAGTCTGTCTGATGAAATTTTTGTGGTGAGTTGAGAATTATGTATAAACTTCAAGGTCTACAATATGTATGATTTTGAACTAAAGATACAACATGGCAAATACAGTATACACAACACTATTTTACTGAACTGAACATCTTTCATTCGCAAGACTGTCAACAAGTTGGGGTTGTTTGCTGATGGTGACAGCCTTGCAATTGAAATGCATTCAGATCAATGAAATATTTGTGTGAGTATTTGCGATGTTGTGCCTTTTGTTATCTACAGACTCATTTTTGCATGCTTCATATATTGTTGATTGACTCAATTACAGTAGAACCTCGCTTAACCGAGCTAATGTGGACCGACGTAAACTCGGATAAGCAAAAACTCGGATAACGCGGACAAACGTTTAATTGCATAACTAATTACTGACGAATGAAGCCGCCGGTAATATTAACTACAATAGCGAAAACAAATAAGAAAAAAAGGGGCAAGTCGGTAGAGTGGCCCGGGTAGCACGCGTGGCAAGGTCACAAATATCTTCGTACAATTGCATATTTAATCACGTAGTATAAATTGCACGTATAAAAAAATTTTTTACGTATGTATTTAGACTCGGATAATACGGAACCTCGGTTAATCAAAGCTCGGTAAACCGAGGTTCTACTGTACCTTAATTATGGCGATAATTTCTTTGGACATTATAATATTTTACAGGGTGGGGCAAACCTCTGTCATAGTTCTATAACTTTTATTGTATAATACTTACAGATTTATTTGAACGGTGGTCAGAAGGAAATACTTTAAAATTATTTTCATATATACAGGGTGGTCCAACACTAAGGTAGACAAACGACTTACTTTTTTTCAAATGAAATGACCTAACTTTTTTTACATTTTGAGAACCTCTGTAGTCACTGTTATATTGCCCTTAAATATTTTTTTTACTCCTCCACTTGTTCCGGAGAAAAACAATTTTTTTCGACAAATATGGAAAAATTATACCCCTCTTTAAGAATTCGCCACCGTCTCAGATTTAATGCTGGAATTTTGAAATTTACAAATTTAGAAAGCTAAAGGACTCAACTTTTTTTTATTAAGTTTTGAATTTTTATATTGTATAGGGTGGTCAAAAAATAAATTTAAATACAGATGTATATATCGATGACTATCTAACCAGGGAGGAAAGGGGAATGCAAGAGGAGATTAGAAAGATTGTCAAGTAAGAAAGAGATAAAGGTGCAAGGGTGAGGGTGGGCTATAGGAAAATGTGGATAGGGGAGATAAGATACGACTGGGATGAAGCAAAGATGTTGTAAATAACTACTACAACATCTTTGGGATGAAGAGACAAGCGGGGTGGGAGCCATGCAAGCGGGGCGAGGGGGTAGAGAGTCAAAAAACTAGGGGGCGAGAAGACATGGGAAAGGGGTCAAAAAACTAAGGGGGGAAGGGAGGCTGGGCAAATGGGAGTGTAAGTGAGAAAAAAGGACAGGCAAAGGTGTTATTTTGGAATGTGACAGGTATAAAGAATAAAGGGAACGACTATTGGAGTTACATAGGGGGGTTTGTGATGGTGGGGATAGTGGAGACGTGGTTGGAGGAGAATAAGTGGAAGGAAATGCTGCCCAAAAGAGGTTATGAGCGAAAGTGCAGTTCGCGGCGAGAGAGGGGAAAAAAGGCAGAGCAAAAGGGGGCTTAATCACAGGGGTGAGAAATGAGTGGAAAGGTGAGGAGGAGGGAGAAAATTGACAAGTATCAGGAGTAGTGAGAAGGTGTATGAAGGTAAGAGGAGGGGAGATGTATAAAGAAGGGAAAGGTGGAAAGAAGGGGTAAAGACAGACGGTTGGGGGAAGAAGGTATGGGGTGTTTAAATAAGAATCTTGTATTTATTTTTAAGAAGAATACAATAAACTTTATTACTACTACAGAGGTTCTTAAAATGTAAAAAAAGTTAGGTCATTTCATTTGAAAAAAAGTAAGTTGTTTGTCTGCCTTAGTGTTGGACCACCCTGTATATATGAAAATAATTTTTAAATATTTATAATAGTGACCACCATTAATGGATACCTTTCAAATAAATCTGTAAGTATGTATTATACAATAAGAGTTATAGAACTACGACAGAGGTTTGCCCCACCCTGTATTTACAATGTATTCTTATTCTAATCAACTAAATTATACCTCTAATTTTTACAAAATTCTAGTCCCTATACCTTACAGAGCCTACTTCCTTACTGTAAATCCACGAATTACCCTCCTTTTTCCTTCTTCTGATTTCTAACACTGCTTCCATTCATCTCCACCCCCACCCATTCTCTCCCAGCGCCCTTTTCCACCCTCCCACTTGCTGTCTTAGCTCCCCACGTTCTTCCACCATGTATCCCTCACCGCACAATCTACACAACCTCTCTTCATCGTCTAACCAGTATTTTTTTCCCCTTTCCTCATTTCCAACTCTAAACCATGCCCCCGCCGTCTTCTTCCACAACCCTATACCTTCCCTTTCCCTCAAGTACTTTGGCATACCATCTGTCTCCAGATTCCTGTATTTTTTATTATTATACTTGTCCAGCTGGCCTGCATCCCAATTCCCTCTTCATATCCACTTCCTCATCCCTCGCGTATCTCCTTCGTTCATATAGTATCGCCTTCTTTCATCCTGTTCATGATGTATCCTCCTATTCTTCACCTCGTTCCAACAGCGTCTCAGAATCCCCCTTCCTCTCTTCTTTCGGTCTTTTCTTCAAAGGCCATTGCACTCCTTCCAGCCTCAATTCTTGTCAGCTTAACCTCCTCCTCCACCACATACCACGGGGTTTCTCTTTTCAATCCTAGCACCCACTTCCAGTATCTCAGCTGGATCTTCCCTCCCACTCCCACACCTCTGCTCCATACATCACGCTTTTAACTAGTGTGTCAAACAGCCACTTCCATTTCTGAATATCCCCCCCATCCATCTTTCCCCCATGTCCCACACTTGCCCCACTATTGCATTCACTTTCCTTGCCAACTCCCATATGTAACCTAGGTACGTAACTTCATCCACTCTATATAACCTCATCCCCCTACTGCCATTCTCCCTCTCTTCTTTTGAAACTCCACCATCTTCGTATTTTTTGTATTCATCTCCAGTCCGCTTTTCTCCATGTATCTCTTTGTCACGCTTATCTCCCCCCTTCCTCAACGTTACCAACACCAGATCATCGGCGTAACCTAACACCCATACTTTTTTGGTTCCACACACAATGCCGCCACTGATTCCTCCGCAGTGCTACCTCAAAGTCCCCAATCAATATTGAAAGGAGGAGTCCTGCCGCAGCCCTTTCACAGTCCAGAAGGGTTCAGTGGTATCAGCACCCACCTTAATTTCGTTCTTTGCATTAAAAGGAAGCTGCTGTGGATTGAACGGAGTTCGGCTGGTTCCGCCATCAGAAAGCGAATGTTTTCTGCATTGTTGTGGCGCGTTTCTTTTAAACATTTCGACAGGTGACGCCGCGTTCTCATTGGTCAGCCAATGAGTTTGCTGCTACGCCTTAGTATGCTGCGGACCTGGCATGTACCTGCTACTAGTTTATACTCACTGTCTAGTTCGCTGTATGGTTTTTTCCAACATTCCCTCTTTTTTACTTCAATCCACTCCTCTAGCACTTCCTCCTCCTGTCCTTAAGAGCTATATCCCACTAGGACACCACGGTGGCGCAACCAGTGGCGACACCGTGGTTACCGCAGCAACCAAACCGAGCAACCAATCAGGCAACCAAGAGAGACACCAGCAGTGCTGTTCATCAAAACTCATGATATGAAAACACAATTGCAACAACAATTTTGAAGAGCACACAAGTTCTTTTCACTGGCACTGGTTGCCAACAGCTGGTGGCCGAGTGAGTGACGCGCCGTATAATTATGTACATTTTACTGGTGGTGCAACCAGAGCGGTGGAGACACCAGTAGAATGTACGAACGCTACATGGCTGGTGGCGCAACCAAACTGGTGGAGGAACTAAATCGACACCAGGTGAGATATGCTCCATATGCGTACGTGTGTTCTGAGTGGTGTCGCCACTGGTTGCGCCACCGTGGTGTCCTAGTGGGATATAGGTCTAAGAGCTGTTCAATGTATTCTTGTTTGCTAACAATTATGCTGCCCCATTTCTGGTTGTACTTTTTAATCCTTGGCACGGTAACCTTCTAATTCTGACAGGGAGGTTATTATTGACTCTTGATTACTTCAAAAATGTAAGATTATGTAATTCAATTATTGTTTGTAGGCGGATGAAGAGTTTCATCGAAATGAGTGTCTTCAATTATTGGCGAAACAGAAACTAGACATCGAAGAGCTCGAAGAAGAAACAGAACATTTGAATGCTAACATCAAGCAATTAAGCGAACATCTAGATAATGATCAGAAACGTATTGAAGAACTAACTTCTGCACAGGAAGAACAGGAGAAATCGAATACCACTCTACTAAATCAGTTGGAAGAAAGTCGAAAATTTATTGATGCGTTGATTTTGGAAAAGGAACAGCTGCTGGTAAAACTTGCCGAGCCAACGGTATCACAAGATAGTAATAAAAATTTTTCGAAGCAAAACAACTTTAGTAAAATGGAAGTGAAACTAGAAAGGAGAGATGAAAAAATTGAAGAATTATATAAATTATTAAAATTTGAAAAAGTAAACTATGAAAAGATACTAAGCGAAAAATATCATCTCAAAGAAGAATTAAAATTGATGACCAGTGATTACAATAATCTGATGACAGAGAAATTTACATTAAATACAAAATGTGTTAAGCTAGAGAGAGAATTTGAAAATCGCTTGAAGCAGGCTAGAGCTTGTATTTTAATAGTAAAAGCGAAACACATTCAACTTACAGAGAGTGTTCGTGATCTTTTGACTAATTTTAAGTTCACATTGGATAACCTTCCAATTGAAATTTTGAAATTTAATTGTGAATGTATACGATCTAAAATGACCGCCGATGTATTAGTTGTTTCTGCTTTGGAAAATTCGGTAGGTATTTTTCATCTCTTTCTCAATTCTTCTTCATTTCTTCTTCTTTTTATATATAAACACATTAATTTGTAAGAAAACTTGAATAACGTTGATTTTGTGATCATTTGGTTCTTTCAGGTTTCAGATTTAGCTTAACTGTCCTCATCTTTACAACACTGGTGTGAATGCTGAAACTATTGTATCTTGTAATTGTTGCTTCTCGAAACATGGTGTGTAATTAGTATTTGAGCTGAACCCATTTTGTATTCAGTAGAAAATATATGAAACAGTAGCAGATTTTTCCAAGGCTGTATTATGAAAATTCATGGATTACTCTCATTCAATTTTTCTTACAAATTATTTATAACTTTCCTAGTCAAAAGACGTTATTATTAAGACACTTTTTCAGGAACTTGAGCAATTATCTGATCAGATTTCAAGCGACGAAATGTTACGTGTAAATGAAAATATGGAAGAATGCAAGTAACGATTTCCATAACATTTTATTAATTTCTATAGATATATACTTGTAGCATGAACAGCGAACTGTACGCAAAACTCGCAAATGCATTTAATAGCGATCTTAAAACGATTGATGATCGCTTACAATTGCAAGAAAAGTCGCAATATGACGCACAACAGGTGTTATTTGGTATGTTTGATAACGTCAAACTCTTACTTAAAACAGTTGAGCCACATCTATCGTTTAATTCAAAATCGTTCTGTGAACAAGAACTGGAGAACGTTAAAGAAGATTGTTCCAATGCTATAAAAGTTGTAACGCAATATGGAAAACTACTCCATGAACAATCTCAACTAAAATTTCTCGGTGCATTTATTACTCGCAGTCACTATTTGGAACGGTCTTATGAACACGAACTTAATCAAAATAAGAAATTAAAGTAAGTAATATATTCTTTTTCTTTTACTTGATCCTTATTCCTGTCTATTGGGAGGTGTCCGGATTTTTAAGGAATTGAGTTGGGATTTCTTTCCAAGTAGCATTCCAGTAATTTCTATTTTGAGCGATTTTCCCTACCTCTCTTATACTGCTGCTAACAGTTCTTTCCAAGTTCTTGTAGGTCTCTCTCCACATTTCTTATACTGCATGGGATAGTTTGCAGTGTCGCTACACACATTATATTAGCTTAGCTTTTGGGTAACCTCTCCTTTTGTTTGATTTTGTCAATGCCTTTCTCCATATCTACAGGGTAGACCATTTGAATCAATACACGCGAATATCTCGAAAAGGACAATTTTCAGACAAAAGCTTTTGGCTGTGAGGGGCAAAGATGATGACATTATCAATTTAATTGTAGATGGCGCCACTTTAGAGATTTCATCATGGCAGCCATTTTTTTAAATAGGAGCAAGGAGTGAATTTTATTCCAAGTTTCCACCCCCATAGTCATCAAGCACCCAAAAACCTCGCATCATACTCCGTCATTGTTTTGTAACTCCACACCACTATGCACCTCTCCCTCTGTCTCGCTGTGTGTGTGTTGGTCCTATATATGTTATCTGGACCAATTCTGTCTGATGGTTAACCAGCTCCAGGCTGATTGATACGCACTTTCCCGTGCTTAGCATTATCCAGCATTAACGACGTGAATGTGGCGGGGTTTTCATCCATTTGGGGTGCTTGATTATATGAAAAATACAAAATACATACACCATGGGGGGTGGAAACTTTTACTTAATTTATAAACTTTGAAACACCATAACTCAGTGAAAAATAATTCGATTAAAAAAAACAAAAAACCGTTGTATTCGTCTTATTACCAGCTACAACTTTCATTTGGAAAAATCTACAAAAATGGCCGCCATGATGAAATCTATAAAGTGGTGCCATCTACAATTAAATTGATAATCCCCTTCGCAGCTCTAGAACTTTAATGGTCTCAATTATTTTTTGAAAAAAAAATTGTGCTTTTCGAGATATTCGCGTGTATTGATTAAATTGGTCCACTCTGTATGAAAGTCAGATGAACTTTACGTTCAGTTCTATTATGTGCCGTCTCAATCTAGATTCCAGTATCTTGAAAACACTTTATTCACAGTACATCCGATAATAATCCCTTGAATATCTTTTTTTAAATACTCATGGTACAGTTACACATGTGTTCCAATCACTTGGGTCTTTTTTTGTATCCTTATTTGGTTCAGAATATTTAGGAGCCTCTCTTTACTTTCTGCATTGGGATACTTCAGCATTTCGTGACAAGTTCTTCTATTGTTAGTTCTGTAAGAAATCCATTATTTTGATATCATTCATAGTCCCTCCTCCCTTCCAATCGAAGTATTCTTTCATTCTTTATGGAATCTTCTTTTGTTAACAGTTTTCCATCCTTATCTTTTATGTTTTTCAACATGTTTGTATTGAGTTTTCTCATTTGTTTTTTGTTTGTTTGAAATTAGTGGAATTACTTGTATTTATTATTACTATTTTCTCTTACCTTACTGCAGTATTTGTTGTTTAAGGCACTCTTTTCAGCCTTTTACCCCTGTTTCTCTATATGGTCCACCAAGTTGTTTTTATCACTTCATTTTTTTACTTTGCTTGCACCTCATGATTTTTTGACAGCATTGATAAGGTCCTTCCATTTTCCAAATCAGGTTTCTTCTTCGTTGCATGTTTTCATGCCTCTTACGATATTCTAATTTAGAGGGTTCTTATCTTCTCATCTTTTTCCATTGTTTATTGATGATGGTTGCTCCCATTTTCTCCTTTTCATTTCACGTTTACTTTTCAGCCTTAAAATAATTGATAATGGATTGCTCTTTGTGTACTTTGTACTTAAATGTTGTGTTTGTCACTATCAGGTCGTTTATCATGCTTCTTCTCTTGTCCTGCTGTCCTGTCAGATGTCGGATTGCTCTCCGACCCGGCTCTTCCATGCTTCTTGTCTCCTGTTAGTTTTTTCATCCCTGTTATGGACTTCGCTTTTGCTCTTCCTATATCTTCTATTTGGTTCGTCCAGTAAGCCATCCTCTCTCCTTCTGTTCGATTTACCCATTTCTAGTATTCTTGGTAATGTCTCTCCTGTTCATTCTTGATACCATCTCAACTGTTTTCTTTCTATTTCTTCTAAAGCTGGTGGTTGTTGTAAGACTTCCCTTATGTACCAGCTCCTCATATGATCCCACTTTGTAACCCCCATCCTCAAATGCTTTATTTCCAATACCTCTATTTTCTTTCTTTGTTTTTTCCCAGTGTCCATTCTCAATTATTGGTATCGTTATTGTGTTGTGTATTTTTAACCTCTGTTTCTATATCTATAGTTTTTGCAGCTTATCTCTCTGTTCCTGTTTGTATCTTGTTTTTCGTCAACTATCATCACTTTTGTCTCTTCCTCCCAAATTGTTGTGATCTATGTCTTGCTATCTGTACTTTGCATTTCATTTCATTGATCGCTCCTTTTATTATTCGGGCAGTTCCACGAGTCCGCCATGGTCTCCCAGAGTGCTTGCCTGTTCACTGTGTCGAATGCTGCTTTTTGGTCAATGAAGGTTATATGTATGTATGTAAAGGTCTTTTCCTTCTTCTATTTCCCAGTCTATTAGGTGTTCTCAATATAAATATGTTTTCGTTCGTTTACCTACCTGGTCGCCGTTATGCTGTTTGTTCTTCTTCTAGTTTGTGCTTTTCTCTAATATTCTTGTGTGCAGTTTGGGCCAGGCATATAGCTCTATGGTTTCTCTCTTTTTATGTATTGGCATGACTGCCCTTCCATTGCTTTGGGATTTTTTCCTGATTCCATCCTTATAGACGTATCTCCCATATCCACACCTTCCCTTCTTCTCGTAGAGACTGTATTAGTTCTGGAGCTATATTCATCTTCTCCTATATTCTGCTTTCCTCAGTTGGGTTTCTGAATTTTTCTTCGTAGTGCTCTTTCTATGCTTTTAGAATTTCTTTTGCTTAGCCTCTTTATCGTTATCCAAGATTTCTTTGTGTCTGTTTTTTATTCATCATTGATTTCTTTCCCATGCAAAGATCAAAACCTTAGTTTTTATTACATGTTCTTCAATTTAGATATCTCGTTATTATTACAATGTTAATTTCTTGTAGTTTATCATACAAATTAATCTTTTTTCATGATTTAGCATCTTCGTTTGTAGTGTAGCATGTAATACATGTGGAACTCCTGTTTTTCGGTCTTATCTTTGCAACCTCTCAACTTCATCGCTTATAACATGAAGTAACTGTTCTCAATGTCTGTGACAGCCTGTACTTTTCTTCTGCATTTGAGGTAAGTATCCCTGGCACATTTATATTACGTACTATTTTAATTTGATGTTCGGTCACTCCCAAAAGTTATGTATTAATTGTAAATATTGTTTAATTAAACTTTCAGTGCCCATAAGAATGACAACAAGAAGAATTCGTCAGTGTGCTACAAAATTGGTACTTATTTTCTTATGTTTTTATCTATCGTTTTTATTTTGTTAGTCTACGTAACTAACTCAGGTGTACTTGTCGATATTATTAATAGTATTCATGTTAAAAAATCATATTGCCATCCTCCACCTACTTAAAAAAGGCGATGTAAAATTTATGTGTGCTTTCTATGAGATTTATAAGAGTTTATAAATATATCTGTTGTTACATTTTTGTTTTTTCAGAATTATAAATACAATATAAAATAAATAAAATTTATTTCTATACTTGTCAAGAATACATGATTAATGTAGAAATGTTTTTACAAGTGCATTACAATGTATAAATTCATCCAACGTTTTTCAAGCTGTGTCATTAATAAGTATATCTTACTAATTATAAAATTTAAGTCCTTTTGATTCATTAAACCAATAAATTAATCATTTCAAAGTATTTGTATGTCATTATTACTTAGCAAATCTTTTCAACTGCTATCTGAGAGTTTACACGAAGTTCAATGGAATAATATAATATTCATAGTATAGATATGTCTTTTAGCGACAACAATTTTTCACTTTTAATGTATAAAAAGTATGCGTCATATTTCTATTATCATTAACAAGTTTTACTGATTTTAGAAGGTTATCTAAGTATAGTGATTCATATTTTTTGTTTATAAAATAACTTGGAGAAGGTAATCTGTATCGAAAAATTTATTTGTAATTTAATTTTAATTTTAGTGGAACTATTTTTTAATATAGTTAATTGTAATTCTCAGTTGCTTAACAACTTTGTTGCTCGCCTTGTAGTTTTTTTAGCAATTTTCCAAAAATTTAATAACATAATTTTATTGTGCTCTATATAAAATCAATGTCACTTCCAGTAAAACGAGAAATGACAAATGTTGACAGATATTTTTATCAAGTAAAACCACAATAATAATTAAAACGTAAACAGAAAGAGAAGAAAATATATTTTTTGTTATGAGCTCTTGCACAATTATTATTTTTGAGGAAACAATGTGGTTTTAACAATTTTAGAATTTGAATAAAACAAACCGTAGATATATCATGAAACTTTTTGGAGAGAAATTGGATTGTGGTGTAATTTGTAATTCCTTTTAACTATAAGAGTCAAGCTTAAAATGTCATGTGTTTTAATTATGTGATTTAACATTAAACGAACAGAAATACGAAAACAAATAAAAAGATGTCGAGAAACGGCGTAAACAGGAGACAGAGACAGGCAAAAACAATAACTAATAACAGAGTTTGAAAAAGCAAGAGGTTTGAAGGAGACGTAGGAATGAAGGAAGAAAGTAACTAAATGGAAGTGTATATATTGAAGAGTTTTGTTATAAAATCAGTGAATAAGATGGTATAGACTGTATAATAACATAGTCAAGATTAAAATGAAACAAAGAAAGAAAAGTAGAAACCTTACAGTATGTTAAAAGAAACAATAGATATCAAAAATAATAATTGTCAATATTATAAGGAAAAAAGATGAATATGGAGAAGATATGATGAATAAAAACAGTACATTGGTGCGATAGATAAAGAGCAAGAAAGAAACATAAAAGTCTACAAATTAAGAATGAGAGGGAAATTGAGGGTAGTATTAAGACTAGAAAAAATGTGTTACATATAACATTATCAACGTAGGAGACGTGAATAAAAAACAGCCATTATGTGGTGGACGTAAAACAAGCCTTAAAAGAGAAAAATACTTGAATAACCAAACAGCACTATATGATGTGTACCTACTTATAAAAACACAGCAGTAAGCGAAACAGAACGTTAAAAGCAAGGAATGCCTAGAAGAGAAAATTTTAAAGGAAATCTAATATTTATTTTACGCGATGTTAAAAAATAAACCTTGCATCATATACACTCCGTAGATATAAAGCATTAACCTTTTATTTTGTGCCAGCTTGATGACAAAGAAACCAAATATTGCTTTCATCAAGAGCGTTTGACACATGCGAATATGAGATAAACAGGTCAAAAAGGTCAAAACTAGTTTATAAATATGGCTAAAACCAAAATAACGACGATTTCAAGGCAATATAAATATTTATGAACAATAATGAAAGAAGCACAGAACTGAACACATGAGTTATTATTTTTTTTTTGTAATTAGCAACTGAGTATTTACAATCTCGCATTTAAGACGTTCGGTAAATTATGTGAGGGGGTTTTCCATTGAAAACATCTATTAATTAGTTAATCAGCTTAATTTGGACCGATTTGATATAGATCGTGTGGATCTTGTCTTGTAAATCTTTTAGCATAAGCATAAGGTCTGTCGAGGAGATTAACCAGTGTTACACTGTGTGACTTTTTTCACTGATTGCACCGTTATGTCTTGTTGTATCTCCCAGTTTGGAACATATCTGAGTGCATTGACAATATTCCCAATAACCTTGTTTTGAAATCATTGCAGAATCTCCAAATTGCCGACTGATCCCCACAGCTGAATTCCATAAGTCCATATAATATATGGGCTTTAGTACAGTTTTGTAGGGCAGCATTTGAGAGTTTGGAGGTTCTTCCTAAAAACCAATGAGTATGTTGTGAGTTTGACAGGTTAATTTTCTGTCTAGAAGGATGCCCAAATATTTAGCATTGTTTGCTTGGAGAAGTTGTTTATTATTTAATGTCGTTCTTTGCCAGGTTTTAAAATCATTACCATTGTTACGGAAAGATTTGGAATTGGAGTGCTAGGGTTCTGAAATATACCCTGACGGGAAGTATCCCAAGTTACTGCTGAGGGAGATGCGATGTGGGTGCAGTCAGGAATTTGAAGTGGACGTGGAGTGGGAGAGAAGGGATAGCTGGGCAGGAATGTTGGAGAATGCCTGTAGCAGCATGGGAGGACTATATAGACTAACGGCTGTGGAGGTAATTCAGAATTCCAGTTTTTGTAGTCACTATAAACAGCTTTGTCAATTTGGGATCTGCAACTGCAGTACTTTATTAGTGAAGAAATGGCTCCAAGGGATGTAAGGTGGCTGTTGAAATTGAGAGTTGGTCTTCTTTACCTCAATGTTAGGCCAGGAAGGATGGGGAACAGAGACTCTTTGTAATCTTCAAGAGAAGGAGGATGATGTGGAGCATTTCATGGCAAAGGTGTCCGGTTTTGGCTGGAATTAGACAGAAGTGATCAGAAAAAGAAAAACTGTTTGTGAAAATGACACCTAAACCCCTTACTTTTGGAACAGACTGAAGCAAAGATTCGTTCATATGCTACTGAGCAGCATAATTACTTTTCTTTCTTGAAATAAACATGACTACACATTTGTTGAAGTTTAATCGCAATTTTTTTTGTCACACCAAGCACATAACTTATGTAGATCTTGTTATATGTCATCAACGCACTCAATCTGCTTATATAATTTTAGATTGTCACCAGACATCAAACATAATGATTGAAAGATCTCGGGAAAATCATTAGCATCATAATAACATAACATAGTGGTCCAATCTTACTACCTTGACCGACCCCTGATAAGGGTGTAATACTTTTTGAACTATGATTAAAAAGTGTATCTTAAAACTTCTGTTTTTTAAATATGAGCAAAGTATTTTACTTGATAAACGTTTTAATTATGGTATTAGAGGCGACCCCCTGCAGCTTATAAAAAACAACTTTACCAATAGGAGGCAAAGAATGAGATTGGGCAACGAAGTCAGTGATCCCACACACTTGAAAGTGGGAATACCTCAGGGAACCATACTTGGACCTTTACTCTTCCACCTGTATGTGAAAGATTTACTTATAACAATGCTAAATAATGCTGCCTTCATATATGCAGATGATACTGCCATCTTAGCAGAAGGAGATACTTGGATCGAGGTAGAAAAAACTATGAATATATACCTAAACGAAGTTGCGGACTGGCTACCTTTGAACAAACTTACTCTAAATATTGACAAAACTGTTTATATTGCCTTCAGCATCTACGAAGACAGCGTACAGGAATCCCTATTACTTAATACTGATAAACAACCAACCACTATATATAAGACGAGTAGTATCCTGCAAATACCTATGGATTACCCTTGATTCCAAACTAAAATGGAGTCTACATATCAACAACCTAATTAATAAAACAAAGTGCCTTATATTTGTTTTCCACCAAATTTCGAAAATCATGAAGGTGAACACTCGCTAAGCGTACTATGCTCTTTTCCATAGTGTAATATCGTATGGAATAACTGCCTGGGGCGGTGCCTACAACTCCGAACTCAGATTATTACAAAACACTCAAGATAAACTTATGAAATTCTTGAAAATAACCCACATAAATAAAACTATGCAAAATTTCCCCCTAAATGTGAATCAGCTGTTTGCATAGGAGTCGCTTAAATTCCACTACAAACAACTGAGAACGAACTACATGAACTCGAACAGTATCACTAGAAATAAAAATATATTACTACCTAAATTGCTTAAGTCCGTAAGCAAAAAAAACAGCTATGTTAAAGCGATCAACATTTTTAACCTCCTGCCGAATGACCTCAGGTTCTGACAATTGAGACGAGTTCGAGTCGAAACAAGTTGAAGAAATGGATTAGTGACAACAGCCGATAATATCCTTTAAACTTCCATACAATTTACCACAGAAGAAAATAATATCACTTGTAATTAATTAATTATACCCATGTAGTAATGCTAAGTTTAGTTTAAGATAGTTAACTAAGTTCACACCAGCCTGCACACAGGCAATTCTCCTCTTTGCCTCGACAGCGTTACATATTGTAACACCAACTGGTTCAAATAAAAAGATAATGACAGTACTGCCTTACCTACTGGCTCCTAGTTTATACAGTTTCATCAATATAATATATCATGATCCACTACATCAAGGACCTTTGAAAAATCAGTGTATATGACATCAAATCTGCCACCCTTTATCTAACGTTTTCGTTACATAGCTCGAAAAGGTTAAGGTTTCGGTACTCCTGTCTGGAAAAAAACCATGCTGGAGAGGACTTATCCAAGTTTTTTACAGTACCGTGCAAAATTTTATAAATAACATTTTCCAAGACCTTCGCAGTACTATTTACTATTGATACCGGTTAATAATTTTTATTTTGAGCCTCCGTGCCAGATTTATAAACTGGAGTTATTTTAACTTCCTTCCAGTGATTGGGGAAAATATTACTGCTCAGAGATAAATTAGCAATAAATTGAAAATGTGTTGCTAATATATATCTTTTGGTTTTTTAAATACATTATGTTAGTTGGTATTCAGTGAAGAATTTTTTCGTTTTTTTTTTAATTTTTAATTACTAAAAGGTATCTTTGCTTGTTACTACCCCTAAGTCAAATGGGTTATTATTATTATTTTGGTTACTACTGTCGTTGATTAATTATTAATATTTCAATCAACGCTACTGTCGTTGATGATCTTACGATTATTATACCTACACTCAGCAGGAGTACCTACTACTATGCACCGAATCTATATGATTTTAATATATCTGATTATAAATTATATTTATTTATTATTTATAACGATTATTGTTTAGGTATTTATTTAGTATTCTGTATGAATTTATTTTACATACGTATTATATTTTCTAATTCCGCGGTTCAGGATGCTTTTACAAATTCATTTATTTAATAATTTAAATATTTATTTGTCCGATTTATTTTTTTATATTTAGCGGTTTTGTTTTTTGTGGTTTTATAATTTTATGTTAACGGTCAATCCCCAGATGAGCGATGGTCATGGAGAAAAGAAAGTGTTCCATAAAAAAATGTGTAAGAATTGTACTAACATTATGATGATGATGGAATAAGACAGAATCAGAATGGGGAAATAAGAGAAAGACTAGGAGTTAAAATAATAGATCGGAAAATAAACAAAAGTGCATTAAAGACATAGAGAGGACAATGAGATTGATAAATAGCTGGTAAATTTGGGACGAAGTGAAACTAGAGAAGGGCCAGTTTACTGTGGAAGTGTAATGAGAAAATGCTATTGCCATATTCTCTGTAGAGAAAGCACTAGCACGTGACTATTTTGTAGGACGTATACATAAAAAACATTTGGTAAAAACGAAATGAACATTTTATTTGTATACATCAACATAAGAAAAATTGCAAAGTTAATACAAAAATGATAATAATACAATCACATTCTTTCGATAAAAAGTTTAAAAAACAAACGCGGATTTGGTTTCGTTACAATAAACGGTTGTAGCATTTCCACGGGTATACCCAAACAATGTTTAAGCGCTATACTCGGATTCTGCGGAAACACCTTACACAACTGACTAATTATAAACGTTAAACCGTTTGACGTTTGGTCACAAAATTCGATACGAAAACGATACTTTTGCTTACTTTTATTCATACCGACGTGTAGGGCATTAAATTTGATGGGACTTGTAGACGAAGGACCGTGCTTGCTACAAATGACGAATATCTCGTTGTTGAACGATGTCGCCCAATAGGACGACGTAACTTTCGATCCGATATCCCTTGCATATTGTTGATTTGTTTCCACGTACATATTGGTATGCACCTGACGCATATGTCCGATAACGTCGACTACATCGTCACTGGAACAGTGCGTGAGTAACTTTAACGGGCACTTACCGCAGGTAAAATTGCAATGCAGTTCGTGTACTTTGATGTGTTCCGCATTTAACAAAACGTTGCATCCGTAATCCGCATAGCAACACGGATACTTTACGTTAGCCGTAAGTTTTTCCAATGTAAAATTACGCGTGTCCTGCATCGGAACGCGACAAGTCGGACACGTGTCCAACTTCATCTTGCATTGGTTGCACAGACTGTGACCTGTCGGACAAATAAAAATTGGAGGAATCATATAGTGATTGCAAACGGGACATTCAAATTCTTCCAAAAATTTATTTCTCGGTTGCAGATTCGGTATAAGCGGCGGTATCTTCGTTTTTGAAGTCTCGCCTATATTCAGATTCGCAATGTTGGGTAAATTGGGCTTATTTTTCGGCGGTTTAACGGGTTGAGTTTGTGGCACACTCGCCTTGGGAAAGTTACACGGTTTTTTATTATCTTTCGGTTTTACTGGAGATTTAGGCTGCTCGGGCATAGGTTTAATAGCTTTAGTCTCAGGTTTAGGCGTAATGGGCTTGTCGGGTTTACCCATTATCTCTCCGATTTCCTTTTTAGATTTTTTACAAATCGTGATTTTGCAATATATTAATCCGGAAGGATCTTCCAACATTGTTAAGACCGATGCGACGTCTACGCTGATCATATTTTCAGGATTATCGATCAGGTCTTGTACGTTGCCAAATCTCTCCGAGTTCGGTTTTCTGAAGATTAAAAAGTAATCGTTGTATCGTCCAATTTCCAACTGTAAACGATAGCATTGATTACTAGGTTCCGTAGCGCAGCACATGACGGTAAAGTAAAATTTATTTATATCCTTCAAATACTTGGTGATAATTAGGAATGTTTGACCGTCGATGGTGGTATAGAAATTTTTCACGTGCGTATCGTACACGTTCATAACAAAACTCGGCAATCCCACCTGTAAGGAGTCTTTGTGCTCCGCATGCAAGTGAGGAATTATATTTGCCGCCGTACCTTGCCATTCACATTTCAGCGACGTTAATCCCAACTGAATATTAAAAGGACAAGGTGTCGGGACAGCTTTACACGTCTTCTCATGTTGCTCGACCTCTTCCACTCGCAATTTATCTTGACAGCCATTATCGTAGTTTGCGCATGGAAAAATTAGAAACTTAGCAACGGCTTCGTAAGCGACCGCACGTTCCAAGGTACCATTCGATATCATCCAATCTACTGTTGAAATACATCGACCACAGACGTTTCCAATAGCTGAACAGTAATAGACGGGAAGAACCGAAAGAAACTTTGAACATTGTTTACACTTCAATTCGTTTAACAAAGATTTGCAATTGATAATGTTGAACATTTTTGCTGCAACTGTAGGTAGAATAAAATTAATAACAAATAGAACAGAAACACTTAAACAATAATTAACCTCTTATCAAACACGAAAAAGACGATGTGATAAAACCTTCATAAAAATAAATGCAATAATATTGTTATCGGTGATATTATGTTATCTAATCAATAAAGGAAAATGAAATGTAATTAGACACAAGTTAGTTACAGTATAAATATAAAATATTAATATTTATAAAACCGGTTCTTCGGAATTTCCATTAGGAGTTTTCTCTAAAGCCCATTTTACACGTTGAAAAATAGGGAGGCTACACACCTTACCGCATGAATAGGTAGATAGATTGCTTTATTTGCTTAAATAATAATTATTTTTACAAATTGATTCGTATTTACAGCTAAAAAACAGACCCAGTTACTAGCGCTGGGCGAGGTTGTTGGGCCGTTGAGCAGGGGCGGTGAATTGTTGACCGAGGACGGGTGCTGCTGACTGCGTTGTTATTGGAGCAGCTGGAACGATAGCGGGCTTTCTGATTGTTAATTGGGGGTTGTTTTGCTGTGCAGTGGCGGGCCTTCGACGATGTGTTACCTCTTGCCAGCCATCTGAATCTGCGGGGGTGACTGGCAAGAAGTGGTGCAATTTGTTTGGGTTGCCGTCTCTTGAGCTCCATTAAGTAAGATTCGCACCCTCTGTAGTTTTCTGGGTGCTCGAGGTTGCAGTTGGCACAGGTGGGAGGCTGGTCTGCGGTTTTTTGGCACAGTGATTCTGGGCACACTTCACACAACGAGGAGTGTACCCGCAGTTCATACTGGAGTGGCCGAATCTTTGACTTGCGAAACACTGGGACACCGTGTTTCTCGAATGAAATGTCTCTACTTTCACCCTGCAGTAGAGAAAGCTTGGTGATATTGTAGATACTTTCGGCGCCTTGATATTTACTAGAAATGAATTGGAGTGATGATGATGATGCTTTCCTTGAATTTTCGTGAGATATATGGGGGTGAAACCCATGTCACTGAGTTCTTCGGAAATTTGCAGGTTCGGAGGGCACGGAATATGTGTGGACTTGTATGTCAGATTTCTTCAGGTAATCCTGTACTATCCTGATGAAGTGGGTGGCGTCTGACTGCTCTGAAGTCCGGCTTCTTTCCCAGCAGACGCTTCAGTTTTGTAGCATGTGTTATGAAGTTAGGGAGGTCGTCCACGTAGATTGGTGGTATTCAGGCGGAGGGTTTGCGTTGGGTCATGAGTGACTGTTGGGGGCTGACGTAGCTCGGGCCGGCATGCGTCGGGAGTGGGGCTGCGAGCGGCGTCACTGTATGAACGACTCGTGGAGGATTATTCTGTGATGGTCTTCATCTCGGACTCGCTGAGGGAGGAGGTGATTTCCGTCGAGTTCATCCCGATTCGTTTCGGTTGTTCCTCGTCCGGGGGGGGGGGGGGGGGGATGGTGGTCATGCTATCCTTACCATCTTATTTTTATATCCCTCTTTACCCTCTTCCCTCAGCTCCTTCCCTTCCTCATCCCAATCGTACGTGCTCTCTTCTATCCACACCTTTCTACATCTCACTTTGGCTTTGCGTCCCTTATCTCTTTCGATAACTTAACTCCTCCTGTACATGCGCGCTCTTCAATGAATACTCGAATGAAAAAATATAAAAATCGGTTGAATTATTTCCTTCTGAGCCTTCACTCTGCAGTATACTTCGCTATGATGGAAAAGCATAAAGCGCGCGCTGCGACAATGTTGTTGTCCATTGCGCAAGATGAATACTGGAATGCCGAGCAACGCGATTAATGTCGTGAGTAGGGGAGTGTGTGGCTGCTATGGCAATATTTGCGGCAGCGCGAGGAACCTGGTGAGGAAATAAGCAGTAATAATGTCTTAAATAACGAAACGCTTTTTAATTTCCTTCATATTGTTGAAATGCCCTGCAATGATCTTCCCGAAATCGCCTCCCCCCCCCCCCCCGAAAATTACTGTATGGGCGCGCATGCAGTCCTCCACTCGCCTTTCTTCTATCGTTAGGTCTTCGTCGATGAAAATCTTCGTACCTTTTCCTTACTCGCCATTTACTTCCTCTTTCCTCCCACTTCCGCCACAATAAATTCTCTTCCCGTTCCCCTATTCACAACCCATGCGTTCTTTATCTCTGCCTGCACCCCCGCTTTTGCCTTTGTACATCCTACCGGTTCCTTTTCTGGATCTCCCATCCCATTTCCTCTTACAATTATGCTGTTCCTTCTTCTAGACCTTTCCTGTTCCTATCCTAAATATGAATATTCAATTCGATTTCCTTTTTAAAACCGGTTTTTCGGAATTTCCATTTAGGAGTTTTCTCTAAAGCCAAATGATTTTGGTTACCATTTCCATGACTGTTCTCCAGTTTAAATCAGAGTTCAGCATCAGACCGATTATATTATGTATGCAGTTCCATTCGTACTTCAAGCTCCGTCTGCATCCGTACTCTCAGCTTGCCCCTCCTCGCACACTCGAATATCGCATGTCCGGCGTGGTCTCTTTCTCCGCAATCCGTGCAGTTATCGTCTATTCTTTTTCCAATACCATTGAGAAACACCCCGTTATCGCCATGGCCAGTCAAAAGCTGGTTTAGGCGATACTCCGTATCTCCATGGTCTCTGTTGTTCCATTGTTCTATCGTGGGAACGAGTTCCCTCGTCTAGGCGGTTTTTCGTTGCCATACTTGTATCATCCTTTCCTTGTCCCACTTTTCTACCCCGCCAAATGATCCGTATCTCCGCTGGAGGGAGGCATGCGACCACCTTATCCTCCAGCTGGACCGGTAAGCACTACAGATCCTGATCGCAAGCATACGAGTTACTTAATTCTATTCTTCACCACTCGTCATCACTGGGCTCCATATTTCGGCACCATACAGCTAGTAATATGACAGTCGATGCTAGGACTCTTTGCTTGGAAGCGCGCACCCCTCCTACATTTGCCATAATCCTAGTTAGTACCCTTACTATAGTGCCTTCTCACATACAGTTTTAGTGTGCATGGTCAGGTTCTTGTTTAATGTCACTCCTAGAATTTTCATTATTTTTTCGGCGGTCAGTCTCTGTCCGAGTAATTCCACATGGTGGTCACTTTTTGCCAGTCATCATGGCGACCTTGGTTTTCTCTGACACTAGGGTCAGTCTTCTTTCCCCCGTATTCACTCGTCTACGATAATAATTACCGTCCGGCTGACTTTATTTGTCGGTTCTTCCAACTGTCTGTCACATATAATGACCGTGACCCAATTACTTCCACCCCTTTCTCGAACTCCATCATACATTACATTCCATAGTAAGAGCCTCAGTACTGATCCTTGTGGAACTCCCGCACTATCCACGAACTCATCATATATGCTCCTCCGGATGGCATTGTTGCTATGACTACACGCCCCGTGAGGTAATCTCTCGCCACTCTGACTTTAAGGTAGTTCCTCCGCGACAATCTCAACCAAAAGTTTCGTCCTATGTAACCATAGTAACTTCTATTATTAACCATTTTTGTCACGCCAGTGGAAGTACACTTTTTGTTCGGACTGTCCGCGTTGTCATGGAACAGATTGCGTATACAATCATTCGCTTGCCTAAACATATCTAATAATACCAAAAACGTCATGTTTCTCAAGGCTATATCTTCAAAGTAGACGGTAAACAATTCTCAAATGTTTTCACAATATTCGTATAATCCCTCTCTAGCATTCTTTAGTTTTTTATTAGATTCTGACATTAAGTTTTGACAGTACAATTGATAATGTGTCATTACTCACATAACACGAGATCTGCAAGGGATGTCCTGTGGACTTATGCGGACATTTAGAAGTTCTCAGAATGCCGTTCGGATGTCCTGGGGACTTATGTAGACATATAGAAGTCCTTAGAATGTCTTTGGAACGCCTTTGAAAGATATGTGCTACGTGGGCGGTGTTTTTTGTATATGGGTTATATGTCAATTATGCCAATTTTAAGTGTAAATATCTCGACTTAGGGACGGTAAACCTCATTTAAACTCCACAGATGTTTGGATAACGTATTTAATAACGTATACGCCAAGTTTGAACAAATTCTGTCGCAAATCGTTCTGCGGAGGAACTACCTTAAATATCGCGGTCTCTTTGTCATTCAAGATTCAAGCTGGCACAAAATAAAAGGCTAAAGCTGGATTTATAGTGTCGGTATCGGTATGCAATAAGAAATAAGAAATAAGCAATAAGCAGTAAGAAATAAAAACGCATTTATAGTTCTTTAACGGTAACAGAGTAGGCATGCGCATTGCGGGTTTAATTTAAATTATTACTGTGTTTATGGTACGATTCTTAGGTTACCTAATGTACGATTGTAAAATTAAAATCAACTTGACATAATATTTTCCCATCGATTCTTGAATAAGAGATATATTTCACTCAAATATTTCTTTAACACCTGATTTATATTGATGTCATCTGTCTTTTCTTAGTTCGTAAGCTCACAGCTGTACACGAGTATTCCCGATTCGGTAACGGTAACGGTAAGAAATAAAATTGAACCAATTCCTTATTTCTTATTGCTTATTGCTTATTTCTTATTTCTACTATAAATGATATACAGTAGTGTAGAAAGTCAATGATACAGGTTATCCATAAGTTCATTTCCTTACCGCTTATTTCTTATTTCTTATTGCATACCGATACCGACACTATAAAATAAATGCAGCTTAATGCTTTATCTACGGAGTGTATATGATCTACGATAATGAGTGACGGCCACGAGATGTGAGCCACAACTAAAATAACTGCTAATGCTATTTGATTGGTTAAATCAAATGGCAAAACATATGGTCACTATAAACGAAGACGCTATCATACGAATGTAATACGTCGTAGTGAGACATAGCGTAACTGCTTTGCTATCACATTTTATCCACAAAACATTTTGTGATTTTATCGTAATTTGAATGAATTTTTAACGAATTTTTGCAACTTTTGCATGATCACGTTTTAGAAAATGTCAGGCACAGGAATTAAGCGTCCCAGTACAATTCGTTCACGAAGTACAAGTACTGGCCCAAGTAGTGCTAGAGTATCGCGCCTTCCCGTCAGGTAATAACTCATTGATTTTTAGCTCTTAATATTTTAAGTGGGTCTCATCTTTAGAGATGGGGGCCTAGTCAACCGCAGTAAAACTGTGCAACGAACTGGATTGGAGAAGAAATCCATAGATAGAAACTTTACACGATCAAAGAGTACTTTAGGTGAACCATCTAGATTAAGCAGACAAAGAAGTGGATCCTTACTTCGATTAGGGGTAAACAACCATTGAATTTTAACTGTTATTATGTAATGTTTTTTTTTATTAATTGAACTCTTTCCTTATTTATTTGTTATTGAACATCTACTGCCATCAGGAGTAGATTGGCAACGTCAAAACGTGATCTGCTCCTTTATCATTATGTCATGTTTTTTAACTCTTCCCCACATTCCCAGTTTCGTTCTTCCTCCTTTCTCCAGTACTTGTCATCGCGATCATTTTTGTCTCCTCTCCCTTTGAAGTATTCCCGTATCCCTTCCCCCTTCTTGTAGTTCTCATTATACCTCGCTTCCTTTATTTTTGTACACCCTTCTTGTTTTTGTACATCCCTGTCCCTTCTTTTCTTACTCTCACTCCCTCTTTTCTTAACCTCTACTTCTTCCTTCGCGTACCCGTTTTTCTTCTGGCATTTTTACTTGCTCTCTTGTCCATATTTCACCTCCCCTTTTACCTCTTTTCAACATTCCTGTAGGATTTTGCAATCCACTCTTCCTCTAATGTCTTCCTCTCTTACTATGTACCCTGGCGTGTCCTTATCCAGTCTCAAAACCCACTTCCAGTATTTTTCCTGTAGCCCTTCTACCTCTTTTTGCTCCCGCCACTTCTACCCCATAAAGCACCACACTTTTTATTAGTTTGTCAAGCAACAGCTTCCTTCTCCCTAAGTCGATTCCGAACAACCTTCCCCTCACACTCTACACTTATCCTATTAATTTATGCCCTTTTCTCACTCTTTCCCTTATGTGCTCCTATGATTGTTGTTCTGTCACGTGCTGTATTTCTTCCTCGTCTCATTTCCACTCTTCTATTTTCCTTCTACCTCCATCATTCGTTTTCTTCCTTCACCACCAGTACTATGTCATCTGCATAGGCTAACATCCTAATGACTAATGACCATACCTTCATCTTCCCTACCCCCACTCCTCCTGTCTGCTGCCCTTTTAGTGTTCCTTCCAGATCTCCTGAATAAATTGCAAATAGGCAGGGGTTCAGTTGGCATTCCTGCCTCAGACCTTTCCTTGTTACGAATTCCTCACTCCCCTTTACTTTTACGTTGCTCCTCGTTTCTTCATCTTTCTACCAAACATTCATCTATCTTCTTTCTCTTCAGATTTGCCCACAATTTTTTTCTATTCACTTTTATCAAAGGCCGCTTTTAGGTCAACAAATAGCGCTATCATCTTCCCAGTTCTCCATTTCCACCACCACCATCTCATTTTCCCAATCCTTGTTTATCACTGTCAATCTTTTAAATTCTACTGTTCAATTTCTCCTCCATCATCTCTTTCAGCTCTTTCTGTGGTTCCTTATTCTCCACCCCTTATCAAGATGTGTTTTTCCTTTTCCTCTTCTCCTTGCAGCTGGTTTTTTCTAGTTTTGCTATTCTCTATCAGTTCTTCTTTTCTTTCTCCCATATCTTTTCTTTAATGTATTTCCTTATTTCCTTCATATTTTCCTCCATTCGCTCCATCACTTCTTGAATTAATTCCTTTATTTCCTCCATTTCTTTTTCTTCCCCTCTCCTTCCTCCCCGGTTTTATTTATATCAGGTGACCTTATACTTTCTTCCCTTTCCCAAATATTCTTTGTTTTTCAGCTTCCTCTTCTTGTCTCTCCCTTTTTTCATTTCCTCTTTCACAACATTTGTTTTTTCTCGCTCATCCGCCCAAAATAATCACTCACTGTCTTCCTCACTCCCTAAATTTAAACCAATCTGCAATTCCCCTTACCTGATACTCTTCCGACTCACGTGTCTGTCCCCCAACATTCTTATACATCTTGGGAGTTTTGGTCTCTCACAAAGGGGTTTAACAGAAGTAGATAAATGAAATCTCACAGCCTCCCCTTCTAAGAAGGGTCAGCTTAAAAATTCTTATACATATCTTGTGAGTTTTGGTCCCTCACAAAGGGGTTTAACAGAAGTAATTAAAATCTCACAGCCTCCCCTTCTAAGAACATCTGAATAAGAAATGTCTCTTGACCTTTTGTCGTAAAATTAATATTAAAGGTACTATCGAAGAACGAAGGGCAAGGGGGAAACCTTGTATATGTTGCATTTTTATTCCTATAGTAGATTTTATGTGATGAAGAATATGTGGGAAACTAAGCATTTGTGACTGTGACCTTGCAAGTATTCAATCTGCACTCAAAAATTCATATCTTGATTCGAAATTTGAATTGACTGACTAATAAAGTACCTACTGAAAAACATTACATAGCATTAACATGCTGTAAATTACAATTTTAGACACCATCGTCACAAACTGGAGGGAGGTCTATTGGAAAATCGCCAACATTATCATCACTGAAAAAAGATAATAGGCCTATTACTGATAAAAAATGGCAATACGAACAACTTGTAAAGGTAAATCAGTTAACTTTCTTTTTATACGACTTAACAAATTTCTTTAGGTGAAAAGCTTTATCGCACGCAACGAACCAAGTATAGATCATAACCTTATCAAGACTGGGATGTCTACAGATATGTTCATAGCACTAACTGCCACATTTTTCAGAATGATTGATAAACGTATTATTATAACTCGAGAAAATTATGTGGAGGTAGTTCCATCTAGATTACGCCTATTTAGGTACCCAACAAATGTGAAACCTTCCCTTATGAAAACAGGTAACTATCGTCGTACTTGATCATAGCACGCATGTAACATTATCTTTAGTGAACACTCCACATTCCTGGTCTTCTGTGATAGCAATTTTGTCATGGTTAACTGATACGGTTATCGAATTAAATAGAGAGGAGGAACTCGGTAACGATACATTGCATGATGTAATTTTAAATAACTGCCCGATAACAGTTTGGAACTTGTACTGTTTTAGATTGCATTAAAATGTTTCATAGATAAATATAATTTGTGGAATATGGGAGAGGAGGATCCGAATAAATTGGAACAGCCAATGCGGGAATTGGAGATCCAAACAGGTAACTTCTCCCTTTTGTTATTTCAATCAAAATATTTATTGTATCCCTATAATAAATTTATACAAAGATTCCTGCGTCCCCTTTCCATGATTCCCTTTCTCTCCTCCACCTGTATCCATCCTACCCCTTCCCCGCCTCATTTAGTATCTCCCTCCATCTGCTTCGTTGCTCACGCAGCTCGGCACACTAAGTCTTCTCTACCATCCCCACACAGTCTACATATTCTTTTTTCATCCTCCAGCCAGTACTTGTTTTCACTTTCCTCGTTTCCGCATATAAATCTCCCCACCAGCCTTTTCTTCTTTAAGCTTAAACCACTGTCTTGGTATCTCAGAACTCCTTCTGTAATTATTTCCGTGTATCTCCAGCTATACTTCCTGTTCTCTATTTTTCCCCGTCTTTCCTCCCTTGTGGCATCCTCAAACTCCCTCTCTTCTCCTCTGTACCTCATTTCTTGCATATCCTCCCTTTTCATAGTATGTATTTCCGCCTGTCTTCTTCACTATACTTTATTTTTTCTTTCTTCATCTCCTACCAGCAGTATTGCAGTAGATCCCCTTCTTCCCCCTCTAGTCTTTCTTTATATTTCATTGCAATTTTCCCCATCTGCACCCTCATCCTCTCCCCTTTCACCTCCTCTAACACAATGTACCTCTGAGTCTCCCTCTCCAATCCCAACACTCCTGTACTCTTTCCATCACCTTCCACTTCCATAACTCAGCCTCGTACATCATTATACTCTTTATTAGCTTTTGAAATAGCCATCCCCTTTTCCTCACGTCTTTGCCCAAGATACTCTCTCCCATCCTCCATATCCGTCCCAATATTTTTTTTCCTTTCTTTGCCAGGAGCGCCCACCTTGTTCTCATATAGCTCATAGTGTACCCCAGGTGTTTAAATTCTCCCACACTATCCCCCCCCCCCCATCCTACACCACTATATCATCTGCGTAGGCTAGAGCCCACACCTTGCCACTTCCAATTACCACTCCCCCACTTTGTCCACCCCTCAGTCTCTCTACCAAACCCTCTATATATAGAGAGAACAGTCCTGCACTGAAAGGGCACCCCTGTCCCCAGTCCTTTCACCATTTCGAATGCCTCCCCATACTTTTCCCTTGCACGTTGCCACTTGATATATCTCTGCCGTCTTCACCACTATCTCCTCACTAATCCCTTTATCCCCCATAACTTCTCCCTGCACACACTATCGAAGGCTCTTTTTATGTCCAAGAACAAAGCGTACACTTTTCCCTCCTTTCTCCCCAGTTCTTTGTTCACTGTTTGCCTCACCACATACACGTTGTGTATTCTAAATTCCGCCTGCCAATCCCCAATTAAATTCTTCTCCCCTATTTCCTTCTCCAAACGTTCTTGGATCTCCCTGTAATTCTTCACATCTTTCCCGTCTTCCCCTGTCCTTTATTATTTAAATGTGTTTTAATAATTCGTGCAATTATAGCGCGATACTTCGGAAATGATTTAGAAAAACTAAGAGAATTGGAAAATCGCTGTCACAGCTTAGAAGTTAGCATTTTGGACTATTCCGAAATAAATAAAAGGCAACAGGCGGAAAATTTGGTGAGTTGATTGGAAATGAATTTATTTAATTCTGTACGGTTTTTAGATATTAAGGGAGAAATGCGAATTTTTACAAAATAAATGCGATTCTTTCCTTCTCGCTAGCAAACAGTTTGAAGAGGAAATTTTACAAAAGAAGGCATCCATTTCTAAGAAATGTGAAAAACTGGGTATGTCTCGCCCTTTTTTTGTTTTAACATTTATATAATTGTGATATATCGTTACAGATAAAGAATTAGAAAATCTGATTTTGACGGAGAAAAACTTAAAAGAGGTCATTAGTAACCAGCCCTGCAGTATAACAGAACAAAAACAACTTATAAGTGAAATTAACGATTTAAAAAACATTATTCGTTTGCAGGAGGAACGTTGTCAACAGCAAAAAGCACATGTTCATGCTTTTGATCACCAACTGAGTGATTTACATCAGAAGGTGACTATTGTTACATTATTACACTGTATTTTTGTTTGGTTTTGTTGAAATCATAGTTCCTTCAGGTATTCTGTTGGCGTCACTTGTTCAGGTTAACTTTTTGTTAAAATTATGGTTTGCAAATGTTCAATTAATTGTGCACTAATGATGTACTATCAGGGTAAAAAGTTTAGAATCTTATTGTGGTAGACACTACACAATTCTTTGTATAGAAAATTATACAGTATGTGAGATAGCAAATTATTAAGCTATATTATTATTATTGATTGGTTTTAATGGATGTTGGAAGAACAAAGTAACAATTGGAAAAGTGTAGTAGATGGTTTTATTTGACGTGTCGCTCATATTTTTTAGGCGTAATCATAAATATCCAAATTTGTATGAAGAGATGGGAAAGAGATGACATTTTTTTAATCTAGTTTTCTCCTTCGAGGGAGTTACCCTTAATATAATTAATCAATATAAAATGAAATTTAGATGCTAAAGGATTATTGATTGGTGCAACATCGACTGCATGGTTATTAGCGACACATGGTTCAATTAATTAAATTTTTGGGAAGACCCGAGTCTCTTTTATATACTCCATTATCTAAGTCTTTTATATTTGCTTTATTGTTATTGAGACAAGCGGGCAACAGTCTTCGTGTTCACAGTTATTGGGATTAACTTTATTTCTATATACTTGGTAGCTGTTCTGTACGTTTGAGTCACAATACTTGTAATCACACACAGAATGGGTCTTTTTTTGTGCAATTGTGACGAATTTGTTTGTCTACCTTCATCAGAGACATTGCAATCAGTCTTGTGTCATTGTTAGAGTACAGTGCTAACTTCCCCTATCCAAGGGTTGAGATCTGGGTAGTTCTGAACAGGTTCCAACCTGAACAGCATACCACTCTGATGAGTCTTATTATTAATCGCGGCTTGAACTAATTGCCAGCTATGCTGAAACAATAAGCAATCAACAAACAATGCAACCATTAGCTTTTTATTCTCACTTCCTCTAATATGAAGACAAGGATCAGCTTCACTTTGCAGTTGAAACGTCTAACTGAATCCAATGCATATTTCTGCAGCTGCAATATTTAGCATGGCTTGAATCGTGCTTAGTTTTGCTACAGGTGTTTAATTAAAATCCACACCATACCTTTAGCTCCATGTATGGTTTTCCTTTAAGGATTTTATCTCATTATCCATTGTTTCTTTTCAATGATCTTTATTATTTCTACTGAGAGTTTCTTCATAGGTTTCAGGTGTGGTGATTTGAAAAACTACTTCTTCACCAAACATTACGTAGTCTCTTAAGTGTGCCTGTTTGGTAACTTTGAACGGTCCCTCAAACTTCTGGAAAACTTTGAGAGCGGATCTTCTTTTTCTTCGTCTGCTTCACTTGATTCTTCAGATTCAGATTCACTTTCTATTGATCCTCCTTGCTCAACAGATACCTACCTCTTGATCCGTTTGCTTTCCCTCATTTTGAATCTCTTACGCCCTTTAGAGAATCATTGGCTGAAACTCATTGGCTCAGGAAAAAATATTGACTCTTCCCTGCATCTCTATATACTAGAATTATTAAAATTTGTGAAGATAAACATATCAGGTTTTAAACAACAAAATAACTACCACTGCTACAACACTAGATATGGCGCAAACTTACAATATAATTTTGGTAGAACTGGTTTAATTTTTGCCTCGAAAAAGCTTTCCCTGATTTGAGAGCCGGTATTCTGTTGCTGTTGACTCAAATACACACAAAATAAATAGGCAAAAAATGCACAACAGATAGGTAACAAAATAAACACTGTATTTCTGTCTTGTGCTGCTAGGACACAAAACAAATTTCTGCACAAATTTGGTACATACCAGACATCCTTTAACAAAAATTCTTCCCCAGTTGCCAAGGTTTTTACTCTTACTGTTATCGTGCCTATGGATTTCTTTTCCTGTCGATTTTATGCCAGACGAAGCTTCAAATTTCTTAAAATCAATGTAATACAAATCACTGTTTGTTACATGTCTCGTCCCATTGTCCATTCCACCACCTTGACGGATAAGTACTTGAATTTGCTGGCATACGCTCTATATTGACAAACATAAATCCTACAACAATCAGCTGCTGAAGCCTTTTGGGTTTTCTTTGGTCTTCCGTCAGAAATCCATTTTTGACAATCTTTAAGCCAATGTCCAGACTGTTTGTACTTGTTACATGTAAACTTCTTTTGTTTTGTCTTAGCTTTACTTTTATCATATAATTATTTGTGTCAGCATCTTTGAATGCATCTTGGCTTTTCTGAGAAATTGAACATGTATGTTCACGCCAACAATATGGAATGGAAGCAAATAACATGTTACGTGTGTTATACAGGCCGTTTCATTATGGATGGCCACCGGCAATATCTTGAAAAGCAGAGGTCTTAATTTAATGGGATAAAAAATTTTATAACTAAATCAGGCATGAGAAATTCAATGAAAATATTTTTAAATTATAAAAACAACCGCAAGAGGGCGTAACTGCTACGACGAACATTAAAAATCGTTTTTTTCAATGGAAATGCCTTATTAAACTACAATTTAAAATAAGTGTTTTTAAAGCTTAGTTCATTTCAAACAACTTTTGTTTGAAACATTTTTTGATTTTTCAAATAATAAAGCCAGGGAGCGCGGCCAAACCTTACGAAATAAAAACCACTGTAACTTCTATAATTTTTAGCCCATTTGAATGAATGTTTGCTTATTTGAAAGGGCATTCAACGCAGATTCTGGCTTATAATCATACTTGACAATAATCGTTTAATACATTTGATAGAGGTGGTTATCTTCAACTGAAGTTGTTTTTCCAAATTTTCTCTAAAATTTTAAATGGAAGGATATCATTCTTTTGTGCTGGTTTTGTAGAACTTTAATGGTCTAAGATACTGGCGAAAACCCCGTATTGATATCTCTGGTCGTTTTCGAGATATGACCAAAAATGTATTTTTCTGGTAATTTTTCACTACCCCATTTTTATTAACGTCAAATCTTAACTGAAATAATTTTTTTTAAATAAAATTTATTTATTTTACCTTTACCAATAAACTCTTTTTTTGTGTTTATTTTTTATTTTATTTTTAATGGCATTTTAATGGCAAATAATGTGGTTTCAGCATGATCGATGCCCAGCACATTTTTCTCAAATTGTTAGAATCTTTTTGGATAACACATTTCCTCGACTTTTATTTCTGAGGAAGAATAAAGGGAATTGTTTACCAAACACCACCCACAACACTGTAAGATATAATAAATCCAATAAGTGATGCTATTTGCGAGCTTGCCCTGATCTAAAATCGCGACAGCACCATTTAATACAAAACGTTTTTCTTTGAATAATGACGGCAAACAATTTGAACATTTGATGTAGTTCAACTTTTTTTTTTGTTTTTTGCTTACTAGCCCAAGTTTGTTTTCTAATATAAGTGTTTGTGTTTCGTGAGATTTCCTTAATTTTCAATTAAAAAAAAAACACAGTGAACTTGTGTGATATTTAATAATTACATAAACATAATAAATTACACGCCCATCTAAGATATCGACAATATTAAAAATGAAGTAGTGAAAAATTACCAGAAAAACACATTTTTGGTCATATCTGGAAAACGACAAGAGATATCATTACGGGGTTTTCGCCAGTATCTTAAGACGATTTAAGTTCTACAAAACCAACACAAAAGAATGATATCCTTCCATTTGAAATTTTAGAGAAAATTTGGAAAAACAACTTCAGTTGAAGATAACCACCTCTATCAAATGTATTAAACAATTATTGTCAAGTATGATTATAAACCCAGAATCTGCGTTGAATGCTCTTTCAAATAAGCAAAAATTCATTCAAATCGGGTAAAAATTATAGAAGCCACAGTGGTTTTTGTTTCGTAAGGTTTGGTCGCGCCCCCTGGCTTTATTATTGGAAACATCAAAAAATGTTTTAAACAAAAGTTGCTTGAAATGAACTAAGCTTTAAAAAACCTTATTTTAAATTGTAGCTTAGTAGGGCATTTCCACTGAAAAAATCGATTTTTAATGTTTGTCGTGGCAGTTACGCCCTCTTACGGTTGATTTTATAGTTTAAAAATATTTTCATTGAATTTCTCATGCCTGATTTAGTTATAAAATTTTTTATCCCATTAAAATAAGACCTTTGCTTTTGAAGATATTGCCGGTGGCCATCCAAAATGGAACGGCCTGTATATTGAGTTCACTTTTTGTTTCCTTTTCGTCCTTTATTAAATCTAAAATGTTGTTTACTTAGGGAAGAAATCTTGAAATCTACAACATGTTTTGAAGCTGAAAATAGGTGTGTCATTTGCAGATACATAAATTATCGTAAATTAAGAACGCTCTTGTCATTTGATGTTTATGTTAGCAAAAATTAAGATATTTGCACCCTAGCGAACTTATAATTTTATTGTGTATTTCTCGCTTAGATTGTCTAACAAAGTTTTCTTATTTGGCAATTAATGTAATCATGGAATGAATGTAATTTATTATTAATTGCTTTGCATGACTAGGTGTTGTAAATTTGAATTTAAAAAAATCTCATTTTTTAACAGATACAAACAAGCGCCTATACGTATAACAACCTCATTAGTGAAATGGAAATTCTCGATCCTTCCTTTAAAGAACTGCACATTAGAGAAAGTGGATTTATCAAAAGCGATACTGAACAGGTTTAACTTTTCTTTTGCATTTATCATTACCTATAACCTAAGTATTCTAGAATTTTGATGTAATTCTACAAAAATTAACTATACTGGAGTCAGAGAAGAAAGAGGAATTAAACGTAAAGCAAAGCATATTGCGGGACACTAACCAGAGGAATAAAATGGTAACCTCCGTAAATACCTTTTGCTGAATCACGATTCTTTTTTTAGGTGAAAGATGAATTGGCTTCAACAGATCGTGAATTACAAGAACATGTTAAATTACAGGCCGAGTTAGAACTCTCACTGGAACATAAAAATTCAAAACTTGCTAGTGTAAGATTTCTTATAGCACTTTCGCTATAATATTTCGTCGTTAATTGAAATTGAATTATAACCAGTATGTATTTATATTTTACTCATTTAGGAAAAGCAGTTGGCCATAGACAAGCTGGGCTTTTTACGTTGCCAATTATCAGAATTAAAAAGTAAGAGACCTAATATTGAAATGTTGCAACAAAAGTTACTAAAAATTCAAGAGGAGTAAGTATGAAAATAAGACAAATTTTAGATGGTAATGTAATTATTTTTATTAGATGTAATCTCGCCGACAAAGAGACTCGCGAATTAAAGTATAAAGCTCTTAGGTTTTTTCTAAAATTGGAAGAACAGATATCCGAGAACATTCTGAACTATATGGTATTGTATTATCGTTTTCTATAAATTTTAATTTTCAAATTTTATAGAAAATAATGGATAATATTAGTGAACATGTAACCAATATGCAAGAAAAAATGATTGAGAAGTCCCAGTATTGTATAGACTACTATGAAAAAATTAGTCAAGAGATTATCGATATAAAATCTAAAGTGGAAAAGAAGGAATAGATGACTGCTCAATAGAAAATGTTCATATCTTTTTTTCTGTGCTTAGTTTGCATTAAGGTGAAAAAATCTTTTCCAATAACAGAACATTGGCTATTCTCCTTCTGCTACCTCCTTTGTAAATTTATATTTATTTATGTTTGAATAATAAATTTTGTTGCATGAATTTGGTAATTATTTAGAATGCGGGGCCTACACTAAGCCATTTCAACCTTTTCCCCTATAAGAGAGTAATGACTGCAAATCACTAAATTATTTAAAAATGCAATAAATAAATAATAGCAATGAGTAGCGAAATGTCAAAACTTGCCGGATTTGTCCATATCATAAAAACATCAATACAGTTTGAACCTCTCATATCCGACCTCCGTTACATCTTCTCATTTAATTTAAAAACAATAAATGTTTGAAATGTATACAGCAACAAAGTATGTACAATAAATTTGTATTACAGTACTGTATAGCCGATATTCAACCTTTTGGCCCGGTCCTGTCATGGTCGGATATGAGAGGTTCTACTGTTATTTACATTTACAGTTGTATTATCCGTTTTTTAAATTAATTTTGAATTGTGAACTTGTGTTAACTTTCATTTCTCTTTTATAGGTTATCTACTTTCTTTTGATTACTCTACAATTTCTTTAGTTGCTTATTTATTATGTACAGCGTCTCTTACAGGTTATCCGCTAGTATATAAGACCATTGTTTTATATTTACATACTTATGTTGAGCGAGATTAAACTAATGATAATAAATTCCACACATTCATTTGTATTATAGGTTGAGAAGAGGATTCCGGTCATTCCGGAAGTTGTTTTTATCTGACTCCTTTACTATTTTAAATTAATAATTACTGGCTGAGTATGTGCCCAAGTGAATTTACATTAGACAACCCACATTTATATGTTCTTTCCATTCAGCCACAGACAATACTAATTAAGGTATATAATAAATAACTACAATTAAGTGCTTAACAAAAGTGATTTTCCGGGACCAAGTTTTCTTCATTTGTACTATCTTCCTTATAATTCCTAACATTTTTACTCAAAATTTGGATGAACCCGGATACGAAACTGTTTTTTTAAGTGTGTGCAGAACTAAGTATGTAGAGGGGAAAACGAACAAAAAAGTACCTACTATAATGGTTCTAATTAAGAATCTATAGTCTTTTATTTTGTATATTTACATCAAAAATTGCTACAAGTGTTATAAGTAAAGAAATTATTAATTTAGAAGAGCATTTCCAAGTAGGTGTTCCCTTGCCTTTATGAATGCCTCACATTTGCAAATGACGTGATAGAGCGTTTCAACTACTGCCTCATCACAACCCCTGCATGTCGGGCTTTCGGTCAGTCACATGTTGTGGAAGTGTTTGTTCAGGCGACAGCGGCCCGTGACCATTTCTGTCGCAAGTTTTATCTTTGTCCTGCTTAACTTATCTTAACGAACAAGCCAGTTCGGGGGTCATATGAATAGTTTTGCGCTTGTCTTTCTCTCAAGCTCGTCAGCAACCTTATTACCTGCGATTCCCTCGTGCCCAGGTGCCCACACTAGTGTGACTCGGCTTGGAACACGGTCGCTTGTCCTAGGCTTACAGAAATTCTGTAGCCCGGTCCATTGCTCCCGTATACTTCAAAGCCAGTGCCATTTGTGGTTTTCCAGCCGTCTGTGTAAGTGCGTAATACACAATTCCATTCAGCTTCGCTTTACTGGAATTGTTCTCCCACAGTCGTATCGAGTGGGGATTGTTGTCTTAAACAGTTTGTCCCACCAAACTGTTTAAGACAACCCCCACTCGGTATTGGGTATCCTCTCAGTGTTCATACTAAGGGTTTTATTTTTCGAGATTTTGTCACAAATGAGCGAGTGCCCCCCCTCCCCCCCTGGCGATCCCTCCTCGCCGTTAACTCTCAGCCGGTATGCCCCTCAGAGCGTCTGCCCTAATTACTAGGTTTAGTGGCGGTAGGTTCAAGAGGGTCTCCATAGCTGCCGTAGGGGTCGTTATCATTGTCCCTGTAATTCCAAGGCAAGCCTTACGCTGCACCATGGTAAGTTTCTGTATGTTCATCTGGGTGGAGGTTTTATGCCACCACACCAGTAAGCAGCGGCGTATATGGACAGAATTTTTGGTAGGGGCCAAGACCAACGTTATGTTAGGTGATTTGGGTAATCTATAGTAGTTACACCCAATGTTTAAATTAGATTCTGGCAAAGTATGCATTACAATAAATCACATTATAATAGTTCATTTTTGTTACATTTTCTCATTTCGGAGATTCCCCCCCCCCCCCCCCCCCCCATATACGCCCCTGCCAGTGAGCCATACGTAATGATCGGTCTGATCATTCTGGTGTATATCCAGTGGGTCATTATTGGAGATAAGCCCCACTTGCTTCCGAACGCTCGCCTACAGGCCCACAAGCACTTTATGGCTTGGTTCGCTGTCTTCTCTAGGTGCGGTTTGAAGATTATAGCCCTCCCAAGTAACACGGCGAGCTGTAATTTGGTCATTACAACGTCATGGCAGCTACACTGCACAGCCAAGTTGTCTAGCGCAGTAACTGTGACAGCGCTTTAGCAGCGCTGTGAAAACGTACTCGTTGCTAAAATGGCGAGTCATAATCAAGCTGCTAGGACGTCATTGCAGCCATATGGCTGTGTCAATTACAGCCAAAATGTATAGCTGTAAAAACGTTGTGATGACCAAATGGCAGCTATTTTGCCAGCCAAACTTATCAGCTGTCGCAACGTAGTTTGTGCATAATAAAAAATTAAAGAAAGGGAAAAATTCATTTTTACGTGCAACTTTATTCTTTACTAACTTAATTCTTGCACCAATCCGTTTGTTTTTACCTGGAAATGTGAAAGCCGACATTTTACGTATTATGTGTTATGGTCAGTGAACTCTATAAGTTCACTGTTATGGTACTTGCTTGAAAAACTTTCCCTTAACGGGATTCGACCCTATGGTGGGTAGGTGTGTTTTAAATTCGAAAATCAGCAATTCGTCATTACCGCTGCGCTATCTGTAACATTTCTATTTTTCATTTCGTACTTCATAACTTTGCGCTGCTTCCCGTTATTAGTTTAAATTTTGTTTGCTTACTTATACCTGCCTTTTTATGTTAAAAATGACCAGGATTTTTTGATATTTATTTTCTAGGTACGTATATAGAAATTAGCCGCATTTTATTCGATACGGATCCAATTAAAGGTACCTAAGTGAATTACAATTTTTGGCGTTATAAGTTAGGTATGCCTATATACATTTTGATTCTTTCCCCGTATATTAAAAAAGAACTTCCTAAACAAATTTAAGGTGAAATATATTAATATATAAAGCAAATTATGGGGTTAGGTAATGATCAGCTGTTTTTTGGTGCTTAACACCTACAGCCAAATCGCTGTTATATGGTCATATTCGTGGCTGTCATGGACGATGTGGCAGCTAAATGGCTGGAATTGCCATATAGCTGTATATTAGAATTTCATTTGGCTGTAATGTACTCCATCACAGCCAAATGGCATTCTCGGCTAAATTGTCTACGTGAAAGCGCTGCCACAGCGAAAATGTAAAGCTATTATACAGCTCGCCAAAATACAGCCATCAGGTGCTGCCATGACGTTGTCGCAGCCAATTTTTGGCTGTGTCAGCTAAAGAGCCAGTCTTGTGTTACTTGGGCTTGGTCTAGCGTTATGCCCAAGTATTTGCCTTCTCCCACAACCTGTACCTTGGTGCCATATGTCTATGTCTTTTAGCTTTGTCGGCCCTTTGCAGGTCTTGATACGCCCTGTCTCCCCCTCCTACAGCGTTCCCTCCAGGGAAAGCCATTTTAAAGCCTGTTGCTGCTTCGCTGAAGGTTCTGGTATCCTTTAATGGACCTAGCTTTTGCCTTCTTTGAAGTGATTCCCTTGGCGGGAGTGCTGCCCTCAGACCGGTGTCGCTTTTGCGTCCCAGCGTTGATTGAAATATTAATATTTCAATCAACGGTCCCAGTCATTGGGTCAGCTTTGGTGTGTGAGATGATGGGAGGCCAGGTTGCTTTTAGAGCCCCCTGATTCCTCCCTCATCTTTATTAATTTCCGGCGCGCTGCCCCGGAGAGTTTTTTAGGCTCTTTGGTACCAGGTGCCCTGGGAGTAGTCTCTGTATGAGGTTTATGTTTGTCTTGGTCCATAAAAATAAGTTCCACGAGTGTGAGGGAAAGTAGGTCACACGTCCGGTGCCCTCTGTACACGTGTAAGGCGCGATTCTCACTATACGTAACGTCACCGTCACGTTACCGTTCCGTTACCAACCCAGCAAATATAAATATGTTGTAAGTAATGAACGTATTCATACTTGCCGTCACGGCTATCTTCCGTCGCGGTTCATTACTTACAACATATTTATATTTGCTGGGTTGGTAACGGAACGGTAACGTGACGGTGACGTTACGTATAGTGGGAATCGCGCTTAAGGCGACTTAATCCAACGGAGTGGTTCCCGGTGCTCCGAGGTTGGGGCCGGTAACAGCTGATCCTCTATTCAATCACGTATCACCTCCATGCAGCCCCTGACCCTTGAGATTTAGGATTCTCCTGTTGGTCCAGGCGGCTAAGCTAAGACCCTCCGCACCAACCTGGTCCCTCCAGGTTTGTGCATGATATCGACATGGTTGACGCACATCAACCACATGTCGGCACCGTAAAACCTCGCGTAAGCCCTTGACCACGACACGACAGCCGGGCGGGGTAGCCGGTCCGCGATGCTGTCTTTGGTTGCTTTGAGTAATGCGACGAGCACCCTTATCCCTAAGCGTCACTTACGCTCATTCACTTAGGCCGTTCCCCTATTCGCCACCCGGGGACGCGCCTGGTAGGTGCCACCCCCCAGGACATGTTGTTATTAGTGCAGTGTGTGTATATTTTATGTGTAAAATGCATGATGTTATAGAATTTTATAAATAGTGGAAAGGCATGTAATGGGTCGATATTTAGAGGGATCATGTGTATTCTTATCTTTTAGAAGCGTGTAAAGTGTTGTGCGATGTCATAGACTAAATACTCCTTAGACCTCTAATGTAAATGAAGCTTTGGTTTTATTGGAAATAGTGACAGTTAACTGCAGTAGATGGCAGTACATTTATGTATAGAAAATTGAGTCAAATAAATTGTTGAATAATACAAGAAGAAATAATATAGAAGAAAACTTTTGTCAACTCAACTGGTCAACAATTGCTTTTGTTGAAGGAGTATCACGTATCAGAACAGAATTCACTATTCAGCATTATTGCAGTTACTTGAACCATACGTTTAGTTCATAAGTTTTATGTTTTATTGTTCCTCTGATACAAATAGGTTAACACATTTACAGGCAAGGACGTGCCAGGTATTTTCGGCGCCGTCGTCGTGCGAAATAATGATAGGCGCCTTCGCGCCTTTAACTAATAACGTGTAAAATATAGATAGGCGTTTATTAAATTGTATATAAAAACATTGTTGCTAAATTAATGTTACTTAAGAATATTATTTTAAGACGTTTTGGTTACGAATGGTAATAAAATTACGCTCATTTGTAGAAATAACAAACACATTGTTATTGAATTAATAGCGTGTCCTTTAGGGATATGGTTGCTTAAGAATGTTATGTTTTGTTTAGCGCGCCTGTCAGAATTATATAAGTTATGACTATTATGTTTTGCTTACGAACATTAATGTAAAATTGTAAAAAAGCACGTAGACAACCTTTCTTGAGGGACAAAAAAATGAATGGAGGGCAGTCAGTCTGTATACGCGTCTTGTAATGCATCATATTTTGAGTGATCAATAAAATTCGAGAGGTGTTGTTCTTAGAGTAATATTTTTGTGTTTTTTTAGTTTTTCTTACATATCAGAAGTGGGATTACCTAAGTGCCGCTTTACTGAAATTTAACATTTAAGAGTGCATAAGTGATTTGATTATAATTTTTGTCTAATTAGCGTGTATATATTTGTGAAATTATGAGTCCCTCGTCAAAAACGAAACGTGCGGGTAAAAAACAAAAGCGTCGTTTTAGTTCATCATCGAGTTCGTCAAGTTCGACGGCTTCTAATGACGCACGGGCACGGCGTCAAGTGAAACGTTTGAAAAAGCGTTTAGCGAAAATTGAAAACAGTGCAACAAGATTCGGTGTGTCCAGTTGTGACGAAACGCTTGTACCCACATTTGACCCCAAAAAGACGATTTGTCCATTGACTCGTGGGTATCGCGAGTAGACGATGTCGCAGCTACTTACGAGTGGTCCGATAAAGTGGTAACAAAGGTTGTTGCGAATCGACTTCGTGGGATGGCCAGGCGGTGGTATGATACCCAACAAAATTTGAATGTAAAGTGGCAGCATCTCAGAGAGGATTTGACGAAGCAATTTCGTAAACCTCTTCCGTTCTCTAAGTTATTACTCGATGCTGCGAATTATCAGGCCGTTCCCGGACAAGATTTGGGTGAGTACTGTTTTGATAAATTAGCCAAATTGAAGTTGCTTAATGTGCACATACCTGAACCGTATCTTGTCGACGCTGTAATTGGCGGAATATCGAATGAGAATATTGCTAGGTCAGCTAGGTCGTCCAATTTTCAAGAGACTAATAAACTGTATGCTTTCTTGAGTACGCTGGGATGTGTCCCAGATAGGAGGGCTGGTAGTCAAACCTTAGTGAAATTTAAGAAACATCCTACAAGCATTCTACCTAATCGTTCCGGTGGAAGCGGTATACTTAAGCGGAATATTAGCTGCTTTAATTGTAGAGGATCCCATTACGCGAGCGAGTGCCCCAAGCCTCGCGTAGAATGTTTTAAGTGCAAACGATTGGGTCATATTCAGAATAAATGCCCTTATAAGAATAGTAAAACTGCCAACCAGCCGAAAGCATCTTCTAGCCATGATATCAATGAAGCCAATATACAGCACAGTGTGTTTAAAAACCCGTATCTAAAGCATGCCATTATTAATAATAGAAAAGTGAACTGTTTGATCGATACGGGTAGTACGTTAAGTTTAATTAGGGAATCCATTTTGGAGAAAATAGGTTTGCAGTATCAACCTGATACAAACAAAGTACTACGCAGCTTTGATGGAAACCTGGTCCCCGCAGTTGGAAGCGTTAGAACTTTGATTCAGGTAGACGAAGCCACAGCTGTGGTTACATTAATTGTGATGAAAGATGGCAAATTGGTCCAGGACTGCATAGTGGGTGGGGATTTTCTGAATTCGCCCAATGTAATGTTCATGAAGATTGGCAACAAAGTTACTGTACGACAGCTACCTGAATTGCAGCTTTCAACGCAACCTGAGATTGCGAATGTATGTGCGGTGGGGAACAGAGCGCAACCTGTGTTCGGTAAGGTGGACTCAGGACTAAAGGACCAGTGCAACGCATTACTGAGTGCATACCGAGACTGCATTTCCTATTCGATGGCGGATTTAGGCAAGACCAACGCGACCGAGTTAACTATTAAATGTCTCGTCAAAGAACCAATTGTATACAGACCATATCGACTGCCAGTGAAGGAGTGGAATAATTGACGACCTATTAGCCAACGGTATAGTTCAACCCTCTCAGTCACCCTACGCAAGTCCTGTTCTTTTGGTGAAGAAGAAGACTGGCGACTACCGAATGTGCGTTGATTATAGACGCTTGAATGCGGTAACGGTGAAGGACAAGTACCCGCTACCGTTAATTGAGGAACAATTAGATAAGTTAGGGGGTCATCAATGTTTTATAACCTTGGATTTAGCTTCGGGGTTCTACCAAGTCCCTGTTGCGGAAGAGTCTGTGCCTAAAACCGCTTTCGTCACACCGGATGATCATTTGGAGTTTCTAAGAATGCCATTTGGTCTTTCAAATGCGCCAGCTGTGTTTCAGAGGCTTATGAACAACGTATTGGGACCTTTGAAAGATTCTATTGCTTTTCCGTATATTGATGACGTAATCATACCGTGCCCGACTCCTATAGAGGGACTGGATCGATTGCGTCAAGTGTTAGAAGCCTTCCGTAAGAATCGTCTAACATTGAAGTTAGAGAAATGTAGATTCTTTCAGCAAAATATAGACTATTTAGGTAGGGAAATCACAGTCGAAGGAATAAAACCAGGCGCTCGAAAAGTGCAAGCCGTTTTAGAGATGAAAAAACCTCAGACTGTGAGAGAGGTACGGCAATTTCTGGGTTTGTCGGGGTATTTCCGTCGCCATTTAAAAAATTATGCAAGGATGGTGGAGCCGCTGACCCGGTTATTGCGTGGAAGTGTACCGTGGGTCTGGGGACCGCAACAACAAGGTGCCTTTGAATTGATCAAAAGTGTGTTAACGACGAGACCAGTGTTGGCGGTTTTTAATCCCGAATTAGACACTGAATTACATACAGACGCCAGTTCGCTGGGATTTGGTGCAATTTTATTACAAAAACATAATGAAACTTTACGCGTAGTGGCGTACTATAGTAAGCAGACCACGTTGGAGCAAAGATTTTATCATTCCTATGAGTTGGAGACAATGGCTGTTGTTTACGCTTTTCGGCATTTTAGAGTATACTTGATTGGATTAAAATTTCGAGTAATAACTGATTGTAATGCGTTAAGAACGGCATTCTCAAAAAGGGACTTGATTCCGCGAGTGGCGAGATGGTGGCTCGAAGTACAAGACTTCAATTTTGAAATTGTATATCGTCCCGGGAGATGCATGTCTCATGTTGATACATTGAGTAGGCAACCAGTTGACTTACCGGAGGTTAACCAAGCCGACCTGACTGAAAGCGATTGGATATTGGCAGCTCAGCTGCAGGACGAACAGATAGCCCGAATTCGCACTATTTTGAGTAGTGCAGAGAAAACAAGAGAGACGAAAAGATATTTTGATGAATACGAGTTGAAGGATGAACGGGTTTATAGAAGGTTAGAAAATGGTAAAAGTGCTTGGGTGGTTCCCAGAAATGTGAGATGGCAAGTGTGTCGATTGTGTCATGATCAGGCAGGTCATGCTGGTATTGAAAGCACAGTAAAGAGGATGCAGAGGTATTACTGGTTTGCCAAAATGCGACGTTTTGTAACGAAGTATGTTCGAGCGTGCTTAAACTGCTCGTATTACAAGAAGTGTTCTGGTAAGAAGCAAGGCAGGCTGTATCCCATTGAAAAGGTAGATGTACCTTTCCATACTATCCATATAGACCACGTAGGACCCTTCGAGACTAGTGCTCGGGGAAATAAATATTTGTTCGTTATAGTGGACGCCTTTACGAAGTTTGCAATTATCGAAGCGGTGAAGTCGCAAAAGACTGGACCAGTAGTGCTAGTGTTGCAACAGATCATGTGTTTGTTCGGAGTACCGACTCGTATAATAAGCGATCGGGGAAGTGCTTTTATCGCACATTCGTTTAAACTGTTTTGTGAAACATACAACATCAAACATGTGCTCAACGCTGTTTCTACCCCACGCGCGAATGGACAGTGCGAAAGGTATAATCGAACGATTCTTAGTGCGTTAGCTACCCTTGGTGCCGATACCGATGGTATACAATGGGACACGCATGTGAAAGAAGTACAAAGCGCGATAAATACTGCCTTTAATAAAGGTATCAACCAGACGCCGTCCGAAGCTTTGATGGGGTATCAACCGAGACCTATAGCACAAGCAGCTTTGTTGGCAGAAGTTGAGACGGAAGTGGACCGCCTTGATTTGTCCGAGGTAAGAGATAGAATGAAGAGGTATATCACGGCAGATCAAGCTCGCCAGAAAGAATATTATGACAAAAGTCGCCGGGAAGCTGATAAGTATAGCGAGGGTGATCTGGTACTGGTATTGATCACTAGCTGTACAAATGATGGATCAAGCAAAAAGCTTTTACCCAAGTATCGAGGCCCGTTCAGAGTGTTGTCTGTCATGTTCAATGATAGATATTTAGTGGAAGATTTACGTGAAGGACATTACAAAGCACGAACCGTAATAGCAGCAGAGAAGTTACGGCCCTGGTCCTCGGTCCAGGTGTAAATAGTAGTCCCCATCAAGGTGACCAAGTTTTGAGATGTGGTTGTCGCCACACGGACAAGGCTGTCCAGTTACGTAAAGTTTTGAGATGTGGTTGTCGCCACACGGACAAGGCTGTCCAGTTACGTAAAGTTTTGAGATGTGGTTGTCGCCACACGGACAAGGTTGTCCAGTTACGTAAAGTTTTGAGATGTGGTTGTCGCCACACGGACAAGGCTGTCCAGTTACGTAAAGTTTTGAGATGTGGTTGCCGCCACACGGACAAGGCTGTCCAGTTACGTAAAGTTTTGAGATGTGGTTGTCGCCACACGGACAAGGCTGTCCAGTTACGTAAAGTTTTGAGATGTGGTTGTCGCCACACGGACAAGGCTGTCCAGTTACGTAAAGTTTTGAGATGTGGTTGTCGCCACACGGACAAGGCTGTCCAGTTACGTAAAGTTTTGAGAGGTGGTTGTCGCCACACGGACAAGGCTGTCCAGTTACGTAAAGTTTGAGATGTGGTTGTCGCCACACGGACAAGGCTGTCCAGTTACGTAAAGTTTTGAGAGGTGGTTGTCGCCACACGGACAAGGCTGTCCAGTTACGTAAAGTTTGAGATGTGGTTGTCGCCACACGGACAAGGCTGTCCAGTTACGTAAAGTTTGAGATGTGGTTGTCGCCACACGGACAAGGCTGTCCAGTTACGTAAAGTTTGAGATGTGGTTGTCGCCACACGGACAATGCTGTCCATTTCTTTTTCAGACAATGGTTGTCGCCACACGGACATGGTTGCCCAGTTATGTAAAGATTTGATAAGTGAACTCGCCATACGGGTCTGATCTGTCCAGAATTTTTCCAGTGATGCTCAGTCTACCTTGGGAGGTGGATTTAACGGATTTTGGAGAAAACTGGAAGGTACTGCCTGAGGACAGGCAGTTTGTCAGGATGGTCGAGTGTAAAATATAGATAGGCGTTTATTAAATTGTATATAAAAACATTGTTGCTAAATTAATGTTACTTAAGAATATTATTTTAAGACGTTTTGGTTACGAATGGTAATAAAATTACGCTCATTTGTAGAAATAACAAACACATTGTTATTGAATTAATAGCGTGTCCTTTAGGGATATGGTTGCTTAAGAATGTTATGTTTTGTTTAGCGCGCCTGTCAGAATTATATAAGTTATGACTATTATGTTTTGCTTACGAACATTAATGTAAAATTGTAAAAAAGCACGTAGACAACCTTTCTTGAGGGACAAAAAAATGAATGGAGGGCAGTCAGTCTGTATACGCGTCTTGTAATGCATCATATTTTGAGTGATCAATAAAATTCGAGAGGTGTTGTTCTTAGAGTAATATTTTTGTGTTTTTTTAGTTTTTCTTACAAACGCTAATATTATAATATTGAGCTAAAATTACCACCCTTCTCTCATAGTTAGCCGGCGCCTTACATACACATAATATTTTTAAAATTCAACGACCGTAGGCGCCTTTAAGGCCTTAACGCTGTCCGACCTTGCCCATATGGAAGGCGCGGGCGGTGCGTCCTTGTCGAAACAGCATTGTGATTATTGTGCATTAAACGTTCCTTCGAAGGATCGAAACTCGAAGCCTTCATAAAAGCGGAAGTATCGAAGTCGTCGTTACACCCGGTTAATTTTTTAATTTCTTTTTTGAAATATTAAGTAATATAGGTGCTGCTTCTCCTGTTAAAAATAGTTACCTCGAAATTCTAATTGCATGTAATCAGTTTTAAAAAACACAAGCGTAGCGTAGGAAGTTGACTTGAAAACGTTCTTAACGTTCACAATTGACTAAAGTTCATTATCAACAAAAAATTATGACAAAAATCTTCCCTTAATCCCTTATGAGGATTACCAAATAGGCGAGAAAATAAAGCACTGAACCTACCAAATTTTTGTAATAAGACCTGTTAGACGGATTGAGATGGGGTTTTTTGTATTCGCTTCCTAAATTCAATAGGAAACTTTGGTAACAGGAAAATTTGGAATCAGCAACCCAAGAAACCCCCGGATGCGATGTCTAGAATCATTTGAGAGTAAATTTCACAAAAAGCTTCGAAGATGACGTTGCTCCGCCATCCTGATCTCCAGGTGGGCGATGAGCCAATTTGGAGGTCATATTCGGAATCGGCGACCTAGAACACCCCCGTGAAACCGAATTGAGTCAATTCTAGAAGTTTATAACGAAGTTATGAATTTTTTATATGAAAATGCATTAATTTTTCAGGATGCACTTTCCACTGCACGAATGCAATTTGTAAAAAAAACATGGTCAAAAGTAGGTACAAAGTTTCCTATTGAATTTAGGAAGCGAATGCAAAAAACCCCATCTCAATCAGTTTTACCGTTGACTGAACGATTCAATAAACGGTTTTACTACAAAAATTTGGTAGATTTGGCTTATTTAGTGCTTTATTTCCTCGCCTAAAACCAACAATTGCGATTTTAACAAAAGGTTACATCATATTGAAAATTTATTAACTTAACGGTGAGAAATTACGAATCAAATTACATTGAAACTGATATGGAAAAAATGATACGTGGCATAACAGGCTCGGGCACCTAAACATTAAAACATTTAAAAAGTTTAGTTAGCAAAGGTCACATTCGGGGAGTAAATTTGACAAAAATAAAAGATTTGTAAAGTTGTACCTATTTACGCAAAAAAACACAAGTTAATGTTCGGTCGGGTAAATCACCAAGTATAGCCGAGAGAGGTAATATTCAGCAAAAACGTTGGATCGCTATCTTTGCGGAAATTGTGTCAAGGCCACACATTGCATAAGGAATGTGAATATCGTAACGGTAACAGATACTACACTACTACTTTATATTCTAAGTACTACACAAAAGCGTTGATTGTTTAGACTTTAGGCAATGACAAAAGTTATCCTTGCCGAGATTGAAACCACTTGACTTAGCTATACCTATTTCGCTCAAATACTCATTAAGTGGTAACGTACTTCGTAAATAGTAGCAGAGTTACATTCGACATCCAAACGATGGTAGCACTCCAATACGGGGAGCTCCAGTACTAACCAAATTTTGTAACATTGACTTTCTACATTATAGACAAACGGTGAGATAGGGAAAAGTGAAAGCCGCTATTTAGTGAATTTTTGCGTTAAATAGGCAACTTGTTATACACACTGGAATGCAAATTTATTGATTTTGTCAGTATGGAACGTCATTACATAAAAGGCACCATCAGCTTAATGACGTTTCATTCACACTTGTTATAATTGTGACGATGTCGATGTCACATACCTATTCCCACCCACATAGTTTATTCGAAAAATGTGTTTATAAATTCATCGCAATGCGTTCTTTTTTTTAACACCAACAAATCAATTTTTAAAATTTGTTTTTTGAAAAAACCTTACCTCATCGGCGTCGAATCACGAAAAGATTATTTGTTTTTGGAATCCGTGGAAATGTTTAATTTTGTTTAAGTTAAAAATGAGATGTTCATTTTATTTTGTTGCAGCTTAACATTCGTTAAGAATATAATAGCTATCCCTTTCCGGGAATTACAAATCCGTTTACCGGGGTGGTTAAGTCCCCACATAATACATTTCACATGTCACTTCATCTTTCTTACTCATTTCTATTTTCTAATCTTCTTTCTTATCCTGTTTTCTCATCACTCTCATCAGTCATCACCCTTTCCCGTTGCCGTCTTTCATTCCTCTTTGAGTTATATTACCTTGTGTTTTTGTTTTTTTATGAGTCTATACAGTATATTTTTGATTCATTTTTCCTGTTACATGTTTCTATCTCCTGCATTTTTTCGTCATCCACTTGTTCTTTTTGCTCTTGTACATCTTATCACTTATCACCTTCTCTAAAGCATTTTTTGTACTCTTCCAAATCTTCTTTCCGCCCCGTCTTTAGCCTAAATCCCCCCCCCCCCCCCACTCCTTCCTTCCTTACTCTCAAATTGAGAGCGTGATAGACAATTTTTAGAACCAACATCACTCCGTTTTTCATGAATCCTGGGCGCAAATCTCAACAAAAATTCTCCGAAAATATCTGGAAAAATGCGGGACGAAATACTCTAGCGGGAAAAGTCCGCGAGAACATCTTATTTTCTTCTTCTTTTTTTTTTTAACTAAAATCTCGATAATAAAAAATAGGTACTTTAAAAACACTCTGACTTAGAGGACTTGGCTTAATTCAAGAGGTGCAAAACGCAAAGGAGGAATTTTCTCATGGACTTTCCCCGCTAGAGCATTTCCTCCCGGATTTTTCAAGACATTTCGGGAGAATTTTTATTGAGATTTGCGCCCACGATTCAAAAACAACGGAGGAGTATTTGTACATGTTGAAAAGTCCTCTAAAAAATCTAAGGTTATTCTTAAGTAAATACGGTAGTGAAATTTATGCGGTTTGAAATGGAAATATGTACAAAAATATCGGACAGGACACCAACAAATAAAACTACAGCAGAAAATGTTTCAAAGCAAATTCATGAAAGAAGCGTAAATAAAGAGATTGAATTGCAGGTGTTGTTTTGTAACAGCACTGCAAATTCCATTGATTTTATCATAGTACGCAAAGAACGTAATATACGTTCTGTGATCGTAGTAAGTAACTGTATTTCTTGTAACGTTATCAGAATATAGGACGGGCGCTAACGTAAACTACAGTGACTTTATTTTAGAACAGTGACGACAATAGAGCGTAAGTCCCGCCTCCGCGCCATGTTGCGACTAAATTCAAACAGTATTAGTAAATAGCCCAATAAAATAAGACCAAATTTAACGATTTGGATGAAATAATGGTTACAGCTTTGCAAATTTGGGAACAGGCTTGATTTGTGCTCCCTTTGAAGTATTCAAAAGTCCCCACCCGTACCCCCCCTCCGAGATAAATGGAGGGGGCGAAAAAGTGTCAAAAAACAGATTTTCGTAAATAACTGAAAAAGTATCAATTTTATCAAAAACAAAAACGTTAAGAAAATTGTAGCTGACAAAATTGCGCACATTTTCGTGTTTTATTTTTGTCTCTACGACAAATAGGAGCCGAGATAGATTTGTTTTAAAATGTCGACTGTTTTGCGGCGAAACGGTAACACGTGCGCGCATCGCGCGTATTTCGCTTATATCTCGTAACGCAAAATGCTTCAAATAAAAGTTGTAGAGAATTTAATTACGAATAATTTTCTTTTTAAACATTTCCATACGATTAATATTGACAGAGATATAATCATTTAAACCTTTTTCTAAGACACAATCGCTGCTCGTTTTGCATAATAAAATCAATAATAAGTCGAAAACTATTGATTCTATGTACTTAGTGCATATAATAAAAGTTGTAAAGAATTAAATTTTGAATCTATATGAATACACGAAATATCATTGTGGTAATTTATATAAGGCGATAGAGGAAGAAATAATGAAAAATTCTCCTCATTTTCCAGCGTTTCTTTGCAAATAGTTATGTTTTGACTACTTGTAGACAGTAAAGTGCCTTATTAGTTTTTTAAAGATATAATGGACCTGTAAAATAAGCGCAGGCAGAAGTTCGTACGACAAACAGTTCGCTAGTTACAGCTCTTTAAAGGTATACCTACTCAAAAATTGACATTTTATTAAGAATCCCGATTTTCGCTAAAAAATTGCCGTTAAATTTTCGTTAAAAATTGGTTTTATCCTATTTTCAGCACTTTATACAAAGGAAATACAATACAATAAATCGTTCGCAAGTTGCACTTTATTGTAAAAATACATCTTTGAAAACATATTTTCACAGAATTTAACTAAAATGTATATTTGTATTAAGTTTTTCTTAAATATCTTCGTTTCCATTTATTTTACGACAAACTTTTATATAAACTAATTGAAAGCTTACAAAATTTGCTATAAAAAACACTGGCCCGTATGTTTTTCTATAAACAGCGGCGAGAAACTGACGATTGAAGATGCAGGTAATGTTTAATTTTTACAGAAATTGTATCTATATAATTGTATATGATATTTATGCATTGTTTGTATTTTCTTCTGGAGTTTCTCCGTGTTGGTTTTTATGTAGAAAATGCCTACGTTTCGATTCCATCTATGGAATCTTTATCAAGACTTTTTTATCAATTTTGAAGTTTTCAAATTTAATTTAAGGTCTGTGGAATCGAAACGTAGGCATTTTCTACATAAAAACCAACACGGAGAAACTCCAGAAGAAAATACAAACAATATATACATCCGTGTAAACCTTAACGAAAATATTTAAGCATTGTGTATATACATACAGTTCCTAATTTTAAGTTAAATAAATAAAATGGAGTAGGTAGGTGGGAAATAAAAAAACAGCAGATACTTAATTTTTCTTATAAAATCTAAGTTAAACTTAAAAACGTCCAAACAGGTGATAAAACATAAACACCGTTCAATATCCTAGCACTTAAAACCACATTATATTGTCTAGATTTTAACAATTTACACAAAAACTAAACCGACACTATAAGAATGTAATGCAAACTATTCAAATTTTAGTCGCAACATGGCTGCCAGGATCACAACCAATAAAAAATGAGACACCCATTGTCATCACTGTCCTGTATAAAGTCACTGTAACGTAAACATGACGTATATTTATATAACGAGAGTGGCGCTGTGAAGATTTGGTGCCACAGCTCCGCACTAACACTTTCACAGCTCCGATATTTGTCGGGAATTTATAACATTGCACCGTTTGTCTATAGTGTAGAAAGTCAATGTTTGTAACCATTAGTGAGAGGTCTAAGGAGTATTTGGTCTATGGCGATGTGTACGGGTGTGCAGGAGTGCAGGTGAAATATTTCCACAAAAAATGGTGAATGTTATCAATGCCTGAATTTTTCCAGTTGTGTAGGTGTTTGATTGAGTTGGCGATGTCTTCTAAAGTGATTTCTGTATCGTGCATTGGTATTATGTGCAGTGTACGTGTACTTTTTATTATTATTATCTATAAACCGGTAATGACCTATGGATGCGAATTAGCTGGCTATTAAATGAATAATTATCAAAAAGTAAAGTACAGTACAGGCTATGGAAATGAAATACTTGAGAGCCGTCATAGGCATTACAAAAAGGGACAAAATTGCTAATAAAATGGCGAGAGACGCACTTAATGTGCAGGAACCAATAATAAAACACATAGAAAGACAAAAGGTAAAATGGTTTGGACATCTGACAAGAATGGGAGAAGAAAGACAAGTGAAGAGAGCTTTTGGCAAGCAAGACCACAAAAGATAAAAACGAGAGGAAGACCAAGGGAGACGTGGGACGATGCAGTGACGGAATGCTTAAAAAAAAGGGTTTGACATGGAAGGAAGCAAGTGCAAAAAATAAGAAGGAACGGATAAAATTTGTTTATAAATGAATATTGTACTTAATTAAATGTATAATATATAACTAGTTACCTGATACAGATTATAGTAATAAAAAATAATATAATATTGAGCTGTACAAACCCGCTTTTCATACTGTTACTTAGAATTTTGGAACGTCAAACCATTGGTAAGTTTTATTTTGGGTTGTATCGTATTCGTATTCCACACATCTTATTCTCCTGAAAATCATTACAAATATAGGTACCTACCTACTTACCCTCTAATTGGTGGCAATACTTTTCAAATCAATTGCAACGCTAGATACTTACGGTATATATGTATACTTTTCACATCTCACAATAGGATAATCTTCGCGAAAGCATTGTGTGCCCAAAAGATTGAAGAAAATATTTCCTATCTTACGAGAAAACGTTGAATCTACGTCTTTGAGGCACGTGTAAAATTTGTCATCGCACGTACAGTTTAACCTAATAGAAGAAAAACGTACATGAGGAGCATCCAAGAATACTGTTACGAACCTTGTATAAAATGCCAAGTTTGTCAGGTTATACTTTGTTTCATAGGGGCTAAAAGTATCGCCACAGAAATCGTGAGCTCGACAACACATGTCAGTCTCCGCTGCTAGTCCCAAATCGTCATAATTGGCTGCAATGTTTCCTGGTCCACACCATTTTGTACCTGCCAAATCTCACGCTAATTTATATATAAATGAAAGAAAACACTTACCGGGGAAAATTACCAACCAATGAAGAAGGTCGCCAAGGTCATCTAATTCGAGCTCCCCAAGTAACGCCGTGATATCCAAATTAATGGTGCCCATCCATACTTGTGAAATGAGCATCGAAATGATTACCGGTGTAATTTTGTTCATGATTTCGCTTTATAGTGAAGCGTTTGGGCTTTATATACCGTCTTTGTGTTTTTCATATCAGTAAATGTTTTAGCAAGTTTTTTTCCAGTGACTCGATATTTTAGGATTTTATAAAGTAGGTACTTATGTAAAGAAGCATATCTTAAGTCTTTGTTTTTACATACCTACTTACTGTTAATTTTCTATTTGACTTTATACAGATAAAGAATCTTCTATTTTCTAATTCTATTTTATTTTGTAGATAGTGTAATTTATTTATTATAAACTTACCTATATTAGTCTGTATCGCATAATAATATTTTAAATTAAATGGCGAATGTCTAGAGAGTCGTACAAACTAGGGTTGTCAGGTCTTCGGGTTTCACCTGGAATTTCCGGGTTTCCATTACATTCTACGGGTTACGGGTTTACATCCCATTCCTCTGGAATACGAAAATCTTGCTTTATGGTGGTAACCATGATAATATAAAATATTTCCGCGGAAATATTTTCGTCCTGCGTACGAGTGGAAATATTTCCGCAAAGAGAAATAAATTTCTTTGAACGTAATATTTTTCGTGCGATTTTCTTACCGAATATCCCTCTGCATCGATTCATATCCTGGAAATGTTATTTTCGTGCACTCAAAAAAATTTCAGATATTAAGAAGTTGTAGCAGGAAAAAACGCAGCGAAGATTGAGGACATAGATGACAATGCATTATTCGATGAAGTTTCGATGGTAAAAGTAACTTTGGCTCAAATAAAACCTGATCGAATCTTAGATAAGGTATGGGAAAACATTTTTCTGGATCAAAAATTTGATCAATTCCAATTCGGAACGCGTATGTTGGGAATGAGGAGGAGGGGGGGGGGGCTCTTAAATGTCCAATTTGTGGACAGATGAGAGGAATCGTATGACAGTTGAACTTGTAAAGACTGAACTTCGCACAAAGCTTAATTTCCGTATGACTTGTACGGAGTTTGCAGATTTCATTGCTAATGCTGGTGCATGTACCTCCGTTCAGCTGCCCCCCCCCCACCACGTGGGAATTAAAAAAAATGATAGCTCAGAATTAGAAAAGCTATTTAGGACTTTAGGAGCTTTCAAACCCCGCAAGAATCAAATTTTGATCTCAATCCCCTTACCTTACCAGGAATCTTCATTTGAAGGTAAGGGGGGGAGGGGGCTGGGTGAACGTTCATTCACCCCCCTCTTCCACTTCTTGAAAATAACATCGAAAGACCGCGCATAGGCGCATAATTAGGAGCTCTTAAACCAGTGTAGTTTCGATTTTCGACCTTCCACCCCTTACCTTGAAACAACCACAAAGCTAGTTTCGCTGAAGAGGTAACTCATAGAAAATATACAACTAAACCTTGCATGTAGTTACAGCATTAAAAGGTTACAAAATATGTAACACTATTTCCAAGCAGTGCCGTCCTTAGCAAATGCGAGGCCTGGAGTAAAAAACTTTTGCGAGGCCCTTTTTAAGAAAGGGGGGGTGTTCTCATTAAAAAAATAATTGATGACGTCACTGCACAGAAGGGGTGGGAGTTGGAAAATTGAAAATTATCGCAAAATGTTTTCCACGACCAAAATCAATTTGACGTGTCCAATAGTTTTTTGATATTTCTGACAGGAAACGAAAAAAATCCATTATTCCAAACTTTTGGTCCTCACTGTATAATTAAATCGACACTCTTGATTGATATATTCGCCGGATACCATGACAACCGACATTCTTGATTAACTGTATTCGACGGTTACCATGACAATATATAAAATAACAGTGATTAGTTTTTATTACTCCCGTTGCTAATGGCGTATTCAATGAAATATTAACGAATTTTTGCGGAATGAGCCGCAGGTGAGTGATTAATAGCCCTTATATGCGAGTTTTATACTACGCTTTGTCCACGACTACAAATATTTTTAATTTAATTCAAATACTTATTTCATTTAAAATTAACACGGACATTTGATCCGTCAAATAAAATTCTCCTCTAGAAACCGACACCCTTGATTTTCTTCGGCCGGTGTAATTATGCGACTGGATCTGTTTTTCACTACCTACCCTTGTAGGATCGACTTTCTCAGCTGTCTTGTTCTTCTGATTTAAGCGTTCAAACTTCTTCTTCTTCCTTCCTCTAGTTTGATTGTTGTTCATTTCTGTTCGGAACTCTGTTAATTGATCCAATGAGAAATCGTGGATGAAATCGATCTAAGGACAGTGAAACGCCTTAAGTAGTCTTTTTCAGCGTTAATTTGAGCAGTGTAAGGAAAGGGTGATTATACCGACCAGTAGTGCTTTGACCTTGTCACGAAATATAAGCTGCAGCTGGGTGTTAAACTATATGTGAACGTTTTATTAGTAACAAATATTGTATCAAGTGTCTCATGAGAAAGTTAAGTGATTTAAAGAATGGATTAGCAGTAGTGAATCTTTGATCTTTGAAATATGACCTTGAAGTCGACGCGTCAACTTTTAACTTGAAGGATACCTTTTTGACGCTAATGTGATAAACGTCAGATTCACCCCCTTAAATTTTTTCAAATGACTATAGGTATCAAGTCATACCCCATTTGAAAGGTCTGGTACATCCTCTATTCAATCATAATGTTTTTGCTTTTGATACGAGTCTTCCATTGTTTAAAAACTTAAGGGTGGGTCGAATGAACACAGTGTACCTATACCTATACAATTCAGTGGTAACAAAGCAGATTTAGGAAAAGTAGCTCCCATGACAAAATTAAGGAAGATAAGGAAAAGGAAGGTGAAGTGCGTACTTGGAAATATATGACAAGCAAAGTATACCGGGTGAGTCATTTAACCTGGAATTTGAAATATCTCGAAAAATACGTATTGTATAGAAAAATGTGCCGAATCAAAACTTGAATATCTTCGAGGGGGAAATTCGTTAGTACTAAATTACACCCCCACCCCCACCCCCTGTAGGCGAGACGGGGGGCAAATTTGAAATCTTAAATAGCAACCCCTATTTTTTATCGCAGATTCAGATTTTACGTCGAAAATTACGTACGATTTGTCCGAAACATTTTTTTCGATTCGCGACAGAGGGCGCTGTAATCGCAAGAAATGGAGCAGAAGTCAAAAACATATAAACACGTATTTAGTAAGATTCGACAGACGAACGCTTGTGTCTTGTGTCCAGGTTATTCAAGTCAAGGTCACCATTTCGAGCATTGACTTGATTAGTGAGGGGCAAGGGGATTCACGTTAATCAAGCACTCCAAATACAACATAAAACTATTACGTCCTCGTCGTTGTTCCTGGGTTACGTTAAAAAGTTTATTCACCAACCCCCCCCCCCCCCCCCCCTTTAATTAAATAAATTCTTTAATCTCACCAACAATTTGAACAAATTTATCTCCAAAAATTAAATACTTACATCGCAATGTGAACATTTAGACCGAAAAAATATGTTATTGCAGAAAGTCTGAATACATATTTACTTTATTTACGAGCTATAGTTATATAGCAAATACAATTCATTTTTAGAGCATGTTGAATGGCAAATAGAGCACTGGACGAACTGTTTTTTTCCGATGAGTAACGATTTGTTTTAAATAATCAAGATGGAAGGAAAAAACTATGGAGGAGCAGAGGCGAAAGATGAAATGAAAATTGTATGACACCAAGCGGGTAACTTTTGGCGGAGGTTCCATTATGGTTTGAGCGCATGGAGTTAATCATTTAGGTAGGTACCGTAACCGGTCAGTTACTGCACGATGACGTAATCTTGCCAATTGTACGACATTTGGCGGTCATAAATGGTCCAGAATTTGTTTTTGTTGACGATAACGCTAGGCCACATAGAGCGGTTCCCGTAAATCACACGCTTCAAAGGGCTCGTATAATCCGAATGAATTGGCCTGCAAATTCACCATCAGATATGAATTCGATAAAACATCTTTGGGAACATCTCAAAAGACAATTGTCACATCGAGAATGTCCTCCAAACACATTAGATGAGCTGGAGAACATGCCATGGTAGAAGAATGGGTCAGGACTCCCCCAAGAAATAAGTACCTATGCCAAGGAGGTGCCAAACATTAGTCAGATCTAGAGGAGATCGGAGCTTTTTCGGTTTTCAAAAAATTGCCAGGCGTGCAGGTCGTCATCATGTGTTGTGACATTTTTCTTAGATGTCACTTAAAAGAGAAGTAGTAAAAGTGAGTCGGATAATTCCCCCCTTCGCCCATCTTTATCTGTTCTTTGTTGGCTTTGTGCCATAAATCTTTTGTTTTTGCCATGTATGTTATAGTTACTGATAACAGTAGGTAATATCTCTCGAAAGGCATACTAATGTGCCACAAAGTGGAAGGTCGAAGATGTTCAACGAAATAAGGAAGGGTTGCGGGTTAGTTTTAGCCTTTAGCGTCTTCGTCACCCCTTTCTTATTTATAAATCTTTGCTAAATGTTGTCTACCATCCATCATGTGGTATGTTGGTTGCTTAACGTCATAGATCCTTCGTCTCATCTATTATCTCATTAAATTTTTGTTAAAGGGGTGGTTGTGTGTTTTATTTCATCAATTTACGTCATAGTAGGTATACGAGGGACAGTACATTATCATGTCCTAATTTGCATTGAACTTGATTGATCGAACACCACGCACGCATACATCACATACACTATGATGGTTTACACGGTTGTCAGCCTATGGTGTTCGTTTCATTTCTTTTGGATTTGCCAATTTCTTTCGAGAAACTACCAGAGACGCATATTATTCAATGGGCAAGGACGTTAGTCATGGTTTTCCCTCAGGAATGATTAAAATTTTGGAGGTAAAACCTTTATTTATAAATGGGAAAACAAACCAATGCATTGTAGCGATGAAAAAATCTGCTGGTTTTGCATTTTTGGAAATCCTCTTGATAATCTACTGCATCCCTTTTTTTCTTAACATGATAGAATTATTTTTCTTGCCAAAAATCATTTTTTTAGGATTAACTTTTAGCGAAACTTTTGATTATTAAAACAGAATGTGCTTTTGCTTACGTATCCATACGCCTCTCCGTCAGGAACCTAATTCTATGGTTTCTTTAGGGAATTGTCTTACGGGAATAAAACTCGTTTTCTATACAGGGTGGGCCATTGAAAAGGAAACACGCCTGTTTTATGACACAAGAAATGCTCGAACAGCTCGATTCTTGATTTTTGGGAGACAAACTTGACATTGACACATCAACCCCCTAGCCTCAGCAACCCCTAACTCAAGAATTTAAAGAGGGAAAGGGGGTCGAACGACTCCTCATCCCAAGTAGCAATGAATATTGGCAAATGCTTGGTATCACATTGCACCAATATTGGAATATTGGCCAACATTGTTTATATTCCACCAATATTGGCCCAATGTTGCAAATCCAAAGTTGAAACACGGTAATATTGGTTCAATATTCAAAATGTTGAGCCAATATTGACCCATTATAGCATTTTGTAGATTGACCCAATATCACTTCATAACATTGAACCAATATTGTTTTTCGACGTACTTGCTACTTTTCACAAGTAAATGCTGGTACAATATAAGCAATATTGTGCCAATATTGGCGCAAGTTGGCATTTATTGCATAGTGCCAATATTGGTTGTATATAACGCATCAATATTGTACCGTTCTAAGATTTCCCAGATTGACCCAATCTCGGTTCTCAATGTGGGACCAATATTGATTTTCCACATAATTGCTAAATTTTATTAGAAAAAAATGATGTAATGAATTCAATATTCAGCCAATATTGGCGCAATTAAATATTTATTATATAGTGCCAATATTGTTTGTATATAATGTACCAATATTACACGCTCTAATATTTTCTAGATTGGTCCAATCTTAGTTCTTAATGTAGGACCAATATTGTTTTTCCACGTAATTACTACATTTTATAAGAATAACGTGGTGCAATGAATTCAATATTATGCCAATATTGGCGCAATTTAACATTTATTATATAGTGCCACTATTGGTTGTATGTAACGCACCAATATTGTACCGCTTTAATCTTTCCTAGATTGATACAATCTCGGTTCTCAATATGGGACCAATATTGTTTTTCCACGTAATTACTATAAATTTTATAAGAAAAACATGGTATAATAAATTCAATATTCAACCAATATTGGCGCAATTTAATATTTATTATATAGTGCCCATATTGCTTGTATATAATGTACCAATATTACACGCTCTTAACATTTTCTAGATTGATCCAATCTTAGTTCTTAATGTGTAGGACCAATATTGTTTTTCCACGTAATTACTACATTTTATAAGAAAAACGTGGTGTAATCGTGTAATGAATTCAATATTATGCCAATATTGGCGCAATTTAACATTGGTTACATAGTGCCAATATTGGATGTACATATAACGATATAATGCACCAATATTGTACCCGTCTAACATTTCCTAGATTGGCTAGATTAATCCAATCTCGGTTCACAGTGTTGGGTTAATATTGTTTTCCCACATAATTGCAAAATTTCATAAGAATGTACATACACGTCACTTATGAGATGTCATTATGACGTCTTATATGAGTGAGTAATAGATTTTATTGATATTGATAATTTTCTTTCTCACCAAGTTGGCAATTGACTCAATGAACTCTACTGGAGTTCACTGAGTTCACTTCACAGTTATTGTCATTTCTTAAATTTCGGTTTTTTCCAAAGCTTTTTGCGTAAAAACTATCAGTTACGTTAGTCGTACCTAATTATTCAATAGTAGATGTACTCTCTTATAGAATTTATAGATGATGATGGCTTATCATTTATGAATTCCCGGTGACTAACATTTCTTTTATGTATTTTTTCAAACATAATTTAAACTATTAATATAACGCGAAACAGCGCTAAGTTATGAAGAATGAAATGAGAAGTACGTATGTGTCACATCAGCGTAGCGGTAGAATGTCGGCCTTCGGAACCGGAACCCATCCGATAAAGGTTCGAATCCGGTTAAGGGAAACTTTCAAGCAAGTATAATACTTACCCAGTGAACCCTATACATACAGAGTTCACTGTACTTACCCTACTAAAATCGTCAACTTTCAGTTCAGGTAAAAACGGGTTGGTTCAAAAATTAAGTCAAATAATTAAAATTACAGTTCTACGTAAAAATGTAGTTTTTCCCTTTTTTTGTACGGATGCTTAAATAATTGTTTGCATTGATAATTGCATTATGCATATACTTGGGTGACGACCTATAACGGTCGTAACTAACGTTCTAAAAGTCTTAAAGTGACGTAAAAATATGGTATTTATATTACAAATCAATATTAAACCAATATTAATATCAACATTGTACCTATATTTATGGACAATATTGTACCTACCAAGTCTCAGAAATATTGCATTGTGATCGTTTTCAATACAGTACCAACATTGTATTGCAATATTGCGCCATTATTATTCATTGTTGCATTTCCAAGATTGGTCCATTATTGGGCTACCATATCGCGCCAATAAATGACAATATTCAACCAATATCGGTTCAACATTGCATTGCTCCTTGGGATTTGAAGTGGAAACTGACACATTTTGAACGTGATTATTGGCTAATTATTGCCTATCTTCAACTAACAATTACTTGACATATTTAAATAGCACCCCCTGTATATTATTACACCATTCGAAAGCTAAGTTCTTTTGCTTTTGAAAATGTCAAGATGTGTAGTTTAATTTTTACAAATAAAGAAGATACACGAATTTTTGTGTGTGCGTGCATTTTTATTAGTTTCAATATCGCCAGTAGCTTTCCAATTTTTGAAAGTACTTATTTTCTGCGTTTTTAATTTTCTTGTCATTTGTACATTTGTAAATAAGTAGAAGTTACCAAAACCTTTAAAAAATGTGTAGTTATAGCTAATTTAAACATCGTGGCAATAATTAAGAAAATAATATGGCAACTGAATTTTATAGAAATTGTCGAATATGACCTTCTTGATATATGCACTTTTGAAATCTAACTTGTAAGTTCAAAAAAGGATTTTGTAGCATCTGTTGCTGAATTTCATCGATAACAAAATTGAAAAGCTACTGGCGATATTGAAACTAACTTGAGATTTTTAAAAATCTAAAGAACTCAGCTTTCGAATAGTGTAAAAATATGCAGGGGGTTCTATTTAAACAACTCAAGTAATTTTTAGTTGAAGATCGGCAATTTTTTTCACTCGCCCTGCATAACCAGGAAATTTTTTAAATATGATTGGGAAAGAACTTTTCGAAATTTGAAACTCATTAGTGAAAACCGCACATTTCTATCTTATTTCGTTTAGTCAATAATCACGTTCAAAATGTGTCAGTTTCAACTGGGACACCCTGTACATATATTTATGCATTTCAAAAAAACGTAATTGTTTAGTATGTATTATTTATTTGTCTTAATTACATAACAAAAGATTCTTATTTTACTAAAAAAAAAACTAGGTACATTTACAAAAATTAAACACTTCCTACACTTGTCCCCTTCTTTCTACCCTTTCCCTACTCTCCAGCACCCCCTTCATTCACTCCACCTCTTCCCCCCTTCCCTCACAAATTCACCTTTCTTTCTCTCTCCTCTTCCTTTAGTTCCTCACACTCCCTCATCATATGCCATATATTTTTCCCTCCCTTCCCCATACATTCTACACAACCTTTTCTCATCCTCCCACCAGTATCTGTTTTCCTCGTTCCCGCACACATGAACCTTGCCACCATTCTTTTCTCCTTTAACCCCATATCATCCACTATATAATCGGCCTTGCCTTTCACCATTATCTCCATATATCCCTCATTATATCTTCCCTTTGCTATCCTCTCTCTCCTTTCCTGACCTTGGACATCTTTATCTTTTGTTACGAATTCCCCTACCGTATCCCATCCTTCCTCTCTTGTTTTATAACATTTCATGAATATTTTTTTAAATATTTATTTGTCTGCTGGGTCAAACTAAAAAAAATGTTTAGTTTTTCCGTTTGTTAAAAATTAATGTATTGTATGATTTATTGGCACTCTAAATAAACAATTTTCAAAAAGAAATATTTTTTTCTGCCAGAAAAATAATTCATGCAACAAGAGGTTTTAAAAAGAAACAATTTGAGCATCTGTTGAACTAATAAATATTTCTTCTGACGTTCAATTTTGATGCTTTAATTTTTTTCTACACTTTTCCAATTGTTATAATTATAAACCTAAAAACAATCATGCACTCACATAGAAAATCAATAGACCTTTAAAATGAGGGTCACTCGACCACCTCACCGTAATTTTTGTTTTTGTTGGTGGTTGTTGAGGGTTGACCTGACAAAGTTAAATTTGATATCAAAATCAAAGGTGGCGTGTTTTAGGATTTTTCTTAAACAACACCCCACCTTAGTTAATCTAGATTCTAGAGGGCGCTTTTCATGGGGACGAAAAAAATTGAATACCTACCTAAAACTACTATCGGAGTAAAAATGCAAGGCCTCTGACTTTAAGTGATCATAACAAAAAAACTGAGGGGTGAAATTTCTTCATTTTTGGGCAGTACATTAGTCATTTATATATGTTTAACATGTGTAAAAAGCAAAATGCTAGAATCAGTTGTTTAACTTTTATTTTAATTAACAGCAATAAAAACGCTGTATGTAGTATTTTCCTGGCTGACGGTCAGTTTTAACTTATCATAAAATTGTTATTGTTTCATAAATTGTTACCAAATTTACAAATGTTGTAGCACACATACTTCTGAAAAGTCGACAGCCAATAAATATTGATTATTCATATGATTAACTGGTTTTATAAGCCCTAACCGAAAATGTACTATTTCGCAATTTACGGAAGTTAAAGAAAAAATTCTTGTTTTAAATGCTAAATTTGATATTACTTAAATCTAACTGCATTATTCTCTTATTGAAAATAAAATTTGTTTTCTTGTAATTCCAAGTAAAATGTGTTGTTTATCGCGAAAGAAAGACGCACATATTCCCGCGAGAGGTAATCTACCACATCGTAAGCAGCGAGCGGCAACCCACAACAATGTGATTATTCTTTTGCATTGTACAAAACCATGCCATTGACTAAAGAGTTTATAAGACACGCAAGTATAATGTTAAATTGCGTTCCAAACATGCTATCTCTTTCTTATGGAACCCCTGCTCCCCACTATCCACAAGTTATTGCATTGTAAACTAACGCCATCGTTGCAAATTTTCTGAACTGATTACGCGACTGCACGAGTTATGACAAGAATGATTGTCCTTGTCGACGTCATCCATCTACATTTCTACAAGCTGTTAACGGTAAATATTGTTTCCGCAACGCAAGCTATTATCACAGATAAAGTTCTGTGCTATTATTCTTTGAAATAATACCTATTTGATTTCCAATATATGAAAATAATTTGATGCAAAATAAATTTACTGTAATAATAATAATTATAGTTACTATGTTTAATAATTGTTTTTAAATAACTACGGAGAATTAAATAATCATAAGCGTAAACCATTCCATGTAAAATGTAGGTACATCTATTTGTCTGGGTATCCGTATTTAAATATCATTAAATAAAATGTCTTTGTTTTGCCAACCTGGTTAATCGTGGATGAAAGATTACAAAAACTTTAGGTAGTTGAAATACAGGGTGTCTCACGGTAACCGTCGGTTAGAAGTATATCAAGAACTGTAAAAGCAAGAAATTTGAAATTTTGCACATGCGACATGGAGTGTTTAATCTATTAAATAAAAATATTTTCCAAATGGCAGCACTTCCGGAAATACCGGAAGTGACCATCAACTTCTTTATTTTAAATACAAACCAGGCAATTTTTTTTCACATTCTGATGTGTCATAATATGTTTAGTAAGTATGCTTAAAATAATCGGCGTACCAATTTTGATTCTTGAGAAAAAAAATTTTTTTCACTGAAAAATGTCAAAATCTTGTTTAGGAAATAAAATTGAAATTCGAAAGTGGTCAAAGTTAAGGAAATGGGATTTTAGGTTCTCAATGTCAAAAGATTGAGACACAATTGTCTGTCATGGATAATAAAAAATTGCCCCCGGTTAAGTATCTATTTGACGTTATTTCCAGACTTAAGAAAAACTTTAAAAGTCTCTTTTTTTAAATGGAATGCCTATTTAATTATCGGCCTATTCGATGCAGAAATAAATTTCCTTTAAATTGATATACCATGTTCCTATACAAAATCAATGATTACAGAGTTATTTACATTTTTCTAATTAAATTTATAATTGCATACTTTACAAAACATGGTTGGCTTTGAAAATTTTCAAAAAATTAAAACTTATCCAAATCCAATACTTTAGAACAATTTTTGTGATCACTTATAAACGTCAATTTCTAACACACCGACCGCAACTCGCACCTACAAAGCAAGAAAGTTCTTTTTTCACGCACCTAACCTCCAACGTTTTAATATATAATTTTCTTTTATTGTTTCTTCTCCAGTACCAAGTTAATTTGTTAAACTTTTATATACCGTAACCCGACTTTTTCTTCAATTTTTAAAACACGAATCACGAATGTCCTTATCTTCCACCTGTGCCGTATCAGCCGACCAATCCCCGATACTCGCTCACTTACAACTAAATTTCTATGTTCTAACTTACACAAATTTGCTTTTCCAACATATTACAAAAATTCTACCCAACTTTACTCCCCTAACTCATTTAAATTTCGCTAATCAATTAATATAATTTCTCAAAATACATTTAAACATACAATTACATTTGTACAATATCGCTTATGAAAATGACACTTTCATCACTCAATGTAGTGAGGAAAATAGGAATTTGCATCACTAGTGAGGAAAGTTCATTTCTATAAGTTGTTTAAGGTTAGTTGTAATTTTTAACAGACATATGACTGAACTGTCAATATCATATTATGTTTAAATCATACATTAAATTTTCTATAATGTATCACATTAAAATTTATCATTTATTCATTTCCATAGGAACTTTATAATACAAAATCAGCAACTAGATTCTTGAAAAAATAGGAGAGTAAAATAATTATAAAGAAATTTAAAATTGAGGCTCATTTTTGCGATGTTGGACAAAATAGTATAAAGTGCGTTTTTCAACTCGCAATACTATCCTCACTCGCTTTTGCTCGTGAATATACAATGCATTGATCGTTGAAAAATCAGTCACTTTCACCACTTATATTGTAATATATAATTTAACTAAATTTTACACATCCTATACTTATATTTAACATAAAAAACACAACAATCACCGCTAACAAAAATCACACTTTCATTCAATTATGATAAAATTCTAATTTTTCGGTGAGGTTTCACACTTTTAGTAAAGTTGGTGGTTCCCTACGTTTTTCAGTTTCCCATTTCAAATGTCTGAATATGTTCATTTTTATGAACAAATGTAGAATATGTTGTTTGTGAGATACACACGATACAGGTGTCTCTGCTGAATACCAATCACAACACCTTTCTAAAGTTTTCTTTAAATCGTGCTCTATATTTTTACTAACTTGCATGTTACATTTATGTTTCTCGAAAGATATATTAAATGCAAGTAAAAGATGTGATATAATTCCTGAAAATTTATCTGACGGTCTCTTTAAATATTTTATATTATGTCCCCAAGAATAATCTTTGTTAAGTATGAAAAACTCATTCTCATTTATTAAATCACAATCACTTTTAGTTAAATTACCCGAACATACTTCGCACTTAAATTTCTTTTCCACGCTCCATGCTAGATAACCAGCAACATATATATTAGAACATGCTTCTAAAGTAGCTTCTTGCTGCACAGGAGCTGTTAATATATCAAGATCGTCGGATGTGGCTTCATGTATACGTACACTTTCATCTACTTCCATGTTAACTGCTGCGTCTGCAGAAGTATTGGAACTTGCTTCAGTATCTAAATGGAGAATGTCATGAATTGCATCAGGTTGACAATTACCTGTATCCGCAGCCATTTGAAGTCTAATGTTCATGTTCTGCTGAATAGCTATACGGCACTGACGAACTGATGGAGTAGGATTGTAACCCCCTTTGTTTCTAACAACAGAAAAGAAATTTTCGAGGGGATCCTGATTTAGAAAACCTGTTAAAAGGTATTTCACACCCTGTTCTTTTAAGCTGGATTTCCATTACAGCGTTTTGCGTTTTGCGTCGTGCGTCGGTGAAACCTCATTGGTTAATTTGAAATGATTGGGGCGAAACATTTTAAATTAACCAATGAGGTTTGACTGCCGCAACAACGCAAACCGCAAAACGCTGTAATGGAAATCCACCTTTACATCCGCCCATAATAAAAGAATTGATTTTATCGTCCACTGAAATCCTTCCAGGCAGTATATATTATTGCGTTTCTTGGTTCCCTCAAAAACTTCAATATTTCTAAAATACTCTAGCGCTTCACTTAAAACCATTTCAGTTTTATTGTTATAAACGGATAATGGGCGCCTATATGGATTAGGGTCATGTAAAACTGTACTATTTAAGCAATCGAAAATATTGTTGATATTATCCACAAAGTCAGCGGTTTGTAATGATGTTGGAGAAACAAACTGTTTGGTTGATGCTGCTGTTTTAATTGCTGCTGAAACTGTGTGGGAAAATATTTGGGCTGCATATTTTACACGCATCTTTTCAAAATTTGTTGGAGTAATATGCCGTGATGTAATTTTAACCATGGTCCTGGTTGTGAGACTTCTTTCATCAATCTCGTATGTGTTAACTACGTCATGTCAGCCCAATTGACACGACTATTTCCAACAATAAATTGAAGTTTGGTATTCATAAAATTATTTCTTTGGCTTTTAAGTAAATGGGGAGCATCGAATATGGTATAAATTTTTTGACCGCCTATGTTGAGTACAGGTTGTTGCTTTGTGGCACCTAACAAATTAAAAGCGCGACGATTGTTCGATCCTTGATCGCATACCAAAGCCATCGGGTTAAAGGTTAATTCTTTTAATTTGTTTATTACCACTGGAATAGTTTGAGCCAAAGAGTTACTGTCCACAGGTCCAGCAGAAACAAAGTAGCAAAACGGAATTTTCCAATTGTAAAGTAATCCGCGAAGGTAAAATACTAAAGCCGTGTTGGCTAATTTCTTATTCCTTCCCAGAAATCCTAAATCATGGTAGCCTTCGACAAAGTCTTCAGATTTGTTAAATTCTAACCGTTTCTTTAATGTAATTTCGTCGAAAAGAACAACACACATTTTCTCTTTATCCTCCATGCTCTTTGCTTTCAAAGACAGCTTTTCAATTAATGTAGTGTTACCGCATCCAGTTCTTAAATTGATCACTTTCAACCAACTCTGGATGGTTCTGATTGCAGGTAAAATAAATTTAAGGTTATTTAACATGAATTTATAGGCAGAGGGAGATTTATAATATAAAGATAGACTCAATTGCTGTTGAGCCTTGGTCCATTTGACGTTTCTCTTATGAAAGAGCTGCATGCCAACAAATACTTGTAAATATTTACTTTTACCAACAAATAAATTATTAAGCATCTGAGCACTACTTAAAGACTTTTTCATTTTTAGTCTATATGTTTGAGATTGTTTAGCCCTTACTTTGCTTTTGAGACGTCGGAGTTTAGATGACAATACCGAGCAGCGCATTTTCAATACTGTTTCGCCAGGGGATTCCATTTGTATAATGCGATCACTTACTTTGGACTCCACACTGTTTGTGCTACAAACACTTGAAGTTCTTGGTAAATCTTTTAGCGCGCATAGATCGTTGATATGTAAATCATCTTCATCTGAACTGCAAATGAGGCGTTTTCTTGTGTACTTCTCAATAGGCTGCGAACTACCCGATGGTCCGCAGGAATATTGGTTTGTATCTGGAAAATTATCAAATGAAACATTTCCAAAGACTAAAAAATTACAAACTAAAATATTTTTTTAACAGCACAGGTTTTGTTAAAATGTACATATTTAGCTCCTAAATACACAAAAATACTTTTGATACTGAACTAAATATTATCACATGTGACTACAAAAAAAGCGTTGTAAGTTCAAAAAGGAATGTTGTAGCATGTCTTGTCGAATTAAATCGATAAACAAAACTGAAAAGCAGCTGGCGGTATTGAAACTAATGAGAGTGCACGCACTCACAAAAATTCGCGTATTTTTTTATTTTTAAAAATTAATTACACATGTTGACATTTTTAAAAAGCTAAAGACCTCAGCTTGCGAGTAGTCTAAAAATATGCAGGAGGTTCTATTTAAATAAGTCAAGTAATTTTTAGTTGAAAATAGGCAATTTTTTCCCTCGCCCTGTATAACTATTTTTTAGTATGATTGGGAAAAAACTTTGAGAAATTTAAAACTCGTTGGTTGAATCCGCACATTTCTATCTTATTTCGTAATAATCACGTTTAAAATGTGTCAGTTTCAACTGGGACACCCTGTATAACGGTTATTTTTAAGTTGGAGAGTCACCTGTGATTTTCTCAATACTAATGAGCTTAATTAACTCATCAGTATCTAAATTATTTTTCTCTTTTAAATTTGATAAAACTTATTTATAGTGTTACATACTATTATTTATTTATTTTTTAAGGAATATCTAGATATTATTAAAAATAGACGAAAAATGTTAATTCGTATATGATTGTATTAACTTACCTTTTTCAATAAATTTACAAGGAACTGCTGTTTTGGATAACAACTTGCGCCGATTGCTTATCCTAATGTCTTTTGGCAAAAAATGTTCTTCACAAACTAGTTTATTTTTTAAGTCAACTACGTCCATTAACGCAATTGTGCTGTTACCACAATTCTTCTTCCATTCTTCTGTTCGAAAGATGTCTTTTATTGGAAATTTAAAAAAACTCACATGTTTATTAACTCTTTGGTTTTTAAAGCAGTTATTATAAACACATATGTGATTTACTGCAGCATTCATTTTCACGGGTTAATAACACAGTATCTATCAAGCACCAAAAAACTGTATTTTATTTGAAAAACACAAATAAACAATTAAAAACTAAAAATTATGTGTACAAAACGTATGTGATAAAAAAAGTTTGTAGGAGAAATCCTAGGACAACCACGGAAAAACACAAATAAGCAATTAAAAACTAAAAAATATGTGTAGGCACAAAACGTAAGCGTTCATTGAAAAAATAAACTCTTTAGTCAATGACGTAAGTGATAAAAAAGTTCGTATTCCTATATTATGCTGTGAAAAAAGTTTGTAGGAGAAATACGAGCACAACCACGCTTGCGCATTGAAAGTGGGTAGATACTTTCACGTCGAACGTTAACAAGCGACTGAACCACATAACATAACAGAATATGTTATGTGGACTGAACGTTTGAGACCCACATTACTACAGGCGCCGTCTCTAGTTGAGACCCAATTTTGTCTGCGGATATTACCGTGCCGTTGCGTATCTTATAAGATTCTTCAATCAACGACCATGCGCTTTATAGCAATAGTGTACGACAACAGCTGCCCCGCGCGGCCGCGCTTCTCCCCTCCAACTGGTGCATGCATCCTTTTTTCAAAATTTCTTTAAAAAAAAACTATGTATAATGACATTATTTTTGTGAATCGTGTTAGACCACAGTATAATTGCTTTAACCTTGTTATGTTACTGTCAAATTGTTAATATCGAACGTTCAGGTACTGAGTTACATAAGATGTCGTTTTTTTTAAAACTGTACACCTTTTTGTAGGAATAAATGATCTTTTAAATGCACTTTATTTCATTAAATTATGATTGCTAATTACTGAGATACAAGCTTCTAAAGTCAGAGGCCTTGCATTTTTACTCCGATAGTAATTACGGCCATGCTGTCGTATAGAAAATTGAAAGACGCTTCAAATGAGGGGTCGCCCAACCCCCTTTCCCTATTTAAATTCTTCAGCTAGGGGTTGCTGGGGCTAGGGGGTTGATGTGTCAATGTCAAGTTTGACATCAAAAGTTGTCCCCCAAAAATCAAGAATCGACCTGTCCGAGCATTTTTACTAGTCTAAGTGCCCCAAAATAGGCGTGTTTCCTTTACAATGGCCCACCCTGTACCTACATGCCATATTTTGAAAAAAATTACGCTTAGTCTATGTGCACAATTGCCATAATTTGTGCTTGCTGAACTGAACTTAAAACAATTAGGAATAGAAAATATATACATTTTTCAACCAACTATCAATGCGCAATTCAAAAATGAAGGGATATACTGGGTGTTTCAATACGTACGTTTGTGTAGCCATAATCCCAGGACGAAAGTAAAACCAATGTTAAATATGTTAAATTCAACATTTATTGTGTACAAATAACTTTTGAATCTATTGAATGGAACGAAGGCCTATAATTAAAATGGTGTATTATTTAATTGAAAAAGAAAACTTCAAGAATAATTGAGACATTTTTTATAATATTGAGCTGCAGAAATTCTCTTTTCATATCCTTACTCAGTATTTTGGAACGTCAAACCATTGGTAATGTTTATTTTTGGTCGTATCGTATTCGTATTCCACACATTTCTTTCTCCTGAAAATTATTACATATACCTACCTACCCTCTAATTGGTGGCAATACTTTTCAAATAAAATGCAACGTTAGGTACTTACGGTGTATATATATACTTTTTACATTCCACAATAGGATAATCCTCTCGAAAGCACTTGGTGCCCAAAAGGTTGAAGTAAATAAATCCTACCTGACTGGAAGTCTTTGAATCTACGTCTTTGAGGCACTTATAAAATTCGTCATCGCACTCACAGTTTAATCTAAAAAGAAGAAAATGTACCTACATGAGGAGCATCCAAGAACGGTTACAAACCTTGTATAAAATGCATCGTTGGTCAGGTTATGGCTTGTTTCATGGCCTTCAATAATATCGTCACAGTAATCATGGGTTCGACAGCACTTGTCAGTATCCGCTGATGATCCCAAATCGTCCTCATTTTCTGAAATGTTTCCTGCTCCACACCATTTTGTACCTGCCAAAACTCACGCTAATTTTATATGAATGAAACAAGACACTTACCTGGGAAAATTAAGAACCAAGAAGGAAGGCGACCATCTTCATTGAATTCAAATTCTTCAAATGGTGTCCTGTTATCCAAATAAATGGTGCCCGTCCACACTTGTGAAATGAACGTCGAAATGATTACCGCTGCAATTCTGTTCATGATTTCGCTTTACGGTGAAGTCTTTGGGGTTTATATACTTGTCGTCTTTGTATTTTGCATATCAGTAGGTAAATGTATGCATTATGTCTATTGATAGCAAGTTTTTTTCCCGCAGTGACGGCCTTGGTTGATCCTTCTTCATTGCCAAACTCGTCATAATTTGAATTCCGGTCATCTAAGAATACGTACTCCGTTCCCGTTTTCTTATAATTGAGCTAACAAAGGGAGCAATTTGCGCAGAAACTTTGACTTAATTACGTGCCCTTCGCGTCAAAGATAACGAGTTCAAATAGAATATAAAAAATGTACCTACTTATTAGCAAATTGTTATTAATTCACGAAGTATAACCATTGCAGAGTGTTTTGTTAAACAAATTTACGATGACATACATTATATGGAATATTAAACAAGAAAAGGTATACAATACATGGTAATGAGGTTAAATAAAAAATGAAGTAAGTAGGTCCCTATTCACATTGAAGATGTGTGCCACTGAACAAATGAGGTTTTTAACAGTGTGAGTTGTTTCAGTGGAGGAACGCTCCTGTTAGATGAGCTTTATAATCATTCTAAGATAGTTTTAAGGGAAACGCCAAAAAAGTTTTATTATAACAAAATTACCTACTTTATTTTTCTCACTTTATTATCGTATAAAATAAACGGACGAATCTAACCATTGGTACGATCTGGTTTGAGTGTTGTTGTATTCGAATTCCACGCATCTTTTCACTCTGAAAACATATAGAAACCCAGTGAGTACCATTGAATTAAACTAAATAGGCCTTAACAAAACTGATAAAATGGGAAACTATTTGAAACATTTGAAAAAAAAACGAAAAAAAGTCATTGAAAAAAATTGTGAATGTAAATTAATTTTTTTTGACCACCCTGTACAATATAAAAATTCAAAACTTAGTAAAAAAAAAGTTGAGTCCTTTAGCTTTCTAAATTTGTAAATGTCAAAATTCCACCATTAAATCTGAGACGGTGGCGAATTCTTAAAGAGGAATATAATTTTGTCCATATTTGTCGAAAAAAATTGTTTTTCTCCGGTACGAGTCCAGGAGTAAAAAAAATATTTAAGGGCAATATAACAGTGACTTAAAATGTAAAATAAGTTAGGTCATTTCATTTGAGAAAAAGTAAGTCGTTTGTCTACCTTAGCGTTGGACCATCCTGTATATATGAAAATAATTTTAAAATATTTCCTTTTGACCACCATTAATTTCAAATGAATCTGTAAGTATTATACAATAAGAGACAGACGTTTGCCCCACCTTGTAGGTAGATAAAAAATCTACGTTTGATTGATGGTGCACCATATTAATCCTGTTTTGGTTCCTTAAATGATTGCAGCCAATTTTTCGCACCCATCAGTATTAGTTTTTAATTTTCATCATTTAAAGGTCAGAAAATGGGAAAACTCGTAGTTTTAGAAATATCTTACTTTTAATAAAATTGTTTAGTATCCGGTCGGATGCACCAAGCCGTTTCAACTTTTTCCCTATAAGAGAGTATTACCGGACAACCAAGAAAATCTTTAACATAATGAACGCAAGTCATTGAATTGTTTAAAAATGCAATAAATAGATAATAGCAAAATGTCGAAACTTTGCGGATATGTCTACAGGTGGCGCTATCATAAAAATGCAATACCGTAAGGTTCGATATTTACAGGTTGTGTGCGCGTGTTTTCACGAGCAACCCGATTCAACGTCGGCATACGCGCCCGGTTTAGTTTTTCTTAACGCGCGCGACCAATACAAGGCAACACTATTGGGCATGCGCGTGAAATGGATCAATGATTCCTACAAATATTTATGCACATGTCAGTCTTATTCATACCGTGTGCGGTTCCTGAATTGTTCAACTTATTGTGTTATTGTGGTAATTATTATTTCTCTTTATAGGTTATTCGCTCCCTTTTGATTATTCTATAATTTCTTGAGTTATCGATTATGTACAGCGACTATTATATTATACACACGATCCTCCCACGCCACTAGGATCAGTCAGCCAGCTTACTACTTTGGTATGTGAAATTAATTAATGTATTTACATTACACTACCTGCATGTTATTATTTATAAATTCTTTCAAATAAGGTATATAATAAACAATTATCCACTCTCTTTTGATTTTTCAACATTTTCTTGACTTATCGATTACGTGTTGAGTAATCCTTTACTATTCTTTTCATATGTATTTTTTAATTACAAATTCTACAGTGACTTTACTACAAACAGTGATGACAAGCAATGTATCGATTTTTATTGGCCTGACTAATCACGTGGTATATTTTGCCTCTTAATGGCGGCCTGACTACTATCGGAGTAAAAATACAAGGCCCCTGACTTTGAGTGGTCATAATGAAAAAACTGGGGGTTGAAATTTTTTCATTTTTGGTCAGTACATTAGTCATTTATCTATAAAAATCAAAATGGTAGAATCAATTGTTTAACTATTATTTTAATTAACAGCAATAAAAACACTGTATTTAGCATATTCCTGGCTGACGGTCAGTTTTAGCTTATCATAAAATTGTTATTGTTCCATAAATAATTGTTACCAAATTACAAATGTTGTAGCACACATACTTCTCAAAAGTCGAAAGCCCATAAATGTTGATTATTGATAGAATTAACTGGTTTTATGAGCATTTCATTATTTTCAAATATACGGAAACTAAAGAAATTTCTAGTATCGGAATTTATTTGTTTATTGAAAACAAAACTTGTTTTCTTGTAATTCAACGTAAATGCTATGATTACCGCGAGAGAAAGACGCACACATTACCTACCTCTACCACATCGTACACAGCGAGCGGCAAATCACAACACTGTGATTATTCTTTCGCATTGTGGCGCCGCATCGCTTTATAGCACTAGTGCAGGACAACAGCTTCCCCGCGCACTGCACTTCCCCGTGCGGACCGAGGCATTCATCCTTTTTTCCAAATCTGTTTTTAATTATAGACTGTATACTACATATTATTTTTTTGAATCGTGTTAGACCACAACATAATTATTGGTTTAACTTTTTGTGTTACTGTCAAATGTCAATATGATCGAACGTTCACGTGCTCAGTTATACAAGATGTTTTTCTATTATAGCTTTAAGACTAATAATTGGCCTCAAAAGCATCTCACACCGACAAGTAATTATACATTTTTCAAATATATAAGTATCTACCACTCAGTTTCAATAATATAGCCGTAATTAATTATTTTTAAAGTCGAGCGCTTGTGCGATTTGAGTCATAATTAGCGCTTTCTTTGCACATACACTGATACAGAAAATTAACGATGTATTGCAAAAATCTAAAAGAAATATTATTTAATGCATCCTAGGAATTGTCATTCTCACCCCAAGAATTATTATTTTTACCCCAAGAATTATTTTTTCTACCTTAGCTTTTTAATTATTTTGGTCCCAAGATTTTTGTTCCCAAGAATTATTATATTAGCCCCAAAAATTTAGCCCACATAATTATTCTTTTGGCCCCAAGATTTTACCCCATGATTTTATTCATTTTACCCCAAGATTTTACTAATTTTACCCCTGTAACGCTACAATTAAAATTTTAAATTTTTAAAAACAAATCTCCTTTTTGATTAATATCTTTATGATTTTACATATAACCCAACGAATAAGGGGAGACCTTTCGGTCCAGTTAATTTTGAATTTTGGACCAGCAACTTTCTTCTTCTTCTTTCGATTTTGGCCAACTATGGATCACGTGAAATAACTTCTGATGATTATTTTATTTCTTCTCTTACAGTAACTTGATCCATGTTATTCGTGTCTTAGGGTTTCTGTCGAAGTAAGTAATTGAATAGTCTTTTCGTCAATCTTTCTTCATTCATTCTTTTAATGTGTCCGTAGAAAGTCACTCTTCTCCTTCTCATTGTGTCTGTTATTTTCTCTGTTTTGGAATAAATCTCCTTATTGCTTCTTATTTTCCATTTTCCGTCTTCATATTTACGTCCCAGAATTTTCCCTATAACTTTTCTTTCATTTTTTTCTACCAGCAACTTTATTATTATTATTATTCCATTACTTACTTATTTACTTTATTACGTTATTGTTAAAGTAGGGGTTATATCTGTAGATTGTTGCAACTGTGGCCATTCCGTTCCTTACTTTATTTTGGAATAAAGTTTTCTTGGATGTATCCTTGCGTGCATCTTTTTATCCCACACCAAGACTTTCCAGCAATTTACACACAAAGATCCATCCCTCATTTTGCTTTTGATTTTTTTACCTTCTTTTCTATTATTCTTTCGTATCCATTATAGGCTGCACATAACAGAGCCATCCACCAGTCTAATTACCTTTTTTCTGAATTGACAGCAACACTGCGGTTTACATTTTTTGCATTTCGTCACCTTCTTTGCCCATATACTTTAAACTATTTCTGGATCTATCTCATCTCATCGATGCCAATGACTTTCTCTACTTTTATTTGGCGAATTGGCGATTTCTTCCATTGTTATATTCGTCTGCTCTTCTCTCTTTTATATTCCTTTTTTCCTCGCGTGCCTCTGTCTGTGGCCCCTGATACTCCCTTCATCGTATGGCCCCTTACCCTTTGTCTCTTATATTATTTAGCGATTTTTCTTCTTTATTCCTTTAAAGTTCTGTACAAATGTTTTGAGTTACCACTTGCATCCTTTCCCCAAATTCGTAACAGGATGTGCTTTTCCTGTATTTCTGCGTTCTCGCGTTGGCGTTCAGATATTATTTTCACAGTCCTATCTTCCTTGCGACTATCCTCTTTTTTGTATCATTCCATGATATGGTTTACTCTCTTCTATTTGTTTTGACGAATGTACCGTACCTATGTGTTAATGTTTGTTAATTGTTTTCAATTTTTGCTAGAGTTCCTTTAAATCCATTTGCTATATTACGTCTCGTCACTTCACACTATCTCCTCTCATACTATAATACTGAATTTTTTCTGTATTGTGTTTTCCTGCAATTTGTAAGCAATTTCCATTTATTTATATTTTCTTCGTTACTCCTTTCCACTCTTTTTATTTTTATTGTGGCCAAAATAAACACCAAAAGATTTGGTGTCAAAACGGATTTGTTTAATACCTATATTATTATTGTGATTTTGTTGGTGTCGGTCGTTGTATTGTTTTATGCTCTAATTTTTTATCGTGCATGTTCTTCGTTTCTTCTATTGCTAGTAATTGACATACATTTTTTGTTTTGCGTTCCCTATTCATGTCCGTTCTATTTGGCACGTTTAGTTTTTTTTGCTACTTATATATTATTTTCTTTGCGTATTCCATACCTATTATCCAAATTTTTTCCCTCCTAGATAATTTACTATAAATAAGTAGGTAATACAATTAATGTGAAGAGTGGCAGAAAGGTGCACTTATTGTTTTTTCCAAAATTCCATGAAATTACGAACGTTTGTGTCTGTGGATTTTAGTTTTCCAATTTTGCTTGAACAAACAACCACAATAAAAACAGAGGAATAATCTTGAAGGGCGTAAAAAGGATTTCTTAAAAAATGTTCAAGAGATTGCCACGAAGCGACTGGGAAGTACGTATAGTCTTCAAGAACAACAAAGTAATAAAGGTAAGGCAAATTCTGCCAGAACAAAGCCAAAAAATTAATAAATATTGACACTGAGGGAGGTGTTTATGTCTAATTAAGCAAATTTTGTTTACGATTTTGTTAATTTTAATGGCTTTAACAGTAATTTCAGTTTTATTGGTTCTGGTTATTATAAAGATAACTGGAAGAAATGGAAGATAATTGCTGATAATGACAGCGTTACTGTCGAAACGTCCTCGTTTTGATTATTTCCATTTTTGGTATTTGTAGTGTTGGATGGTGAAAATAAATTTATTTATGTCACGTAAGGAGAGATAACAAAGATTAAACGTAGGTAATAACAAAAATGTTGATCTCGGTAACAACACAAAATTTTTAGATAAGAACACTTACAAGGTTCCGGCCGTCCTTTTACAGCCAACTACAGGAAAATCTTCACGGAAACATTTTGTACCAGACATACGGAAGTATAGTTGTAAAAGTACTTTCGATATTTGCGAGTTGACCATTTCAAGGCATTTGCTAAACTCCTCGTCACAGTCACAATGCAATCTATAGTGTAAAACAGTGTTAACTGACAAGAAATTGACTTACGGTACCTGGTGATTGGCGATGGATTCGTGATGTTATACTTCGTTTGGTGTGCTGGAATTGAATCATTACAATAGTCGTGCGCACGACAACATCTATCTTCATTAACTTCTGAACCTAAATCATCATAATGCTCAGCCACGTGACCAGGACCACACCATTTCGTACCTATAACTACAAAATGCACATGCAAAATTCAAAATCGATACATACCAGGATATGTAAATGCAAATGTCGATGAAATAGTCATCAGTATAGCCACGGTAACAGTTTTCATGATATTTGTGAAGATGTCCTCTGCTATCCGCTTCGTGTGTTGTTAATCAATCAGTTTTATCTCAACGGTGTAATTTAGATTAGACATTGCCTCTGGGAAATATGAAAAAAAAAAAGGAATTTTACGCCACGCCATCTAGGATTATTTTTAAGAATTAGCGGTTTTTGTCTAAAAAAATAAACACTAAAAAAACCAGTTGAAATCCGCGGAATTACAGAATGAACTTCGAACACCGCATGTGTACGAAAAGTTAACAAATAACAGAAAACAATACAATTTCTATTATTTATACATTTTTGGGCATATTTGTTGATTATGTTTGAATCGAGTCAAAATTCAAACGTTTAAATAAAATTAAAACGTAATTTTGAAATTAAGGCGTGGTTTCGAAATTTAGGGGTAGGTAGTTTAGAAATAGGTATAGGCGTAGTTTCGAAATTAAGGCGCAGTTTCATAATTAAGGCGTTGTTTCGAAATTAAACCAAATAAAAATATTACAGCAAATTATTAACAAATACAAATAATAAATTTATCAAATTATAATTATGCAAAATTGACAATAATTTATACTTACATTGGATACCTATATAAAACAATGGAAACATTTAATAAGCATTATTATTATTAAATTAATCAATTTAGGCGTAGTTTCATAATTAAGGCGTTGTTTCGAAATTAAACCAAATGAAAATAGTATTGCAAATTATTAACAAAATAAATTCATCAAATTATATGCAAAACTAAGAATTTTTTAAATAACGACTATTTGTCGTTGTAAAGTTATTGAACATAGGAATAACGATTAACAATAAAGCAATTACTTTGCAGTAAGAAGCTCAATTCTCTTCGAAGTGGCCACCCCCAACGTCAATAAAGATACTCAAAAGTTTCTTGAAATTTTTGCTTATGGGCCACAGCTCCTCCGGGAACAATCGATCCCACAAACGTCGCAGAAAGTGTTTCAGCGACTTCATTTCTTATAGGCCTTGGCCTCAAAAATCGCCCACACAATGTATTTCTAAGGATCGAGGGCGGAAAATGTGCCACACCACTCCTAAATCATTTTAGTCCTGTGGGCCGGGGCTGTTGCCTTTACGAGGCTGGGACGTCGAAATTCAGTTTCAGCACTTAAAAAAACATGACGAACCGGTGCAAAATGTAACTAAATAGTACCTACGGGGTTTTTAACTAGAAAAATCGTAAAAATGGGTAAAATCTTGCAATGTTTTGAGCTGTCACTTGTAAGAGTCGCGTGGGTTGAAATTATGGATCCTGCACTCTCAATAACATACAGACCAGGTGAGAAACTTAATTAGGTATGTATTTCCATATACATACAGGGTGTCCCAGGTTGAATGATCAGGACTTTGACATTTTGTAGAAAAACACATTTTAAGGTGGGTTGGTTCTATAAACACAGGTCCTAAAATTCTTTGTTTCTGAGATACAGGGCGTTAAAATTGTCTAAAAAATAATGTTTTTATTTATTTATTTCTGAACTGTGGAGAATATTTAAACCAAAATTGGCACACAAGGTACATGGACAGAGGGTCATAAGATTGAATAATATGAATTTTATAAATCAACCAGTGGCGGAGGTATGGGTAATCCGTTTTACTAATTTGATAAATAAAAAGAGTACGGCTCTGAATTAAATATTCTCAATATCGTTTTCGATAGAGCATTCAATTCTGAACAAAAAATGTCTCTTGACTTTCTTCGGTTCTGTTACCATCCGGCCGCAAACTAGATTTTTGTCATTTATTTCACGAAAAATGTATTTTGGCTGTGTACAAAAACGATGGTTACCGTGGATATTATGACCGTCCGTATCTTGTGTGCCAATTTTGGTTTGAACATTTTTCAATTTTCACAGTTCGAAAATAAACTCGAAAATAGGTAAATAAAAACTTAATTTTTTAGAAAATTTGAACACCCTGTATCTCAGAAAAAGAGTTTTAGGACCTATGTTTATAGGAGCAAACCAACTTAAAATGTTTTTCTACAAAATGTCAAAGTCCTGATTATTTAACCTGGGACACCCTGTATATGCAATAAACGCCAAAATGAGCCCAATTTTCGTAATTTTCATCGGTTGTATGGATGATGTGTCAGCCGTACAGCGAGCCAAAGTTAAACTTCGAATTCACCATCCCCAAAACTGGAATTTTTTAATGTAAAAACTACTATTTTATTAGGCGAAAGATCGGAAAGCCTTGCGGAGAACTGGATTTTCATCGAATAACTTTATTTTTAAAAATATCTCGAAAAAATTCCTGTACTTCAGCTCTTGAATGTAAAACGTTGAAGATGTTTTCTATATTTTCATCTTTATTCTTCATTCTTCTCCATTTCATTTCATTTCATTTCAGACGTCTTTAATTAGAAATTTCTCCGATTAAAGAGCACATATTCGAACATATATTCATATACAGGATGGGCCATTGGAAAGGAAACACGTCTGTTTTGACACTGACACAAGTTTCTTTAAAAAATATTCGGACATGTCGATTCTTGATTTTTGGGAGACATCTTTTGATGTCAAACTTGACATTGACGCATCAACCCCCTAGCCCCAGCAACCCCTAACTCAAGACTTTAAATAGGGAAAGGGGGTCGAACAACCTCTCAATTGAAGCGTCTTTATGCGACAGCATGGCCGAAATTAGTTTTATTCAATTTTTTTCGTCCCCATGAAAAGCACCCTCTAGATTAACTAAGGTAGGGGTGTTGTTTAGCAAAAATCCTAAAAACGGCACCTTTGACCTTTTGAACAGTACATTTTGACATCAAATTTGACTTTGTCACGTCAACCCCCTAGCCCCAACAACCCAAAAAAAAAAAAAACAAAAATTACGATAAGGTGGTCGAGTGACCCTCATTTTAAAGGTCTCTTGATTCTCTATGTGAGTTCATGATTGTTTTTAGGTTTATAACAATTGGAAAAGTAGAAAAAAATTAAAACATCAAAATTCAACGTCAGAAGAAATTTTTATGTTGCAAAATGTACGGGAACGATTAAATCAAAATCTGTATTATTGCATGGAAGCTGAAGGCAAGCACTTCGAACATTTATTAAACTAAGGTCGAATTTGCATAAACTTGTTTAATTAATTTTAGCACAAGAAAATTTAAGGGTTGTTCACCCTGCACCTAAGAGGTGAAACAATGTTGTCAAATGGCAGTAAAAGTACCTAAATTCTCTAAAAAAAAACAAATGACCTGTTCGCGCTTTTTAGTTTTTAAATGCCTCAAACTCTTTCCGCATTTTCCATTTCTGCAACTTCAATTTTTTTGTTAAAACTTAAAAAAACTTAAAAAAAACTAGTGCACTGAATTGAAAAAAGAAACACCTTTCAAATGACGTATCACTCCTATTTAAATTTTAGGGGTTGTTCTCACAGTGCTAAGGGATAAAATCATTTCAGTTTGAAAATTGCGACAAAAGTTGTCCCCCTTGATATAAAAATTGACGCGTTTTTGTATTTCTCAAAAAAAAATTGTTCTAGCCAGAAACCCGTCTGTTATCTTTTCTTTGGCCCACCCTGTATAAGCTCCATTCCATATTACGTCATATCTTTTGATCTTATCGAAAGCTTTAAAGATTCATGTGAGAATTTCCCTGATACTAAAGTTGATAGTTTCGAAAATATTTTGAAATAGTATCACAGAATAAAGCACATATTCTGTGATAGTATATTAAAGTATTCGTGGATAAACAGGTCTTTAAAACACGCGCGAGTTTTCAGGCACGACGGCGCAGCCGAAGTGCTTGAAATAGAGCAAGTGTTTTAAATACCAGTTATCCACGAATACTTTACGCTATTTTTTTATCGGTTCACTTTGAAATTTGGTATTAAAATGGAAATAAGAACTAATAATGTGAAATGGTTGAATCCCTAATGTGAAATCAGTATACCTTTCGTTGTCATGGAAATGAGAAAAACGGAAATTAATTTGCAATCTGTCATTTTATTTGACGTAACAAAGTACTCCTGTCAGATCAATAACCAATAAGAATTCACGTTTTTCAAATTGATGATGATGCCATGGCAACTTTAAAACACGCGCGTTTTTGAAAGCGCGATTTAAACACGCTGGGGCGTGGTTTAAAAGGCTAAAATAGGACACCAATAAAAAAAATATTTTATCAGTTTCAAGCCGTTTCAGACAGTATTTAGAAACAAATGGTGATCGTGTTTTGTTTTACTTTTAATTAGCATCATTTTCGCGTCAAGAACTAACGAATATGCTATTTGATGGTGATAGGGTCCATCGTTGTGTTGAATGCGAGTTGACTCAAAATGTAATAAGTTATAATAATTTATGGAGAAAGTTAGGTGAGAATTTTTTAATTTTTTAATGCAATGTTTTGCTATATGATGCTAAAAAGTGAATGATTAAACCCCTATTAGCACTACTATCCCACCTTTTACAAAATCGAGCACATTATTATAATTAATTTTCTGTAAACAAGTGATTCCACTAATTTTCAACGTTAGCGTAATTACGCTGTTTATACCTATATCCGAATTTTTGTTCGAATTTTGAAATTTTCAGATTTTTGATGAAATTGAGTAAAGTGGTCTTCGCTTCGGTAAGTTGCTCAAAGTGGCCGCCGAAGGATGGAATTTACGGTTATGTTTATGCACTGCATTCGTATAGATGTTTTATTTCAAATTCAACCCAAACGTTTCGACGCTATGTGCATAAACATAACCATAAATTCCAAGCTTCGGCGGCCACTTTGAGCAACTTACCGAAGCGATATCAAAAAATTAAGAAAAAGTTGATCAAAAATACGAACATTTCAAAATCAAGAGTAACAGATTATGATAAATTAAAATAATTGTACAAAGGTTACCAAAGATAACGTTAAGGAAATCTTTGGTACATATATCAAAAGTTTTGAGTCAAACTTCAACTTTTTGACCTCGTTTAGCTCAAGTTGCGATAGTATTAAAAAAAACAAAAAAAAGAAGAAGAATCTATTAATACATTCATCAAGGATACAGGTTAAATTACTGGAATTCCTAGTACAAGTAGTGTTTATGATGCGGCAACCTTCTTTGCAAACCTAAACAGAACAATTTTATTTAAACACCATGATAACCATAGCAACTTACTTATGTTTGTAAAGTACTCAGGGAGTTTATTAAATTTATTAAAGTTACAGTGGACAAATAGCTTCGCACTGAATTTATTTCTTGATTCAATTAAAGCGTTCAATATCAACTTTTCTTTGTAAAATGTTCGCTTTTTGAAAACCAATATAAATGCTTGAAAACCAATCTTTAAAAAACTACCAAGAAACAATTTTCCTGTGTAATATTTGCCTAAAATTGAACGGCTTTCTTTAATCGAACTTGATTGAGAAGTGATCAATATACCTTTATGATCCTCCAAGGTCTGGACAGCTTTAAATGAGTATTTATACACTATTTTTCTTACAATCTTACCAACCAAGACGAAATCCGTTATAATATTTCTTACAGACATAACGGCAACGTCAAACTTGAAGGCAATATAGATCATTGCCTCAAAAAAGTTGTTTAAAACTGTTTCCTCGGAATTAAAAATCGTATTCAACTCAATTTTTTGAAATAATAATTATTTCGGCAGTATCTCATCGGGCGGGTTAAAAATCTGAAAAATTGACGCTAATTTGGCATATTTTTGAAACGGACGGACTTACTCGTTCATGGCTTTTGAACGATCTCTATGATAAATACTCTGTTTAACATTCCACAATCTAAATTTATGACGAAGTTCGTATCTTTTTCCGAACTTGTACAAAGTTTTCATCTCTCTCGTTTCCAAGAAGATAATTTGTCCGTAATAGTGGAGTGAGAGATTGTTGTAGCCAGTGACGTTACTTTGAGTTTTAAGCTCATTGACGATGTGTAATTTTCTCATAATGTCGCGAAACTTTAATACATCATCTGCGAATATTGAACAAAAAAGGTAGTCGTCAACCGTTCTGTGGAGGAAGTTCATCGGCTTACACAAATCCCCTAAATGAACAGAGTCCAAATAACTCCTACAAAAATAAGTTCGGTAAGGACTCCTTCTCTTTTGGTTACTTACATGTACAACTGGCATAGGGCACTAGAGAATCGATCACCTTGACATAACCCACGGTTCCACTTCCATACTTTTGGCGATCCTGAAAAAAAGACTTACCCAAGCAAAAATATAATAAAATCAAAAAGACTTACCTTTTTTATATTTGCCACAGATCACATACTGATCTTTGATATGACACGTTAGATACATTTGAACTTCCGTCGAAATCTAAAAATATGGCACCATGATTGTGCAACGAGAACCAATCACTCACCTTCTCACATTCTTGCAACTTCCTCAAGATGTAACACATAAAATCTGCGAAATGCGAAAATCCAAACACCAAAAACCTAAATTATCTATTATTTACCTATATCGATATTTCCGAACGCATCCTGTATATCAATTTTGATACCATATAACTGTTCATTGCCCACTCGACTCACGTAATCCTTCCAACAACGGAATAAGTTCATTGTATTTGTCGGGGATAATTGTTGAGCAACTTGGCGTATGATTCTTCCAATTTTTTGGGTAAAAAGCTTCTCTTTAAGTCTGTTCACATTTCTATAGGGTAACTGGAAGATTTATAAGTCTTTGCGGTGATACCACACGTACCTTCGACGGGTTAGTCTAATTATTGGTCTAAAGTTTTCTGAATCGAGATAGCCGTTTTTTGGTTTTAGCTGTAATGTACCCCGTGGTGTTTTTGGAGAGCTTGCGGGAACAAGGTGACCTTTTTTTAACAAGATGTTGATTACCTAGAGAATTAAAACTTTACAATTCGCAAATTCTTTGAAGTGTAAACCTTTTGTCGGAATGACGACCAAAGTGGTTTCGGAACCAATTCGAGCTCGTACATGTCGCTCTTCTTGACAACGGCATAAACACGAAGAATTAAGGGTTTAACTATTTTTTCAAGCAACCACATTTGACCCTATCAATAAATAAAATGAGGCGCCTTCGTCAGTTTTAAAACTTTAAATTTACCTCGCATAAGTAACGCCTACATATCTTGGTGGGAGTGGTCTGTACCAATTCATTCAACCACGGTACCTTTCCCAAATCATAACCCATGGCAAGTTCTCTAACGAAGATACACTCAAATTCTGATTGAGTCAAAATTAATTTTACCACATTGTAAAATAATTTTCTGTGACGTTTACTACCAAAATACGCCATAGGTATGATATCATCTAGTATTTTGAGGAAATTTCGCGACTTGTAATTTTTTTGGCTGCATCGTTTGGCTCTGTCGGAAATTTCGGCAAAAATCTTATGCTGATTCTGTAACTGAAGTTAATATAGTAAAAAGAGGTCTTCCACTTATCCTTACTTTTGGGTGCCTATTGGGAAAGCGGACATTCTTTGACGCGATTAGCTGTTTTGAAGTTGACAGGGATAGTTGATAGTAAGGAGATCGTTTAGACTGAAACAATAAATTGTTTCCTCAATCACCGAAATGTTGGAGCGCTGAACACACTACAGATTTACAAGAATTACATCGAGTGATTTCGTTATAATCAAAAAAATCCAAAAACTGAAGAAATGAGGAAAGGATAAAGTTGGTAGAAGCGTTTTCTGAAAAATCACAATCACGCCAGGATTAGGCGCTTAAGGGAGTTAACGAAGTTTTTTTAAAATTTAATCAAAAATAATAATTTTACATTTATAAAATTATAAAATATACACCCTTGAATATCTCGAGAACGACACGTCCAATTACAAAAAGAAAAAACCACGTGTTCCTTTATTTTTTGAAACCTATTCAGTCATGATACGTAAACACCACCCTCACTCCCCTGGTGGTGAGTTTTGAAAACTTAAATAGGAACATCTATTTTTTATTGCACTTTTGGATTCATTCATTATAAATTGTCCGTCATCCTTTTGGCTTCCATCTCCCTTAAGGGTGGAAAGAAAAACAATGACTCATTTGTGCAGAATTGGGGGTGTTTCCGTCTGAGGTGGGGGGGGGGGGGTATACTATAGATATATAATTAGTGTTTCGATTTGATTGTCTGTGAATTGTATTATTGCAGTTAAAAAATAGATAACATTTTTTGGTGTAAGTATTTATTCTTATCTCATCTGAATATTGCAAGGGTTGTTACAATACTGGTCATGTGACTATGAACATGGACGTTTTGCGGTATTTCAGAATAAATTCTTTTATACCTTCTTCTGTATGCTTCTTGGGGTCACTAGAGTCCCTCTAGAGACCGAGGTTTTTGTCATTGGTGAGTACGTACTTGGGCAACTTGTACCCTGGTACGATCATACTCCCAGAGGTTTCTTACCTCTTCATTGGGATGGTTCGCCATTGAAGCTGCGACGGACTGGACTTGCAGGTCTCGGTGTATTTGCCTATTGCGGACAAAGCATGGTGCGTCTACAGTCATCCTCAGCACCTTATTTTGGACAATCTGGAGTCTGGCAATATGTGAGTTTGCTGCATGCGCCCTAACTGGGGATGCGTAGGTCATGATCGACCGGATGGCAGTCTTATAGAGGAGGAGTTGTCAGTGCTGAGCACGTTGTTTCTGGCAAACAACGGGAAGAGCTTGGCGACGACTCCGGTTGCCTGGGCAGTTCTGCGGAGTATTTGAATTTTCCAAGTGAGCCTGGAGTCCAAGATGATTCCCAAATACCTGGCTTCGCCCTCCCACGGTATTTGGCGGTCGAATATTATAAGCTTGTCCCCCGGTCGTTGTCTTCTACGCGTGAAGTACACTGCTACGCTTTTGGCGGGATTGACTGTGATCCTCCAGTCTGAGCACCATTCTTCCATTGCAACACAAAAAATAGTTTTTTTAAGATCATTCAAAATAATCGGAAAATTCTTTTTTGCAATCACGAATTTAATGTAGCCCTTCGGATTTGAATCTTCCACACGACTGCGCCATGTTATGTCTTTTTGTATTTAATTATTTTAGGTTTAGGTGAAGGTAATTAAGAAAAACGTCTTCACAACACGAACCACCATTTTATTGACTGACTTCCTACTACATTTTTACATTCTTAATGTCGCGGTATGCAATACAACATACACGTATCCTTACACCCGTAATTACATCGCTACGGCACTGTCCCTTTATTAGAATATTTGGGAATTGTATGTAACTTAGCTGGTCTATTACTTTAATAGATATGAATCCTAATCTAAATCCGAAGGCGAAGCCAACTTCAGCGACATATTATATATTACAGCCACGTAAGTGGTATTAATATCAATCAACAACGTGGTTTAGAACAAGCAATGGATACCAAATTAAATGGTAAGTAATGGGCATTTTTTGTAAGTTACGGTTTTCATTCGCCATTTTTTATATGGAAATAGTTTTGATTTATTTCGAGAATCAATGTTGCTCCAGTCGGTTAATGTTAATTGCACGTTGAAGCTAAATTGTGCACTTATTTAAGCTGTGCATGGAGTTATATTGTAATGCAATGTCGTGATCTAATATATAAAGTAGAAAGTTTGTGTATGCGGGTGTGTGTGTGTGTGTTTGTCCTTTATACAAATCCACACCGTTTGACCAATCTTCACCAAATTTGCCATACATACTTTACGTCATCAGGAAAAGGTTTTAGAATAGGTCCCGTTCCAAAATTTCACCGGGAAACTCGTAAAATACGCATTTCCCCAGACCGCGGGCGAAGTTGCGGGTAGTTTGTCCTTTAGACAAACCCGCACCGTTTGACCAATTTCCACGAAATTTGGCACACATACCTACCTTACTTGATCAGGAGAAGGTCATAGAATAGATCCCGTTCCAGAATTTCACCGGAAAACCCGAAAAATACCCGATTTTCAGTTTTTTAACAGGAAATTGAGCTAGAAAGCTGAAAATTTGTATATAGGGTCTTTAATAGCTATAAAATTTTTCAAACTAAATTTTACTTTACCCCGGGCAAAATCGAGTATTCACACCGCGAAATAAGAAAAATACGAATTCCCCAAGACCGCGGGCAAAGCTGCGGGTAAGCAGCTAGTTTATAAGTGCGAGTGAAGATTTGCCAAACGGGTAACTAAATTGCCAAGATACACAGTAATTGTTACAAATATTGCTTTATAGAAGGTCCATGCGCTACTTATTTTCCGTTAATCAACAATTATCAATTTTTAAACCCTCCAATTGTAAATGTTTAATAAAGTATTGAGGTCACCAAGATTACAGACCGCACCTCCGATTTTAATGAAAATTAATGAAATTGTTGCGGTTTAATTGTATCACCGATCGAAAATGGCATTAGCACTTACAACTGCCTCTCACGTTACAGATACACCTACCAACAACTTAATAATTATGCCTGATCCACCAATGATCACTGACCAAAGAGGTATTGGGCATGTATACTTCGAATCCATGCTGAAATACCGGGAGAAAATTGCACAGGTACAACATTGTCGAACCTGTAGGTATATATAGTTTTCTAAATTACTTTTAGGTTGAGGGACATACAGGTGAAGAAGAAACTTATGAAAGTTTATTAAAACGCTCTATAAGAACAGCAATCACAATGCAAAATATGGGGATTAAGCCTGGCGATTTTGTGTCTATGTGTACAGTAAATGATATGGACGCTTGCGTCGTTTATATTGCGTCTTTATTTATCGGTGCGATAATGGCTAACGTAGATGTCAATATTTCGACTCAAGATATTGTCTATCTCTTAAATCAGATTTCGCCGAAAATAATTTTTGCTTCCCCAAATTCCGAAAGCGTAATTCAAGAGGTTATACGTGAGCTTGGAGGACAGATAACGTTAGTCGTATTTGGAGAAACTGAATTGAATTTGCGATTCACCGATTTTACGAGGCGCTACGAGAACGAAGACAATTTCAAACCAAGAGAAGTTGATAACCTGGAAGAAACAGCTTTTGTTGTTTTTAGCAGTGGCACAACCGACAGACCTAAAGGTATCTGTTACAGCCATCTTGCAATGGTTTCCTACAACTAGTAAGTCACAGCTACCAAATTCAATTAAAGTGCAGTATTTCGTTTTAGCGAAAAGGGGCACTGTGACACGTTTGCAATATTTCATTCACCAACTATGGTCCTTTACAACACATTCATCCACGATACGATAAGGTACGGCTTTAAAAGGGTTTTGTTTCCCAGCTTTGATCTCGAAGATCCTTGGAAAGTTCTAAATTATAAAGTCGATTTTACGCTACTCCCACCGATAGCTTCTCGGGCATTTTTGAAGATCAGGAAGCCTGATCATCTGAATTTGGAAAATTTAAAAATGATGATTGTTGGTGGTAATTATTCATCAAAAGAGTACATAATGAGTCTTAGAACTATTCTTCCTAAAACAAATGTGGTTCAAGGTTATGGCCAGACTGAGGTATTTTCTCGTATTTTGCAGTTTTCTGAAGACCAACGTGAATTAAACTTATCTCAAAAGTATCCGGATTCGGTTGGAGTTCCTTTAAAAGGATTTTGTTATAAAGTACGTAACTTCTTTTTTCTTTATGATGTAGTAAGAACGGCATGATTGGTATTATGTAGTCAAATAAGGGTTAATTTCTGCCAATATAATATAATTTATTTATTCTTAGACAACGTCTCACCTTGTGGCTTTTCAAGTCAATATGAAATTAATTTGAGTTAAAATTATAAAATTATTTATAATATAATCATTTTTTATAATTTTAACTCAAATTCATTTCATATTGCTTTTAGATTTGAAAAAGCCTCAAGAAGTTGAATCGTTGTCTAAGAATAAATAAATTATATTCATTTTTTCTGTTCGCCTTCGCTCAGAAATGATGAAATTATAATTACGCATTCTTAATGATGATGGATTGTTCACATTTCCCTATTGATTTGTAGGTGGTGAACGTAGAAACGGAAGAAGTGTTGGGACCAAACCAAGTAGGTGAACTTAGGTTGAAAACTAAACATCTCATGGAAAGTTATATTAATAATTACGAATCTATCGAACTCTTAGATTCTGACGGTTGGTATAGAACTGGTGATTTGGCCTTTTATAACGAGGATAGATGTTTCTTCATTACCGGTAGAGCTAAAGAAACTTTTAAATATCGTTATCATCACATATATCCAAAGATAATAGAAGATGTTCTTCTAACCCATCGTTCTATTCAGAATTCGGTCATTCTTAGTGTAGCACACGAAGAAGATGGTAATCGACCTATCGCCATTGTTGAATTAAACACGAAGGAACCAGAGGTCACACCAGAAGAAATAATGAAATATGTCGACGAAAGGGTTGATGATAAATATCGATTGAGAGGTGGAGTGAAAATTATCGAGCAATTTCCACTAACACCTTCATTTAAAATAAATCTATCCAAATTAAAAGAAATGCTGAAGAATAATGTTATATAAAGGATATTATCTTCTATTACTGATAAATTTCTTATGCATCCTCAAAAATATTTCTTATATCTTAATTCTTGTGCTTATCATTAGCTGTTTAAACCTTTCGGTGCTGGTAGTCCGGTGAAAGGTACGTCAATCTCGTAGCGGTATCCAATGTTTCGACGGACACGCTATAAATCATATCAAATCATAGAACAAGCACAAAGTAGGCCCCAGACGTGGACCCGACTTATTTTGTGCACTAGTAAGGTAGTGTTATTCCATAACCTGGATTATCGAAGAAAAATGTTCTACTTTTAAAATAAGATTGTTAAGATAAGCCTTAATCAATTTATCTAAGATCTAAAACTATCCCAATGGGTTTTTTTAAAATGGCGTTTCTGCCTAATTTTGGTGGACAGTAAATTTAAATATTGTGTACCTAAATTGAAAGCTACACTTTCATACAACGATGTTGTTTCATCAAATATAATAGACTCCTCTTACACAATCCAAGCGATTATTTCCGAGTCCCGTGGGAATGAAAAAACAACCCTGCTGCTTATGCTGTTTCCTTGTAACTCATTACATCAGTGGAAGAGGAATAGTGTACTAAAAATAGCTCCCCTTCGCGCTAAAACAATCCTGAATTATAGACTTAAGAGTATTTTTTCTGATGGACCCACAAAGAATTACAGTTTCTGCAGTGAAACTAAGTTTTTGTCTGTTTTCATTACCTTGTAAGGCTCCACTCGATTTGACACTAGCAGAAATAGGAATTAGCGGTCAGATTTGTTCGAAAATTAACTGATTTACTGCTGAGTTTGCATGATATTTAAAATTTTGATGGTTCTAAAGCATTTTCCATTTATTACATCCACTTGCACTTTTTTGAGATGAAGTAAAATCAACTTCTTCTCATGCAGCAAATAACACGCAACCTTGCACACCATTTATCTGTCTTTTCCTTTTGTTTTTGAAAAAAAAGTCAAACGGGAATTATCTCTTTTGACTCTTTTTTCTTCACAAATAAAACATAAAACAATAATTTACGCCAAATTTTATGAAACCATCACGATTATTACCGAGCACGAGATTAGATTAGTAAGCGCCAAATTAGTTTAAGAAATTAGTCGTACTTAATGGGTAGACACGCGTAATAATATGTATATTATAGACATTGAATTGACTATTTCACTCACCCTCTTTTCCATACTGTAACTTAAGATTTGTAAAGGGACACACAGACATAGAGGAGACTTATACTTGCACTACAACTAACAAGTGATACATTGCAAATGTCTGCAAATGTCACAAACTTGTTTTAAGAGTACTATTGTGCAACGCAGTAAAATACGTACAACAATTGCTCTTCTCTCACCAGTCTCACCGTTGGTTGGAACAAAGGTGGTACTGTTTAGCAAATGATTTTTAAGCTCAATTCAATATACGTTTCATGTATTTTATTCAAAAATGCTATATAAATGAGAAACTCGCCATTCTCCTATCCCTACATTACCTGCCTATATTCATGCTTAGGTATCTATCTCAACCTTTACCTATGCCAAAGAAAGATTTCAGCAAATAAAAACAATAGTGTCCTACCAGTGCTGATGTTTAGTCTCTAACTTAGTCTGTATCTTAGGTGTTAGTTGTTGTATTATCTATTTCTTTTTTTTATGTCTTTATATTTTTACTTATGTTCAGTTTGTAATTTACCTAACTAATGCTAAATTACTAATTATAGTCAAATGTTATTATTATTATTATTATCATCCTCCTCGCCCCCCTCTCTCTACCTCTTCCGTCGCACCCCCTTTTCATTCCATAGTCTTTTTCCCTCTTGTCCATATCTTATCCTCTATTTTTTCCTCATTCCAGAAACTATTGAAAATCACACCCTCCTTCCTTCTTTCTACCCTTTCTTCAATTGCCTTCGTCCTCTTCTCTGCCACAATTCTAATCTTCTCCAACTTTATGTCCTCCTCCACCACGTACCCCTGCCCTATTCCTTCCCCAATATGCCCCCTTTCCACTCTTATCATCTCTTTTTCCTCACTCGCTACCAGCGTAGGCCAAACCCACCTTCCCATTACTACGCCTCCACACTGTGGTTCCTCTTTAAATCCCCCTTCACATCTATATACTACGAAAATAGTCTAGGACCTAACGGACAGTCTTGCCACAACCCTTGTCCAAAATGGCTCACTTATCTCCCCCTTATTTACCAATTGGTTTAATATATATAATTATGGTATCCAACGTAGGTACCCAACCCTTTTCTAAAACCCGCCTGCCAGTCTGGTATCAGCTATTTCCTTCTCCATTTTTCTTGCACTAGCATGGCAAAGATCTTATATCCTATATTAAGTATGCTTATCACGCCGTAATTTCTTATGTCAATTTTTTTCTCCTCCATTCTACACTGGGTGTAAAATTGTCCTCTCCAAACCCCCGGAATCGCCTCTCCAATCCATATATCATTGAAGATTTCCAGCATTCGTCCTATCACCTTCCATCTTCCATCACGTATACTTACTTCCACTGTTCTCTTTGCGTTCCACCCCACCTTTATTCTTCTTAACGCTCTCTGTAATTCTTCCATCCTTATCCCCCTTGCCTTCTTTTCTTCCTTTCACACTCTTCCGCCTTTTTTTTAAATTGAGGATTAGGAAATCTTCTCCCCCATCCGCTCTATAGGAGGGGGGGGGGCGCTTCCACTTACCTTTCCGTCATTTCACTACATGCTTCCTTACCCTCCATCAATTCTATACAGCGAGCACTCAATTTCTCTATTTCCACAATAATTCCTCCATATTTTCTTCTATGTCTGCCTTTATTTAGAAATTTCCATATATCCAGTTCGTTCTCTATTTCTCTACTTCTACTCCTCCATTTGTTTCTTATATTTCTTCATTTCGTTTCTACATACATATTTCACCTTCAACCCCTTTCCTCCACCTGCATCTACCCCTCCCCAGATTCCTTCTCGCCCTTATACACTCCCCATTCCACCATTCCTTACCACTTCTTCACTATAGCTGATTTCCCCCTGGATTACGATAGGAGGGTGGGCAAACCTAGGCCTCAAATTCGGGCCCTTGAGTGATTAAGTAGTTTACAGTTGATACTGTAAGTGGAAGAGCCGGCTCTGGACCATTACACACCTGTTTTGAGGCCAAGGGAGCTAACTCATCGGTTTTCCCGTAGTCTTTCGCTTCAGCATATCCCTTAACCCATACGAAATACTGGAAATTCTAATAGTTTTGCTCTTTATGCTGTGCATAAGAACTTTTCCTGCTCTAAGCGTTAATCGTACGAATTCTGACTGGAATACACTCGGAAATTTGCCTAGTGGTTGAGTGATGTGGAAGTTCAGTTCTGTGGAGTAAATACAAGTACTTACCTGTTCCTTCCATTGGTTTAAATCCATCTGTGAATATGAATATATCAGGTTGGGATGCCACTTCCGCATCTAAGAAGATATCGTAGCTTTACCCTAATATAAATTGAGGGATGAATGAGATAGATCGCCCCTCTCAGTCGCTTAATTGCCTCGCCCAGAATTCGAATACCTCTACTATTCAATAATATCCCCTTAGTTTTCAGACGTAAGCCCCCCCTCCCCCTGCCACTTTTCAAGCAACCCATCCATTTACCTATTTATCCATTGAAACCCTCTTCCTTAACTACCCATTTATTACTTTCTCCATGTGATCCGTTCTATTACCCATCTCTTCATGTATATTTTCACCCCCCTTGCGTTTTTTCTTCTTGCACTTATCTTCCACCTACAGCTCACTTCTAACTCCTGTCACTATTCCCCCTTCTGGTCTACCTTTTCTCTACTGTTTCTACTACTACACTGCACTTCGGACTACTAAATTACGCACTCTAAACACGTATTTTCTAAATTTGTTCCAGCCTGTTACAAAGTTTATAGCGAAAGTTAGAATTTTTGAGCGTGGATTCGCCCCTTTATCTTCTGAACTCTGCAAATTTACCTAGGTACACTATTAATTTACTCACACTAAATATGCATTTTATGATTTATTTTATCCTTAATTACGAAAATAATAATATAAAATTCAATTTTTGAAATTTGAAATTTTAATAGTTTTATATGTGAGACAGTTATTATATTACAGGGGGTTAAGATCTTTATTTCTTAGTTTTTATGAATGAGAGATCATTGCAGATAATTTTTATTTAATTTTTGGGTTTTTCATCCTTTCAGTAATATATTTGGGAATTGTATAAAACTTAGCTGGTCTATTGTGCACTGTAATATCACAGTTAATGCTTCTTTATACTATACTGTGGTAATATATACGAATCCGAATCTAATCAAAACCGAAGCCAACTTCAGCGACATGTTATATATACTTAGCCACATCGACAACGTAGTTTAGAACAAGCAATGGATACCAAATTAAATGGTAAGTAATCGGCTGTTTACATTTTTTGTAAGTTACGGTTTTCATTCAACATTTTCTGAAATAGTTTTGACTTGTTTCGAGAATTAATGTTGCTCCAGTGGGTTAACGTTAATTGCAGGTCGAACCTAAATTGTGCATGAGTTATATTACGAGTATAAGGCAATGTCGTGATATAAGGTAATGCATACATACTTATAACTACAAATGAGCGAAGGTTTGCCAAAAGTGTAACGAAATTGCCAAGATACCTACACAGTATTTGTTACAAATCTTGCTTTATAGAAGGTCCATGCGCTACTTATTTTCATTTAATCAATAATTATCAATTTTTAAACCCTCCAATTGTGAATGTTTAATTCGGTTCAATTGATCACCCATCGAAAATGGCATTAGCACCTACAACTGCCTCTCACGTTACAGGTACACCTACCAACAACTTAATAATTATGCCTGATCCGCCAATGATCACTGATCAAAAAGGTATTGGGCATGTATACTTCGAATCCATGCTGAAATACCAGGAGAAAATTGCACAGGTACAACATTGTGTAACCTGTAGGTATACATAGTTTTCTAAATAACTTTTAGGTTGACGGACATACAGGTGAAGAAGAAACTTATGAAAGTTTATTAAAACGCTCGATAAGAACAGCAATCACAATGCAAAATATGGGAATTAAGCCTGGCGATTTTGTGTCTATGTGTACAGTAAATAATATGGACGCTTGTGTCGTCTATGTTGCATCTTTATTTATCGGCGCGATAATGGCTAATCTAGACGTCAATATGTCGGCTCAAGAAATTGTTTTTTTCTTAAAGCAGATTTCTCCAAAAATCATTTTTGCTACCCCAAATTCCGAAAGCGTAATTCAAGAGGTTATACGTGAGTTTGGAGGAGAGATAACGTTAGTTGTATTTGGAGAATCTAAATTGAATTTGCGATTCACCGATTTTACGAGGCGCTACGAGAATGAAGACAATTTCAAACCAAGAGAAGTTGATAACCTGGAAGAAACAGCTTATGTTGTTTTTAGCAGTGGCACAACCGACAGACCTAAAGGTATCTGTCACAGCCACCTTGCAATGGTTTCCAACAATTAGTAGGTCACAACTATTAAAGTCAACTAAAGTAAGGTATTTCATTTTAGCGAAAAGGGGGGCTGTTACACGTTCGCAATATTTTTTTTACCAAGTATGAGCATTTACAACACATCTATCCACGATACGATAAGGTACGGTTTTAAAAGAGTTTTGTTTCCTAGCTTTGATCTCGAAGATCCTTGGAAAGTTTTAAATTATAAAGTCGATTTTATGCTAGTCTCACCGATAGCTTCTCGGGCATTTTTGAAGATCAGGAAGCCTGATCATCTGGATTTGGAAAATTTAAAAATGATGATGGTTGGTGGTAATCATTCATCAAAAGAGGACATAATGAGTCTTAGAACTATTCTTCCTAAAACAAATGTGGTTCAAGGTTATGGCCAAACTGAAGTATTTTCTCGCATACTAGAATTTTCAGGAGACCAACGTGAATTAAACTTATCTCAAAAGTATCCGGATTCGGTTGGACTTCCTTCAAAAGGAATTTGTTATAAAGTACGTAACTTCTTTTATCTGTTCACCTTCGGTCAGACATGATCCAAATTTAATTGTTTAATTATTATGCATTGTTAATGAAGATACTGGATTGCTCACATTTCGTTATTAATTTGTAGGTGGTGAATGTAGAAACGGAAGAAGTATTGGGACCAAACCAGGAAGGTGAACTTAGGTTGAAAACTCAATGCCCCATGAAAAGTTATATTAATAATTACGAATCTACGGAACCCTTAGATTCTGACGGTTGGTACAAAACTGGTGATTTGGCCTATTATAACGAGGATAGATGTTTCTTCATTACCGGTAGAGCTAAAGAAACTTTTAAATATCGTTATCATCACATATATCCAAAGGAAATAGAAGATGTTCTTCTAACCCACCCTTCCGTTCAGAATGCAGCCGTTCTTAGTGTCGCACACGAAGAAGATGGTTATCGACCTATCGCCATTGTTGAATTAAACACTAATGAACCAGAGGTAACACCCGAAGAAATAATGAAATATATCGATGAAAGGGTTGATGATAAATATCGATTGAGAGGGGGAGTGAAAATTATCAAGCAATTTCCACTAACACCTTCATTTAAGATAAATCTACCCAAGTTAAAAGAAATGCTGAAGAATAATCTTATATAAACAATATATCGTCTTAATATTGATAAATCTGTTACGCATCCTCATATTTAGGTGCCAAAAGTCCAAGTCGGTTCTTGAATCTAATTGTAGATTAATAGTTTATTTCGGACCGCCATGGTATCTTAAAGTAGGTATCGTGCTAAAAGCCAGTACGTCTGGCAAAATCATATAGCAAGTTTTCCTCGTTGAACTGATGGTACTTCTTTTACTCTTTTCTTTCTCTCTTTCTTTTACTCTTCCACATTTGAAATTTGTATGAAGTGATTTGCACTCATTGAGCTTTGTTCTCCATTCTCTGTTTTATTCTTGCATCTTGTCATTACCCGTTTAAAGCTTTCGGTGTTGGTAGTCCGGTGGAAGGTACCGCAATGTCGTAGAGCTAGGCAATGTTTGGATGGACCCGACTTCTTTTGTGCAATTAGTGTGATTCCACAACCTGGATTATCGAACGAAAATGTCCTACTTTTAAATTAAGATCATCAGAAGTCTGGAGAAACCTATTCGTTTACTTTAGATTTAAAATTTAAATCATTTAAATGGCCTTTGTGCCTAATCTTAGTTTCATTAAGTGTTAATAATTAATGTTACCTACTATGTGATCAACATGGAATCAGTTATCAGAACCAATCTTTTACCAAGATGTTGCTATTTATATATTGTGTTTTGGTGGAGAGTAAATTGTGTAAATTGAAACCTACACTTTCATACAACGATGTCGTTTCGTCAAATACAATAGACTCCTTTTACACAATCAAGCGGGCGTTCTCGAATCCTGTGAGAATGAAAAAACAACCTCTGCTTCTTGTGCTGTTTCCTCGTAACCTTCTTTTTCGTCATTCCACCAGTATCTTGTTTAGGTTTTCTCCGTTTTCACTTGCTATTCTTCTCTTCCTCTTCCTACTCGGCCCTCCCAACAAATACCCCGGTATTACTTCCGACATTATCTCCACATATTTTTGATTTTACTTCCTCCTGCCTGTTCTTTCTTGGTTCTGTGTGTCCGCGTCCCTCCTTACTATCTCCTCTCTTATTGCCTTCTCATTTCCTCTCTTGCGAAACCCCCCCTTCGTAATAAATACCCCTTTCTTTTAATTTGAATCTTCAATACACAACTGTCCTTTAGGCACACACTTTCTGATTTGCTGCGAAGCATTTTATAAGGTCTGGTACACTTGCAGCGTGTGAAAACTAAATTTAGGCTAGGCAATGTGATACGCAATGAACGTTGTATCTTACACTTCTTTTTAAAAATAACCGATGTAAAGATGATTTGTGGTTTAATTCTGCTTTGGTTTCGAATTACATAATATCAAATAGTTCATACCCTTTATGTCCACGTAAGAATTACAGTTTCTGTAGTGAAACTAAGTTTTTGTCTGTTTTCTTTGCCTTTCTTAACTGATTTACTGCAGAGTTTACATGATATTTAAAATTTTGATGGTTCTAAAGCATTTTCCATTTATTAAATCCACTTGCAACCAATCCCTCGCGTTTTTGAGATGATGTAAAATCAACTTCTTCTGATGCAGCAAATAAGCGCACACTATTTATCTGTTTCTTGTTTTTGTTTTTGAAAAAAAAGTCAAACGGTAATTATCGCTTTTTACATGTAAAATAGCAGATATTACTGTTTGGTCCTCATTCATTGCTATTTGAAGATCTACTGGATTGAAGTTTTTTGCTAAGGGGTAAAGTAAAACTCAGTAGTTTCTCAACAGACAGCGAAGAAATAATAAACACAGATTGCTTATTTGCATTGGAAGGCGCTTCTCTGTCATCTCAAGTTCCTCTGAAGATGTGGCAATATGATGCGGTTATCGTGTTAAGTGTGAAAGGACAGGAGGAATATCCTCAATCCTGTGCATGGAGTTGTAATGTTATACATAATTCCACTTCCCTTTGTGCACTTGTGGTGGATCTGAGTCGTTTTGAAAACGACAACCCATTGATTGAAATGGTGTTGGTGAAGAAGTGACGTTCGAAAGTGCCGGTTAACTTAAATTCTACAATGTACAAAACTGTCTGTATCAAAATAGTGGACATGAGTTATGCGGTCAGTTGACACTGGACGTGATACTCGGGTGCAAATTCCATTTGTGTTGATAACGAAATGATGAAAGTTTAAATATGAAATACGATAAAGGTCGTTGATGTTGCTTTCGGATTCGTATATATTACAATGGACCGGCTAAGTTACATACAATTCCCAAATATATTAATGAAGGGATGAAAAAATTATGTGAGACAGTTATATCACAGGGGGTTAAGATCTTTATTTCTTAGTTTTTATGAATGAGATCATTGCAGATCATTTTTATTTAGTTTTTGGGTTTTTTCATCTCTTATATTTGGGAATGGTATATAACTTTAGCTGGTCCACTGTAATATATATATAATCCGAATTTAATCAGAACCGAAGCCAACTTCAGCGACATGTTATATATAGCCACATAAGCAAAGATTAGTAGTCTTTCCACATAAGTGGTGTGGTACTAATATAAAGATAAACCGACAACGTAGTTTAGAATAAGCAATGGATACCAAATTAAATAGTAAGTAATCGGGTGTTTACCTACATTTTTTGTAAGTTACGGTTTTCATTCAACATTTTCTGAAATAGTTTTGACTTGTTTCGAGAATTAATGTTGCTCCAGTGGGTTAACGTTAATTGCAGGTCGAAGCTAAATTGTGCATGAGTTAGGCCGGCCGCACATTGAGCGCAGCACAGCACAGCATAGCACAGCGCAGCAGAGGATTTTGTAACGCATGGAATTAAAGCGAACACCGCATATTGCACGCAGCCGAGACGTAGTAGCGGCAGAGGATTATTTCCATTTAATTCCATGGGTTACAAAATCCTCTGCTGCGCTGTGCTATGCTATGCTATGCTGTGCTGTGCTCAATGTGCGGCCGGCCTTATATTCTAATGCAATGTCGTGATATAGGTAGGTAATACCATATACAATGAAATACAATGCTAATACATACTCTATAAATGAGCGAAGGTTTGCCAAATGTGTAACGAAGAAGTATTTATTACAAATTTTGTTTTAAGGTGGCCATAGACTAGCATACATGTGCGTCATACATGTTTGTCATCGATGTGTGACATACATGTATGACAAAGGTTTTTACCCACAAACCTTCACACATGCTTGCCATACAAGTAGTTTGAAAATGCACGGACGAGCAGTGAAGACGAAGATTTTCTGTTAGCAGCGGCGTACTCTGTTTTAATAAAAAAGAAAAGTAATAAACTACTGCAACGACCACCAATTTCTTGTAATTTTTTTATGAAAGGTGTATAAGCGGTATCTTTCTTATTTCGATCTTTGCATTCACTACTTTTGGTTTTCAATAAACAAGGATAATTTATATAAAGTTCAATAAAATCTTCCATAAATGATTTAGAAAATTGTGTTAAATCAGACATTGTGACAAACAGTCAGAAAATAAACAGCGAGACACTGTTCATTGTATGCGGTCGCAGCGTAACCCACACACTGACAATCAAGTTTGCGCGATGATGTTTTCCGGTGAATTCGGTAAACTTGTACGACGCACATGTTTACTATTTCTTGCCCACACACTGTCGAACATCAACGCGCAAGCATGTTCAACAAGCATGTATGACGCACATGTATGCTAGTCTATGGCCACCTTTATTATAGAAGATCCATGCGCCACTTATTTTCTTTTAATCAATAATTATCAATTTTTAAACGTTCCAATTGTGAATGTTTAATAAAGTATTGAGGTTCCCAAGATTACATACCGCACTTCCGATTTTAATGAAATTGTTGCGGTTTAATTATAGCACCGAACGAAAATGGCATTAGCACCTACAACTGCCTCCCACGTTACAGGTACAACTACCAACAACCTAATAATTATGCCTGATCCACCAATAATCACTAATCAAAAAGGTATTGGGCATGTATACTTCGAATCCATGCTGAAATACCGGGAGAAAATTGCACAGGTACAACATTTTGGAACCTGTAGGTATACATAGTTTTCTAAATTACTTTTAGGTTGACGGACATACAGGTGAAGAAGAAACTTATGAAAGTTTATTAAAACGCTCGATAAGAACAGCAATCACAATGCAAAATATGGGAATTAAGCCTGGCGATTTTGTGTCTATGTGTACAGTAAATGATATGGACGCTTGCGTCGTTTATATGGCATCTTTATTTATCGGTGCGATAATGGCTAACGTAAATGTCAATATGTCGACTCAAGATATTGTCTTTTTCTTAAATCAGTTTTCGCCAAAAATAATTTTTGCTACCCCAAATTCCGAAAGCGTAATTCAAGAGGTTATACGTGAGCTTGGAGGAGAGATAACGTTAGTTGTATTTGGAGAAACTAAATTGAATTTGCGATTTGTCGATTTTACGAGGCGCTACGAGAATGAAGACAATTTCAAACCAAGAGAAGTTGATAACCTGGAAGAAACAGCTTTTGTTGTTTTTAGCAGTGGCACAACCGACAGACCTAAAGGTATCTGTCACAGCCACCTTGCAATGATTTCCAACAATTAGTAGGTCACAGCTATCAAATTCAACTAAAGTTAAGCATTTCATTTCAGCGAAAAGGAGGGCTGTTACACGTTCGCAATATTTTTTTTACCAAGTACGAGCATTTACAACACATTCATCGACGAGACGATAAGGTACGGTTTTAAAAGAGTTTTGTTTCCTAGCTTTGATCTCGAAGATCCATGGAAAGTTCTAAATTATAAAGTCGATTTTATGCTACTCCCACCGATAGCTTCTCGGGCATTTTTGAAGATCAGGAAGCCTGATCATCTGGATTTGGAAAATTTAAAAATGTTGATGGTTGGTGGGAATCATGCATCAAAAGAGTTCATAATGAGTCTTAGAACTATCCTTCCTAAAACAAATGTGGTTCAAGGTTATGGCCAGACTGAAGTATTTTCTCGCATACTAGAATTTTCAGAAGACCAACGTGAATTAAGCTTATCTCAAAAGTATCCGGATTCGGTTGGACTTCCTTTAAAAGGAATTTGTTATAAAGTACGTAACTTCTTTTTTCTGTTCGCCTTCGGTCAGAAATGATCCAAATTTATTTGTGTCATTATTATGCATTATTAATGAAGATACTTACGAATGAATTGCTCACATTTTGCTATTAATTTGTAGGTGGTGAATGTAGAAACGGAAGAAGTATTGGGACCAAACCAGGAAGGTGAACTTAGGTTGAAAACTCAATGCCTCATGAAAAGTTATATTAATAATTACGAATCTACGGAACCCTTAGATTCTGACGGTTGGTACAAAACTGGTGATTTGGCCTATTATAACGAGGATAGATGTTTCTTCATTACCGGTAGAGCTAAAGAAACTTTTAAATATCGTTATCATCACATATATCCAAAGGAAATAGAAGATGTTCTTCTAACCCACCCTTCCGTTCAGAATGCAGCCGTTCTTAGTGTCGCACACGAAGAAGATGGTTATCGACCTATCGCCATTGTTGAATTAAACACTAATGAACCAGAGGTAACAGCAGACGAAATAACGAAATATATCGATGAAAGGGTTGATGATAAATATCGATTGAGAGGGGGAGTGAAAATTATCAAGCAACTTCCACTAACACCTTCATTTAAGATCAATCTATCCAAGTTAAAAGAAATGCTGAGGAATAATCTTATATAAACAATTATTGATAAATCTCTTATGCAATACAAATTTGTATCTGTTAATAGTATATTTTGGTGGACAGTAAATTGTGCTACACTTTCATACAACAATGTCGTTTCGTCAAATATACCTAATAGACTCCTTTTACACAATCAAACGGGCGTTCCCGAATACCGTGAGAATGAAAAAACAACCTCTGCTTCTTATGCTGTTTCCTCGTAACCTTCTTTTTTCGTCATTCCACCAATATCCTGTTTAGGTTTTCTTCGTTTTACCTGAACCTTGCTATTGTTCTCTTCCTTCTCCTACTCGGCGCTCCCAATAAATAACTGTATTTTACTATTTGTATCCCCTTAACAAGTAACTTTACCAAATGCTTTTGTAAATAATAAAATATAATAGACATTATTAACTATTTCACTCACCCTCTTTTCCATACTTGTAACTAAAGATTTGTAAAGGGACACACAGACATAGAGGAGACTTATACTTGTACTACAACTAACAAGTGATAGGTACGTTGCAAATGTCACAAACTTGTTTTAAGAGTACCTACTATTGTGCAACGCAGCAAAATACGTACAACAATTGCTCTTCTCTCACCGTTGGTTGGAACAAAGGTGGTACTGTTTAGCAAATGATTTTTAAGCTCAATTCAATGTACGTTTCATGTATTTTATTCAAAAATGCTATATAAATGAGAAACTCGCCATTCTCCTATCCCTGCATTACCTGCCTATATTCCATGCTTAGGTACCTATGCCAAAGAAAGATTTCAGCAAATAAAAACAATAGATGCATCAGTCCTACCAGTGCTGATGTTTAGTCTCTATCTTACTCTGTATCTTAGGTGTTAGTTGTTGTATTATCCATTTCTTTTCTTTTATGTCTTTATATTTTTACTTATGTTCAGTTTGTAATTTACCTGACTAATGCTAAATTACTAATTATAGTCAAATGTTATTATTATTATTATCCTCCTCCCACCTCCTCGCCCCCGTCTCTTTACCTCTTCCTTCGCACCCCCTTTTCATTCCATAGTCTTTTTCCCTCTTGTCCAGATCTTATCCTCTTTTTTTCCTCATTCCAGAAACTTTTGAAAATCACACCCTCCTTCCTTCTTTCTACCCTTTCTTCAATTGCCTTCGTCCTCTTCTCTGCCACAATTCTAATCTTCTCCAACTTTATGTCCTCCTCCACCACGTACCCCTGCCCTATTCCTTCCCCAATATGCCCCCTTTCCACTCTTCTCTTTTTCCTCACTCGCTACCAGCGTAGGCCAAAACCCACCTTCCCATTACTATGCTTCCACACTGTAGTTTCTCTTTAAATCCACCTTCACATCTATATACTACGAAAATAGGCTAGGACCTAACGGACAGCCTTGCCGCAACCCTTGTCCAAAATGGCTCACTTATCTCCCCCTTATTTACCAATGTATTGGTTTAATATATATAATTATGGTATCCAACGTAGGTACCCAACCCTTTTCTAAAACCCGCTTGCCAGTCTGGTATCAGCTATTTCCTTCTCCATTTTTCTTGCACTAGCATGGCAAAGATCTTATATAATATATTAAGTATGCTTATCACGCCGTAATTTCTTATGTCAATTTTTTTCTCCTCCATTCTACACTGGGTGTAAAATTGTCCTCTCCAAACCCCCGGAACCGCCTCTCCAATCCATATATCATTGAAGATTTCCAGCATTCGTCCTATCACCTTCCATCTTCCATCACGTATACTTACTTCCACTGTTCTCTTTGCGTTCCACCCCACCTTTATTCTTCTTAACGCTCTCTGTAATTCTTCCATCCTTATCCCCCTTGCCTTCTTTTCTTCCTTTCACACTCTTCCGCCTTTTTTTTAAATTGAGGTTTAGGAAATCTTCTCCCCCATCCGCTCTATAGGAGGGGGGCGGCGCTTCCACTTACCTTTCCGTCATTTCACTACATGCTTCCTTACCCTCCATCAATTCTATATAGCGAGCACTCAATTTCTCCATTTCCACAATAATTCCTCCATATTTTCTTCTATGTCTGCTTTTATTTAGAAATTTCCATATATCCAGTTCGTTCTCTATTTCTCTACTTCTACTCCTCCATTTGTTTCTTATATTTCTTCATTTCGTTTCTACATACATATTTCACCTTCAACCCTTTTCCTCCACCTGCTTCTACCCCTCCTCAGATTCCTTCTCGCCCTTATACACTCCTCATTCCACCATTCCTTACCACTTCTTCACTATAACTGATTTCCCCTGGATTACGATGGGAGGGTGGGCAAACCTAGGCCTCAAATTCGGGCCCTTGAGTGATTAAGTAGTTTACAGTTGACACTGTAAGTGGAAGAGCCGGCTCTGGACCATTACACACCTGTTTTGAGGCCAAGGGGGCTAACTCATCGGTTTTCCCGTAGTCTTTCGCTTCAGAATGCCCCTTAACCCATACAAAATACTGGAAATTCTAATCGTTTTGCTCTTTATGCTGTGCATAAGAACTTTTCCTGCTCTAAGCGTAAATCCTACGAATTCTGACTGGAATACACTCAGAAATTTGCCTAGTGGTTGAGTGATGTGGAAGTTCTGTTCTGTGGAGTAAATACAAGTACTTACCTGTTCCTTCCATTGGTTTAAATCCATCTGTGAATATGAATATATCAGGTTGGGATGCCACTTCCGCATCTAAGAAGATATCGTAGCTTTACCCTAATATAAATTGAGGGATGAATGAGACAGATCGCTCCTCTCAGTCGCTTAATTGCCTCGCCTAGAATTCGTATACCTCTACTATTCAATAACCCCTTAGTTTTAAGACGTAAGGCTCCCAGGATGCTTTCTTACGTAGACATATAGTGGAGGGAGATGTAGAAGGGCGTTTATGACGGCTGTGATTCCCCCTCTTGTGTGTGTATTCTCCTCTTTCATATTTTCATTTAGGACCCCCCCCCCCCCCCCGCGCCACTTTTCAAGCAACCCATCCATTTACCTATTTATCCATTGAAACCCTCTTCCTTAACTACCCATTTGTTACTTTCTCCATGTGATCCGTTCTATTACCCATCTCTTCATGTATCTTTTCACCCCCTTGCGTTTTTTCTTCTTGCACTTATCTTCCACCACAGCTCATTTCTAACTCCTGTCACTATTCCCCCTTCTGGTCTACATTTTCTCTACTGTCTCTACTACTACACTGCACTTCGGACTACTAAATTACGCACTCTAAACACGTATTTTCTGAATTTGTTCCAGCCTGTTACAATGTTTATAGCGAAAGTTAGAATTTTATACTTATGTCTCTTTCGAGGGTGGATTCGCCCCTTTATCCTTTGAACTTTCCAAATTTACCTACACTATTAATTTACTCACACTAAATATGCTATAATGATTTATTGTATCCTGCTATCAAGTTAATTACGAAAATAATAATATAAAATTCAATTTTTGTTGTTGTAAGGAATTTTAATAGTTTTATATGTGAGACAATTATATTACAGGGGGTTAAGATCTTTATTTCTTAGTTTTTATAAATGAGATCATTGCAGATCATTTTTATTTAGTTTTTCGGTCTTTCATCCTTTCAGTAATAAACTTGGGATTTGTAAATAACGTAGCTGGTCTACTGTGCACTGTAATATAATTATGTATACGAATCCGAATCTAATCAGAACCGAAGCCAACTGCAGCGACATTTTATATATAGCCACATAACATGATACAAAATGGCCACATAAGTGATGTGGTATTAATATAAACCGACAACGTAGCTTAGAACAAGCAATGGATACCAAATTAAATAGTAAGTAATCGGGTGTTTATAAACATTTTTTGTAAGTTACGGTTTTCATTCAACATTTTCTGAAATAGTTTTGACTTGTTTCGAGAATTAATGTTGCTCCAGTGGGTTAACGTTAATTGCAGGTCGAAGCTAAATTGTGCATGAGTTATATTCTCTAATGCAATGTCGTGATATAGGCAGGTAATACATACTTGTAACTACAAATTAGCGAAAGTTTGGCAAAAGTGTAACGAAACTGCCAAGATACACAGTTGTTTGTTACAAATCTTCCTTTATAGAAGGTCCATCCAATAATTATCAATTTTTAAACCCTGCAATTGTGAATGTTTAATAAAGTATTGAGGTTCCCAAGATTACATACCGCACCTCCGATTTTAATGAAAATTAATGAAATTGTTGCGGTTTAATTGTATCACCGATCGAAAATGGCATTAGCACCTACAACTGCCTCTCACGTTACAGGTACACCTACCAACAATTTAATAATTATGCCTGATCCACCAATGATCACTGATCAAAGAGGTATTGGGCATGTATACTTCGAATCCATGCTGAAATACCGGGAGAAAATTGCACAGGTACAACATTGTGGAACCTGTAGGTACACATAGTTTTCTAAATTACTTTTAGGTTGACGGACATACAGGTGAAGAAGAAACTTATGAAAGTTTATTAAAACGCTCGATAAGAACAGCAATCACAATGCAAAATATGGGAATTAAGCCTGGCGATTTTGTGTCTATGTGTACAGTAAATAATATGGCAGCTTGTGTCGTCTATGTTGCATCTTTATTTATCGGCGCGATAATGGCTAATCTAGACGTCAATATGTCGGCTCAAGAAATTGTTTTTTTCTTAAAGCAGATTTCGCCAAAAATCATTTTTGCTACCCCAAATTCCGAAAGCGTAATTCAAGAGGTTATACGTGAGTTTGGAGGAGAGATAACGTTAGTTGTATTTGGAGAAACTAAATTGAATTTGCGATTCACCGATTTTACGAGGCGCTACGAGAATGAACACAATTTCAAACCAAGAGAAGTTGATAACCTGGAAGAAACAGCTTATGTTGTTTTTAGCAGTGGCACAACCGACAGACCTAAAGGTATCTGTCACAGCCACCTTGCAATGGTTTCCAACAATTAGTAGGTCACAACTATTAAAGTCAACTAAAGTAAGGTATTTCATTTTAGCGAAAAGGGGGGCTGTTACACGTTCGCAATATTTTTTTTACCAAGTATGAGCATTTACAACACATCTATCCACGATACGATAAGGTACGGTTTTAAAAGAGTTTTGTTTCCTAGCTTTGATCTCGAAGATCCTTGGAAAGTTTTAAATTATAAAGTCGATTTTATGCTAGTCTCACCGATAGCTTCTCGGGCATTTTTGAAGATCAGGAAGCCCGATCATCTGGATTTGGAAAATTTAAAAATGATGATGGTTGGTGGTAATCATTCATCAAAAGAGCATATAATGAGTCTTAGAACTATTCTTCCTAAAACAAATGTGGTTCAAGGTTATGGCCAAACTGAAGTATTTTCTCGCATACTAGAATTTTCAGGAGACCAACGTGAATTAAACTTATCTCAAAAGTATCCGGATTCGGTTGGACTTCCTTCAAAAGGAATTTGTTATAAAGTACGTAACTTCTTTTATCTGTAAATTTAATTGTGTCATTATTATCCATTGTTAATGAAGATACTGGATTGCTCACATTTCGTTATTAATTTGTAGGTGGTGAATGTAGAAACGGAAGAAGTATTGGGACCAAACCAGGAAGGTGAACTTAGGTTGAAAACTAAACATCTCATGAAAGGTTACTATAATGACGAATCTATCGATTTCTTAGATTGTGCAGGTTGGTACAGAACTGGTGATTTGGCCTATTATAACGAGGATAGATGTTTCTTCATTACCGGTAGAGCTAAAGAAACTTTTAAATATCGTTATCATCACATATATCCAAAGGAAATAGAAGATGTTCTTTTAACCCACCCTTCTGTTCAGAATGCGGCCGTTCTTGGTGTCGCACACGAAGAAGATAGTAATCGACCTATCGCCGTTATTGAATTAAACACTAATGAACCAGAGGTAACACCACAAGAAATAATGAAATATATCGATGAAAGGGTTGATGATAAATATCGATTGAGAGGGGGAGTGAAAATTATCAAGCAATTTCCATTAACACCTTCATTTAAGATCAATCTATCCAAGTTAAAAGAAATGCTGAAGGATAATCTTGTATAAACAATATATGGTTTTAATATTGATAAGTCTGTTACGCATCCTCATATTTAGGTGCCAAAAGTCCAAGTCGGTTCTTGAATCTAATTGTAGATCGATAGTTTATTTCGGACCGGCATGGTATCTTAAAGTACCGTGATAAAAACCAGTACGTCTGGCAAAATCATATAGCAAGTTTTCCTCGTTGAACTGATGGTACTTCTTTTACTCTTCCACATTTGAAATTTGTATGAACTGAATTGCACTCGTTGAGCTTTGTTCTCCATTCTCGGTTTTATTCTTGTATCTTGTCATTAGCCGTTTAAAGCTTTCGGTGTTGGTAGTCCGGTGGAAGGTACTGCAATGTTAAGTATCTAATTTAGGTTTTCTCCGTTTTCACACCTGAACCTTGCTATTCTTCCCTTTCTCCTCCTACTCGGTCCTCCCAATAAATACCCCGGTACTGCTTCCGACATTATCTCCTCATATTTTTTATTGTACTTCTCTTGCCTATTCTTTCTTGGTTCTGTGTGTCCGCGTCCCTCTTTACTATCTCCTCTCTTATTGCCTTCTCATTTCCTCTTGCGAAACCCCCCCTTCGTAATAAATACCCCTTTCTCTTAATTTGAATCTTCAATACACAACTGTCGTTTAGGCACACACTTTCTGATTTGCTGCGAAGCATTTTATAATGTCGGGTACACCTGCTGCGTGTGAAAACTAAATTTAGGCAATGTGATACGCAATGAACGTTGTATCTTTACACTTCTTTTTAAAAACAACCGATTTGTGGTTTAATTCTGCTTTGGTTTCGAATTAATATCAAATAGTTCATAGCCTTTATGTCCACGTAAGGGTATATTTCATCGCCCACAAAGAATTACAGTTTCTGTAGTGAAACTAAGTTTTTGTCTGTTTTCTTTGCCTTGTAAAGCTCCACCCGATTCGACACTAGCAGAAATGGGAAATTAGCGGTCTCATTTTTTCGAAAATTAACTGATTTATTGCGGAGTTTACATGATATTTAAAATTTGGATGGTCCTAAAGTATTTTCCATTTATTAAATCCACTTACAACCAATCCCTCACGTTTTTGAGATGATAAAATCAACTTCTTCTGATGCAGCAAATAAGACGCAACCTTGCACACTATTTATCTATGTCTTTTGTTTTTGTTTTTGAAAAAAAATTCAAACGGTAATTATCGCTTTTGACTGTTTTTCCTTCACAAATAAAACATAAAACAATAATTATACATATGACAAAATTCTAGTAAGGGTAGTGCTAATAACCAAAGCAGTTGATGCGTGTAGAGGTGCTTGGAAATTCGCTGTTTCAAGATCTCGGCCCGTAACATGAATAAATATAAAATATACAGGGTTGCCCACTTGCCTTTCGTTCTTCGATAGTGCCTTTAATATTAATTTTAGGACAAAAGGTCAAGAGACATTTCTTATCCAAATCTTCCTTTTTTACAACATAAAAATATTTTCAGGCCCGCACTGGTCTCGGTTTCATCTGTACAGGATCGTACTCGATTATTTTAAATGGAACACCCTATAGATTTTTATATTTTTGAAATCCATATTCGATTCTAATCCAAGTTTGTTTAACCTTTCACCTACCTAAGTCGACTTATTTAGGAGAAAATAAATGTTTTTTAAAAATTGTCGCCGAAATCAACAATCAGTAAAAAAATCATAACTATTCAATCATTGGCAGCAGAGCAACAAAATTTGAGATTATCATAAACAAAAGAACGTTCTATTTGTCGGTATGCTGATTTTGAAAAAAATTTGTTGCAAAAGGATTGTACAGAATTTTTTCAAACGACCACAGAAGAAATGCCAAAAGTCGACTATTTTAAATGGAACACCCTGTATATTTTTTCATGAATGAATTGATTTTTAAGTCAGCTTTAATTTTTGTTAAATATGTCCTATATCTAAAGGTAATAGTTTCCGAGATAATAACTAGTTTGAATTATTTCGTTTTATCGCCCAATTCTGGAAATAAAATTAAAGGAAGCAACAAACAATAACACTATTTGTATCGGATATTTTCTTATTATTATTTGCTAAACATTAATTAATAAATAAACTTACATAAAAACGAACGGTACAAAACACAAAACATTAAACATTAATTTTCAATCAACCCACCGTTATTCTGTAAACACTGCTTTACTCGATTTGAAAAATTTCTGTTAACCTCTTTGAGGATATCAGGCGTGATTGATGTGATAGCATCACGTATCCTGTATTTCATGTCCTCTGCAGTTGTAGGCGGTTCTTGGTATACAAGTTCTTTCACATATCCCCATAGAAAAAAGTCTGGTTTGGTTATGTCGGGTGATCGAGGTGGCCAATTTACGGGCCCGCCTCTTCCAATCCAGCTTTGAGGATATTCATAATTTAAAAAATTTCTTACTCCAATTCCGTAGTGGGCAGGAGCGCCATCATGCTGAAACCACATGCGTTGACGCATCAACAAAGGGAAGTCTTCAAGTAATATCGGCAACTCATGCCTTCAAAAATCGGAATAAACTTGGGAATTCAAATGTCTGTCTATTGACCAAGAATTCCACCCCACGTGTTTAGCGACCATCTATGCTGACGGTCAACTTCTCTTGTCACATGTGGGTTTATATCAGAATAATGGTGATAATTGTGGCTGTTGATAAACCCGTCATTGTGGAACGTTGATTCGTCCGTGAATAAAACACGATTTTTCATTGGCCCAACGACAAAAATCCAAACGACTTAAATGGTCCTCCCCAAAAAGTTTCTGGTGCCTTTGAAGCCGGTATGGATGAAAATGGACGCTTTTAATCGTAGGCCAAATTGATGTCCTGCTAATTCTTGAAATTTCCCCAATTTGCTTAGCACTTCTTCTTGGGTCTTCAACCAAGGCTGTCATTATTATTTCTTTATTCTGTTCACTCAGGACTGATCTTTCACGGGAAGGTTTTGAATATGCCACACTCCCCCCTGAGGCCACGAATCTTGCAAGAAGATTTTCAAATGCAGTTACATCTGGATGGCGTCTATCAGGATACCTCTCTTTGTAGACCCGCGTAGCCAATAACGGGTTTCGTAAACATTCGCCGAGAATGAAAACCATATCAACTAGCTCATTATTTGGAAAACGTGACATTTTCGAATCGTTTGAAATTAAACTGGCATGTCGTCTGCGTATTGCAATTGTTATTGTTATTGACATGGCAACTATGTTAAATGTTTTTATTAAAGAACAGCATAGGTACTGTTTCAAAAACATTTTAACACCTAGTCGATTTTTTGGTTTCACACTCCTGGATTTTAAGTAACAACACAATTTAGGTAATAATAAGCAAATATCTGATACAAATAGTGTTATTGTTTGTTGCTTCTTTTAATTTTATTTCCAGAATTGGGCGATAAAACGAAATAATTCAAACTAAGGGTATTATCTCGGAAACTATTACCTTTAGATATAGGACATGTTTAACAAAAATTAAAGCTGACTTAAAAATCAATTCATTCATGAAAAAATATACAGGGTGTTCCATTTAAAATAGTCGACTTTTGGCATTTCTTCTGTGGTCGTTAGAAAAGATTCTGTACAGTTCTTTTGCAACAAAATTTTTTCAAAATCAGCATACCGACAAATAGAACGTTCTTTTGTTTATGATAATCTCAAATTTTGTTGCTCTGCTGCCAATGATTGAATAGTTATGATTTTTTTACTGATTGTTGATTTCGGCGACAATTTTTAAAAAACATTTATTTTCTCCTAAATGAGTCGACTTAGGTAGGTGAAAGGTTAAACAAACTTGGATTAAAATCGAATATGGATTTCAAAAATATAAAAATCTATAGGGTGTTCCATTTAAAATAATCGAGTACGGTCCTGTACAGACGAAACCGAGACCAGTGCGGGCCTGAAAATATTTTTAGGTTGTAAAAAAGGAAGATTTGGATAAGAAATGTCTCTTGACCTTTTGTCCTAAAATTAATATTAAAGTCACCATCGAAGAACGAAGGGCAAGTGGGCAACCCTGTATAATATAAACTTCCTTACATCTAAAATAGCGGATATTACTGTTTGGGCCTCATTCACTGCCATTTGAAGATCTACTGGATTTAAGTTTTTTGCTAAGGGGTAAAGTAAAACTGGGTAGTTTCTCAACAGACAGCAAAGAAATAATAAACACAGATTGCTTAATTGTATTAAGTAAAACATTTGCATTGGGGGACGCTTCTCTGTCATTCCAAGTTCCTCTGAACATGTGACAATATGATGCGGTAATCGTATTAAGTGCGAAAGGACAGGAGGAATATCCTCAATGACCCTCAATCCTGTGCATGGAGTTGTAATGTTATACATACTTCCATTTCCCTTTTCGCACTTATGGTGGATCTGAGTCGTTTTGAAAACGACAACATAATGGTTGAAATGGTGTTGGTGAAGAAGTGACGTTCGAAAGTGCCGATTAACTTAAATTGTACAATGTACAAAACTGTCTGTATCAAAATAGTGGAGTAGCATTTACATGAGTTATGCGGTCAGTTGATACTGGACGTGATACTCGGGTGCAAATTCCATTTGTGTTGATAACGAAATGATGAAAGGTTAGATATGAAATACGATAAATTTATATAATTATGTCGTTGATGTTGGTTTCGGATTCATATATATTACAATGGACCAGCTAAGTTATATACAATTCCCAAATATATTAATGAAGGGATGAAAAAATTCACAAACTCAACAAAACTGAGGTCTACCGTTGCTGGTATAGGAAAAATACTGGTTTAATTTACAGTAATCACTATATAATAACCGAGACGTGTGTATATGTTTGTGTTGCTGTGCACTTTTCCGACAGTCGCCGAATCCTGACGAATGCGGATGTGATATTTTAAAACCAAAGCTATTATAAATTTATAACCTACAAATTAATGCTACAAGCTACAATTATATTATAGATACCCCGCAAACTACGTAAATATCTGCACTAATTTTTTTCAAAGTAAGTTTTAAACATTTTAGTATAAAAGTCCGTCATCTTATTCAAGCGGTATTGTCTAAATATATTTTCTTTACTTAGAAAATACGTTCAAAGTTTCCTTATGGAGATTACGTGTAAAATAGAATTCGCTATTTGTGCTTATTTTTGGGTGAAAATTTTGTGTAAACATGCAAAATTTGTCTGTCCGAGGTCCTTAACCCATTTCGAACATTAAAACAATGGCAGAAAGTATTTTCGCGAAAATTTTCAAAATGACAAGTATCGGAAACTTTTTCTCGATAACATGGAAATTGAATTATTTCAAGTTGAAAAGTTATTTAAATGATGAAAAATGATACTATTATGCCTCGCGTTAACATTTTCATGGTTAAAATGATGTAAAAAGTAGTAACAGCATTCATCGTAGACTAATTTATGTGTCCCGATACCTTCTTTCGGTAACTTTCGAAATGTACATGTTTGTGTGCTTATTTCGAATTTAGAGATTTTGAACGATGAACGATGTCGTTCGAATGTTTTCACCGAGAAAAATGTTTTTGTGTACATATTTAACAGGTCCGTTAAGCTGGCACAACTCTTATAGCACAATCAGTTGAAACGTACCAGATAATTTAGTACCAGAATAAATAAAATTTTTAAATAAAAATGAACAACTGTGGAAGCTTTCATTATTAAATTTAGTACTCATTTATTACTAATTAATTACCCAAAAGCCAAATTTATTACTGTTGATTTAAAAAAAAAGTGGTTGTGCCAGCTTAACCGTTAAGCTAGCACAACCCAAAAAAAAACTATTAAAATAGCTAGCACCACACTAATAATTGATTACTAATTGATTACTAATTAATTACTCACTATTTCCCAAGGACTTAACCATATTTAAGCTCTCAAGCCCCGCGCAGTCCAAAATTAAACCCGCACAGTAATGTGGGGTCACCCACCTCCGCCAAATCGTTATTCGTTATTTTAAACATTTTTCCAATGATATGTGAACGTACCCTAAGACAACTAAGTGTTTGTAATTTGTAAATGAATGAAGGTGCAGCCGGGTATCGGATATTGTTTTTTATGCTATGAATGAATTATACCACCCCTACCAGATAAAAGGCAGCTTGCGATCCACCAATCAAAATACATCGACATTAATTGAAAATCAATCGTAACATAATGTTTGAACATAGGTTAGAAATTGATTACTCCAGCACAATCAGTTCAAATTAATTTTTACATGTATTAATCGATGGATGAATGCTTTAATATAAGTTAGGAATTTATTACTCCAGCACAATCAGTTCAAATTAAGTTTTACATGGATTAATCGATGTAAAAATTAATTTGAACTGATTGAGCTGGAGTAATTAATTCCTAACTTATATTAAAGCATTCATCCATCGATTAATACATGTTAAAATTAATTTGAACTCATTGTGCTGGAGTAATAAATTCGTAACCTATATTAAAGCATTCATACTTTGATTAATCCTTGTAAGAATTAATTTGAACTGATTGTGCTGGAGTAATTAATTCCTAACTTATATTAAAGCATTGATATATCGATTAATACAGGTAAAAATTAATTTGAGCTGATTGTGCTGGAGTAATAAATTTCTAACCTATGTTCAAACATTATGTTACGATTGATTTTCAATTAATGTCGATGTATTTTGATTGGTGGATCGCAAGCTGCCTTTATCTGGTAGGGCTGGTATAATTCATTCAAAGCATAAAAAACAATATCCGATATCCGGCTGCACCTTCATTCATTTACAAATTACAAACACTTAGTTGTCTTAGGGTACGTTCACATATCATTGGAAAAATGTTTAAAATAACGAATAACGATTTGGCGGAGGTGGGTGACCCCACATTACTGTGCGGGTCTAATTTTGGGCTGCGCGGGGCTTGAGAGCTTAAATATGGTTAAGTCCTTGGTAAATAGTTGGTAATTAAATAGTAATTGATTAGTAATCAATTATTAGTGTGGTGGTAGCTATTTTAATAGTTTTTTTTTGGGTTGTGCTAGCTTAACGGTTAAGCTGGCACAACCACTTTTTTTTTTTTAAATCAACAGTAATAAATTTGGCTTTTGGGTAATTAATTAGTAATAAATGAGTACTAAATTATGTGGTACGTTTCAACTGATTGTGCTATAGGGGTTGTGCCAGCTTAACGGACCTATATTAACTTAATATCTATTGATGAAAGTAGGTAGCAAGTGTATTGTTACGTTACACTATACCAAAGAGAATACCTATACTTTGACTATACTTCTAAATATACAACTTATATTGTAATTAAGAGGAAGTAAAATCCATATTTACTGCTGTACATATACGTGTAAATGGTGGCCTTTAGTTCGTGAAATAAACAAAAATTTGAAACTGTTTAAGGTAGAGAAGGTCTTTTTATAAAACACTTTAGTAACTTGCTAAATTACAGATACCTACAGGGTCAAAAATCTGAAAAGGTACAAAAATGTAAATTTTTTTTCTTTTTTCAAGCAACTAAGCCAGCTCAACAAGGTGTGATATTTTAAAACAAAAGCTATTACAACCTACAATCACAGATACCCCCTCCCCCCAAAGTACGCAAAACGCGAGAATCGCGTGTACCCTCGTTCATAAATTAATATCTACAATAAAATTCAATTTTGATTGTTGTAATGGATTTTAAACTTTTAATGGTTTTATCTATGTGAAACAGTTATATTACAGGGGGTTAAGATCTGTATTTCTTAGTTTTTATGAATGAGATAATTGCAGATCATTTCTGTTGATTTTGTGGGTTTTTTCATCCCTTCACAGCGCTGTAGCTAGGCAGTGTTCCGCGTGTACCGCGGAACACAGACCCGGGCCCGCAAAGGACCTACGTTTGCGTCTTGCTAATTGGTGTCACGTAAAATATGTCAAGAGTACAAATAGGTTTTGAGGGTTTTTTTGTACCATTGAAGTTTTATTCAGAGAAATTGGTACAATGTATTTTATTGGAAGTAGGTACCTACTGTTCATCGTTTAGCTACGACTTTTCCCCATCTTTCAGGCAGCATACGAATTCCACCTTGAAAAAATTTCTCATCTTTTGAGGCGATCCAAGAATCAGCCCAATTTCTGCTTTCTTCGTAAGAAGTGAAGTGCTACTCGGCCAGACATGAATCATCGACGGAACACAAGTCGGAAGGAGCAATCGTTGTTGGTAACGTTCCCAGTGATGGTTAGGTTAGGCTAGAGTATCTCATAGTAGATCACTCCAGACTCCAAACTGATCCCACCAGATGCAGAGCATTAGTTTCTTGCCATGAATATTCGACTTTGCTGTTGAAGTCTGCCTTACCCCACGATTTTCTTCACTTTGGCTGCCGTAATGGATCCACTTTTGTCCCCCGTCACGATTCGATGCAAAAAAAACCCGTCCGATTTTGCCTTTTGGAGCAGTTATTCGCATGTTATAAAACGGCGTTCGACATTTTTTGGATTGGGTTCATAGAGAACCCAATTTCCTTGTTTTTGCACCATACCCATGGTATTGAGGCGGTTTAAAATCGCTTGTTGAGTTTTAGAGAGCTCCTCTTGAGTTTGGCATGAATCTTGGTCCAATAACGTCTCCAACTTAGCGTCTTCAAATTTTACTGGTCCCCCTTCGCATTCTTTGTCGCTTTGGCGTCACTTTCAATACGGCGGAACCAGTACTCACGTGTTTTTATTGATGGAGCATGATCCACATAGGTATGCTTCACACCGCAATCGATGTCCATCAGATGCACTTTTCTTCAAATTAAAACAAAAAAGCAGCGCTTCCCGCAAATTGTGTTTTGTTGGCACACAGGTTGACATTGTTAGAGCACAAAAAATATGTATCTGCACTTATCCATACATTTGCAAGCGAGAAAGTCATAAGAAATCGTTTTAGATGTACAGTAAGATTAGCTATGAAACACAAAGTGCTCACATTTTGCATTACTTGTGGTGTGGCCTTTTAGGTATATACAGTGTGTTTCATAAATACCGATAAACTTTAAGGAGTGGTAGGAGACATCAAAAGAAACATTTTTTGCTTTATAAACATATGTCCGGAAACGGTTCCGTTTTCGTAATACATGGTTGTAAAAGTTTGTAAAAAAATTGTTTTTTATTAATATCCAAAAAAACGTTTCTGCCGATTTTAATGAAATGTTTAAAGGTTGATCGCAACTTTATGAGACATCTTTGGATTTATTACAGTCGATAGAGTAATTCCCGATTTGTTTGTTTGTTTTGCAAAAAAATAATAACCCCAATGTTTTTTGCAATTTTGTAACTTTTTAGTAAAGCAACTAAAATACAACTTTTTTCTACATGAGTATTTTGCGTATCTTGCTTCGTTTTCGAAAAAAAAAATTTGAACCATACGGTATATTTATGAAACACATATGTATCATGTTATGTTCCTTATTTTGTGATTTGTATTATTGAGAAACCCTGAGGACCCCCCCCCCTCCCCGCCCCCAGAATAAGGCCCACTAGTAAGTTGGTGAACACAGGCCTGTAATTACATCGCTACGGCAGTGTCCCTTTATTAGAATATTTGGGAATGTTATGTAACTTAGCTGGCCTACTACTGTAATATATACGACCCCGAATCTAAATCCGAAGGAGTTCAGCGACATGTTATATACAGCCACGTAAGTGGTATTAATATCAATCGACGTGGTTTAGAATAAGCAATGGATATCAAATTAAATGGTAAGTAATGGGCATTTTTTGTAAGTTACGATTTTCATTCACCATTTTCTATATTGAAATAGTTTTGACTTATTTCGAGAATCAATGTTGCTCCAGTCGGTTAATGTTAATTGCAGGTTCAACCCAAATTGTGCACTTATTTAAGCTGTGCATGGAGTTCTATTGTAATGCAATGTCGTGATTACTGATTAGTTATGTTATAAGTGCGAGTGAAGATTTACCAAACGCGTAACTAAATTGCCAAGATACACAGTATTTGTTACAAATTTTGCTTTGCAGGGGCCGCTTTAGGTGTAGGCGAGGTAGGCAATTGCCTAGAGCGGCAAGCCTGGAGGCGGCATTTTCCGCCCATTGAAAATTATAAAAAAAAATAAAACATTCGTTAACGGGGAGTTCACAAAATAGTGATACCGAGAAAAAATTCTTAAGTATTTTTCGCAGAAAATGTTAATTGTATACAAAATTCTGCGAATAGAAGAAACCCTTTAAATTATTCCTTGTTAAAGTTAATCCTGTCCCCTAATCCGACAATAAATAAGGATATAGTACAAATACAAACCTACCAGTGTACAATGCAAGTCATATAAGCAACTTTTTTTAAAGCGGTAAATTTCATAATTTGCTTTTCCGAAATAAAAACTGAACTATATGATTATTCTGTTGATTGTAACTTGTAACACTAACAGCCTTTAAAACTTGAAATCATTGAAATAACTCAAGTACTATCATGGTAAATCTAAATTGTGTCGTTGTTTTTTTTGTTCATTTCTGAGTTAGTATTAAAAATATATTTTTAGAAAATATTGAATTTATGCACCTTTTAAAACATTCGTTGTGAACGTTTCTTGCAAAATAACTAATACTTACTATGTAACTTGAAAACAAATTTCCTAAGAAATGTACCTATGCACTATCTTTATAGCATATCTGTTCGTCTTTATCAATTAAAGATCTGATAGGAATACGTACAAATTATTATTTGAAATAATTTAAATATAGTTTGAAGGGTATTTGGTTTATAAAGAGAACCATAAATCAAATTATGACAAAGTAATATTTTGCAAAGTGTGCTGTTTTTTTAAATTTTCTTGAATGTATTTGTAAATGTGTTGTCCTATAAAAAGTAGTAAAAAATAAATAAGTTCCTTTAGTGTGACTTGGGATTAATGAAATGAAACTCAAAAACTAGAAAAAATATACCAAGATCATCAAATGAAAGTTAAAAACCATATATTACATTTTTCAGATAGGACAAGAGGGTGGGGGAGCGGCAAAATTTTTTCTTGCTTAGAGCGGCAGAACCTCTAAAGCGGCCCCTGAGAAGGTCCATGCGCTACTTATTTTCCTTTAATCAACAATTATCAATTTTTAAACCCTCCAATTGTAAATGTTTAATAAAGTATTGAGGTTCCCAAGATTACATACCGCACTTCCGATTTTAATGAAATTGTTGCGGTTTAATTATAGCACCGATCGAAAATGGCATTAGCACCTACAACAGCCTTTCACGTTACAGGTACACCTACCAACAACATAATAATTATGCCTGATCCACCAATGATCACTGATCAAAGAGGTATTGGGCATGTATACTTCGAATCCATGCTGAAATATCGGGAGAAAATTGCACAGGTACAACATTGTAGAACCTGTAGGTATACATAGTTTTCTAAATTACTTTTAGGTTGACGGACATACAGGTGAAGAAGAAACTTATGAAAGTTTATTAAAACGCTCGATAAGAACAGCAATCACAATGCAAAATATGGGAATTAAGCCTGGCGATTTTGTGTCTATGTGTACAGTAAATGATATGGACGCTTGCGTCGTTTATATTGCGTCTTTATTTATCGGTGCGATAATGGCTAACGTAGATGTCTATATGTCGACTCAAGATATTGTCCTTCTCTTAAATCAGATTTCGCCGAAAATAATTTTTGCTTCCCCAAATTCCGAAAGCGTAATTCAAGAGGTTATACGTGAGCTTGGAGGACAGATAACGTTAGTCGTATTTGGAGAAACTGAATTGAATTTGCGATTCACCGATTTTACGAGGCGCTACGAGAATGAAGACAATTTCAAACCAAGAGAAGTTGATAACCTGGAAGAAACAGCTGTTGTTGCTTTTAGCAGTGGCACAACCGACAGACCTAAAGGTATCTGTCACAGCCACCTTGCAATGGTTTCCAACAATTAGTAGGTTACAGCTATCAAATTCAACTAAAGTTACGCATTTCATTTTAGCGAAAAGGAGGGCTGTTACACGTTCGCAATATTTTATTTACCAAGTATGAGCATTTACTACACATGCATCCACGATACCATAAGGTACGGTTTTAAGAGAGTTTTGTTTCCTAGCTATGATCTCGAAGATCCATGGAAAGTTCTAAATTATAAAGTCGATTTTGCGCTACTCTCACCGATAGCTTCTCGGGCATTTTTGAAGATTAGGAAGCCTGATCATCTGGATTTGGAAAATTTAAAAATATTGATGGTTACTGGTAATCATTCATCAAAAGAGTTCATAACGAGTCTTAGAACTATTCTTCCTAAAACAAATGTGGTTCAAGGTTATGGCCAGAGTGAAGTATTTTCTCGCATACTAAAATTTTCAGACGACCAACGTGAATTAAGCTTATCGCAAAAGTATCCGGATTCGGTTGGACTTCCTTCAAAAGGAATTTGTTATAAAGTACGTAACTTCTTTTTTCTGTTTGCCTTCGGTCAGAAATGATCCAAATTTAATTGTGTCATTATTATGCATTTTTAATGAAGATACTGGATTGCTCACATTTCGTTATTAATTTGTAGGTGGTGAATGTAGAAACGGAAGAAGTATTGGGACCAAACCAGGAAGGTGAACTTAGGTTGAAAACTAAACATCTCATGAAAGGTTACTATAATGACGAATCTATCGATTTCTTAGATTTTGATGGTTGGTACAGAACTGGTGATTTGGCCTATTATAATGAGGAGAGATGTTTCTTCATTACCGGTAGAGCTAAAGAAACTTTTAAATATCGTTATCATCACGTATATCCAAAGATAATAGAAGATGTTCTTTTAACCCACCCTTCTGTTCAGAATGCGGCCGTTCTTAGTGTCGCACACGAAGAAGATGGTTATCGACCTATCGCCGTTGTTGAGTTAAACACTAATGAACCAGAGGTGACACCAGAAGAAATAATGAAATATATCGATGAAAGGGTTGATGATCAATATCGATTGAGAGGGGGAGTGAAAATTATCAAGGAATTTCCACTAACACCTTCATTTAAGATAAATCTATCCAAATTAAAAGAAATGCTGAAGAATAATCTTATATAAACAATTATTGATAAATCTCTTTTGCAATACATATTTGTATCTCTTAATAGTGTATTTTGCTGGACAGTAAATTGTGTAAATTGAAAGCTACACTTTCATACAACGATGTCGTTTCGTCAAATACAATAGATTCCTTTTGCACGATCAAGCGGGCGTTCCCGAATCCCGTGAGAATGAAAAAACAACCTCTGCTTCTTATGCTGTTTTCTCGTAACCTTCTTTTTTCGTCATTCCACCCGTATCCTGTTTAGGTTTTCTCCGTTTTCACCCCTGAACCTTGCTACTGTTCTCGTCCTCCTACTCGCCCCTCCCAATAAATATCCCTGTACTGCTTCCGACATCCTACTTCTCCTGCCCTATCTCGCCTCTTCTTTCTTGGTTCTGTGTGTCTACGTCCCTCCTTACTATCTCCTTTCTTATTGTCAGTCAGCTCATAGTATAAGTATAGTTATATATCTACATATATTTGCATAATTAATATGGACGGTTATTTTGCTGCTTGCTGAGTCAGAACTTAAAACGAAGTCAAATATCCTTAACCTTTCTTCACACTTTATCCAGGCTTTGGACTCGCGGATAAATACTATGACGTGTTTATAAGTTAGCGTTATCGGCCGTTGCATTACAATAATTAGGATTGATAAAAGCAATCATGTATAATAATTGCGAATGAACGGATGTCCTGTCCGTCCGTAACAAATTGGCATTAAAGTAGATATACTTTAATCTCATGCATTAAATTAGACATAAGATTAATGTAGATATACATGTACTACATGTATATCTACTTTAATGCATGCGGTTCGAAATTGTGTACGGCAAAGACAGCTCAGTCACTACAGTAGCAGATGTTTACTGATACCAAGGCGCGAAACGCCGAATAACCGCGGTGCGCGTTCGCGCGCGAAACATTCTGGTAAATAAATAAAACTGTAATTTTTTCTGCTATGTATGTATGTACATATTATTTATTTATCTTAACTACAATTTTGACAAAATATTCTTATTTCTACTAAAAAACTAGGTACATTTCTCTCTACCCTTTCCCTTCTCTCCAGCACCTCCTTCATCCACTCCACCCCTTCCCTCCCAGAATCACATTTCTTCCTCTTCTGCTTTCGTCTCCTCCCCCACGATATACCTTGGCGTCTCTCTATCCCACCCCAACGCCCATCTCCAGTACTTTTCCTATATTTTTTTGATTTTCTCCCATTCCTCCCACCCCCCCCGTATCAACGCTCCGTGCCCCATCACACACTTTCCCAACTTGTCAAAAATCCATCTTCTCTTCTCCGCATCCTTCCCAAATACTCTTTCCCCCACTCCCCACTAGTCTTTTTTCTGCTATCTACATTTATTTGCGATGTTTCGCTGTGTGTTGGGAATGGCAGTATCTATTATGTATATGATTTTTTGTGTTTTATCTATTAATAAGTCTGGTCTAATATTATTATTATACAAGGTGGGCCATTGAAAAGGAAACACGCCTGTTTGGGACACTTAGACCAGTTCTTCAAAAAACGCTCGGACACGTCGATTTTTTATTTTTAGGGGACAACTTTTGATGTCAAATTTGACTTTGTCAGGTCAATCCCCTAGCCCCAGCAACCCCTAACACAAGAATTTGACCCCTCATTTGAAGCGTCTTTAATTCTTTATTCGACAGTATGACTGAAATTAGTTTTATTCAATTTTTTTTCGCCCCCATGAAAAGCACCCTCTACATTAACTAAGGTGGGGGTGTTGTTTAAGAAAAATCCTGAAACACGCCATCTTTGACCTTTTGAACGGCACATTTCAGGATTTTCCCTAAACAACACCCCCACCTTAGTTAATCTAGAGGGCGCTTTTCATGGGGGTGAAAAAAATTGAATAAAACTCATTTCGATCATACTGTCGAATAGAAAATTAAACGACGCTTCACATGAGGTGTCGCTCGACCCCCTTTCCTTATTTAAATTCTTGAGTTAGGGGTTACTGGGGCTAGGGGGTTGATCTGACCAAGTCAAATTTGACATCAAAAGTTGTCCCCTAAAAATAAAAAATCGACGTGTCCGAGCGTTTTTTTAAGAAACTGGTCAAAGTGTCCCAAAACAGGCGTGTTTCCTTTTCAATGGCCCACCCTGACGTGCAACTATGAGGTGAGCGCAAGTTCCACTGCGAAAATGAAATTGAGCGCAAATCCCACTGCATTTAATTAAAAATCTACTTGACCGCAAGTCCCACGACCGCAACTCCCACTAACTCGCTTTAAAAATTTGTTATTTCAAAACCTATGGGTATTTTGAAACTTATAACTAAGCGGATTACCTTTTGTTAAAATAACTTTTTCTTTCCCTCACTCTATAGTTTATATTTTACTCTGTATTTTACTATCTGTGTCCTCCTAATAATAAGTAACTTTACCAAATGCTTACCCATTTATAATTTATTCCTAACTGGAGATCTTTATAGTTTATAACTGATTAATTTTTTCATTATTGATATTATCTATTTCACTCACCCTCTTTTCCATACTTGCAACTATATAGGGTTTTTAAAGGGACACACAGACAGAGGAGACTATGATACTTGTACTATAACTGCCGAGTGATATCTTACAAATGTCACAAACTTGTTTTAAAGAGTACTATTGTGCAACGCAGCAAAATACTTACAACAATATTGCTCTTCTCCCCCTGCTGGAACAAAATTTTGGAAATTGAAACTTTATTTTAGGAATCATAATAATATCAAGGGGTAGTCTGTAATTTTTGTTCTTACGTCGTGTGCGTTGAGACAGTAATTGTTCTCTCCGTTTTATACTCGTAGGATTTAAGATAACCATTGTATATCCTTAAAGAATGAAAACAGCTTAAATATACATTCTAAAAATATGGTCAAAAGTTCCCAAACCTTTATTTAAAATGACGTTAAAACTGAGTACAGTGCGAATATTTGGTCTTTAAATGAAATGTTTTTTACGTTGTAAACAATGTAAACTATAGGAAGTTCTAGGGACCACGACTATTATGACGTTATACCCGAATTGACGCTATATCCGATGATGTTATAAACAAGTTCCGCTGTAGGTGTTTTGGTTTTTGTTTTGAAACATGATATTTGGAGAGAGAAAAATTTAAATTTTGAGGATCTGACGTTTTGTAAAATAAAAAAAAGTTTTTGTTGAATAAAGGAAAGATTTTAAGTGAAAATTAGTTTGAAATTGTTGGTCACGACGAGATCCCTCCGAGTAAGATACGTTAGAGAGTTTTTATAAAGAAACTAGTTGAAATCCCTGGATTAGTACCTATCCTAAATCTTATTTTCAAACTGATCTTAAAGGCTAAACATTTCAACATTAAATAATTTAAAGTAGAATATTTCGAAAAGTATTTGAGATATCGAAAAATTGGGACCGGATCTTGAATCAGCATAAAATTCCACATAAGATCCATATCTTAACTTGGTTGTAGACAATACGCATCTCTTGCAACACACGGACGGAATATTGATTCCAGTAACGAACGAAGTTCGTTGATAAGAATCTTTAGTCAGTTGACACTGGATGTACTACTCTGGTGCAAATTCCATTTGTGCTGACAACGAAGTGTTGAAAGTTTAGATATGCAATACGATAAAGTTATATATAATTATGTCGCTAAAGGTTTCGGATTCGCATATATTACCACAGATGAAGTTCAGTGAACCAGCTAAGTTACATACAATTCCCAAATATATTAATGAAGGGATGAAACAATCCACAAATTCAACAAAAATGATCTGCAATGATCTCATTCATAAAAACTAAGAAATAAAGATCTTAACCCCTTGTAATATAACTAAACTGTTTCACATAGAAACTTAAAATTCATTGCAATAACAAATGTTAGACCGCAATCGATGTCCATCAGATGCACTTTTCTTCAAATTAAAACAAAAAAGGAGCGCTTCCCGCAAATTGTGTTTTGTTGGCCCAAAGGTTGACATTGTTAGAGCACCAAAAAATATGTATCTGCACTTACCCGTACATTTTCAACTTACAAGCGAGAAAGTCTAAAGAAATCGTTTTAGATGTGCAGTAAGATTAGCTATGAAACACAAAGTGCTCACATTTTCTATTACTTGTGGCTTTTTAGGTATATACAGTGTGTTTCATAAATACCGACAAACTTTAAGGAGTGGTAGGGGACATCAATACAAACATTTTTTGCTTTATAAACATATGTCCGGTAACGGTTCCGTCTTCGTAATACAGGTTGTGAAAGTTTGTAAAAAATTGTTTTTTATTAATATCCAAAAAAACGTTTCTGCCGATTTTAATGAAATGTTTAAAGGTTGATCGCAACTTTATGAGACATCTTTGGATTTATTACAGTTGATAGAGTAATTCCCGATTTGTTTGTTTGTTTTGCAAAAAAATAATAACCCCAATGTTTTTTGCAATTTTGTAACTTTTTAGATAGAGCAACTAAAAATACAACTGTTTTTCTACTTGAGAATTTTTCGTATCTTGCTTCGTTTTCGAGAAAAAAAATTTGAACCATACAATACATAATTATCTAATATCTAAATTTATTCGGTATATTTATGAAACACACATATTGCAGTGATTGCATAAGTGGGAATTTAAATTGTTAAAAAAGTATAGTATAAGGATTAAAATGTATAAGGATAGAGAGTATAATATTTGAAGTGTATGAAGTTAGGCTAGTATAAGGATAAAAAAGGAGAGAGAGGGGAGAGTTGAAAACTGGGAAGCGAGAGATGATTGTGGATGATGACATTATGGTGAAGGAGAAAGGAAAGTGACAATTTTGGCGGGACGATAGTGAAGGGATTGCAGGACGGTTGTGCGTGGACGTGGAGTTTGTGTGAAGGATATTAATAGAACCAAAAAAGGAAATTTTAACATTTTGTGAATCGCGGAAGTGTGTAGGACCGTTAAATGGCATCGGATTTGTAGAGGTTTTATATTTTTTTATAATGTTTGTGTTAATGAAAAATAGATTTAGTTTTGTTCCTTTTATCACGTGTTTTCTTTTACTAAACAAAGCCACATACCAAAATTTATAAATTGCTATCACCTATAAAAAAAAATAATATGCAAACACCGCATATTTAAATGGCGCGAAACGTGGGTGGCTTCCTGTTTTGTTTAGTAATTGATAACGTTAAAAATGCGTAAATGCACAATTTGATGCGGACATTGATTTGAATTTAAATTAACAGTAGAAATTTATTGAATGATAAAACAAATTTGCGAGTATTTAAATGTAATAAAACGTTCGTTTGTTAAAACTCATGGAAGTACGTTGTCGTTGTACAAAATGATGATTCATAAATAAATTAGCACAGAAACTGATATGTTGCAAAAAAAATTGTAAACGATATGTTATAAATTGTTGCGTTTTAAAATGAGTAATTGTTTAAGTTATTGAATGATATTCATTGTTTATTTGATATGCAGTTCTGAATTGAAATATGGCAAATGTTAATTTACTTTATACACAGGGGTATTAAAAAAAAAGGGTTCATATTGCATGGGTTGAATAAAATTGGAACAAAATGGAAACACGTAGCAAACGGAAAAATGACACAATGGATGGACAAAAAATGCAAAGTGAAGAAGATTTGACAGATTTTGGAGCAGTAACAGTAACAGAAGAAAATAAAGAAGGTTCGGAAATGACGGTAAAGCCTAGAGAAGAGGAACAGAAAATAGAAACATTTATGCAGATAATGATTAATAAAATTGAAGAAATTAAAAAAGTGTCATTCGCAAAATCATGAAGAAATTAGACAAAATTTGGAAGAAAATAAAGAAAATATGAGATGTATGGAAGAACGAATCTGTAAGAAATATGATCTAACATTAATCGACTTGGAAAATCGAACAAAATAGAAACTAAAATAAATACAAAATGTTACGAATTAAAAGAAGATTGCAAATACAATCAAGAATTAGTATATGACGAGATAAATGAAGTCAAGAATGTATTAGAAGGAAAAATGGAACAAACAAGGAATGCTACAATAGCTAATCATAATGAAATATTAAATATGAAGGAAACAGTAGATGACATAAGGAGAAAGGAACAGGAAATAAAAACAACACAGAGGAAATTAGAAAAGACAATCGAAGAAGTGAAAGTAAGAAGTCAGGATAAAATTGAAGAAAGAAATGTGGGTGAAAATATGAATTGCATGAATCACATATTTAATGAACTTGAAGGACTTAAATTTTATGGCGATAATCGTATAAATGCGAGCATATTTATAAGAAACCTGGAACAAGGAATAGGAAGGATAAAAGAATCAGAAACAGAATCAAAGGATTAATAAGAAACACGATGATGGATGATGCTGAAATTTGGTTTTCGATGGTAGAACAGGACGTAGGGACATTGGAGGAATTCAAAGAAATGTGTTTGCACAAATTTTGGGGAAAGATGGAGCAAAGCAAAATAAGAAGATTGCTCATAAATGGAAAATACAAAGGATATGAAAATTCTAGAGAAATCTATGCTAGAAAAATAATTAGTCAAGTCAGGCAATCATTCCCACCGATGGATGAAGAGGAAGTAAAGTAAACACTTTGAAGATGATGTTAATAGGAGAATTGGTTTGGAAAATTTATCCACAATTGAAGATTTTATGCAAGTTTTGAAGAAATATGACCAAACAATATACTTTAAAAAAGAAAATAACTGGAATCAGAGAAATTATAATAATGGATGGAAAAGATATGACAACCAAGGACCAAATAATTATGATAAAGGAAGAAGAGATCAAAATGATCAGAATTATAGAAATGAAGAATACCAAAAACATGATGACCGACAAAACCAATTTAGAAATCAAGACTATAGAAGAAACGGAATGATAGAAGGAATGCGGGTGGAGGATATAAGAGAGAAGTGACTGAAGAGAAAAACAATAGAGAAGAAAGAGAAGATAATACGAGATATGCTAGAAACTACAACATAAACAGAGGAAGAGGTGGTTTTCCAACCAGAGGAAGAGGCAATTATGCAAATAGAGGAAGGGATGTTAGAAATAATGCATACGTTCATAATGTAAATGCTATAGTAGAAGAAAGGAATGAGGAATATAACCGGTATTCCGATGATGAAATTGAAGAAGCAGAAAAGGGAGACTACAAAGAGAAAAGTGGAAGTGGGCAGGATTTTTAGAAAGGGACAACTCGAATGTAACTAAATTAGTTTGTAATTATACACACCACAAGGAATATACAGTGTGTCTAGTTAAGTTGGCAACATATGGGAAACTTTTTTATTATTAATTTTACGAAAAAAAGTTATTCTTTATAAAAAGCTCTGCATGTTCAAAAATCTAAAATGCAATCATCAGATATTAAATTTTTTCAGTCGTGTACGCGGTTTGTCAAAAAATATGAATTTTGCGCAAGAGTAAAGTACTTACTCTTATTTTTGACAATATCGAAAATTGTTATTAAAAAAAGTTAATCAGAACTAAAAACTACGTTCAAATATGCAATTACATCCTGCTAGTAAAAAATGTTTTTTTACAACTTTTTCTCCGGTAGGTAGTAAGTAATTTGAGAAAAAGTTGTAAAAAAACATTTTTTACTAGCAGGATGTAATTGCATATTTGAACGTAGTTTTTAGTTCTGATTAACTTTTTTTAATAACAATTTTCGATATTGTCAAAAATAAGGGTACTTTACTCTTGAGCAAAATTCATATTTTTTGACAAACCGCGTACACGACTGAAAAAATTTAATATCTGATGATTGCATTTTAGATTTTAGAACATGCAGAGCTTTTTATAAAGAATAACTTTTTTTCGTAAAATTAATAATAAAAAAGTTTCCCATATGTTGCCAACTTAACTAGACACACTGTATAAATATAAATAATGATGAAGAAGGTGAAGTTGAAAAAATTGTAGCATTACCAAAAATAAATGTAAGTTTAGAAAATTGCAAGTTAAACGTATTGTTAGATACTGGAGCGGAGATTTCGTTAATAAATGAAGCGTGGGTAAATAAGAACCAGGAAAACTTTAAACGGAAAATGATAAATGTTAAAAATTTGAATTTAATCACAGCGAATAATAAGAAAATAACAACAACTAATGGTATGATTTGTGGAAATTTGAAAATAGCATCGAAAGAAATGGAACATGGATTTTATGTCATAAAGAATATGAGAATGGATGGATTATTGGGTATGGATATTATGGGAAAATTAGGAATAAAAATGAACCTTAAAGCAAAGAAAATTTATGCAGATAATGAAGAAATAGAATGGAAGGATACGGAAGAAGTTAAAGAATATAATAAGATTTTAATGAATATTAACAAGATAAAGGAAGAAGAAAAAAACATGAAAAAAGAAGAAAATAGAGAAAGTAATGAAGAAATCGAAAAATTATGAAGGAAGCACAAAGGTGTATTTAATGAAAAGCAAATTTTTATAAAAGAATATGAACATAAATTATCCATGTGAATGAAGAGGCATTTAGGGCAAGGTCATACCAAGTTCCACAAGCATTAAAAAACCAAGTGTGGCAAGAATTAAATAAAATGGAAGCGCAAGGAATAATCGAAAAATCAAGCACATCATTTATTAGTCCACTAGTTGTTGTTAAAAAGAAAGATGGAAGTATTCGTTTATGTTTAGATGGAAGGAGAATAAATTCTATAACGAGATCTCAGTATGAAAGTCCAGAAAAGATAGATGCGTTGTTAAGTAGATTAGGAAAGGTACAATTTTTACAAAACTTGACTTGAAAAATTCATTTTGGTTAATACCATTACACATAGAATCAAGAAAATACACAGGTTTCAGTATCGATGGGTTTGTGTATCAATTTAAAGTCGTTCCATTTGGGTTGTCCACGTCATCGTCAGCGTTAGTAAAAGTAATGCAGAAAATATTGAAGAATTATGAAGAATTTTGTATACACTATATTGATGACATATTAATATTTAGCAAAAATTTGAAGGATCATTACCAACACATTGAAATTATATTTAAGAAATTAGAAGATGCAGGAATGAAATTAAATTTGAAGAAGTGTGAGTTCACTCGGAAAGAGACAAAGTTCGTAGGATTCAAACTTAATACAGAAGGAATTACAATTGACGAAGAAAGGATTAGAGAAATACAGGAGTATAAAAGACCAAAAAATATTAGAATGTTACGAGGATTTTTAGGAGTTTTGAATTTTTATAGGAAGTGTATCCCAAAATATAGTGAAAAAACAATCGTATTGTTGGAACTGTTGCGAAAACACGTAAAATGGAAATGGGAATGGCAGCATGAAGAAGCTTTTGAAAGTTTGAAGAGAACATTTTATGAGAATCTGAAGTTGGTACATCCCGATTTTGAAGAAACCTTTATATTAACTACGGATGCGTCAAATAGCGCTATAGCTGCAGTACTGTCGCAGGTAATAAATGGCCGTGAACAGCCAATTTACTTTATTTCGAGAACGATGAAAGTGGCTGAGTTAAAATATTCTATATCGGAGAAAGAAATGCTGGCAATAATATACGCGGTTAACAAATTAAGATATTACTTATATGGAAGGGAATTCATAATACGAACGGATCATTCAGCATTAACATTTTTGATGAAAAGTAACATAAATAATAATCGGATTTATAGATGGATGCTGTTATTGCAAGAATACCAATTTAAAATAGAATATATTAAAGGAAAACAAAACATAGTAGCAGATAGTTTGACGAGACAAAGGACACAAGATTGTTTACAAAAGAAAATGGTAGCCATAAACCAATTAAGTCAAGAAGGATTATATACTTACCGAAGAAAATATTATGAATGTACAAGAAGGAGAAGAATATGACAATATTAGAAGAGAATTGTTGAACAGAGAAGAGTATAAAGGATACTTAATGAGATACGGATTTATTCTAAAGAAGATGGATGATTTGGAATTATACGTAATAAATGAAGATTTATGTAGGGAGATTATTTTGGATTTACACATAAGATATGGACATACAGGAATTAGAAAAACATGGATGTTATTTAGAGAAAATTTTTATGCAAAAAAAGATTATATTCAAGCGAAGCGAATCATCATGGACTGTCAGAGATGTTGCTTAGCAAAGTATAAAAATCATACAAATCAAAATATAGTTAAAAGCATTCGAGCAAATCGACCCAGTGAATGTGTTGCAATTGACTACATAGGAAACCTCATACCAACTGATAATGGCTATAGTAACATTTTAATAGTTTACGATGTATTTTCAAAATACACACGGCTATATCCAACAAAGAAATATACTACGGATGAAACTATCCGTTTTTTAGACCAATACATTAGAGATGAAGATAAACCGGAGAAGATCATAGCTGACAACGCGTCATATTTCAACAATGCTAGATTTATCGAACATTTCAAAGAACAAGACATTAAAATTATATTTAGTTCTATTAGACACCCACAAGGTAACCCTGCAGAAAGAAACATACAAGAGGTGATCAAATATTAACGACAAATAATCACAAAGAATGGAAGAATCATTTAGACAAAGTTGAGAACTTCATAAATTGGACCCCGAGTATTAGAACAGGATATGTACCGTTATACTTAATGAAAGGAATAGACCCACCAAGACCATGGGAAGCTTTGGAATTGAAAGATTACTATCAAGATTTAGAGAAAGCAAGAGAAAGAGTTGAAAGAAGTCTCAGAAAATATGAAGAAAAGATGAACCGAAGAATAAGAAAAAGAACAAGATTTAAAGAAGGCGATTTGGTAATAATAAAGAATTTAAGAGAAGGAAGAAGAAACAAAAACCTATGCGCGAAATTGATGGATCCATATATAGGACCTTATAAAATAAATAGAATAATAAATGAGACAACGTACGAATTAAAAAATATAGATACCGACAAAATCAGAGGAAAATTTCACGTTAACTTAATATACCCTTTTTGTTGATAATGAACAATGTAGCGATATTAATATAAAAAAAAAGAAGGAAACATTTTATTATTTTGTAGAACTATTTAAAGTTTAAAAAATTTGAAATAGTATTTAAAACTTTTATCACTTTAACTGGGGGGTTTATGCAGTGATTGCATAAGTGGGAATTTAAATTGTTAAAAAAGTATAGTATAAGGATTAAAATGTATAAGGATAGAGAGTATAAGATTTGAAGTGTATGAAGTTAGGCTAGTGTAAGGATAAAAAAGTAGAGAGAGGGGAGAGTTGAAAACTGGGAAGCAGTGTTGCCAGATTGGGGTTTTTTTCTCCAAAATGAAGAAAAAAAAATGTATGGGGAGAAAAGGGGGAATGAAAAATAAAAAAATATATTGGGGAAAAATGTGGAGAATTATAAATTTACAATTTACTATAGCTAAAATAAGAAAATTGACACGAAAATAGTAGAAAAAATACTACATCAGGCCGTTCTATTAATCTTTTATTTAATAATGAACACTATACCTAACTGACGACCTGACTTTAAGAATAATTTCACTTAAGTAGTGAATTATAGTTTGAACTCTCTTATACACATTAACGTTAAACATGGCAGATGAGAAAATGATTTTTTTATAACCGAATTATACCATCTAATTAAGAATTTTGAAATTGGGGAAATTTTTAGTTGTGAGGTGCCTTTTTGGGGAATTTTAGGAACGCATCTAGGGAAATGACGTCCGACCCGTCTGGCAACACTGCTGGGAAGCGAGAGATGATTGTGGATGATGACATTATGGTGAAGAAAGGAAAGTGACAATTTTGGCGGGACGATAGTGAAGGGATTGCAGGACGGTTGTGCGTGGACGTGGAGTTTGTGTGAAGGATATTAATAGTACCAAAAAAGGAAATTTTAACATTTTGTGAATCGCGGAAGTGTGTAGGACCGTTAAATGGCAGCGGATTTGTAGAGGTTTTATATTTTTTTATAATGTTTGTGTTAATGAAAAATAGATTTAGTTTTGTTCCTTTTATCACGTGTTTTCTTTTACTAAACAAAGCCACATACCAAAATTTATTAATTGCTATCACCTATAGTTAAAAAAAAAATAATATGCAAACACCGCAATATGTATCATGTTCCTTATGTTGTGATTTGTATTATTGAGAAACTCTGAGGAGCCCCCCCCCCCCCCCAAGAATAAGGCCCCCTAGTAAGTTGGTGAACACAGGCCCGTAATTACATCGCTACGGCAGCGTCCCTTTATTAGAATATTTGGGAATTGTATGTTGTATGTAACTTAGCTGGCCTACTACTGTAATATATACGAATCCGAATCTAAATCCGAAGGCGAAGCCAACTTCAGCGACATGTTATAATACAGCCACGTAAGTGGTATTTAATATCAATCGACAACGTGGTTTAGAACAAGCAATGGATACCAAATTAAATAGTAAGTACCTGATGGGCATTTTTTGTAAGTTACGATTTTCATTCACCATTTTCTATATTGAAATAGTTTTGACTTATTTCGAGAATCAATGTTGCTCCAGTCGGTTAATGTTAATTGCAGGTTCAAGCCAAATTGTGCACTTATTTAAGCTGTGCATGGAGTTATATTGTAATGCAATGTCGTGATTAGTTATGTTATAAGTGCGAGTGAAGATTTGCCAAACGCGTAACTAAATTGCCAAGATACACAGTATTTGTTACAAATTTTGCTTTATCTTTATAGAAGGTCAGGGGCCGCTTTAGGTGTAGGCGAGGTAGGCAATTGCCTAGTAGTCGGGGAACAGCACCCCGAAATTCGATCATGTACTGTGCACTCGAAGATATACATTTTAAAAAATATGTACAGTGTGGAGAATGACCTTACGGATTCAAATCCGGAGGGCTCCATTAAATTCGCGATTGCAAAAAAGAATAAAAAAATATTTTCCGATTGTTTTGAATGATCTTAAAAAAACAATTTTTTGTGTTTAACTCGCGATTGTGACGCCATTTTTTAATATTTTTTCAAAATTCTTTCACCATTCGAACGCCTAATCATTGCAGATTTTAACGATATACACAAAAGATTATTTTTTTATATCTAGAATCTGTCAGAGTATTATTTAAAAGGAGGGACGGTACCGAAACTGATGTGAAAATTTCAGCATCGAGAAAATTTTTGAACCTTTGAAGATAGATGTATGATTAATCGAGACGAAATATGCCCAAATGAGTGGAAAAGTTTTTGGTGAAAAGAAATTTTCACTATTGGTAATGGTTTACGAGATACGATTTTTTATGTGAAACGCCGGTGCGCACCGCCGCATAGCCGTTTTAACGGCTTACCAGGGACTACCTAACCTGTGAATAGACGATTCAGTATCTACGACGCCGCCTTAAGAGTACTGAGTATGCATAATGTGGATGTGGAATATCAGGGTTTATGGTGTATGTAGACCACAAACATTGAAATCGTCGTTTTCTGTTACAATATTTAGTCATATTAATTTGTAGAAACGAAGTCCATTTTAAGTTGTAACATTTCATTCCAAAAGGAGTAGCGATCGAAGTAACCTATTCATCAGTTGCCCGAGTATCACGAACTGGCTAGATGTTGTGGTCGTAGAGTTTTAAATTCTTATCAAAAACAAAACCGTTAAGAAAGTTGTAGCCGATAAAATTCCGTACATTTTCATGTTTTAGTTTTGTCTCTACGACCAATAGGAGCCGAAATAGATTTTTTTGAAATGTCGACTGTTTTGCGGCGAAACGGTAAGACGTGCGCGCATCGCGCGTATTTCGCTTATATCTCGAGAATGGCCATTCGTATCGCAACACGCTTCAAATAAAAGTTGTAGAGAATTTAATTACAAATAATTTTCTTTTTTAAACATTTCCATACGATTAATATTGACAGATATAATCTAAGACACAATCGCTGCTCGTTTTGCATAATAAAATCAATAATAAGTCGAAAACTATTGATTCTACGTACTTAGTGCATATAATGAAAGTTGTAGAAAATTAAATTTTGAATCTATAGGTATACACAAAATATCATTTTGGTAATCTTAATAAGGCGATGGAAGAAGAAATAATGAAACATTTTCATTTTCAAGCGTTTCTTTGCAAATAACTAAACACTAAAACACTAAACAACACATAAGTAACACAAAGTAGTGGCTACTTTGTGATAAGTAATGCCCATCGTTAATCCAGTAGGGCTAGATTGTGTAATAAGGTTGCTATTGTGAGGGCCGTGAAACGACTGCGCGGTCGGTGCGCATCGGCGTTCCACATAAAAAATCGTATCTCGTAAACCATTAGCAATAGTGAAAATTTCTTTTCACCAAAAACTTTCGTACTCATATGGGCATATTTCGTCTCGATTAATCATATACCTATCTTCAACCGTTCAAAAATTTTCTCGATGCTGAAATTTTCACTTCAGTTTTGGTACCGTCCCTCCTTTTAAATACTCTGACAAATTCTATATAAAAAAAAATAATCTTATGTATGTACCGTTACAATCTACAATGATTAGGCGTTCGTATGGTGAAAGAATTTTGAAAAAATATTCAAAAATGGCGTCACAATCGCGAGTTAAACACAAAAAATAGCTTTTTTAAGATCATTCAAAATAATCGGAAAATATTTTTTTATTCTTTTTTGCAATCGCGAATTTAATGGAGCCCTCCGGATTTGAATCCGTAAGGTCATTCCCCACAATGTACATATTTTTTAAAATGTATATCTTCGAGTGCACAGTACATGTTTTAAATGATCGAATTTCGGGGTGCTGTTCCCCGACTACAGAGCAGCAAGCCTGGAGGCGGCATTTTCCGCCCATTGAAAATTATAAAAAAAAATAAAACATTCGTTAACGGGGAGTTCACAAAATAGTGATACCGAGAAAAAATTCTTAAGTATTTTTCGCAGAAAATGTTAATTGTATACAAAATTCTACGAATAGAACAAAATGTGAAGAAACCCTTTAAATTTTTCCTATTGTTAAAGTTAATCCTGTCCCCTAATCCGACAATAAATAAGGATATAGTACAAATACAAACCTACCAGTGTACAATGCAAGTCATATAAGCAACTTATTTTAAAGCGGTAAATTTCATAATTTGCTTTTCCGAAATAAAAACTGAACTATAATATGATTATTCTATTGATTGTAATTTGTAACACTAACAGCCTTTAAAACTTGAAATCATTGAAATAACTCAAGTACTATCATGGTAAATCTAAATTGTGTCGTTTTTTTTGTTCATTTCTGAGTTAGTATTAAAAATATATTTTAGAAAATATTGAATTATACACCTTTTAAAATATTCGTTGTGAACGTTTCTTGCAAAATAACTAATACTTACTATGTAACTTGTAAACAAATTTCCTAAGAAATGTACCTATGCGCTATCTTTATAGCATATCTGTTCGTCTTTATCAATTAAAAATATGATAGGAATACGTACAATTATTTGAAATAATTTAAATATAGATTGAAGAGAAGACTGTTAGTACCTATATTAATTTATTTATAATTCGCATTTGATTTGAAATGTATGAACTTGTTCTTAAAACCAACTTCGTGTGTCCCCACTTCTATGTATACTGTCAAATGTAAATATGTTATCTACATATTGTCGTTGTACGTAAATGTCCTAAATCACAATGTTAATTAAATATTATTATTTCATCTTATATTTGTGTCATCCCTAACCACTGCCAACAAGGACAAGGGTATTTGGTTTATAAAGAGAACCATAAATCAAATTATGACAAAGTAATATTTTGCAAAGTGTGCTGTTTTTTTTAAATTTTCTTGAATGTATTTGTAAATGTGTTGTCCTATAAAAAGTAGTAAAAAATGGGATTAATGAAATGAAACTCAAAAACTAGAAAAAATATACCAAGATCATCAAATGACAGTTAAAAACCATATATTACATTTTTCAGATAGGACAAGAGGGTGGGGGAGCGGCAAAATTTTTTCTTGCTTAGAGCGGCAGAACTTCTAAACCGGCCCCTGAGAAGGTCCATGCGCTACTTATTTTCCTTTAATCAACAATATTCAATTTTTAAACCCTCCAATTGTGAATGTTTAATAAAGTATTGAGGTTCCCAAGATTACATACCGCACTTCCGATTTTAATGAAATTGTTGCGGTTTAATTATAGCACCAATCGAAAATGGCATTAGCACCTACAACTGCCTTTCACGTTACAGGTACACCTACCAACAACATAATAATTATGCCTGATCCACCAATGATCACTGATCAAAGAGGTATTGGGCATGTATACTTCGAATCCATGCTGAAATACCGGGAGAAAATTGCACAGGTACAACATTGTGGAACCTGTAGGTATACATAGTTTTCTAAATTACTTTTAGGTTGACGGACATACAGGTGAAGAAGAAACTTATGAAAGTTTATTAAAACGCTCGATAAGAACAGCAATCACAATGCAAAATATGGGGATTAAGCCTGGCGATTTTGTGTCTATGTGTACAGTAAATGATATGGACGCTTGCGTCGTTTATATTGCGTCTTTATTTATCGGTGCAATAATGGCTAACGTAGATGTCAATATGTCGACTCAAGAAATTGTTTTTCTCTTAAATCCGTTTTCGCCAAAAATAATTTTTGCTACCCCAAATTCCGAAAGCGTAATTCAAGAGGTTATACGTGAGCTTGGAGGAGAGATAACGTTAGTTGTATTTGGAGAAACTGAATTGAATTTGCGATTCACCGATTTTACGAGGCGGTACGAGAATGAAGACAATTTCAAACCAAGAGAAGTTGATAACCTGGAAGAAACAGCTTTTGTTGCTTTTAGCAGTGGCACAACCGACAGACCTAAAGGTATCTGTCACAACCACCTTGCAATGGTTTCCAACAATTAGTAGGTCACAGCTATCAAATTCAACTAAAGTTACGCATTTCATTTTAGCGAAAAGGCGGGCTTTTACACGTTCGCAATATTTTTTTTACCAAGTATGAGCATTTACAACACATCTATCCACGATACGATCAGGTACGGTTTTAAAAGAGTTTTGTTTCCTAGCTATGATTTTGAAAATCCATGGAAAGTTCTAAATTATAAAGTCGATTTTACGCTACTCTCACCGATAGTTGCTCGGGCATTTTTGAAAATCAGGAAGCCTGATCATCTGGATTTGGAAAATTTAAAAATATTGATGGTTAGTGGTAATCATGCATCAAAAGAGTTCATAATGAGTCTTAGAACTATTCTTCCTAAAACAAATGTGGTTCAAGGTTATGGCCAGACTGAAATATTTTCTCGCATACTAAAATTTTCAGACGACCAACGTGAATTAAGCTTATCCCAAAAGTATCCGGATTCGGTTGGACTTCCTTCAAAAGGAATTTGTTATAAAGTAGGTAACTTCTTTTCTCTGTTCGCCTTCGGTCAGAAATGATCCAAATTTAATTGTGTCATTATTATGCATTGTTAATGAAGATACTGGATTGCTCACATTTCGTTATTAATTGTAGGTGGTTAATATAGAAACGGAAGAAGTATTGGGACCAAACCAGGAAGGTGAACTTAGGTTGAAAACTAAACATCTCATGAAAGGTTACTATAATGACGAATCTATCGATTTCTTAGATTTTGAAGGTTGGTACAGAACTGGTGATTTGGCCTATTATAATGAGGAGAGATGTTTCTTCATTACCGGCAGAGCTAAAGAAACTTTTAAATATCGTTATCATCACATATATCCAAAGGAAATAGAAGATGTTCTTCTAACCCACCCTTCCGTTCAGAATGCGGCCGTTCTTAGTGTCGTACACGAAGAAGATGGTTATCGACCTATGGCCGTTGTTGAGTTAAACACTAATGAACCAGAGGTGACACCAGAAAAAATAATGAAATATATCGATGAAAGGGTTGATGATCATTATCGATTGAGAGGGGGAGTGAAAATTATCAAGCAATTTCCACTAACACCTTCATTTAAGATAAATCTATCCAAATTAAAAGAAATGCTGAAGAATAATCTTATATAAACAATTATTGATAAATCTCTTTTGCAATACATATTTGTATCTCTTAATAGTGTATTTTGCTGGACAGTAAATTGTGTAAATTAAAAACTACACTTTCATACAACGATGTCGTTTCGTCAAATACAATAGATTCCTTTTGCACAATCAAGCGGGCGTTCCCGAATCCCGTGAGAATGGAAAAACAACCTCTGCTTCTTATGCTGTTTCCTCCTTCTTTTTTTGTCATTCCACCAGTATCCTGTTTATGTTTTGTCTGTTTTCACACCTGAACCTTGCTATTGTTCTATTGTGGTCTTCCTCCTACTCGGCCCTCCCAATAAATATCCCTGTACTGCTTCCGACATTGTCTCCTCATATTTTTAATTGTACTTTTCCTGCCCAATCTCGTCTCTTCTTTCTTGGTTCTGTGTGTCCACGTTCCGCCTTACTATCTCCTCTCTTATTGCCTTCTTTGGTACACTTGCAGGGTGTGAAAACTAAATTTAGGCAAAGTGATACGCAATGAACACAAAGAATTACAGTTTCTGCAGTGAAACTAAGTTTTTGTCTGTTTTCTTTGCTTTGTAAGGCTCCACCCGATTCGACACTAGCAGAAATGCGAATTAGCGATAAGATTTTTTCGAAAATTAACTGCTTTAATGTAGAGTTTGTAAAAATTTGGATGGTTCTATAAAGCATTTTCCATTTTATTAAATCCATACTTGCAACCAATCCTGCACTTTTTTGAAATGATGTAAAATCATTTTCTTCTGCAGCAAATAAGACGCAACATTGCACATTTTATCTATTTCTTTTGCGAATGTTTCTTTGAAAAAAAAGTCAAACGGGAAATTTCTCTTTTGGCTCATTTTTCTTCACAAATAAAACATAAAACAATAATTTACGCCTACTTTCCTCCTACTCTTGTCCCCTTCTCTCTACTCTTTACCTACTCTCCAGCACCCCCTTCATCCACTCCACCCCTTCCCTCCCAGAATCATCTTTCTTCCTCTCTCCTCTTCCCTTAGCTACTCACATTCCCTCGTCATATGCCCTATATTTTTTCTCCCTTCGCCACACATTCTACACATCCTTTTCTCATCTTCCCACCAGTATCTGTTTTCCTTTTGTTCGTTCCCGCACCTGAACCTTACCACTATTCTTTTCCTCTTTAAACCTATGTCGCCCAATATATAATCGGCCTTGCCTTCCACCATTACCTCCATATATCCCTCATTATATCTTCCCTCTGCTATCCTCACTCTCCTTTCTTGGCCTTGAACATCTTTATTTCTTGTTACTAATTCCCCTACCATATCCCTTCCTTCTTCTCAATCAATCAATTTTATTTGTTATAAATATACAAAATTTTAACAAAGGATTCGCTTCTAAACAAAACTAAATTAAACAGATTATTTAAACAGATTATTTCCCCCATACAATATCCCAGCCACCCAACATAAACCCACTATCCCTATTGTCTAACTATATCCATATACACACAGACTAATACCCTCCCTTTCTTCTTCTGCACTCTAAAACCTCTTCCATCCATTTTTTCCCCATTCCATCCTCCCCTAGCAGCCCTCTCCATCCACCCTCATGCTCCTTTAGTTCCCCACAGTTCTCCGCCAAATGCTCTATATTTTCTCTGTCTTCTCCAGACAGTCTACACAGCCTCTTCTCCTCCTCCAGCCAATATTTGTTATCGTTCTCCTCATTTCCCACTCTAAATCGAGCCACTATCCTCTTGCTCTGTATGTTACCCATTCCATTTAGATATCTTGGCAAATCTTCCGTCACTAAGACCTTGTATTTTTCGTTGAACCTTCCCTCTCTTATCTTCATCCTCCTTTCCTGAGTTTGTACATCCTCGTCTCTCCTTACAATTTCCGAGGTTATATCCCGCCCCGCCTCTCTCTTCCACTTTACCTCCTCTCTTGCATATCCCCCTCTTTCATAATATTTCCTTCTTTCCTCCTGCCCCTGCCTTATTTTACCGTTCTTCACCTCGTTCCACACACATCTTAAGATCTCTCCTTCATCTCTTCTTTCCATCCTTTCTTCGAACACCATCGCTCTCCTTCCCGCTTCTATACGTAACTTCGTCATCTTTACCTCCTCCTCCACCACGTAACCCGATGTTTCCCTGTCTAACCCCAGCACCCATCTCCAATATTTAATTTGTATATTTTCTAGTTGCGCTCTTTCCTCCCACCCCCACACCTCCGCCCCGTACAGCATCACACTTTTCACACTTCCTTCTTCTCTTCTCCTTTCTATCTCCTACCTCGCACTCTGTCATAAAACAACCTCCTCTCCTCTTGCCCATACCTTATGCGTTCTTTCCTTATCTCTCTCATACATTCATTTACCCCAATAATTTCCTCCCTTTTCTTGATCTCCTCATATTCCACTACTCTCTTCCCTACCAGGACCCTTATTTTTTCTCTTTTCGTCTCCTCCCATACGATATACCTAGGCGTCTCTCTATCCTACCCCAGCGTCCATCTCCAGTACGTTTCCTGTATTTTTTCCATTTTTTTCCACTCCTTCCACCCCGATATTTCCACTCCGTACCCCATCACACTCTTTACCAACTTGTCAAAAATCCATCTTCTCTTTTGAAATTTGACTAAAATTACGTTCTTACTTCCCTTACAATTGGGTTATAAATCTGACAAGAAATCTATAAAACCAGTTCAAATTAAATACGTTTATTACAGTTATTTACGAAAAGGATTATTTTGAAAATCGTGTGGCTTTAATTTTTTCTAATTATTTTCATGATTTCACATCCCGAGGCGAAACGGCCGGGGGTGAAACGGTATAGGGGCGAAATATCCCGGGGCGAAATGACGGGGACGAAGGGGAAACGTCATATAATCTTCCTTACATCTAAAATGGCGGATATTACTGTTTGGGCCTCATTCACTGCTATTTGAAGATCTATTGGATTGAAGTTTTTTGCTAAGGGGTAAAGTAAAACTCAGTAGTTTCTCAGCAGACAGCAAAGAAATAATAAACACAGATTGCTTAATTGTATAATATTTGCATTGGAAGACGCTTCTCTGTCATCCCAAGTTCCTCTGAAGATGTGGCAATATGATGCGATAATCGTATTACTTAAGTGTGAAAGGACTGGAGGAATATCCTCAATCCTGCGCATGGAGTTGTAATGCTATACATAATTCCACTTCCCTTTGCGCACTTATGCTGGATCTAAGTCGTTTTGAAAACGACAACACAATGGTTGTAATGGTGTTGGTGAAGAAGTGACGTTCGAAAGTGCCGATTAACTTAAATTTTACAATGTACAAAACTGTCTGTATCAAAATAGTGGAGTAGTATTCACATGAGTTATGCGTCAGTGTAGAAAATTCAAAATATTCTGTTTGGGACGAAAATTAAAAAAAAAAGTTGAGGATTTGACGTTTTGTAAAATAAAAAGAAGTTTTTATTGAATAAAATATTAAGTTTGAAAGATACTCGGGTACAAATTCCATTTGTGCCGACAACGAAATGATGAAAGTTTAGATATGAAATACGATAAAGTTATATAATTATGTCACTGAAGTTGGTTTTGGATTCGTATATATTACCACAGATAAAATACATTTATATGTGATATTACAGTGGACCAGCTAAGTTACATACAATTCCCAAATAAATTAATGAAGGGATGAAAAATCCACAAACTCAACAAAAATGATCTGCAATTATCTCATTCATAAAAACTAAGAAATAAAGATCTTTACCCCCTGTAATATAACTGTTTCACATAGATAAAACAATTAAAATTCATTGCAACAACACAAAATGAATTTTATATTATGTATAATATTTATAATTACAATATTATAGCAGGATAAAATAAATCATAAAATGCATATTTAGTGTGAGTAATTTAATAGTGCAGGTAAATTTGCAAAGTTCAGAGGGTAACGGGACGATCCACCCTCCAAAAGGAAATATAAAATTCTAACTTTTGCTATAAACTTTCTAACCCCTCCTCTCTTCTATTCTATAACATTGTTTCTTCTTGTCCATATCTTATCCTCCTTTTACACACCCGGGCCACACCCCAAATTTGGGCAAATTGAGGTCTACCATTGCTGATATAGGCAAAATAGGTACTGCTTTAATTTACAGTAGTAAATTAATATAAATAATAATAAAATTCAATTTTGATTGTTGTAATGGATTTTAATGGTTTTATCTATGTGAAACAGTTATATTACAGGGGGTTAAGATCTTTATTTCTTTAGTTTTTATGAATGGATAATTGAAGATCATTTCTGTTGATTTTGTGTGTTTTTCATCCCTTCACAGCGCCGTAACTCCAGTGTTCCGCGTGTTCCGCGGAACACAGGCCTGGGCCCGCAAAAGACCTACGTTTGCATCTTGCTAATTGGTGTCACGTAAAATATATCAAGAGTGCAAATAAGTTTTGAGGATTTTTTTGTAACATTGAAGTTTTATTCAGAGAAAAATTGGTACAATGTATTTTATTGGAAGTATTGTTCATCGTTTAGCTACGACTTTACCCCATCTTTCAGGCAGTATACGGATTCCACCTTGAAAAAATATCTCATCTTTTGAGGCGATCCAAGAATCAACCCAATTTTTGGTTTCTTCGTAAGAAGTGAAGTGCTCCTCGGCCAGACATGAATCATCGACGGAACACAAGTCGGAAGAAGCAATTGTTGTTGGTAACGTTCCCCAGCGATGGTTAGGTTAGGCTGGAGTATCTCATAGTAGATCACTCCAAACTGATCCCAATCGCTTGTTGAGTCACTTCCAAGGTTTCACAGAGCTCCTCTTGAGTTTGGCATGAATCTTGGTCCAATAACGTCTCCAACTCAGCGTCTTCAAATTTTACTGGTCCCCCTTCGCATTCGTTGTCCCTGTGTCGTCACTTTTAATACGGCGGAACCGGTACTCACGTGTTTTTATTGATGGAGCATGTTTCACATATGCTTCACACCGTAATCGATGTCCATCAGATGTATTTTGCTTCAAATTAAAACAAAAAGCAGCGCTTCCCGCAAATTGTGTTTTGTTGGCACAAAGGTTAACATTGTTAGAGCACAAAGAAAATATATTTCATTATATTTTAAATTTGCGCCCGCTGTGTAAGGTAGAGGATGCTTCGTTCTTTAGATGTATCTGCACTTATCTATACATTTTCAAGCGAGAAAGTCTCATAAGAAATCATTTTAGATATACCGGATGGGCCAAATTGGACACTTTCTTATGGAAACATCCTTTATCTTAAGAGATTAGAAAAAAAAATTGACCTAGGAGCTTGAGCCCAATTTTAATGAGAAAATCACTGGCATAAACAGAATTCAGCTGTCTCTAATAGTTTGGCCACTAGGGGAAGTTTCTCGAATTTAGTCGATTTCTTTAATCCTTCATAACTTGCTTATTATTAGAGATAAGTGTTTTTCGTAAAATCTTTCTTAGAGAACTTTCTTACGTAGACTCCATTGGGAAGGACAGTTTGGATTTTTGTGTACGACCCTAAACTACATTTTTGTTATTAGGAGAATATTAAGGATGAAAGAAATCAACAAAATTCGAGAAACGCCCCCTAGTAGCCAAACGATTAGAGATAGCTGAATTCTGTTTACGACAGTGATTTTCTTGTTAAAATTGAGCTCAAGACACTTAGGTAGGTCCTTTTTTGTCTTAAAGGATGTTTCCATAACAAAGGGTCCAATTTGGCCCACCCTGTACACAGTAAGATTAGCTATGAAACACAAAGTGCTCACATTTTGTATTACTTGTTGCTTTTTAGGTATATACAGTGTGTTTCATAAATATACCGACAAACTTTGAGGAGTGGTAGGGGAAATCAAAGCAAACATTTTTTGCTTTATAAACATCTGTTCCGTCTTCGTAATACCTACAGGTTGTGAAAGTTTGTAAAAAAAGTGTTTTTTATTAATATCCAAAAAACGTTACTGCCGATTTTAATGAAATGTTTAAAGGTTGATCGTAACTTTATGAGGCATCTTTGGATTTATTACAGTTGATGGAGTAATTCCAGGTTTGTTTGTTTGTTTTGCAAAAAATAATAACCCCAATCTTTTTTGCAATGTTGTAACTTTTTAGATAGGTAGGTAATGCAACTAAAATACAACTTTTTTTTCTACTTCAGTATTTTGCATATTATTTTGCGTCGTTTTCGAGAAAAAAATTTGAACCATACAATACATAATTATCTAACATCTAAATTTATTCAATATATTTATGAAACACTGTCGAAACACACTTTATATATAATGTTCCTTATTTTGTGATTTGTATTATTGTGAATCCCTGCCCCTCCCCCCTCCACCTGAGAATAGGGTCAGCTAGTAAGTTAGTAATTACATCGCTACGGCAGTGTCCCTTTGGCTTTGATTAGAATATTTGGGAATTGTATGTAACTTTAGCTGGTCTATTACTGTAATATATACCTACTAATCTGAATCTAAATCAGAAGGCGAAGCCAACTCAGCGACATGTTATATATAGTCACGTAAGTGGTATTAATGTCAATCGACAACGTAGATTAGAACAAGCAATGGATACCAAATTAAATGGTAAGTAATGGGCATTTTTTGTAAGTTACGGTTTTCATTCACCAATAGTTTTGATTTATTTCGAGAATAAATGTTGCTCCAGTCGGTTAATGTTAATTGCAGGTTCAAGCCAAATTGTGCACTTATTTAAGCTGTGCATGGAGTTATATTGTAATGCAATGTCGTGATATAATGCTTATGTTACAAGTGAGTGAATATGCCAAAAGCGTAACTAAATTGCAAAGATACACAGTAATTGTTACAAATTTTGCTTTATAGAAGATCCATCCGCTATTTATTTACCTATAATCAATTTTTAAATCTTCTTGTTATGAATGTTTGCCCAAACTTATATTCGGCACCATACGAGGAGCATACATCTGCGATGCCATCATTAATGGAATTGTTGCAGTTTAATTATATCTCCGATCGAAAATGGCGATGCCACCTACAATTGTCTCTTACGTTACAGGTACACCTACCAACAACTTAATAATTATGCCTGATCCACCAATGATCACTGATCAAAGAGGTATTGGGCATGTATACTTCGAATCCATGCTGAAATACCGGGAGAAAATTGCACAGGTACAACATTGTAGAACCTGTAGTTATACATAGTTTTCTAAATTACTTTTAGGTTGACGGACATACAGGTGAAGAAGAAACTTATGAAAGTTTATTAAAACGCTCGATAAGAACAGCAATCACAATGCAAAATATGGGAATTAAGCCTGGCGATTTTGTGTCTATGTGTACAGTAAATGATATGGACGCTTGCGTCGTTTATATTGCATCTTTATTTATCGGCGCAGTAATGGCTAACGTAGATGTCAATGTGTCGACTCAAGATATTGTCTTTCTCTTAAAGCAGGTTTCGCCAAAAATAATTTTTGCTACTCCAAATTCCGAAAGCGTAATTCAAGAGGTTATACGTGAGCTTGGAGGACATATAACGTTGGTTGTATTTGGAGAAACTGAATTGAATTCGCGATTTACTGATTTTACGAGGCGCTACGAGAACGAAGACAAATTTAAACCAAGAGAAGTTGATAATCTAGAAGAAATAGCTTTTGTTATTTTTAGCAGTGGCACAACCGACAGACCTAAAGGTATCTGTCACAGCCATCTTGCAATGGTTTCCTACAATTAGTAAGTCACAGCTACCAAATTCAATTAATAAGTGAAGTATTTCGTTTTAGCGAACAGGGGCACTGTGACACGTTTGCAATATTTAAGTCACCAACTATGATCCTTTACAACACATTCATACACGATACGATAAGGTTTGGGTTTAAAAGAGTTTTATTTCGTAACTTTGATCTCGAAGATCCATGGAAAGTTCTAAACTATAAAGTCGATTTTACGCTATTCTCGCCGATAGCTTCTCGGGCATTTTTGAAGATCAGGAAGCCCGATCATCTGGATTTGGAAAATTTAAAAATGATGATGGTTGGTGGTAATCATTCATCGAAAGAGCTCATAATGGGTCTTAGAACTATTCTTCCTAAAACAAATGTGGTTCAAGGTTATGGTCAGAGTGAAGTATTTTCCCGCATATTGCAGTTTTCAGAAGACCAACGTGAATTAAACTTATCTCAAAAGTATCCGGATTCGGTTGGACTTCCTTTAAAAGGAATTTGTTATAAAGTACGTAATAACGTAATTGTTCGTAATCAGTCACAAATAATCAAATTATAATTGTGTCATTATTATGCATTCTATATGAAGGTACTTACGAATGGATTACTCACATATCGCTATTTATTTATAGGTGGTGAATCTAGAAACCGAAGAAGTATTGGGACCAAACCAAGTAGGTGAACTTAGGTTGAAAACTAAATGTCTCATGAAAAGTTATATTAATAATTACAAATCTACGGAACTCTTAGATTCTAACGGTTGGTACAGAACTGGTGATTTGGCCTATTTCCTATTATAACGAGGATAGATGTTTCTTCATTAGCGGTAGAGCTAAAGAAACTTTTAAATATCGTTCTCATCACATATATCCAAAGATAATAGAAGATGTTCTTTTAACCCACCCTTCTATTCAGAATGCGGCCGTTCTTAGTGTAGCATACGAAGAAGATGGTTATCGACCTATCGCCGTTGTTGAATTAAACTCTAATGAACCAAAGGTAACAGCAGAAGAAATAATGAAATATATCGATGAAAGGGTTGATGATAAATATCGATTAAGAGGGGGAGTGAAAATTATCAAGCAATTTCCACTAACATCTTCATTTAAGATAAATCTATCCAAATTAAAAGAAATGCTGAAGAATAATCTTATATAAACAATATATCGTCTTAATATTGATAAATCTCTTATGCATCCTCATATTTAGATGCCATAAGTCCAAGTCGATTCTAAAATCTAACTATAGATCAATAGTTTACTTCGGACCGGCATGGCATCTTGAAGTACCTACCGTGCTAAAAGCTAGTACGTCTGGCAAAATCATATAGCAAGTTTTCCTCGTTGAACTGATGGTACTTATTTTATTCTTTTCTTTCTCTCTTTTTTTTACTATTCCACATTTGAAATTTGTATGAGCTGATTTGGCATGAATATTCGACTTTGCTGTTGAAGTCTGCCTTACCCCACGATTTTCTTCACTTTGGCTGTCGTATTGGATCCACTTTTCTCCCCCGTCACGATTTGATGCAAAAAAACCTTTCGATTTTGCCTTTTGGAGCAGTTATTCGCATGTTATAAAACGGCGTTCGACATTCTTTGGATTGGGGGTCATAGGGAACCCAATTTCCTTGTTTTTGCACCATACCCGTGGCATTGAAACGGTTTAAAATCGCTTGTTGAGTCACTTCCAAGATTTCAGAGAGGTCCTCTTGAGTTTGGCATGAATCTTGGTCCAATAACGTCTCCAACTAGGCGTCTTCAAATTTTACTGGTCCCCCTTCGCATTCTTTGTCGCTTTGTCGTCACTTTTAATACGGCGGAGCCAGTACTCACGTGTTTTTATTGATGGAGCATGTTCCACATCCACCGCAATCGATATCCATCAGATACACTTTTCTTCAAATTAAAACAAAAAGCAGTGCTTCCCGCAAATGGTGTTTTATTTGCACAAAGGTTGACATTGTTAGAACACATAGAAAATATATTTCATTATATTTTAAATTTGCGCCCGTTGTGTAAGGTAGAGGATGCTTCGTTCTTTAGATGTATCTGCACTTATCCATACATTTGCAATCGAGAAAGTCATAAACTCATAAGAAATCGTTTTAGATGTGCAGTAAGATTAGCTATGAAACACAAAGTGCTTACATTTTGTATTACTTGTGGCTTTTTAGATACATACAGTGTGTTTCATAAATATACCGACAAACTTTAAGGAGTAGTAGGGGACATCAAAACAACAAACATTTTTTGCTTTATAAATATCTGTTCCCTCTTCGTAATACAGGTTCTGAAAGTTTGTAAAAAGAAATTGTTTTTTATTAATATCCAAAAAAACGTTTCTGCCGATTTTAATGAAATGTTTAAAAGTTGATCGTAACTTTATGAGGCATCTTTGGATTTATTACAGTTGATGGAGTAATTCCAGGCTTGGTTGTTTGTTTTGCAAAAAAATAACAACCCCAATGTTTTTTGTATGTAACTTTTTAGATAAGGCAACTAAAATACAATTTTTTTTCTACTTGAGTATTTTGCGTACCTTCCTCGCGTTTTCGAGAAAAAAATTTGAACCATACAATACATACTTATCTAACATCTAAATTTATTCGGTATACATATTTATGAAAAACACTGTATATACCATGTTCCTTATTTTGTGATTTGTATTATTTTGACCCCCCCCCACATGATTATTGGGCCCGCTAGTAAGTTGGTGAACACAGGCCCGTAATTACATCGCAACGGCACTGTCCCTTCATTAGTATATTTGGAACTTGTATGTAACGTAGCTGGTCTACTACTGTAATATATGCAAATCCGAATCTAAATCTGAAGGAGAAGCCAACTTCAGCGACATGTTATATATACATAGTCACGTAAGTGGTATTAATATTAATCGACAACCAACGCTGCCCATCGTGGGGAAAATCCCCGATTTGTGGGGAATTGAGGGTTAGTGCGGGGAGAGCGCGGGGAATGACAAAAATCGGGGAATTTCGGGAAATTAGACAATCGGTGGGCTAAAACTACCAACTACCAACTACCAACATAATTTTGAATGGCAAAACCACTCAAATGACTGCTCAACCGTCATTTGAACAAGATTTTGTATTTCTGAACACATTCATTTCTATATCATTCTTTAATTCAAAGAAATTGGTGGTGGTGCGTACCTTAAACTATGTAATAGCATGTATATGTAAGTTATTTTGTTATGAGGTTTTGTAAAAAAACAGTGTTTTTATTCCAACAATATCATTTCGGGGAATTGACAACACTGACGCGGGGAATCGAGAAATTTTTATTGGCAGCACTGTCGACAACGTAGTTTAGAATTACTCATTGGTTTAGAACAAGCAATGGATACCAAATTAAATACATAGTAAGTAATCGGGTGTTTACATTTTTTGTAAGTTACGGTTTTCATTGACCATTTTCAATATGGAAATAGTTTTGACTTGTTTCGAGAATCAATGTTACTCCAGTCGGTTAATGTTAATTATTGCAGTTTGAAGTTACATTGTGCACTTATTTAAGCTGTGCGTGGAGTTATATTGTACCTAATGCAATGTCGTGATGTAATACTTATGTTATAAGTGAGTGAAGATTTGCCAAAAGCGTAACTAAATTGCCAAGATACACAGTAATTGTTACAAATTTTGCTTTATAGAAGGCCCATCAGCTATTTATTTACTTACAATAAATTTTTAAACCTTGCTGTTATAAATGTTTAATGCATTATTAAGGTTCCCAAACTTATATTCGGCACCATACATCCGCGATGCCATTATTAATGACAGTGGCGCACTCAGAAATTTCCGCTAGGTGGGCTTGGTAACAATAACACCTGAACAAACAGGGTTGTTTAGGTATAAAATTGTTATAATGTGTGATGTTACGAGCGTAGCGAGTCCAAAAGCGCCGCATGCGATTTTTTTAAAGGGGGCGTGACCAACAGAACGCTTTTTAACAGCTTCTGAAAAGATTATGTGCAAATAAATAAGATCCATATTTAAGTTACCACTTTTTTTTCTTGAACTAGTCTTCGTTCGTTCGTTGAAAATAATATAGGTACCTACGAGCGTTCGCAAATTTAATAATATGTGCGAATAAGTGCACATATAGCAAAAGCACAAGTAACTGTAACTATGGTACCTACTGCCTATATCAACAAACCTTATTTATTTATTTATTTATTTATTTAACATACTAGCCTAGCATTAGGCCCACCAACAGGGTTGCACAACTTTATAAATAAACAGTTACAAACGTAGTCCAATAAAGTGAAGAAAAGAAATTTTTATAACTATGTATATAAGTCAATATAGGAGAGGAATGATTAAGAACAAATGATTAAAGAGAAAAAAGAAAGATCTTTGAAGAGAAAAAGAAAAAAATTTGTACATTATGCAAATAAATGAGTACAAAACAAAAATACACGAAATAAAAATACATGAAGAGTAGATTTAAGTATTCATAAGGAATCTAAATAAGCAGCGTATCTATATTGCAGTAGTGAAAGCGAGGCCGATTTAGCATACTTTAATGAGTTTGAAAATATATCAATTGACATAAGGTATTTATTGTAAACATCTAATATTCTGCACATAGGTGAATTCATACACACATTGGTATTTTTCTTAGCAGATAGAACGTATACGGGGTTCGTGTGCTGTAAGAGGGAACCGTGAATAAAACGTACGGAAGAAGCGAAGGACTGTCAAGTAAATTGTTTAAAAGTTTAAAAAGGAAGCTAAATCCCAACACGTCTCTCCCAGCTACTAGTGAAGAAATCTTGAAATGGTCTAAGTTTGAGCTGTAGGAATTGTAAAATCCTTGCCTGTGAAATTTGTAATTTAAATGTTTGATAAAATTTTTTTGTACTTTTTCCACACAATCAATATATTTTGCGTAACACGGGTTCCAAACGATTGAGGCATATTCCAGGTGACTACGTACTAAGGCATTAAACAGACGTGTTAACGAGTCGACGTTACGAAAATCGCGAGTGACTCTTATAATGAACCCTAACATCCTCAGACTTTTTTTGACTATGAATTCAATATGAGGCTGAAAGGATAACTGAGAGTCTATTATTACCCCAAGATCGCGTATTATCTTAATTAATTCTTACTACTATTAGACATTTGCTATAATAAACATTTCGCAGATGTTTGATACCTGCTTAATTGCTTAATAAGTTCATGGAACAAATTTGATTATGCGGGACATTTTTTAAATAGGACTAAATACGAAAAAAGCTATACCCTTTATAATAATATCCATGGCTATACCTAAACAAAAACAAGATTCAATTGAAGATATTTTCTAGATGTATAATTGACTAATAATTGTAATTACGCAACTTTGGAATTGATCAGTGAGTTAAAAATTTCCTTTTTTCTCTTTTTTCCTCCAAGACCTGAGGTTCCAGAAAAAAGGGAAATTTCCCTCCAGATGACAACACTGGTTTAGGCTGTTCTTTTCCACACTTCTCAACTTGTTAATTATATTAATATCTATGGCCTGGGGGGGGGGGGGCTATAGCCCCTTTAGCCTCCCCCCCGTGGGTGCGCCACTGATTAATGGAATTGTTGCGGTTTAATTATATCTCCGATCGAAAATGGCGATGGTACCTACAATTGTCTCTTACGTTACAGGTACACCTACCAACTACTTAATAATTATGCCTGATCCTCCAATGATCACTGATCAAAGAGGTATTGGGCATGTATACTTCGAATCCATGCTGAAATACCAGGCGAAAATTGCACAGGTACAACATTGTGGAACCTGTAGGTATACATAGTTTTCTAAATTACTTTTAGGTTGACGGACATACAGGTGAAGAAGAAACTTATGAAAGTTTTTTAAAACGCTCGATAAGAACAGCAATCACAATGCAAAATATGGGGATTAAGCCTGGCGATTTTGTGTCTATGTGTACAGTAAATGATATGGACGCTTGCGTCGTTTATATTGCATCTTTATTTATCGGTGCGATAATGGCTAACGTAGATGTCAATATTTCGACTCAAGATATTGTCTATCTCTCAAAGCAGGTTTCGCCAAAAATAATTTTTGCTACTCCAAATTCCGAAAGCGTAATTCAAGAGGTTATACGTGAGCTTGGTGGAGAGATAACGTTAGTTGTATTTGGAGAAACTGAATTGAATTTGCGATTCACCGATTTTACGAGGTGCTACGAGAATGAAGACAATTTCAAACCAAGAGAAGTTGATAATCTAGAAGAAATAGCTTTTGTTATTTTTAGCAGTGGCACAACCGAGGTATCTGTCACAGCCATCTTGCAATGGTTTCCTACAATTAGTAAGTCACAGCTACCAAATTTAATTAATAAGTGAAGTATTTCGTTTTAGCAAACAGGGCCACTGTGACACGTTTGCAATATTTCATTCACCAACTATGATCGTTTACAACACATTCATCCACGATACGATAAGGTACGGTTTTAAAAGGGTTTTGTTTCCCAGCTTTGATCTCGAAGATCCATGGAAAGTTCTAAATTATAAAGTCGATTTTATGCTATTCCCACCCGCAGCTTCTCGGGCATTTTTGAAGATCAGGAAGCCTGATTATCTGAATTTGAAAAATTTAAAAATGATGATGGTTGGTTCATCAAAAGAGCTCATAATGAGTTTTAGAACTATTCTTCTTAAAACAAATGTGGTTGAAGGTTATGGCCAGAGTGAAGTATTTTCTCGTATTTTGCAGTTTTCCAACGTGAATTACGCTTATCTATCTCAAAAGTATCCGGATTCGGTTGGACTTCCTTTAAAAGGAATTTGTTATAAAGTACGTAATTGTTCATAATCGGTCACAAATGATCAAATTAGAATTGTGTCATTATTATGCATTCAATTCTAAATGAAGATACTTACGAATGGATTGCTCACATATCGCAATTTATTTGTAGGTGGTGAATCTAGAAACGGAAGAAGTATTGGGACTAAACCAGGAAGGTGAACTTAGGTTGAAAACTAAAAGTCTCATGAAAAGTTATACAGTGTTTTCAACAATGTTTGGGCCCCACGTGATCAATTTTAAATTTCGCGCTTAAAATATTCTTTCTTTAGGTTGGTAGCTGTTGTGCGCGTGTTAAGCCAAAAATAACTAAATTGTAATATTTACATTTTGCTTTATAACCTCATATTTTCTTTACTCTGTTTGCTGTCTTTTCGAATTTCCTCTACTTTATCTTGAGATCAACATTAAAAAAAAAGTTCTTTTCAGAGCTCTTAACGTTACGAAGCTATTGTGATGTAAGTTAGCAATATTTTTTAATAAATTAATTTAATTTGAATTGGTATAGTGATACTATAAAACGATGGTGTTTACATCAGAACAAGATGCCTTTATTTTAATGGCACATTTCCGCAGTGGTACCCGAAACCCTGATGGAACTTGGAGCTATTCGTTGCAGTCCTGTATTGAGCAGTTTTCAGAAGCTTTTCCCGATGTTAACATCGAATATGATGCATTTAAAAAACATAGGTTACGTCTTATTGCAAGGTACGAAAACAAGCACTGTATTTGCAAAGGCAAGTCAACGGGCAGGCCGACTGTTTTAACCGAAGAAGTTGTTAATGACATTCAACAAAGAATACAACAAAGTCCTAAAAATCTATTCCACAATTATCCGCTCAAACAGGTACGATTAAATAAGCTACTGCGTTTATGTAACGAAAAATATGAACGTAATTTTTTTACAGGTTTGTCTACTGGTACTTGCCACAAAGCTTTAAAAAAGAGGTTACATTTGCATCCTTACAAAATTTCTTCTGTACAACAATTACACGCACCTGACTACTCACTCACTCGAGTGCAATATTGTCAATGGTTCAATGAACGTTTAAACAACAATAATTTGTTAGACTTAACATTTTATTCAGACGAAGCATGGGTACATTTGTCAGGTTATGTGAATAGCCAAAATTACAGAGTTTGGGCAGCAGAAAATCCACACTTTACATCGAAACACCTCTACACCCCCAAAAAGTTGGCATTTGGGTGGCTATGTCAAGAAGGAGGATAATTGGTCCCATTTTCTTTTATGATACCATAAACGGAGAACGATACCGTGATATTCTGCGTCAAGCTATTGCACAAAATTTACATGATGATGAACAACAACGAGGTTTTTTCCAGCAAGATGGAGCTAGTGCACACACCGCTAATGAAACGATTAGGTACCTGCAACAATTTTATGGCGACCGAATAATTAGTACCGGTTTGTGGCCTCCAAGAAGTCCCGATCTCACGCCCTTAGATTTTTTTCTGTTTGGGCGAATTAAAACTAATGTATTTAAAAATCGACTGCATACTCTCGAAGAATTGGAAGGAGCAATACAACAAGACATTAACAATATAACGCCAATTGAACTTGAACGTGTGTTTGAAAATATGAAGCGAAGAGTTAATTTATGTCTAGAAATGAATGGTGGTCATTTTGAGCACCTTTTGTGAATAACAATAAATAATAAATTCTATTCTTGATTTTTTAAATCACGTTTCTTTGTAAACATCTTTTAGGTTAAATTAATTTATTTAATCTGATGTAAACACTAGTAACCTGTCTAGGGGAAATTAATATTGAAATCAATGCATTACCAATCTTGTATCTCTAGTTGCCTAAGCACCTGCAAAAACGTGGGGACGGTCAATTATGAAAACCCTGTATTAATAATTACGAATCTATGGAACTCTTAGATTCTGACGGTTGGTATAGAACTGGTGATTTGGCCTATTTCCTATTATAACGAGGGTAGATGTTTCTTCATTACAGGTACAGCTAAAGAAACTTTTAAATATCGTTATTATCACGTATATCCAAAGATAATGGAAGATGTTCTTTTAACCCACCCTTCTGTTCAAAATACGAAGATGGTTATCGACCTATCGCGCTTGTTGAATTAAACACTAATGAACCAGAGGTAACAGCAGAAGAAATAATAAAATATATCGATGAAAGAGTTGATGATAAATATCGATTGAGAGGGGGAGTGAAAATTATCGAGCAATTTCCACTAACACCTTCATTTAAAATAAATCTATCCAAGTTAAAAGAAATGCTGAAGAATAATAAACAATATATCGTCTTAATATTGATAAATCTGTTACGGATCCTCATATTTAGGTGCCAAAAGTCCAAGTCGGTTCTTGAATCTAATTGTAGATCAATAGTTTATTTCGGACCGGCATGGTATCTTAAAGTACCGTGCTAAAAGCCAGTACGTCTGGCAAAGTTTTCCTCATTGAACTGATAGTGCTTGTTTTACTCTTCAACATTTGAAATTTGTATGAACTGATTTGCAGTCATTGAGATTTGTTCCCTGTTTTATTCTTGTATCTTGTCATTAGCTGTTTAAAGCTTTCGGTGTTGGTAGTTCGGTGGAAGGTGCCGCAAAGTTGCAGGGCTAGGCAATCTTTGGATGGACACGTCATAAATCATCTATAGAACAAGCACGAAGTAGTCCTCAGACGTGGACCCGACTAATAAGGAGTTTTATTACACAACGCGGATCCTCGAACTAAAATGTTCTACTTTTAAATTAAGATTATCAGAAGTCTTGAGAGACCTATTCGTCTACTTTAGACCTAAAATTTAAATTTTTTAAATAACCTTTGTGCCTAATCTTAGTTTCATTAAGTGTTAATATTGCCGCGCTTTCGTTTGAATCAAGTACTTCATAAATGTCTCCTTAATGTTACTATGTGATCAACATGGAATCACAGTTATCAGAACTTATCTGTACCAAGATGTTGCTACTACATATTTGTATCTCTTAATAGTGTATTTTGGTGGACAATAAATTGTATAAATTGAAAGCTACACTTCTATACAACGATGTCGTTTCGTCAAATACAATAGATTCCTTTTACACAATCCAGCGGGCGTTCCCGAATCCTGTGAGAATGAAAAAACAAACTCTGCTTCTTATGCTGTTTCTTCTTTTTTCGTCATTCCACCAGTATCTGTTTAGGTTTTCTTCGTTTTCACACCCGAACCTTGCTATTGTTCTCTTCCTCCTCCTACTCAGTCCTCCTAATAAATATCCCGGTACTCCTCATATTTTTCATTTGTACTTCTCCCCCCTTATCATGCCTCTTCTTTCTTGGTTCTGTGTGTCCACGTCCCCTTGCGACCCCACCTTTCGTTCTATCTCTTTCTCTTAATTTGAATCTTCAATACACAACTGTCGTTTAGGTTTAGTTGTGGTTAATTCTGCTCTGGTTTCGAATTAATATCAAATAGTTCATAGCCTTTATGTACAGCTAAGAAAGGAGACCGGCCATAACTCAGAAACTATTTGAGATAAAACAGTGAAATAAAAAATCTTATGATAAATGTGGCCAAGAGAAAATGCTGGACATTATTTTCAATTTCCTACCATTGCCGCCAGAGAGCGTTTCACTGATTTCAATTTGAAATTCCCAATTTTTGGGCAATTTTCCTCAGTAAAGTATTTAAAAAAATATATTCGTTGTAAACTAGTGATCAATATGTAAAACTTTGTTTAATGAATTTTTACGATTGCTGTCAAAATAAGGGGGGGGGGGGGGGGGGACTAAATTACGTGTTACTAGAAAAAATCGTGTAACTTCGAAACGGGTTGCTTGAATTTGTCAAGATTGGTTTCGATGAAAAGACAATACTTGATATTACCAAAAAATTCAAAACCACAACAATTTCTTATCTCCGTCTACCAATAGAGGGCGCAACTTGTTGAAGGAACAAAACGATCGACTTTTCTAAAAAAATTCAAATGGTACCAAATATTTTTTTCACTGCTATTGGAAGGAAAATTAATAAGGGAGTAATTTAAAAAAAAATTATGTCAATATCTCTCAAAAATGTGGTAATATAAGAGGCAATTTGAGGTATAAACAAATCGTAAGCTTAATATAAATAAAGTAGGCTATGAGAACTTTAATTTCTTTCAAAATTTCAGTGGTCCTGCAACAGTTGCATTTTGCATGCATTCAAAATATGCTGCAATGCTTCTCCATTGGAAATTTGCATTTTTGCCTATAATACAACAACCGAAATACACTTAATGTCATTTTGTTATCTAGTTTACAAATTTGACATAAAGTTTTCATTGTAAGCGTTTTCATTTGTTTATACCTCAAATTGTATCTTATATTACCACATTTTTGACTATAACTTTGATACTATGACAGCTATTGACATAATTTTTTTTTAAATTATTCCCTTATTAATGTTCTTTCCAATAGCAGTGAAGAAAATATTTGGTACCATTTGAATTTCTTTAGAAAAGTCGGCCGTTTTGTTCCTTCAACAAGTTGCGCCCTCTATTGGTAGACGCAGATAAGAAATTGTTGTGGTTTTGAATTTTTTTGGTAATATCAAGTATTGTCTTTTCATCGAGACCAATCTTGACAAATTCAAGCAACCCGTTTTGAAGTTACACGATTTTTTCTAGTAACACGTAATTTAGTTTCCCCTCCCTTTATTTTGACAGCAATTGTAAAAAACAAAGTTTTACATATTGATCGCTAGTTTACAACGAACATATTTTTTTAAATACTTTACTGAGGAAAATTGGCCAAAAAATTGGAATTTCAAATTGAAATCAGCGAAACGCCTTCTGGCGGCAATGATAGGAAATTGAAAATAATTCCCAGCATTTTCTCTTGGGCACATTTATTATAAGATTTTTTAGTTCACTATTCTATCTCAAATAGTTTCCGAGTTAGGCCGGCCTCCTTTCTTAGTTGTACACCCTGTACATATACGTAATTAAGAGTACTTTTCGTCGCCTACAAAGCCTTACAGTTTCTGCAGTTTTTGTCTGTTTTCTTTGCCTTGTAAAGCTCCACGCGATTCGACACTAGCAAAAATGGGAATTAGCGGTCATATTTTTTCGAAAATTAACTCATTTAATGTAGAGTTTGCATGAGATTTAAAATTTTGATGGTTTTAAAGCATTTTCCATTTTATTAAATCCACCTGCAACCAATCCTGCATTTTTTTGAGATGATGTAAAATCAACATCTTCTGCAGCAAATACGACGCAACCTTGCACAATTTATTTACTTCTTTTGCGAAAAAAAGTCAAACGAAAATGTTCACAATTATTACCTAGATTTTTAAATGCGTAACCGAGCACGAGAACAGCTTAGTAAGGCGCTACATTACTTTCAAAAAGTTAACAATGTAGCCGTAACGTGAAGACATGCGTACAAAATTTCTTGAATTCGATAGTCCCTTTGCCTCCTGAGTGCGCCGCGATTTGGAATTATTGCATTATTGGTATTTTATAAATCTAATTTTGAAACTCATAGTTTTGCAATAACATCTTATGTTTGTTGACTTGACACTGTCTTATGGTTGTGGTTGGTGGTTTTAAAAGCTTGTTATTTTAGTTAGGGTAATAATTTCAAAACCTATAGGTATTCTGAAACTTGTAAATAAGCGGATTATCTTTTGTTTATTTTTGAATTATTTACCCATTTATAATTTATTCCCGACTGGAGATCTTTGTAGTTTATAACTAGATGGTACTTTTAATTTTTTTATAATAGACATTAACTATTTCACTCACCCTATTTTCCATACTTGCAACTAAGATTTTTAAAGGGACACACAGACACAGAGGAGACTGATACTTGTACTGTAACTGACGAGTGATACGTTGCAAATGTCACAAACTTGTTTTAAGAGTAGCGCATGGGCGCCCATAAGGAGCGGCAAGAGAGGGCTGTTGGTCGCCCCCCTGGATTCGGACTTCTACAGCAGTAATAATTTCTTAAATAAAAAAATTTGCTTCATATTGTTAAAATAGCTTAATGATCTTCCCCAAATTGCCCCCCCCCCTCGGAAATTACCCCCTCCGTTGGAACAATGGTGGTACTGTTTAGCACATGATTTTTAAGCTCAACACAATGTACGTGTGACGAGTAAAGTAATTTTAACAACTGTTTGAGACGTAGCGTAGCGGTCTTGTGAGAGCTGTGCATCAGCGCAGTAAAGAACTGCATTTTTGTAGTTTGTAAGGCAAAACAAAAAATTTGTAGGTGGTAAATTTTCGAATGGATCATCGTTGAAATAGTTGACAACTTTCTGAATGGAGCAAAAAAAGACTAACAGCAACGGAAAAAGGTGTAAAGGAATTCATTGTAATACAAGTAAATTCATTAAACACTACCTACTTTAGACGCAAAATCAAAAAGAACCGCAATTTCTCAATTACACTAATGGAACAGGGGGTGGTAAAGTATCAAGGATGTTTTAAATACCTAATCTAAAAATGTTGGAATTAACATCTTTTGTTCTATAATTGTTTATTGACGTGTTTGGAAATTTTATTTTGAGACCAGAGCATTGGAAACAACATCATACAAACCCAAAACTATGATTAAGGTATGTTGACGATACGTTCCTGATTTGGTCACATGGAGAAGAACTAGCCGCATTTCCTGATCATCTAAACTCTATTCATTACAAATTTAACTCCCCTTCCTAAATATGCTAGTGTACAAGAAGAAGGGTGGTAAATTGAGTCACACAGTATATCGCAAAGCACCTATACCACCTGATATCCGAGTACCAAAACCTCACTATTATGCAGCACGACCACAATCGGTGGCTAGACGTTAATTACAAAATTCAAACGGCTAGCAGACAAAAGAAAATACAATGGCTTCTGAAATACGAGCAGAAGGAGAAGGAATCGATCTCAACCTGAAAAGGAAAAGAACAAAATTAAAAAGCTATATGCCGTTTGTAAAAGGTACAACGAACAAAATCAGCAGAATTTTCAAGAAGTACAACATTGAACAAGAAGAAGATATTGAATTGGCAGCAAAATTGAAGACCAAGGGGTTTACCGGATACCGCACAAAGACTGCATATAAACACTCATCGCAACACCGTACAGAAAGATCATCATTATGATAATGAGCAGATCCTTTTTTGGCAATAAAACATTTCAGGCAATGTGGCAAAAATCTCTCTTCGTTCCCAATATGCAATATAATACAGACGCTAGCTATCGTTCTGTATTTTTTTCAAGGTCCACGACATAACTCACTTGCAGAGTCAATTTTAAGGTTTACAATACAAGATTTTTCAGGTTAACACCCTTGAAAATGGCCACTTCTTTTTTAAGCCCTTTTACATGGTAAATATAGGTCTAATTCGATCATTTTTACAATTAACTGCAATTAAAATAAATTCTAGACCACAAAACTCAAAATAAATAGGAATGAAAAGTTGCCCATTTCAACCAACTTCAAAAAGTTGGTTACTAAATTCGTGCGGATGTCTGTGTGTCTGTGTGTCTGTGTGTCTGTGTGTCTGTGCGTCTTGTGTCTGTGCATTGGTCGATGTTACAGGGTTTACAAAGCTGGAAGTGGTATCATCTTACAGGAAATTCTTTACTGATTTCAAATCTCTGGTAAATTTTTTGATCGGATCACCCGTTCGCCGTCGGGACGCCATTAAAGTCAAAATATACCCCCTTGAATATCTCGAGAACGACACATCCAATTACAAAAAGGAAAAACACGTTTCCTTTATTTTTTGAAACCTATTAAGTTACATCACGTATTGAGTTACGTAAACATCACCCTCACCCCCCTGTGAGGTGGAGCGGGGGTGAGTTTTGAAAACTTAAATAGAAGCACCTACTTTTTATTGCAGTTTTTGATTCTCCATAAAAAACTACTCTCAAATTGCAAATTTCACCCCCAACTGCAACCCCTTTTTTGGGGGTGGAAAGGGGGAGAAAAACGATCTTTTTTTACTTTTTTTCCTCCAACATTTTTTCGTGATTTACAAATTGTCCGTCACCCTCTCCGCTCCAATCTCCCTTGAGGGTGGAAAGAAAAACAATAACTCATTTGTGCAAAATCCCGGGTGCTTGTGTTGAGGTGAGGGGTAGTTATATACAATTATATACATATATATTGTATTATATATTATATGCCATAATTAGTTGCAAATTTGAAGTTGGTTGAAATTATAATTCTATAAGAATTTGCGCCTTTTGATACTTGTTTAAATATGTCATACTTAATGTGGCAATACTGTTTGTCCCGGCACGTGACGCACGATGCTCAACACGAACTTATTTTTAATGCTTGAGAACTTGAGAGCTTGATGGCTGAACGTCACGGTTCAGAATTGTGTCTACCATTTGACTGGTGCAGATTATACAAGCAAGTTGGAACCAAATGTAGTGCTCTTGGTGCTAGTCCAGTAAAATTTTTCGGCAGTTTTGCTAAAGGTCAAAATGAATATGCTTGTTTGAAATACATTTTACTAGCATAACTGTTACAGATACATCTGAAAGGGCAATCGAACTGAGGCTATTAGCACTTTTCGAACTCAGGCATTAGAATTCTTCACTTTTTTTTAATCTTTATGTATTATATCTTGTTCAAGAGGTGACACTCCTCCAAAAATGTAGTTGTAGTTTAGAATATCTCGCATTGACTTGCCTTGAATGGAGTGACTCGTTTCGCCTCTTCTAAATTTTGGCACTCTATAATTATATGATAAGATAAGATACACATTTATTTTCATCTGAGTACAACATAAAAAATGATGAAATGAGTGAAAATACGTCATAATTATATAATAATATGTATACAGATTATAATAATGAAATTAAAAATTTGAATTAAAAATTAACAATTGCACATATTATATAACAACAATTAAAACAACGTAGGTAGATACTGCAGAAACAAGTATTAGTTAAAAAACTCATTTAAATTATAAGGTTCTAGATTTACAAGATACTTTTTTAAAGCGGTCTTAAATTTACAGGTATTACTTATCCTTGTAATGTTACTTGGTAGGTGGTTATATATTTTTATGCACATGTTGTGAGCTGACATATGAGTTACAGCTAATTTGTGTTTCGGCACACGATAGGTTTCTATATTCCTTGTCCTGTATATATGATTGTATTTTTGGTCCCCAAAAGATATTGTAGATTTTTTTATGTAAGCCGCACACTCGAGTATATAAACTCCACATAGAGTTAAAGCATTGTTGTCTTTAAATTTCGACCGGCACGATTCCCGAAAATTCATACCTATTATTAACCGTAGCGCTTTCTTTTGGATCTTCAGAATTTGCGTTGCATCACTGCAGGCACCCCAGAAAATAATTGCATAGCTCATGACAGAATAAAAACAAGCATAGTAAATTTGCCAGATAGATCGGTTGTCGAAGTACTTGGTTAATATTCTAATTCCAAATAGTACTTTGTTTAACTTTTTAGTTAAATGGCTAATGTGAACGTTCCATTTAAGGTGTTGGTCGATGTGGATACCAAGGAATTTAGTTTCACTACTGAGTTTAATATCTTTGTGGTTTATGATGTTCATACTATGTATTGTTGGATTGTTATGGTTACGTTTAAATTGTATTATTTTTGTTTTGTCGGTGTTGAGAACTAAATTGTTTCTATAAAGCCAGTTTTGAATTTTGTTTAGTGACGAAGCGCATTTGCTTTGTAGATCTTCAATCCGTTTAGAACTTACTAACAGGTTTGTGTCATCCGCATAGGATACGAGGTCGGCAGTTTGTGCATCGGTGTTTAATATGAGTGGCATGTCGTTTGCATATATGAGGTACAGCAACGGACCAAGGATGCTACCCTGAGGTACACCGCAGTTGATTTTGGTAGAATCAGATCTGATGGGACTAGCAGCATTTAGTTCAACATTTAGTTCAACGAGTTGCATTCGGTTGTTTAGATACGATTTCATCCAGTTTAGTGCCACACCTCTAATGCCGTACTTATAGAGCTTGTCCATTAAAATGTCATGGTCAACGCAGTCAAACGCTTTGGATATATCTAGGAAAATCCCACATGGTGTTTCTCCATCTTCTAGTTTCGTGTGTATGTTCTTTATGAATTGAAATATGGCAGTGTTTGTAGTTTTATTTCTAGTGAATCCATGCTGGAAGTTATGAAAAATGTTTGAAGCTTCAAGAAAGTGTACAAGCCTGAAATGCATCACTTTTTCGAAGATTTTACTAATTGCTGTTAAGATAGTGATTGGCCGATAATTTTGTATATTATCTGCGTCACCACTTTTGTAAAGAGGTTTCACAATGGCCCATTTAAGCTTTGATGGGAATTCTCCAATTTCCATAGAAAAGTTTATAATATGACACAATGGTTTGGCGATAGTTGGTAAGATTTCCTTGATTGTTGTTATAGGAATGCCATCTATGCCACTTGCTGAAGTATTTCGTAACGACGACACTACCGTGAATAATTCTTTTGGTACTATCGGTCTCAAATAAATGGAGCTTGAATTCATTTTGATGCCTGGTTCTTGGACTGGCGATTGGGGTTTTACCAAATTTCCTTTCATGTTCGCTCCCATATTTTTAAAATAAGTGTTAAAATCGTCCGCTAACTTAACGTTTGCGTTGTTAGGGAGGTTATTACTTTTTTTGGTCCCTCTATATTCATTGACTAGAGACCACATGGTCGGACAGTAAGACCGCCTTGACATCTTTCGCAAAGGCAGCGGCACATTTTGATGCAAATTTGACATTATCAGGTCAACCCCCTAGCCCCAGCAACCCCTAACTCAAGAATTTAAATAGGGAAAGGGTATCGAGCGACCCCCTCATTTGAAGCGTCTTTTAATTCTCTATTCGGCAGTATGAATGAAAATAGTTTCATTCAATTTTTTTTTGCCCCCATGAAAAGCACCCTCTAGATTAACTAAGGTGGGGGTGTTGTTTAGGAAAAATCGTGAAATGTGGCGTTCAAAAGGTCAAAGGTTGCGTGTTTCAGGATTTTTCCTAAACAACACCCCCACCTTAGTTAATCTAGAGGGTGCTTTTCATGGAGGCGAAAAAAAATTGAATAAAACTAATTTTCATTCATACTGTCGAATAGAGAATTAAAAGACGCTTCAAATGAGGGGTCGCTCGACTCCCTTTCCCTATTTAAATTCTTGAGTTAGGGGTTGCTGGGGCTAGGGGGTTGATCTGACAATATCAAATTTGACATCAAAAGTTGTCCCTCAAAAATAAAAAATCGACGCGTCCGAGCGTTTTTTTAAGAAACTGGTCTAAATGTCCCAAAACAGGCGTGTTTCCTTTTCAATGGCCCACCCTGTATATATTTTGCACCACCGTCTATAATACCAATGACATAAATATTTTATAGGTATACATATTGTAAATTCTATTCCACACTGACAACACATACAAACTCACATCTTGAGTAAATGAAGAACATTTGTATGGCGAATACCATATTTTTAATTTTAAAACATGACCACCCTGTTTAAATCCAAAGTGGCCATTTTTGGCCCTGTTAACCAAATGATACTAAATATGTACGTCTCAGACAGCATAATGCCACAAAAATAAGTCGTGGACCTCTGAAAAACACAGGATGTTACCTAGCGTATGGACTAATAGTACATTACATTATAAGTGATGAAAGTGGCTGATTTTTCAACGAGCAATACATTGTATATTCACGAGCGAAAGCGAGTGACGATAGTATTGCGAGTTGAAAAATCGCACTTTCGTCACGAATTGTGTGTATCTATGATTGTATGTTTGCTACGGTTTCTTGTATTATATGCATGAATACCATTAAAATTCCGATTGTCTTCCAAAAGGAAAAGTCATGGTTCCGCTCGCAAAGGGGGGAATCACGGACGTATAAAAAACAAATATACGTCCGTGGGGGCAATGCGCTCATTTATTGCTTTTTAGGAAAAGTCAGGTGGTGGTGTGAGGCAGAAGACCGCAAAGACCAAACGACTCATATTTTGTTCGGTAAATTAGGTAATTTTTATATTACATAAAGTTGTTGGTGGTTCATACTTGCGTTCCGCGTCAAGTTTTTCGATAACCTTCGCGGATCTATCAAATCATGATCGCAATAACACGTTCCCCTAATGTTGTCATCTACTTCAAAGAAATTATGACAACAAACAGGGTGTTTTTTTCCTAATTGACTTTCTGCAGGAGGTTATTTTCAATAGAACGCTTTGTAGATGACTGAAATGATAATAATAATAATAATAATATGTATTTATTAACCAACAGACTTATCTAATAACAGGTCAATTCGGACTAAATAATAGTACATAATAGTAAGTAACTAAATTAGTGTGTAATGCTAAAGAACAGAAAGAGAGAAAAAGCAAAATAGTTGGGTTTTTCAGAACTTAAATTACAAATAAATAATAGAGAAGAAAATCAATAAACTAAAGGTTAAGACATAAAATAAAAAAAAAAGATAAATGGTATAATGAACTTTTTAATTAACTAACCTCATTAATTACTTACGTACAAAAGCTTGCAGATCAGGACGTGTTAAGTTTCTAAGAGATGATTTAACTAGTGCCTTAAGGTTCATCATTTCGGATTCAACTTTTCTAACACGTACACGGACGGTTTTTGTGATATTTTCTCCATCAGAAAAAAGACTGTTAAGCCTTTCACTGGCGTAATGGGTTCATCAAAGTTACGAGGAAATCGCATAAGAAGCAGAGATTGTCTTTTCATTCTCACGGGATTTGGGAACACCTGCTTGATTGTGTAAGAGGAGTCTATTGCATTTGACGAAGCGACATCGTGGTATGAATTTGTAGCTTTCACTTTACACAATTTACTGTCCACCAAAATACACTATTAAGAATACAAATACATAGCAATGTTAAAAGATCTTGGCAAAAGATTGGTTCTGATGACTGTTAATCCATGTTGATCAGGATCACATAGTAACATTAAGAAGAGATTTGTGAAGTGCTGGATTCAGACCAAAGCGCAGTAATAAAGATTCGGCACAACCAAGATCATCTGAAAGAAACCCATTGGGATAGTTATAGATCTAAGGTAGATAAATTGATCTCTCAAGACTTGTGATGATCTTGATTAGAAAGTAGAACATTTTACTTCGATAATCCAGGTTGTGGAATAACACTACCTTACTCTAGGTATGTAAGTAAAATACGCACAACCTTCCCCTTAAATTAGGGGAAGGTTGTGCGTATTTTACTTAAACCCTGTTCAAGTCACCAGCCGTTGCACGTCATAGCTTAAAACTTACTAAATCAATGACGTGTAATCAGCGTTGTCAAATGTACGTGTTGTCAGACTGACATTTTTAGGTTAGGAACAAATAGATACTGTATACCTATGTAATAATAAAATACAACAACTAATGTAGACATAAACAAAATAAGAGTACTGATAAGTACTGTTTTTAGTAAGGCAATTTAAAAAAAAATAGGTTAAGGGCGTACCGGTGAATATAACAAAGTAAACAAAACTTGACGTGACAACATCGAGATATTTTATGAGTTTATATTCGCACTACGTTTTAAGTTGTAAGTATGAACTGCAAAGTGTGCGATAAGGATAAAATATGGTCGCTAACCCTACACGATTAATGACTTTTAATACCAACTGTACTTACGATGACATTTTGGCTTTAATGCAAATTTTATTAAAGTTGCTTAGTAAATTATAATTATAGTATTGGTACACGAATAATGACGTGCAACGGCTGGTCACTTGAACAGGGTATACATACCTAAAAAATTCCCCCCCTTCGTGAAAAATGGACTCCACTACTAGTGCACAAAATAAGTCGCGTCAACGTCAGGGCCCTACTTTGTTCCTGTTCCATCGAAACTACCAGCACCGGAAGCTTCAAACAGCCAATGACAAGATACAAGAATAAAATAGAAAATGGGGAACAAAACTCAATGAGTTCATACAAATTTCAAATGTTGAAGAGTAAAAGAAGTACCATCAGCCCAAAGAGGAGAAGTTTTTGTATGATCTTGCCAGACGTACTGGCTTTTAGCACGGTACTTTAAGATACCATGCCGGTCCGAAATAAACTATACCGACTTGTACTTATCGCACCTGTACCTAAATATGGGGATGCATAAGAGATTTATCAATAATTGTTTATATAAGATTATTCTTCAGCATTTCTTTCAGTTTGGATAGATTTATCTTAAATGAAGGTGTTAGTGGAAATTGCTTGATAATTTTCACTCCCCCTCTTAATCGATATTTATCATCAACCCTTTCATCGATATATTTAATTATTTCGTCTGGTGTTACCTCTGGTTCATTGGTGTTTAATTCAACAACGGCGATAGGTCGATTACCATCTTCTTCGTGTGCGACACTAAGAACGGCCGCATTCTGAACAGAAGGGTGGGTTAAAAGAACATCTTCTATTTCCTTTGGATATATGTGATGATAACGATATTTAAAAGTTTCTTTAGCTCTACCGGTAATGAAGAAACATCTATCCTCGTTATAATAGGCCAAATCACCAGTTCTGTACCAACCTTCACAATCTAAGAAATCGATAGATTCATCATTATAGTAACCTTTCATGAGATGTTTAGTTTTCAACCTAAGTTCACCTTCCTGGTTTGGTCCCAATACTTCTTCCGTTTCTACATTCACCACCTACAAATTAATAACGAAATGTGAGCAATCCTGTATGTTCATTAACAATGCATAATAATGACACAATTAAATTTGGATCATTTCTGACCGAAGGTGAACAGATAAAAGAAGTTACGTACTTTATAACAAATTCCTTTTGAAGGAAGTCCAACCGAATCCGGATACTTTTGAGATAAGCTTAATTCACGTTGGTCTTCCGAAAATTTTAGTATGCGAGAAAATACTTCAGTCTGGCCATAACCTTGAACCACATTTGTTTTAGGAAGAATAGTTCTAAGACCCATTGTGTGCTCTTTTGATGAATGATTACCACCAACCATCATCATTTTTAAATTTTCCAAATCCAGATGATCGAGCTTCCTTATCTTCAAAAATGCCCGAGAAGCTATCGGCGGGAGTAGCATAAAATCGACTTTATAATTTAGAACTTTCCAAGGATCTTCGAGATCAAAGCCACGAAATAAAACTCTTTTAAAACCGTACCTTATCGTATCGTGGATGAATCTGTTGAAAACGCTCATACGTGGCGAATGAAAGGTTGCAAACGTGTAACAGCCCTCCTCTTTGCTAAAATAAAATACTTAACCTTAGTTGAATTTGATCGCTGTGACCTACTAATTGTGGGAAACCATTGCAAGATGACTGTGACAGATACCTTTAGGTCTGTCGGTTGTGCCACTGCTAAAAACCACAAAAGCTGTTTCTTCCAGGTTATCAACTTCTCTTGGTTTGAATTTGTCTTCATTCTCGTAGCGCCTCGTAAAATCAGCAAATCTCAAATTCAATTCAGTCTCTCCAAATACAACTAACGTTATCTCTCCACTAAGATCACGTATAACCTCTTGAATTACGCTTTCGGAATTTGGGGTAGCAAAAATTATTTTTGGCGAAAATTGATTTAAGAAAAAGATAATTTCTTGAGTCGACATATTGACGTCTAGATTAGCCATTATCGCACCGATAAATAAAGACGCTATATAAACGACACAAGCGTCCATATCATTTACTGTACACATAGACACAAAATCGCCAGGCTTAATCCCCATATTTTGCATTGTGATTGCTGTTCGAATCGAGCGTTTCAGTAAACTTTCATAAGTTTCTTCTTCACCTGTATGTCCGTCAACCTAAAAGTAATTTAGAAAACTATGTATACCTACAGGTTCCACAATGTTGTACCTGTGCAATTTTCTCCCGGTATTTGAGCATGGATTCGAAATATACATGCCCAATACCTCTTTGATCAGTGATCATTGGTGGATCAGGCATAATTATTAAGTTGTTGGTAAGTGTACCTGTAACGTGAGAGACAGGTGTAGGTGGTATCGCCATTTTCGATCGGTGATATAATTCAATATTTTTAAAAATCGCTCTGTATTTTGGCAATTTAGTTACACTCCCTTATACAACACAACGCACAGATTAAATTAGTGCACACTTTAGCTTCTTCAACCTGCGATTACCCACTGGAGCAACAACATTGATTCTCGAAACAAGTGAGAACCATTTTCATATAGAAAATGGTCAATGAAAACCGTAACTTTCAATAAATGTAAACAGCCGATAACTTACTATTTGATTTGATATCCATTGCTTGTTCTAAAACCACGTTATCGGTTTATGTTATTACCACTTATGTGACTGTATAATAACTTTATCGTATTTCATATCTAAACTTTCATTTGGTTATCAGCACAAATGGAATTTGGATCCCAGTATCACGTTCTGAACTTTCTTCTCTTTCTCTCTACTGTCAGAAACGACTCTGTATGTGTAAACCCCAATCAGCTACTTCGCCAAATGGTGTGCTCGGTGAGAACCGATGCACAACTAGCTCAAATCTTCGAGTATGATCTTTGCGCTTATCCTCCTTCTCTCTTTGATGAAGCTGGATTAATGAGGAAGGCGAAAAAATAGTCAAGGACTCTTGTGTTCGAAGGAGCTGCGCCATCTTCCAGTACTACACTACCTAAGGGAGCACTGTATATAGTTGACGGAGCGCATCTCCTCCACCGTGTTGTGTGGCAACGACCTGCTACATTTAAAACGATATGTCAGCAATAGATTTCCTACGTGCTGGCTCACTACGGGAAAGCTGCAGTGGATTTTGATGGGTATGAAAGGAAACTCGGCACGAAAGATGAGGACCACCTGCGGAGATCAGCGTGTAGATGTCAAAGTAGAAGACGACATAACTGTTACCCTAAATCAAGGCGAATTTCTCTCCAACAGCAGAAACAAAATGCAGGTGATTTCTCTTTTAATAACTAATCTGCAGGAAGCAGGATGCACAGTTCATCAGACTGAGAGAGACGCCGATGTCCTTATAGTGTGCTCAATAATTACTGAGGCTGATAAAGGAAGAGATGCAATATTGGTTGGTGATGACACTGATTTGTTGGTCCTGTTGATTGTTTTTGCACCGGCAAATGCCAAGGTGAAAATGATAATGCCTGGAAGAAGCGATCAACCTCACAACATTCACGATGTTGACACCATCCGTCAAGAAATTGGTGACATGAAGGACCTCCTACTCACCGTGTATGCTTTTATAGGATGTGACTCTGTCTCTTCTGTATATAAAAAAGGGAAAGTGTTTCCATTTAAAAAAGTCAGAGCTGACAGGAAACTTAGAGACAAGTTGCAAGTTTTCAACCACCCCAAGGCAGAAGCTCAAGCTATTGTTGACGCCGACGAAGCTTTTTTCTTGAGTATCTGTGCATCGAAAGATGCACAAAAGTTGAATAATTTACCACCCCTCTTTACATTTCTCCCTTTTTCGCTCTTGTCGGCCGTTTCCCAAGTTTCTTCCTCTTCCGTGTCAACACTCGCCGAGTATCCCAATTGGTTCGTTTCGGTGTCAGCCATTGTCATTCTGGCTTTGGTTATGCTCATCTCCTTATTCCGCTTCTCCTTTCTGGTAGAGGTCGCCATCTGGGCATACATCTTATGTGTAACTTGTACCCCCAACTGCTTTTGTCTAATATTCGGCAAGCCTGAGTTCAACAGAGTTGTCTGCGAATAATTATTTGGCATCTGTATCAGCCTTTGCGCAGTTTTTACCATCGTTGCTGCCTTAATCTCCATTTTTTATCCATGCCTTGACGTATACCCTCCAAATTTGCTCCTTAACGTTTTTGCATATTCTTTGATGCTTGTATGAACGTTACGGTTCTCTTTTATGAACTCCATCATTGCCTCTATCATGTTACTAACGCTGGACGACTGAATTCCGCTCTCCATTTGTAGGGCTCTGAGGTCCGCTATGGTTGTGGTTAACCTTCTAGGGGATACCAGTACCTCAACCGTTGCTTCCTCCTCCCATTATACGCTGTTTTCCTCCCACCACACCCGTTCGCTTGGCGTAGAAATTTTTTCAGATTTCTAAACAGCCAAAAATCACAGGGAGCTAGGTCAGGAGAATAGGCTGGATGAATAATCAAAGTGACCTGGCTTTCTTCCAGAAGTTTTGATGTTGCTGATGCTGTGTGGGGCCTAGCATTTTCTTGATGAAAGAAAATGATATGGATTTGGCATCTTTCTTGGACAGACTGGAAGACTTGCGGTAGGCAAACAGTGGTGTACCAATTAGCGTTGACCTTTTGACCCTTTCCTAATTTGACAACTTTGGCTAAACAAGTTGACCGAAAAAATACCGTGTACCTGTACATTATCTTCCGAACATGGACTTCTCTCTTGGGTAAATTGGGCGGTTCTTTATCTTCAAACACCCATAATTTGGCTTCCTTGGAAGTTAAATTATCATAAAAGTAAACCCAAGTCTCGTCACCTGTCAGGAATCGGCTAATACTATTTGGTCGCAATTTTCGAAACATTTTCAGGTTTTCTTGGCACTCGAGCTTCCATTTGGCTTTCATTGAGGAGATGGGGCACCCACTTGATACAAACGTGTCTCATTTTTAGGTCATTTCTTCAAATTTTATGGGTTGACCCGTAAGAAATCCTCAATTCTTCGGCTATTTCCCTTCTTTATTATATCTTCTCTTGTGTTGCCTCCCCACCCACTCTCCCTGCTTCTTTGTACCTCAGCCAACGCATATCCTCCTCTCATAATATTTCCTTCTGCTCGCCTTTCCGTGCTTTATTCTTCCTTTCTTAAGTTTTCTCCAACATTGCTGCATCAGCTCTCCTCCCCTTCCTCTCTCCAGACCTTCCTCGTACTTCATCGCCATTTTTCCCGTCTGTATCCTCAGTTTTTCCCCATTTATTTCTTCCATCACCATATATCCCGGCGTCTCTCCCTCTAGGCCTAATGTCCATCTCCAGTATCTCGCCTGCACCCTCTCCAACACTTCCCATTCGCTCCATCTCCATACTTCGGCCCCGTACATCATTACGCTTTTCCCCAGCTTGTCGAAGAGCCACTTCCTCCTTTCGATATCGTTTCCAAAAAATCTCTCCCCCATTTCACATATCTGTCCTAGCACTTTACTCACCTTCTTTGCTAGCTCTTTTACATGCTCCGTTTCTTTGTTGTCGTACCTTAGATGGGGTAGCCCAAGTACTTTACCTCCCCCACATTCTCAATCACTTCTTCCCCCCACCTCCACTCTTCTCTCTTTCTTCTTCCCCTACTTTTCTGGAACACCAACATCTTTATTTTCTCAACACTGATTTCTAACTCTCTTCCTTCCAAGAAATCCTTCACCACCCTCATCATCTCTTTCATCTCCCTCTCTGTCTTTGCTATCACAACAATATCGTCGGTGTATGCCAAAGCCCACACCTTTGCTCTCCCTATCGCCACTCCCCCGTATTGCGCATTTTTCAATTTTTCCTCCAAACCTTCCATATAAATCGAAAAGAAGCCCAGGCTAAGGGGTCATCCTTGTCTTAACCCTTTTTCCGTCACAAAACTTTCCCCGCACTTTTCCCCACAGCTCCTTTATACTTCGTCTCTTTGTACAGCTCTTCCGTTCTTTCCACTATCCCCTCACTTATCTCCCCTTCCCTCATTATCCTCCATAGATTTTTCTGCACACCCTATCAAAAGCCTTTTTAATATACAGAAAAAGCGCATAGATCTTTCCCCTCTTCCTCTCTAGTTCTTTGTTCACTATTTGTCTGATGATATATACATTGTCGATCGCCCTCCTTCCTCTTTTAAAGCCCGCTTGCCAATCACCAATTATGTTCTTTTCCTCCATTTCCTTCTCCAGTCGCCCCTGCAGGATCATCGCCTATATTTTGTAACCCGTATTTGTAATACTCATACCTCTGTAGTTCTTGGCCTCTTTTTTATCTCCCCCTTTATAGATCGGGCAGACTACCACTTCTCCCTACCGCTTCGGTATTCCCTCTCCTTCCCACACTTGGTTTATTAGCCTCCTACAATTTCTCTTCGCTTTACTCCCCATGTATTTCCAGTTTTCCCCAGTTGTACCGTCCGCCCCTCCAGCTTTCCCGTTCTTTAGTCTACTCAACACATTTTCCAACTCCTCCTCCGTTACCTCATCCCCCTTCACCTTCCTCTCTACCATCTTCTCGCTCTGAATCCCATCCCTCACCCTTCTACCCCCTAAAGCTTCCTTACAGTGCTCCTCTTTCCATCTCCCTATATCTATCTCGCATTTTCTTCCCTTCCCCTCTTTGTTTAGGAACTTCCATATCTCTCCTTCATTCCTTAATTAGTTCTTTTATTTGTGTTTCCAGCTTCTATTTATACTCTTTCCTCCCCTACAAAAGATGTTCGTATCTTTATCGATCAAGCAACAGAAGGGCGTTCCCTTTAGAGTTGAGAAAAATTGTTTCGAATTTTCTAAAAATTGTAGGTTAAATTTGAACATCCTGCATCATATACGAAATCTGACAACCTTCTACAACAAGAATTGAATTCAAACAAGATGAAAGTTGAATTTATGGTGATGCCGCGCATTCAGAGAAAGTTAGTAATGAAAATTAAATTTTTTTAAGAAATAATTTATTGCTCCTAAACTATTTGTTTAAAAGCCGTAATATTTTAGGAATAAATAAAGGGGTCCAAGGGGGTCCGCAACATGTAAAATTATACAGAGGGTTCCATTAAAAAACATTTTTTTTCTACTCCCATACTTTAATCGACTTATTAAGTGTGACTAGATTGTATCTAAATGATATTCATTTCGATACAGATTTTCATTATAAAACGAGTCAAATTAGCCAATAGCTGTCAAGCATTTTACTTGATCGCCATAGTTACAGGAGTTTTTGATATTTGTCAAAAATTTTGTTCGTTCTTTTATAATAATTTTTTTTTAATTAACACAGGTCGTAGAAAAAATAGTGTATGCAACTCTCATGTAATGGCTATTAATACACTCGCACAAGATTTACGACACTCGCCTTAGGCTCGTGTCATAACTTACCTCGTGCTCGTGTATTAATAGCCATCATTACATGCTCGTTGCATAATATACTATTTTTTTTGTCACAGGTCAACATGTTTTCCTCAACTGCGTTTCAATAAAACTTCTAACTTTTTTCTTTTCACTGTTGAAGGACGTTGGCAGCATAAATAAATAATAAATTGTGAGAAGGCAAAAGATTTTTTAGCGAATTGTTATATTTTGATCGCCATTTTGACGGTGTTCACGATGAGTTACAGCGAACCACATCATGATCTAAGTTTATTTTTTGATGCTCTCTCATAATCTGAAGACACTGACAGACCCGCACACAGATTTAACGGTAAAAAATGTGGATATTTCCGTGTCGTGAACATATTTTAATAAACGTTTGTATGCTGCAATTTTAAAATAATTACCGGATTCTTTGCGAACGGGAAATTCCATAATAAATATTAAATGATTCATCTAACCGCATTTTCGTCTCAGCTCTTAATGAATAAATAAAAAGTATTAGTTGAATTTGTCTTAATTAGACGGTAACATGTACGATTTTAGCGGAAAGTTCGCTTTAGTCACGGGAGGTGGACGTGGAATCGGTTTTGCCTGCATAAGAGAGTTGCTACGTAATGGGATAGACGGTGTTACATTAGTTGACGTCGATGGTGAACTGGGTGCCAAATCAAAGGAAGAGTTAAATAGGGAATTTGGGGAGAAGATTATTTCCGTACAGGCCGATGTTAGTAACGCGGAGCAATTACATTCCGCTTTTAAAACGAGTCTGAGTCACTGGAAGTTTCTGGATATAGTTATAAACAATGCGGGAGTTATGGATGAGGGGAAGTTCGAATGGTGCTTATCGATCAATTGCGTAAGTGGCATTTTTGTATTCGAGTTGTAATGGCACGTGTGATTCAGGGTGGGACATATCGAGGAAGCGACCTTGGTTTTCAATACATGAATAAAGAAGAAGGTGGGCGAGGTGGAATAATACTTAACATGGCATCGGTTTCAGGCATAAACCCTCATTATGCTGGGCCGATTTATTCTGGCAGCAAAAGTTTTATAATTTCCTTGGGACGTGCAATGGGAACGCCTGAATATTTTGATCATACTGGTGTAAAGGTCCTTACATTATGCCCAGGTTTAACTGCCACACAGCTTGTTGCTAACAGTTCTGGTAAACTAGTTTCCAATGTATCAAATATCAAAGAACGTATAGAGGCGGAACGCCAAAAGTTTGTGTTGCAATCGTAAGTGTCCCATCTGTTGTCTTTGCGTTAAAATTTTAATTTGCAGTCCTGAACGTGTTGCTAAGGCGATGATAACTGTTGCACGGGAAGGCAGTAATGGAAGTGTCTGGGTAGTAGAAAATATGCAACCTTTATATGAAGTGGAATTTCTTCCCAGATTAGAAATGAAAAAGAAGAGTGAGCAGAACCTGGAACTTTAAAACACTTCCACGATTTTGTATTATCTTCATTGCATCAAACGATACATTCGTGCTTTTCCCAAACGCTTAACTTCATTCATTCTTATTTTTGTCGGTATCACAAAACATCAAATTATTCGCATTTAGTGTGATATCGTTATCATTTTAGTGTAGGTGTTACTTTGTTTTGTTGGACTCATTCGTATATTGAGCACACTTCTATTCTATTTTTGTACTTTCCTGTATACCTGAGCGTTGAGCCTTTAAATTCCATGGTTATAACCTTTTTTCTTAACGACATACATTTCAATCTGTGTGCATCGTTATCCTTAAAACATTCTGAACACAACTAGACTACGATATAACTTTCATAAATGATAGACCAAGTGCTTCTTCAGCCCAACAAAGGGATTGAGAACGATCGCAAAAAAGATGGTAAGAAGTTATAACAATTTCTGAAGCGTGCTCAATAGAGGAGATTAAAAAATTAAGAATTAACAACAATAAACAAAAGAAAACAGAAAAATGAAAGCAAATCCGCCATCGTTTTGAAAAGGAAGTTCAAGGGGACATTGTCTGAGACGAACACCTCTTATAATACTGGATGAAGACCAATCATACGAAGAGGTAGGAATTAAATACAACTCTGGCGTTGAAAAAATCTAATGAAATAGAAACAAAAACAAAGTAAGGAAAAATACATTCTTGATAATGGTAAGCAGAAGAAAGCCTGGATGAAATGGAATAATTGAAAGAGTGGGTACACAACATTATGAAGTACTGCTGGTTTCTCGGCTGTTGATTCGCGTAGCTTTTCTGGTCTTCAAATGACCGTTTGTTGCAAAACCACGTTTCGGCGAAGTCTCATTTACCATCATCACGCTGGTAGCTATCTGCTTCTGCTTCGAGTTACTTGAACTGAACTAACTTTCTGTTGTGCGTGCTGCTCGTTATTTAACCCCCCTTTCTTTCACTCGCTGTAGCCCTTGATTGGTTGCGTGTTTGTAACCGAGTAAGTAATTGGGCTTCGAGCTGAGATTTTCACCGCTTTCTCTGCTTTTACTATTTGCTTCCTTGCTTTCATTTCCACCACCGCGACATGCAAAGGACCTTGAGGCCTTCAAGTAAAGAAGACAAAGAACGAGTTAATCCTGCAATTACCAAGGCATACCTACCATACATCAAAGGGACAACGGACAAGATTAACCATATTCTTCAAAAACATAAAATCGATGCAATTTTCACGGCGTATCGAAAAATCCATTCAACCTTAAGAAATCCGAAAGACAAGATCTCGTCGGAAAGTCAAGGAGTGTACGACATTCCATGTGGAGGCTGCGGGTTATCCTATATTGGACAAACCAACAAGAACGCTGTTTAGAAAGTTCAAGCCACATCATCCTTCACCCAACACGTAACAACAACAGGACACATGATTAGATTTGAGGAGGCAAAAACTGTGGTAAGCATCGAGCACTTTACACTTTACATCTAGAATTATTAAAGAAGCCATAGAGATTGAGAAACACCCACACATTCTCAACACAAGAGACGATGCTCTGAGACTACATCAAAATATGAAAAACATCATTAATCCCTAGACAATAAAACACCTCAAACAGAATCAACAAAAGAAGAAATGAAAACAGGGAAGCAAGTAGTAAAAGCAGTGAAAGTTTGCAATGACTCGGAAGCTCAGTTATAAGGGTCGGTATGGGGGTGCGTAAGATATGAGTATAGAATTTAAATTCAGCAAGCAAATGCGGGTAGAACTCAAATAAATTCTTTAACAAAAGGGCGGTTGCGTTACACCATACATGAAATGTGGAACGTAAAACCAATACGTGAAACGTAAAACTCTAGGACAAATAATATGAATTACTGTCAGGAATTTAAAGTAAAACGTGATATTTAATACAAGTAACTAGGTACATGCCTCGAGAATCAAGATGTTTTTACATTTGATAATATTATCAAGATTTTTACATAAATGAAAATGCCCTTTGGATCATTAAAACTTACGTGGTGCTTGCTCAATGGTGATTAATTGTATGCGATCTGATTCAGTAGTGATAGATGATTAATTGGGTCCATAATTGTTGATAAAATGTAGGGTCGAATAAATCAATAATCAATAATATTAGTTAAGTTGAAATATTGAAAGATAAACCTGATAAATTGATAAAATTGTTAAAAGTTTAAGTTTGATTAAGTTGATTAAGTTCAACCTTGGGTAACGCATTAACGTTTAATATGAGGTGAGTAATTATTAATGTTAATTGGATAGAAATATTCGCACCGTAATCATGTTTTACTTGAAAAATTTTATGTATACAGGGTTGCTCATTAGTGCGTCAAAGTCCAATATAGGCTTTATTAAATAAAACTGAAAGAATTTATTTTACAAAAAGTGGTACAGTAGCAAAAGGCGCATATTTTAAAAATAATTTTAATTATACAGAGTGATGCCCTAAAGTGGGGCACATTCGAGATCATTTCTTTTAATGAAACACCGTGTATATCCTTTGATTTTTCTAATCTGTTTTAAATTATCTTTTCAACGATCCCTGGGTTTTTTATTTCGGATGACGCATTACTGTGTTATTAACGGAAATTTAAAAAAATGGTCGGGACAAGGTTTATTACCATATTAATACCATGTGGCAGTACGATTAGCTAAGACAAAATTATTTGGTAACCATATAGCCAAGGGATGTGTTGAACCTATAAAATAATCAAACATTAATTTTATTATACAGAGTGGCGATTTTCAAAGAGCGTTTACTGTATTTTTTCAAATGGAACATCCGGTATATTATTACATTTTTGAAATGACGCGTTAATTTCCCTTCATTTTTGTTAATAATGTCCTATTATTAACCGAATAATTTCCGAGTTATTTTTAATTATTCATTACAAATCACTAAATTATTTGTTTTCTATTCGATCTAGTGTACCATGCATACCATGGTGCACAATATATGAATTTTTTGCAATATGACTTGGCACAGGCTTCTCCAAAACTTTCCAGTTCTAAGGGAAAATATGTGGCTCCAGCACGACGGTGCTCCAGCACATTTTGCACTAGATGTCGGGCAATATTTGAATCAAGAATTTGGAGGTAGATGGATCGGCCGTGGTGGTCACATTAGTTGGCCATCTAGATCGCCAGATGTAACAAAACTTGATTTTTTTCTATGGGGGTACATAAAAAATATTGTATACCAGACACCTCCAACTATAGCAGATGATATGAGGCAACGCATGCATAATACATACTTTTGAAACAGTTTCCATTGAGATGTTACAAGACATAAATAGGTCCTTTCTGTAAAGGCTGCAATTGTGTTTTAATCAAAATGGAGGCCACTTTGAGATTTTATTGTCAAATCTACCTTTAACGAAATTACAGTTTGATAGTTGTTGTCATTTATTTGTTTTTGTTTGTCAAAGCTCAAGCATGGTACCTACCCTAGATCGAATCGAAAACTAATAATTTAGTGGTTTGTAATGAATAATTAAAAATAACTCCGAAATTATTGGGTTTGGGTATAAGACATTATTAACAAAAATGAAGCCCAATTAACGCGTCATTTCAAAAATGTAATAATATAACTTATAAGGAGTGTTCCATTTGAAAAAATTCAATAAACGCTGTTTGAAAATCGCCGAATTGACTGCATCGTAACACCCTGTATAATAAAATTAATGTTTGTTTATTTTGTAGGTTCAACACATCCCTTGGCTGTATGTTTACCAAATAATTTTGTCTCAGCTACTCGTAATACTATCGCATGGAATTAATATGGTAAACCTTGTCCCCACCATTTTTTTTAAATTTCCGTTAATAACTCAGTAATGCGTCATCCGAAACCAAAAACCCAGGGATTGTTGAAAAGATAATTTAAAGCAGATTGGAAAAATCAAAGGATATACATGGTGTTTCATTAAAAGAAATGATCTCGAATGTGCCTCGCTTTAGGGAATCATCCTGTATAATTAAAATTATTTTTAAAATATACGCCTTTTGCTACTGTACCACTTTTTATAAAATAACTTCTTTCAGTTTTATTTAATAAAGTCTATATTCGACTTTGACGCACTAATGAGCAAACCCTGTATATCTATATACCTACTATATTCTAGGGGCAAGGTAAACTGCAAATAAACTACGTATAATGTATGACTTGAATACTTACGTAATTTTCGAATTTTCGATTACTATGTGAAGGTAGTCATAGTCCTCGAGCACCTAGGCCTCCTTCCCTCAAGCCACTCAGCACGTGATTTATACCCGAGGACGCTAGTCGTAGAGATGTCCGGTCTTGATTCCCCAACATGGATCCTCTCGGTTGGACGAGTGTAGCACACCATCAGAGGATGTGTGCTCCGTCTCGTTTTCTACAAGATGGTGATGATTCGACCAAGTTCATACGATGTATGTACTTGCTTAGTGCCCAGAAAGTAGATTCTTGAGCTCATCAGCAAATCAACCAGGCAGATTCTCTGAACTCGCCATCCACAGAGTAGTGGACATAGCCGAAAGGGCGATCTCCTGTAAGGAGGTGGCTCTAGGGGCGTTTGTAGACATAGAGGGGGCATTCGATAATACCTCTCTAGAATCAATCAAAACTGCTATGGAAAGCAAGGGGGTACAGGTGCAGGTGGATACACACCATGCTAAAGCTAAAACATAGGAACGCTACAGCCTCGCTTAATAACGACCGTGTAGTGGTCAGGGCCGCACGAGGATGTCCACAGGGGGGAGTTCTCTCTCCTCTATTGTGGTGTCTGGTAGTGGACGGACTGCTGGGGCAACTAAGAGAAGCAGGCTACACCACTGTTGGGTATGCCGATGACATAGCGATTGTGGTACGTGGCAGATTTGAAGAGACCGTATCAGTTGTGATGCAGGGAGCTTTAAATCTAGTAGAAGCATGGTGCGGAGAAGAGGGTTTATCTGTTAATATAACAAAAACGAACCTCATTCGCTTTTCACGAAGAAAAGGGCCGACAACGCTAAAAGACATAGCAGTGTATGGCACCAATGGTACAGGTACTGGGAGAAGGCACATATTTGGGCATAACGCTAGACCAAGGGCTAACCTCCAAACCGCACCTAGAGGAGACAGCGAACAAAGCCACAAAGTCCTTGTGGGCCTGTAGGCGAACATTCGGAAGCAAGTTTATCTCCAATGATGACCCACTGGATATACACCAGAATGATCAGACCGATCATTACGTATGGCTCACTGGTGTGGTGGCATAAAATCTCCACCCAGATGAACATACAGAAACTTACCAAGGTGCAACGTAGGGGTTGCCTTGGAATTACAGGGGCAATGAAAACGACCCTACGGCAGCTATAGAGATCCTCTTGAACCTACCGCCACTAAACCTAGCAATTAGGGCAGAGGCACTCAGAGGGGTATACCGGCTGAGAGTTAACGGCGAGGAGGGATCGTCAAGGGCGGGGCACTCGCTCATTTTTGACGAAATATCCAAAGATAAAACCCTTAGTATGAACACTGAGAGGATACCCAAAACAGTTTGTCCCACCAAACTGTTTAAGACAACAATCCCCACACGGCACCAATCGGAGAATAATTCCAGTGAAGCGAAGCTGAATGGAATCGTGTACTACACAGACGGCTCGAAAACCACAAAGGGCACTGGCTTTGGAGTATACGGGAACAATGGACGGGGCTGCAGAATTTCTGTAAGCCTAGGACAACAAGCGACGATATTTCAACCCGAGATATATGCAATCCTGACAGCGGCTGCTCAGCTATTAAAAGAGAACCTTATCAAAAGGAAAATCTTTATAGTGACAGACAGAAAGGCAGCCATTGAAGCAATAGACTCATATGTGGTAAATTCAGGGCTAGTCCTTGAATGCACACAAATGCTAAACGCACTAGGTAAGTGCAACTCAGTCACACTAGTGTGGGCGCCTGAGCACGCGGAAATCGCAGGTAAGCAGGTTGCCGACGAGCTTGCGAGAATGGCAAGCGCAAAACCATTCATAGGACCCGAACCGGCTTGTGAGATTACTTATAAGACAGCCAAAAAGGAGATTCAGGCAATACTCACGAAAGAGAAATGCAGATATTGGTCGAAAATCCTAGGACAGAGTCATTCCAAGATCTTCCTGGAAACCCGAAACGAGGACCTAGCTACGCCCATCTTAAAGTTAAGCAGGACGAAGATAAAACTTGCGACAGAAATGTTCACGGGCCACTGTCGCCTGAACAAACACCTGCATAACATGGGACTGACCCAAAGCTCGACATACAGGGCTTGTGGTGAGGCAGTGGAACGCCCTATCACGTCATTTGTCAATGTGAGGCATTCATAAAGGCACCAGACTGTGGGATGGCCTTTTGATCTGAAATCAAGTTCCATATATCCTTGGGATCATAAAACGCTTGTTTTGCCTTTTGTTCCAGGATGCCCTTTAACCCATATGAGCGTGTAGTGACATCGGATACCAGTCTAGAGATAACTTTAGAGTGACCTAGTGCCTACAGGGCAGTCTGATAATTTTGTTCTTAATACTATACATAAGAACCTTTACCGCACTCTAAGCGTTATTCCTACCAGTCCTGTCTTGGGTACAGGTGAAAATCTGCCAAGTGGCGGATGATACGGAAGTTCAGGAAGTAAATACTCTTTCCATCGTTTTAGAATCATGTGCTAGGATGGATATGTCAGTTTGGGATGACATTTTCGAATCAAGAAAGATGTGGTAGGGAGCTCTCCAGAGTAGGTAATTGATTCATTGTCCCGTCTAGTATTCGGGAGTATCTAACATCGACACCTCTGTTATTCAACAGTAGTAACCGCTTGAGGATCGTTGACGTGTGATCAAGCGTTTAGAGTGTAGAATGGTATTTGCGATACACAAAAGAAAGTGAGTGAAGGAAAAAGGAAAGGAAGGGAGAATTGTGATATACATTAATGTCATGATTTTAAGAAAAATTGCGTTTATTTGTATTCATCGAGGCAGTGAATTGATAAAAGCAGATCTGATCACAGCCACTGAATAGCCTTTGTGAATTATGGCCTGAAGTCGCACGGCGATATTCCAGTTCTAGTTCTAGTTTTTCCAGTACTATATTATTTACATCAACCAAGCAATTTCCTTTTATTTATCGACCGTTGAAGCCCTGAAGGAAGGTGATGAAATCTACCCGGAAGAACTAAGTAACAACCTCAGAGAAAGGGTGCCAAATTGTAATACTTGCAAAAGGATTAGTAGGTACTTATGCTAACTAAAAAAATCGCCAGAACGTGAAATATATGTAATATTGAAGCGGCAATTAAGGCTAATATATTCATGTGATAATTGAATAATTAATTCACTCTCATTTCAAGGACCGCACTTGAAAACTCAAATGGATACAAATAATATACCTACTTAATGCAATTCAAAGGTTAATGTAATTATTGTGATATTTTGGTATAAATACGTTTAGTCACATGGGATTGAGTGAACATCTCAAACAATGAGTACCGCGCAAACATTAATTACTAAAGATTTTTTACAGTCAGTTTTGGACGCTTATTTCAAACGCCATGTAAAAATTACAAACTTTTTTACTTCAAATGTGGTGAGCACAGGTGAAAATTTTTGTGGTCAACTGTCACGTATTGTGGTAAATTATATTATCGAGGACAGGTATTAACAATTTGGCAATTTGGTTATGATTAGAGGATAATTTACAGGGATCAAAATGAGAGATTATCAATGATTGCTAAAATTTCGCTGGAGGACGAGACAACCGCTTCTTCCTTAAGTGCTATGCGATGCTTTTATAATGAGCTTGGTGTGTACTCTGAGGTTCTACCCGCAATGTACAGTTTGGGTAAGTTAACTAGCGTCCATTTCTTTCAGAAATGAAAACAGAGGGTTACGTGTTATCTCTGGGGTAACAGTATATTGACCTTACGTGATGTTCGCGGTGGTGATAGTTGTGAACGAGTATTGGTTTCAAATTTCTGCTTATTTCTTTGCTGTCGGTGTTATGTTTTGGCAAAAAGTTCCTCGTTTGAACGGCGAAGAGCTATCATCTACGGGAGCCGAGATCTTCGACCATAAAATAGTCCAAGACGACTTAATCCACGTACTTTCTATTAGGAGTAATCTACTGGAAAGGTTGGCTGTGTTCCAAAAGTGAGCGGATGGCCTTTCTGGTTTGTGAACCATGTAGTTGCCTAATATTTTTGGTCTGCCTGAAGCAACGCTCGCAGTATAGTCAGGCGGCCAATCGGCGTTTCCACAACCATTTTCCAAAATGGGCGGCTTTTTCACCATGCACCAATCATTTCCATGAGTTTCATGAGCAGGTGGAATGTCCCGATTCGCGCTACGGTATCGTTGAAGACCTCTGGCTCATCGTTCATTATCTTTCTCGCGATCATGTAAACCGCCATATCAGATGGCCGCCATATTTTCTGGGTACTGTAAACTTAACAAGCACATGCACCGCATGGGCTTGTTCGAATCACCATCCTGTAGAGGATGCTACACAAGCGACGAGACGGCGCAACACATATTTTGTGAATGTACTTGTCAAATTAAGACGATCCTGGCCGGAAATGGCTAAGATTACAGCCGCTTCTCCGTCGAACGACTCTAATCAGGGAGGCAGGACAAAGGGCCCAAATAAGTGGCCTAAGTGGGCGTAGACTTCTGACCACCAGAATCCAGAACCAGACCGCTTCTTTGGCAATTGCATCCGCATATGACTTAATTTAAAACCATTCTGTGGACAATGCCCAACATGGCAACTGATGTTGATGTTCTTTCCAGGACCTTTGCAGTGAAATGAAGTAGAGTCCACTAAATAGCTCATGAAACGTCTCGTCGCTGTCATGTATAGTACGCTCTTCATTTCTCCGGATTTCTTCTGAATAGTTATCATAGACGTTGTGTGGGTCGACGTGCCTCTCAAGACACCAGTGCCTTTGAAGTCGAGGCTGTCGATAACATCTTGTATCAAACGGCCACGGACTGTATGGATGCTTCTTTTTCAGCAAGACTGGTCAAATAACGCAAAACAACATCGTACAATGTACAGTGCCCAAGACTGTTTAACTTCTGCAGCAGCCACGCCAGTAACAAATGTTTTGGAGTTAGCACAGATCCTTTGTAAACTGCTTGAACAATGTCTTCGGTTACACTGAGAACTAAGGGCCTCGCACTTATACTGAACTTAGAGTCTACCAACCAAACGAGGAAAGACATAAGTTGTAGCGGCAGCGTATTTTCTATAGTGGAAAGAGAGTCATCACCATCAGCCAATATAATTTTTCCTGTCAAACCATTACTTTCTCCCGTTGCAACCCTTCTGAGGATTGGGCTAGCGTGGTACAGTACGGCCTCATTGGTTGGCGGATCATGCGTTGGAACTTGTAGCTTGTCCTCCACGTCTCCCTGATTTCAAATCAATTATAGGTTTATTGTATTTTTTTTACATATAACTCAAATAAATACATGATCCTATTCCCCATCGTAAAACTACTCCCGCCTGTCCTTCCCCCTACTTTCCACCTTTTCCCTCCTTTCTAGCACTTCCTTCATTCATCCCAACCCTTCCCCCTTCGCTCCTAGTATCTCCTTTCTTACCCTTCTCTCATCTCCTCGCATTCCCTTAACATATGTGCCATGCTTTCCCTCCCCTCCCTACACATTCTGCAAACTCTCTCCTCCTCCTCCCGCCAATACCTATTCTTTCTCTCCTCGTTTCCACACCTAAACCTCGCTACAATTCTTTTTTCCTTCAGACCCATCTCCCCTGTCAGGTACTTGGCCTTGCCCTCTGCCATGATCTCTCCATATCCCTCATTATACCTCCCTCCGGCTATCTACTCTCTCCTTTCCTGCCTTTGCACATCCTTATCCCTCATGGCCACCTCCTCTACCATCTCTCTTCCTTCCTCCCTCCTTCTTTCTACCTCCTCCCTCGCATACCCCACCCTCTCGTAATATAGTCTCCTGTCCTCTTGCCCATACTTTATCCGCTTCCCCCTCATCTCCTTCATACATTCATTCACCATTATTATTTCTGCCTTCTTCCTGACCTCCTCCTCGTACTTCACTGCCCTCTTTCCCACCTGCACTCTCAATTTTTCCACTTTCGCCTCTTCCCTCACAATGTACCCCGGTGTCTCCCTGTCCAAACCCAGCGTCCATCTCCAATACTTCTCTTGCACCTTTTCCAAACTCTCCCACTCCATCCACCCCCATATCTCCGCCCCGTATCCCATCATGCTCCTCACCAACTTATCAAATAACCATCTCCTCTTTTCCATGTCCTTCCCGAAGACTTTTTCCCCTATCCCCCACACACTCCCCACTACCCTATTTCCTCTCTTGGCCAGTTCCCTTATGTGTCCCTCGTCCTTATTATCATATCTGACTACATATCCCAAATACTTCCACTCCTTTACACTTCCTAGCTCCTCCTCCCCCCACCACCACTTTGACTTCCCTCCCCTCCCCCTTCTCTTCTAGAATACCATTATCTTTGTCTTGGCCCCGTTTACCCCTAAGTCTTTTTTCCCCAAGTACCCCTTCATCACACCCATTGCCCCCCTCATTTCGTTCTCACTGTCTGCTACCACCACTACATCATCCGCGTGCGCGAGCGCCCACACATTCACCCTCCCTATCACTACCCCTCCTCTTTGGTGTCTCCTCAACTCCTCCTCCAGATCCCCTATGTATTGCGCGAATAAACTCGGGCTCAACGGGCATCCCTGCCTCAGGCCTTTTGTCGTCCAGAACCTTCTTCCTTCCTCTCCCCTCTCTCCCTGATTTTCATTTGCACATAGGTGCAGAATCTTTTGCACTAAAACTGATCGTGAAATGTTTTTATAATACACGAGTTCTGGTTTGTTCTTTTGATAAAGTTGATAAAACTCAACTACATCGCGAAGGCATTCTTCTTCGGTTATAATGCGCTTCATCTCACGCCTGGAAACAACCTGTCATGTACAAGCTTCGTACAGTGTCCATATCCAGAACCTCAAAGTCGCCTAGTATCCTCGATAACAATGACTGGAAGAAATTACCGTGTGGTGTTATTTTATCGTCATTTTCGGAAGCAGCAAAATTGAACGTTGTGAATGGTTCACCTCGCCATACCTTCTTACGATAGCCATACAGGTAAGATTTGCACCAATTGTGGTATAAGGCTACCTAATCAATCATGCCCAAAATTTGAACTGCCCCTTCATCGTTATGAAATGTCGCTGCAGCCTTTATTTCGTTATTCAATTTCAGTGCGTCGACCAAGTATAGGTAGCTTGTCATCTCATTTGCAACGCTGTTTATTGCAGTATAATGCAGGTTTTCTTATCATATCGGTCCTGCCCACGTGCTTGTTTTCTGGTTTCTCCTTCACCTGTTCCACATGGAGTTTCTGAATCACCATGTTGGCTTTCCCACGTTACTTGTTGAGCGAGATTTCAGGATTGACGGTGAAATAGCCGACCATTTTGGAAAATAATTGTGTCCTGCCGGGTCCTTGCAAGTGGGATTTCTTGGGGGAATTTTTTGGGAAGATTACTACTTGCATGCCACATTTCATCCATCGACGAGCATCCAGAAATGGGTGACTTGGACACAACCCGACCACGATTCTGCATGGATCTGACATTTTTCTTGTGGCAACTTTGAACTTGAGGATTCAACCTTTTCCACTCTCTCTCAAATCAACTGCAATACGCTTAATTCCTCTTACATTGTTTACCGTTATTATGTAATTTAATTTACGTGCACATTTTCAGATTACCGAGAGAAATTGGCGCCTAAAGCAATTTATATCTCCCATAATCCAAAGCCTACGCTTCTGTTGGAAGACCTCACGCCTTTAGGTTACAAAATGCAGAACCGCAATGATGGTTTAAATGTAGATCATCTCCTACTCGCTGTGAAGAAGTTAGCATACTTCCATGCAGCATCTGTAGCAGTTTACGAAAAGGTAATGCATCTCAGATAAATGTAACCTAGTGAAACAATAATTTCAGGAACCGGAAAAGGTAACGAAATACAACACTGGAATGTATTACGATAACGACGTAGCGAATTATTACATATCAATTTGTTTTGCATCTTTAGTTGAAGCAACCCAAAAGATTACAGGTTTAATCCTACATAACATTGATAAATACGTACTTCATTTGGATATTTGCAGACTTACATAAGTACGGAAGTAAAATGGAGTGCCAAAAAATTAAGAACAAGTTGTTTTCTTCAATGAAACCATCGGGAACATTTAACGTTTTAAATCACGGTGATGCGTGGACCAATAATTGCATGTTTAGCTACGACTCCGATGGAAAACCAACTGATGTTCTCCTAGTAAGTTGCCTCCCCAATGGTGCCAAATACTAACTATTCGTTTCCAGTTAGACTTTCAGTTCTCAGCGTTCAGCACCCCAGCACTAGATTTGCACTACCTTTGGGTCATCTGTACAGATGTCGATACGAAAACTAAGCATCTAGGCACTGTACTAAGCTATTATCACAGGAAGCTTGTAAAATATATGTTAAAGCTTCAAGTGAAAACAGTCCCACCAACAATTAACCAATTACGGAGCGAATTTGATCGTAAAGCAATATTTGGTAAGAAACTATTTTTAACACCCAAATTAAACTCTTTTTTAAGGCTTTGGAGCAATGTTGTGTACATTACCGTTGTTTTTGGGAAGTAAGAGGTCCGATGCTACGTTAATCGATTTTTATAGAGATGGAGGCCCAAATACGTTTCGTTACAGTTGCTTCAATAATGAAAAATACATCGAGCATCTAAAGATAATGCTGCCTATTTATGATAATTTAGGTGTATTTGACTAAATGTTATCACGGTTTCGATTATTAATGCAGCTTAAGTGGTGGTGGTGGTAACAATGACTCGCCCAGAAATGTCAAACTTAATCGCACTTTCTCTCTCAAAATTGGAGCATGTTTCAAAAATGAAGCCGACAACAACGTTAGGTCACTGTGAAAGATCAACAAATATAACTGTTCAAAGTAGCTCCCAACGTTATTCAAAGTCCTAACTTGAGTACTATACGTTCTAAATTAGTCAACAATTCACGAAAATAAATGTTGTTCTGTTCCGAGTGCCAATTCACTGTATGTTATGATCGCACTTAACATTTTGCTCCCATAATTTCTGCAAATGCTCATTTGGTTCCATAATCAAAATGAAAAGCAATCCTAAAGTTAAAATTAAGGAGTACCTATTGTTAGTTTCGACACATTAGGGCAAAAGAGCACGTTTTATTATGAAGATTCTCTAGAACTGTACCGTGAAGAACCGAATTTTGGATTCTGGATTACAATGGGAGGAGTGGTCAGAAGTTCACGCGCACATAGACCCACATATACCACCCTTTGTGCTGCCTCCCTGATTAGAATCGTTCGACTCCACAACGTGACTCAAGCCATCCCACACGTGAGATAAACCTGAGGATGCTGGACGGGAAAGCGGCTGTAATCTTAGCAATATCCGGCCAGGAGTCTCCCAACATGGATCGTTTTAATTTGACAAGTACGGGGCACTCACAAAGTGTGTGTTGCGCCGTCTCGCCGTCTGTGTAGCATCCTCTACACTTCTACAGGATGGTGATTCGACCAAGCCCATGCGGTGCATGTGCTTGTTAAGTTTACAGTGCCCAGAAAGTATCCCCACAAGTAACCGCAGGTTCTTTCTGGATTGCCCTGTGCAAAAATGCGCCAGGCTACGAGATAGCCCTCTGTCGGTAGTTTGACATCAAGTTCCACATAGCCTTGAGCTGGGCTTGGGTGCCTTGAGTTATTAAGTTATTTACAGTTGATACCGCAAGTGAACCATAAACCATAAAATAGTTGTTTTGAGGCCAATCGGGCTAACTTATCGGCTTTTTTATTGCCTGTTGTTCCAGCATGTCCTTTAACCCATACAAGCTCAAGGGTATTGCTGTTCGTCAGTTGCCCTAGTGTTTGGTGACACTCGGAAACAAGCCTAGAGGTGATTTTGCATTGACCTAGTGCTTGCACAGCGGCTCTGGTGTCACTGGAAATCTTGATCCGTTTATTCTTTATGCTGTGCATAAGAATTGTTGATGCGCCAAGCGTTATTCCTGCTAGTTCTGTCTGAAAGATAGTTGGAATTTTGCTTAGTGGTTGGCTTATGTGGAAGTTCAGTCCTTTGGAATAACTTCCGGTGCCTGTTCCTTCCATGGTTTTAAATCCATCCGTGAAGATGGATATGTCTGGTTGGGATCACAGAAGATGTGATAGGTTTTCCCTAGTATAAATCGAGGGATGAGTGAGTCAGATCGTCCTTCTAGTATAGGCAGTCGTTGACTGCCTCGCCCAGAATTCGAGAGTGGCCCACGTCAATACCTCTGCCGTTCAACAACCCTTAATTTTTCAGACGCAAGGCTGCCACCGTGTCCTGCCATCTCACGTGCAGATTCAGTGGAGACAGACCCAGGAGGGCTTCCATGACGGCTGTGGGGGTCGTTTGTGAAGAACCAAATAGTGATTTAAAATTTTATAATACACGTTTACAAAATAAAAAAAAGACATTAGCCATGAAAATGTAAAAATAATTCATGTAATAGATAAAGCTGTAAGATAAAGACAACTTCTGAGGTCGGACCGTGTCATAGTTGTGAAAGTCAACGTTTCGCCCACTGTTGTAAAAGGGCTTCATCAGGATAAGAAAATAAACAACAAACAAAATAAAGTATAAAAACTCTTACCAAATGCACCAACGGGAACAAGACACGCTATTACACGGAACCACACATGCTGGAACACTGACAAGACGGTCCTACCATGGAAGTCGTCTTTATCGTATTGACTCTGAACGTGGAAGCCTCCGCTCTGACAATTGATAAAGCAGTTTACACTACATAAAACAGCATCAACGATTGAGAGGCAACGATCAAAAACAATCACAGAATTACCAACACTATAGCAACAATAACACCTGAAACATGAACAACTACAGCATCAACGACTTAAGTAATCTACAGTACCAAAAGTAACTAAAGCACCGACAGTTACAGGAACTAAAATACTGAAGCAACGATAACTACAGCAACAACGGCTGCTGGTACTTGTAGAATACTTAACGGGACTTATTATAATGCCCAAATGTTGAAGGCGTTCGAGCTCGACTGAGATGTTAGTGCGTGCAGCTTCGGAACTGGTCGAGCATTTCGGCCTTGACACCAAGCTTGAGTAGAAGCGACACCTTCTTTTTGTTAAAACAACCAAGTCCATCACCGAAAAGTTTGGGAAATAGACTCTCAACTTCTCGAGCTAGTTCACTATTGCAGCCGGGTTGATTGCACACAGCATCGATAGGAACTCTCCACAAATCAAAGACATTAATCATTAATCCATGGGATTCCATATAGATTCAGTTCAAGTGCTGTAACATAGCAAACTCCCTTCTTTTCATATCCATTGAGTTTGACACTATAGTTAAAAGCATCCATCAACGGGATAGCTATGCCCGATGCGCTAGTTGCATTAGTTCGCGACATATGTGAGAGCGTTGCCTGTCCCAATATTGTCAAATTAGCCTTGGTCATGTCGGACGCAGCGCCCAATTGAAGTTTGAGGGCGGCTCCATTGACAATAGGGTTGAAAAATTTACTATCTGAGAAAGCATTAACAAAGGTCCTGACCTGGTTAGTTTTTGGTCTGTAACTTCATCATATCACAATACCCAGTTTTGTGACCTTTCTGCGACCATATTTCGCAATCCTTTTCCTTGTAAGGACATTCGCGCCTCCAGTGACTTGCACCACAAGTTGGTGGAGATTTTATTCCTTGCGTGTTGGATCCGTACATTTGACTCTATCGGAGAACTTCTTCTAGTGAATGGCTTGGGTTGATGATTCACCGACTTTACCAAACAATTGATAGGTTCAGCTTCATTTACAAGATCTTGAAGATTTAGCGTGTAAATGAGCTTTCGTGCAGCATCATCTGTTGCCTTTTTGATTTCTAGGTGTTGGTTGTCTAACTTTGTGAACAGCCTCTCCAGAATTGCACCAAACTGTCCAGGCCGCGCTGAACTGTCCAAGCCTGAACAGGGACGCCTCAACACACACGTAAATTACTGAATAAAGCTACGCGCACAAATCCAATTTTCTTCTCCAATTTTTATACACTCCTTGTAGCTTTTCAGATTGCTGAACCAAAAGGAATCTTCTGGACGAGAGCGGGTAAAGTGCCAACAATGCTGTTGGAATTTTCGTTTGAATTACTCTCTCAGATCTGCTCATTATAGCAAATATCAAAACCGATTTTGAAGCGATCACCAACTGAACACTGCGGATAAATCAAACAAGCAACACCATTGACTTTTTTCTAGCATCCATAGTTGTCTTAAGTATATAAGGAATTAAAAAATTATTTGGACTTAAAACTAATCGCGCTTGTAGCTGTCATTTCATCATCTTTGTAAGGTCACCTCTCAACAATCCTACGAGCACTTCAAATATCTGAACATATAAATCTGTCGGAACAACAATTATCTCCAATTGAATACAAAATTGGCCCTCAAACGAAGACGCAGTTAGACTTATTTAGCATTCATATTAACGCAGGAAATCTAATTTGGAATTTTCGCAAGCAATTGCTGCAACTTGAGTTACCTATATTATTATTATAATAGAATAAATAATATAGAACAATTTGTGGAAAATTTATTGATCCATTAACTTTAATTTACTTGTTATAGGCAAATTGGCTGTAATTACATAAATACCAAGAACCAGTTAACATGGTTTCTGGGAAACGAGATACCTGTAAAACATATTTATAGCACGTAAGGGCAACAGACAAGTCGCTTCGCAGTTAAACGAGATTCTTTAATAATTATGCTCACAGCAATACGTGTCAATAGCTAGTTCACTCCTTTGATGATAATCTTTGAGAGGAAAAAGGCAAAATGTCAACTTATGCGAGGTATTTCGCCATATTTGATTGCTGCGGTTCATCCAAGTCGTTGTCATAAATATCGTCAAACCAACCGACGGTTTTCAGTTATTACACAGATACTGCAGTCACACTCACAACATTAATTTTATATAACTGCCAAGAGTGGATCATGTAACGATTGTTTTCTTAGCGGGCTCAGTCCCTTACTGTATTTATTATATTTTATTATATATTATATTATACAGACAAAAAGAGGCACTATGCAAAGACGGGCGCACTGAATCTAACGGTTTCAAATCACGATGTCGAATTTCTTCATGTTTTATTAAGTCTGGTAAGTGATTTTGGATGTGAGTGGGATGCTTTACGCAGGGGGGGGGGGCATACGCAACCAACCTTCATAGCGTACTAATGTATTTAGGTAGTTTCTATTAAAAACTATTACATTCTATTTCGATAAAATTAGAATCAGAAAAATACAGTCCATTCTATCGATCGAAAGTCCCTTTTAAATTACTTGATTATTATAATAATATTGTAGAAGTTTTGCAAACTAAATTTACATAGTATACTATATTTAACATACAAACTTTGGGAATGTTGGTTTTATTAAGGTCAGGTTTCAAGGTTTCAACATTGTTAAGTGGAAAACTGTGTTATGATAATACTATTTGCTACCTATTAACATCATTTGTAAGAGAAAAAGAGAGAGAGGGTATTTATTGTATACTATATTCAGAGTAAAATATACATAATGAAATACTTATATGTATTGTCAAACACAACAATATACATATAAATGAGAAAATAATATGATTGCAAATATAAAATATTATATAATAATTAAGTAACATTAATTAACTTATTCCCTGTCATATTTCCAAACAAAAAAAACAAAATTAAACATATTTCATTTTATTCGAGAAGAAACCATCCAAAGAAAACAATACCATTTTTCTTAAAATACACATTTTATTTTTTCGGAAAACGCCCTGTAGAACCTTAAACCCATCTGTATATATGAATTATTGTGGACTTTGTTTTATCATGTTAAGATGGAAAAATGATTAATTTTTGTTCTTGTATTATAATTGTGGTGATCTGAATTTAATGTAAAGACGTAATTTAAACATTCCGAAATTAAGGCGTAAATAATTTTTCTCTACGACTGTTTCATAATATGCTTATTATGTGCTAGTTTTGAATAGATAATAACACCCTATTACCTTACTCGTGAGTAAATTCATTTGTCACGTGTTCAATTAATCGTATGACATATGCGCTAAAGTCGACTACTTTATCCATATGGTTATAAAGAACATTTTTTAAAACGATTCATATGATCAAAAACGGTTGAAAGTTAAAAAGTGGGTAAATATAAAAAGAAACCCTAAAATCACTAATCAATAATAGGTAGTAATTATTATTATGCGATTGGTGAATGTATTTTTTAAGTTGCTAGTCAGATCAAATGCAGATATTGTAAGAAAAATGTACCTTGCTTGACAGTACAATTACCGGTTGACGTCTGTCTGTCAACAAAGAACTTTTGCAACTCGCTCTATAAAAAGCAAGTCGAAGAAAAAGTATAGCATTCTACTCGTATGCAATAGCTGTTACTCACTTTGATGAATTACGACACTCGCCTTCGGTTCGTGTCGCAAATCTTCATCTTCGTAAGTAATAGCTCGGTAATAGCTATCATTACATATTATTTTCGCATTTCACACAGTAATGGACTACATTGATAAATACCAAAAATTACCATTACTGCAACGACCTTGCCATATTTAGGACATACTTTGATAGAACACTGTATTTACGTAGAACTTGTAGTGTTCCAACCCACAGGTCCTACGCTAACATCACACTACATTTACTAAATTCAAATCAAGGTGTTACGGCCAATAAGCACCCTAAGAAAGGGTCAACTTTAAGGGTAAAGGCGTAAGTTACTTTACACCCGTTAGGTGTAACGGTATTTTGCAACGGTACAATTTGTATACATATAAATAGAAAATGTTTCGACTCCTGTAGAAGCTAATGTACAACAGAATGTAACAGAATGTAAGAGAATGTAAAATAATGTATAAATAAATAAACAAAAAAGGCATACAGTCCACTTTAATAACAAGAAAGAATTAACCATTAAACATGGTCCTTCGAGCCGGATATTAAAACAATAAGAAGAAGAGAACGTGTGTGTGTGCAATTGTGTGACTTGTGACAATCATCAATCATCAGTAAAATTCGACGACCACCTTGGGGCGAAGAAATTTACATAAGAAGCCTGAAACAATAAGGCGCCTGAAACAATAAGGCAGTAACAACAAATCCAACAGTAAAAGCGTGAGTCATTTCCATTTTATTCCAATATTTGCATGCTTCAATTTGGTAATCTTATTTTACAATTTATTTGATTACATTGGCACTCGTTTTACTTTGGTACTTTGTTCGATTTACATACAATTTACAATTAAGACAATTTTACAATGGCGGATCTAGCTAAATTGAAATCTCAACGTAGTAATGTAAAGGCTTCAATTACTAGAGCCACACAATATTTCAATAAAATAGGTCAAGGGGAGGTTGATTCAAAGGTAGTAGCCGAACTAAATATTAGAATAGAAAAAATTGAAGGCACGTTTGATAAATTTGAAACAATTCAAGAAGAGATTGAAAGTTTAAGTGACCCACCAGGCGTTATTGATGAAATTGAACGCGATCAATTTGAAACAAATTATTATTCACTATTGAGGGACATTAAACATTTAATTTCTTCTTACAATGAGTCATTGCGTCAACAAAATGAAAGTGTAAGGGATTCTATGCGTTCAGATACCCCTGCTGCGTCCTCAATCGGTTTAAATCAAACATTGCAACAAATTAAACTTCCTACCATAAATCTCCCAAAGTTTACAGGAAAATATGAGGAATGGGTTGAATTTAGAGATTGCTTCAAGGCTTTAATAAATGATAATGACGGTATTTCGGCTATACAAAAATTCTATTACTTAAAGTCGTGTTTACAAAAAGATGCATTGCATATCATTGAATCAATGCAAATATCCGCGGAAAACTATGAAATCGCGTGGAAAATGCTTAGTGAAAGGTACGAGCAAAAATCATTGATAATTCATAGCCATGTTCGATCAATTTGTGAATATTCGTCCTTAACAAAGGAGTCTCATGTCGATTTAAGAAACATGTTCGACACTTTCACAAAGCATTTACGTTGTTTAAAAAGCTTAGGGCAACCGGTAGAAACTTGGGACACGTTAATCATTTATATGTTGACATCCAAATTAGACCAATCTACGCGGCGAGAGTGGGAATTGTTTGAAAAGGAAGGTGAAATTGCGTCCATTAACGATATCAATAAATTTTTAAAGCAGAGATGTGAGGTGTTAGAAAAGATTTGTTTAAATCAAATAGAGAAACCTAATCTTGAAAAGAAGGGTAAGGGTAAGGCGAACAGTTACGTGTCGAACGTTAACCCCAATGAAGCATCCAATTCTAATTCCTCAACTTCCATAACTTGCTACCTGTGCAAAAGGGGGCACACAGTATTTCAATGCAATTCATTTCTTAGAAGTTCGCCCAAGGAAAGGATGAACTTGGTAAAGGCGAACCGGCTCTGTTATAATTGTTTACGACCCAATCACGGGATGCAAAGTTGCACCGCGTCCGGTTGTCGTAAATGCCATCGACGCCATAATACCTTATTACACTTAGACAATTCAAACACTTCTCATAATATTCACAATGAAGGCGTTGCAAATAATAGCGATCCCTGTAGTAACAATGCTGAAGGTATAATCAATAACATAGACAATGCACAATCAAATCAAGTGAGCGTTTTACATACTTCTGATAATTCGTTCAAATCACAGGTTCTATTATCAACGGCAGTAGTTAACGTACAAGACTCCTGTGGGAATCTACATCAATGTCGCGCGCTTCTTGACAACGGTTCAATGAAAAATTTTATGACGGAAGCATTATCGAAAAAATTAGGTCTAACACTTAATAAAACCCATTTTACAATTTCCGGAGTAGGTCAATCAAAAATTAATGCTCAATCATACGTAAATTTAAAATTGTTGTCTCTTAATAAAACCTACAAGAATACGATTTCATGTTTGATTTTATCGAAAATTGCTGACGAATTGCCCATAATCAGCTTCAATAAAAATAATTTAAAAATCCCAAACAATCTAAACTTAGAGGATCCTAATTTTCATAAAACTGGACCTATCGATCTACTATTGGGTGCGGAAATATTTTGGCAATTGATGTGCGTGGGTCAGGTACAAGTAGGTGCACTAACTATGCAAAAGACGCGATTAGGATGGGTGATTGGTGGAAAATTCGGAGATTTAGAGGAATCAATAGAATCAATCAGTTGTTGTGCAATCGGAGGTTATGATAATGAAACGCTTGAAACAACACTAACCAATTTTTGGAAAATTGAAGAAATCAATGCCCATTCACATTTATCTGATACAGAACAGTTTTGCGAAAACCATTTTGTAAATAATTTAAAACGTAACAGCGATAACAGATTTATTGTAAAAATCCCACTAAAAGAGAATTTTAACGATTTAGGTAATTCTAAAGAACTCGCATTAAATAGATTTTACTCTTTAGAACGACGATTAATAAAAAATAAACAATTACGAGCAGATTATTGCAAATTCATGCACGAATATCTGGTATTAGGTCACATGACAGAAATTTCCGATAATGATGACAATAAAATTAGCTATTGGTTACCACATCATGCAGTTATTCGCGAGTCTAGTCTCACCACTAAGCTTCGCGTGGTATTCGATGCTAGCATGAAAACTGACAGCGGTTTAAGCTTAAATGATGTTCAATATGTAGGACCGACAATTCAAAATGATCTTTTTTCAATAATACTACGATTTCGAAAATATAAGTATGTAATGACCGCAGACATTTCCAAAATGTACCGTATGATCCTGGTAGATAAATCACAGAGGTCTTTGCAAAAAATCTTTTGGCGTGCAGACCCCGAGGAAGAACTTAAATGCTACCAATTAAATACAATTACATACGGGACAGCGTCAGCACCATATCTTGCGGTACGATGTTTACATCAGTTAGCAATCGAAAATCAGAACAAATTTCCCGTGGCAAGTAGTGTAATAAAGTCGGACTTCTATATGGACGACCTAATCACTGGAAGCGATTCGGGATGCAAAATGTTGCATTTGCAAAACGATTTAACAAAAATACTATCTTCCGGGGGGTTTGAGTTACGAAAATGGCAATCAAATAGCACACAATTAAGTAGGCAATTTCGCGTTAAAGACAGCTTGGATGCAAGCATGCTCCCAATAGGTGACAATGAGATGAACAAGGCATTGGGCATATTTTGGAATGCAAGACAAGATTTCATTCAGTACGGCATTTCCAAGTATGCTAACAATAATATAATTACAAAACGCACCATACTATCAATGGTTTCGCAAATTTACGATCCACTCGGCCTTTTGGGACCAGTAATAATAAGAGCGAAAATATTAATTCAGAAATTATGGCAGCCGAATCTTTCTTGGGATGAGGCAATTCCTCAAAATTTGTACACAATGTGGGAAAGGTTTAGGAAAAAATTACATATATTAGAGTCAATCAAAATTCCACGATGCGTTCTAATTTCAGAATATAAGTATGTCGAGCTGCACGCATTTAGCGATGCCAGCGAGAGAGCGTTTGGAGTCTGCGTATATTTACGTACTAAGAATAATTTAAATGAAATTCAGTGCAGATAGTTGACTGCAAAATCACGCGTAGCACCAGTTAAGCAGTTAACACTTCCGAGGTTAGAACTATGCGCAGCGCTATTAGCGGCACAATTAACGGGAAAGGTAAAATCCGCTATGCATTTGACATTTGATCAGGTCTATTTCTGGACGGACTCGGAAGTGACGCTCTGTTGGATACAAGGGCCCCCAAATAAATGGAAAACCTTTGTAGCCAATAGAGTGAGCGAAATTCAAGGTTTGACTGACATAAGTGAGTGGCGCCATGTGAGCTCTAAAAACAATCCAGCCGACCTAATTTCACGAGGGATAGATGTTGAAGAGCTGGAAAACTGTACTCTGTGGTGGTCCGGGCCAATATGGCTGCAAAACCATACAGACTTACCGTTAGAAAAAAAAAATGTAACTCCTCAAAATATTCCAGAGCAACGCGTTATAACAAATTTAGTAATTTACAATAATGTTGTTAACTTTGAGCGTTTTTCATCAATGGCAAAACTTCAAAGAACATTTGCGTATGTTCTACGGTTCATCTTTAACCTACGATCAAAGGCTAATCAATTAGGGAAGAAGACAGGAATTTTGACGTGTGATGAACTACAAAACTCCTTAAAGGATCTAGTTAAATTATGCCAAAAGGAAGCGTTTCCACAAGATTATGAGCAATTACTAATTGAAAAACGATTACATAAAAAGAGTCAATTATTAACCTTAAATCCGTTTATAGATGAAAATCAATTAGTTCGGGTAGGGGGTAGAATACAATTGGCAAACTGTAAAGACGATAAAAGACATCCGATGATTCTGCCTCGAAAGCATCACTTAACCATTTTAGCATTGCAACAGGAACACGTCAGGTTATTGCATTGCGGTCCAACAATGTTGCTCGCATCAATTCGCGAAAAATTCTGGCCGTTAAACGGACGTAATGCATGCCGCGCTGTGGTGCAAAAATGCGTAAAATGTTTTAGAGTAAACCCGCCTAATCTAGCTAACAATCTTATGGGTAATTTGCCCGCGTATCGAGTAAGTCAATATTTCCCATTTTTCAATACCGGGTGCGATTATATAGGACCATTTCAATTGAGGGATAGAAACACTAGAGCTTCAAGGGGTGCAAAATTAATTAAGGGGTATGTGTGTCTGTTCATATGTCTTTCTACAAAGGCGATACACCTTGAAGCAGTCTCAGATCTAACCACAGATTGTTTTATTGCTACGTTAAAAAGGTTTATTGGTAGGAGGGGTAAACCCGCAAATATATTCTGCGACAATGGCACGAATTTTGTTGGCGCAAGTGCCGAATTAAAGAGAGTTGAACAATTGTTACGAAAGGATTCACATTTAATTTACAATTATTTGGCTACGGAAAACATTATGTGGCATTTTATTCCTCCCAGGGCACCTCATTTTGGAGGTATCTGGGAAGCCAATGTAAAACGAACAAAATACCATTTAAAGCGGGTCATGGGCGAATCACATTTAAATTTCGAAGAGTTTGCAACCATATTAATTCAAATTGAAGCAGTGCTAAACTCCAGACCCCTATGTCCTCTCTCCTCTACACCCGATGAACTAACTCCTCTAACACCCGCACATTTCCTGTTGGGACGCCCATTAACTGCGTTACCGGAAAGGTGTTACATTGATACAAAGGAAAATCGATTAAAAAGGTATGAACGGCTGCAAAAAATTGTTCAGCACTTCTGGGTACGATGGCACCGAGAATATCTAGGGGAACTTCAAACCCGAAGCAAATGGAAGCAAAGTGCCCAACAACAAGTAAAGGTCGGGACCATCGTTCTCATCAAAGAAGACAATACACCACCATTACAATGGCACATGGGACGCATCACAAGGCTGCATCCAGGAAGTGATAAAATTGTGCGCGTTGTATCGGTGCTAGTGAACAAAAGAGTAGTAAAAAGACCGGTAGCGAAACTATGTGTTTTTCCAGGTGAAGACAATTAGAGTAGTACCTAGTAGTAGAATGTAATTAGTTTCATTTCTTAGATTAATATTATTATTGTAATAGCGTTATCATATTATGTATTTTTATTCCACTTAGTAGTATTTTATGTTTCAATTAGGTGTAGTTTATAATTGAAAATGTATTCACATTGTTCAAGGCGGCCGGTATGTTACGGCCAATAAGCACCCTAAGAAAGGGTCAACTTTAAGGGTAAAGGCGTAAGTTACTTTACACCCGTTAGGTGTAACGGTATTTTGCAACGGTACAATTTGTATACATATAAATAGAAAATGTTTCGACTCCTGTAGAAGCTAATGTACAACAGAATGTAACACTTAACAGAATGTAAGAGAATGTAAAATAATGTATAAATAAATAAACAAAAAAGGCATACAGTCCACTTTAATAACAAGAAAGAATTAACCATTAAACACAAGGGGAATAATTAAAAATGGCAGCTAAACTAAACTTTCACTCCTACACTTCAAAACAAACCCACCCCTAATTTGAACAAACGCAATGGAAATTAAACTAACCGGCAAACCCCACACAGCCCTGTATTTTTGGCAAGTTCACGTGTTTCAGGGGGCGCACATACAAGATTATCTTGATCATTTTCCATATTCAGTGACAGAATTTGGATGAAACAAACAGCGACTATATGAAATTTTCATTTTTAAAATTAAAAAATTACCGACCACCATTCATTCTTTAAAATAACTCGTGGCTACGCCACTCGTTTATTAAACTTGAATTCGTACTTCAAGATTGATCTTATGAAACTTGTTTTTTAATTAATTATTATTACATTGATCAAATCTTACATACGACATGAGAATCATAAATAAACTATAATAGGTAGGTACCTCACTTTGCGTGCACGTAGTTTATATTCTTATTAATATCTCAATTGTTTAATTATAAATCGTGTCACAAATGAGTTATTCATAGATAACAAAACTATTCATCGATTTAATATAATCTTTTCCACTTAGTTTAATAATCGAAGTAATTAAATAAATAAACTTAACAATCTCCTGACGTAACTCTCTGTTTCTCTCAAGCTTTGTATCCCATGCTATATCTAAATGGTGTTTACAGTTTTTTGGTAGTACTTGTACTTAATGTAAAGTGGAGATGATATTAAAAACATTTTCAGGTGGATTTCCGGTGTCCACTACTGTAATTTTTACATATTATTTTCCTTTTGTACTAGCCTTGATGAGAAAACAATTAGAACCCTAAAAAGCTGGTTATTGGTGGGAATCCTTTTGTTGAGTTTTTCTCTTGAGAACAATGTTTTCAGGCGGAGGAGAAATAGTGAGCGTCCAAAGTTCCCTTCCCCTTCCCTTAACTCGACTTTAATTCCTGTGACACTAAATTTCTCAATTTATTAATAATAAAATACATTAACTTCCAGAAAAATTGCAATACCTGGAGTTTGTTGAACGATTTTTGAGGCGTCCATTTTCTTGAAACAAATTAAAATATGAAAACAAAAGAATAAAAGGTTTAAAAGTTTTTTCAAAAAGTAGTTGCTCCGCCACTATTTGTAATGCACTAATTTAGTCGGCGTGGCATGCTATCTTTGGCGGTTGGATCGGATCACCAGGTCTTTGTGGTGATCGTGCCAAATAAACAATAAAGTTTTGGAAGTTGTGAAAACAACTAATATTTCTATTTACAAATATGTACAAGTTTTAACAACGCGGAATGGGGTGAATAATGGATGTCAGTTGCCGGAGGGTAGACTGGTTCTGGAATGCAGGCTGACGGGTCGATGTAGATAGACTGGTCGGTATTTCGTTGGCGGCTATGACTTCTGACTGGCTTCTGTGGCTAACAGCGTTCGCTTATAAAGGATTCTGGCCGGTGTCGCGACGCGTTGTCATTGGTCGGCCAATGGGAATCCATCGTTGCTCTTCAGCACGTAAGCGACTGTGTACCGAGATCATATGTGGTCGCCACACTATCAATCAAAAGTGATCTATAGCTCGCTGTGGTATATCGTTCCAAGCTTCTTGAATCCGTAGGTGGAGATCCTGTAAGTTATCCGGAGTGTAGGTATAGTAAATTACCTAGTCGCATCCCACACATGTTCAATGGGCGAGCAGGCTATGGCAGAATGGCAACGTTAGCTTCTTCCAAAAAACGTGTTGTAGCCCTTGGTGTATGAAGGCGCGCGTTATCCTGTTGGAAAATGGAAGATATGGAAGCGCAACGGGTTCTAGCACATGGGCAATGTAATGTAACCAGCATTTAGATTACCGTCAATGAAGATCAAGGGTGATCTGCTACCATAACATATTTATTGCACCCCATATCATCACTCCTTGTGTGAAAGCTGTGTTGCGTTCCACAAAAAATGTTGAATTTGTACGTTCTCCACGCATCCGTCTGATCCTCCTACGACCATCGTGGGCCCACAAGCAAAATCGGGACTCGTCACTAAACACCATTTGATGCCATTTTTGCGCCCAATTCGTTCTTTCGTTACTGCATTATAGCCTGCGTAGACGGTGAATTGGTGTAAAAGGAAGACATAAAAATGGACGATATGAATGCAAGTCCATAAGACCTTATCCGGCGATAAACAGATGACATGGACATTCTGGGTCTTACACCTCTCATCCAATCATTTGCAATTGATCGAGTAGGTAGTTGAAAATCTCTCTTGTGGCCAAATCGACGTTCTTCGCTATCTGTAGTCCTCCGGGGACGTCCAGATCCAGGGCGACGTTATTGAACCCATATTCCTCAGACCATTTGGTCCAACATCTCAATACCGTTGTAACATTTCGGTTTACACGACGAGCAATTTCTCTTAGCGAAAGTCCAGCCTCTCTCACATCAATAATACGGCCACGTTGACATTATTCTCAAGTTTAAAAGGAAATTGTGAACCAAAAATTTGCAACATTGACAGTTAATGACACACTGACTGGTTCATTTGTTTAAATAAATACTTTTTTTTTTATTGGTGTCCTATTTTAGCCTTTTGAAGCACGCGTGTTTTAAAGTTGCCATGGCAACGTCACCAATTTGAGAAGCGTGAATTCTATTGGTTATTTATCTGACACTTCTGACAGGAGTACTTTGTACTAACAAATTCAAAACCTTTATTCAAACATTATTTAACATAGAATTCATTTTTAAGCATTTCGGTGATAACAATCAATCTTGGCAAATTAATTTTCGTTTTTCTCATTTGCATGGCAACGAACTCGTAAACTGATTTCACATTACGAATTCAACCATTATTAAATACCAGTATGTATGATTTCAAAGTGAAGTAATAAAAAAAATAGCGCAAAGTATAAGTGGATAAACAGGTCTTTAAAACACTCGCTCTATTTCAAGCACTCCGGCTACGCCGTCGTGCTTGAAAACTCGCGCGTGTTTTAATATAAGTACTATTTTAGTCCAGTCAACGAACGGCTGAAATCGAAATTTTTAATAACCCCTGCAAACCAGATATTTACATTTAGGTAGTACCCCAGGTACTAAATCCAAATTTGCAGGAAAAAAAACGTCCGGGAAAGGTGAAAAATTGATAAGAAAGTGTGGAAATTCCTGTGTATTTTGCTTCTTTCACTATTATTTAAAAAACGGTAAGTTATATCGAAAATTTTTCAGTATAAAAGTTGTAGAGCGGAAGATTCTACGTTGGAATAAGTCATTATATGATAATTTTTCTACGGTATTTTCGACGTAACAACGAATTTCCCTAACTGTCGTCTTAAAAGCGTATTTCGACCGAGAATTCCAAAGCGGCATCAGCGCTATTCTATCCTTTTCTATACGTTATACGACACTGTTTGCAGAAGCGAGAAAGAACCGTCGCATGGAAAAGGATAGAATGTTCAGTAGGGTAGCACCGTTGCCGCGTTGGAGTTGTCAGTCGTAGTATGCTTTTAAGAAGACATTTTGGGAAATTCGTTGTTACGTCAGAAATACCGTACCGAAATGATCACATAATGATTTGTTCCAACGTAGAATCTTCCGCTCTACAACTTTTATGCTGAAAATTTTTCGATATAACTTTCCGTTTTTTAAATAATAGTGAAAGAAGCAAAATACACAGGAATTTCCATACTTTCTTATCAATTTTTCACCTTTCCCGGACGATTTTTTTCCTGCAAATTTGGATTTAGTACCTGGGGTACTACCTAAATGTAAATATCCGGTTTGCAGGGGTTATTAAAAATTTCGATTTCAGCCGTTCGTTGACTGGACTATTGTTACTAAGTGCAAGAAAAAAAAAAAAAAAAACTACTGGCTAGATTTTGTTCAAATTTTATCATCACTTTGTTTCATGAAGGTGGACGTTATTTATATGACAATTTCATTAAACTCGTTCAACAAATTACGGGTGTTGCGATTTTTACGGAAGTCAGTATATTTTTAAAAATTTTCTCTTTAATAATTAAATAATCTAGGAAAGCAATATTGTAAAGTAAATATATAGAATAATGACAGAAATTACTGTTGTAATGTGATTCATATTACAATTTACAGATAACTAGAAAAAAAACTAGTACATATCATATACGTGCAAAGTTCTCATATAAACACTGTATAAATGCGAGGCTTTGGTTGGCAGGATTAGTCATTTCTAACATAGTTTCCTTTGACATAGTTATGTTACAATATAATAATTAATTAATTAAAAACGTTAATAATTTTACAATAATGTCGTCTTTAATACCATCTATAACAACTGATTTTTTACAAAGAATTCTAAAAGACTATTTTAAAACCGATATTAAAGTTTTAAATTTTGTTATACCAAACCTTCTGGATGTGACCCATAGTTTTTGCAGTGATTTAATCAAAATTTCGGTTAGTTATTCGAGTGAGAAAAGGTGCGTTTTTTTTTCAACAATATGTGTGACACTTTATCAAATATTTGCAGAAATACTCGAGAATTATCTATGTTTGCCAAAGTTCAACCAGAAGATCAGGAAGCAGTTGCAATGTTATCGCATTGGAATTGTTTCGAAAATGAAGTTGATGTATACGCCCATGTACTACCTGCAATACATAATTTAGGTAAGCTTCCATTGCCAGATGGCCTCATTTCATACATTCAAGGAAGGGCTTCATTTACAGACTGTAATAGAAATTGTTCACATTATTGTAGATCTATTTCTATAAAGGTGGCGGTGTTGGAATTTGGTGCCGTACTTATCTAAATGTCACCCCCTTAAATCTTCTTCACTATTAGGGCAATTATTTTCACCGATATCACACCTTATCGTACTGGGAGATTTTAATTTTGACTCTGTGGAAAAGTGGATTTAGTGGTGGCTCAGTTAGGTGTAGAGATTGCTTTTACATTATTCCGTAAGATTCTATGGCAACATTCTTTCCATTTTATTTAAGTATTTATTTTTATTTAATTTTTCATTTCGTTGCGAAAAAGTAGGGTAAATAAGGAAGTGGAAACCTAAACTCACTCTATACATGTATTACAACATAAGTATCCCCACTTAAAACCAGAATATTTTAAAACTGAAAAGTAAACACATGAAATTAACTAATCAAACTCAAAAAACGTATATAGGTGCAGAATAAAATTCTTAAATGTGTTTAACCACCGAACTACGAGAATGTCAGATCATAGAATGATTTCTTTTGAAATGAACCACATGGGGAGAAGTCCAACGGGGTTATCGCAATCCCAAGATAACGGACATTTCCCTATACAATCATCTCCTTGGAGAGAAACTAAAAGGACGTCCTTCTGAGAGACGTCTCTTAAGTCCTGCTGACCTGCAGGACGAAGTTGGCCTTTTGTCCAACTCCATTATGGGGTCGTTTGAACAGGCATGTCCCTGAGAACTACCAAGACGCCCCACCACCACCCCTGGTGGTGTAAGGCGCTCGATAAACAGAAAACTCAGCTGGGAAAACTGTTCAACAAAGCAAAGAAGAATAAAACCATAGCCGGCTGGGAAGCCTATAAGGCAATACAAAAGGAATATTAGGAGACGTCAGAGAGAGACGTGAAAGAGCTTTTGTGGCTCTATAGAATCCTACTCATCTGTATCCCGCCTAAACAAAATCCTGGCCAAAGATCTGTACTATAACCCAGCTAGCCTCAGAAGGGACGAACAACCTCCTAGAGATAGCTGAGAGACGCTCATTTTCCCGGAGCCACCACTACACCATACCCTATCTGGCCAGAGGCTGACTGGGTGGATGACGAACAGATGGTGGACGTGACGAGGGTCACCTGGGCAGTGAAATCGTTCTCATCATACAAATCACCAGGATTGGACAGCATAATACCAGCTCTCCTGCAATGGGGATTGGATGTTATCGTTGCCCACCTAGTGAGAATTTATACTGGCTGTATCGCTTTCAGATACATACCAAAACAATGGAGGGAGATAAAAATTGTTTTTATCCCCAAACATGGCAAAGGTGATTACTCCACACCCAAAGCATATCGTCCAATCAGTCTAATGTCTTTTCTTCTAAAGACACTTGAAAGATTGTTCGATAGACACATAAGGGATACGGCGTTAATACGATTTCCGCTGCACCCTAACCAACACCCATACTCCCCAGGAAAATCTACAGAATCAGCCCTGCACTGTGTTGTAGGGCTGGTTGAAAGATCGTTGGACTTTAAACAGTCCACAATGGGAGTATTCATAGAAATAGAAGGGGCGTTGGACAAAACAACCTTCAAATCAATATAAACTGCCTTACACCACCATGGCTTAATAGGGATCGTACGAGGCTGGATTGTGCAACTGCTGAAACTCAGAGCGGTGAACATCAGCGTCGGCGACAAAACACTAAGGTGCGCCGTAGTGAGAGGATGCCCCCAAGGTGGGGTGCTGTCACCACTTCTCTGGAGTATAACTGTAAACAGCCTCTTCTGTCACCTTAAGGACAACGCCTACTATACCTTAGGTTATGCGGATGATATGTCCATCCTAATAACCAGCAAATTTGAGACTACTCTGTGCAGTCTGATGCAATTAGCTCTCAACGTGACCGAAGAATGGTATAAGGAACTACCTGTCCATAAACCTGACAAACGGAGGTAGTTCTCTTCACAAGGAAAAGGAAGATACAGGGCCTTCGAGCTCCTCTACTCTTCCAAAAACACCTCCAGTTTTCAGAGTCAGTGAAGTGTTAAACTTGACAATAAACTGAACTGGAGCAAACACACCCAACTCAAAGCGGAGAAAGCAAACAAGGCGTTCTGGCAATGTCGCCGCGCAATCGGAGGACTTTGGGGTCCATCCCCAAAGGCTATCCTGTGGTTGTACACCGCGGTGATAAGACCCATGTTCTGTTATGGAGCAATTGTCGGGTGGCCTAGAACCGGACGATCCACAACCAAAGCACTTTCAACCATGTGCAAAAACTAGCGTGTCTTGCGTACACTGGCGCAGTACGAACAACCCCTACATCCATCATGGAAGCCATCCTAGGTCTGACTCCACTGGATCTCCACGTGAGAGAGCAAGCGATACTGGCAGCCTTACGTCTGAGAAATAAAGGGTTGTTGAACAGAAAAGGCACTGAGGTGGGCCACTCTAGAATTCTGGGCGAGGCAGTCAAGCGACTACCTTTACTAGAAGGACGATCTGACACACTCATACCTTGATTTATACTAGAGAAAAACTACCACATCTTCTTTGATGTGGAAGTGGCATCCCAACCAGACATATACATCTTCACGGATGGATCCAAAGCAATGGAAGGAATAGGTACAGGTATTTATTCCCAAGAACTGAAATTCCATATCAGCCAACCACTAAACAAATACTCGACTTTCATGCAGAACTAGCAGGCATAACCCTAAGTGCAAAAACAATTCTTATGCACAGCATAAAGAATAAAATCATCAGAATCTCCAGTAACAGCAAAGCTGCTGTGCAGGCACTAGATCAATACAAATTCACCCCTAGGGTGGTTTTCGAGTGTTACCAGGTACTAGAGCAAGTAACAAACAGCAATACCCTTGAGCTTGTATGGGTTAAAGAGCACGCTGGAAAATAGGCAATGAAAAAGCCGATAAGTTAACCCAACTGGCCTTAAAACAACCGTTTTATGGTCCAGAGCCGGCTCCTCCACTTACAGTATCAACTGTAAACGACTTAATAACCCAAGATACGCAAGCCCAGCACAGGGCTCGGTGGAACTTGATGTTAGACTGTCGCCACGCGAGAGAGGCCTTCAGAGGATCATGTCGTAGCCTGGTGCGCTTCTGTACATAGCTATCCAGAGGAAACCTGCGGTTACTTGTAGGTATACTTTCTGTAAACTTAACAAGGACATGCACCGCATGGGCTTGGTAGAGTCACCATCCTGTAGAGGATGTTACACAGACGACGAGACGGCGCAACACATACTGTGCGAATGACCCGTACTTGTCGAATTGAGACGATCCATGTTAGGAGAATCCTAGCCGGACATGGCTACGATTAGAGCCGCTTCCCCGCCCAGCATTCTTAGGTTTATCTCACGTGTAGGATGGCTTGAGTGACGTTGCGGGGTCGAACGACTCTAATCAGGGAGGTAGCACAAAGGGCCCGACTACGTGGCCTAGGTGCGCGTGGATTTTCCCACCCTCCCGTCGAAATCCAGATCCAGCCACCGAGCCTAACACTTCAACGAGCGATGCTATCCAGGTTTTCCTTGACACGGGTCCATTTCCCCAGCACACCCCACTCCGAATTTCGAAATGAAAATTTGCACACGAATTGTGCTCGTTTTGTGCTCAATTGTGCCCTTAAAATTTCGTTTTGTGCTTCACCCCTTCCAGAGATATCATCAAAAAACTTTGGGCGGTGCTGGGGAAATGCGAGCACACCCCACTTCGAATTTCGAAATGAAAATTTGCACACGAATTGTGCTCGTTTTGTGCTCAATTGTGCCCTTAAAAATTCGTTTTGTGCTTCATCCCTTGCGGAGATATCGCCAAAAGTATGGGCGGTGCTGGGGAAATGCGAGCACACCCCACTTCGAATTTCGAAATGAAAATTTGCACACGAATTGTGCTCGTTTTGTGCTCAATTGTGCCCTTAAAATTTCGTTTTGAGCTTCATCCCTTGCGGAGATATCGCCAAAAGTATGGGCGGTGCTGGGGAAATGCGAGCACACCCCACTTCGAATTTCGAAATGAAAATTTGCACACGAATTGTGCTCGTTTTGTGCTCAATTGTGCCCTTAAAATTTCGTTTTGTGCTTCACCCCTTCCAGAGATATCATCAATAAACTTTGGGCGGTGCTGGGGAAACGCGAGCACACCCCACTTCGAATTTCGAAATGAAAATTTGCACACGAATTGTGCTCGTTTTGTGCTCAATTGTGCCCTTAAAGTTTCGTTTTGTGCTTCATCCCTTGCGGAGATATCGCCAAAAGTATGGGCGGTGCTGGGGAAATGCGAGCACACCCCACTTCGAATTTCGAAATGAAAATTTGCACACGAATTGTGCTCGTTTTGTGCTCAATTGTGCCCTTAAAATTTCGTTTTGAGCTTCATCCCTTGCGGAGATATCGCCAAAAGTATGGGCGGTGCTGGGGAAATGCGAGCACACCCCACTTCGAATTTCGAAATGAAAATTTGCACACGAATTGTGCTCGTTTTGTGCTCAATTGTGCCCTTAAAATTTCGTTTTGTGCTTCACCCCTTCCAGAGATATCATCAATAAATTTTGGGCGGTGCTGGGGAAACGCGAGCACACCCCACTTCGAATTTCGAAATGAAAATTTGCACACGAATTGTGCTCGTTTTGTGCTCAATTGTGCCCTTAAAATTTCGTTTTGTGCTTCACCCCTTCCAGAGATATCATCAAAAAACTTTGGGCGGTGCTGGGGAAATGCGAGCACACCCCACTTCGAATTTCGAAATGAAAATTTGCACACGAATTGTGCTCGTTTTGTGCTCAATTGTGCCCTTAAAATTTCGTTTTGTGCTTCATCCCTTGCGGAGATATCGCCAAGAGTATGGGCGGTGCTGGGGAAATGCGAGCACCCCCCACTCCGAATTTCGAAATGAAAATTTGCACACCAATTGTGCTCATTTTGTGCCGTTATTTCGTTTTGTGCTGCTTTCCTCCTAAAAAATATCAAGCGGGGCAATGGAAGTGGGAGCCCCATTGCGCACAAATTACCATCACTAGTGCTCTCACCGTTCAAGAGATATTACGAAAACTTACGGGTAAAGTTGTCGAAATGGAAGCCCTCTCTATCTGGAATTTCTAATTGAAACGGTTCTCAACCTTTTGTATACGTATACTATATTATGTTGTACTAATTTATGTTCATACTTTGATACTTCTATTCCTAACGTTCCCTATAGACTCTTAAGTTTGGGTGAGATAGGTACGTTAAGCATTCAATTTTCATAAAATGTTAGCTTTGAAAGTTTCGGTAGGCCAAATACATCTTAAGTAGTAAAAAAAAGAAGAAAAAGAAAAGTTTGCAGATTAATGCGAAGATCGTATTACTTGGAATAATCATGTATAAGTTAGACTCAAGTTAGAGACATCCACGTTATCGCAACTTTATGGGAAATGCTGATATGAAGAATAAAATTAACAGATGTTCATTGATAAACCTGGAATGCTAGAACAGCGGATCGCGCTGTGTTGTACCTATTAATTTTAGACGGCATAAATTTAGTGCATAGAATCTCCTTGATCGAATGGTTCTTAATGAAAAGAAAAAAAAGGAGTATAGTTTGTTTAAACGTGAATTTGAATAAGTTGATCTGTATTTGAAGTAGCATAATTATATAAAATTGACAGCATCTAAATAACTGAGTAGTATACTTAAGTATAGTTCTAAAATCTCTTGAGAACTATAGTCGAGGAAATAAAGCACTGAACCTACCAAATTTTTGTAGTAAGACGGATTGAGATGGGGTTTTTTGCAATCGCTCCCTAAATTTAATAGGAAACTTTGTACCTACTTTTCATCATGTTTTTTTCGAAATTGCATTTGTGCAGCCGAAAATGCATCCTGAAAAATGCATTTTCATAGAAAAAATTCATAACTTCGTTATAAACTTCGAGAATCGACTCAATTCGGGTACAAGGGGATTTTCGAGGTCGTTGATCCCGAATAAGACCTCCAAATTGCCTCTCCGCCCACCTGGAGCTCAGGATGGCTGAGCAACGTCATCTCCGAAGCTTTTTCTGAAATGCACGCTCAAATGACTCTAGACATCTCATCCGAGGGTTTTTAGGGTTGCTGATTCCAAATCAGGCATGGGAAACCGCCCCCGCCCCCCCGCGTACCTAGTGCCCCGCATCCGAGCATCAACGTCATCCTCTTGAGTTTCACTGAAGTTTCAAGCCTATAGCGAACCGAAAATTGTTTCCGGGTTTTTTGGGTCGCTCAGATCGAATCTGGTCCCGGATACTTTCTAACGGATACCTGGTGCACCACACAGAAGCCGCATCAACGTCACCCTCTGGAGTTTCGCTTGAAATTTTCGCTCAAATGCTTTCATTCTAATGCTTGTTTCATCATATCAGGAAATCATGAGGTAAAACTTATAATGGAACATTTGAATAGATGTGGACATTTTCATTTTGTGAAATAAAATTGAGATATATATAAAAAATGTAAGTTTTGTTTAATAACATTATCATCCTAATGTATGAAGTTAATATTATAAAATATTTAGTTTAAATTTAATTTAATTTAATTTGTTCCTTTTATTACAGATTAAATTTGTATGTAAAACTCCTAATATAAGGTTGGTAGTTAGAGTAGTTTCAAAATCTCGTGGAGAACTTCGGAATCCGCCTCTGCAGGCGGGCTATGTATCGTGCACGGCTGGTCAGGTCCGGATAGAGGTCCTGGAAGAACCCCGTCCTAGCAATTACAATTTATTTTCGGTTCACTAGGCTTGAAATTTTAGTGAAACTCCAGATGATGACGTTGATGTCGCCACGGTGTGATGCACCAGGTGTCCGTTAGCAAGTATCTGGTGCCACATTCGACCTAAGCTACCCAAAAAACCCCGGAAACAATTTTCGGTTCCCTATAGTCTTGAAACTTCAGTGAAACTTCAGAGGATGACGTTGATGCCCGGATGTGGGGCAACAGGTACGCGGGGGACGGTTGCCGATGCCTGATTTGGAATCAGAAACCCAAACAAACTTCGTATGAGATGTCTAGAATCATTTGAGAGTGAATTTCAGAAAAAGCTTCGGAGATGACGTTGCTCAGCCATCCTGAGCTCCAGGTGGGCGGTGAGGCAATTTAGAGGTCATATTCGGGATCAACGATCTCGAAAACCCCCTTGAACCCGAATCGAGTCGATTCTAGAAGCTTATAACAAAGTTATGAATTTTTTCTATGAAAATGCATTTTTCAGGATGCATTTTCGACTGCACAAATGCAATTTCGAAAACAAACATGATGAAAAGTAGGTACAAAGTTTCCTATTAAATTTAGGAAGCGAATGCAAAAAACCCCATCTCAATCCGTCTTACTACAAAAATTTGGTAGGTTTGGCTTATTTTAGTGCTTTATTTCCTCGACTACTACTTTTCAACGTAAAAACTATGTCTTATAAAGGAGTTTACCGATTAAGGCAGTTTTTTGGGCCCCGACAAATTGCTTGACTTTTACCGATTGAGGTAGTTTTTTTCCGCCCCAAAATTATGCTTGACTTTTTTACTGGTAATCAACGGCAACAATAATGTTAAGTGAATTTTAAGTCAAGAGGATTTTTCGAAATTCAACCCCTAGGGGGGTAAAATAGGGGGTGAAAGGTTATTTTTAAGATAAATCCATAAAAATTGGTATATGGTCCTTCGGTTAGAAACTAAGAGAGACGTGTTTCAGGATTTTTCGATATTCAACCCCTGAGGGTGTAAAATAGGGGATGAAAGTTTGTATGGAAATCCTTCATTTTTTAAGTTAAATCCATATAAATTGCTATATGGCCTTTCGGTTAGAAAGTAAGACAAACGTGTTTCAGGATTTTCCGAAATTCAACCCCTAAGGGGGTAAAATAGGGGATAAAGGTTTGTATGGAAAAACGTCATTTTTTAAATTAAATCCATACACATTGGGGTATCACCTTTCGGTTAGAAACTAAGAGAGACGTGTTTCAGGATTTTCCGAAATTCAACCCCTAAGGGGGTGAAATAGGGGATGAAAGGTTGTTTTTAAGTTAAATCCATAAAAATTTGTATATGGCCTTGTTCCTTGGAGCTTCCATGGTCTTGGATTTTATGGGCTATTAGTGCTAGCAACTGTTGAAGTATTCTGTCATTTCTTGTGTTCATCTGCTTTCTGGTGAAGGCCCTGTTTAATGCCTTCTTCTGTCCTTTCTGAGTTGGTTTTCTTGCTCTCTCACGTTCTTCCTTGTTATAAATCTCTTATGTTCCCCAATTGATGTCTTTCATTTTCTGTCTGTTGTCTACATCACTATCGGTCTATTTTTTCCCTCTTCGTATTTCCCCGTCCTTCTGGTGGAATTTATGTGTAGTTCTGGTGTTGTGGTCACCTGCATCTTTTTGCACACTTTTTTTATTTCAATTCGTGTTTCATGTTTTTCTTTCGTTTTATGTAGTTTATTATGCACTTCCTTTCACTTTCGGATTGTAGCGTTTTTATCCGTTGTAGCTTTTTTATCCCTTCTTTCATTTTTTGGTTCTCTTTTTCTAAGAGTCGATGTAGACAAGGCCACTTTTAGTTGCGTTGCGAACGCGTGCGATTGATACCGGCTTCTTGTTAAAAGTTGTAGAATTAAATTAGTTCATGTACACTTGTAGTCTTGTACACATGATCACTACAGTCGCTGTAGTAGGCGCCGTCAGTAGCTCACTCGTGTCACCGGTGGGTAGCGCACAAAATGAGGTCTCTGAATGTTTAAGAACTATTACCTATAGACAATTTAAATGTCAAAGATGTTATAAATGCAGTCGTGTCACACCCTGCTATATGAGCTTCATTGGCACTTGAGCACAGCGATACTATATTTAAAGTAGAAAGTGGCACAGGAAGCCAGTGCAGCACTATCTGCAAATAATGATTATGACTCTGACACATTGTTCCTGTTGTCACTCGTTCCTGACCTCAAAAAAGTGCCAACAAGAAACTCATCATTAAAACACAACTAATGAACACCATACTTCAGGCACAACAAGCATCTACTTCTGCAGCGATTGCACCTGTTGGTATATTCCGTACATCCGCAGCAAAGTGCAATGGAGCGTGCAGTCAGTTACTATACCACACAACCTGGCACTTAAGACTTAAGACCTCAGCTCGTCAAGAGAAACATTTTCATTACAGTGGTCATTTTTTCTCACTTTACGTGTATTTAAATGGAGGGTTGCTTTCACCGCCTATAAAATTAAAACCGTAAATTGCGGGTTTATGCAATTTTTATATATCATGCCCAATCGTATGCCACATGATCATAGGAAGTTTCATCCTTCTTTCCTTTCGGAAGATTCTGAAACACGTCTGTCCTAATTTCTAACCGAAAGGCCATATACCAATTTTTATGGATGTAACTTAAAAAACATACTTCCATCCCCTATTTTACCCCCTTAGGAGTTGAATTTCGGAAAATCCTGAAACACGCCTTTCTTAATTTCTCACCGAAAGGCCATATACCAATTTTTATGGATTTAACTTAAAAAACATACTTTCATCCCCTATTTTACCTCCTAGGGGTTGAATTTCAAAAAATCCTGAAACACGTGTGTCTTAATTTCTAACCTAAAGGCGAAAAAACGACTTTAATCGGTAAAAGTGTAACAATTTGACGGGGCCGTAAAAACCGCCTTAATCGGTAAACACCTTTGTTTTATACAAAAAGAAATAGTTATAGCATAGCGTTGTTCAATCAACGGTTATAGGTATTCGTACAATTTAAATTATTATTTATTTACGGTTGGTTTCAAAAGTTTGAAGATGTGCATACCAGATAAAGAAAATCATTATTCATATTACGATTGTATTTACATACATGCGATTGTGCAAATTCGAATTCGAGCGTTGACCACTGAACTCTATTATATATGGAAGAGCAATGTTGTAAATTTAAGTAATACAAATTGAATATGCGCACGGGGTTTCCGATCGTGCGCCGTAATAAATTAGAGTTCATAGAAATAAAACAGCTGTTATCTACAATTGTATTTTAATGATGAACCCCATAACACCCACTGTAAACCATTCTCCCTTGTAACGTTTATAAATCAAATTAATCCACGTGTTTACGAAGACAAACCACGTAAAATTTTCTAACCCAACTTCAATTTATTAGGTAGAGTTCAGTGACCTCAACACATGATGTATTTTCATGGTATTTTCCATTGCGCAAACGCGTACTTAGTCCCCGTGGTTAAACGATTTTCGACCTTATTATTCTCTTCAAATTTGCACATTTTTTCACGCGCATCTCCACTGTTTTGTTCTTCCATATATTATTGAGTTCAGTGGCGTTGACTCTCTCCACTCTCATTATCTTGTGAAGAGGCGGAACACAAACGAATGAACCTACTCTCAGATATTGGGGAGTGCTGGGGACATGGAGCAACCTACGTAAAATACTTATAAACTAAGGCATGTAAATAAATGTATGTTAAAAAATACCCATATTTTCAAAAAAAGGTAAAGTTCTTTGAGATAGGGAACCTTGAAAGCTGGTCTTTACGTTAAGCATTTTTAGAAAAATATCTTCAAAATATGTCGCTGCGATCAATATTTCTTTATCTTGTATGTAAATGCGGTCGTACTTTATTTTGAGAGTCCCCTTAGTGAAAATGCATTTATTTAATATTACAGACAAAATGCCACGACAACGTGCATTAAAGGTTGAGCAGATTGAAAAAATTTTACAAGAGGGTCGAGACATTATTTTCGATACCACATTGAATAAGTTTCATGGGCCCACGCACGAGTGTTGGAAGAGACTGGCTAGAGAGGTGCATCCTTCAATAGCCCCCAAATATTTATACACCATAATCAAAACAAACCGTTATGATATTAAAAATAAATTAAACTTTCCGGAGGTTCAGGCGAATGATGTAATTGACCGTATAGAAATTCATGATGATTGTGGTTTAATTTGTCCAAATGAAGATATAGAAGTATCGTCTTCTTCAGATTCTAATATCATAACGGATTCGGACGACCGTTTTATATTCAGAATTACCTTGAGTGTTGAAGAATGGGGGAATATCAAACCTTCAAGTACATTTTACCGGCGGACTGATCGTGCGAATTCTAATCGCAAGTATGACATTCTGCCACCGTACCAATGGACCACTATAATATATGAGCATTTTTACGCGCAAACAAAAAAGGCCTGTCCCATCACTTTCAAGTATTGTAATATTAAACCGGAAGGTAATATTTATTTAAGTATCTATGGCAAATGCAATATATGCAGTAGCGTTTTTCGAGGTATATTAGAGAATATACCAGCCCCTGGTGCTCGAGCTATAATTGATTGTGAATACACAGGAAAATTCAAAACTTGCAGCAGTAGTAATCACAAACGACGAACGATTGGCCGTAGAAAAGATGTACTTACCGAGAAAATGGCAGTGGAAAAACAATCAGCCACATATGTTCGCAGACTGGAAGCCCAACGGTTAATGGAGTATGGTGATGTCGAACCAGCTTGTTTACTGACCAACAACGCATTACGCATACTTAAATGTAAGGCGAATAAAAAACACGATTTCAATGAAGATGCAATACACTCTTTATGTATAATGAAGGGCACTGCACCGTATAATAAAATCATTCAAGACGTGGGATACGACCGTTTTTACGTTCATTATTGGTCTGTCCAAGAATTAAACACATATCGCCTATACTGCAGGCAAAACAAATTTGGAAAAGTCAGCATAGACGCAACTGGCGGATTAGTACGTAAAAACGTGTTACTTTCAGGGAGGCAAACAAAATGTATATTTTTGTATGAAATTGTTGTTAACGATGGTCAAAACCAATTCACCGCAGGTCATATGATAAGTGAACGCCATGATAACAATGCTATAGGGTATTGGTTATCAGAGTGGTTAAAAAATGATATTACGGCGCCTAAAATTGCCGTATGCGACCACTCATTAGCCTTAATGATGGCCATTGTTAAAAATTTTACACAATATTCAAAACTTTCCACGTACCTTAAAGTGTGTTCAACATTACTTAAGAAAAATTACGGACGTCAACCAGACTTGCCAGAATGTCTGCTTAGAAATGATGTTTGTCATACGATGAAAATTGTTAGTTCCTGGGAAGAATTGAAAAGTGCGCATTATCGAGTAAAGAAATTTTACATGCACGCTATAGGGCTTTTAGTCACTTCAACTGATTTTGAAGAAGTGAAAGATTTACTGAAATATTTATTTACTGTTGCTTTACACGAAGAAGACGGAAATAATGAATGTGGTCAACCTAACGCGTGCGATAAAGCGAAAATGTATTTAAAACGAAAAATTGCGTCGTACACCTATACTGATAGTGACACCATTATTGAAGAAATCATCCAAAAAAATGAGAAAGAAAATGATGATAATGGAGAGGAAATTGAAAAATTTAACGAAAATGGAGAAATAATATGTACAGACATTTTTTCAGATATACTACACATTTACAAACAATGTGAGGAAGAAAGTCGTAGTGAAGAAAATCGCGGCGATCACGATAATATGATGCAAAGTGCAAATTTGGCAAAAAAGATACTTGACTTTTGCAAGCGCATTGCTTGCTGGTCTGGTATTATGATTCCCATCTTTGGATACAGTCGGAAAACTGAAAGCAGCGCACCGTCAGAAAGTTCCTTCAATGACATAAAAAACAGAGTTTTTAAACACGAAACATTGCCGATTAGAGTTGACCGATTCTTGATAATTCATATAAATTCTATAATGGGCTCCATGAATATCATTCGCGCGAAAATGGATGAGGAAAATGTGCATAAACAACAAGAACTTATGTGCAAGGAACAGAATGCAGAGGACAATGATTCACATAAGCTTCCATTTCAAGGTATGTCAGTCGGAAGCATTCACGATGATTTTGGTGAGCCGGAAACTAAAATTGAAAACAAACACTTAGAAGATTCTAAAACAATCATTGAGAATGAACACGAAAATTGGATGGGACTCACAATGCAGGATAACAAATGTAAAAAACGAAAAACAAGTTATTTAATGCCAGATTCTGCAGTTTTACATTACAACGAAAAAAGCAGAACAAAATCAGGCGTGATCGGAATTATTCGCAATGGAAACGTCTGTGACTTAAAGAGCATCTGTATCCGAAAAAGGAATTATACGTTTTTAAATACGTGCACACTGGGTAGTATTTTACAAATACTTTGTGTATCTTATGCCGATAGTGATGAATACGCGACGTTTTTTAATTCCAATAAAGAAGAAATAAAAATATGTGAACTTGTTGCACATGCTGTACGGGATGGAGTAAATGCGCAAACGTATAGAAAACGAGGGGAAATCCTTTTAAATTTAGTGGAAGGTGACCAATTACGGGAATCCGGTGCAAACCATACAGTCGTTCATGCTGAGCCCACGGCGTATTTCGTGTTAAATAAAATATTAGACGATTTTCCTTCTTATACGGAACATTACAGCATCTGTCCGAAATGCAAAAAAGATGAAATCATTAAAAGAAAAACAATCACCATCAATATGCCCACCAATAATATAGCCGTTTTGCAAGATTCATTAAATGAATTGTTCGGGGATTCTAATGGGAAAGTCCGGAAATGTGGAAAATGTATGGGTGCAGGTATAAAAAAAAAATATATTTTTGGAAGACACCTTTTCGTAGAGGTTTGCGCTCCCTTTACTGGAGTGAATTTGAACATGTCTGTTCATGCAAATGAAATACCCCGAAACATTACGGTACTTGGAAACAAGTACCATCTCCGAGGAGGAATTAGTTTTATAGAACCCGGATCCTCAGACAAGGACGCTGTCGGCCATTATATGGCCTATGTATACAGAACACATGTAAATAGGTGGGAGAAATGTGACGATTTATTTCAAGCCATTCAATGGGTCTCTAATAATACGTTTATAATAAATTGTCAATTTTTTAGTATTTACAAAGTAAGTCTATAGATATTATTTTCATTATTATTTTTTGTTTGGGATTTACTGTTGTGTATTTGTCAAGGGTGGCCCAACGAAAAGGTATCAGGCGGGTTTCTGGCTAGAAATTTTTTTTTGAGAAATCAAAAACACGTCAATTGTTATATCAAAGGGGACAACTTTTGTCAGACTTTCAATCTGCAATGATTTCATCCCTTAGCGCTGTGAGAACAACACTACGTCATTTGAAAAGGTCTTCTTTTCTGAATTCAGTACACTAGCTTTTTTTATTTTTAACAAAAAAACAATTGATCTTTCCGAGCTTTTTTTAGTTTTTAAATCCATCAAACTCTTTCGTCATTTTTCATTTTTGCAACTTCAACTTTTTTGTTAAAAACAAAAACTAAGAAAAACTAGTGCACTGAATTCAGAAAGAAAGACCTTTCAAATGACGTATCACTTGCCCCATCATCCCTATTTAAGTGTTAGGGGTTGTTCTCACAGCACTAAGAGATGAAATCAATTCGGGTTGTAAACAATGACAAAAGTTGCCCCCCATAATTTAAAAATTGCCGTGTTTTCGAATTTCTCAAAATAAAATTTCTACCCAGGAACTCGCCTGTTACTTTTTTGTTGGGCCACCTTGTATATACAACGTGCCCCAGATAACATTTCCAGCATGGGTATCTCGCTTATTATAAAAGATACAAATTTGGTTAAATTAGATGAATTACTCCTAAGGATCAGTGAAATTATAGGACAATCTCCAATTTCCAAATTTCGATGTATTTTAAGGTTTATGGCAAGAAAAAGAAAAATGTCAAATTTCTTTTTCTTGTAATATGTTTTTTGTTATATTAGACATATAAATTTTATTTGCACTTTCTGAAGATATTTTTTATGCAGAATTTAAATATCAATTTAATTATCTAATTTAACCAAATCTGTATCTTTTATAATAAGCGAGATCCCCATGCTGGAAATGTTATCTGGGACACGTGGTATATTACCTTGTTATTTTTTAGTTTTTTTAATTATTATTATTATTTTATTATATTATTATTAAATATTTTCTACTTTTTTATTAATAGTGATATTGTTATTATCATTATTATTATTACCGGGTAGATCGGTAGATGCAAGGATGATGCCTGGGTAGATCACAAAAAAGCAGGCCTACCGAAGGATAAGGCACGAATGTCTGGCCAGGATTCCCCCAACATGGATCGTCTCAGTTGGAGAAGTGCGAGACACTCACAAAGTATGTGGTGTGCCGTCTCGTCCTTACTAATGGTTAAGCACTTGAATTTTCAAAGCTAACTTTATGAAAAATGAATGCTTAACGCATCTCACCCAAACTTTTAAGAGTCTACTTAGGGAAGGGTAGGTAATAGAGGTATCAAAGTATGCAGCATAAATGAGTAGAAAATATAGTATACAAGGTGTCCCACTGCTCCGTAATCGGTCGATAACGCAATATGGGTTGAAGATACAGAAAAAAGTTTCAAATAAAAGTTGCATTGATTTGAATTGCGCATTTTTTAAAAATATTCTTATATCTACAGTATGTTGCATTTTCACGTGGCAGGAAAATGTCACTTTTTTTAAATAGCACACCCTGTATTTTTTTCTCCTAATGTATCGACCAACCATATTTATATCACGCCTGAAATTTTTTTTAAAATTGGATGTGCGGTTCCCAAGTTATTAATTATTTTGTCAAAATTTGGTACAATTCAAGGTCGGACTATAATATTCATAACTAAGTTATTCTTCAAAAAAGGAAAAATTTATTTGACGAATAATATTACCCTAATGTCGTGTTACTTTTCAAAAAAAAAACTAAGTGATTAATTTTATACCGAGTGTTTAAAATGAGAATTCAAACTTTGTGAACTTTAAATAGACTTTATACGAATATTTCAAATGGAACACCCTGTATTTTTATTTACCATCAAATTCTCGACAAAAAACCCTATTCAACGGTGTATTATTTCCTGGTATTATTTTTTGTACTTTTGTTAATATTTACGATTTTTTAAATTTCACGTAAAAAAAATTTGTTCAAAGTAATTTTTATTTAATTATAGGAGGAAAAGAGCACAAAACGAAATAACGGCACAAAATGAGTACAATTTGTGTGCAAATTTTCATTTCGAAATTCGGAGTGGGGGGTGCTCGCATTTCCACAGCACCGCCCATACTTTTGGCGATATCTCCGCAAGGGATGAAGCACAAAACGAAATTTTAAGAGAACAATTGAGCACAAAACGAGCACAATTCGTGTGTAAATTTTCATTTCGAAATTCGAAGTGGGGTGTGCTCGCATTTCCCCAGCACCGCCCATACTTTGGCGATATCTCCGCAAGGGATGAAGCACAAAACGAATTTTTAAGGGCACAATTGAGCACAAAACGAGCACAATTCGTGTGCAAATTTTCATTTCGAAATTCGAAGTGGGGTGTGCTCGCGTTTCCCCAGCACCGCCCAAAGTTTATTGATGATATCTCTGGAAGGGGTGAAGCACAAAACGAAATTTTAAGGGCACAATTGAGCACAAAACGAGCACAATTCGTGTGCAAATTTTCATTTCGAAATTCGAAGTGGGGTGTGCTCGCATTTCCCCAGCACCGCCCATACTTTTGGCGATATCTCCGCAAGGGATGAAGCTCAAAACGAAATTTTAAGGGCACAATTGAGCACAAAACGAGCACAATTCGTGTGCAAATTTTCATTTCGAAATTCGAAGTGGGGTGTGCTCGCATTTCCCCAGCACCGCCCATACTTTTGGCGATATCTCCGCAAGGGATGAAGCTCAAAACGAAATTTTAAGGGCACAATTGAGCACAAAACGAGCACAATTCGTGTGCAAATTTTCATTTCGAAATTCGAAGTGGGGTGTGCTCGCATTTCCCCAGCACCGCCCATACTTTTGGCGATATCTCCGCAAGGGATGAAGCACAAAACGAAACTTTAAGGGCACAATTGAGCACAAAACGAGCACAATTCGTGTGCAAATTTTCATTTCGAAATTCGAAGTGGGGTGTGCTCGCGTTTCCCCAGCACCGCCCAAAGTTTATTGATGATATCTCTGGAAGGGGTGAAGCACAAAACGAAATTTTAAGGGCACAATTGAGCACAAAACGAGCACAATTCGTGTGCAAATTTTCATTTCGAAATTCGAAGTGGGGTGTGCTCGCATTTTCCCCAGCACCGCCCATACTTTTGGCGATATCTCCGCAAGGGATGAAGCTCAAAACGAAATTTTAAGGGCACAATTGAGCACAAAACGAGCACAATTCGTGTGCAAATTTTCATTTCGAAATTCGAAGTGGGGTGTGCTCGCATTTCCCCAGCACCGCCCATACTTTTGGCGATATCTCCGCAAGGGATGAAGCACAAAACGAATTTTTAAGGGCACAATTGAGCACAAAACGAGCACAATTCGTGTGCAAATTTTCATTTCGAAATTCGAAGTGGGGTGTGCTCGCATTTCCCCAGCACCGCCCAAAGTTTTTTGATGATATCTCTGGAAGGGGTGAAGCACAAAACGAAATTTTAAGGGCACAATTGAGCACAAAACGAGCACAATTCGTGTGCAAATTTTCATTTCGAAATTCGAAGTGGGGTGTGCTGGGGAAATGGACCCCCTTGACACAATTCTACAGTTAATAGAGAAAAAAGAATCTCCAATTAGTGTATTTTGTGATTATCCAAAGGGTTTGACTGTTTCAATCATAATAGACTCTCACTTCAAAATTAGCTTCTTATGAAATTAAAATGGTTAGAAAATTGTTTTATAGATGTTTACGTTTACATGTACGTTAATAATGCGATAATCTAGTGGTTCAAAAAAATGTTTAGAAGTTCAAAGTTCTAGTTAGTTGATAAAATAAATAAATGTCATTTTGAATAATTATATAAGGATTTATAATACAAACGTTACGTGTTGAATAGTAGATTGATTCATTGTCCACGCAAAAAAATATAGTTCTTCCTGTCCCTTCTTACAAAAAGCTGTTAAGCAAAGAAGAAGGGGTACAACATAATTGGTCCTTCGAGCCGGGTTATGTTTAGGTTTACACGTTATAAACAATATGTGTAGAAACCAATTTGTCTCCTGTAATTGCATTTCCGAAAACAATTTAGTACTGCAAGTTCAGGTGTTGCAGGATTAAATATAGGTATTGTTCAGGAAATCGTCTTAGCTCCAGTTTTATTTATAATGTGTACAAACGATCTCGTAAGTGATGACGCTACAATCACACTGTACACAAGATTATTGTCATTGTTTCTGATCGAGATAGAAATAGTTTAATGACTAAACGCAATGGCACCATGCAGAAGATATCTTACCAAAACAGATACTGTACAGAATATTTCATTTTAGACAAAGAAATAAGGGTAGCAGCAGATGCCATTTATGTTTCGTCAACACCAAGACCAACGATATTCCTGAAAGACCTAACGGTTTTAGGTTTTCGGAATCCAAACCGTATAGACTTACCTCTGGATCATCTTCTTCTTACAATGGAAAAATTAGCTTTCTTACACGCAGCGTCCGTAGCAGTATACGAGAAGGATCCTAAAATGATAACTAAATTCAATATGGCGATACATGCGGATCATCCAATCACGGCACATATGCTTTCATCTTCGATAGTGACACTAAAGGAAGTTTGTGAAAAAACTCCAGGTAAGATTTATTCTTCCTGTAATTTTTTTTTCATTTGCATATTTCCAGAACTTCAAAAGTATGTGGACAAAATATCATACGAGCGTATTATTCCAAAATTATTCTCCGCCGTAAAACCGGGAAAATTTAACGTTTTGAATCACGGTGACGCTTGGTCTAACAATTTTATGTTTCGTTACGATCAACAAGGAAAAGTTGTAGATATGCTGATGGTAAATTTAATAAATTTACATTCACAGTTATTTTTTGAAATGGGATTTTAGGTAGATTTCCAATTCCCGGTCTTTGGAGGTCCAGCATTGGATTTACAATATATTTGGGTCGTTTGTACAAGCGTAAAGACAAAGAGGACATGCACCGATCAAATTCTAGCTCACTATTACAGAAAGTTAGCGAAGAATTTACTAAAGCTCAAAATAAAATCGAGCATACCATCCATGGTGGAATTGAAAGAAGAATTTAATTCAAAAGCGATTCATGGTAAGTAAACTTGGGATAAACGTAAATTTGGATATTTTTTAAATTACCTACTTACAGGATTTGCAACAATTTTAACCACGTTATCCATATTTCTGGGCAAGAAGCCGCCGGTTTTTCGATAGCTGATTTTTTCAAGCCTGACGATCCTTGCGGTTATCGACGTAGTTTCTTCAACAATGAGAAATTTGTAGATCAGCTAAAAATCCTCCTACCCGCTTATGATAAAGTAGGAGTGTTTGATTAGTTAATTTCATAACTTCAACGAGCAGCTTATTAAGGTGTTAGTTCATTTCTGGGTTACTAATTAAAGTCTGATGATGACAGATAATTGAGGGCAGTAATCAGTATTCGGTATCCAAGAAAATTATAAGTTTTCCCTCGTTTCAAACTGCTTCATACAAAAACGGTCGAGTAAAAACCCTCTTATTAAGTGAAAGGAGCACTTAATTAGGTGTATAAGCAAATATAAGCAATGTTAATTACGTATTAGGGCAAGTTCTTAGAATTGGACTTGAAGTTTGCTCCAACATTATATATCTAACTTTGAAAATTTGGTACTTATACAGAAGAACTTCTGTAGTATTAATTATTATTTTTGTTATTTTTAAATGCTTTTTTCACTACCTTTGTGTGATCTGTCCTCTTTACCGAAGCTGAGAATCGTCTGCATATAATAATAATAATAATATTTATTAGTATAGTATAGTATAGTATAGTATAGTATAGTATAGTACATATTTATGTGGCCCGCCAAGCATTTTCAAAATTGAATTTATTTTATTTATATTACAGACTTTCTCCCGTCAATATATTTTTATAAAATTAATTATAAATAAAAGGTTTCTATGAATATGGCTATTTAATTAACATACATAAATCCTACTTTATATAACAATAACATAATAATCGATACTAAACCGAAACGATTTTTTGAAACGGGACACCGACTTGTTCAAAAATTAAATACGAATGCGCAAAATTGTGGAAACAGCACCTTTTGCAAAATAATGTGTGCGGCCCGCCAAAAAATTTCAAAATTTGGATTGGCCCGTTGATAAAAAAGGTTGCTCACCCCTGGCTATAGTATAGTATAGTAGTCTTTATTTGCATTATAAAATATTTACATTGCAAAAGATTGCTTATACAATCCTCCCCCAAAATATATAAGCATAAGTCAAAGCAACAGCAGAAAATTACAAATAAAATTCTTCTTTTTTTCTTTTTTTATCCCCCTCTTCCCGCTCCATCTCTTTCACTACTCTTCTTCTTTACTCCATCCACCCCAACCCTCCCCTCCCTCATTTAAGATATCCCTCCAACTTCTTCTTTCCGTCCGCAGTTCCTCGCACTCATCTACCATATGCCCAATACTTTCCCTACCTAGCCCACATAGTCTACATAACCGTCTATCGTTGCCCCACCAGTATTTATTTTCCCTCTCCTCATTTCCGCATCTGTATCTTGCGATCAATCTCTTCCTCCCCATACTCATACCACTTTCCAGATACCTTAGGTACACGCTCCGTCATTATTATCGTATATTTCTCATTATATCTTCCAACCTTTACTTTTCCTTGCCTTTCTTGAACCATCGCCTCTCTATCCCTCTCTACTATCTCTTCCCTCATTGTATCATCAAACCCTCCCTCTCTTCTCCTCCGCATCTCCTTCGTCTCATATCCGCCCCGTTCGTAATAGTAGTCCCTGTCATCCTAACCATACTTTAGTTTGCCCTTCTTCACCTCTTCCCAGCAACATTGCAACATTTTCCCTGCCTGCACTCTCATTTTTTCACCCTTCACCTCTTCCATCACTATATAACCGGGGGTCTCTTTCTCCAATCCCATTACCCATCTCCAATATCTCTCCTGTACTCTTTCCAACACCTCCCTCCCTCCAACCCCATAACTCCGCGCCGTGACACTTTTCACTAGCTTTTCATATAACCAACCTCTCCTCCTCACGCCCCCTGTCGAAGATTTTCTATCCCATCCCCCATATCTGTCTCAGTGTATTATTCCCTTTCTTCCCTAATCCTCACATGAGCACTATACTTGTTGTCATATCTCATCAAGTACCCCAGATATTTAACCTCCCCCACACCTTCTATCTCCTCCTCACTCAACTTCCATCCACCGTCCTTCGCGCCGCCCCTACTTTTTTGAAAAATTACGATCTTGGTTTTATCCCCTCTTACCTCTAGCTCTCTTTTGTTTAAAAACCCTTGGCTATCCTCATCATCGCCCTCATCTCAAGGGGGGCCCGGACCTCTCCCTGGAATTTCATAAATCGCGTAAATCTATTTAGAACAATGTTCTATTCCATCGGTGACTCTGCATACTCCATTTATTTAGGTACTAATTTGAAAATAGATAACAATTTTCAAGTATTCTAATTTCTACTTCATGAAATGTAAGCCCCCCCCCCCTCCCCCATAACCAACTTTCTTCCGTAGCTCTGGGTTCAAGGGGATTTTTTTATTGAAAAACTGTTTCGTGCCTTCTGTCTGATTGTTTATACGAGAGCATGCTGAAATGCCTCCGAATTTTTCTGGGAACACCCTTAAAGCTTTTGAAATAAAACCAACAATATAACAACACTACATCTTTGACGCGTACATTTCTCTCAACGAGAGACCATTTGTGGATCCCGTCACTGTAGAAGTTTGGACCTTGTTGACTGAACCACCGCCTCACCTCCGCTTCATCAGTCGCAAAGTGAACACCTCGAAGGTGTTCTTTAAACTTTGGAAAGAGGTGAAAATCGGATGGAGCCAAGTCGGGACTGTATGGAGGATGATCGATGACAGTGAACTCAAGGCGTCAGATTGATATGATATTTACTTACATGTTACCTTGCTTTGACACTGTCGATACCATTTTCATGGTTAATGACAATAAACGATTGTTGCAGATGTCGGAGCACTCGTTTGCGGTCTGCCATTGTCATGCTGCAGAAGAGGGTGTTCCATGTGGGGACGAGATCTTCAAATACATGCTTTCAGTGTTTGCCTGTTGACGGTATGGTCTTGAACTTTCTTCGTGGTGGTGATCCGTGGTGGGGGTGGGGGTCCAAATGGTGCACCCAGCTTTCAACATCTGTCACAATGTTGTTATGGAACTCATCACCCTCACCCTCAAAACGCATAAGAAAGTAAAATTGTGAATGACTGAAGCTTGTCCATTTTCTGGATGTGTAGGAGTTGAGGTTAAATGATAATATTGACCATGGATTTTCAAGTAATAAGTACTCACATCAAGTGAAGGTTTGTTTCCAAACGAATGATCGTATGTTGTCAAAAAATTCGTTTGATCTCCCATATACAGTTCTTTGAGAAACTCTGGCCATCGAATTGGTGTCAAATGATTCGTTAGTGCTTCGTTTGTGCCTGTTTGTGCTCCGACAAAATCGATTGCGACCCCATACGTTTTCTTAAACGGCATTTCCCAGGAGGCCGCTAACTTCACGCCTCGTTGGAAGCACAAACGAAAAGTTTGGTATCATTCGTTAGTGCTTCGCTTGTGCCTGTTTGTGCTACCCAGAGTCGGATTTGCCATAAGGCTAGAAGGCTATAGCCTAGGGCGGCAAATTTTAGGGGCTGCAAATGTTGGTGTTAAAAAGATTAAATAATAAAGTAACATTTAGACAAATTCAAATCATATGAAAAAATACAATATTTTAGGGAAAATTGCTGTAGATGAGGAGCGGCAAAATATTTCCAGCCTAGGGGCGGCAAATTCGTAAATCCGCCTCTGGCTACGACAAAATCGATTGCGACCCTATACGTTTTCGAGGAAACGGTATTGCCCAGGGAGGGCGTTAACTTCACGCCTCGTTGGAGGCACAAACGAAAGGTTTGGTATCATTCGTTAGTGCTTCGTTTGTGCCTGTTTGTGCTACGACATAATCGATTGCGACTCCATACGTTTTCGATTAAATCGTAACTGTAAACAACTTATTACCCAAGGCACCCAACCCCAGCACAGGGCTAGGTGGAACTTGTTGTTAGACGGCCGCCACGCGAGAGAGGCCTTCAGAGGACCATCTCGTAGTCTGGCGCGTTTCTATACAGGGCTATTCAGAGGAAACGTGTGGCTACTTCATACTTGTATCTATACTTTCTGGACACTGTAAACTTAACAAGCACATGCACCGCGCATGGGCTTGGTAGATTCACCATCCTGTAGAGGATGCTACACAGACACGAGACCGCAACACATATTGTGTGAATATCCCGTACTTGTCAAATTAGACGATCTATGTTGGGAGAATCCTGGCCAGACAGGGCTAAGATTATAGCCGCTTCCCCGTCCAGCATCCCCAAGTTTATCTCACGTGTGGGATGGTTTGAGTGACGTTGCGAGGTCGAACGACTCTAATCAGGGAAGTAGCTAAGGGGCCCAAATAGATGGCTTAGGTGCGTGTGGGGTCTGCCACCCTCCCATCGAAATCCAGAGAGAGAGAATAGTGGCCAGTGGCGTAACCATCACTTCGAAACGATTTTTAAAACGGAGAAATTACGGCGGAGACGTTTAAAATCGAGCTGCCAAGGGCGGGTACATAACAAACACTATAGTCCTATATAGGAATTATGTAGACGACAGACTTAAGCTGACACAACCGCGTTGATTACTTCATTAGCAAATTATCAAAAACTACGTTTGTTCTAAGGAACCTAAAAAGTTGTATTAGCTCAACTACCCACAAGTCATGCTATTTTACATTATTTTATTCGCACCTTATGTATGTATGATGTTAACCTATGGAGTAATTCATATACAGCTCAAAAAGTTTTTTCATTTAAAAAAAAATTGGCAAATTTTTAGCAAACGCACACTTCAGAGACCCAGGTCAAGAGTCATCTTTCAGAAACTACAAATCATTCCTCTACCACAGAATAAAACACTAGTGAACCTGAAGCGACACTCTGCACATTTTCTTATCGCGCGAACTAACAGCTTCCGCCTTCTGTGGTGTAGAATATAGCGAGGCATTGATACATTATACATTTCAGCGTATTACCTGCGGTGCCCGGTGCGTTGAACTCTTATTGCCGAGAATTCTATCGGAATTAGTTTTACGGCGAACCGCTTATCACATGCGAAAATGTATGGCAAATATTTTTCGTTTATGAAATTTTTTGATACGATTTCAAATTTAGAAAATAATGAGAAAACTACAAAACCATTCCTCTTTTAGTAGTCTTGCTAATGCAACAGACAAGAAGATTACCTACAACGGACGTGGTTGCGCCGAGGAGACCGCCTTGTACCGGCAACATAACTTCAAAGGTGCCGACGGAGTGTCCGCTTCTGTCTCACTAGTGTTTTATTCTGTGTTTCTACCTTCGATATTCATCTTTTCTGACCAATGGTAGTAAGACTAGTAACATAATTGGGTTAGTTCATAAAAATAAATTTCAAAATAACATAAGATCTGCTTTTGAATCGTGTTTGTAAACTATTGCAGTTCAAAAAAGTTAAATAAAACGTACCATTTCCGAGAAAAAAAGAATTGAAGTGTTCAAACATGAGCGTTCGCGCTAAATCAGTTTTAAACAGATAGTGACGTCACGTACTGGGAAACGCCCACTGTCAGTCGGCTATCGTTGCGTTTTTGAAACTGATTTTACGATGGTGGATGCAGGTTATTTGAAAGCTATGTCGGATAATCTTCCTCGAGTAGATGTTTTTATGTTGGCCGAGTTCTTAAAGAAGGATGATCGATTTAATACTGCAGAAATTCGTGGAGCAAAACCTAACAATGTGAAATTCGTTTGCTTGACAGACTCTTACTACGCAGATATTTTGCATATTGCATTACTTTACTCGTTTACCACGTCTCATGTATATTTATTTTGTCAATTACTTAAACATTTAGGTTTGCTTAGTAAGTAACTACATCTTACATCAAAGTGATCCTCGCAGCAGTAGAAATCGGAAGAAGTTATTTTAGAATAATCTCTGCTAGCTGCTTTGAACCACATTTTTCGAATTTTTACGTCTCGAGGCATTGTCAAAAATGTTTTTCAGGTGTTGTAAAAGTCGTATTAGTGCACATAGGCACAAAACACCACTTGTAACACTTTTTCGACGGCTCCATGATCGCCAAACAATCATTCGTAAATACCAGTTTAGCTGAAACACCAGTATATGACGTCATGCCGTAGTCGGCACCTGTCGCTGAGTTGTCGTGCAGTTTCGACGCTTCGCGATTTAAAATTTGAAAAAAAGCTGTTTAAATTATTCTAACGCCGCTTATTTTTGCAATATCGAAGACATCTGACATTTTTGCATTATTAAGCGTATAAAAAATTATGTGAATTAACCCAATTACAACACTAACGGGGCGAAGGATTTGAGAACCCCATATTTATAGACTATGTAAGTCAAAAAAAACAATTCATAGTCAAACTGTATACCGACTTAATATACTTTCCAATCAGGTCAGGAATTCGACGCTGTGTTATTGTAAAAGTCATTGCTTTTATTCGAAATATTTAAATTCCCCTTTTTAGCCCCTAGTTTAGTCATTCAGTCACAATGACACAAGATATTTTGTGAAAATGTTGCTTTATGTCGTATATATGTATATTGTAATACGTTGTTTGTTGTTGTGATATGTAAGTTGTATATGTGTTGTATTACTGTTTAATTTTAATGTGTAATTGATGGCTGTTACTTCTTTTATATCTACCTTTATTTTTGTAATTGTCTGATGAGTGCAAAATACCATTAAAAGTACATGAATTTGAAGCACAATAAAAATGAATTAAATTGAATAGAATTTATTTATTCAGAGTAACACGATTGGCATTGACTAAAATTCAAATATTCACATCTAATGATTAACTATCTGCATTAATCATTACTATGGTAATTGCCAATTATACTCTACGTTCATTTAAAAATCATGTCTTGTAGTGAAATTATTTTATTTTTCGCATTGCCAAAACTTGCATCAGAGATTCAAAAAAATCACCAAATTAGAAAAGAAAGCGTCATCATTTTCGTTGTAAGAATGAAGGACGTGTAGGGCAATGGCAAATATCGTACCATAAAAAGTTGACAAAATCTGAATTGTTTTTAAATGAGTACAATGAACATTACCAGACCAAGCATAAAGTCACAAACATCAGGATTATCATACTTCATTGTGTCTAATCAGCACGTGAATAAGATACTCCCATCGTTATCATTCTGAGTGAATTGATGAGAAATTCTGTAGTTATAAATTCAAAATTGAAGAATCTTCTGTATTTGATTGCCATGGCGAATGGAACAAAGTTTATTACCGAAGAACTTTTACAGTCTACTTTAAAAATACTAATCTCAATACCGAGATAAATGTTTAAGTATTCGGACGTCAAACCTACTAGAGTCGAATAAGAACTTTGCAGCACATTATTACGAGTTATCGTTACTTATTCTAATGGAAAAAGGTATGGGCACTATTTTTTAAGTTTGCATAACTGGAATGATATCTATAGACATGAAAATGAAGAATTGGCTTTGGTTGCTAAAATTTTTCCGGAAGATGAAGAGGTAGCCTAAAATTAGGGTCGGTATGAAGGCTTTTGATAATGAACTGGGTGTATATGGTGAAATTTTACCTGCAATACATAATTTGGGTAATATTTTATAGGTAAAAATTGTGAAGTAACGAAGTATTTCCAGATTATCGTGAAAAAATGTCTCCTAAAGCTATTTAGTTTCAGTCAATCCAAAACCGATATTAATTTTAGAGGATCTCAATCATCTAGGTTACAAAATGTTTTCCCGCCCTGAAGGGTTAGATATGAACACTGTTATTGGTAGTAAAAAACTGGCATACTTCCATGCGGCATCTGTTGTCGTTAATGAAAAGGTGATGACACTCTGTTTACAGCTACTAACTAAACCGTAACTTCAGAATCCAGATTTGATTAGTAAGTATAAATATGGCTACTTTCAAATAGCATCATAAAACAAAAATTTCTTTCCATTTGCATTCCTTCACTTCTTGAGGTTTGTTCGGGTATTCCAGGTAACACTTTCCTCTCTTTTTAAACTTTTACCGTTTAGGTACTTTTAGACCTACGTCAATATATGAGTAAGGTTTCGTACGAGAAGATTATCCAAAAGTTGACGTCATCTTTCAAAACACACAAAAATTTAACGTTCTTAATCACGGTGACCCCGCGAACTAATAACTGCATGTTTTATTATGATTGCAACGGAAAATTGATTGACGTCACTCTAGTAGGTTAACTGAATTTTTGGGATTTCATTTTAAAAGGTTTTGTAGGTTGATTTTCAATTTCCAATATTCGATACACCGGCTCAAGATCTCCATTATTTATGGGCGCTTAATACAACTGTAGATACAAAATGGGAGGTCCTGACAACATTTTGGCGTATTATTATAAAAAGTTAGTCAAAAATTTAGAAAAGTTGAAAGCTCGATCGACACCACAACTTTGAGGAACTCAAAAGGGATTTCTCCACTGCAGCAATTCATGGTAAAATCTGGATTACTTTCACTCCCTAATCTGTCTGTCGTTTAGGTTCGTATCGTCGATAATAACCTTCCCCTTGGCATTGAACGAAATCGGGGTAGACGCCACTTGACTAATTTTTTTAGTTCTGATGACGAGCGGGATATCGTTTCAGTTCATTCCATAACGAGAGTTACATTCAACACCTAAACTATTGCTACCATTATACGATGAATTAGGTACTTTCGACTAGCAATGAGAAGAACGAGAAATTTCAGTAATTTATAGGGAATTTTGCCATAATTGATGGTATATAGTACCTACGCTTTTTATTTCACGCCCTTCACCTATCTTAGTAAAGATATGTAGAACTTCAACATCGAGTCGGATGTCAATATTGTTGAAATTAACTAGAATACCTAACACCAAACTTGACTGAATATTTTTAATGAAATGTCTAATAAAAAAATAAAAATGTGTGCATTTTTTAATGGGAAAACTACAATTTTCAACACTTTCCCTCAAATCTTAATGTCATTCGCAGCACATTCCCAGCTGATCACAAAGTCCTTTGAAACGTATTTTTCCCAAGGGCTTGGTCATCAGGTCAGCTAATGACCCCATTTCTTCATCTACAGCCTTTTTCAACTTGACTCTGTCACACGAGTTTATTATTATATTATATTATTTTTAAAGGGACATACCAAGACATAGAAAATTGCTTCCTTAATAGCTTACACCCTCACATCAAATTCGCCCTCGAAAAAGAACAGAATTGTGCCCTCAGCTTTTCTCAGTTTCATAAATTAGCACGCAATGGATATCCACCTAATTTAATTCAAAAATTGCACAATCACCTCTCCCGTAACTTTCGTTCCAAAAACCACACAACCTTGCATCCCTTATTCCCATTATCGAGAAGACCCCTCAGAAATACTTTTCTACGCCCTTTATTGGACCCGCCTCATATCAATCAAAAATATTTTCAAGCAGTTTAACATCAACATATCTTTCTCTTCGAAACATAATCTCAAACAGATATTTGTACACAATAAAGACAAATCAACATTCTTGATAATATCCGGCGTTTACAAACTTTCGTGTGGAACCTGTGGCGCTGCTTACATGGTCAACCGGAGAGAATGTTTACAAACCAGATTTCAGAGCATTATTCCAGCATAAACACAACAATTTGGGAACAAAATTTTCTTCTCTAGATGTCATTGGCGACCATCACATCTTAGATCGTGGCCATTCTTTTGATCCTAACACCCAATTACCAGATCCTTCATGTCTGTGAAAAAGGAACCAAAACCAAAGAAATACTTATCAACTGAGCTTTCAGTGCAATTATCTTAAACCACAGGACAGGGTCGGATTAACAGGGGGGCTAGGAGGGGCTATAGCCCCGGGCTCCATTAGATAGTGCATTTAAAAAAAATTTTAGTAAAAAGAAATACTATATCTAATATTATATTTGTTTATTTAAAATATTTATCTAATTATTTACTCGTACATTTATTACTTACTTATATTTATATTATTCATATGATCTTATTTTAATGTTTATCGTGTAAAATAATTTCGAGGAGTTTAAAAAAAGGGTTCCTTTGACGTAAGAGGCTTGGACCCCTCAACTTTTTAATCTTGGCCTGTCAAGTTTTGACACAGTTGAGTTTTCAGCAATGAACCATACATTGCAGCTTGTGTACAGACTTCTAAGAGATCGACTATATGCACGATGACCATAACTATCGCCGTGGAACTTCATGTTAGACTGTCGCCACGCGAGAGAGGCCTTCAGAGGATCATGTCGTAGCCTGGTGCGCTTCTGTACATGGCTATCCGGAGGAAACCTGCGGTTACTTGTAGGTATACTTTCTGTAAACTTAACAAGGACATGCACCGCATGGGCTTGGTAGAGTCACCATCCTGTAGAGGATGCTACACAGACGACGAGACGGCACCGGCGCAACACATATTGTGTGAATGCAAGAGACCACCTAAAAGGCCTTGGTGAATGTCCCGTACTTGTCGAATTGAGACGATCCATGTTGGGAGAATCCTAGCCGGACATGGCTACGATTAGAGCCGCTTCCCCGCCCAGCATCCTTAGGTTTATCTCACGTGTGGGATGGCTTGAGTGACGTTGCGGAGTCGAACGACTCTAATCAGGGAGGTTAGCACAAAGGGCCCACACGACGTCGCCTAGGTGCGCGTGGATTTTCCCCACCCCTCCGTCGAAATCCAGATCCAGCCACCGAAACTACGTGAAGCCTAACACATCAACGAGCGATGCTATCCAGGTTTTCCTTGACACAATTCTACAGTTAATAGAGAAAAAAGAATTTGAAATTGAACTTGATAAAAGTAATAAAAAATCACAAAACCTCCCCCGTGGATAACCAAGGGGAAAGAAAACTTTAGTGAACTACAAAATTGAAAAACTTGAAAAACATGGGGCAAAGCCCCTTAATCAGGATAATACCACATGAGTTAACACCACCGACAACCACAGCACAAAAACCTCCAATTAGTGTGTTTTGTGATTATCCAAAGGGTTTGACTGTTTCAATCATAATAGACTCCTTTCAAAATTAGCTTCTTATGAAATTAAAATGGTTAGAAAATTGTTTTATAGATGTTTACGTTTACATGTACGTTTAAATCTCGAATATCTCTCCTGTACTCTTTCCAACACCTCCCACTCCTTCAACTCTATAACTCCGCACCATACAACATGACACTTTTCACTAGTTTTTTCATATAACCAACCTCTCCTCCTCACGCCCTGTCGAATATTTTCTCTACCATCCCCATATCTGTCCCAATGCCTGATTCCTTTTCTTCCCTAATTCCTTCACACGAGCACCGTCCTTCGCGCCGCCCCAACTGTTTTGAAAAAATACGATCTTGGTTTTATCCCCCCTTACCTCTAGCCCTCTTTCGTCTAAAAACCCCTTGGCTATCCTCATCAATCCCCTCAAGTCATTTCCCTTTTAGCAATCAACACGATATCGTGGCATACGCCAAGGCTCGCACCTTCCTCTTCCAATTACAACTCCGCCACACTGTGCATCCCTCAGCCTCTCCACCAACCCCTCTATATATAAGGAGAACAACCCTGAGTTGAGCGAGCACCCCTATCTTAGCCCTTTAGCCATTACAAACGCCTCCCCGCACTTTTCCCCACTTTTCTCTTGCTACATCATACAGTTCTTGCGTCTTCACCACTAATCCCTTATTTCTCATTATCTCTCATAGTTTCTCCCTACACACACTATCAAACGCCCTTTAATGTCTAAAAAACAAGCCATAAACTCCCCCCCCCCCCCCTTTCTCTCTAGTTTCTTATTCACTACCTACTTGTCTCACTACGTAAATATTATCTATCGCGCTCCTTCCCTTTTGAAAGCCCGCCTGCCAATCCCTAATTAGATTTTCTCCTCTATTTCTTTCTCCAAGCGTCTTGTAAGATCATGGCGACCCTATACCCCACGTTTGTTATACTAATTCCCTATAGTTTTTAACCTACTTTCTGTCTCCTCCCTTATACCGGGAAAAATTACCACCTCCCCCCATCCATCCGGTACCCGCATTTGCTGCCTATATTCCGGTTCACAAATCGCTCATCGCCCTGTTCCCCATGTATTTCCAGTTTTTCCCTGTCGTTCCATCAACCCCTCCATCTTTCGCTCTTTTTAGTCTGCATATCGCCTTTTTATATATATAATATTTATTATTACTAACAGATGTACTTTAGAATGTACTACAAAATGTGATCCTATGATGAATTTACTCAGAAATGATCAGAGAATAACTTCTGATACTTGAAAAAGTCAAAACAATTTTTTATACTACCTTTTCTTCGTCTCAAAAGTAGCTACAATTTCTGTAAAATTAAACATTACCTGCATCTTCAATCGTCAGTTTCTCGTCGCTGTTTACAGAAAAACATACGCGACAAAGTGTTTTTTATAGGAAATTTTGTAAGCTTTCAATTAGTTTATATAAAATTTTGTCGTAAAATAAATGGAAGCGAAGATATTTAAGAAAAACTGAATACAAATATACATTTTAGTTAAATTCTGTGAAAATATATAGTTTTCAAAGATGTATTTTTACAATAAAGTGCAACTTGCGAACGATTTATTGTATTGTAACCTTTGCATATATATAATATATAAAGTACTGAAAATAGGATAAAACCAATTTTTAACAAAAATTTAACGGCCATTTTTAGCGAAAAATCGGAATTCTTAATAAAATGTCAATTTATGAGTATACCTTCAAACAGATGTAACTAGCGAACTATTTGTTGTACGAACTTCTACCGACGCTCATTTTACAGGGACATTAATTATCTTTAAAAACTATCAGACACCTTACTGTCTACAAGTAGTCAAAACATAGTTTATTTGCAAAGAAAACCTCGAAAATGAGAATTTTTCATTAGTATTCTTCCTCCATCGCCTTTATAAAGATTACCAAAATGATATTTTGTGTAATTCATATAGATTCAAAATTTAATTCTTTACAACTTCATTGTATGCACTAAGTACGTAAAACCAATAGTTTTCGACTTATTATTGATTTATTATGCAAAACGAGGAATATTAATCGTATGGAAATGTTTAAAAAAGAAAATTATTCGTAATGAAATTCTCTACAACTTTTATTTGAAGCATTTTGCGATACACATGGCCATTCTCGAGATATAAGCGAAATACACGCGATGCGCGCATGTGTTACCGTTTCGTGGCAAGACAGTCGACATTAAAAAAAAATTTATCTCAGCTCCTATTGGTCGTAGAGACAAAAATAAAACATGAAAATGTGCGGAATTTTGTCAGCTACAACTTTCTTAACGTTTTTGTTTTTGATAAAATTGATACTTTTTCAGTTATTTACGAAAACCTGTCTTTTGACACTTTTTCGCCCCCCCCCCCCATTCTCTCGGATGGGGTGGGGTGGGGGGGGGGGTACGGGTGAACACTTCAAAGGGAGAACAAAACAAGCATGTTCCCAAATTTTCAAAGTTGTAACCATTATTTCATCCAAATTTTCCCATTTTACTGGGCTACAGGGATTTGACGATGTGTTATTGTAAAAATCACGTAAAGAAACATTTTTTGTTAAATTGGTTCGAAGTATATAAAATATCAAATAATGTTAACGAAGCTTTTAAACTATTTGCAGACACAATAAATTATTACATCGATCAAGCGTTTCCCTTACGAAAAAGTAAAATAAATAATGGTTGCCCAAAGCCATGGATAACAAAAGGAATAAAAATTTCATCGAAAAACCTTAAAAAATTATATCAAACAAAAATGAAAAGTAACTCTGTTCATGATAATAACACATATGTCAATTATAAAAAAATATACAAAAAGGTAATACAACATGCAAAAAAATTGCATTATGACAGAACATACAGAAATTCCTCAAACAAATCGAAAACAGTCTGGAATATTATAAATGAAAACGTACAAAATAGTAAATCGCAAACAGATATAAAAGAAATTGTAACACCATGTGATAAAACGACGGACAAGCAAAAAATAGCTACATACTTTAATAAGTTCTTTGTTTCTGCTCCCAAAAAATTAAATGTCCATTTAAGTCAGGAACCATATAACTTTCAAGTAAACAAATATTACCCTACAATGTATCTAAAACCAGTTACAGAATCTGAAGTATTTAACACAATTCACGATTTAAAACGCTCTAACTCATGCGGACTTGACGGAATTAGCGCCAATATATTAAAATACTGTATAACATCTATAACACCGCCATTGGCATATATTATCAATTTGTCTTTAACAAGTGGTATATTCCCAGAGAATCTAAAAGTGTCAAAAACTATTCCTCTATATAAAAAAGGAGATCCCACTAAATTAGAAAATTATAGACCGATTTCTCTGCTTTCTACAATTTCTAAAATTCTAGAAAAAGTTTTATTTAAGAGAATAACAGAATTTTTTATCAAAACTCGTGTGTTAAATGATGCTCAACATGGGTTTCTAAAAGGTAAATCTACCACAACTGCCATCTATAGCTTTCTGGAATCATTGTAAAAAATTTAGATAATAAACATAAATGTGTAGGTCTATTCATGGATTTGAGTAAAGCTTTTGACATGGTTGATCACTCTCTTAACAAAATGCTACCAGTATGGTTTACGTGGCAAAATATACGACTGGCTCTCGTCGTACTTACTTGATCGTAGCCAATTCGTGCAAGTTGGCAATGAAAGGTCCTCTAAATTACATTTAAGCTCTGGAGTTCCACAAGGGTCGGTTTTAGGACCATTATTGTTTTTAATTTTTGTTAATGATTTACCCCATGTTGTCGACAATAAGAACATTACAATGTTTGCAGATGACAATAGTTATCTCTCATGTAGGCAAGATCTTTCATCTACTTTGAGAAATCTTCAAGTATCACTTAACAAATTTCTTTTATGGTTCCAGTCAAATAAATTACACCTAAACATTTCTAAATCAAATATAATTAGTTTCGCGCCCCGTTCAAATAATCTAAATCAATCATATTTAATTCGAGCAAATAGTCAATCGTTACATCATGAAACTACAGTGAAATTTTTAGGCATTTATCTAGAAGCTAACTTAAGTTGGGATACGCATATAAATCATTTATCGAAAAAACTCTCTTCATTATCATTTGCAATATATAAGTTAAATAACCTAACCACACGACCAGTATTGTTATCATTTTACTTGCGCAACTT